>OY728135.1:595635242-598135242 GCA_963277665.1 Viscum album | reverse complement strand
ATCCCCTCTTGTTCAGTTGTTGGATTTTGGATCTAAGGTTGTTTGGGACCATATTTTCGGCCTTGATTTTGTACTAGTACTTCTATGGATCTCATAGATCCATTTCATAATTTTGAATTTAAATGATAACCGGGTGTGAATGCTTAAATTGAAGTTTGGCTATTTTTTCATTCTTGTCTACTGGTTATACCTATTAGTTTATTAGTAGTGAAGAATTTTATTTTTAATGGTGTCAGTTGGACATGATAACAATAATTGAAGATGCTCTAATTGTGGTGGTTGTGCTTCTATGCATGAATGAATAGTAATGAGCATGTTTGTTTATAGTTTGGTTTCATGATACTTAGGTTGGGATGAGTGCTTATATATATATATATATATATATATACTTCTTATGTTTATTATTCTTACCCCAACCATGTTGAGCACTTTGTGCTGAACACCCCCATTTCATGGGGGAGGATGTTTTTCCCAACATCATATTGGGTGGCTAGTTATTATCTCCTTTATACTCACTCTTCCAAGTAGCCCAACACTATTCGGGTAGGATTTTATGGCTTGAGATCCATTATAGCCCCTGAATCTTAAGGCATTAGATGTTATGGGGGTTGGCTCAGGTGTGTGCAAGAAGGTTTGTTTCCCAAGTGTCTTCAGGATGAGGCATAAGTGTCTTCGGGGGTGGTGGTAGTTTTTGTGGCCCATGTGTCTATGGTCATGGTTACGTATGGTTGTGGTAGCCCAGGTGTCTATGGGTAGGATGTATGGTTGTGGTGGCCTGGGTGTCTGCATATGTGAAACGTGGTTGAGGTGGCCCATAAGGTTATTGTTTGGGCGGTAGTAGGAATGCATTGAGAAATGGAGGGGGTGGTTTGACATATGGGATGTCTTCAATTACCAGTGGGATAGGTGTAAAGAGTACCCAAATATCAATATGAGATTACAATTATCTTACATTTCATGCATTATTTGGTGAGTTTTCCTTGGTGATATTAGGTGGATAGTTTCCATTCTAGGTTTTTTTGTTACCTCTACTTTCTCGCGGGGAATTAGATTACCTCCACACATGTGCACAAGATATATTTATTTTTTCTACATAGTATAATTTTATACATACCCTACTTGAATGAAAATGATTTCAGGTTTCCAGAAGGACTTCATGGACCATGTCGGGCCATACTAGCTCGAACTTTGGGACAGATTATGTTGTCGGCTTCTTTTCTTTTGTTACTTTCTTGTTGGAGTTTTCTTGTACATCGTATGGTTTTATCTTTGAATATTCATATGGGAGTCGGTTTTGTCTTTACTTTTACCGTCAATTTAGGATTTTTTTTCATTTTTTACCATCGTACCTCTTAATCCTAATAAATAAAAATTGTAATTCCTTCCATATTATGTGTGAATCTAAACCCTTGGTGTTTGTCGCCACTCCATGTCCTTTTGAAGGCGGGACTTGGGGGGTCATTACCTCTCCTTCAACTTGAGGAAGGAAGGGTCTGGTAGTTTTTTGTCCCTTCACTCATCTTGGTGAAGGTGGTTAGTGATAGAAATTAAGAGTTTTTCAAACATATACATGTTTACAATAAAATATATTATCTTATAATAATATCTTATTACACATTTGATAACAATATTCTATTATTTTTACTATTTAGGTAGTTAATTTCCTAGTTTGTTGAGTATGTTGTAACTCGTTGCTTGTTGTTTATATTGCATAGATAATTTATTAATAATCTCCATAATTTAAATCATAATTTAATTATCATATATATTCTGAAAATATATATTTATAATAAATAATAATATTTGGATACATGAAATGAAATGCACTGTTCATAGAGATGGAAGGTAGTAAATATGCCTGAGAGCTACATTCATTTTTTTGTTGTATTAAAAGTGTGATAATAAAATGATACATATGTATGTTATTGATGAAATATAATATTAAGACCCCAAATTTCCTGATTTGTTATCATTATAACCCTTAATTTGTTTCATGTGTTGTGTGAACAAATCACATCACCTTGAAGAGGTGGTACTCCACACATTCACAAATGATGTTACATACTTACACAAAATAGAATATAAAATGATATGTGTTTTAAAATAATTAAAAAATATTAAATATATAATTAATATAATACATATCATATATAAATGAATATTCTATCATAATTTCCACCATGAGATGCGGTAAAGGAAACACAAATAATTTCATTTTGTGAGGTGCTAATTCAACGTACATATAAACAATATGTTTATTTTCCAATAGCTAGAAGTGTGTGTAATTTAATGTAAACACCATAACATAAATAAATATTACTATATTTATATTAATATTTTTTATATATAAACATTTAAAAATAATATTCTATGTGGTTATGAATGTGAATAAAACTAAATATCTTGAAGAACAATTTTACCTCTCCTTTGGGTAACTCCTTTTGGACTACACCAAATGGAATCCTTGTATGGATTTATTCTTAGGGAAACAATTATATTATTAGTGTAGATATATTGAAGTAAAATATTGGTATATTTTGTTTGGGCCAATCTGACTTTAAATGTATCCAAAATTGAGAGAAGAGGAGGACTTTTTATAGTAGGGGTGGAATGACACCCTTGTATATTTTGGAAAAGAGAATTTTACCCATGATTTCTCCATAGAACGTGAATCCAATAATCATAAAAAAAATTAAAAGGGAGTATAGGTTCTAAATATTTAAATAAAATTACTTTTGACCATGTTTATATATCATTTTGGCCACAAATATTATGATTTAGTCCTTTCTAAGCTATTTTATTCATAATCAGTGTAATTAATTTTAATTACTTAAACTAATATATTTTTTCAAAATCTTGTTGTTAATATTATTCATTATATATTATTATGATTCAAAATATTGAACCAATTTATCTAAATTTCAATCAAATAAGTTACCGAAACTAATTTAAATATAATCCCACAGATGGTACGACAATGCTGGTTATTAAAGTAAAAATATTCAAAAGTTAAATATTTTTTAACTTCAATTTCAATGTGAAATTTATTCCAAAAACATAAATTTGATTAATTTTTAAAAAATGATCTAATTAATATTTAATAAATTCTAAAATATTATATATAATTATAAACAAATTAGTTGAAAAGGTAGTTTTAAGATAAAATTCATTATTTTTCAATATTTATTAATATATGAAATTTAATAGAACAATACCAAAATGTCACCCTAAGATATGTTTTATGTCCTTCATTAAAATATTAATTTTTTAACTTATAATAAATCTATAACTTCAAAATTTAGATTTAAAATACAATATCTATCAAATTTCGGTATAACTGTTATTATTAAAATATAGTATTTTATGCATAAAATTAGTGTTGTTTTCATCATATGCCTATAAAATATATTGGATGAGTGTAGAAATATTTGGTCAAATATATATCATATAAATTAACTATATAAAACCTATAAAACATTTATAATTTAATTAGAGATGAAAAAAGTGACTAAATAGAGTTTTGTTTTAATCGGGTGTTATGTGTATTAAAAATCTATTAAAAATTAAACAAAATTATAAATGGAAAATGTTGTAAAGTTTTGGGGTGATACATACTTCCATTCAAATAAAAATTATCCATATATTTTTTTGGGTTATTACCTTCATAATAATTTGTATAGTTCTCCATCCTATAATTCTAAGGTTCCTATATTGCTTCTTCTATTTTGTGATTTTGCCTAAGTACCATTACCCAATGAGTCATCTAACTCTTCAACACTTGCTCTATGGTATCAATAACATGAATTAGTTATTAATAGTATGAATGTTCATGTTTTAACTCTATCTCATCATAGATGATCACATCTGTTGTGTCATACATGTACTTCCATGTCATATATATATAGAAAACATCATGTAGCTTTGAGAGATTTAGATACATTGCTAAAAGATACGAGACATATCCACAAATTTCATGAAAATAAATGGTTTTGATGTACATGGGAATTAGTTTCCTTTTCGTATTGAACCTTATAAAAAATTTCTATTGAGATACTTTCAATAAAACATGTTCTCCCACATGGAACTCTAAGTACTTACATCGATTATTGGTAAGACTATTTTTCAAACATTTAGATAATTAAATATTAGATTAAATTTTGTCAACCAGTGTTGTCATCTCTTCAATAACTTTTTCGAGTATTGGTTTATTTCTACAAAAATCATCGCATAATTTTTGAGTATGTAGTATCTTTATATATAATTATTTACATAGTGAAATTTGAATACAGAAATGGGATGATTATATTGGATATCATTACTAAAGTTAAGTACTAATACCACATACCTTGAATGTTACGTGATAATGACCTGAACATATTTTATATTTTTTGATTTGATTCTTTTTGGTTTTCCATCTATTTGAGGATGGTTGTTAGTGCTCAAAATAATCTCAGTATCAAAAGCCATATGAATACATTTCAATAATATTAATGTAATGTTGGGATCTCGATCTTAAAAAATAGATAGAGGTGAACCATAATGACATATAAATACATTAATATATATAATTATGATGCACCAAAGAGGAATGGATATTCATATGGAATGGAAGATATCATATTTGGTTAGAATATCATCTATATCCCATTTTTCATCATTATTTAGTGGAGTCTTGGGTATTCCCATGACAATTTAAATAGTAAATAAATCCCATTTAAACATAGGTATTGGATGAGGTTTCATGAAACCTTTAGGATGTATCCTTACAACCCTCACATGTAGGAAAATAAGACATCAAGACCCATAATCAATCATTTCCACTTCATGTTATCGCATCAAGATTGTTAATTCATGAATATATACATATTTGTGCTCCCATGGTGTACAGTGAAATTCAAGATATAAGGATTTTCAAAAAAAATCACTCTTTAGTTCTGTATAGATGTAAAACATATCCTTCTTCCAAATTATAGAACTCTATCTTCACAAACAATGTCTTCTATTTTTCCATTGTTCAAAAAAATTTATCTTCTTCTTAAATTCCTCATTATCATATTGATAATTATTTATCCACTCTAAAAAATAATTTTTTATAATAACTTGAAAACTGATTGAGGTATCTGCTTCCATATAAATTAATATTGAAAATCATAAATTTATCCATTTATATACGATCCCTATCAATCTCCATTTGGGTATGAACTCCTTGATCCTTCCAACTAAACGCATGTATTATATCTTATTTTCATTCCATTAGTGGTAATATATTTATTAATATTAATCTTTTTGTAGTTAAAGACATCAACTTTGTATTATATTGATATCATTCTATGATAAGATGTATTTTTGGCTCTTATGGCCCATGTATATCTAAAATATTTTCCCATTGAGATAATGTATCCATATTTTTAAAATGGACATTACAATAGATAACTAGAGATCATAGATTGTATAGTTCTATTTATGATTCATAAATTTTCATGATTCATAAGTAAAAAATTTATCGGTTTTTATTAGGACCAAACCAAGTCCCTTCTTAATGAATACCTTTATATGACAAACCCATAACTCCCAAATGGTAGAGTCAAAATTTGTGGATTGAAAAATCTTTTATTTAGTTCATTAAATGGTTTTTAACATTCCTTAATCTACAAAAATGTATCCCATTTACAAGTATGATTTGTTAGTGGATTAGAGAATCTGAAAAAATTGTGAATAAATCACTGATAGTAACCATTTATACCAATGAAACATCATTCCTCTATTATGTTTGTTTATGTTGGCCATTCACTTACTAGAATTGTCTTTATAATACCAAATGATATTTCATAAAAAGAGACAATATGGCCAACAAAACAAAATTCATCAAACCAAAAATTGTACATAATAAGTTTCCTATATAACTATTACCTTCTATGAGTCTTTAGAGTGATTCGAAAAAGATTCTCATGGACTGCATAGCTTTTTAAATACACCATGATATAATAAATTAATACAACAAGAAAATTATAAATATATTTCTTGTATACTCTATTCATTATGTATTTAATAACTAAGTGTTTATTAGTAAATCCGAATGGAATTACTATAAAATCATAATGCCCCTACATTATCCAAAAAAAATCTTTGGATTTATTTCCTTATTGACTCTCAATTGGTGATAATTGTAATAATGTTCAATCTATTAAAAATATTGGGCTCTATAAAGCAGAAAAAAATTTATCAATTCATGGTATAATATTCATTTTTACTGAAATAGAATTAATTCCATAATATTCAATGCACAAAGTCACGGGTACATATTTCTTATTAACAAATTGGAAGAAGTCTTCCATGGTGAAAAACTATGATTAGTAAATCCCTTATTACCCAAATCATCTAGTTGTTTCATTATCTCCACTAATTCTAGAATGGACATTATATAGGGACTCCTTAATATTATCATTGAATTATGGATTAAATTAATTGAAAATTCAACTTCATAATCTATTTTATGTCTAGAAAATTCTCTAGGAAATACATTAATGTATTCTGACAAAATGCGGACACCTTCAATTTCAGGATTTCCACATTCATCACTATATATCATTTTATCTTCTTACCCCATAATTTCATTTAGTATAGCTACTGATGGTGGATCTAAATATGAATTAGGAGAGGAATATTCTTTTTTAAGATGAGGGATTCACTATATTCCTCCAATATTCTAATTTCCTTTTTCTTACAACAAATATTTTCATCCTATTTTGATAATGTGTCCATATCGATGAATATATGAAATTTATACATATTCATGATTATAATTCCAGAAAATAAATCATGTTTATGCATCATTATGTGTACTCCCCACAATAAATTTATTGAAATGACACATCTCTTAGATTTTTTGAATGACATCTATCTTATTTCATCAAATGTGAATTATCCAATAGTCATTGATAACATTGTAGTTATAAAGTAGTGAGATTATCCATAATTGAATAATTAATTGGTTAAATTACATGATATGATTAATTTACATTCTACCACATCATTTTTACATCATCATCCACTGTAGTGATGAAATAATATTTCCTATATCCTCATAGCCTTTTATGTGGTGGATTTCATTGATTCATGGGACATTAATTGGCGTAGTGACTCATCTATGTATTGTATAAACTTTGTAAAATTTTAATTTCATTATCCCCTTTTAAGTCAATAGAATGGGGGCACATATCCTCACACTTATAATAATATCAAAATCCCTTGGAACACTTCATGGGGTACAATTTACCATAATTTTCAAAACATGGAAAATGATGAGTTTTCCTATTCTTATTGGACTCATTTTCTTTTTCATGATGCTCAAAAAACCTCTTCTTCTCATGGTATCCCATTTA
The DNA here is from genome assembly GCA_963277665.1 of Viscum album. Taxonomy (NCBI): domain Eukaryota; kingdom Viridiplantae; phylum Streptophyta; class Magnoliopsida; order Santalales; family Viscaceae; genus Viscum; species Viscum album. Next base: position 598,127,860 of record OY728135.1, on the reverse strand, counting down.
TAAATTTAATCTAGAAAATTACATTTCCTTTTTGATTCCATATAAAACTATTTAATTATATGGTGAAAATAATGGGAAAACAGTTCCCTTAAGAGATGTTTTTAAGTCCTTCAAGGAAGTATTAAATCATGAACTCCATGTTACCTATATAATATATATCTTAAATGGTAGTCCTTGTAAATGAAAAATCATAATTAGAAAAAATCTCTTCTTCCGTTTTCATTAATTGAAAAAATTTATTTTCTTCTCAAATTTTCTCTTCATGAGGGAAGTAATTTTTAAAGGACGTATCATTAAATCTTTTCATTTTAAAAAGTTCAATTTATTATTTTTCCATAAAATTTTGGATCAAGGACTACCATTGATCATCATCAACTTGAAGGTAATAATATATATGTATAAAATTTTAATTTCACTAAATCCTGAGGCCATAAATATCTTCCCCATAAACACAATCAATTATATGCTATAATTGGATTAGTAGTTGTAGTAAATGTTGGTGGATTATATCATATAATGTGATGTAGCATAAGATATTTTGTCTGTGCAATGTGTTTCTCCATTTTTTTAAGGTTTTTTTATAACATGATTATGTTGTCCCATTATTTCAATAAGTTTATCCATTTTTATTATAGTTGTATTGGATTCCTCGGTTAACAATTCTCTATATTTCCCATGAGTATTGATATTATTCATCCATTAAAGCACCAGTTATATATAATGGAATATACTAGATTAACTCATAAAAAAATTAAAATCGTGAATATGGGAAGGATAAAAAATATATTTTGGAATCATATGTCTTAGAGTCATAAACTTTAGATTCTTTGGGGATATCATTATTTTTAAATCATACGTAATAGTTATTAAATAGAATGTGAATTATCCTATGCATTTCCCCTAAGAGATTCATACTATGTGTATGGTATGTCTTGTTTTCATGTTCGAGTTTATGTCGAGTCAAGCCCGACACACCTCGTTATATTTTTTACTCATATGTAAATTTATGCCGAAATCCACATCCAGTTGTGTTGTATAAATAGGGATTTATTTCTAGGAATACCTGCATAATATCTACCATACCAAAATTATAGGATGATCCTATATAATTATCCTTATTTTTGATATTAGGGTTATGTTCCAAAATCTATGTTCTCTAAATATTGTTTCCTTGTTTACTACTAAACATTATTTAATACCAACTATAATTCCCAAACCACAATATCCTAGACCTCGTGCATTATTTTATAACATTAGCATGATTACAAGGAATAAAATCTCAAAAGATAAATATAATTTGAAGTATTGGAAAGATATATTCCATAAATGTTACACATAAAACATTGGAAAATATAAAATAAAAACATAATACATAATAAATTAAAATAAATATCATCCTTTAATGCCTATTCAATTTTTTCTTCTTCATAACTTGGTTACAGGAAAAATAATAATGGTGGGATCAAATAATCAGTAATGGTAAATAAAATGGATTTAATAATTAATAAATTATAGTTCAAAAAAATGGAAAGGTAAATAGATGACAACACAGTCCATTAAATTAAATACATAATCCATACACAATAAGGAAATGTAAGAAACATAAAACACATTCCATTTAATCAATAAACATAGAATGAAATGCATCCATATTTTTTATCATCTGAAAACCCTAGAGATAATAACAATGATAACTGAAATATATATGAATAAAATTATTAATAATTTGGCATCATATCTATGGATCATGAGAACCTATACTGTCAAGATCCATTATCCATAAAATTTAATACAACATGTATAAACCTGTTAAGTTTTTACAACATAATTTTCTCGTTATAAAAATCGATGAATTGAGGGGAAATATAACGTACCGGCCCCACACATCATTAAATTTACAATGTATTCTTTATATCAAATAAACAATTTAATAATCCTACAATATTCCATATCATATATCTGATGTGAATGAAAGATACATATTAATCAATAATTCCCAAGTTAATCAAATTACTTTCAAAGTTATCACCATATGTAAAAATGGAATATGGTTTAGGAAATATAAATATCAATGACCCCAAAATATTGATATTGAAATTTTTAAAATAAAATTATTTTTTCAAGATAATGATAACAATAAATACATTGAGTGATTTTAATGATATTCATTAAAATCATTCTTGATGAGAATAATTGTTAAAAATTCCATACTGTATCATACCACTTTTATACCTTTGAATCATAATATCCATGAAGGATAAAATTAAATGAAACATATAATATCATTATAACATGAATATTCAGTATATATCATGTAAATGGGTATTATTTACACTATAAAAATCAAACTACGTGAATGAAAATAAATAATTCTTCATGGAATTTAAATTCAGACGAACTCCCTTACCTGGTGTTCCCTTTTGAGTGATAGTCCTTTAACATCCTTTATAAATGTTATTTTTTAAATAAAAAATTCATGGTTATAAAAAAATATTTTACCTTCTTATAATATATTTTAACTCATTTTATTATAATCATCTATTGTTTTTACATTTTTTACTGATACTTTCATAGTTTCGTGGATTATGTTTTATCTTGTTAAATGTTTTCATATTAGAAATATCAATATATAATAATCTCTAAAATATAAATCATGATTTAATTATAATATATATTAATTTTATATTTATCTATAATAGTTCATAGAATTTGGATATAAGAACTAAAATGTATTTTTCATGGAGTGGGTAGGATGTACGTATGCATGAACACATCATTAATTTATTTTTTGTATTAAATGTGTGGATAATATATGATAAATGTTTAGATTATTAACAAATAATAATAATCATTTCTAATATATCACATATTTTTATTAAAATAATCTCTATTGCATTACATGCATTGTGTGAACAAATCACATTGCTTTGAGGATGCGGTAGTCCACACATCCACAAACGATGTTATCATATGTACAAAAAATGGAAAGTATAATGGTATGTGTTTTAAAAGAATTAAAGAATAAATAATGCATAATAAATATCATAAATATCATATAGAAATATATTATCCGTCATAATGTCTACCATGAGAGGTCATACTGGATCAAAATATCATTTCGTGAGGTGGTAATTCTACGTACACATAAAAAGTATGTTCATTACCCATTAGATGGATGTTTTTGTAATTTCAGGTTGAAATAAAGACATAAATAGATCCAAGTATATTTATTATTGTAGTTTTTTTTGTATTAATGGAATAATAAGAGTTTTCTATGTTAATAAGGGGAATAAATCTAAAGAGTTTATGGAAAGATGTTACATCTTATTTCGGTAAGTCTTATTGGTTTACAACAAGGGAATCATTGGATGGATTTATTATTAAGGGGAGATTATAGGATGAGTGGATGTATTATTAGGATCTATTTGGGTATATCTTGGTCAAGATAATGTTTCTTAATAGGTATGTCGAAGTGGGAGGATAAGAGGCCTTTTTATAGTGGAGGAGGATTGGTACGCTTGTAAATTTTTGAAAAAGGAACACAACCCACGTTTTCTTATTTAATATGGATTCAATATTGGTAAAAAATATATCCAAGGGATGATAGGGTTTCAAAATGGGTATATGAGGGATTTTGGACCATTTTATAGGTCATTTGGGACCCCAATTATATGTTTTAGTCATTTGTAATGATACTTTTTCTCATAATAGTAGTAATTAATTTTAATTAGTTTCACTATTATTATTGGTAAGAAAATATGAAATGTTAAAAAAATATATATTTCTATTAATCCAAATATGAAATCCATTTTTCCAAATTTCAATAATAAAAGTATTAAAATTAATTTTCATTAATCCCTCGTATAGGATGATAATGGGGGTTTTTAATGAAAAACCCATTAACAATTTACGAATATTTTATATTCAATTTCAATTTGAAATTGATTAAAATAAAAAAAATATTTATTGATAAATATGACCTAATTTAACATTAAAACCAAAATAAAATATAACTAATCCCTATGAATAATTTATATGAAAAATCATTTTTTGAGTTAAATTTCAATATTTTTTCACTATACATTAAAAAATTATATGTCACTAAAACAAAACCACTCTATAAAGAAATTTTTATGATCTTAAAACAAATATGAATTAAATTTGAAAATATAAAATAAATAAACCTTCCAAAATTATTATTTAAACTAAGTTCTCAATTAAATTGAAGTAAAATTTCCTTTTATAAAATTAGAGAATTTTATATATAAAATTTTGTTTTTATCATATGATTATAAAATATGTTGAATGAATGCTAAATATTTAGTCATAAGTAAAAAATATATATATTTACTATATAAATCCTCTAAATGTGTCATAATTTAATAGACTATAAAAGACGTGACCTTATATTTTTTTTATAAATAGTATGTTGTGTGAATTAAAAAGCTATCATAAAAGATAAATTTTTTCTAAAAGGAGATTATGGTAAATTCTCGGTGTGATACATTTTAACTAATAGATTGATGATAACATTGTTCATGTATACGTGGAATACAATTTTCATGAAGTAATGTGACCATGTATTCATCAGTAGACCACATGGATAAAATATATATAATAATACTTAAATAAATAAAGTTGATATTTAGTATATTATAATAATTATAAAAATATAAGATATTTATTACCTCATTCCCATAATTATCATTGAAAAATGGAAACTTTACTCATGCCTATGTATGGCCTGTTAACACCATGATAGTTACATACTTCATTTATTAAAAACCATATTTCATGTTTGATCATAAAATTATAATTGATGTATAAATATATTCATTATGTCCTCATAATTACTATGGATTGTTTGGATTGAGTAGCAATATACGAGGACCGAAAATAAAATCAAAACACAGTCCAAAAACAATGCGGTTAATTCCCAAAACACGAATTTAACATGGAATTGTTAAAAAATTGGTGAAAAGGGATATAGTTAAGTAATATATTGTATCATAGATATTATTATTTTTATATAATAGATTTATAATACACCAATTTTTTATATACATGAGTTTTTTAAGTATATTAAGGAAGACGATCCTTACTATAATGGTTTTCTAACCACCTTTTTATTTCTAGGAGACTTAGGAAAATTAACCACTCATTTCATTTTTGTTGTGCATATACATACCCTTTGAAATTCTAAGTCATTAACACCGTTCTTTTCATAATGCTTGAAGTTTAAATTGATTTTGTTTTTTATTTTATATTATGAAACAAATGATTACTAATGTGGTAAGAGATGATTTTATGAATATTTAACCTTTTATACTTTTGTTATTTCATGCACTTATCTTCATTTTTGTGTTGTTTTTACAGCCCATATGAAATTAATTACCATGAATTTATTTATTATCCTGATATTTTATGTTAGATTTATTATTATCATTACATTTTCATTATGATGAAATGATGAAATTACTATGAAACATGTATCTTTTCCATAGGTTATAATATGATTAAATGATTAGAAAACCCATTTTTTAAAGAGTTATGATATGATTAATTTTTAATGATCTTGTTGTATACATATGGATAACATTCATTCTATGAAGTGTGGGACCTATATCTATTTCCAAATCATTGGGTGTTGATAAATGTTCTAGGAGCTCATAGGATACTTGAGTGGTTATCCTAATTCAATAAATGAGTGTAATACGATGGTTTTACTATGTCATTAAATTTTGTACAATAATGGTTATCCCAAGAACAAAAATATGGATCATAGGTGGTTATTACAAGCCCGAAGAAGGTACACATGTGGTTATCCCAAGCCAAATAAGTTATAAATTTCTTTTTTTAGTAGTCATTATTTATTATTTTCTATGAATTTGTTTTTTTTGCACATATCTATGTAAAATTAAAATATTATACTCCAACTAATTGTGTTAATTAATTTATTTACGGTTCAATTCATATAGAAAACCAATATTTAATCTATTACATATGATTATAATCTTCTATATTCATGGCATGTTTTTAATATTTTATTTTCATGTTATTATACCATTATGTATATGTTATTTATACGTATATCATTTTTGTTACCCTTACCAGGATATTTTATCACACATTCTTATGTAACATTTTCCCAGGTTATGAAGAGAGGTTTTATGTAGTAAATTATTTTAAAGAGTAGTAAATGGATGGTTAAATATCATTAATGTTTTAGATATTTCCTCAAATTTTTTGATTGCATACCTAGTCTCCTAGGACACTAAACTGATATGGTCCTCGGACAAGTGTCCAAGTAATGTAATTAATATTCATCTAAAAATACATAATATCTATGTATATGAATCCACAGTCTCTATAATTTGTTATCAATATAGATAAAAAGTTCCCTTTATATTATGGATTAAAATAAAACCAATATAAGATGATTAGGGAAGAGAAAAATATGGATATGTTAAAAATAAAAAGGGGAATCTTCCAACATGTGATATTTTCAGAAAGAAACACCTTGGTAAATACATGAATTAAGTTGTAATTTTTTTATACTTTGGTGAAATATGCCATCATGCTCTTAAATGAAAGGCTAAGTGAGAATCCATAAAAGTACAGTTATTTTAACTAATAAGAAATGTGGAACTATTCCAATTAATTATTTAAATGTAATTGGTATACCACAATAGAAGAAATAGGATAAGGCCAGCTAATGAAATTACTATAGCCTACATGGTTGTTCTTAGAAATATTTTTAAAGGTACACTTTTGATCCATTACATGACTATGAATGTGTGATTTGGTTCTGGTTCAACACACTCTATTATATCTAAATATTTTTCTAATGGTATAACATCAATACTGAAATTATTATATATTTAGTTGGGGATGAATAATTATAATGAAAATATGATCATAACTCATGTCCATAACTCCTCTATGATATAGGTTTGTGAGATGGTTCTCCTAGTGAATCATTAAATACTTACTCTAGTTGAATTTGATATAATTATTGGTATGGATCTAATATGCTAATATAGAACAAATATCAATAATAATAAATGGGAAATTACATTTGATATTAAGAATTAACCATCAATATTATATCAGAGTGAGGATGATCATAAAAATTTAATGGAAATTACATCTATCATATGTAGTTTTCTACATATCTATGAGGTAATGTTATATCAAATGGTTAAAGAGAAACATAATCTTGAAGATGTACATCTTATTGAGGAATATGATGATGTATTTCCAAATAAATTTCTTATTCATTGATGGTATGAGCACACAATGTAAAAGCATTTGGTACATGGATTTAAATTTTTTAATCATCAAAGACAAAAACATTTATGTATCAAGAAATATATTAGTCTATAGAGGTCTAGGTATCTCCCATGAATTCTAGATGTATAAAAAATTAAACTAAATGGTATCCACATTGAAATCAACAATAGGTTCGATATAAGGACCCATCCATAAAATATTACATAATATTGAATTAAATTAATAATTCAAATTGAGGATATTTTCAAGAATAATGTTTTAGAGAATTGGGCCATAACTATTACATTAAATCTCAAAAATTACAATGTAGACACTTCTACTCAGATTCTATTTTTTCAAAAAATAAAAACACTTGAAAAAATAGTCATGTATGCATCCATGTTTTAGACAACATAACTTTTCCTTGATCCCATCCTTGAACCAATTAAACTTTATGTCATGTGAAAAACATTTCATAACATGGGATGAGCATAAAAACCTCAGTAAGGGTTATAAAATATGGAAAGACAACATTAACCCATCAATAAATACAAATCAATGAAACCATACTTTTCAATAATAACATACATCATAAAATCATATGATTTATGAATAACACACACAAATATTAAATCATAAAGGCAACATCTCTAAATCATAACATACATACATTGTAACTTTCACAGTTACATAGAGAGTTATGTTTGGAATACCCATTATATTATATTCCATAAATCTATTTTTATAATCATTAACGTTTACCTCTGTCACGTTATCCAATTCATTGGAGAGCTATCTCAAGCTCACTCACCCGAGGTTTATCATGGATCCACCCATATACTTAAACAATTACAAAGAACCATAAAATATTCATAACCCATAAATCAATCATAAAGTAATGATAACATTTCCACATTGCAATCACAATATATATTATTCCAAGATATTGAAATAATAATTTCATTACCAACCATTTTCAGAATCATCTAAAATATTTAATAAATAGATTTTTGAATCAAAGTATCTCACAAAAAATTAAAGCATTGGAATGAAGTTTTGATTTCAAAAATATTCATGTCCATAAAATTAAATCAATAAATCAATTTTTAAATCATGGAAATTTATGAGAAATATTTAGAAGAGTAAATCTTTAAAACATTTAAAACGATATTTTTTTTAAGGAGTTCCTAACCAAATGAGAAATGCTTGAATACAAATAATTTAGGAATAACATTAATCAAAACTTTATAAAATCATGAAAATAAAGGGATTAATGATTTAATATTCCAAATAATGGTATTAACTCAATATAATAATTAAATGGTTCATAACAACAATGAAGTCTCAATGGAATGTAAATTGAGATGAAATCCCTTATAAAAATTGTATCCTTAGATTAAGGATAAATAAATTACATAATAATGTGTAAAAAATATAAATAAAATAAAAATTATTGGATATTCAGTGTAAATCAATCATAAGACATTCAATCATGTTCCTTTTAAAAGAAAACCAATGACTTTGATGTTTAACTCATTGAATGGAAATTGAGTTAAGATTACCCTTATCAAGTTCCTATCGATGACATGATAATTTAACAATGGAATGATTATGTGTATCAAAATTATATCCAAAAAAGGGTAGTGGAAATTCCAACATAAATAAATATAAATTTATTCCACACATAATCATATAATGTCATTATTAATAATTAGATGATTAACCAAAGGAATGGAAATTGGGTTCAAAAGTTCCTTTACTAACTTTGTAACTTATGAAACATACACCACATAAAATAAGGATCATTAAATAAAGAAATAAATACCAATAAACTAATGTATATTACAAAAACAATAAAATCATGGGAAGTACATTCACCACACAAAATGAAATAATCGAAAATATAGCATGAATCTCATGGGAAAAAAGTGAAATGGAAACCCCTTACACCGTGTCTGACCTGAATAATTTGTTCCTTGTTCATCCTAAATAATTAACATAAGTTAATTTAAAATTTATTCAGATACTTATTATAGTTAATAATTTCTTTTATATCAGTTATTACATTGAAATAATAATAATTTATTAATTTGAGTTCATATCGGACATTTTGACGATGTTGGGAATTTGTGTTAAAAATGAACTTGGTATAATTACAATTTGTCCATGTGGTCAAAAGTACCATATCTCCATAATTATATTCATGATTTATATATCATACATATCAAGTATATATTTATTTATAATTGTCCATAACATTTGGAAATAATAAATTAAATGCACCGTTCATAGAGATGGTAAGTCGTTCGTTCGCATGAACGCTATTTTAATTTATTTTATTTAATGAAATGAAAACATAATGATACATAGGAATATTATAATTCTAGAGTAATATCATATTTTATATGTGTTACATAATTTCATTGACACCATCATTTATATGTTCCATGTGTGGTACGAACGAGTCATATCACTTTGAGGTGGAGGTAGTCTGCACATCCTCAAATGAAATTATCATATTTATACAACATGAATACCATAAATGTATGTTCTAAATGATAATTAAAAAAGAATATTGATAATATAAAATATCATTATTTCATATATTATTATAGTGCTATCATAATGGCCTCCATTATAGGCGGTTGAATATATTTAAACAATCATCTTTTCGTGAGGTAGTATTTCACCATACAGAGAAACAGTATATTTGTATCCATTAGATGGAGGTGTGTGGATGTGTTTTTTGAATAATTCTCATAAAAACAACCTATTTTATTGATAATAATGTTTTTTAATATAAAAAAGTAAAAAATATAGTTTTGGGGTTTTGAGATGTAAAATAAAAGAAACGAACTTAAGAGAATATGTTACGTTTAAATCAGGTATCTCTCATTCGTTTGAACCAAATGACATACATGACGCCCCTTATGCCTAAGGTATGGATTCTAAGTGGAAAAGAGGGATCATTAGATATTATTTGGGCTCATTATGGATGATTAAAGGGGCATGAGTGATGTGATTAATTGTTCATATATGAGTACTTTTTATAAGGGGGGAGGGGCTCTTTAGGAATGCTTGAAAATATTATTTTATTATATATTTATTTTCAGTTTATGAAGGTTAAAAAAATATTAAAGTTAGAGATACAATGACTCTTGTTTGATATAAAATCATTCAATAATAATTGGACAAGTTTTAGATATTTTTTTTTAATATTTATAATCGTATTAATTTAAATCATTCCTTAATGAGGTAAACAATGCATCATGATTGTGTCCTAAATAATTTTATTTATTAGATGTTTAAAAATTATAAATAAAAAACCATGATGTAGGAAATAATTTCTTATTTATAATAAATATTTATAGTCAAATATATCAATTACATAACCTCACATTAAAATTTTATTAGCAAAACAATACATGTTTATAATATTATTATTTTTACTTTAAATAACATGATATTAATGTCATTAGCTTACCCAAATGGCTTTACAAGGCCAAATATCTAACCAAATGATTGTATTTGTTGTCCATGACTCATTAATTAAGTTTATTAAATGTGTTAAGCTAATATTTCTATTATTATATTATTTTTTTTACCTTGAGTTACCCTATTTACCTTTAATCGCGGTAAATAAAAACCAAAAGTTACTATTCACCAAAAAATTATTTTCATATTATTTGACCAAATTTTACGTACTAATAAAAACCATGTATATCTTATTTTAGAAATTATATTCAATGAATCTATAATATTTCATTTAAATGAGGAATTTGGTTTTTAACAACTACTTAGTTTTTCACTATTCATCATAAATTGAACTCTTTCTATAAAATTCCAAAAATTCAGCCTATGCTCTATTTGATATGAAAAATTAAAAAATAAGGTCTATTTTTCCAAATTCATGACATTGAATATGGAATAATTAATTTAAAATTAACTCCCGTTTTCAAAACAAAAAGCGTATTTTTTATGAAATAATAACTATTAATATATTGACACTTGTTTTTGTCCAATTTCAAAGTGAAATTACTTCAAATGAACAAAATTGGATTAAATGGTAAAAGTATAATATAATTACACATTAAAACCCAATATAAAGATAAAATATTACCATATAAATAAATTATATTAAAATACAGTTTTGAAATAAAATACATTATTTTTCACTTTTCATTAAAAATGAATTTTATCAGAAATATACAAACAATTTACCCATTGTAAATTTTGATGTTCCTCTTCTAAAGAAGAATTTTATTTTATCAAATAGAATACATAAATGTGACCAAAACTATATTTAATGAGGGTTATCCATCAAAAGTCAGAAAATCAAACTTTTAATTAATATTTGAGTATTTATGCTTATAATTGGATTCATACACATTTTCTGCTTCTAGAATTAATTAGATAAATTTAAAAACATTTAACAAACATGTATAATCATATTATAGTTAGTCCTATACATCCCAACCAATAAAACGACTATGATTTAACTACCATTGAAAATAAAATTATTATTATATTATTTTTCAGAATAACATAACATTGTGTGTAACGTAAAATTTCAAAGAAAGTTGTTGTTATGTATCAGGTATGCCATCGAACATTGAAGCCATTTTAATTTAAAATTAATAGTTAATTAAAAAATATTACTTAATATGAAATTGTCATATTATTTATTTACCTGGTATGTTACATATAATATTTCTCACATCAACGCTATGGACAAGAATTAGTCCTAGTATCAACTTCATCTATCATCACTCAGACTCATGACTTTAATTTTTAGGGACTAGATATAGTGGAAGGATCAAATACCCCGAAATGGTTACCAAATTCCCATAAATAAAACACCCACTAAAGAAGTTTTAAATGACACATTATGATGTTCTAACTATCTCATAAGTTCATTTATATTTTAATCACAATATCTTAATATATAATAAATATATTAGTAGAAAAACCTTATTCATTAACTAAACTTATAATTCATTATAATATTAAATGAAACATGAATATAAAAATAATATTCATTCTTTTAATATTTTCCCAAATATTTATTTATAACATGGGAATACATTTTAAAAATAAATTCACCCAAATTATTATATACTTAAATAACAGTAAATTTATTTATTTCTAGGTCACTATTAATAATAAGAAAACACTAATACCCTAAACTAGGGTCCACCATGTCTAATATTCTTATTCATCATAATAATGAAGACACAATAATATGATATTATAAGTCACAATATATACCCTTATTTCTATAGTATTGAATTTTATTCATTTTCCAAGTGAGTAGTCTAGAAACCGATCAAGTACCATAAAGAGATAAGGAATACTCTTAAAAATGACAACTATCCAATGAAGACATAGTGTGAAATATAATCTCTTTGTCTTGTGAAATATCATAATAGAGGATGCACAATTGGTTTTGCTATCCTTCCATGCATTATTATTCATTGAACATAATCAATATACAAACCTTCTTCTACTATAAACATGGTTTAGTATAGGTAGTACCAACATGATCAACTGATCATGAGAAATATCATCCTTAACATGGTTGTGAAAAATTATTTCTTGATTATTCAAACAATATCATACTAGAAATGATGAACCAAACAAATGAAACCATACCATTAATTCAATTTCATGGGGTTTTTCATACATTAAAGAACATTATCAATTGGAAAACATTGATAACTATCTAATGGAAAAATATAAATAAATAAGTTTTTAGTTAGGAAATACTAATGACACATTAATCATGTGGTATTCCTATTATTGGAAAACTTTTATAACTGGAAAACTTTTATAACCTTTTTATATGACTATTAATATATGTAAATTTATATCTCCATAGTGGAATGGGATATATTAACATTATAATGATAATTTTACACCACTACTAAATCACTGAATACATGTTATGATAATCAAAATTTTCTTTTTTGTTGGGTCTAGGGAACCCACGATTATAAAACTCCCACATGAAAAAGTGCCAACTTGAAAACTCTTCCCGTTACCCCTAAAATGATAAGATCATGGTTCTACTGAGATATGGCTTTATTAAAGGGAATTCCATGTGTCCACTTTGTCACTAAAATGATATTTTTTCCTTTACATACATGAGTAAAACACCCCAAGTGATGATCTCCTAGAGTGTATTCATTTGGTTCACAACAAGATCATGACATCATGGATACTAATTGTAATAGAATTTTCAAAATTTATATCATTATAAATTTTCATCTTACAATGTATGAGTATATGTACTATAAAAAATATTATTATTTTATACACTGCTTCTTTATCTACCTGAGAATCTATATCACAATCCGTAATTATCGAAACGGATATAACTATATTAAATGATATTCTCCTTCTCATTTCCTTAGAGTTAATGCGATATAAGATCATATCAATCTAAAAGAAGGCCAAAATATCTAAAATCTCCAATAGTATTATTTACTCTTTATATAACAGTATGTATATTTTTATACTTTTTCATGTACAATTTGATAGTTTAATTTTTTTCACAGGTAGTTCACTAGGATTTAATTGATATTTTCAATCCATATTGTTCATATTATAAATATAATTTCTTATATATATCATGGAATAGGTCATTTATCCATTACTAATGTATATGGAGTTCATCTCTCCAAATTAATCTCCATATATTCCCATCAATTCCTTATTCGAGATATGAAGTACATGTGATTTAGTAAAAAATTCCCTCTTTAATTATTCCACTCGATACCCTGTAAGTATTTATGTTGTTCACAAGGTCTATGTACCTGTTTGACATACCTTATTAGATATTGTTCCCTAGAACATAGGTTGTTACATTATTTCAACATCAAGAGTGTTACTTTTATTATATTCTCAACTAGATTTAAGACCCATGGTTTGATTCAAAATGTTATAATAATTATTTTACATGGAAAATTAGGATTCTCCCACTCAACTCATATAAGGATATTTAATTATTTGTTCTAAATGAATATTCAATGATCTTGTTTATTTCATTAATTCAAATGTATATATTTGTAACATTAAATCTTAATTTTTATTAAATGGTTTTAGTGGCTCATTCTAGATGCGTCATATATACACCTTCTACGATTCACGGTCATTACATCTAATTCCCAATTTAATCATATATAATGTCGATATTAATTGTATTTTTTTAATTTATATAGTTTTAATGATAGGTGTTACAAGTAGAATTATATTCGTATGATGCATGTACAATACACGTGTAGTCATACCTGACTAACAACCAATGAAGTGAATATAATAATCCCATACTATTCGTTAGATAGAATACATTTATTGATTTTAATTTATCTTCTAAATTTTAGATTATTTCCATTTAATTGTATTATATAGCATCTATTATTACCAAATAGTAATATATCACCCATCATGGTAAATTAAAAATCATTATAGAGGTTTATTATCTATATGTATTATGTGTAACTTGAACATTCATATTCCACATGTTATTATGGAACTTGTTCCTATGTCAACTATTTGTTTGTATCTAGTATTGACTAAAACAAAGTCAATATTTCCCACACTATATGAGATAGTTATGTGCACTCTATTCTAGAAATATATTCCATATATTCACTATATCTTTTATATATTAGGTATTTTAGTAACACCCCTATAAAAATATAGAACAACTAATTTATATTCATATTTTATTTATCTTGATGAGTATTTTTATATTCTAAAATCTCTTTGCATCTAAAAAATTATTTTATGAGATAATGGATTTATATCATCTTATAACCCATATAATATCCATTTTCCATTTTAGTTGGAATATGGTTATGTTATAACATTGTTATATATGATACACGTATTAAATAATAAATGACGTTTTTTCAATCCATATGAGTATCAACATCAATTCTTGTTTTAAATACATAATATATTTGTTGTGTATAAGGAATTTTTAATTTAGGGAATTTTCTATGATATTTTTTAATCAATTTTTTATGAAATAATAACCATCAATTCTATTTATTAACATCATTATTTTGATGTGGATAAGGTAATGAGAATTTAAGAATTACTATATGCTACAATATATTGATCATTGAATGCTTGGTCAAAAAACACTACATAACATGGGCTGAAAGAAGATTATATATACTAATGATGAATATACCATACTTCACCATTTAATTCCTTAAAAACTCATAAATGCGTCTTGTAAACTATATTTACCACTATATAACCATAATAATAGTTCATTCTATATGGATGATCTGGTCCTAAAATCATTATGGATTACCGTTATTTAGAAATGTGACATTATCCATAGAAAATAAATATATTTATATATAGCTAATACCTATTATATTTATCTCTATGTAGTCTAAGTACTAAATTTGGTGAATCATTGAAAACCATTTTTATTTTTACTTAACAAATAATTCACATTCCACAACTAGGTATTAGATTATTACAATTTATATTCATCATGTATTTTCCATGATTCATGTATTACTTATAAATTGGTTTTTTGTGAATTACCCAATACAACATCAATTAATAAATTATATAGTATCATTAAACACAAAATTATATTTTAACATGAATTATTCACTTTAAAATTAAATTGTGTGTTTCTCACCACTGGTGTAGGTATCACTATTCCTCATCTACTTAGAGAACACTCCATAAATTCATATAATGTTTCCCAACATACTTAGTTCTTGAATTTAGAAACAAGTATGCTTGGACATATTGTATCCAATACTGAAGGGTCTTAAAATGAAATATTACTTATAATGGTGAATATACAATATGTAGACTGTTTTTCTTTCTTATCATTCAATTCTATTCAATTCCTCTACTAGTAACCTATCTTGGAACATCTAAAAAAAATTTCCTCATGTTTAATGATCTTACTATTTATGTTTGGTTTCATATAAATATATTTAGATGGTGGACTTGGTAGTATAATTATATTCAACCATTTCCCTATGTATTTATATTTGTTCACCACTATAATTAAAGATAATACATTGTTTTTAATTCTCAGTTTCTTAGTGAACCCATCCTAAAAGATACTGATGTTTTTTTCCCGAAAATTATTTTCATAATTCTATAATAGCATGAAAAATTCGGTAGTGATAATGAAGGAATGAGGTGAACTGAAACATAATTATTTGACTTGAAACCCAATTCTAAAAGTCATTAAGTATAGTTTATCACTCTGAGTACATGATTTATGTATTTAATTTCATCTTCTTATCGATACATATTAATTTTCATAATTATCTTATTTCTTTTCCCCACAAATTTCCCCCCCAAAACATTTTATATATGAGGAAACATTGTATATCAAACAAGTCCTAATGTATCACACACAATTATTGGGAAATTGATGTTATAATTGTGATATATAACTAAAATGTGTCATCATTAAGTCTCTTATAGTCTTTTTTCTCAACCTTACTATCCCTTTTTAGAGGTTGATCTTGTTTTGGAGACTCCAACACATAAAATTACCTTTCTTAATTTAGTATTATTCATAAACAATAGTACAACTATTGGTAAATTGTTCTTCTAAGGGCATGATCCTTTTCCATTAGGGATTATAAATTATACTTTTTTAACTTTCCATTTCCTAAAAAATAAACACTATATAATTAGTAATTTTATGATGCTTTAGTATTAGAAATTATTGATTAATTTTAATCATCAAATGTCTCCCACTTCTTTATATAACTACAGTAGGCCTCACAAATATAATCAGAATAATGTATCGCATACCTATTCTTGTGGGAATGATCCTTGGAACCATCACTTATAGACTATATGTTTTGGATAAACCATAACTCAATGATTTTATAGGAAGATTATAGACTCACCGACCACACTCAAAGACATCTATTTGATCTATTGAGTGAATACCCAACTTTTAGAAACATAAACATTATTTAACTAATTCATACAAATACATTTCTGGTAAGATATCCTTTTTTATTCTTATGGTATTAAATTTACCCAATTCCACACATCACTAATCTAATAACTTTGTGGTATTAAGATGCACCCTCATCTTTGGTGGTGAAAACCCATTACACCCATTATTCATCAAATTTAATGGACACAAGGCTTTCATGACATAATAATTCTTAATGTGGATTTTAGTGTGTTTTCATAATGTGAATAATTTATTTTAATTTATTCAAACTAGGTTTTTTTCTGACAAATGAACATTAATATAAGAAAAATTCATCCCATATATATGTGATTTTCAATTTATTATATTATATCTTTTGTAAATACATGAAAATGTATAAAATAATAATAAAATCATAGAGGGAATTAATTAACCTAATAGTCTAGAACATCTAATATTGGTTGATCCATTTACACTCAGTGGATCAATAGTGGATTAGAGGTAACCTACTCGTTCTGGGTCTCTACTCATGATAAAACTATCCCCTATATATTTCTTTCATTTCTCATTTGGTATAATATCTAATATTTCCATGGTCCACAATTTACATCATCATCATTAATAGTAAAAATGTACTCTCATGCAATTGAGGGGTCACTAGAATTAAAAAATATAGTGATAAATTGATTGATTCCCAGGACTGTATACTTATTTAATTAAAAAATCAATCCTTAGGCAGTCATTGAATTGAAAAATTATTACATGAATCACACGAAGATCATAAATATTTAAATTAAAAATAAACTATACATATAGAGGTCTAGTAAGTTATCATGACATGTCAATTGGTAAGATAAAAGTGTGATTATATTTAATTGAATTAAATTTAATGTATGAGGGAATATATATAAATTAAATGAATGATTTTAATTTCAATTAATTATTCTCATATGGTCTAGGTATTAGTTTAATTTTATAAAAATACTAAATAATTTTTTTCTATTAATAAAATCTTCAATAATTGTTTAAATATAATAATGAATAATTTTTGTAGGTTGTATTAAAAATCAGAATCCAGAAACCACATCTTGGCCCATTTTAGGCAAGATCAAAACAAAAAAAACTATTGCAGGTCTAGAAGACCTCTTGTAGGGATCTTATGAGCTTGGTGGTTTGGGTAGATAATGATACAAAAATTTTTGGGGAACCACATATTGGGATGGGGTTTCATGATTACATGGTGGTCGACTAGGGTTGGTGTAAAAGTGGTTTTCCATCATAGTGAGGGGTGAGGAAGTAATGACTAGACAATGGAAAAGGGTGTGGCTTTACATGGGATAAGGGATGGGCATGAGAGAAGGTCGGAAAACATATTGGTCAGTGAGCTCAGTTGAGAAATACAGTGGGGTGATCTCATCTATTCAGATAGGGCAAGGCTATTCAACGACCAATTGATAGAGGGAAACATGTAGAGGCACCAGGTTTGTCTTAACAATGGGATATGGAATTTTTGGTTGGGGAACTCATAGTTTGAAAGAGGTGTGATATCTTGTGATGAGGGAAGAGGTGGTGGCGTCGGTGGATGGCTCTAGATGAGGTTGGTGGTAAAAAAACTATATAAGAACATGGTCGAAGATGACAAATGAAGGGAATGTGTATTCCATCATGAAACCCCTTATTTTATTATAACATATTTTTGTGTATAACATATATATTTTTTAACAAGTATAATTTTTTTTGCAACAAGGCATAAATCAGCCACTCTACTTGTAGTGGCTCATGGAAATTTGTGTCCCCATTTTATTTGTAGGATAATATGTCCCATCCAATTTGTTTCCTCATTTGTTTTTATTCAAAAAACCTTCTGAATTTTTTCCTTTTTTTCTTTAATATTCTATATACAACCTTGAATTAGATATATAATAATTTCAATAATTGTGAAAATAAACATCATCTAGTTATTTTCTGGTAATAGGTATATGACTGGGACTTTCCTAAACAAATCTGGTTTACTAGAATCTCTTAAAGGCCAAAATACATATATATATATATATATATATAAGTTTTAATCAAAATTTAATGTCTATAAATCTTATAAAATTTTATATTAAAATTTTTAGATTACCCTGATATTTTCATCTGATATTGGAGTGACCCGTATTTAAAACCATCAGGACCAAATATAAGCTTACAATATAAT
Source organism: Viscum album (assembly GCA_963277665.1). NCBI lineage: Eukaryota > Viridiplantae > Streptophyta > Magnoliopsida > Santalales > Viscaceae > Viscum > Viscum album. The sequence continues at coordinate 598,108,442 of OY728135.1, read as the reverse complement.
TTAATGAAAATTAAGTTCTTATTATCTAAAAAAATTAACATGATACTATGATACCAATTGATGTTATCAATAATGTGGTGGAAGGTGCTAAGTTATAGTTTCAATATTTATCATCACCATAGAAATGATTTTTCATCATCCAAATAAATTTGAGCCCCAATAATGGTCCGAAGAACTTTCATAGATGACAAATGTATAATAATTTATGCAAAATCGTCGACTCATTCGAATTGAAGGGTAATTAGATATTAGTTATTCACTAAATATAATTTCTTGATGGACATGATATTGAAACACCTCTTATAATTCCACACGCACTTCTAGAATATATGTATACAACAACCATTGAATACCAGATAATGAAGTAGAGATCTTTTTATTCCCGTGAACTCCTAACAATCACCTTGACCACATTACTTTGATTCAAAAAGGTGATCTTAAATATAATACTATAATGATGAATTTATATCTCAAGTAAGTGTGAGGATTGGGAGGTTGTCAATATTTGGGATGAATTATAATTGTTTGAGTCTCTCAATACTACTAATATTCTGCGAGACTCAAATACCTATAAAGAGATCCCCAACCCTCGGAAATAAAATACCAAACAATGATGCATTAAATGTCATTTAATAATGAAAAAACTATATCATAAGATCATTTATAGTATTATCACATTATATTAATATATAATAAATATAATATGTGTTATACCTGAGTTATTAACGTAACTCATAATTCCCATTAATATTATTTGAATCTTAAATATTAAAATAATTTTCATTCATATAATAATTGTTCATGTATTCACTTAATACCTTTTTTATACTTATAATGTAAAAATTCATACACATTATAATATACATGAAAAATAATGAAATTATTTCTTCTTTGAAAATTATTAATACTTTGAAAACTATCAGACTACTTGGTGAGGCTCACCAATTCTAGTATTATTATTCATTAGAATTTGGAAGAATATTGAATATTCTCTTATGTGTGACCCTATAGGCCCTTATTTACATAGTAGTGAATAGTATCCAAAGACCATGTGTGTGTTCTAGTAAGACATCAAGGTCCCTAAAGAGATAAGAAAAAGTCAAAGAAATGAAAACCATATTATGAACACACTCAATGTAATATAATATTGTTTTCTCATAATATCTCAATAAGAAGTATTCCCACTTAGTGTCATCATCCATCCATTATTTATAATTCATTGAACTGAATAGAAATACATACAATCTTCTACCATGAACATTGATTTTTTGATGGTACTAACATCATGATCAACTGGGGCTGAGATATAACATCCTAAATTTGATTCAGTAAATTCTATATTGATCATTCAACCAATGTCATACCACCCATGATGAACCCAAAAAATTCTACCTCACCCGATCATCAATGTAATGGATTTTCTCTTATATCAAAGTACAAGATCAAATGGTACTCATTGATAATGATCTCATGTCAAGAGGGCAATACACATGTTTGTAGATAAGAACTTCTAATGGCAAATGAAACATGTAGTGTTTCTATTGGTTGTTCTTTACTCATTATGTTTCATAATAAAAATCACCTTGTGAAAAATTCATGTGAATAAGTCCAATTTTTATGATCTCAAGCGTATAATTGTCAAAAATCATTTGCGTATATTCAGTATGATGTATATAGTCTATAAAAAAATTCTATTTAGGATAATTTTTATAGTCCTTGAGGTTCTAATTATATCTCGTGAACTGTTACAACCTTTTGAAATGAATATTAATCTATGTAAATTTCTATTTACATAATGAATGGTGAAATATCAACACTATAATGGTAAGAGTGCATCACAAATAATTGATTACATACATGCTAAGTTAATTAAAAATTACTATTTATTTTGGTCCAGGGAACCCATTAATACAACAGTCTTCCCCTGAATAGTGATGATGTGTTTTAATTAGATCTCAAAACTAGTGTTAGACATATTTCAAAGCCTACATGGAGAACTGAATCGATTGAGTTCTAGGAATTAAAAGAGACACTCTAGCATAATAATGATAAGGGGTTAATTTGACCTTATGATTCACCATTGGGTGGACAAATTATTTTCATTTTTTCAAAAAAAGGGAAATTTATTATTTTTAGCTATCATTATAAACCTAAAATATAAGGACTCATCCTTAAAAATTACACAATCTATATTCATTATACTAGAGTTCACATTCATTCCTTCAAAATGATATTTTTTATATATTGGTTTATATAATTATATCATCAACCTAACAATAATAAATATTACATTACAACATTTGGACTTCTAATTAGTTTACATTTTCCCCATAATATAAAAAATTCAAGATGAAACTGGACTTATTTTCATAAAATATGATCAGAAATTTTGATCTTAATATTATCCTTAAAACCATATGAAAAATAATAATACATGGGATGTTAATAAACACAGTATGGGAAATAAACTAATAAATTCGTTAGTCCTCGAAAAAGTTAGAAATCTCGGAAAATAAGTAACCTTATCACATTATTATTTGATCTTATGAAATAATAATTTGTATTGGATTAAATAACATTTTACATAACTAATACCTTTAAAACCCATATCATGTAATTTAAAACATATTTAATGAACATGGAGCATCATATTCATAACTCTTATTTATCACATGTTGGAAATAACTAGAGAAATGTTAAATCTGTAGGAAAAACCACACATGAAAACTCACTGACATTTTCATTTGATGAAATGGACCATAAATTGATGGATTTGAGAGATATAATGGGGATCAATCCTTCATATAAACTATATCAAGATCTAAAATTTCACATAAATAATTCTCAAATTACATATCGTGAGTATAAAATTTTATGTTTCAAATTTCTCATTATAAAACATTTGAATAACTCATTTGATCTCATGTAAAAATAACTTTTTGATATTGAAATAATCATACTTTACGAAAAAAAAGATTCACAATTCCAAAAACCTATAATGAAGGGGAATATGTTTTTTATATGAAAAGATCATGAAATAATTTAATGGAATGAAAATATTATATAATATATGTGGTGGTGTGAAATTTAATTTTCATCATATATGATTAATTAGAATATTCCTTTTTCTATTTTTTAATGAAATTCAAAACATTCTGAAAAAATAATATTTTTGAAAACAATTGAAATAATGTAAAAATTTTCATAATATTTCGACTATAATTGTTTTATTCCCATTTAAATAAATTGATAAAAAATTGAATATCAGGACATGGAATTAATTGTTTTTATGGAATACATTAAAAGAAATTTCTTTTTAAATTAATTTTTGTAACCTCGAGTCTAACTCATAAAATATGTTCCTTATCAACCTAAATAATACAATTTAGATTATTATTTAAATATTTGGGAAAATTTTAAAAAAATTATTCCTTTTATTTCACTTATTACCATGTTATATACAATTAAATATTCTTTTATGTTCATGACAAATGTTTTGACTGTATTCAGCAAATATGCCCATAGTGACATTGGTATATTGAATATGGTAAAATTAGTAATTATTCCATAATAATGGAAAAAAAACTAAATAACTATTATTATTATATATAAATTATACATTTAAAATAAACCATCAATTTTCCATATTAAAATTGAACTACGGTACAATTATAGAGATAATAGTTTGTACGTACTCATGTGTAACGTTTCCATATATCAGCAATATTTATACAAAAAACTGTATGTGTTATTTTATATTAAAATTTATAATTATATCATAAATACCATATTATTTCCTTAAATAATATTATATTTAACATCCATGGTATATGGATTTGTAAAATAATCCACATCACATTTTTTAGGTGGTAGTCCACACATACACACGAACGACATTATCTGTTTTTTGTGAACCAAAAATTATGAAGTAATATGATATATTACCAGTTGAGAATGATATGCATTTCCATAATAGAATATAAATAAACATTAAATCCATCATTATAACAATTAATTAATGTTGTTCATTGAAATTCAATTACATTTGTATATGTGTCGGTAGGACACTGTACACAAGAATGAAATATTTTGTTCCAATTTTATAGAGGTTTGAGATGGTTATATTTTCTTACATTAAAATAATAAAATCATAATATATTCATATATAAATATTAATTTAAAATCATGTTTAACTAATATTTCAAGAAAGATAAAAAATAAATAAAACAAAAAATTTTGATTCAGAACTATAACTCTTCATTGGACAATATATTTTTATTAAGTCTTAACACTACTATGGTTTGTGTTATCCAAATACAATAGACCCTCGGAGCTGCAATGGATTTTATGGATGTTATTTTGATAGTTATTTGGTGATAAAAATATCATTTTATGAGTGATGAAAAAACAAGAACAATATAACTTTTATAAGAGATATGAGGGGAACTCTAAGAATTTCATAAAATATTAAATTAATATAAATTAATTTTCATGGTCAAAATATATAAATTGAAAAATATAAATATAATACAATGAATATTCTTAAACACCTTATTGAATAAAATGTGGAAAAGTTGAGACTGTTTTTTCCCTTATATTTTGGTTCTAACCCCACACTATCCCTTTTTACAATTACCGTAATAAGCGGGGTTTTTACATTTTGACTTTCAAGAGTGTTATTATAAAAGAAAAAATATTACATAAATTGATCATGGTTTATATAATAGACCATATCCGAATAATGATTTCAAAGATATGACTTTTTTTTAATTTGAAATCATTTAATGAAATATTTTTTATTATAAAATATTATTTTTATACATTTTGTAACTATTAATTTTCTTTGATTTAAATATCATTATAAAATTAAATGTTTTTTAATATACTCTATATGAAAATCTATTATATGTTATATTTATCCAAAAAATTCATGGATCATACTAATTTTTCGAAATTATATTACTTTTAGTATTTTTATTATAATTTATTTTATTTTTCTATTAATTGAAAAATTACTACACTAGTATTTTGTAATCATTTAAGGTAATTATGTAATCACTCAAAATTAATAACAAATTAAATGATAAAAAATTATTTAAATATAAAAAGAGTATTTATAGACTTGGATATCCTCTTTTATCCCTATGTTAGAGATATTTTAATTATTAAAAGCAATTGTAATATTTTTTTTATTTATATTGATTTATATATTATAAAGGCCGTAAGCATGTCTAAATGTAAAAAAGGCATATGTTATAAATCTAGATTTATATAGATGAGATATACTTATATAATAAAATTAATTCATATGTTAGATTTATTTCTGTCATCCTTTTTATTTTTTGTTTGACATTAATTGTCTAATTTACAACTTATTATGGTAACAAAAAAGAATATTTTTACTATTAATAAGGTCTAAAAAGGGAACTATGTACAATATTAATAACCACTTAATCAAAATAAAGTATTTTTTTAAAGAAATTTATAATAATTTTTTGGTTTAATTATATATAAGATTTTACTAGAAAAACATGATTAAATGAGTTTTTAGAAAAAAAAAATACTTTTTTAAGATATCAAAATGTAATATACTAAATTTGAGTTAAAAATTTATTAAATATATAATATTTGTATTATTTTTAATGAATAATAACTTATGAAATTTTTAAATAATCTAAGTGATAGTTTTACTTTATAAATAATTTATATTAATAAAATGTTATTAATAATAATGAGTATTTGTCAATATTCATTGAAAAAACATACTTTTTTGAAAAATATAAAAAATTCCCCACAAGATAATTTTGATATTCGGATATAATATACTTTTACATTTAATAAATTAAAATTAATAAATATAAAATAAATTACTTATATTATTGGATCAATTTTTTTTTAAATGTAATTTTGAAGCATTAAATGACTTTATCTTAAAAAATGAGTTATTATTTAGAAATATTATATCAATAAATATTAATTTATTATGACCTTGACATATATTTCATAATTTATTTAACTGTAGTCATAACCTCAAAATTAGAAACTAGGTTATAAAAATCATATTTAAATAATAATATGTTGTCATTCATTTAAGCTCAATGTTTTGTGTCAAATACATTATTTTTAATTATATACATTCAAAAAATCATGATGTGTTATATTTTCCTCTATTTAAAAAAACAAATTATCCTCACAATTGGGACACGATATTGATAATCATCTATTTCCTACCAAAAAATACATTTTTTCAAATCCAACATCATAAAAAGGGTTAGAAAAGATTCATCTTGAAAAAAATGAAAGAGAAATTTGAAAGCCTTCTCGAATGACACATAACGTGGTTCTAAATCGGAATAAATTAGTTTTAATTGAAAATAAAAAAGTTGACACAAGCATAATGTCAAAATAATTATGAATAGTGAGAGAGATCATTGATCACATGAAATTAAATGACCATGAGAATGTCAATGACAAAAAATTCATAAACCAAAGAGGTTTGAAAATGACTATTGATTCATAAAAATATAATGTACTATGATAATGTTTTTTTAATATAATTTTATTTGTTTTAAAAAATCTCAGTTACATATAGAGTATGAAAATTAGGAAATATACTTACTTGAAAATTATAATGTCATCATTTAATTAATTTCTACCACAATATGATTTTTACACTGAACGATTGGTAATGAGGATGAATTTCTTAATACATTAGAAAAAAAATTACTTCCATCAATTTATATAATTCCACAAATTGATAATAATACATTTATATTATCTTTAGAAATTTACCAAATCCAAAATAGCTATCACAAGGCAAGATAATTCCCAAAATGAATAAAAAATTATATGATTAAATACAACGTTAATCCCTAAATTATCAATAATATAACCCTGATATCAACAAAGATCCTTTTATAAATAAATATACAAAAAACTATCCTAAATATAATAAAATAATTTCAAAACATAAAAATATGAAGGATTTGATCACATATAAATTCAATATTAATTTAATATTTCTCTTCATTCTGCATGTTTCACTGATAATGTCAAAAACCCAAAAATGCATATTACATAAACATATAATCTCCATGATATGATAATTATTTCATTTACTAGACTAATTTAACATATAACAACATTATAATCATATATTCATCTAAAATTTAAGTCAACATTGATTCCTCCAGTAAAATCCATCAATGTTATGTTAACCTAAATCAGAAAATTTTCCCAAAATAGTCAACATCATATGAAATAATAGTGATCACCTGAAAAAATGTCAATCCTGAAATTATCTATATTATAATAAATATTTTCCAAAAATGATAATTATAAACAATATTTCATAATAGAACCTGGATATAACATAGGAAAATGGTAGGCATTTCAACCCTTTATCCGGTTAGTTGTGGGTTCAAGCCACATCGTATAGTCAGATGCAACGGGTCGTCACCCACTATAAAAGATGTTATTTTTCTATATCCATGATAATATAATTATTATGACATTCCAAAAAAATATGAATAAAATCCTTAAAAATAACTATAATCATAATATATCATATAAACCCCAAAGGATAACAATACATTTAAATTTATGTTCCCAAAATGAGAAGAGTATTCTTCCTCAAATAACATTTTCACATGATAAACATATGGGATAATTTATCTCAACCATTTACCAACACTTGATAAATATATCAATAGTAATATAATCACATAAATCATCTAAAAAGTATTAATTCTTTAGAAGTTAATATCATATTTCAATGTACCACTATTTCATCATTATTTAATCCCAACATGTAGACACCTTATTTTATCAAAATTCATCATAATATGTTATCCATTTTTTCCGTCTTATTCTATAATATATCCAACTAAAAAAATGATTCATATAATAATACTAAAAATTGTAAAATCACAAACCACGTTATAATCCATAACATTTATATGGAATTTACAGTTTTCTAATCCTCAACAATAGATGCATTCTTTATTAATAAACATTTATATATATAGTCTTATTAATACCATTTTCAATATCTTCCCATAATACAACAATTTATATAATTCCCATTATTGCTACATTTGAAAACATTAATGAATTACGTGGTATGAACTATATTTATCTTCATGGAGTTAACATAATACTTATTTTTTCCTTGAATATTGTTGTTATATTCCTTTATTTACCTCATACAAAACATACTCACATAATTTTATTTCATTTTCATGGGATATTTTTCTAATAATATCAGAACCATGGTCATTGAATATTTTTACCTTAAATGAAAATTGTAACCAAAACTATCATATATAATCATTTTTACAAATTTAATGTGTTTTGAAAATTAGCAAGGATTATGTTGTTCTTTATAAATTTGGTTTGAAATATTATTATAACCAAATTATTTTTTACTACATATACTATTCCATTCAGTTTCTTATTTAGAAAACCACCATATTATCCTCCACATCTATTATTACATTGAATCTTACTAGATTTATCCATATAGTAAAACCCAAATGTTTTTCTTTAGTGTAATAAATAATCATATATTGTATCTATAAAATTAATCAATTTTATTATTTCCCAATGACCTTTCATTCTTAGTGTTTTAGACAATAAGTACACCACACTTAAATAAATAAATATTACATTGTAAATAAGAATAATACAATTAATATCCATTTTTTAAATAATATAAATTATTTTAAAACAGTAATTTTTAATTTTCCTATTAGATCATATTTTTTTATCATTACCTCATTGTGGTCCCCAATAATCCTAAATCCCTATAGAAAAAAATTAAAACATGGGATGAGTAGAAAAATGACATCAAGGGAAACAAAATTATGAACTTATTTAGTATAGTGAAAACATGAAATCCCATAAATTACATAAAATAATGACATTATTATTTTATCATATTAAATAAATCATTTCCACATGAGAAAATACAAATTTCTCAAATAAAACATGTAAAACCCAAAAAAATAATCTAAAACCCCTTTTTGGAAACATAGAGCATCATATTAATAACTCATTTTAAAACCATGTTTAAAATAACTATATATTATCAAAATCCATTAGATAAACCCCACATGTTAACTCGCTCCTTAATTACTTATATGGAAAATAAAATAACCCAGTTCATTTGAGAGCTATAATGGGGCTCACCCTTCATTTATGTTACGTAATGCTCACATGTTTTTTCATGTGATATAATGTTGCTTAACTCATCGCATAAGTTGTATCATGCCGACACATTCATCATGAGCTATAATGGGTCTTAAATATTAGTATAATATGTATAAATATTAAAAAATCACAACCTATAATTCTTCTACAATATATTATTAATAATAAAATTATTTTTTGACCCTTTTAATCATACATATTTTGAGAAAAACTTTTGAGAAAATGTGAAAAAAACTGTCAGATACTTAAAATAACCTTTCAATATGAAAACCCTTATTCAAAACCCTAATACTGAAAATTAATTTAATGAATAATTTTCACTCAAAAAAAATTTAATCTTTTAAAATATAAACATATCAAATAAGGGCAAGTGCATCTTGAATAGTCATTTTTGTTATTTATGTTAAAACAAAACATTGCATATGAATTTTATAAATAAATTCAAATCACTCAATATAAAATATATTAAATGAATGTTTAATGATATATAAAATGAAATTTTAAATTTTTATAAATATATACTCTATAAAAATAATTTTAAAATATGGATATAGAATGAAATAATATTTAAATGAGACTTTAAAAGAGGAATAGTTTTAAAATGAAGTCCCTAACCTCACATACAACTAATCTATTGGTAATATAATCTTCCTAAATAATAAAAACATGTTAACTAATTTTTTTTTGAACCATAACAATTTTTATTATTCATTTTATTTCACTTATTACCATTTTCTATAAAATTACATAATAATTTTTTGTCACATTAGATGTTTTGACAATATTCATCTCATATTCCAAAAATTACATTGGTTGATTAAATATTGTCAAACAGGTAATCATTACATAATATTTCGAATAATAATCATGAAATAATTTTCATTATTTGAATATAAATTTTACATTTAAATACAACTATGAAGTATGAATTATAAAACTGAAAGATGTTCTAGTCCTAGAGACGGTACATCGCATGTAAGCTTGTGTAATGTTTCCAATTTTCAACGATCATTTTGGAATAAATATTAGTTTAATTTTATATTTTTATAATTATAATTATATCATAAATAAAATATAATTTCCTAAAATATACTTATATTTATCATTCATGTTATCTGGATGTGAAAAATGAAACATATATCTTCGTGGAGGTGGTCTCATACACGTATGCATGATCAATGTTTTTATTTTTAATTCAATGCAATACTAATAAGGAATATGAAATATTAACAATACAGAAAGATAAATATGTCATTAATATCATTTATATTCACTAAAACCATCATTAAAACCATCCTTGATAAGTGATTATTTAAATTGAATTATATCAATAAGTGAGGTAGTAGTCCACTGTACACACGAGTAGTGTATTAATTTCCCAGTTGATGGAGGTTGGAGATGGATATAGGTTATTCCATTAAAATAATAATTTATCATCATATGTTATATACTATAGGAATTGTATATAAATCGTCAAGAAATATTTTAATAATGTTGGTCAAGGAAATAAAACATAAATTCTCAACAAAGTGAAATATATCTTCTTTAGACAACTTCTGTTACTATAAAACATAAAACTTCTAAATATAGTATTCATCCCTAAATAAGGCATCTAATACTTGTAGATGGATGTAAATAATGTATTTGGTCATGTTTTTTCAGATCCTAAAGACTTTTAATGTGGGAATAAATAAAAGTAATATGTTCTATTATGTAAGGGAGGGGAGGGGAACTCTATTAATTTCATAAATTATTAAATTTATCTAAAATATTATTTATTATAAAATAGTTTTAATATAATATTTAGAAATATTAATTTATATCAAAATTAATAACATTAGTAAAATAACATAATTATAATTTATTTTAAACACAGTTACCCAACAAGTAATATTTTTCAAAAATATTTATGGACCACAATAAATAATTCAAATTATATTGAAATTAAGATTTTTATAACCTTAAATTTTATTCTTATATTAATTTAATAATTAATACAACTGCCTTTCAAATACTTTATAAGGTAATTTTATCACCATTAATAATTATAAATAAAATACCATGATCAAAAAATTATTTGTATTTCAACTTACTATATATAAAAAAAATTTGACTATTTATCCAATTGTTAAAAAATTATATTTATTAAAATAATGATTTTGATATATTGGATTCATACTCACATAAATATTATAACGGTCAAATTCATGTAAAAAATAAAAAATTCAACAGATTTAACTTTTAAATGATTTTGGATGAGGTAAACAACTCAAAAAAACATAGTACAACTATTATGGTCATTTTTTATTGTCCATAATATTTTATTTTTTATATTAATTACATGATTTTCACTTCACTATGGTAAAAAAAATTATTTATGTGACTATTCATAATGTACAAAAATAAAATGAAATTATTTAATAAATATAGAACGGAATGATTCCAAATATTGAATAAATTTTTAAATATTAAAAAAAAATAAGTTTTTGAATATAATTTCAATTTAAACTGGACAAACAAGTTTTATTACAGCTTCATAGAAAAAATACACATTTTAATGTAAGAAATGTTTTTATATTAAACTAAAATATAAAATTGACTCCAAACTCTATAATTGGATTATTTTTTACAATAATGAAGTAATTAAATTGTAAATATTATAAAAACTATAATTCATCAATATAAATACATTAAAATAAAATAATGTTTTAAATAAAAGTCATTATTTTTCATAATTCACTAAAAAATCTAACATTTCAAAAAAATCACTATATAATAATTTTGATGTTTAGATATCATTATGTATTTTAAATTTATAAAATAAATTTTCTAATATTTTTATAAATGAATTATAATATATTCTTACAAGAAGAAAAAAAATATTTTTTGGGGAAAATATTATTTTGAAGTATAAAAAGGCCTTTCTAAAATTTGACTCCTTATTAATAAACATTTAATTAACACTTTTGGATTTATTATAATATATATATATATATATATTATTATATTATAATGTACATAACTGAATTGATAACTACCAAGTTGATGGCAAGGATATAAGTGTCATATTTGAATAATAATAATTTGTGGTTACTTTATACTCAGTGTTTCATTCTGTGAACATTATAAAGAATAATGGAGGATTAAAAAATATCAGGGTGTTACCTATAAATATCAATATAACGAACAATTATCCTTTACCTCGTATCAATGATCTTTTTTACAAACTAATAGGAGATCTATATTTTTTTAGGATTTACTATAAATATCTATATCATCAAATATGTATCATGATGTTGGATATATCAAGTGAAGACTTATGTATAGGTACTGGAGATTGTGAATTTATATAAATTCCAATTAGAGTTTCTAATTCCCCTACAATCATTTTGCATTTAATGATATGAAAATTTTCATTCCATTAATACAGGTTTTAAAAGTAAAATTAGTTTAATTATGGTATTAGTAATATAATTTATATACATTTAATTAATTTCGTAGTGTATTTTAATTCAGTAAATTTGTATATGTTAGAAAAACAAATTACTAGGAAAATTGATCTTCGTCACATTTGTAGGGTTAATATTAAATATAATTATAACAATTATGTAAATTTATTTTTGATAAAATTGATTCCATAATAGGGAGAAGAATAATAATAATTTTTTAATAAGGTGAACTCAAATATTTTTCATAATGAACTGTAAAAATATTAAAATATACATTATTCTATTAAGGTTTAAATAAGTTTAGTTGGGGTTTAAAGATAATTTCAATATATAAAATAACCTAATAAACATTTATAATTTCTATTATATTGAAATATATCAACCATAAATCATATATCGTCAGTAATTGTCCATTTTTGATCAATTTTTCTATGAATGTTAGCTGAAAATGTTTTAATTGATTGAAAAATTTCTAGTGTCCCACTCACATCAATTATAAAAGGACAACTTCTATCCTCTTATCCTGAACCAGATCTGGTCACCTTCAAAACCGGTACCATACCCGGTCTCTAGAAGAACCCAATGGGATTTCCTAATCCCCACATATTGGAAAATGTGTCCGGGTATCACATAATACAGTTTGGGAATGGTTTACCCAAGTTCATAATCATAAGACAACCAAATTCAATAAATAAACTGAATATGATATTTTACAAAAGAATGTCTTTAAAAATTCAGAATTTGGAAACAAGGTCTATTCAAATCCCAAATACTACAACAAAAGAAGGAAAAAAAATGTACAGCCCATGTACCACCTCATAGAAAGGGGGAATCACCCTCAGGTCATCTCTAAAATACCACACCACGAAGGACTGGTAGAAATTTGGGCCACCAGTTCAAAGAGCTTTACCCAAACCTACATCAATCAATACCAAGTCTACATACCCCCAATGGTTTAAGTAGTTTTTGAGACAAAGCCTAGTATGATTCAACCAAAAAAGATTCCATGTGATTATCAATATAAGACAAAAATAATTCATGTTTTTTAAACATGAAATTGTAGTAAAAATCATTTCGAAATGAAACTTTAAATAAAATCACTTTTCAAGTTGGATATTTTAATGATTCAACACTTTTAAATAAAATTCAAAATCTTGTTATTTTGTCCTTCCAAACACACTATGTGCCGATGATGACTGTAAAGTTTCCATTGAGAACTACTAATAGGAACACCCCTAGGAATTAGCTCATTGGGGGTCCCAGGTACCTCCTATCTCGGTGAAAGTAACCATACAAATATTCGATCTCTTGAACATGGTCCACTAGTAGAGATCATATCCATAACTATTGGCCAAAAAATTCATCATCATCATTGTTTAGTTAGTTTTTTCATCATCAAACTTATTATGTGAAACATGGGCCAAAGCTCATGGGATCACTAGCATAATGGTACATGTCCACCCACCTAGATACCCAGGTTTTCCCTCTTTTGCTCAATCAAATCCAAAAGCCATGAATTTACATTTTCACATTGAAAACCCATTTCCAAATAACACACACACTAAACAGCTCACAAATATGTCACATAAATTCATTTTTCATTCAAATTCATTTTGAAGAAATTATCACACCCAAATGGCCCACAACATGTTTCACATCTCTTTCACACTTCAATAAATACTTTAAATAATTTTGTACAACATTTACAATATATCAAAAATCACATAACATCCCATTCACATTAAAATGGGATATTTCAAAATTACACTCCTTCCAAAATAGTTTTCCAACATAGTTTCTCCTCTTATATAAATCAAGAAACCATTTAAAACCTTTAAAAACTATTCAATAGAGTGTAACAGTGAATTGTATATCATGTGCTTCGAAAAACACTATTTTGAAACCAAATGCCTAGAAATATAAAATAAAACCAGAATTGGATGCCCTAAATCCATTTAATAAAACCATTTCAGGAATTTTAAAATATTCTCAAGGGGTATAACATGGATAAAACAAGACAAACACACATTTTTACACAAAAATACTACATTAAAATTAAACACTCAACGAAATCTACCAAAAAATAGTTTTTTCACCACATAACACATATTAGGAACATGATAAATAAATAAAACAAGAAATAAAACTCATAATTAACTGATTTCAATTCGAATCACCTACCAAAAATGTCAAAACACCAAATCCTTGAGAGAAATTTCACCCGCACCACCGCCGCAGCACATGGGGGTTAAATAAATCATAAAACCGCAATAGTTAACCAATAAATCCAAGATCAAACCGTAGGTTATAATACCAACATTATGGAAATGAGGATATTCATGAAAACATGGATGTAACACTATGAAAAAAGACGAAACCCTAATAAAATGGGTGGATGATTGATGGAAACCAACAAACTTGATATATCTTGAATAAAACACCACAAATACATATGGAGCTAAATTTCATATAGAAAAATTGAATGTGAGTTTCAAATAAGGTTGATTTAATTAAATGAGAACTGAAATGGATGTAAAAGTATAAAAATTGAAGGAGTTAAGAAAGAAACAAGTTAGCTTTACAAATCTGGACGATTTGAGAAATCCGAAGAAGGTTTTCAGAAATTCGTGATTAATATGATCTCCAATATGGTGGGAAGGAAATCGGGGTGGGGGTGTTCCTTGGTTAGTGGGCCCGGATGATAGTTGGAATCACCAAAAGACCATATATTTGAATTTGATATGAATGAATTTATTTTTTTATTTTAGTAAATGTGATTATGTGTTGGCCCAATACCGTAATAAAAAAAATTCCATCATGATTATGGATTCATGTTAGGTCAAAAAGGATATGATGGTTTTAATATACCCAGGTATTCCATTTTTGAAGTTTAATGGGTGTAAAATGATGAAAAATTGGGGAGTGATTAAAAAATAAAATTTGTTTTTAAACCATGAAATTGGCTCATGGTTTGGCCCAAAGCATGAAAACACATGATTTTTTCCAAAACTACATGTGAAACCTCCACAAACAATTCAGTAATAGTAATTAAAAAAAATTCCCTTAAATGAAGTCATATATGTGACAATTCTCCCCACCATAAAAATTTACTCTCTCGAAAAGCCACACAAAATCCAAAAAGAAACCAAACCCAATAAAAAGGCCAAAATGGAATCATTTTTCATGTTTTGACCATCCCAAAAGGCTAAAAAACATCCAATTGATCAATCAAGGAAAGAAGACTCTCACAAACCAAAATGTACACCACATCCTGAAATGATCATGAACATTCAAACTACATCCCAAAATGAAACACCTCAAGCACTATCCAAACAAAACTAAAGCTAATTACCTTGAACAGAAATCCTAAATGAACAAGGTCACCACTGTTTTATGTCAAAAAAAATTTGGGCACACTACAATCCCAACATTCACTAAAGGAGGATGTTAGGTGTTAAATAACTCTATTCTATAATTTCTATTTCTAAACCAACACCACTGGAAACACCAAGTTACTAATATGGGGGGACATAAACAAACTACCCACGTTAAGGGGAAACTCAAATTTTTTTAGATAGAATCAGGACACTAATAGGGGGATGCTCGAACAGACTCCCGACATAAAGGTTCTAATTTTATTATAATTTTCCAAAATAACTTACATGAGTCTCATAGTGGGTCTCCATGCCATAAGAACCAACCATTATAACATACCAGCACATGACGACATGAAAAGTACCCAACATTTAAAGTGTTGGCACGGTCGCACGATTAGTCAACATGGTTTGGTAAATAGTGCGCTAACTGTGTGGATAATTCTTTCCATAATATAATTTTTGGATGGTTACATGGGCTGAGGATCTCGGACCTACAAAGACCGTGTGGTAGCTTATGTCTCTTATCACACAGTTTCTTAGGATGTTGCACAATTACTATTAACCATGAGTAAATTGTTCTCTTCATTCTTCCAATTCCAAATTTCCTCATTTTATCTAAAATTCAATGTAATCCCAATGGAATAACTTGAACCCAGACTATAACATGAAAACAAGGTCCTCTCACCTCTACCACTGAATAAGAACAACTGGAACAAGATTATGAAACGAGATGATTAAATTATTCCCATATTTCATACTAATGATATGACATTGAACAAAGGTTTTAACGACCCCAATATTTCCTTTGAATACTCTCCATATTCACTCTAGGACCTATGGATGGATCTCAAATGATTGTAGCATATCCTGCCTCATATTGAGGCATTTGAAACCCCAGAACAGAACTTCTTCTTCCAGTTCCACAAACCATTACACCATGATCTCATATGGGATCAATGAGACATGTCACACTTAAAACTAACTTTATCCTAAGCCATCATTTTACCAAAAAAAGGGATTAGAGGATGTAAACTTGTCACCCCTTGTTTCATTGGATAGAAAACAATAGAATGAAAGAGAACAAAGAAGAAACATCCACTATAACATAGGATTTTGTAATTCTTACAAGGGAGACACACATATAACAAAACAAATAATCTCAAAATATTACACAACCTTCACCCATATAGTCAAAAAAACACTCGAAATCACAAGGTGTCACTGAACATGACCATTGTGACTAATAAAATTTCCCATATATATGTAACTTATGATGAGTCCAAAAACACAAACGATTCAAGAAAGCATCCATAATAGCCACTCATTTTTATATTTTCCACACTGGTGGCCTAACATGAACACTTTCATATATGAGACTGATAAAATACCCAAAGGCTCTTTTAGATACCATTATACACTGAAAGCCCTGAAATTCATTCACCTTAGACAAATAAGGAAATATACGAAAAAAATTTCTATTTCATCCTCCCACAACCATTCTTCCCCTACAAGGGTATCCACATAACAAAACAATTTGAGGAGTAAAATCAATCTCTAATGCTTAAGAACAATATTTTTACGATTATCACCTAGAGGATCATCCAATGGTGACTCACCATGGGCCACACATTAGTCACACATTAGGTTTTTATGGGGGTATACCCAATAAATCAAAAAAATCCAAGGACCCAACCAAGCTTGTCATTTTTTCACAACATTCCACAAATTAGAACTGAACATATGAGGGGATCCCCCACATTGGATTCTCCAAATTTATGTAAAAAGAGACCACTGACCAACGCTTTATTCCAACATATCGACACAACACCAACCCAAAACATTGTTTAAATAATTGGGGTTATTGAAATCAAAACATCCCACAATAAAAATCAAAAAAATACATAAGCCACACCTCCCAACCAGACATTATCAAAACAAAACACATTCCATCAAAAGCATTCATAAAAAAATGGTGTTTGTGGGTAGTGAATTTACCAAAGGTATTTTATTAGCTTTACACATGCATGATTACATACCACACTGGGCACCCATGTAATATCCATCCAGACACTCATCCAGTTGTGCCACTAACCATCCATATTCCCATATTAACACATGAATGTGGCAACCCTTGAGATCACCAAAGACAAAAACCAAACCTTTCCACTTTCCAAAATCAAAACATTTTAAACGCACTTTCCTGTTCTCAAAACCCCTAACCATAAAATCAAAACTCAATTTTCATATTACAAACCAATTTAAAAAAGAACACATCTTTAACTATTTACTAACATTCATGTCTTTCAAAACAATTTCAAAACATTTCATCTCATTTCAAAACACTTCTAATTTCAGTAAAAATCCATTTCCTAAATCACCATTTAATTTAGAACTCGCATATTCTAATTTCAATACAATGATCTGAAATTTCATAAAACATTTCAAATGATATTTATTTATCGAATAAAAACCCATCTTCAACCCCCACATATAAATTATAAAACACATTATTCCATTCCTAACAATTTTCAATAGTTCAGAATATTTTATTTGAAACCAATTTTCAAAACCCACGTTAACAAAATTTATGTTTTAAAAGGTGGTGTAAACACACTATTTACCTTTTGAAAATAAATATGAAAAATCATTTCCTCCTTTTCATAAATGAAAGAACATCAACTTTATTAGAAAATCGTTTCACAACAATTTTACATTTTTTAATACTAAGTAATCTTTATTTTATAACCAAATTTAAAATATTCCAAAACAAAATTACATAATACAATATGATAGGAAACTAGTGTAGTTGGGAGACCTATACATATTGTTGGTGGCCATATTCTAATAACTCCACTATCATGGAGAGTGTTCTTGGTAAATATCATTACCTTCACATGGATTTCCAGGCCCTGCAAGCTCGTAGGGACCATCGACCCAACCCATGTTACATTTCCTCCAATCATTAATGAATAATGAGAAATAAATAACTCACATAAAACCCAACTTCCCATGGAGACTTGAATCTCATCAAAATGTGTGATGGTTGGCCACCCTAATCATTATCATAATGTCAAGTCCTGAAAATCCTACCTCAAACTATGCCATCTCTTCCACAAATAACATGAACCAGAAGAGAGAACCTCCTCTGATAAAATTTTGTCATCAACCAGATCTGGTCGCCTTCAAAACCAGCTCAGGACCCGGTCCGTGACAAGACCCTAAGGGCTCTTTCGATCTCAATGGGTTAGAACAAGTTCTTGAGTATCATATATGAGTGTTTGGGAATGATTTACCTAAATTCAGAAACATAAAATAACAGAATTCAATAAATAAACTGAATCTAAAATTTTACCCCAAACACGCCTTTAATAAATTAAGTATAAGGAGATATGTTTTATATAAATCCCAATGACTAAAAAATAAGACAAAAAAATTTTAAATCCCAAGAACATCCTCAATTCAAGTGGGAATCACCATCAATCCATATCCAAAATAACACACCACAAAGGACCACTAGAAACTCAAACCACTCATTTTATGATAGTTACCCAAAACTCTAAAAGACATTACCCTATTCAATTACACCCAAAAGGTTAACTAGGGTATGATCCAATTCAAAGTAGGATTCCACTACAAATATATTCACTGTGATAATCATTATAAGTTCAAAATCATTCATGATTTGTAAACAAGAAATGCTAGTTAAATTTTTTAGGAAATGAAAATTTAAATAAAATCATTTTTCAAGTGCTCTATTTTAAATAATCAATAATTTTAAATAAAATACACAAGATTCTAAATTTTTCTATCCAAACACACCATATGCTGATGATTTGTGTAAAATTTCAAAAGAGCACTATCAATAAGAATACCCCTAGGAACTATATCATTGTGGGTCCTAGGAACCTCGTATATCGGTGAAAGTAACTGTGCGAATATTCATTCTCATAAACACGATACACTAGTAGGGCTCATACCCATAACATAGTGGTCCCAAAAAATAATTGTCTTCATATTTTACTTATCATTTTCATCGTCAAACCTGCTAAGTGAAACAGGAGACAAACCACAGAGGATCATTAGCACACTAGTACATGTCCACCCACATAGATACTCATGTATTCCATCTTGTGTTCAAACAACGTAAAAAAGCTATGAAATACCATTTACAAATTCACATACCATTTCCAAAACACATAAACACCAAATAGAATACACACATGTCACATTATTTACTTTTTCATTAAAATAAATTTTGAAACCATACTCACACCAAAAGAGCCCACAACACGTTTCAGATATCCTTCACTCTTATGTAAATTCTTTAAACAATTTTATAAAACATTTCCAAGATGGTACCAATCACATAATAGCGCTTTCACATTAAAAATTTATAATTTAAAAAGTACTCTTGTACCAAAACATTTTTCCTACATAGTTTCACCTCTTACATAAATCAAGAATGTCACGACCCGACCCAACGGGGCTCGAGCTACGTCTCCCCAAACCCGCCATCAATAAGCCAGAGCTGGTGGCTAGCTCCAAGTAGGTTATCACACACATGGGAGGCATTAGCCTAAGGTACCCGTACACATTCACCCAAAAACACCTCCATTCAACAGTTCAATGATATATATAAAAACATAAAAGAAATGAAAGCACACATCTAACCCAGAAGCAGAGTTCAAAAAAAGTACAAAATAGAAAATACAGGGCCCACCAATAGTAAATAAACAAAGTGTTCGACCGTATCAGAAGTAGGGGATCACTTGAAAATGTACCCGCCAGTAAGCTCCTCAGCACAGCTCTGGTATAAACCAAGGTCAGTCTTTCTCACTAAGCACCGCCTGCTCCGAGTCCTCCTGGAAGTTTGTCAAAAAGCATGTGATCTGTATACGACACAAACATGTGTGGCCCAAGCCCATATAGGAGTGAGTATAAAAATACTCATTAGGAACCCCAAAAATACCAAAAATAATTTACAAAAACTGAACGGAAATATTAAACTCATCCCAGCCAGAGGGAACCCAAACGAGAGGAAAACTCTATCTCAAGACCATCATCATCTAAACACAAGTAGTCATATCAGCTCAGAGGTATGACCAAACAAAGATCATGAACATCCTCTTAGGTATATTCCCATACATATTCCATCAACAACAAGATATACTCATTCACAAACAAAGCCTCATGAGGTTCTAACCTCATTACCAGCGACATGTTCTACACAAAACAAGGAGAACACACTCCACGAGCTCTGTCATCCCATATGAAACTCGTCCGAGATATACACTCCATCAAGTCTCACACCAACATCCCAAACGCCCATTTGAGAGATCATACTCATCAGATATAATCATTGAGAACATTATACCGAAACATTAGAAACGCCAAATGTCTCAGATAGGGGATGACTCCTAGGTTCCCTAGGGGATACAAGAACCCACTTTGGTGTCTAAAATATTTCACAGATATGGGATCACTCCTACTATCTTCTGGGGGATACCACAACCCAATCTGGCTTTCAACAGTTCACATCACTCAAATAGAGGATTGTCTCCCGTGATGATGGTCACGACGATGCCAGAAACCACATATGGTATAACTCGTGATGTAGGGGATCAAACCGATGAAGCACCAACCCTATCGAAACCACGCGCTGAGTAGGGCATCATATAACCAACAATTACACAACCCTACTATAAACCACATTCTGAGTAGGGGATCGTATATCAAATGATGTCACAACCTTATTATATACCACATGATGAGTAGGGGATCATATACCTGATTATGCCACAACCCTTCTATGAACGACCCCCCACATAGGGGATCATACTCCCGATGATACCTCATACCCTACGAGGTAAACCTGATATATAGGGGATCTCCACCCATAGATAAGATGTACCAACATTACCAAGAACCAGATCTAGGGAAGCGAAGCTAGAGGATTCCGCTCTGAACCCACCGGAGGGATGCCACAACACTATTAGAAAAACATCCTATTGCGGGGATCACAACCCTATATTAAGGTTGTAATGCCACACAAACCCTCATTGAAATAACCAAGGGAGTATACTCAACCATTGCTAGTATAAATATCTCTAACCTGAGAAGCCAGCAACATCTCCACACTATGCACCTCATAGGCCTATACCGAGGCCGCCCCAGCAATCTATGCGTAAAAAACACACATGATTGGATATTTAGTCGTCCGAACCAGAAAATTGGTGAAAAAGGTGTTATTAACCATAGTTAGACTGGGTGGGGCCCACACCATGATTGCGAAACTCATACAACAGACTATACTAGTGTGATCCAATGGGAATAATGCACAAGATCGACTACTCATTCTCCCATAACGGACACCCGACAAAAAACTCAAATTTCTCCGTAAATGCCCAAATGCAGCCCCATGTGGACCGCACCACTATTTCAGTTAAAGTGCCAAAAATCATCATTGAATAGTATTTTTCAAATATACGGTCACAATTCCCCTTACGGAACATCAATCAGACGTCTTATGAAAAGGTACGGTCCAATATATGTTTCCTGAATAATAATAATTATATTATTATTATTAAAAACAGACATTTTGTGCCCCGAAGAATCGATCCCAAAAAAAATTTCATCAAACTATTTTCAAAAGGTCTTACTTGAAGAAATGGTCACATGAACATAGATGTCAGGTAAATCAGACACCCTATTTTAATGATATGGGAGTTTAAACGCCTCCGGACCGGTCTAGCTGGACCGTCGTCAGAACATCTGTCGGACTGCTGCTGCCATGCCAGAATCTACCATCAATGGACCATCGTCGGAGCATCTGGAGCACCGTCAGAGTCACCAGAAAACTACTAGAAAACTTCCGTAGACCTTCACGATTACTCCGTTGGTCCAAAACACAATCTGAGACCAGATCTGGAATCCTTTTGATGACACCTTTACAATGCTTTCCTCTGCTCAAAGATCAGTTTTCGTTTCAGTGTCATGAAAGGTAACCACTACTTCCGCTCACCGCTTCACATCCTACGTAACCCAAAACACGAAGCCGAGCATAGATCTTGACTCCTTGGATCGATATCCTAGCAAACAAATTCCTTTCTCCTCGATTCGTTGATGATTTGGCGAGGCAAAAATTTAATCGACGAAGAACACAAAGAATGCGAAGAATAGAGATTCAGAAAATTAAACAAATGATGGCCATTGTTCATTTGACCATCATTAAAGGATTCCAAACAGTTGAAACATATAGAATGGATTTCATACAATGAAATTTTTAATCAGGGGGCTGTAAGATCTGAAATAGAAATCTTAACTCTAATCCAGATCCATCGTTGTGTTCGTCATGCCTCGATTTACAAGTGTCTATTGTTTGACCAGAAACCGATAAAGGCTGAACATGCAATAACCCTCGTCTAGAGTTTCACCAACCGAGAGGGGAAATTAGCTATCCCTAATAATTTCCTAAATTCTAGATTTTTAGAAAAATTCCATCAAATGAGATATCTAAATCTCTCGCGCCCTCTGAACTGAGGTCACCCCTATGTTAAACAACATTCTACGAACTCAACGGCAGACTCATATTTCCAATCCGAGATTCTGTTCAAGTGTTACATGAGCCGATGCTCATAAAGTAACTTTTCCATTTTTTACAAAAATGCCCCTGGTGGCCTTTTCTAGAATAGGCCCGCACCTGAAAATTTTACAACCCACCTAGGATAAATGGAACAGTCTGGACGCAACTGTGCCCTCAAATTTATGATCTGAGCTACCATTTATGAGAAAACACAACCCCACCACGTGCATAGTACAAGAATACTTAATATTTTTATAAAATTAATTACAGGAACACCGGGCCTCATAATCGCATGCCGTATTTGCGCCTAGCTTTGAAAATATTCAAAGAAATATTCGAAAGTATGACTGGGAAAAAACCGAGTTTCTACATCCACCCCACTATAGAACATTTCATCCCTGAAAATCCATAAGTACAAGGAAAAAAATGGATCTCTCTACTGGGTCTCCCACGCCCTGGAGTTCGCCAACTCACACCCTACCCGAATACATCAGTTAGAGGGATTCATACACCACACCTTAACACTATCCACTTTGGACGTCACTGACTTGCCTTCCCGGTTTTAATCACATAACAAAAATGCATCTCAGTGGGTGAATTATCCCTCTTCCTCGTGTATTTGTTGCACAGTGATCAACACCCATAGAAAGACTTACCAACGCCCAGAAAAAACCTCAATAAAGTAATGGAAATTAAATAGTACTGTTAAACAATGTCTATCAAAACTACTACATAAGTATAAAGGACATAGAGCGTACCTCCATCAACCCATAGAGCCTCTGGATCAACAACCTCTAAGGCATACAGCTATCCTAGCCCTCGCCCTCGAGCTCCCATAGCTCGGTGTGGACCACCTGGGGGTGTTGGTGGTGGCCTCTGATACTACGTACCACCTCCCATTGTTGTACCTGCTCCCTCACCACATCCAACACCATTTGGACCTCCATAGTCAAGGCATCGTCGCTACCAAGGCAGCCTATCAACCGGCTCCCTCTTAGTTGCACGGCTGGATGAACACTCCCAAGAAAGATGTCCCCAAATATAACAATAATAACAACGCCTCTCATGCGACTGACCAAAACTCACATGAGAGCCTTGAGAACCCTGAGATCCCCGAGCCTCAGATACTCCATCCTGGGGTTTCCCCCCTGAAAAATCGGGCATGTCCAGACCCCTACGCCTACCATAAACTACTAGTTGTCAAGGTATCAGCTGCCACATGCCCAGCACTAATGGGATGAATCTGATCATTCACAAAGATCTCCACTACAAAGGAACACTACAGTAATCCAGCATAGGTGGGCAAGAACAAGGAAACCACACCTTCCCAGATGTCTCTTCGTAGGCCCTGCTCGAATGCCTGGCCCTTAAAGAACAGTTCTTGAACCCTATCTAGGGAGTAGCGCGAAAAGTCTATAAACCTCTCCGAGTACTCTAACATAGTCATGCCCTCTTTCCAAAGTAGAAAAAAGCTTATGGATCTATACAGACCCCAGTGTCACCCGATATAACTCTTCCCTAAATAGTCGCTCAAATGCTTCCCATGTGAGCCTCTCCTTGTCATGGGACTGTGTCACCAAACTCTAGTATAGCCTTCTTGAACCATACAGAAGACTCACCGCTAGGACCACTATATTATATGGATGATTCCTCACTAAGAAGAAAACTGGGGTGACTACTTCAAGCTATTCATATGCTGCTTGAGGGTCAACATCACCTAGGATCCTCAGAGGTTTTGGCCTCTAGAACTCATGCAATACACTCAGCTTACGTGCATCCTCATCATGAACTATCGACACAACTAGTTTCTCAATAGGTGGTGGCTCAACTGGTGGACCACCTGATTGTCCAGCCTCATAACCTAGTCTATGGTCCACATCCTCTACATGGGGAGGATCGTCCCCACAAACCCACTATGGAACCCTCGTTGGTTGTCATCGTGGATGCATCCAGAAATACAATCAAGACGCACCATGGACAAAGTGTATATCTGGATAGCTGTCTCAAGAAGAAAAGGGAATTCCAAAATCTAGTCGTATATGATGCATGTACCATTATGTCCCTAGGACTAGTTTCCTAATGTCATGAGTCGAAAGTTAGGTTATTAGATTCTCGGTGAATGGATATGTCAGCCGCTACACCAACACTAGAGCCCTTGGCTGGAATGTCAAACTCAAAACATTTTCACACATGCTACGATGCAACCCAAAACAAACTCACAGCTAGAACACCAAGACTCCGAGATCCCAAAGGTTAATCCTCCTATGATACCACTCTATCACGAATCGACCCAATAAGGTTCAAGTCACAACTCTCCCAACCTGCCTCCAATAGGCTATGGGATGGCGACTAGCATTGAGTTGGCTAGCACACAAATGGGTGGCATTAGCCTAAGGTACATGTACAAACACACCCACAAACACCTCTATGCAACATTGCAAATATATATATAAAATGAATAGAAATACATGCATACATCTAACCCACAAACAATGTACATCAAAAGTACAAAAGGGAAAATACAGGGCCCACCAAAACTAAATTGAAAAAGCGTCTGACTTGCACAGAATGAGGGGATCACAGTCAAATGTTCCCACCAGTAAGCTCTTCAGCACAGCTCTGGTAAACACCCAGGAATGTCTCGCTCACAGAGCATCGCCTGCTTTGGGTCCTCCTGGGATTCTATCGAATTACATGTGGTCTGAAAAAGTCAAAAAATGTAGGGGCCAAGCCTATGTAGGGGTGAGTATAAAATTACTCAATATGAAGCCCAAAAACCCCAAAAATAAAAGGGAGAAACTGAAAGGCAATTTTCTCCTCATCCCGGCCAGAGGGAACCCAAAAGAGAGAGAAACTTCATCTCAAGACCATCCTCGGCTAAACACGACTAGTTAGCTCTGCTTAGATGTATTCCCATTCGTACATCGTGAGCATCCGCTCAGGTATATTCCCATACATATACCATGAACAACCAGTTATTATCATTCATGCACCAAGCCTCATGAGGTTATGACCTCATAACTAGGGACATGTTCTACATAGAACTAGGTGAACACACTAGACGAGCAATATCATCCCAGATGACACTTGTCTGAGAGATACAGTTCATCGGGTCACACACCAACATCCAAGACGCCAATATTAGAGATCATACTCATTGGATATCATCACTGATAACATTACACTGAAACAATGAAAACAGTAAACTGTTCAGATATCACTCCTAGGGTCCTCTAGGGGACACAAGAACCCACTTTGGTGTCTCGAAAATCTCACATATACTGGATCACTCCTAGGATCTGTTGGGGGATACAAAAACCAGATCTAACATTGCACAGTTCACATTACTCAGATAGAGGATCGTCACCCATGAATATGGTCACGACGATGCTAGAAACCCCAAATAGTATAACTCGTGATGTAGGGGATCAAACCAATGATGAACCAACCCTACCGAAACCACTCTTTGAGTATATAATCATATAATTTACGATCCCAAAACCCTACAATAAATCATATAATGATTATCAGATCCTATAACCAACGATTCCGCAACCAGACTATAAACCACATGGTGAGTAATGGATTGTATACCCAATGTTTCCACAACCGTACTACGCACATCCCACCAAGTAGGGGATCATATTCCCAATGATGACTCAAACCCTACAGGGTTAACCTGCTAGATAGAGGATCATGACCCGTGGATAAGAGGTCATAGCAATACCAACAACCCGATAGAGGGAAGCGAAGCTAGAAGATCCAGCTCTAAAACCACTAGAGGGATGCCACAACTCTATCATAAAAACAACCTATCGAGTGGATCAAAAACCTATACTAAGGTTATAATTCCACACAAACACTCATTAGAACGAACCAAGGGAGTACACTAAACCACTGCTGTTCTAGACGTCAGTAACCTGATCGACCCACAACATCGCCACACTGTGCACCTCCTAGGCCTATATTAAGGCCACCACCGTTATATATGCGTAAAAACACACATGATAGGATATATACTCATTCGAAATGGTCAACCAGTGAAAACGTACTATTCAATGTTGCTAGCGTGGGTGGGGATCACACATCGATCTCGAAACTCATCAAGCAGACTGCAGTAGTGCAATCCCCTCAAAAAAACGCACATGATCGACAACTTCTTCGTAAAAATTGGAGAGCCGATGAAACAATTGTGTTTCTCCGTAAACGCCCAAAATAATGATTTTGGGGTCCACACCACAATTTTATTATATGGGACAAAATTCATCATTGAAAAGTCTGCTTCAACTCCAGGAACAAAATACACCTGACAGCAGGTCAATCAGATATCGTATGCAGACGTATAGTCCAATATAAGTTTCATGATTAATAATAATTATATTATTATTATAAAAAATGGGCATTCCACTCCATTGAGAACTGATCCCAAAACAAAATGCCCAAAAAGTATGATTAAAAGGTCCACTTCAAATAACATATTGTGTGGTCACAGACAACACATAAATCGGCCCCCAGATTTGAATGATACGTGTGTTTAAACATCTCCGGACTAGTCTGGTCGAACTGTCGTCAGAGCGTCTGTCAGACCACTGCCGCCCTCCCAGATTCCTTCGTCGCCAGACCACTGGTGGGGCTGCCGGAGCACCACCGGATATACTATAAAATTGTTGGAAATCTTCCGCAGACCACCATGATCTCTCTGGTGGTCCGAAACATGATCTGATACCAGATCTGGAACCCTTAGGATGACACCTCTACAGCGCATCCCTCCATTCAAAGATCTGTGGTCATTTCAGCGTCATGAAAAGTAACAGTTACTTCTGCTTTCCACTATGCTTCCTCCAGTGCCCAAAACATGATCCTGAGCATAGATCGGGACACCTCGTATCGATAGATTCACAAACATATGCATTTACCATCGATTCGTTGATGATTTTCCGAGGTGAAAAGTTGATCGATGAAGAATGCAAAGAATGCGAAGAATATAAAAATGTAAAATTAAACAAACGATGACCATTTTTCATTTCACCATCTTTAAAGGATTCCATAAAAGATAAAACAAATACAAAGGATTTCTGAAGACGTAATATTTAATCGGAGGGTTGATGAATCTGAAATATAAATCCTACCTTGAATCCTGATCCATTATTTCATTCACTGTGCCCTGATCTACCATTATCTGAAGTTTCATCGCGATTAGATAACATTCAAACATCTAATCGTCGTCTACGGGAGATTCTCCATCCATGAGGGGAAATGAGATATCCTTGCCCATTTCCTTAATTCCTTATTTATAGAAAACTATAGGCAGATGTAAAATCTGAATCTCCCACACCCTCTCAACTATGGTAACCTCTATGGTAAACACCATGCTATGAACTCAACAACAGTCTCATATTTCCGATATGAGATTCCATTCAAGATTTATTCAAGCTGACACTCATAACTAACATCTCTATTTATTTATGAAAACTCCCCTGGTGGCCTTTTCCATAGTAGGCTCACACCCACAATGTTTACACCCCGCCTAGGGTAAATGGCATCTTTCAGATGCATCCGCTCCCTTGGATATCAGGTCCAAGCTACCGTTTAAGAGAAAATACAACCCCAACACGTGCATATTATATAAATTTATAATATTTTTTTAAAATTAATTCTAGTCACACTGGGCCTCATAATTTCACACTGTCTTTGCACCTAGCTTTTGAAATATTCGTACGAATATTTCAAAGTCTTATAGGGCCAAAACTCAAGTCTCTACAATGAAAACATTTAAAACATTCACAAAATAATTCAAAGTTGTGTAACCAATATTTTCACTTGAAATCCTCTAAAACCCCTATTTTGAAACCAAATTCAGGAAAATATAACATATAACCATAATTGGAAGCCCTATAAACGTTTAATAAAACTGTTTCATGATCCATAAAATAGTCTAATGTTGTACAACATAGGATACACATGACAAACTAACACTTTACGCAAAAATGATACTTCAAATTTAACCTCTCAACCAAAGAAACAAAAAATGGGTTTTTGCACCACAAAAAACATATTAGGAACAATCAAAATAAACAATCCAAGAATCCCAACACATCATTAAATGCTTACACATATAATTTTATACTACAAATGTCAAAACACCAAATACTTGTGTGAAAGTTTAGCCACACCACTACCATGTTGCAAGGGGGTTAAATAAATCCTAAACTATGTGATTAGACTAGTAAACCCATGATATAACCCTAGGTTATAATCCCAAATTTTTGAAAATTAGTAAATTCATGAAAATCTGGATGAAACCCCATCAAAGTGAAGAAACCCTAATCAAATGGGAGAAGGAATGAAGGAAAAAAATGTACTTTATATGTATTTAATAAAACGTCTCAAATACACTATTAGATTAATTTAAAAACATCCAAATTTCAATGTGATGTTCAAATAAGGATGACTAGGTAAATTGTGAACTGAAATGGAGGGAAAAGAGTAAAAATTGAAGGGGTTATGAGAGAAACAAGTTACCTCTTCTAATCTGAACATTTGATAAATCCATAGAAGTTGTTCCCAAATTCATGATGAATATGTGCTCCAAAGAGAGGGAAAAGAGAATGGGTCATGCCCTGGGTATGTGGTCTTGGGTGAGAGTTATAATCACAGAAGAACCCTAAAAATTGAATGACATATTAAAGAATTAATTTTTTAATGCAGGAAATGGGATTACCGGCTAGCCTAATACCGTAATAGAAAACACAAATATATCATGATTGTGGATTGCTTTGAGGTCCAAAATGATATTGTGATTTTAATATTACATGGGATACCAATTAGTATGTTGAATGAGTTTAAAATGTTGAAAAATGAATGAGTTAAAAAAACATTTGTCTTGAAAAAATGAAATTGGCTCATATTTTGGGAAAAACCATGAAAACACACCATTTCCGCCCAAAATACATCGGAAACCCCCAAAAACAAATCTAGAATAGTAATTAATTGAAAAAATACCTTTAAAAGAAGTCATGGATGTGGATCCTATCTTCTCCAAAATTAAATACACTTTTAGATAATTCATTACTTGACCGAATCCCAAATATAAATCCATACCCAGAACCTAAATTCCATGGTTTCATCTTAAAGACATCATAGGATATATCTAGGTATAAACTTATTGAGGTTATTCAAAGAATGGGTATAATTCATAAACATGATTTTTTGTTTTATTTTTTTATATCATCTTCAAATATTCTAAATATATTCTGAAATAATAACACTTGTATCTTCTATTTTTTTAATATGTTAATGTAATACCCCTATCAATCTCTGAATCCATCAAATGGGGAACAAAATTGTTGATCATGTGTAGGGCAGACGACATCATCATGAATCACCACCTATAATGGATGGATATAATGATTTATTAAGGTATATATATATATATGATGTATATGATATATTTATAAATTTTTTATTATAATTTAATATCTTCGATTATACCTTACAATCTATTTGAAAATGATAATGTTTCACATGAATAGGTGTGGATAACCATATCCACGAAGTGATGTGATTTGTAATTTTTTTTATTTTTAGATTTATTTTAATAAGTGTGAAATTAATGAATATTTGTTATATAAATATCATGAAATGTAATGTGTAAAGGTGAATTATTATTACCCTTTATTTTATTCCTTCTATTGAAAAAGGGAAAAGATATTCACATGTAAATATGGTCTACCATCTCCATGAATGGTGTATTTAATTTTTCTATCTATAACATTTATGGATGAGTATAAATATGTATATAATGTTTATATATGTTATTTATATCTTGATTAAAATTATGGATATTGTGGAACTATAATCAATTAGATAGATCCAAACTATCATACTAAATCATTCGTGAAAAAAATGATTCATTTTTCAAACAAAATAGTTATTTTATTAAATAATTGTTAATAAATATGTGATAATGGAATATAATTGAATAATTATTTTTATAATATTTATTTTTATTTTCATAGAATATTTTTTTAATAATTATATATTTATTATAAATTATTTTTGGACACGTATGAAGGAATTAGAACATGTTGTAAGGTTTTATTTCACAATCTTATAATTATTTATTATTGATTATTTTTGAGTCTCTACTAGGTGTATTTTTTGATATTTATATTTCGTTGACAATTTTTCTTCTATTTATTTCAATAGATTACAAGCTTTCATTTCCATTTATTGTTTTTATGTACTCAATATACTGGAATAATGTTTTTAATGAAACCCAACCTTGTATTTTTAATCATTCAGGAATCATTCTATTCCTTGACCATATTTTACGTAAAATGTTTCAAAGAATTTTTTTTGCATTCTAAAATTAATAATTAAATAAATTTTTATCCATTTTTTTCTTTTCCAAAAAAAATTATTCCTATTATTTTCCAATGACTTACTTTTTATCCTTTTTTAAAAAATGTGAACCTAATTGTTTCTCATCTTATATGGAATGAAAATCAATTATCACATTGTGGAAAAATTATATTTTTTAAATATTAGATTAATGCCTTTAAAGTTTACATTCAATGAAATAAATTTCCATACTATTTGGGAAATATTTTAGACTTTAAATAAGTTTTTTCAATGTGAGAACTATATTTTCCTCAATAAATATTCAATGATATTTTATGTATTTCCATGTATGTAAATGTCATTAAATAAATATTATAGTGAGGATATACTATAATGGTAAAATCCCCTCAAACATATATAGATTCATTTTGATTAGTTTGACTGGGTAAATTATTAATTTTCAATATATTTGTTCCTCTATTACTGATAGTTATTTATTTTTTTGGAATATTTATAATGTTGGGTTGTTTATTCATATAATGAATGTGTGGTGATTTTTAAGTGATGGGTGGGGAAAAGAATTGCATAGCCCCTTGATTTATTATTATATTTGATGAAACAAAATAGATGAGGTTTTTAGCCAATTTCTTTCCCATTTATATATATGTATTTTCATGATGCCTCGATAGTAAATTTTAGATGTCTAAAATTATACATTACATCATTATAAAACCAGTTATTAATGCGCATGTGATTATTTTATTAGTTATGATATATATTGATACATTCCAAAAGCATGTGATTTTATATATGAAATAATTTTATATTCATATAATCCTTAAATATTATTCTCTATGATGATATTGTTGATTAAATGAAATATTTTTAGTTATTTAATTCTCTATATTGATTATGATTTATTTAATCAGGATATATTTTTGTGGGCCTTTGAAATCAGCCTTATTTTTTATTTTACTTATTTTATTAAGAATGAATATTTGAATTATTTTAAGTATGTATACAATTTTCATTCAATATGTATTGTATCATATGTTTTCAAATTTATTTTCAGATTAAATTTTATATATTTCTTACCAAGAATAATAAACTATTAGGTACATTAGGATGATATTCCTTGAATCTAGTTTCAATGTAGTTGGTTTTCAACCAAATTTGATTTACTAGGGTCATGATTTGTATAGTTTTTTACACTCATAAATTCAAGAGATTTTTTTTTCATGACCATCATGTAAGAGTTTTTTAGGACTGTGATTCTCTATTTAAGGATAAATTGTGGAGATGATTATAAGAATATTTTGATATTGAGTTTTTAATGATCACTGCATTCTATCCCTAGATAGAAAATCAAAAAATTAATACCATTTATTTTTCGGAATATATTTTTTAGGATTGTGTGTCAGATTTTTTCTATAGGTTTTTGGATCACAAACTCTAGGTGGATTGTGTATTTAAATATTTGTACCAATCCACCATTTATATGGCACAATTTGAAAAATTTTATAGGAGAACATTTTGTTTACCAATGTGTAGGTTGGAACCATAAGGTACAATGGTTATAAAAGTAGATTAGTTGTGAGCAAATAAAGGGGAGGTATAGATCATCCTGGAGTAGATGAGGACTGCCTAGAGATAATATAAGACTATTGAAAGCTACAGACATAGGCCATTAATGATTTATGAGGGACTCCATTCATTAAAAAATTATATACTCCTTTTAGACTATGAATATTTTCACATGGTGAAAAATATATTTTTGAGATTCATTGACCTATTCTAGATACTACTCATGGTTTTCAAGGCGGCATACATCGTAGCCTTACAACCACAATAAGACTAGGTGCATGAATTTTTTCATCATTCCAAACAGAGGAGATACCTTCATGATCCATTACATGTTACTTTTTGTAGAGATATTTACATTAATGATGAAGTTACCATTTCAATTTACATGTTAGCGATCAAGGGTCAGCAAGAGACGATTCATCATGGATGAGAGATTTTCTTGGTGCATGGTTGTTTATTGCTTAATCATCTTTAGGAGATCATTTTTAATTGGGATATATAAATAATATCTTAGTAGCCTCATCTATTTATGTAGGATTTTATTTATAAAAATTAAAATCATTGATGTTAATTATTATTTAACTCATCTAAATAAATTAATTAATTCATTGAAAAATGTTGAATAAATTTTTTAGACTACGGTACAAATTCAACATCAAATTTCAAACCATGTGGTGTAAAATCATGGATATATTAAAAATATTAAATATTATATATCATTTGTGCACCATTTCGTAGAATTTTTGGAATATATCATGAGGAATTTATCATATTTAAATACTAATACATTTATAAAATCTATAACTTGGATTTTACCCAAATTAAGAGATATATTTTTTCGGTCCAAGATATTTTTTATAATTGAATTCTGGGGTGGTAGTTAGAATACATTAAATAAAAAGAAATTAGAGTTGAATTAATAAATTAATACAATAAAACTAGAAACCGTTCATTTAAACCCTCTGATATATCATCTATGTTTTTAGCCTAAAAAATCTAGATAATGGCGAGGAGGGCCGAGGAGGATACCATTTGGATACAATTATATGGGTTTTGATCAACTATGTTTAGAGTTGTGAATTACTAGAAGCAATTATTATATTTATGAATTCGTCATCATCAACACGTTTAATTGTATTATCCACCTATGATCAATCCTGTCCAAATTGAAGGATTACTATTTGCTTTCATAATTCCCCATTATTTATTACAAAAATAAATATGAATTAATTCACTTAAATTTATTTCCCTTATTTTTTTATTTCTAATGATTATATTTCATATTTATAGAAGTATGAATTAATAAATATTTTACAATTCTTATGATTCTCACATTTTGGATTATATCAATGTTGGCCAATTAAAAACATCCTTCTTTTTATTCTCACTTTACTGTTTCATTCATTTCACACTCTAATGTTTTATTTTTATCATCATGATTTTTATTATTTGATGATTCAAATGTACATGAGAAAAAATCTTATTGAAATTTATCCATTAAATACTAGATCATTATTGTAGGATCAATGTTCTAATTGGAGACATGATAGTGGGATGATAGTGTAATTAGGAATCTAATAGTGTTGTCGGTGTGCTGGTTTTGTGATCTTGATTGTGTGACCCGGTTGTCACATTACATTAGAGGTGTAGTGATGAATAATTGGTGAAAAATTGATGAACTATGGTGATGTGGCTCTTAGTATATGGGAAACATATAATATGGTGATGAATGATTTCTAAGTACGTGGTGTTTAGAATATATCCACATGTAATGATGAAATCCTATTCAAATCATTCCCATCCATTACTAGAGATATTTTCATCAAAATTTGAAGAGAATACATTAAAAGGATATAGGTGATGATTAATATGTTCTGAAAAATCATGATTTAAATTAAATGTAGTCTATAAGAACACATTTGATATTTACTCCATCCTACAATGGGTAGGTCTTATGAGTATGATAAATATCACATAGTTGTATACCTAATCCACAAAACATTGAACCCTTGGACAACTTCATGATATTTTCCATACATAGTACATGGGCATGAGCAGAAGAAATGAACACAAACAAGGGAACCATATATAGATATGGTAAGGATACATAGACACTAACATGAAAAGAATTAAAAATATAAATGCATATCATATACTCCTTTTATGGAAATAGGTGTCCCTTATTTTCTACCATCCATGTTCTCTATTAGATTTTCCGTCTTCCCTTATATGTCCCATTAATGGTAATGTGTACATCTCATCCTATGCATAGAATTAGTGATAGGATCTATATGTTTGTTATATATTGAGTAAGATATCCACTTGAATGTCTTGTGGTGTGATCATTTATCTATCTGATTCCATGTGTTAGATAACGTGTCCTATATTTGATATACATGATGTGTAATCCCCTATATAGTTGATTATTCCTTATATGGTTAGGTATTCCTTATAGGTCTTGGGTGTGATCCCCTTCACATGGATTAACATGTTTTATGTTTCAATGAGATATATTCTAGTTGAGTGATTATCTTGCATTATCCCACTAAATTCTTTAATAATTTTATATTGAATGGCCCGATCGATGTGACCTCTCATATTAGTAAAATTAGTTTTTTAGACACGTGATCAATGAGTTCTCTCGTAAGAGTATTATAATAGTCAATCCAATGGAATACCTAGAATTATATTGAGTAAAAACCTCACATTAATACCTAGAGTATTTCTTGAACATATTGGGATTTCCTTGTTTATTCTTCCTTCCAATGTAATTTAGAACTAACTCCCTCATTATTGATTTTGGTGTGGATATTTCAAGATGTCTGTATAGGAATTATTATACACATGATAGGATGGGCTCTTCTCATACATGATGTGTCCTATGTTAATGATAGGAATTTCGGTAGATTAATTTGTGGATTAGGATTAGGTGTACCATACATGTTCCTTATGGGCTATAGATTGATCAAATATTTCCTTTTTTTATTGCAATTCACTATTTCTAGAAGGTTAGATTATTTTATAGTTTAGATGTGCCTTCATTTTACCGTTCAATTTTTTTTACTCTTTTCTATACATTGATGTTGTATTATATGTTTTTAATTATTTTTAAGTATCCGTTATTTACCTTTCATGTTATACTGGTGCTTGGAGATGTGTCCATATTGATAATACCTTCAATAAAAGGCCTCCAGTCTTTTTTAATTTCCCACTCGTCTTTGGTCACCATCCCTAGACCAATGGACTCTAGCCTTGGTGTATCAATCTTGGATTAAAGAAGGTAAGGCTGGACCTAGTGGTTTATGTTATTAAAACATGATGGATCTATTGTATCACCCATTCACTAACTGGAATACATAGTTTCAGCCTTGTCGATTTTCCATTTATATACGTTCTTTTGGAAAAGGAATATCATGTGGTTGAAATGAATACCCGACATTTGTTACCATCCCCGACCAATTAAATCATGGATTAGTTAATCACTCTAAGATTATTTCATGTAAGGTGGTCCCTATTAAGCGAGGTAATGGAAAACATTATGTGTATATAGCAAAAAATATTCACCCGCTGGTAGACATAAATTCACCCATGTGAAACTAACAACAAACTCATAAAAAATTCCATTTAAAAAAATCATAAAACCAAATCACTCTCAATGTTATTCATCAATAAATCTATAAAAAACCACTTTCAAAAATCCATTGAAAATAATTTTTCAAATTACCTTGGAAATATAATATACATTTATGTAATATTATTTTCAATCACATCTCTTTGAAATCAGTTTGATTCAATACTACCTTTGAATCATTTAACTAAACAAATTTATGGAGCATGACATGCTTTATTGGGGAACCCACAGGATAACATCACTTTAACCCACATACACTAGGAAATATAATAATTGATACAAAAAAATACCACATTAAATTAAAAAAATTTAATTTATAAAATTAATTAAATGAAAATTAAAAAAAATTAATCTAGAAGAATTTCCCATTAATTATTTATATATACTCAAAATACGATGTAAACACTTCACTGTCATCAAAAACCACAAACCATAAGAAGGATATATCATTACACAGCTAAAAATATAAATTAAAATTTTAAATCACTCATTACCGAACATTGAAACTTCAATTTTAATTTTGTTATATGTTTGTTAATGAATTAGGGAACATGGAAAATGGGTAAAGATAAGAATGAGATCTAAGATAAAATAAAAAAATAAATAATGGAATCTAATAATTTTTTAGATAAATCACCAAGAAAACAATGTTAAAGGAGATAGTATTGTTTGGGATTATACGTTTCATGAAATAAAGGGTGAATTTTGAATAAGGAGGTCATAATACCATATGGGAAATATAGAAATTTCATTATATTTTCTTATTGGATTGATGATCTTGGTGAAGCCTAAGCAAAGTTGTGTGTGGATTCAATGGATGTATCCTCTATGAAACAACCTATGATTTATTTTATGGTTATCTTATATGGCGAAGGTTCATACGATAGATGTCATCACATCCAATTTTGACACATCCTTCTAGGCTATGACATTTTTCTCCCTCACTGTCATGGGTTGTATCACTCTTATTGTACAGTGGGGGCCTGGTTAGGGAAAAACCATGTTTTTTGGATGATTAGGTATCCATGGAAATGTACCCATAACTATTACACAATGAACCTTATCATAGGCCAAAAATTACATATCTTTTTGGGATATGGTGTGGGATCATGAAAAATGCATTTTTTCAAAGAATCACCAAGGAACATAAAAAATATTAAAACCCTATAATGTATATTATTCATTTAAATATTAAAATTTTAAAATGTGATGGATTGATACTTGTGATAATTCATCCAACCATAAAAATTTCTGCTACCAAAACGATCTGAATTCATCTACTCAATGAGAATGTTATGTTATAGCTCTTACTCCCCTCACTCTCTCTCTAAATTATGATGCTCAAAGAACATGAGTTCATCCCTAACACAAATATTATACATAGAATAATGGAAACAAATTCTAGAATTATTGACCCAAATATTTCAAAACCCCAACCAATTCCTTCAATTATGGGGTATTAGAGTTTGATTCCCAACCTTATATGTTAACAATTGTAGAAAATCCCAAACCGAATAAATACAAATCCCATGATCTTAACAATTTGATGATCCAATGAAATGTGACATCAACCAACCTAAAACACAAAAAATGATGAGTCATTAATAAAATACAAAATATATAAAGGTACCAAATCGTGAATCTGAAACCCCTAAACTAAGTGTCTTTATCCGAATTCACTAGTAAATAGTGGTTTGAAACGACTGTCTCGAAATATTCCAAAGTATTAATCTATTTCATGGTTTGATTACTATTCATGAATGAGGTCAAACATTATCCTAGATACACTTCTCATAATACACCAAAATAAATCTTGAATTCATGGTGGATTTACATTTAAAATATAATATTTCATTCTTAAAAAATCACTCACATTATCTGTGTTGGTTTCCCGTTGGAAGGATACATACACTTAATAAATCATATCTCCACATAAAGGGATGTATATTCATTTCTCCCATATATTGAAATAAATTATATATTGAGACCATTTTATCATGTTCTCCCCATTATTTATAATCCATTTGAAACAGAGGTACAAATGAGTAACAACATCATGAACATCATCAAATGATGGCACATCATCTCCATAAAACACAAAAAAAATATACTGCACCACTAATATGAAATAACTAACACCAGATGGAAACAATAATTCCTAAATAAAAAACACAACCTGAGAGAAAAAATAATGTTTATAGGTGAGTTTCATATGTCAATTTGAAACATAAAATATAATAGGGAATGAAATAAAAATGTAATTGTATTCTTCAACATGAAATATCATTGTACTTGGACTTCAGTTATGATACATGATCAAATATTCTCATCCCTCCCATGAG
This sequence comes from Viscum album, assembly GCA_963277665.1. Taxonomy (NCBI): domain Eukaryota; kingdom Viridiplantae; phylum Streptophyta; class Magnoliopsida; order Santalales; family Viscaceae; genus Viscum; species Viscum album. The sequence continues at coordinate 598,068,924 of OY728135.1, read as the reverse complement.
TGTCTCATGAGAATAAATCCTAATTATTTAACATCGCCACACACTCATAGAAATCATGAATTCCAAAAAATGTACCAAAAGAGGATTACTCCAATCCACCACCATGGGTTTTCATGTAGAACAATCATATGAGATTTTTCAATTCAGACACAACAATACTGAGGTTTCAAAAATACATATATAAAAAATTAAACATTAAATCTATGAATAATGATTATATAAAAATCCATACTATTCATATATATATATTAATTATTATTATTGGGGTAATCATAATGATCTAATACAGGATTTCATAGGTGTAGTGATGTAAAAAACTTATATTCATAAACATATTCCTCAAATATTATCTACATCATCGACCACTAAATTCATAAAATAATTCAATATTTTTATACATATCATATATAAAAACATCATTTAAAACCTATGGAATGGATTCATAAGAACATGTGTGCTTATATTTCAGTAAATATTAAAAAGGGATATATCAATGAAGAAATAATCCTAAAATAAAAACATGGGTGTGAAGACCATTGATTATCCTCTGAAACCCATACCATGTATTTCATAAATCATAATCAGGATTAATGGACTAAATAATAATAGTACATAATATGTGTATAATAATGGTATATTTTAACATGTCCCATTAGATAATAAACATGGAATAAGATAGAGATTTCTCTCATATATATTGGAATATATAACCATTTCTCTAGTAGTTAAGACCCACATTAATTACTATCATAGTTGATTGGGTTCCATCATATTTGACAAGGTTCGGTCCCAATACATTCATAGTGGAAAAATTCCCTTACCAAATTGTGTTCACTCAAAATTATAATACTATATATCCCATGAAAATTCAACATTTATCAAATTTATTGAAGAGATATATAATCTCATTCCCACCGATAACATAATGAATATCATATATATTTATTCCACCAGATCACAAAACATTCATCATAACATAACACTTAAAATAGGGATGAGTTTCATAAAAAATTAAACATAGAACAACCTATAGAAAAGAATGGGGTTTCATAACCATTTAAAAAATTTATCATTGCATAACCCTAAGAAAAGTAATGGGATAAATAAAAATATTATCATTATTAATTTTAACTATCCAATGAATTAATAATTATGGTATCATTAGATAATATCCCTATTAAATATTAGCTAACATATTAGGATTCCATATTCGATTAAAAATTAATTAAAAATTATCACATCGATTATATCATATGGAAATTAACATTTTCATATTGAAATAGTATAATTGAAATCTAAAAATTTCTTAATATTAATGAAAACATTTTCCATTCAATGAACATAAAAAAATGTAATGTAATCATCAATTAAATGAGTTCTCATGAGGGTGGTAAATTCTATTCATGTGTTATAGGTTCAATGAAATCATTTCTTCTATACACTGGTAAAAAAATTCAAACAGTACATCATTCAGAAAATAAAAAATTGTTTCCTTAAGAAATTAAAATTTTAGTCATGTGTAATTTTTTGTTAATAAAATTTATAGAAATATGAAATATTTTTTTTATAAAACATGTATATTGATGAAAAAAAATTTATACACAATAGATAAATAATGTTATTATCCCTTAAAATAATTCTTTTGAGACTATTTAGTATATAGTGAGAGGAAATTGAAATGGAAATATTTAATTTATATAAATAACTAGTTGATATAAAAATTCAATACTTTATATAGAGTTAGAACATAATATTTTATTATTGAAACTTAATCATAATCAAAACATATAGACAGTAAGGTTATAACGTAAAACACATACCACAAGTATCATCTTTCATCACACATGTTTGAAGCTTTATTTAATAAATATAGATTAAATATACATTTATTATATAACCTAACCCATATATATCATATGATATATTATTTTATTAAAACATATTTTCCCTTATTTATAATGAATTATTTAATAATTGAAATGTTTTGTGTGATAATAGCTTTGTATTTCATGCATGTTTCAATTCGATGGTTTCTGTCTTTATAAATTGATAATAATACAATTATATTCATAAAGTTATAAATGATGTTAATATAAAATATAATTATATATATATATATATATATTCTTCTTCTATAAGATGGTGATATAGGAAAAATAATTATTTTGTTTATAGGGATGGTATGTCGGACTTACACGAAAACTACGTTTTCACATTTCGACGAAACGAATAAAAGAAAGGTATATAATACGTCAAAATTATTGGATAATATTTATATTGTATTCCAATTATATATATATATATATATTAAATATTCCACTTAAAAAATATATTTTAATTTGAAATGATAAAACAAATCACATCGCTTCATGGGGGTTGTAGTCCATATTTATGCGCAAGTGACATTATAATTTTCCAACAGACATGAAAAAGGTGGATAAAGGTAGTTTTAGGATAATTATAATTATGTATGATGAATATTCATAATTAATTACATTATATTTTATAACATGGATTTATAATATTTTTATGATTTTTTTTTAATTGTTCAACTAGGATTTATACCTATTCCTTTAGAACTCTCTTTTGGTTTAAACATTATTCCCTATAGAGATGGTCTTTTGTAAGTCAATAAGATATAAGATTTCGTAAAGGATCATATTATTGTATTAACTATTCATTTTTATAATATATAATTCTAATGATTTATGACAAAGATAGGTGACAAGGATCTTTTTATAAGTGAGTGAAGGGGAACATTTTGGATTAGAAAATTTTAAGAATAAAAATGAATCGTTATCAGGTAAATGATTCAAAAAAGATATAGATTAAAATAAAAATATTATAAGGCCATAATATTATCATACACTAAATCATATATTGGTTTTTATGTCACTTTAATCTATATATTATTTACAAACCCCTAGGATAAATAATTATAACCTCAACCATGGTAAAGGATTATTAAATATTAAATAGATATAATTATTATTATAAGGTTGAAATTGGATGATAAATGACCAAGGAATGACATTTACGACAATATATTATCTTCTTTGTCAACATTAATTATTTTAATGGTTTTAAATTATTTAATATAATATTAATTTCATAAAATATCATTACTGTAATTTTTTCACAATATTCAATTATTCATACATTAAATACAACAAGATATCAAGATAATTTGAATTTAAATATTTAAAACAATTCTAATATTTTATATTAATATATAAATTAGTATAAAAAATCATTCATGAATATTGAATTACTTTTAATAAGTTTAAATTATTTTATTTTATTTTTATTTTCATTGAATAAAAATTTTGTTGTCATTGCATCATAGTTTAATGTAATTATTAAATAAATAAAAATTATAAATACATAGAAATGATAAATAAATATAATTTATCATTCAAAAAAACTACCTAAACACATCCACTATTTACTCATTTGTTAATATATTACTGGTATTAATGTCCTGAGAGTGATATTTTATATTTATTTTTACATAAATTATTACAAATTTCCAAATGAAATAAAAATGGAACCAAGTGACCATTAATTGAATAAAGAAATTGAAATGGATGAAATAAACTCATATAATATCTTAAAGGAAAGTGCTTTAATATTGTTAAATCCTTATCTAAAAACTAGTAACCATATTTTACCAATTTTACATTACCTAGGTGATGAAAATATACTGCAATTAATATTCATATTTCCCAAATTAAAGGGATCCTTTTAAAAAATTTATCACACTGATTGAGAATATTATATCCTTTTTTTTCAAAATTATTTTTATATAATTGGCATAAATTCAATTTTAAATAACTATGTAAAGCCTGATGTAATACTTTTTTTGAGAAATACATTTCATGCATAAAATTATATATATTCATCTCTCAATACTATAAACACAATAGATGAATGTTAAATGTCTTATTGAATATAATATATATAATTCTCAAAAAAATAATTCCCAACAGGTATTTATTTTATATATTAAGATAAAAATCATTTATAACAAACATTATTATTTCTGGAAAAATATATTTTACATTGAAAAGATTTTTTCAAATAAAGTGATAACAAATGAATTTTTTGTAAAACATAAATTTTTTATGATATAAGTAGTCTTATTCTTATCATCCAATGTATCCTCAATGTTATAATTTTATGTTATATAAAAATTCATTTACAGTTGGGGTTGAGTGTATCATAATATGTCAAGGAAATATTATTTTATGATATATATAACATAATATATAAGGGTGTTAGATTAATCCCCCATCCTTTAAACGAATTTATAACTAAAAATTGTATCATCATCATACAAAAAAATTAGAATATCTCTTTTTCAAAACATCCTTAGCTACCCATGTAGAATCATTGAATTTATTATTCCTATATAGAATATTAACGATGTGAATAGTCATGTTCTGTAGATCATTATAATGTAGATCAAAGATTTGTACTATTTTTTCTTCATATGAATGATCAGTATCTAGTGGTATAATCACTGTGTTCAGAACAGGTTGTGTTTTAGGTTTGTACTTCTGTAGGATAGATACATGGAACACATCATGAACATGGGAGAGGTTTGGTGGAAGTGGTAAGCGATAATCTATTGTTACTACTCAGTCAATAATATTGAATTACGAAATATACATAGGGATTATATTAACCTTGTATATAAGTATAATATCTTTATTAAATTATTAAAATCGAAGAAATACAATCTCAAAAAATTCAAATTCTAGATTTCACTTATGATTATATGAATAAATTTTATATCAACTTCAAGATGACTTGATGTTCTACTAAAATGACTTGAGTTTCTCATCTGTTTCCTCAAATATTATATGTTCTAATATGATTCTTTTTCCATATTCATTTGATAAATATGAGTTCTACACATATTTATATAGATTTATCATAAATATATGTCTTAATAATTGTGTGAAATACACATCAAAGGTAGTTATTGGTACCAACCACCATTGAAATCCATATAAAAATATTACAAACATATCTTCCATGGATTTGATGGATATCTCAAACTGACCATCATTCTGTGGATGATAAGTATTACTAAAACATAACATTTAATCAAGTGCTTGAAATAATTGTTTCCAAAACATCAAGGTAAACCTCAAATCCTGAACGGATTCAATATAATGAGGTACTCCATGAAACCATTCCAATTATTTAATTGTATATTCATGAAATATGAGCAAGAGATACATGTTAATTGATTTAATTGCAGTGTGTTTGCTACATAAGTCCACCAACTATAACAAAAAAATCCTTATGGAAATTAAACATTTTTTTTGGATTTTGATGGAAATGTCAATGGTTATGTTTTCTTATAAATATTCTCATATGGGTAATGGTTGTAAAATTAAATTAGGCCTCTATAGTTATTCCTTAATTTGTTGAAATATTAAAAATCATTACACATAGACTAAAATATCAATCATCTTGTTGCCTCACCAAAAAAATATTTCATATATATGCACATATTCATACATCAAACATGATTAGAGAGGAATAAACTAAAATCATTATCCAAAAACTCTTTTTTCAAGTATGATATTGATGGGACACATCACAGTTTCTCAGCTGTATTATTACATCACAATCAATATTAGACTTAATAACATTGAATACCTTATTTTGTAGTTATACATCTTATTTTTAACATGTTGAATCATTACATGGATAGATGATTGAACACTCATTTAATAATGATAATATCTTCCCCTCTAATTAATATTTGAAGATCTAAAATATTAAAATATGAATACATTTTTTTATCCTAATCATACATAAGTTAACTTCATAATTTGGAGTTAATGAACCAACCACCTTGTTCACTTTACCATGATTGTAATGTATTGAGAAGTAATATTTATTTATCAACTCCAACCATATTTTATGGTTTATATTAGACTATTTTTGATTTAATATATAATTTAATCTTTTATTATCAGTATATATTTCACATATGCCTTTGTATATAAAATACTTTCATACCTTTAATGAAAAATTAACCATTGCATACTGAAAATCATTATTTGATTAATTTATCTCATTACCCATTAAAGTTAATTATGTATAAGTTATAAACAAGTAATTATTCATGAAGATGTGTCCTAATCCCATAATATATGCATCACTAAAATCACAAACACTTATTCAATATAGGGTTGTGAACAAATCGGAATAATGACTTAACTACAATTTACATTCCTTGAATATTCCTCACATTCAAATTTCTATTGTATCATACCTCCCTTCCATGATAACATTGATATTATATTAGATAGTAATTAGAAATTATCCAGAAAATATCACGAATATAAAAAAAAATAAAATCTACATATCTCAGTCAATGTGGTTTGTATGAGAAAAAATTCAATAACTTCTATCATTTATGGGTCCAACAAATATATTATCTATTGAGATTATATGAGATAAAAGTGAATCATTCGGTAGCTAAAATTCATACATGGTATATTTTTTATAAAACATCAGGTTCATTAGGGTATTTAGTAAAATCATAGAGCTTCTTTCATGATCTTCCACGATCATTGAATATATAATGATTTTTTCTATAAATATTACCATAAACGGATCAATGTAATCATTAATGACTCTATTCATTGCATTAAAAATGTTATCATTATAATTATAAAGACCAAAAACATCAAAACAATCATTAGAAGTTATTATTTATCATCACACTGATAGATGGTTATAGGATGGATTGGTATATCAAATGCTACATAAATTCGTAGCAATTGATGAGGGATATATGTAATGAATTCAAACCAGAAACCAAAATAACATTTAATTAATTTAGAGGTAGAGTGAAATAAATTAGGAAGTAAATTATCTCAAATATTATTTGGAGAATATTAATAAATATGACATGTGATTAACATTCCATAAAGAGTTTTCAAACTCAATTCAACATATAAACATTATGGATAGGAATTAATATTAAACGAGACTTTTCCTAGTATATATTAATTTTTATAACTAATCTAAAATTTTTAAATTAAATATTTAAACATACATGTAACTACCTCAAGATTATCATTATACTATAAATCCCATAACAAACCCAAAATGGTTGGCATGAACAACATGAATCAACAATGTAAGGAAACAATAATGGAAATCATTTTTATGTTGTCTAAATCATGTAAAATATTTTCAATTTGAAACATTAGGATGAAACTAAGTCAATCATGTTCATCATATATTAAAATCACTAATAATGGTTTAAAATTAAAATATTAATTAACTGATGAATATTAGATGTGAGTGAAAAACCATGTGTGTAGTAAGGGCATGCGCACTATGTACTAGAATGATGTAGGAAAAACACTCGATCAAATATTTTTGGGTTATTTCCCCTATAAAAATTATTTTAGAAACCGTGTCGATTTCACTATATAGACATGGATTTTTACCTAGGAAACTCACAATAATTACATTACCATAACTTAATATATTTTTATTTATATATATCTATCCTAAGGGCCTTTACTATCGTTTTCCCTATCTAGCTTCCAATGGGTCAGTAATTAATATAATGATACTGAATATTATAACACATACTTTTCATATATAGATATAACATCTTATTAGATTAATATTCAAACTGACCTATTAAATAATTATATATACATAGTTCGATTTGAAACATGGATATATATAGAACATATAAAAATAAGACCTAAATCATCTCCCACTTAATTCTTCAATATAGTTGCACTTCTTTTATATAACATGCATTAAAGAACCCTTAAGAACAGGGGGAAGGGGACCCTAAAAATGGGTGACCTAAAATGATCATGAAGGTTAAGATAATAAGATAACAATGATCATCTAATTATAGAATTATAATAAGGGTATGAAAAAATAATATTATCATTTAAAAAACATAACTTAAAATCATAGATTATAATCATGTGTAAATAAATAAATTATGGATGTTTTTAAGACATGAATAATAAATGAATTTAATAACACCATCCAAAATATAATACTATTGAAAAAATAAATAGATTTTTAGAATACATAATATCATATAAAATAACGTCCATAGTTTTCATCGATCACTTAAAAGACATCCATAGTGCAATATATTAACAACAGATTACATCATATTAGTCAAGGTTCAATGTGATGAAAATCATATTCGACAGATCCCATTAAGAAAATAGGTTCACCACCCACTGTTGTCTAATTTATCTTATTAGACATCTATCATTACCCAATTCATTGGAGGAATAAATAATTACTTGACCATACATCACACAAGGAAATTCATACAGATTTTTGGAATAAGATCAAAAAAAATTCACTATATAACAAACCATAAAATCAAAATGGTTTCATAATGTTTTCATTTTAGCATAATCCATGTAAAATATATTAGTTTTATATCCATTCCATCAATTCATCATACTATAACCCGTGTAAAATTCATGGTTTTTGAAAAAATATTGCCTCTTAATCACATTACATATTGTTAAAAGATAAGGATGGAATAATTAGACCATATCCTTATTAAATATTATATAAGATTAATGAATACCCTCATTAATGAAAAATGAACATAAATTATCAAATGAAATACTTCATGGGGAAATTAATATTTTCACGTTGAAATAACATATTTAAAATTGAACAATTTCCAAATATCAAAGAAAAAATTTTATATTACAATAAACATGGGGTTTTTAATGTAAAATTGAATATATTTACTATTTATTATAGTGGGAAACTCTGTTTAGTCTATATAAGATAAAATAATACATTCAATTTTTAATTTTATAAAAAAGATAAAAATGTAATTTTTTGAAAAATGTTAGAAATAACCATTTTATACTACTATAAAAATAAATCATTTGTAAAATATAAATTAAAAAATAATATAATATTGGTCAAATTATTCTTGAATTTTTTAAATACAAGGATACATATGAAAAATGATTTTTGACTATGGTGAAAATAAGATGGTTTCCCATAAAATTATTATAAGTTTCATTTTAGTACTTAAGTAGAGGAAAATGAAATTTAAAATATTAATTTACATTAATAACATGTACATATTAAATATCATGATTTTATTAAGTTGTATAATATAATATTTCATTGTTGCAATGCAATCATTTAAAATCATTATAAAAAATGATATTGTAACAGAAAACCCATACCTCAAGTCTCGTATTTCATGATTTGAATTCAAAAATCAAGCATAATAAATGTAGATTTTGTTAAAATTTATTATATTTCCACTAAAAAATATTTCATACCATATATTATTAAAAAATATTATCACCCATTTATTTAAAAAATATTTATTAAAATTACTTTGTTGAGAGGTAACTACTTCATTTTTCAGGGATATTCTAGTTTAGGAGTATCAGCTGTTCATCATTGATTAGGATTCATAATATCCAAATTGATAAAAATGATATTAAAATCATATATTTTCATTTTAAATAAATTTATTGTCATTTTTTAAAGGAAATGATTGAAAACGAATTTTCACCATACCTGGAGATCGTTGGTCATACGTACACATGAATGTTGTTTTCAATTTTTTATGGATGTGATGAAATAAAATAATATTATAATTCTATTTTATGGTATAATATTTATGTCATTTATATCATACATACTTGACAACCTATAAAACATCCTTAATTCCAGCAGGGATAATTTTTTTTGTAATTTGTAAAAACAGAGATAATATATCTCAAAATTTAGTACATAGCAGGTATGTATATAAAACACAAAGGGATTATGTATATATTCTAAATTAATTATGGATATTTAAATCAAAAATATTTATGTTTTTAAAAAATACAAATAAATATAGTAATTATTGGGTTTCAAATAGAGAGAGATGGCATGCCAGGTTTAGTGATTCCCATAGCTGTGTTCTAGAATTCAATGTTTTGTTTGATATTCTTGTTTCATGATGCAATTAGGTTATCATGAATCATTTGTGTTGGTACCATATTTTAATCTGTTGATTTTAGTATTATAATTGTGATATACTAGGTTAAATTTTAAAACTAAGAGACCTAAAGAACCTTGTTAAACATAACGATACTAGATTTAAAAATGGTCACATGAAACATTGGGAAACCAATTGATGAAAGAAAATAATACTCTTCAAATCACTATCACTAGTTATTATATTTCAATAAGAAGAATAAAAAAATTGATAATGAGATTTTCTGAAATCCAAAAAAATATAAGATTGAAATGAATCCAAATAACACTTCCACCAAAAAATACCAAAAATCACAATGAAAACTACTCGCTCATTCCGGGTGGGATGAGAACAAGTAATAAGAATACCTAAGAAATAATGTTAGGGAATAATGTAAATGAAGTAGGGCTATGTTGGTGCACACATCAGCTGGAATTGATCCATTAATTTCTCTTTGTCTATGAAATCCCAAACCATCGACTAAAGGGTTAATTTTTTAATACCTCAGTGTGAAGTGACTAGAATTTTTTTTTATTTTATATTCTATGAAACTTACATGGTGTGTTTTTGGTACACATTGTGTAAATGATTTGTAGTGTGTAATTACAGCCTGAATTTTCTAGAATGGTGACTTTATCTCATGACAAAATCATTATGTGTAAATGAAATAGATGATGTGTAAATATCATGCTTTTGTTCTGAAGCTCCAATGCATCCTAAAAAATATGGTGTAACACCAATAGTGATGTTAAGTGGCGTAAATAGTATTTTTATAAGGACTCATCCTTAAAACATTACATAATATTGAATTAAACGAATAATTGACATTGTGTATCTTTTCAGGATTAGAGTTATATAGAATTAGGACATAACTATTTCATCTCAAAATATTACAAAGTAGACACTTCTACTCAGTTTCCATTTTTTCATCCAAAAACAAGAACCCTTTAAAAATACTCATGTCTAGTTCAATGTTTAAGACAACATGACTTTTCTGTGATCCCATCCTTAACCGTATTCCACATTATGTCCTGTGAAAAACATTTCAAAACTTGGGATGAGCATAAAAATCTCAGTAAGGGATACACAAAGAAGGAAAACTGTTGGTTTTTCAAAACAACAATTAAACCATTAATACATTAACATAAGTAATACTTTTCACCATTTTTAAGTAGTAATTACTCTTCAATAAATAAATGATCACTACATACCCTTTTTAACCAAAATAATACCATAAAACCCATATATAGAAAACGTAACATACACAGGTAACTTGGTGCATAAACAAACATAAATGGAATAATCAGACTATCGAATTCCCCACATATCAATGAATAGAATAGCCATATGGCTGACTTCCATACCCAATTCATTGGAGGTTATAACAAAACCACCCATCCTAGATTATCACGGAACCACCTATCATTTGGTTTATCACATAACCACCCGTCAAATATCCAAGTTCCATTATAAAATCATAAGACATAAAACAAATGTAAAGGAATGACAAAATTTCCACATTTCAACAACCATATATCATTTAAATATATTGACATAATAAATCCATTATCAAAACCATTTTCAATACCAAAATAAATAAAATATTATATGGTATATATTTTCCTTGAAAAAAAACATTACAACCTGTTAAGGAAGCCAAAGAATAAATAATACTCAAGGCGGGGGAATGGTTGTTGCCATTGCTTATGTTAAAAGAATAATTCCTTTTTTAGTTTAGTAAAACACTTCTTAGAAAAAAAAATTCATTCAAAAGTCAAGGTTGTTTATATAGCATTTAAAATAAAGTCATTTATTAAAACAAAATATGCCTCAAGGAAAGAAGATTGAGATGATGTCCCTTACCTCGTGTCTGACTTGACACGTTCGTTCATTAATCTCCTAAATAATAAACTAAAGTTAATTTCTACATTTTTTAAGATCCATTTTCATGTTTATTATTCTTTTTATATCACTCATTACCATGTTATAATGATTATGTAATCATTTATGTTAATAATGTTCGTTTAGTCGATATTTGTTACTTGAGTAAAAAATGAACACCTTGTATTTACAAGTTTTACATTTGGTCAAAAGTTAATTATATCCAGAATGATATTCATTATTTATATATCATATTTATCATATATATCTAGTATATATATTTATTTATAATAGTACGTAACATTTTGGGAATAATAAATGAAATGCACCGTTCCTGGGGACGGTAAGTCATATGTACGCATGAACACAACTTTCATTTCTATTTCATACTTTAATGGAATTAAAAAACAATGATACATAGTTATATTATAATTACATTATAATGTATTAAATAATATCATTACTTATATCCTTTATAAATCCCACATATGCCATTAACAAGTTGTGTCACTTTGAGCAGGCGATATTCCACACTTCCTCAAATAAAATTATCACGTTTACCCATAATAGAAACCACCATGGAATTCTATAATAGAAAAATAAAGAAGAATAAAAAAATTAAACATAAAATATATCATATATAAATATAGTTCTATCAGAATGGGAACCATGAGAGGCGGTAAGAGATAATCGAACAATCATCGTTTCGTGAGGCATTACTTTTCCATCCACAAAAATAGTATGTTCTTAACCCATTAGATAGAGGTGTGTGTAAGTGTAGTTATAATAATTATCATAAAAAAATACTAGTACATTGAGGATACTGGTGTTGTTTTAAAATAAATTAATAAAAATATCTTACGGGTTGGATATGTAAAATGAAACAAAATAAAACAAAAGAATTTAAGAGAAACTATTACCTTTAATTTGGGTAAGTCAATTTGGTTTGAACCGAAATGGTTTATTGATGTGCCTTCTACCTAAGGTAAGTATTCTAGGTGGAGGAGAGATATGTTGTAAGATTAATTGGGCAGAGGTTGTATGAGCCAAAAGGATTGAGAGGTGTGAGGATTTGGATAGAAATGGTCTCCTTTTATAACGGGGAGGAGGGGTCTTTAGGAAAGTGTAAAAATATTATTTTATTATATAATGATATTTGGTTTCTAAAGGTCCAAAAATCATTATAGTAAAAGATAATATGAATAATGGTCTAAATAAAATAATCCAATAATCATTGGACAGGTTGTAAAAGTTACTTTAATATTAACATTTTATTTATTTAAACGATTTATTAATGAGGTAAACACTGCTTCATTATTGTGTTATGAATAATTTAATTTATTCAACGTATAAAAATTATAAAATATATACCATGATGTAGAAAATAATTTTATATTTCCAATTAATATTTATAGTCCAAAGGATAACTTATATATCACCATGTAAAAATTAATTTACGATGAGGTATTTGTTTTTGTCATTTTTTTATTTACATTAAATTAATTAATCTAATGTCTCATTATCATTCATAACTGGCTAAATTGGGTAACAAAATAGTCCCAAAGGTGCCCATGGTTGTCCATTACTCATCAAATAAGGTTAGGATAAGTGTGAAGGTAATTTTGAATTATTATAATATTCTTTTTATCTTGAACTACCCTATTTACCTTTAAACGCAGTAAATAAAAGTAAAAAGTAACTTTTCACAAAAACTTATTTTCATATTATTGAACAACATTTTACTTACTAATAACAACCATGTATTTTAAATTTCTTGTATTCCATTCATAGAAGTGTTAAACTTTATGTTAAATGAAAAATTATGTTATTTTAACTACTAAAAATTGGTTTCACTACTCATAAAAAAATTTAAGGTTTTCAGAAAAATACAAAAAATTCAACCTAAGCTATATTTTATATTTTGAATTAATAAATTATGTATATTGTACCAATTTATAAACATAAAATTTACATTAATTAATTTTAAATTAATTCACATTGTTAAAACAAATAGAATGTTTTTAAAAACAATTACTATCAAAAGATTGACACTCGTTTTTTTCTAAATTCAATGTGAAATTAGTTCCAATGACAAATATTGGATTAAATGGTGAAAATATATTCTAATTACACTTTTATACCAATTAAAAATATAATATAACCATATAAATGAATTAGATTAAAATTTATTTTTTGATTAAAATACAATATTTTTTCGTATTCATTAAAAAATGAACTTTCTTAGAAAAAATCCAAAAATTTAGACAAATATAATATTGATGTCCCTATTCTAAAGATAAATTTTATTTTATTAAAATAGAAATATAAATATGACCAAAAATATATTTAAATAGGGTTCACCATTAAAAGTTGGTTAATTGACGTTTTAATGTAAATTATGCTTAAAATTAGATACATTCATATATTAAGTCTCTAACTTTTATTCGATGAAAGTAAATACTTTTAAAAATCATGTATAATAATATTGTAGTCAGTTTTGTTCATTCTCTTTAGTATAACAACTAGGAGTTAACTTCCATTTAAAATATTAATATTATATTATTATTATGCAATGTAATATTTCAATGAAACTTGTTGTTGCGTATCAGGTACGCTATCGAACAAAGAAACCAATTTAATGTAAAATTAATATTTAATTCACAAATATTAATAAATATGGAAATTTATTATTATTCTTTTACGTGGGATGACACATCCTTCCCCCTTTTATAAATTACGACCTCACAATTTTTATTCACTTATCCAAATAATTGGGGGTATTTATCTCTCATAGCATTTTCAGATTCACACAATGCCTCTTCAGCCATATGGTTTTCCAGAAAAATATTATATGGTGAATTAACTTATTCCTAAAAAAATGCTCTCTACAGTCATGAATCTAGGTTGGTTGTTCTTCATAAGAGAGATTCTCTTCAAACTAAACATCCTATAGACTCATAACATGAGATAAATCTGGCTTATAAACTCTCAACATCAAAACATAAAAAAACATTGTGTACCAAGGATTAACATGGAGGTAAATCCACTCTGTATGCAACTAACCCAACGTTCTCCAAGATTTCATATGGGCTAATGAACCTCGGACTCAACGTTCCCTTCTTACTAAAATGCATCACACTTTTCCCTGGGGAATCATTGAGAAAGACATGATCACCTACCTCAAAAGAAATATCATTCCTTTAGTTATCCACGTATCTTTTATGTCTTCTCTGAGCTATTCCCATGTGCTTCTGAATCAACTGAATTTTCTATGCCATCTCTTCTACCAATTTTGGTCCCATCAACTTCCTTTCACCTACTTCATCCCAAAAAGATGGAGTTCGACAATGCTTTCCATATAATTCGTCAAATGGATCCATCTGTATACAGGAATAATATATGTTATTATCTGAAAATTGAACCAAAGAAAGATATTGGTCCCAAAATTCCTGGTAATTTAGTTAACAAGAATGTACCATATCCTCCAAGGTTTTAATTATTCGTTCTAACTGTCCTCTAATTGAGGATGAAAAGCTGTACTAAAATTTAATTCAGTACCCAACGACTTATAAATGCCTTTCTAAATGTTAGAAGTAATTCTGGGATCATGATAAGATAAAATGGAGAGGGGAACTCCTTGCAACCTGATAATCTATTTAACATACAACTGAGAATGTTGATCTAGAGACAAAGTATCTCGAAATCGATGGAAATGAGCAGATTTAGTCAATCGATCAACAATTACCCAGATTACATTATTACCTCGAGATGTCTTCAATAATCCCACAACATAGTCTGTGGATATATTTTCCCATTTCCACTCTGGAACTGGTAACGGCTGAAGAACCCCTTTCGGTAACTTCTGTTCTGCTTTATCCTATTGACAAGTCAAACATTTCACAGTAAAATCATAAATATCTATTTTCATTCCATCCCATCAGTAATACTCCCGAAGATCTCTGAACATCTTAGTACTACTGGGATGAACTGAAAATAGAGTACTATGAGCTTTACATAACAACTCATTCTTCAACTATGAATCACCATGCACACATAATATCTTCCCAAACCTCAAAACACAATCATTATCAATGTTAGAATCAGGAAACATACCGTTTTTATCCAACTCCATCTTTTTTTGCAAATCACTGTTTTCTTTCTGTGCTTTCTTTATTCTGTCTGATAGAGATGATTTCACTGACAACGGAAACAAAACCGAAAAATTTCCTTCATCAACAACTTCTATTCCAATGTTCATCAAATCAAAAACCAAATTATCTCGTTCTAAACGTATCATGGTAAATGAGACATTACTTTTTCGACTCAATGCATCAGACACATTATTTGTATTTCCCAGATGGTAATGGATCCTGCAATCATAGTAATTCATTAAATCCACCAATCTACTATGTATCATTTTCAATTATTTCTAAGAGAATATATACTTTAAACTTTTGTGGTCAGTATATTTTAACATTTTACTCCACACAAATGATGCCTCTATATTATTGAAGTAAAAAATTATAGTAGCAAATTCCAAATCATGTGTAGGGTAATTTAGCTCATGAGGTTTCAACTAATGTGAAGCATAAGAAATTACCTTATCATTTTTCATAAAGATATATCCATGTCCTTTCCACGAAGCAACACTCCAAATAAAAAAATCACCGTTTCTTAAAGGCAGTGCCAAAATTGGATCTTTCACCAATATTTTTTTCAATTCCTGAAAATAATCATCACATTCTTTTGTCCAAATATACATGACACATTTTCGAGTAAACTTAGTCATTGGACTAGATAACCATGAAAACATTTCAAAAAACTTATAGTAATAAATTTCCAAACCAAAAAACCTATGGATATCTATAATATTTGTGGGTATTGGATATTCTTCAACAACTTTTTTTTAGCAGGATCAATTGTTATGACATTTGGTGAAACAATGTGAACAGGGAAAGAAATGTGTTATAACCAAAACTCAGACTTGCTGAATTTTCCATAAATTTTATTTTCTTCTATGGTTTGAAAGAAAACCCATAAATGGATTTCATGATCCTCTTTACTTTAGGAATACACCAAAATATAATCAATGAACACAACTATAATCTTATCTAAGAACTCACGAAAAATTCTATTAATAAGATCCATGAATACATCAGCTGTAGTGGATATCCAAAAAGGCATAACTACAAATTCATAATGGCCATATCCTGTACGAAACATGGTCTTTGGATGTCTGCATCCTTTTCTTTCAACTGATTGTACCCTGATCTCAAGTCAATCTTCAAAAAATATTGAGCTCCCTGGAGCTGATCAAACAAATCATAGATATGAGGCAAAGGATACATTTTCTTAAGAGTGATGTTATTCAATTCTATATAATCAATGCAAAGTATCATCGAACCGTCTTTATTTTTAACAAACAAGACAGGAGAATCCCATGGTGATGTGCTTGGTCGAATGAAACCTTTATCTATAACTCATGCAATTGCTTCTTTAACTCTAATATTTCAATTTGAGACATTCGATAAGGGGGTTTGGAAATTGTCTTAGCATCAGGAAGTAAGTCAATATTAAATTCAACTTCCCGATCAAGTATAATACCAGAAAACTCATCAGGAAAAACATCAAGGTACTCATTTACCACTGGCACATCATTAATTTGAACAATTCCTTTATTTTAAACAATATGTGGAAGGTAACATTAATTTTCTTTTTTTACTAGTTTCTTAGCTTCCTCATATGTCATAAAAATAAAGAGTTCATTCTTGTATACAAACAATAAATCTTTCTGAAATGAAACATCTTTAGCTCTACAGTCAATCATAGCTTGATAAACAGACAGCCAATCTATGCCCAAAATAAAATCAAACTCTACTAGAGGAAAAACAATAAGGTTTTCAGGAAGATTCTTTCTGCACACAAGGATAAGAAGGTTCATATTTTATATTTTTGTCTCAACATATATTCTAGGTGTTTTTATCATATTTTTTGTATTCATATATTGAGATGGAATTCCCATTTTAATAGAAAAAATCTCAGAAATGAAAGAGTGTGTAGACCCTGAATCAAACAACACATTGGAATAATCTAAACAAACAAAAAATGTACCTGATACTACTTCGTTTGATGGACCAACATCTACTGAAGTAGTTTCAAAGGATTTTACCACCCCTTTCTGTTTGTAGTTTGTCTGGTTTCCCTCAGTTGAGTTTCTCTATAGAAACTAATTTCCATAATGTCCCATTTCATTTCAGATAAAACATATTATCGATGGCTTTTCATTGCCCTCTTGATCATCTTATATTACGTTACGAGCAATATGACATGACTTACCACACCTGAAGCACTTTCCACACATTGATAATCATTATCCATTTTGATTTTTACCACACTTTTCACAAGTTGGATCTTTAGTTTTCTTAACCCCATGCTTTTTTGATGAATTCATTCCCTTTGTCTACCAACTGGACCTCTTAATATGTTGTATTCCTAAGAAAACATGATCATCCGCAAACTCCATTTGCACCTTCTCCGCACATCGAACAAGTTTTTCATAACTTTTGAACTCACGAGAGGATAATTATCTTCAATATCATGGATTTAGTCTTGATTAAAGTCAATTTATCTTACAATAGAAATCTCGGATGAAATTTGGTTCATACCTTGCCAGTCGGGTGAACTTTGCTTCATAAGCAGCCACTGAGTAATCCACTTGCCTTAAATCCAGGAATAGTTTTTCCATCCGGAGACGAACCACCTTAGGAAAATATTTTTCAATAAATATACCATTTATTTTATCTAAATCATGAGAATCAATCACCTCATTATCCCTGGTATTTTTCACAATCGACCACCACTGATCAGATTCACCTTCAAAATGGTAAACAACAGGACTAACCTTTTGATGATCTGAACACCCCAAACATCGAAAATCTTCTACAGTGCTTTCATCCACCCTTCATCTAGCACAGGGTCAGAAGATCAATTGAATGATTGGGGATGTTCCCTCATGAAATGATCCACTACTGACATGTTCATATGTGTTTGATCAGGCTGATCTCTTATATGGATACCAATACCATTTATAGCCTGAGTCAATTGTATCATCACTACAACAAACCGTTTAGTTCCGATTCTGACGATCTATTGTTACTGATTTGGATGGATATCTTCCTTTTGATGTCGTCCCAATGTATCTTCCATGTTTCCTCTATGTAAAATCATTCTGAATAGAGAAATATCTTAGGCAAAGCAAAATGGAAATTTGTAAGTTCTATATCATTTCAATATTACAATAATTTAATTTATTGACATTTATTTAACAGTACCCTTACTCCTAAAGTTTTCTAAACCGACCTCTAATACCAGCTATAGTGACCCGACCATAAAACATTACCTAATACTGAATTAAAAAAATAATTTACATTGAGGATCTTTTCAGGTTTAGAGTTTTATAGAATTAAGACACAACTATTACATCTCAAAAGATTTCAAAGTATACACTTCTACTCAGTTTCCATTTTTCTTAATAAAGAAAAGAACTATTGAATAAAAAATACATGTCTAGATTCATGATTAAGATAGCATGACTTTTCCTTGATTATATCCATGACTATATTCCACAATATTTCCAATGAAAAACATTTAAAAAACATGGGATGAGCATAAAAATCCTAGTAATGGATACACAATAAAGGAAAACTGTTAGTTTTTCAAAACAACAAGTTAACCATGTATAATTTAACATATGTAATAATTTTCACCTTTATGAAGTATTAAATATTCTGCACTTAATAAAATATCACTATATAACCATTTGTAACCAAACGTTTACCATAAAACCCATATAGAAAACACATAACTTATAATTTTTACTTGGGACATAAACATACTTAAATTGAATAACCATATGGTCGAATTCCACACATATCACTAAATGGAATAGCCATACGGCCGACTTCCATACCTAATGCATTTGAGGCTATTACTTAACCACATGTCCGGGTTTATCATGGCACCACCCGACATTTGGTTTATCACGTAACCATCCATCAAATGTCCAAGTAACATTATAAAATCACAACACAAAAAAAAATATAAAGGAAAGAAAACATTTCCACATTTCAATCACCATATATCACTTAAATATATTGACTTAACAAATCCATTATCAAAACCATTCTCAATATGAAAATACATAAAAGATTATAGGGTATCTATTTTATTTGAAAAAAACATTATGGATTGTTAAGGAATCCAAAGAACAAATAATACTCGCGGCGGTGTAAGGGTCAATGTCACCGTTTATGTTAAAAAAAATTCCTTTTGTCGTTTAGTAAAATTATTTGTAGAAAAATATTCCCTTTGAAATTTCAAGGGTGTTTATACAGTATATAAAAGAATGTCGTGTATTAAAACAAATATGCCTCAACGAAAAGATATTGAGATGAATTCTGTTACCTCGTGTCCGACATGAACCGTTCGTTCTTTAATATCCTGAATAATAAACTAATGTTAATTTCTACATTCTTAAGAACCTTTTTCAAATTTATTATTTCTTTTTTATCACTTATTACCATGTTATAAACATTATGTAATCATTTAAGTTAATAACGTTTGTTTTGTCGATATTTGGTACGTGAGTCAAAGAAGAACACCTTATATTTACATGTTGTACATGTGGTCAAAAGTTCATTATATCCAGAATTATATTCGTGATTTAGATATTATATATATCATATATATCTGGTATATATATGTATTTATAACATTACGTAACATTTTGGGAATAAGAAATGAAATGCACCGTTAATAGAGACGGTATGTCGTATGTACGCATTAACGCATCTTTCATTTCCATTTCGTACATTAATGGAATTAAAACATAATGATACATAGTTGTATTATAAGTCTAGTATAATACCATAAATCATATCATTAACTATATCCTTTATACATCCCACATATGGAATTAATGAGTCATATCACTTTGAGGGGGCGGTAGTCTGCACTTCCTCAAATGAAATTATCGCGTTTACCTATAATGGAAACCATAAAGGAATGATATAAATGAAAAATAAGGAAGCATAAAGAAAACATAATCATAAAATATATCATATTTAAATATAGTGCCATCAAAATGGCCACCATGAGAGGTGGTAGGAGATAATCGAACAAACATCGTTTCGTGAGGCGTTAGTTTTCCATCAACAGAAACAGTATGTTTTTCACCCATTAGATGGAGGTGTGTGAATGTTTAGTTATAATCCTTCTCAAAACAACATAACAGTATATTTAGGATACTGATGTTGTTATAAAATAAGGGAATAAAAATATTTTAGTGATTGGATAAGTAAAATAAAACAAAATAAAACCAAAGAATTTAAGAGAAACTGTTACCTTTAATTTGGTTAACTCAATTTTGATTTAGCCATAATGGTTTATTAAAGTGCCTTATGCCTAAGTTAAGGGTTCTAAGTGGAGGAGTGGAATGTATGGAAATTAATTGTGTAGATTATGGGAAAGCCAAAATGCTTGAGAGGTGTCAGGAAATGGATATAAATGGACTCTTTTTTTAAGGTGGAGGAGGGGATCTTTAGGAAAGTATAAAAATATTATTATATTATATTATGATATTTGGGATCTAAATGTCCAATAATCATTATAGTCGAAGGTAAGACAACTAATGTTTGAATTAAAATCATCCAATAATAATTGGATAGGTTTTGGATGTTATTTTAAAATCTCAAATCTTATTTATTTATATGATTTATTAATGAGGTAAACACTACATCATTATTGTGTCGGAAATAATTTAATTTATTAGATATATAAAATTTATAAAATAATACCATGATTAAGTAATTATTTTTCAATTTTAAATAAATATTTATAGTTGAAATGATAATGTATATGACACCATGTAAAAATTAATTTACAAAGAGATATTTGTTTATGTTATTTTTGTCTTTACTTTAAATTAAATAATCTAGAGTGTCATTATCATTCATAAGTGGATCCATGGGGTCCCAAATTAGACCCACAGATTCCCCTGGTCATCCATTACTCATCCAATAACTTCATTACAAGTGTTAAGGAAATTTGGAATTATTATAATATTCTTTTTGCCTTAATTTACTCTATTTACCTTTAACCGCGGTAAATAAAAGTCAAAAGATACTTTTCACCAAAAAATATATTCATCATATTGAACCACATTTTACTTAATAATAACAACCATGTATGCTGGATTTTCAAAATTAAATTCACAAAAGTGGTAAAAATTCATTTAAATGAAAATGGCAGTTTTTTTAACTACTACTAACTAGTTTCACTATTCATCAAAAAATGATGTTTTTCAGAAAAATTCCAAAAACTCATCCTAAGATATAATTGATATTCATAATTCAAAAATGATTTATATTTTAAAAAATTATAAACATATAAGTTTCATTAATTAATTTAAAATTAATTACCGTTGTTAAAACAAATAACGTGTATTTAATAAATAATAAATATCAAAAGATTGACACATGTTTAGGTCCAAACTCAAAGTGAAATTAATTTAAATGAAAATAATTGGATTAAAAGGTAAAAATATATTCTAATTACACTTTAAAACGTATTAAAAATATAATATAACCATATAAATAAATTATATTAAAATGCAGTTTTGAATAAAAGAACATTATTTTCACTATTCATTAAAAAATGAACATTATCATAAAAAATCAAAAAACTGACACATAGTTAATTTTGATGTCCCTATTATAACGAAGGATTTTATATGGTAAAATAGAACATATAAATGTTACCAATAATAGATTTAAAAAGGGTTCACCATTAAAAGGCAGTAAATCAGCCTTTTAATGTAAATTATGCTTAAAATTAGATTCATTCATATTTTAAGCCTCTAAATTTTATTGGATAAAATTAAAAACATTTAAAAAACATGTATAATCAAACTGTAGTTATTTTTGTTCATTCCCGCCAATATAATGTCTATGATTTAACTTCTATTTAAAATAATAATTATTAAATTATAAATGTACAATGTAAAACTTCATAGAAACTCATTATTGTGTATCGGGTACGTTATCGAACATTGAAAACCCATTAAAGTAAAATTAATATTTAATTCATAAAAATTAATAAATATTAAAATCTAGTATTCTTCATTTAATTGGGATGTGACACTTTTAACTCCATAATTTAACCTCGTTCTCTTCCATATTCAAAAATATATTATATCTTTCAATAAAATACAACACAAATAAAACCGGTCACAAATCAGTAATAATAATAATTTAAATATATAATATATATAATAAAACAATATAAAATATATTCATAAAATATAGATATCATTATTCATTACATATTTCATTATTGTCATATTTGTAAATGGAATATGAAAAAAATAATCTTATCGCTCCATAGTGGTGGTGGTCCACATGTATTCCCAACAGACATTATTGTTTTCTAATGCATGTGGAGAAGTTAGATAATTGTTTATTATATGGGTGTGTGAAAACCTTCATTCACTCAATAACCAATATATTTTGTGATTCTTTCCATTGATATATATTTATGTGGTGATATCAAAATGTGACTTTTAGTAAACATTCTAATAAGCCATCAATCATTCATGCATCTTCCTTTTCCAAAATACACATTTATCCATTTTCTAGTTTTAGACCCCAAAAAATTCACAATCACTGGGAAACCCTTCCACAATGAATATGATATTTTTATACAAATTATAGAGCTTTAATTCCTTTTTATTAGATATTTGTTAACATATCCTATAAACAATATATCTAGAAATCAAGAAATTATCTTAGAAATCCACTTTATCAATTACCAAAATCAAATAAAAAATGCTTCAATGTAACCTTGAAGTATTTTTTCCCAAAAATATCCTCCATTGGGCTGGTTTAAATCACTTCACCTTTTAATACCTCAATAAATATACATCAACATTCTACCGCCATTTTCTTTTTTCAATTCAAATAGAGAAAAAATACATTTTCAACAAACGCTCTAAGCCTATACGAGCAATACTCGGTGTGATAATCAAGAGTAGCATGAAAATATGATAAACAAAACACTTCATTCGAGTACCCCTCAAATAATTTCATCATGAATCTCATCTTTTGTGATATATAACCGTTAATTGATCACCTCTAGAAACATATGATTTAAAACTCCCCCCAATTTGCTGTTTGAGTTCTCAAGCACTTTGGAATGATTAATGTTGTCCATGAAAAGTTCTTATAGACATGAAATTGAAATTTTTATTGTATTCGGAAATATCATCATGTAATATAAGTATTTCATTCCCATTACATCAATGTTCACCCAATCAGCTTCTCCCCTATCTTAATAATAAAATTTATCACTTTTAAAATCCCCAATTTCATCCCCATTGTTAATGAACCCGAAGGCCACACTTTTGTGGTGCTAAATAGGGAAAACAACACATATCAGTATATTAGGAAAAAAAATCATACATCGAGGGGAGTGGGTCACACATCCATACCTTTTCCTATACAGGGTGTGGAATGACCTACCAAATCTATTTGATGTCGTTGTTGCTCTGATGCTTTCGCAGGGGCGCGCTCATCCATCTATGGGGAGGACGCGCTGCTTGTTACCCAGTATTCCCGCTTTACAAAGGCGGGCGGCATCCGTTCCCTGTTCAAGAACGCCTGCTCCTAGTTAGAAACCGGGATGATGGGATGTCGGTTCTTCCTTTCGTGGATTCCTCCTCGGAGCTCATCACCTAGTCCGGGTCTCCCTCATAGATTTAAGATGGGTTCGTGAAGCCCATTCCCGATGCCATATCTACATGGAAACCAGTTAATTAAGCTGCTTCTGTCGAGACGCTCCAAGGGGTCTTGTCAGGGAAGCAACCTTCAGTGAGGAGAATGGTCACGTTGGGGCATCATTGGCATGTCTGTCTTTGGTCCCTCATCACAGGGATTCTCGAGGGCACGGAAGCCCAAGGCATCCCACATCAAACGTGGGGGATGTGTACCATCTGAGGTTTTCCTCAACTTCCCATGTTTAACATGAGGTATGTTGCGAGTTTAAAGTCTTGCGAAGACAGATCGGGTTGAAGGACCCCTAGGGGGAACACCGATGTTGGGGCCAACATGTGGGCGGCTTCCCAGATGCCATGGAGTGGGATGGGGTGGCATGTTCTCGCCACGATGTGATGGCCCGGGTAAGGATCAGGATGGATGGCGGAGTGAGGCATGGGGCTTACGTACTGAGACAGCCCAAGAGGGGGAATTCAGTTTAACGTCATGCGGGACAAGATACAGTTTAATGTCATGCGGGACGAGATATAGTTTCACATCATGCGGGACGAGGGGTTTGGGGCTTACGCTCTGAGGTGGCCCAGGGTGGTCAGGGAACCATCATGGAGAGGTTGGGATGACCGGGTGGTGGACTTGGAATTCGTGGAGACTTCCTACGTACCGTGTGTTAGCATGGATCAAAGTCCACGTAGTTCACTGGGATGGGTCTTACACTCTGAGGCGGCCCATAGAGGATGTCATGTTCGATGCTCGCTCTAATCCCATGTGAGTCATGCTCGGTGTAGGAAACAAGAGGCAGCAAGGACCGGACTATCACGTCGCGAAGGGTGCGTCTGTGAGAATCGGAATGGGGCTTACGTGTTGAGCGGCCCAAAGAGGAAACAGGGTCTTACACGTGGTTAGTAGCCCTTGGTGCCTGGGCTTACTCCAGGGTGGAGGCCCGTGGTGCGACAAAGCGTAGTGGGAACAGTACTCCTCTGGCCTCAGCAGGGGGGGAGTACGGAGATGCACGTGTGCAATCATCCGCAAGAAAGGCTAGGGGCTTACGCTCTAAGACAACCTTTCCCCCGCAGACAAATGCCACTCCGAAAAAGAGGATCTCATTCCATGTGGGGAAGATTCCATTCTCGTGGAGACGACTAGGTGTAAAAAAACGTCTGAGCTGGGGGACCCTACGTGGGAAGCACGGGGTCGGACCATAGTTTAACGTCTTGTGTTAAGGACAAGGTTCTTAGCAGTTTAACGCCCTGCATCTTGGACGAGGTGGGTTTGCTACACACCCCTAGGTCATACATTCCCAACTCCCTCTACCCCTTGTGGGAGGTAAGTCATCGGAAACGCCATACTAATGGGGGGCCGTAGGGCGATCCATCGGGGGTTCCACGTTAGCGTGGCTATGCAAAGAAGCAATAGCCATTAGCGTGCCTATCTGGATAAGCATACGGCAAAGCAACGCAACGGGAAACACGGCCCAAGGGACCTTGAGGTTACTTCGCACGAGCCTGGAAGGCCATACGGGAAAACAACGCATGATGCACATGCCTGGAAGGGAAGACATCAGGTGCCGGTGCAGAGGGGCAGCCAAGGGGCGACAAGTTGAAGGGTCCTAGGCTTTGCGTGCAAAAAAGAGGGTTTGCGCGCAAAACACTCGGATGATGCGCAATTGGAGAAAGGGAATTGCGCGCGGAGAGGGAATTACACGCAGGGTTTTGCATGCACGGGACGCGGATTGTGTGCAAGGCTGGAACCCGGGGAGGGGGGCAAATCCACTGAAGCCGGTGGAGTTTTGCGAAAAGGAGAACTCTGGGGCAAGGTTGTGCGAAATGAGGGATTACTTGGAAGCCATTTTGCGCGCGGGGGAAGCTGAATTGCGCGCACAAGAGTCTCTTCAAATTCCGGAACCCTCAAACCGTTCGGGGTCACCTTCTATTTATAGGCGACCTTCAGTGCAGAATCCAGGTGGCGAACGAAATTCTTCGTGCCGAGCGCAGCCGGCGCACAAACACTCGCCGCGCAGAACCGGGGCACGAAAAGATTGCACACCTCATCGGCTCCATTCCGCGAAACCTGGTGATTCTACGCGCGCAAGAACAATTTTTCATGCGGATCCTCCTTTTTTCGTGCACCACATCCCGGGCCTCCGGATCGGGCCTTTGATTCCGAATATGACTTCTCTTCGTCATTCCAAAACTTCCTC
This sequence comes from Viscum album, assembly GCA_963277665.1. Lineage (NCBI taxonomy): Eukaryota > Viridiplantae > Streptophyta > Magnoliopsida > Santalales > Viscaceae > Viscum > Viscum album. The sequence goes on along the minus strand of OY728135.1, from coordinate 598,041,995 downwards.
TGAGAGTCACAGATATTTTTTTCGGTGTCAACAATTGCCCCCCCCCCCTTGGAATGGGATCGGCGAGAGGTCACAATGGTCGGATTCTAAGGGAAACACAGAAACGTCAAAGTGCTGAGTCTCCTGGTCAAGTTGGGCGCAAAAGTCCGATGGGGCGCGATAAACTGCGGACGCGCGCGAAATCCTCTTTCCGCGCGGCGCGGAACCCTGGCATCGCCTATAAAAAGGGGCGTTGGGACCCAAATCTATACTTCCTCTTGTTCCGCACACTATGCTCATCGCTCTCGTGCGTGAAATCGATTCCACGCCTGCGCATAAAAACACTCTGGCAGTGTGGAATTTCATCCGAAATTCAGCCGTTATTTCACGCCTGTTCGGGATCTTCCACGCTTCGCGTGCCGATTGCATGCTCATCTTCAGAATTTCGCGCAACTTCTTCAGATTTCGCGGAAAACTCTCCAATTCTACGCACTGCATCCTGATTTTTCCCAACTCCCGAAAAAATTCGAGATGGCTGCAAACCGAGTTGATGAGGGGGAAGCCGCTGCCCGTAGGATAGAAATAGCGTTGAACGAGGAGGTTTATGGCGCCAAGGTGATTTTCTCCAACAATCTGACCTTGTTCAATCTGCTGACTCCAGCCCAGAAGACGTATCCCTTGTCCGACAACCTCCCGATCTGTAATTTTGGCATCCTGGAGGAGGTGCCACTGCCGAGCTTCGAGGTGGACACGCCGCGGTCTTGGGTAACCTGGGAGGACGAACTTCATTGCTACAACATCACCAACAACGGCCATCCTGCAAGGGAAACTAGACATGTGGACGTATATGTCCTGAACCTGAGGACTAGGTCCATTACCGGGGACGAGCCTGTGGTATAGAATTCTCCAGCCCTCTACGAGAGCACGTTCCGTCAGAGCGTCATAGATGACAGGAAGGGCTGGCTGAAGGATTGGGACCTGCGGTCTGGGGGCAACATCACCAACGAATAGGCCTGGGCGTTCTGGGTCCGCCATACCTGTGACCAGTTCGAGGACGAACTGCGGTATATCGGCATGTTTAAGGCAGTATGGACATCGTAGTTCCACTTCCACCGCCAGCCTGAACTCGGACCGGAGCTTTTCACCCGGTGTTCTCCTGACACCAACACATTCCACCATCATCATGGGGAAGTCGACATCAGTCTCTGGTACGTTCACTGCATCGGAGGTATCCCACTAGAGGGTTACCAATACGACGAGTTCGTTCCTCCAAAGAGCACCTGGGGAGACAGGTCGCGGACGCCTATGCTGACGTGGCACCTGATGCAGCTGGCCAAAGAGAGGATGGGGGTCAAGGTCCTCCTGAAGGATGTTGCCTTCAAGGGCTGGTTCATCATGTTCCTCGAGAAGGATTTGGCCGTCAAGATGCTGGGACGGGGAAAATGTTGCCCAACCGCGACTCAAAATAGCAGGGATATGTCATACTGGAGGACCCTAGAGGCGGGGCAATTCCAATCATGGAGCTACCGCGTCATTGAAGCACGGCACCCAAACGTCAAGTATGCCGAGTTCCTTGCCGCCTTCCTGAGCGGGTGGCTCCTGCCGGTGCGGTACGCGAGGATGGGCGTCCGTCCAGCAACATTGGTGATGGCGGGCTCCATGGCCGCCAACAAACGGTTCAACTTGGGTGTCCCCGTACTGACCAAGCTGTATGGCATCCTGGGGCGCATCTCACGAGGGGGGTCACATCGGAGAGTATGTGGTCCCTTCCAGATCTTCCATGGCTGGGTGGCGGCTCATATGGGTGGGTATACTTTCCCAAATTCCGTCCATCCTCCAGGCAACGGTCTGCGACCGTCCTTGCTAAACATCGCAAGGGTGACGCCGATGACGCTCAATGAAGAGGGCGTGAGGATCCGCATCAGCAACCATGCCAACTTCAACTTCAGCCTATTCCCCACCCCAGACGGCCAGCTGGTGGAAAACGGTTGAGGCTCTCTGGAACAGCAGGAATACTTCCAGAGCATTCGGGGCGGGGTGCTCGTGGCTCAGATCGACGGGAAGGTGATCTGCGAGCCTTACGTACCATCCCGATTGTCCAGACAGTTCAGGTGACTCCAACGAATGCCAAAGAAGGTATTCACGGCTATCTGGAAGGAGAAGAATCCGTGCGTCATGCGCCATATGTGGTTGATGTTTACCAAATTTGGTTCTGGAGATGTCGTCACTCATCCCCCCGTCGGGGTCGATGCTGGCCTAGCAACCGAATACGCCGAACACTGGAACATTTCATACCCTGAGGGGCTATTACGCAAGCGCGTCAGACAACTTGAGGTTACTCGCGCAGAAACCGGGCGACGGTAAAGAAGGCATGGTGCCGTCGGAAGGGGAGGACCAAGGACGCGTCAGGCAGTGAGGTCTGCGCAGGCCGGGACTTCGGCAGCGGGAACATCACATGGTGCTGCCACATCCTCATTACCCACAGGGGGGTCACATGAGGTGGCCAGGGAACTGCCCGGGAAGCAGATAAGATATCTACTCGAACCTTCCAAAGATGCAATTCTCCCGGCACTGTGGTCGGCCTAGATGACCCTGCGGCAATCGCTGAGCGTCGATGCAATCTGGAAAAAGATAATGAAAAATGGGATCCAACTGCCCGAGGTCGGGCTCATTCAAATTACCGACCGAGTAATCATTCATCGGAGAAATGCTTATCTAACATCCATGGATGCATACGCAGGCCAAATGGGGCGGCGTGTGGAGCCACCTTTCCTAGTGAAAGTGATGCTCGGCCAGGAGCATGATCTGGAAGAGATGCTTCCTAGAGAAGGTGACAGTGATGAGGAGCCGGAGGGGGAGGAAGAAACTAGAGAGGATGAAGGCGAGGGAGAAGATGAAGAAGAAGATCCCGAAGGTGAGGGGTCTCAAGGGGAGACCTACCACGGGAGTCTTCGAGAGAGTGGCGAGATTTCTGACTCTGATCTCGACTTAACCGAGATTCTCGAGGTTTGTCTCTATCTTCATTCATTTCCCTTATTCATCCATTCTCCTTTCCAACTTCTAACTCACTTATCCATCCTACTCAGGAGCAGTTGAGCGTTGGACGGGCATCCCCACCAAAGGTGGGAGGAGAGGAACCAGTGGGACATGATGGGGATCCGAAACCCATCATTGAATTAACAATAGCGGAGGGGTCTCCCATTACGACGGCTCCTACAGCGACCGAAACACTGGGGACCGACGCTCTGGATTCCTAGAAGTCTCACGCTTCACTACTGGTACTTGGTGTCAAAAGATCCCATCTGACCAGTGTATGCCTTACACAATGATCTCAACACTAGAGGCACATCAGACTGCGGAGCCCGGGCCGTTCGCGAGTGGACCAGCGGCGGACATACCACCTCGTTCATAACATGCTCCCTGCACTGAGTCGGACCCGACAATTGATGAACAGGCGGGTAGCGAACATCAGCGGTGCTGTTCCCGAGATGAGTTCGGAAGCTGGTGGAGGCATCATTGCTGCTGGGGCGAGAGAAGAAGGTTGTCCGGACATCGAGGATTCTATTCCTCATGAAGGCATACCTGTGGCGGATCCTGCTGCCGATCTGCTGGCTACCTTCCCCATATACCGACCCCCTGACCCCGAGGAGATTGATGACTCAGACTCAGAGGCAGCTGAGGAGACCCGGATGACATGGCGCATGGGGTGGAAGTGTATCCAGCACTTCCTCAGAAAGCCCCAGTCGGATTGGCTGAGGCGGATGGGATCACTTCAGACCTGGCTGCGATTCCTGTGCGCCGGAGTGGCTGACGCTCAGAGTCTTCATCTGACGGTACGTGATTGCATGGCCGAGAAGATACGCGAGAGCAGCCGGCGCACCGACAATGACCAGTGCCGGGGAGGATCGGTTAGAGCTCAAGCGCTTCTGAGGGCAGAGTAAGAAGTACGACACCTCGAAGGGCCGGTGGCAGATAAGGAGTCCTTCATTGCTACATGCTCTGAGCTCGTGGAGCAACTGATGGCCCAGCTAGCTGATGCGCAGGAACAAATGGTGGAGGCGATTCACCAGATGAACGTACTTTGAACCGAACGGGCGCATGCACAAGATAGGGCTGGCGAGCTGTGCTCTATGGTGGCTGATGAGGATAGAGTCTTCAAAGAGCGAGAAGTGGTCTTCGAGGCTACCAGCCAAAGGGTAGCAGCGCTGGAAAGATCGCTTCAGCACGCTGATCCCTAAGGGATTTGTTTTTTCCATCTCATGAACTTTCTTCTTGTACTGCTCATCGTCTCAATCCAATATATGTCCAAATCCATTCGTTTGTACCCTTGGTTTAATGCGCTCAACCATTGTTTTGAAACGAATAACAACTCATCTCTAGGATCCTGTGGGTCGTGCCCAACGCAAGAAGCAGAAGATGCTCGTACCATCATTTCGTTCAACTATGGGGCATTGACCAAGCTTCAGGCGTCCAAAATTGGGCCTGGAATTCTGAGGAGACCCCAAGCCGATTGATGTGTCGACTCCTTAATGTGCTCTAACACACGAGCAGGGCGATGTCGGGGGCATCGAAATCCCTCCGAACATAGGGGATGGAGAGGAAGGGTGAATCACACGGCCCAAATTCGGAACCTAGTGGGGCGCAACCATGGAGGATAACTGTCAACCGTGGCGGAAACACAACATCCATATCATGTTGGACTGGAATGGGGGATAATAAATGATGGCTGACCGCTGACCATGTTCACAACATGGTGCCTAACTCAAATATTGTCGGTCAGTTTTCCGGAACGTCGGCCCAGGACAGTAGGCGGACCATAGGTCTGTCATCCATACTGTTAGAGGGTCCCTTCAAACATGACCAGTCCTCCGGAACGTTAGCCCAGGACAGTAGAAGGAACATAGGTCGAGCATCCATACTGTTAGGGGGTCCCGTCAAACATGAAAGGAAATGAGGATCCGAATAAGGGGGGACGCAAAGCGTGGAAGGTGGGGTAGTGGTTTGTTCGAACAGAGTCCAACACTCCTGAAATTTTGCCAGCATGGCGAAGGCTCATTAGGCAGACATACCGACCTGATCACGGGTTGTCCCAATTTCTAGGTGGGACCTATTTGGCGAGAGAACTGTCACTTCCCATTATTGTCATGGGGCATCCTGAACCTGCTCGGGGTAGATGTCTTGATTACACCACTTCCCATGAAGTCAGGCCGAGGGGCCGACAATAAGGAAGGATAGGGTTCAATAATCCCTGGGGTTGGACCCAAGACGAAATGTCCGGGCGGTCCTACGTATCTCATTAGGATGAGAATAAAGCCACACGTAGTTCATGAAATACAGTTTAACATCATGTTGGACGAAATATAGTTTAACGTCATGTGGGACGGAATACAGTTTAACATCATGCGGGACGAAATATAGTTTAACGTCATGTAGGACAGAATACAGTTTAACGTCATGCGGGATGGGGAAAACGTCTCATCTGGGGATAAGCACAGCACGACGAGTAACCCAACGTAAATGAGGACATAATCCTGCACCACATCGCGCAATACCACAAGAGAGAGCGAGCCGTAAAGAGTCAATGAAATGATCTTAGTTTTAGGTCTTAGAACTCGGACCAAAGGTCGGACGGAAACATAAGAGGCACACGGAGGAGTAACTCAAACACCTGGCGTGAATGGGAATAGGGGGTGTGTACAGTGCGGTGAACAAACCCACATGAATGAGGACATAATCCCACACCACATCGCACAAACCCCTTAGGAGAGGTCGAAAGTAGGCTGGGCCCGCGGGGAAGTGCCCCAGCCACTCCTACGTATCTCATAAGGATGAGAATCAAGCCATACGTAGTTCTTGAAAGTGTATTTGTTTAAGGTCTTAGAGCTTAAACCGTGAATGGGAAAGGGAAGAAATGGACACACGGCTAGGTGGTTACAAAACCCGACGTGAATGAGGACCTAAGCCCTACTTACCATGTGCTCTTCGGGGAAATGCTCGAGTCGAGGGACCAAACACAAAGGTAGGCTCGGCCCGCGGGGAAGTACCCCAGGCACTCCTACGTAAGCCGTGATAGGCATTGACAAATGGCATGGCACGTGACTAATACCCAACATGATGTTCTCTACAATGAGGTCATGGCAATGCAGTGTCGTTTTTCGTCTTGCGTCTAGGACGATAATGTCACAATTGAGGGTCGTGTGATAGGACCAGCAACACAGTTTAAGGTCGTATGGTTTGGACCAACAACACAGTTTAAGGTCGTATGGTTTGGACCAGAAACACAGTTTAAGGTCATATGGTTTGGATCGGCACACAGTTTAAGGTTGTATGGTTTGGACCACCAACACAGTTTAAGGTCGTATGGTCTGGACCATCCAAGAGAGGATCCTTGGGCCAAAGGGGCCTACGAGGGTTCAACAATCAGGGGGGAGGAGATGCCAGATCCCAACTATGCTTGGCCCGGAATGCAATGTCTGGGAGACTCCCCGTTCCCCATGGGGATGAGGGTCAAGCTGCGCGCAACCTGTAAAGAAGAGACCCAGGCACATACTCTAGGGCTCAGATCGCGGGAGCCCCGAGAGACACCGTTACGTAGCTCGGTCTATCTGATGTGAAGGGGTGTACTGAGGGTTAGTACAAGGAGTGTCTAGATTCCACCTTGACATTGTGGGGAGGAACGTGACATGAACCATGCCACCAACATTCAGGGCCCGGGGAAACCAGAATGACGACTGAGGATTACTGCTGACCATGTTTGCAACACAGCATACTGTCGTGTCTTCCATGGGGACCAATAAATGTGCATCAACCGCTGAACATGTTCGCAACATGGGATTTGTATCAATTTGTTGTCTGAAACCCTCGGTTCATTGGCCCATGATGGTAGAAGAGCCCTTGGGCGTTGTATCCATGCCGTTCATGAGGGTCCCTCCGGGTGTGAAGGATGACAGGGGCCCGAATGAAGGGGAACACGAAGCATGGAAAGTGGATGGAACTTTCCTAAGTCGAATCTGGCACTCCAAGTCCTAGACCAGAGTGCCTTGAGCACATCAGAAAACCACTGGAAAGGGTCAGAGGGATCAGTCTAAGAGAGGCCAAAAGATGGCGGATCCCCGGGCAAAGGAGGGGGCGTAATGCCAAACACCCTGGGAACCGAGAGATCATGGGATCTCCTAAGAGATGGGGCTGGACCTGAAATCTAGGTGTTCAGGTGGTCCTACGTATCCCATAATGATGGGAATCAAGCCATACGTAGTTCTTGAAAGCTTCTTTTAATGACATTGGACATAGGAGGGATAAATCCTGAGGACAAGGTGTGCGTGGTGCAGCTATTGCAAACCATACGTGAATGGGCGTATAATCTCACACTACGCCACGCGATCCTATGGTCAAGGTCCCAAAGGAGAAACGGACGTGACGACGGACCTCAATATGGACCCAAAGATGAATGGTCCGGGCGTTCCTACGTATCCCATTATGATGGTAATCAAGCTAGACGTAGTTCTAGAAATACAGTTTAACGTCATGTTGGATGAAATATGGATCTTAGTTTTAGGTCTTAGAGCTCGGACCAAGAGGATCTTAGTTTTAGGTCTTAGAGCTCAAACCAAGAGGATCTTAGTTTTAGGTCTTAGAGCTCGGACCAAGAGGATCTTAGTTTTAGGTCTTAGAGCTTGGACCAAGAGGATCTTAGATTTAGGTCTTAGAACTCGGACCAAGAGGATCTTAGTTTCAGGTCTTAGAACTCGGACCAAGAGGATATTTGTTTTAGGTCATATAACTCGGACCAAAACATAGTTAGGGTCGTGCGGGACAATACTTTTTAAGTTCATGCAGGACCATACAGTTTAAGTTCATGCAGGACTATACAGTTTAAGGTCATGCATGACCATATAGTTTAAGGTCATGCAGGACCATACAGTTTAAGGTCATGCAGGACCATACAGTTTAAAGTCATGCAGGACTATATAGTTTAAGAAAAGTACTTCTTGAGGAACCCGGCGTTGGTGGGAGGAGTTATATGCTCACCATCAATAGTCACCAGGGAATACATGCCATTAGGATAGACCTTGTGGACAATAAAAGGCCCCTCCCACTTGGGCTCCAACTTGGGTGGTTTCCTTTCGAGAATCATTGGCGCTCTAAGAGCCAGCACTAGGTCACCTTGCAGGAAGGAGAGGAGGCGAACCTTCATATCGAAAGATCGAGCCATCCTTCTCTGATGCCTTTCCAAGATATGTAAATCGTGACGCCTACTTCCGTCCAGCGCTTCCAATTCGGCTAGACGGATCTCGAAAACTCTATCTGGCGCTTGCTGGTCGTAGAACACCGTGCGCAATGAGTGCATCTGGACCTCGATGGGAAGGACGGCCTCAGCTCCGTACACCAGGGAATACAGATTCAACTGGGTGGAATTGAGAGTTGTCATCTTATAAGCCTAGTGGGCGTTGGGGAGCTTGTCCGGCCAACTTTTCTTGATATGACCAACCATTTTTTGCAGATTGTTAGAGAGGGTTTTGATTAACGCCTCAATCTTTCCATTCGCCTGCGCATGATAGCGGGAGGTGTGGTTAGAGAGAATGTTGTACTTGGCTTACAATCTCTTCAGATCGGCCGCTCGGAAGTTGGTTCCTTTATCCGTGAGGATAGCGTGAGGTATTCCAAACCGGTGGATGATATTGGAGCTCACGAAGTTGGCGATAGAACCAGCCTTGACTTCCCTAAGCGGGGCTGCCTCTGCCCACTTTGAGAAGAAATCCATGGCAGTTAAGAGGAACCGGCACTGGCGGGCCGTCGCCTGTGGGTAAGGCCCTACGATATCCAACCCCCAGAACAAAAAGGGCCAAGAATACATAGTAGTATGGAGAGGCTCCGGTGGCCGATGCACAAAGTTAGCATGAACTTGGCACGTATGACACCTCTTGGCGTACTCGATGCATTCGTGGATCATGGAGGGCCAAAAGTATCCCATCCTCCGAATCTGGTAGGACAACTTCGACCCGATCTAGTGGGCACCACAGGAACTAGCGTGCACTTCCTGCATGACCTGTGGGATCTCAACTCCTTGAAGACAACGGAGGAGAACACCGTCAAAACCCGCGCCTATAAAGGAGCTACTCACGGCTGGGACCGCTTTGAAGGGTGAACTGCGGCGCGCGGCACCGGATTCGTTCCCACTCTGCTCGGTCCATCGGAAGATTTCCGTGCCGGAGATATTCAACCAAGGGTGTCCTCCAGTCAGGAACTGTCTCGATCACCGCGCCTGAAGCCCTGGGGGGTCCTGACGTAGGGTCACCAGCGATGAGATGGTTCACTCGCGGGCCACGATCTCCCTCTGGGATAACAGGAGCAATGAATCTCCTGTGCGCCACGAGGATGATTAGGTCATCCTATTTGGGCTCTGCGAGGGATGCGGCCAGGCTGGCCAAAGCATCTGCTCGACTATTCTGTGACCGGGGAACGTGAACGACATCTGTTTGGGAGGGGAACTTAGCCATTAGATGGAGGGTGCACTCCAACAACGGCATGGGTTCTTGCTTCCTGACAGCATAATCACCTTTAACCTGATTGATGACTGGCTCAGAGTCTCGTTTTACATATAGGTAGGGAGCATTAACCTCCAGAGCCAACTCGAGGCCAGTGATGAGGGCATGATATTCTGCCTCATTGTTGGTGTAGCCTTCTGACAACAAGAAACAATATGGAAGAACCACTTGCTCTAGGGTGATGAAGATGATACCCTGGCCCACCCTGTTAAGCCTAGGATCGTTGAGCCTTCTACTGGTAGGGATTTTGGAGGATCCGTCAAAGTGCATCTTCTAGCATGGGGTGGCATGATCGACTGAGAGGATTGCCTCATCCAGAAAGCCCAAATCTAGTGGCTGGTCCGAAGAGGTTGGGTGGGCAGCTAAGAAGTCTTCCAATGCCTATCCTTTGACGGACTTATGAGGTATGAACCTAATGTCGAACTGCTTGAGGATCACCGCCCAGCATGCCAATTGGCCGGTCAACATAGGCCGGATCAGGATGTATTTCAACGGGTCTACCCGAGAGACCAGCTGTACCTCGTGGTGATGCAAGTAGTGCCACAATTTCTGTATGGTGAATACGAGCGCCAGGAAGCTATTCTCTATGGGAGAATATCTAATTTCCGCTTCGAGGAGCATGCAACTGAGGTAGTAGAGGCTATTCTTTGTTCCCTCACTGTTCTTCTGGGCGAGAAGGGCGCCAAGGGATCAGTTCATGGCGGTCACGTAAAGGACCAGCAGCTTTCCGGGAACGGGTGGCATCAGGACCAGAGGTTGAAGTAGATACTTCTTGATTTCCTCAAAAGATGTCTGACACCATTTGTCCCACCCATAGGTGGAGCCTTTCATCATGAGTCGAGAAAAGGGATTACACTTTCCGGACAAATTCGCAATGAATCGCCGTATATAGGCTAAGTGGACTTGGAGGCCTCGAAGATCCGGAATATTATTCAGGGGAGGCATCTGACTGATGGCCTTGATCTTCTCGGGGTCGATCTCAATACCTCGATACCTAACAATGAAGTCATGAAAAATTCTGGAGGTGACCCCGAAGGCACACTTCAATGGGTTCATCTTCAAGTGGCGAGAATGGAGGAGACCAAACACTTTATCAAGGTCTTTGAGATGGTCCCGGCGCTGACGAGATTTAACCACCAGGTCATCTACGTAGCATTCCACCAGTATCCCGAGGATCGGATTGAATATGCGGTGCATAGCCCATTGATAGGTGGCACCCGCATTCTTCAGGACGAAGGGAATAAAACGGTAGAAGCAAGTACCCGGGGGGGCTTTGAAGGCAGTGAACTCTTCATCCTCGGGGGCCATCCGGATCTGGTTGTACCCGGAGTACCCATCTAGGAAGGATAGGGCTTGGAACCTGGATGTTTCATCGATCAACAAATCTGTCACGGGAAGGGGAATGTCATCCTTCGGACAGTGGCGATTAAGATCACGGAAGTCGATGCAGACCCTGATCTGCCCATTCTTCCTCCTGACGGGCACAATGTTGGATAGCCACCTAGGGTACTGGACGTCCTTAAAGAAGTTGGCCTTAATGATCTTATCAACTTCAGCCTCAACCATGGCACCTTGAAAGGGTTGCATTTTCCTTGGAGGCTGCTTGAACCCGTGATGGTTTGCTGGGAGGCCAAGGCGGTGGACGACTACCTGGGGATCTAGTCCTGACATCTCGTCATAACTCCAGGCAAACACATCACGGTGATGTCTGAGGAAGTCTATGTACTAGTGTCGTTCCTTGGGAGGCATAGCGGCGCTGACCAATGTATGTCGCGGGTCCGCCTCACTGCCGAGGTTCACCTGTACTAGCTCATCGACCGTGGTGGAGACGCCCTCCTCAAAGGCAGGAGGAGCATCTTCCATGTCTTCTTCTCTACTTGTGGAAGGATCATCCATGGTGGGAGCCGTTTCGAGGCTGCTCGACCCTGATGGGGAGCTGGCACCGGCTTGGGCGGCATAGGTTGTCAAGACGGGAGACTCATGCACTGCGGAGACCATGGCGACGAAGGCGGTTGATCCAATCCCATCTGGCCTTCGGCCCAAGGGGCCACGCATTATGACATCAAAGCAGTGGTGACGCGTTGGCTTGAGCCGGTCAATTCCGGCTTGGCGAAACAGACACGTATGACGTACCGCCATTGCCATGAGCCCAACGTCCCGATATCATACCGGGGTAGGAGGCTCGAGGATCACCTGAGCCTGGTTGGTGTGAGAGTACAAGGTGATTTCCCGTCGTCACTTAGACCTGGAAATATTCCTTCCTCTAGTACCCGAGACAACAAAGCACCCTCTCATATCGGGGTTCGTGGCCTCCAACCGATGGATTGGGAAGACATATGCGTCATAAAAACCTGCCCAGGGATCACTCGTGACAACGGCGGGATCAACCTCACCTGTCAGGATTTGCTTGTCCTTGCTCTTGTAATAGTCAGCGTCCAGGTAACGAGCTTCACAAGAGGCAAATGGAGACACATATCCTTGGAGCACACCCACTCGACCCTTAAGGGACTATTTGAGGCACTGATGGTATGATGAGGGAACCGCTCCGTGAAGGTGGAGCCACAGCCTGCCCATCAACGCGCTGTAGGAGGTGTCCTGAGAGACAACCATGAATTCAGTATTGGCAATTAAGCCGCCAAACTGGGTCTTCAAATTAATCTTGACGAGTGGAGTTTGCTCAGTCCTGTCATACCCCTGGATTCTGAGGTCGGAGGGAGTTAATTCATCCTCAGACAACCCCAGTTTTCGCAGTGTCCGAGTTGGGATCATGTTAATCCCAGAACCCGTGTCGACAAGACAGAGACGGACTTCCATGCCATTGAACTGGTCAGTGATGTACAATGGGCGGATGTGCCCCTGTATGGTAAGGTCTTCATCTTCACTGGAAAACGATATAACTACCTATCATTCAACGTCCTCAATGACCTCGGTGTGGAAGGCTCCTGCGGCTGCTACCTCCGTTTCAAACTGAAGGGGGATCCTTAGAGGCTCGGCGAGCACCTCACGCATTTCAGACGACAGGAGAAGGGCCTCAAGGATGGAAAGCCTTGCCAGAATGCCAGACCAATGGTTCAGGACATCATACATTCACGCCAAACGTGAGCTTCTGCTTACCGGAGGTCGCTCCGCGATTGGGGGCATGACGGGACCTGCTGGCGGGACCAGTGACTGACTGGTAATAGGCACGTCCCGTTGTTCAATAGATGAAGTTCGGGAGGTGGTCGTCATGATAGGACCGGAAGGCCATATTCGGCCAGTGGCAGGGCAGGGCTGGTCGCGACGCGGGCAAGGTGGTTTCGCCCGATCCAGCAACACAGACGGTGGTGGAAGCGAACCTGTTTTCACCGGGTGAGGGAGCCGCGAGTGCTGCTGTCTCTACCAGGCTTGCTGCCGGGTCTCAGTAGAGTTCTTGGCCTGACTGGAGGTGACGACTGTCGTGCCCCGGAAATTAACGTATACATGGCTCCGTAGACGTTGGCGAGGGATGGGGACATTGGGGAGGTCTACCTGGCGCTCATCATAGTCGGGAGACAAAAAGGGATTTACCAACTCTACGGTGTTTACCGAAGCGTACCCCGAACTTTCACTTGAGGAGTCATCCACTACCGGTCGGGGTCTAGGAGGGATCCCCATTTCCGGGGGTATGAAATCTCCATGTGTGAGAGAAGATGACGGCAATGGCAGGGCGCGTTCTTTCTTCTTGCGCCGCTGCCTGCTCCTCTCGGAAGAAGTAGGCTGGGACGACGAAGCCAAAGCGGCGCTCGCAGACTCTGAGGGCTCTGGCTGACTCAGGCGGGCATGAATGATGCCATGGGCATGGGAGACCATCCTATGGGCCATCCAGTCATTATACTTCTGGGACCCGCGGTCGGAAACCTGTTCCCACCCATCCCCATTGTCACTATTGTCATCTGATCCCACGAAGACAGCTGCCACCTGAGCCGGGGCTGGGCCCAACCTGACTATGTTGTTCTCAATCTGGTCTTGGAGCCAGTCCTTGAACACATAGCATTGCTGGATGGTGTGTCCCAGGATCCGGTGATAAGGGCAGTAGTTGGGGAGATCAGTGAGATACACCTATTCTAGTTTCCGTCACTCAGGCAGTCGCACGATCCTCTGCTCCAAGGAACTATTGAAATAACCTGGGATCTGGGCCTCGCCAAATGAGTAAGCCCTATTCCTTATATCTAGAAAGGGGACTCTTGGGGGCTGACCATGACCAGGGGCCGAAGGAGCAGTCTGAGGAGGCGGAGCCGGATTACCTCACCCAGGTGGTGGAGGTGTGTTACGCAGAGGCGCATGCCGATTTTGAGGCGGACGCTGTTGGGCCAGAGGCTGTGCCTGTGGGGGTGGACCCCTATGATCATGCAAAGCTGGCCTCACCGACATCAGCTCTAGCTGTCTGGGGGCCTCTATTTGGGCCACAGTAGCGGACTCGGCCCTGTTGGCTCTCCTTGCAGAGATTACAGGAGGCAGCGGGCGTGCCTGATCACCCTGTCGCAGGGCTTCTTCGAGGCGCTGAGCCTTTTCTGAGAAGTCATGGAACCCTCCAGGGTAATTATGCATGATCAGAGAAGGAATCAACCCCTCCTTGACGTTCCCTACACACATCGTCAGTAATTGGTCCTGGGTTAGTGGAATGTCAAGGGAGTATGTGGGCCCCTTCCACTGGGCAATGAAGTCCGCGACTCGCTCGTCGGGCCTTTGCTTGCACCTGAAGAGGTCTGCAATGTTCATCTTTGGGGTTGTGGAACTGAACTGGTAGAGAAATTTCCAGAGAAGGTCCTCCCAACTAGTCATAGATCCAACATGCAGCTGGCTGTACCATACGAATGCTGGTCCTTCTAGTGTCTGAACAAAGCACCGGAGCTAGGCAGCCTCCTGCTGCGCCGGAGTCCCTAACATAGGTCTGCACCTCGAGTTGAAGTGGTCCATGTTTTTTGGCCGGTCTCCGGTCCCGTTAAAGGTGTAAAAAGTGGGGTTCCCAAATCATGGAGGATCAGACATGTCATCCACCCATGCTGGGTACGGCTTGCCATCCGGTGGGATTGCCACCTACCGAGTTTCCAGGGCCTCCAAGCAGGTGATGAGTATTTCCATCAGATCATCCAGATTCGGATTCTGGTCCTGACATGGACTCTAACCACAAGTGTGTTGACAGGCTCTTCGATACGGTAGTCGCGCTCAGCGGCTCACGGGGCATCTGGCGGAGCGACTCTCGGGGCGGAGGGAGGAAACCGAGCAGGGTCCCCCAGGTGGTCTCGCCGCTCGGGAGGGTTTGGAGAAACATATTGTGCCCTCTTACCATGGATTCCAGTGTCTCCCCTGTCGGTGAACACCACATGGTCACGGTTTCCCGGGGGGATCTCAGCAAGAGGTAGATGCTCCCGCCCCCACTGTCCTGGTCTAGGGTCACCATAGTCAGGCCGCCGCTCTGCAATGCGTTCGGCCAGTAGCTCATCAACCAACCTCTTTTTCTCATCTAACTATTGGTGCAGTGTGGCCTTCTCGGGATCTTCCTCTACCTTATGCACCGAGGCAGATGGGTCGGCGAGTTTGACAGACCCGACAGGCCCTTTACCCTTTCCGATGTTTCGGCCCAGTGTCAGTGCCTCCGTGGGTACAGGAAGACCTATGATGCTCCTCTGTTGGCGAGTAATCCTCCCATATGGGTCCACTAGTGTCCTGTCCTCGGGGGGTGAGTCCCCGTCGAGGGGCTCTAGAATGTTTACCTCATCTGAAAGGTCATCCATGTTGACTGCCACTGCCCTTGGCGATGTTCCCTCAGGGCCGCCCAGTGGATCGGGCTGTCGGAGGATCGCACAGAAGAGGAGAGCAGCGTACTGCCCCCAGCCGCGGACGTGCACGTGGGGGGTGGCATCCTCAATAACTCTGCGGATTACATGAATACTCTGGATGCATTGTTGCTGGAGGGCCTCGTGGGGGTCCAGCGACTCGGGGTGCCGGACCGCGGGGAGTGCTGCTAGGTCGACCCGACGATACTGCTCACCGATCTCCTCGAGATGCGCTTGGATCCCAGGATAAGGCACTCGCTGATGGAGGAGGCGGGAGTGAGTCACCTGAAGAATCTAGAGGAAGCATTCAAACTCTCCCGGGGTGAGTGACTCTGGCACATTAATATCTGATTCTGCGACCGTCCAAAACTTCTCCAGGAAGTGGCCCACTGCAAGAACGGTCCAGAAGCTCCACGGCTCCGGTTCGGGGTCCGGACCTTGCCGCCCCTGCTCATCCACTAAAGAAAGTCTAGGAATTGGAAATGGCACCGAGGCAGGCCGTCGGGGTGGTGGGCTGGCCAGCAGGGAATACGGCGAACATGCCGATTGGCCGCCGATCCCCGGGTCATCCTCCAGGGGTTGCAGTGCCCTGGCTGCCATGTCACGATAAGATGGGCCGGCAAATGGGCCTCCCGTCACAGCGTCAATGCTTTCCGAGGGTGTTTCGCCTCGCAAATCTTCCATTGGTCCCCAGAAAAGTTCCCCACCCTCCCTAACAGGGGCGAGAAGTGCTCTCTAGGAGGCCAGTGGCAACTGCGGGCTTGATCCCTGGGGGTACGAGCAGTCCTCGTCCTCCTAGATATACCTTCAAAGGGAGGAGGGAATTATACAGATCTCGCATTCGAGGAGTATGAGACTGCCGCGCAGCGTACCCATCCCTGCCCTCTACTAGAATGGTTGGGGGGAAGGTTCCATCGTCGAGTCCTACTCTGCCTCAGAATCTGAGAAACGGACTGGTCTAATTTCCGTCCGGACTCCCCTGACATTCCTCCTACGGCGACGATGCCCGGCCTTCTTACCCCTGGGTAGCTACTCAGTGTATGGATGATTTCCGTCATGGGGTCCCCCGGCCACAATAGAGCTGGGGAAGAGGGGACTGAAGGCCGGGGTGCGAGAAGCACCGGAACAGATGTCGGAAGGAACATGGGGAGGACCTCCATGTGAGGGAGATACTGGATACACAACGGCTCCATACTCGTGCTCGGTAGCAGGGGGAGTGACCTCATACCCCATGCAGCAGGCGCTGGAAGGAGTCATACCAAGAGCATAGCTGTCGCGAAGAAGCTTTCGGCTTTCCAGATCTGTGGCACGGAATGAGCCTTCATGGTGAGCGGAACTACCGTGGATTGGTCCACAGTGGCCATTTCTAGTGTCGGAGAACGGGAGATTCGACCCAACTTGCCTGCAGGGCGGTTGGGGTTTCGATCCTAGTCGGGCATGTGGCTGCCCCTGCTGAAAGTTCGTGGGGATCTAGTAACAGGAGTCAGCAGTGGCTCGAGCCATAGTGGTCGCTGATGTTGATGCCCCAGGATGGGTATTCTCTCCCGCTCGCACCCGACGCTGGCGTCGAGTCAGATGGGCCGGAACCGGTGGTGCGGGCATGAAGATTGCATGCTCCTCGGCTCGGGGAGTTGGGCGGCGGCGTCGACACAGCCTGGCGGGGGTTCTTGTCGTTAACCCCTGGGACGGATCGCCGATCGAGTGGGCCCGGACATCCCCCACCTCATTGGTGTATGGGAGGGATGTGTCGAGGAGTTCCAGGGATAGGCTCCTGAAGAGTCTGAACGTCAGCGTGGGGAGCGGCGGATCCCTGCGCGGCCCTCGAGGGCGATGATGGTGGTGAGGCGCAACCGCTTCTAGATCCTTGCGGGCCATGCCCCTGGCGGCGATGATCCCTTCCTCGTCATACCTACGAACCAGGTAATTGATCACCCTTCGCTGGATGATTTCTGACGGGGAGAGGGGGATCGAGCACCCGGTTGCTACGACAGTCGAAGTCAGAGCGACCGTGGAATAGTTGGGACCGTGCGGGGTATTTGCGTCGGTACTGCCCCTGCCCCTGCACCGGTGGTCAGGTGGCGATCGAGCTCCGAATGCAGTGATATGATTCCTAGAAGCAGGGATATGAACCCATTAGTGTCAACAGGAAAGGAGATAAACAACCAAGGCCCAACGTCATTCCATCTTCCATGGTCGGCGAGAGGTCTCCACGCTGATGACGTCGTAGAACGGAGTGGTCAACGTCCTGACGGCCTCGACCCCTGGCGGGTTCACGTCCCGGTGAGGGTTACCCTAACTTGGTGACATGCTATTCTTCGGAAGCCCTGACGGCTACCATTCCACGTATTGAGGAGAAGAGCTTCACGTCAGGTTCACCATTTTTTATTGCTCCTATGCTTTCACCAGGGCGCGCGCATCCGTCTCTTGGGAGGACGAGATGCTTGTTACCCCACATTCCTGCTTTCCAAAGGCGGACGACATCCGTTCCTTGTTCAGGGACGTCTGCTCCTTGATCGAAACCAGGATGATGGGATGTCGGTTCTTCCTTCCGTGGATTCCTCCTCGGAGCTCATCACCTAGTCTGGGTCTCACTCATAGATTTAAGACGGGTTCGTGAAGCCCATTCCCGGTGCCATATCTACATGGACACCAGTTAATTGCGCTGCCTCGGTTGAGACTCTCCAAGGGGTCTTGTCGGGGAAGCAACCTTCGGTGAGGCGAATGGTCACGTTGGGGCGTCGTTGGCATGTTTGTCTTTGGTCCTTCATCACAGGGCTTCTCGAGGGCGCGGAAGCCCGAGGCATCCCACATCAAACGCGAGGGATGTGTACCATCTAAGGTTTTCCTCAGATTCCCATGTTTAACATGGGGTATGTCGCGAGTTTAACATCTTGCGGAGACGGGTCGGGTTGAAGGATCCCTAGGGGGGACACCGATGTTGGGTCCAGCACGTGGGCGGCTTCTCGGATGCCATGGAGTGGGATGGGGTGGCATGATCTCGCTGGGATGTGACGGCCCGTGTAAGTATCAGGATGGATGGTGGAGTGAGGCATGGGGATTGCGTACTAAGACGGCCCAAGAGGGGGAATACAATTTAACGTCATGCGATATGAGATACATTTTAAAGTCATGCGGTACGAGATATAGTTTCACGTCATGCGGGAGGAGGGGTTTGGGGCTTACGATCTGAGGCAGCCCAGGGTGGTCAGGGAACCGTCATGGAGAGGTCGGGACGACCAGGTGGTGGTCTTGGACCTCATGGAGGCTTCCTACGTATCGTCCGTTATCACGGATCAAAGTTGACGTAGATCACTAGGATGGGGCTTACACTCTAAGGAGGACCATAGAGGATGTCATCGTCGATGTGAGCTCTAAGCCCACGTGAGTCATGCTCGGTGTGGGAAACAAGAGGCAGCAGGGACCAGAAGATCACGTCACGAAGGGTGCGTCCATGAGAAGCGGAATGGGGAATACACGTTGAGCGGCCCAAAGAGGAAACAGGGGCTTACACGTGGTTAGTGGGCCTTGGTTCTGGGTCTTACTCCAGGGTTGAGGCCCGTGGTGCGACAAATCGCAGTGGCAACAGGAATCCACTGGCCTCGGCAGGGGGGGAGTACAGAGATGCACGGGTGCAATCATCTGCATGAAAGGCTATGGGATTACGCTCAGAGGAGGCCCTTCCCCTGCAGACAAACGCCACTCCGAAAATGAGGATCTCATTCCATGTGAGGAAGAGTCCATTCCCGTGGAGACGACTATGCGTAAAAAATGTCTGAGCTAGGGGGGACCCTGCGTGGGAAGCACGGGGTCAGACCAAAGTTTAACGTCTTGTGTTAAGGACGAGGTGCTTAGCAGTTTAACATCCTGCAGCTTGGATGAGGTTGGTTCGCTCCACACCCCTAGGGCTTACATGCCCAACGCCCTGTACCCCTTTTGGGAGGGAAGGCATCGGCAAGGCCATACTAAAGGGGGTCCGTAGGGCGAACCACCGGGGGGTCCACATTAGCGTGGCTATGCGTAGAAGCAATAGCCGTTACTGTGCCTATGTGGAGAAGCATAAGGCAAAGCAATGCGCTGGGAAACATGGCCCAAGGGACCTTGAGGTTACTTCGCAAGAGACTGGAAGGCCGTATAGGAAAACAACGCATGGCACACATGCCCGGCAGGGGAGACATCAGGTGCCAGTGCAGAGGGGCAGCCAAGGGGCGTCAAGGTGAAGGGTCCTGGGCTTTGCGCACCAAAAAGAGGGTTTGCACGCAAAACACTGGGACGTCGCGCAATTGGATCATGGGAATTCCGCGCAGAGAGGGAATTACGTGCAGGGTTTTGCAAGCACAGGACGTGGATTGCGCGCAAGTCTAGAACACAGGGAAGGGGGAAAATTCACTGAAGCCGGTGGAGTTTCGCACAAAGGCGAACTCCGGGGTAAGGTTTCCCGAAACGAGGGATTACCTAGAAGTTATCTTGCGCGCGGGGGAAGCCAAATTGCGCGCACAAGAGTCGCATCGAATTCTGGAACCCTCAAACCGTTCGGGGGCACCTTCTATTTATAGGCGACCTCCGGCACGGAATCCAGGCGACGAGTGAAATTCTTCACGCCGAGCACAGCCGGCGAGCAAACACTCACCGCGCAGAATCAGGGTGCGCAAAGATTGTGCACCTCATCGGCTCCATTCCGTGAAAACCGGTGATTCTACGCCCGCAGAAAAATTTTTCCCGCGGATCCTCCTTTATTTCGCGCACCACATCCCAGGCCTTCAGATCGGGCCTCTAATTATAAATATTACTTCCCTTTGTCATTTTGAAACTTCCTCCGAGAGTCACTGACTTTTTTTATGCGTTAATAGTCGTTCAAATGATTATTGGTT
Source organism: Viscum album (assembly GCA_963277665.1). NCBI lineage: Eukaryota > Viridiplantae > Streptophyta > Magnoliopsida > Santalales > Viscaceae > Viscum > Viscum album. The sequence goes on along the minus strand of OY728135.1, from coordinate 598,021,808 downwards.
TAAGACATTTGTAAGAAAGTCTACAAACTAATTTTCTATAGGCACATACTCCAACATCAGAAGCCCTAGTGACACCTTTTCATTAATAAAATAATATATTATTTAAATTTTCTTTTTTACATGAGTGATAAACTAGGTATTTTCTATGATTTATATTACTTGAATTATCATAATGGATTTTTATCATTGACATCACTTCAACTCCCACATCGCCAAGCTGTAGCTTCATACAAAATAACTTTTTGCATGCTTGAGTATCCAAAATGTATTCATCTTCTATAGTTCTTAATGAAATTAATTATTTTTTCTTTCTTATACATGAAATAAATAATATTCCAAGATATAATGATCCATCAAATTCTGTTTTTCTATCATCTACTAAATCGGCCCAATATGCATCTGTATAGATGAATCACACTTGATGATAGTTTTCATTATGTTGAAAATATAAATATATTATTCCATTGATATATAGAAGAATTTATTTCACTATAATAAATTGGCTTTCTTTGGTCTTTCATTAATACCATTTCACTTAGAATTTAAAATGAATAATAACAGGTATTGTCACTGTCATGTAAAATAAATTTCCAATGATTTACCTATGCTTTATTATATTAACTAGATTACCTTCATCATCCCCTAGAAGATTCCTCTGAGTAGCCACCTGAATCATCATATCATTATAATCATCAATTCCATATCTTTTAATGACCTCATTAGAAAATTTATATTGAGAATTGGATGTACTTTTATTTCATTGTGTCAAGTGTAAACTAAGAAAACAAATTAAATTTTAGAAATCATTGAAACTTTAATCTCACTTTTCATGAATTCAATGAATTGAATACACTGTGATTCATCTAATCCACCAAGCTATTATGTGATTGAAACTTACCAGTTCCATCATCCTTTAATTACTACCATTACTAACATAGATATTGTAATCAACTCCTATATGATGAAAACTAATCTTCTTAAAAAACTGATCTTCTCATGAATATCATGCTCTTTATTCTTTCATAATTCCACATAGTGATTTCTTCAAATGAAAAACTCTATTCCCATCTTTGTGATTCAAGAACCAGTACGGTCTCTAATGGTAAACTACTTCTTCTCAAACCACATTAAAAAATTATGACTTAACATCCATCTAGAAAACGCTGATCTCCTTTTTTTATCAACTATTTCCATGAATAATATTATTATCTATAACCTTTAAACTGGTTAAAATGTTTTATCAATATGGAATCCCACATTTTTGTTACAGAACATTACATTATATTACAAATAGAGGATCATTAAATACTATTGTCTTTAGAAAAGGTACATGATACATGAAAAAATAAAACATTATTCTATTCCACATAAAATTATTCTTCAACGTTCATCCTACATAAATTTATGTAATTTCATTACATGGGGACATACATCAATGGAAAGGGGGAGTAGAATTCCCAATAAGGAAAACAAGTGTAAAAGTTTACATGTGAACATGAGTGATATCAATAAGAACATGATAAATATCATAAGATAACGATACATTGGAATATCCCAGAAATAATTACTAGAAACATAACATTAAAATGTGGCTACAACATTTAATTTATACATTAATGAGCATATCACTATGGTCCATCCCCAAGGTGTTATAAAATTTAAAAAGTTTATTCAGTAGGGTATCATAAAACATGTCATCTTTAGAGATTAATTTCGTAACCCAATGCATTTGAGTGTTATCCGGGATCACCCTTAATATATATTTATTTTCATTTGATCCACATAAATCATATTCAAACATTTCAAAAAAACCCAAAATAATTAAATAAATCGGATTCATATCAAAATTGCGACGTTTTAAAAGTGCCTAAAAACAAGATCATTTTGGCATTTTTAACACACAAAAAGGGGATTAAATATTTATGTATATCTATTAACGAATAAAATATATCATTTTATTATCTTGGTGAATACCCCTAGTTATTAAATATTTTTATGAATTCACATCAATAAAATAAGTGAATTTCTTGAGAAAAAGAGAGAGATTTTTAGACAAAAATTTATCAGCATAACGACTATGGAACATGGTTTTATAAAACAATAAAAAATAGGGGAACAGGGTCACCCACTCAAAAATAAATCATAATATATTATATGTATAGAATTAAATTTATATAAGATCATTGTATCAATATTTGAAAAACATGTCACATTAAAATGAATTATGAAATAACAGAGAATATGCGATTTCTTTTACAAAAATTTAGAAGCCTAACGACATCACATGAAAATTAATAAAATTAATTGATGAAAGAAAAAATGGTATCTCATCAAATTTAAATCAAATGTATAGTAAGAGTCATACATAATATATTACTAAAATATATGAAATCATAAATTCAAATACATAACCTAGGAGAAGTGTTGACTAAAAGAGGAGGGTGAAAGGTTCCCTTACCTTGAAGAGTAACATCATAAACTCTAAACATGGGACCATTATAACTTTAGTGTACCTTGGGAGGAATCCAAAAGAGTTTAAATGACCATATATTTGTTGAGGAATAATTAGGAATGAATGGAACGAAGGAATTTGTTGGTATTTATAGAAAATGTGAGGGAATATTTTATTAATTTCCAAGGGACAACTCATTGTTGTTATTTTCAAATGGTATTAGACACATGGGACACCTCATAACATTTTTCTCTATACAGAAGTATACTATATATATATAATTATTATTACATCTTTAATTATGTCATTAAACACAATGATACTATAAACTATTTTTTACTATTCACCAAAAAACAAAACATTTTATAAAATACTCATAAATTCACCCTAACCAAATATTGATGCTTTGAAATTAAAAATCTACCCAATTTTATAAAAATAATTTTCTAATTATGAGATATTAAAATTTTAAGTTAAATCACTATTCAAACAAAAAAACAAATACATAACTAATTATTTATGAAATAATTGTTTACATTTGTTATTATATCACATTACGAATCAAGATACCTAAAATATATTTATACTTTTTTAAGTGAGGTTACTATTCCATTGGTCAAATTACTATTCATAAGGGTAATATTTCTATTCATAAATTATTATTCACCAAAAATAATTTTGATCTTATTTGAATCTAAATTTCCTACTAATCATAACTGTAGAAGTTCATTTTTTTGAAAATCATTTCACATTATTAATTTTTTAAAGTACAAAAATATATTTTAGAATGGATTTTTTCCTATATTCATCAATAATATGGAACATCTATAAATTCATCCAATATTTATCTTGAAATTTTAAATTCACAAATTTTACCATAAAAAAATATCAATTTTATTTATACAAAAGGATTTCACAATTTAACTAAGAATTGTTACATAGCCACTTATAACACCTTCATAGGACCTATGAGTAAGGTGTGCAATGGTGATAAAATCTTGGGCCGGCTTGGAAAACATTGTCCGAGTTGTGATTAATATTATATTGAATATCTATTGTAATTGATTCCATTCGAGATTAGCATTTTGGATTTCATATTGGGATTGGTCTAGAGAAATGACTGGTGAAGATACCTCCTTCCCGAGATCTAAACGATGGGCTTCGTATGGGTTTAGCCTGCTAGATGAGGCCATCTACTCTTCTTTCTTTATTAATTAACCATGATTGATTATATTTATAATAAATAATCATAAAATTTAGTGTATTATTTCCAATGGTAATATTGAACAACAATCATATATCAGTTGAAACCCAACACTCTCTTTTTAATTATACTCACTTCATTAATAAAATGAAGTCCTTTTTTTAGGTATAAAATAAAATAAAAAAAAATCAGGAAAGAAACATTATTCAAAAGTTTAGGTCATTAATTTATTCCCCCCATAAGAATTCATGTCCTCGAAATTTCATCTCCTACCATCAGAAGAGAAAATGTGTGGGTACTTCTTCCTCATAGATTCCCCTTGTTCCCATCTGGCTTCTTCCAATTTTTGGTTCCTCCACAACACTATAACAAGGACTACATTCTTGTTTCTTAGAAACATGTCTCTGATCCATGATCTCCACCGGATGCACCTCATAAGAGAAGACATGTTTCAGTAGTACCCCTATGGATTTAGTAAACATGAAAAATCAGGTATGTACAGTCTCAAGAGGGATATGTGGATGAAATAATTAACAGGTGATAGATTTGGAGGATGTGAAAGTTGATTGGACACTACTCCTATGTTATCAAGGATTTAATAGAGGATAATGTACCTAGGGAGGAGCATCCATTTCTTCCGATATCACATGAATCTCATATAATGTATATTTCAATGAAATAATTTTCCACCAACTGAAAACTCCAGGTACCTCAGACCATTGTCGGAATAGCTCTTTATCCCACTCACAGTTTCCTTAATGTGTTCCTACACTGCATGGACGTTTTGTTTCATCTCTTGTATAAGATATAACCCAAGTAGCAGTCACTCACCCGCTTCATCCCAACAAGTAAGAGTTCTACAAATATTCCCATATAGAGATTTATTGGGTCCCATTTTAATTCTTTAGGGGAAACTATTATTTTATGGGAACTCAACTAATGAGAGATATTGATCCCATTAAACTTTACATTCCATTGAGCATGTTCTCATAATGTACTCATGTTTTTTAATATTCCTTTCAAATTGGACATCTGGTTGAGGATGACATGTTTTACTGATACTCAATTCGGTACTCAGATCATGTTTAAGACTTCTGAAAAAACAATTTGTGCACCTTGGATCATGATCAGATATGATAGAAATTGGAACTCCATGAATCCTTACAACTTTCATCATGTAAATCCAGTCAAGTTTATCTTGATCGAAATCATCCCAAATAATGTTAAAATGGGAAGTCTGGGTGAGATGGTCCACTATAACTTATATAGCATTGATTCCATTGGATTTTATCAGGAGACTAGTGGGAAATTCCATGGTGATATTGTCCCACATACATTTTTGTATGGCTAGAGGTTGTAATACACCTTTAGGAATTTTTCACTCTACGTTCTCTTACTGATATACCAGAAACCATTTAGTATACTTAGCAATCTCCCTTTTTATATTATCCCACCAATAATGATCACAAAGGTCCCTATAAATTTTCAATATTACTGGATTAATAGATAAAGTAGATCTATGATCTTAATCCATAATTTTATTCTTTATTTTGGGAATTTATGGAACACATATTATTGTACGAAGTATCATGAAACCTTATAGATCAATATTTAACTGAGTAAAATTCTAATCTTTTACACATTCTAACTTCTTTTGTAATAATGGATCTTCTTTTTTAACTTTCATGATCATCTCTAGTAATGAAGGATGAGAAATAATTTGGGTTAGGGTTGATGATGTACCTTCCATTAAAATTTGTATGTCCAACATTACTAGGTAATAGATCAAACAATCACTTTTAATCCTCACTATGCATATAACAATAATGTGTTTCCAACTTAATGCATCTGTCACTTTTGTTTCTCTTTTGGGATGATAATGAATTGAAATATCATAATATTAAAGAAGTTCCAACCATCCCCTCTGTCTCATGTTCAATTTTTTGTGTGTGTGAAAATATACTACAAAAATTTATGGTCTATGTATATATCACATTTATCCCAATAAATATAGTTCCTCCATATCATCAGAGAAAAAACGACAAAATCTAGATCCAGATCATGCATGCGATATTTATTCTCATGAGTCTCCAACTGTCTGGATACATAAGAAATAACCATATAATTTTTCATGAGGATGCACCCAATCCCTTTCATAAATGCATCTCTAAAATAAATATTCCTTATCTGCACGAGGGTAGAGTTAACACATATGTAGTATCAAATCTATTTATCATCTCTTGGAAACATTCCTCACATTCCATTTTCCACATGAAATTTACATATTTTTGAGCTAACATGGTTAATGGATTACAATGTATTGAAATTTTTTTCACAAACCTCTTATAATATCCCCCTAATCCAAGGAAACATTGAATCTCATTTTTTATAGGATGATGCAACTTTTCTAGAACCATTGTCTTTGCAGGGTCAACTATGATTCCTTCATTTGATATAATGTTCCCCAAGAAAGAAACTTCTTATAACCAAAATTCAGATTTTTTGAAATATCAAAGAAGCCTCTCCTTCCATATAGTTTTCAAAATAACCCTTATGTTATCTTCATGCTCCTCATAAAATTTGGAATATTTCATAATATCATCAATAAAAACTACCACAATGTTATAAATGCAGTCCTTAATAAAACTATTCATCTAATCTAAAACATAGCTAGTGCATTAGACAATCTAAAGGTCATAAAAACAAACTCATAATGACAATATCATGATTGTAAGGTGTTTTATAGAATATATACATTCTTTACCCTCAATTGATGACAATCAGATCGAAGATCAATCTTAGAGAAGAATTGAGCCCCATGATGTTGGTCAAATAAGTCATCAATTCTTGAAATAGGGTAATTGTTTTGTTATTGTGATCCCATTAAGTTATTTAAAATAAATTAATATCCACATCGATCAATCCATATTATTCACAAAGAAAATAGGTGCTCTACATAGAGACACTTTTTTTTAGATGAACCCCTTCTCCAAAAGGTTTTCGATTTGCTTCATTAATTCATCCAGCTCCACTTTTTCCATCTTATATGAGGACTTTATGGGATGAGATCCAAATACGTGTTAAATGGAGAAATCTACCTCAATATTGGGGGGGGGGGTTGGGTATCCCCATAGGAAATACATCCATGTATTCCTATATGACAGGGAAATTTTATATCCGTATACACCAATTTCCTTCTTTTTATTCCCCGAGAACCTCCATAAAGAATGATATAGGATGTTCTCTGAGTCCAAGATCCTTTTGAGATATATCCTTATGGGAAATAATTGTACATTTTCCATTCAATACTATTGATATTTTCTTTCTTCTACATTTGATATTATCACTATACTTTGAGAGCTAGTCCATCCCTAGTATAAAGTCGATTTCTAGAATGAGAATGACTACATAATTTCCGATAAGATTGTGCTCATAAAATTAAATACTAGAGTTTATAAACAATGCTGATTCTTGGATAATTCCACCAACAGTCTTGACTAATAACTATAATTTTATAATTTTTTTTCATTCTAAATTAAATGCAATCATGGAGGAAAGAAAATATTGTGTAGAACCAAAATCAAACAAAGGACATGCTAACTTTTAGAGAACAACAAGAGTACCTGGCACCACATCATTTGGTGCTTAAACTTCCTCTATAGTGATAGAAAAATCATAACCTTATTCCAATGGATTTTCTAAAGCTGATGTTGATTCCCCTCCACATCCCTGTGATTTGTAAACTGGTTAGAAAAGTGCCCAAATTTTTACACTTATAGCATAAGACATCAGGTAGGGAATGCACAACCTTCCCCTTGTTGTTAGTGTTGATTAGTCTAGGCATCACCTCACTACAAATATTTCGTGTGATATGACCATCTCTTACAAACATATAGCACATCCCTCCCCGTGCATGCAGTTCAAAATAGGTTTATTCAAATAATCATTACACGTGGGACATTGCACTTGATTGCTTCCTTTTCCTTGATCAAAGGCCCTTCCTATGCTGGGATATATTGATCTCTTCTTATCATTGGATTTATGAGACCATAACCTCTCACTGAACTATAGTTTTTCTTTAATCACACTCGGATCAATCTCTTCATAGATATCATAGCACCGGTTGGCGAGATTCTTCCGCAGATGAGGTCATAGTCCACCAAAAAACCTATCAACTTTCCAATTAGGATCTATAAAAAATGCGAGGTTTAAAAGGAATGTCTTGTGAAGATCATCTCACAGCTTCCAATAGATTTATTACCCTTCTCCTTCAACTCTAGAAAATCATTTTTCATTTTTGTTCTCATAGAATAATGGAAATTCTTATTGACGAATATCAATCATAACTCTTCCCAATCCATAGCTTTAACCTCCACTATTGGCCTCATGTTTATAATTAGTTCCCACCACTAAATAGATTCTCCCTTTAAGAGGTAAATAGCTTGGGTGAACTTCTCATGTTCTAAATATTGGAGAAAAAAGAACTTATCAATATAGATAATCCACTGTTCAGAAATCAATGGGTTGGTATATCCAATGAAGGTTGGTAGTCATTAATTCTTAAAAAAACAACATAATGTAGTAACATTTGTGGTGAAATCATTCTCTAAACTTGATTCAATTTATTTCCCAAAACATGAGTAATTTGGTTCATCATTTTCATGAAATATTTCATTCTAGCTTCTATAACGATTCATTAGTTCATTGTCCATTACGGTCACCATTTTCATGGTTCCACCTCTTGAATGATATTTTCCTAAACAATAAAACCTTAGATAGATGCTTATTTCATTTAAAAATCTTTTAAATAAAAAGGATTTTTATGTTTTAAAACTTTATGATTAACATATTATTATTTAACAACAATTAAATTTATCTATAAATCGATCATAATGATTTATAAATATCTTTTGACTAACCAAACATATCAACTAGGATTGTCAAACTAGAAGTGCAGCAATGACCATTTTGATTTACCAGGATACCCTCGGTCATGCCCAAAATTAATTTGTTCAGTTTTGACTCCAAGGTACATTTGTGCCAGAGCCACATCCACCTATTTATATCTAGAAAAGTATTTATTAGTACGAAAACCATCTACTTAACATTTCTCCAAAACACTAGGAGTTTTTTCTATATTTAATGTTCTCTATCGGGTTCTTCCTAATGTTTTCATAATCTAATTTCCACAGATAACATAAAAATACTTTGATTCCAATAATGGAATCCCTCATTTTTATTACATAACTTTTTATTGTATTAAAAAAAGAGGATCTATAATGTCTAGTGTCTTTTGAATAACCAATGATACCTGAGACCATAAAAAATGATTCCATTCCACTTGAAATTTTTCATCAAGGTTCATACTGTGTGAATTTATTTCCTCTCATAACCTGGGGACATACATTAAAGGAACTTGTTAGAAAAGGCCCAGTAAAGAAAAAAGAGAAAAAATTTACATGTTAACATGATCGATATCTACAAGAAAATGAGGCTTATCATAATGGAATGAGAGAGAATCATATTAGAGAAATAATAAAATGAAACATAACTTGAAAATGTGTCAAAAAATTTAATTTATACATTCATAATCATATTACCAAGGCCCATCCCAATGGGGTTATAAATATTACCAATGTTATTCACAAAGGTATCAAAAAACATGTCATCTTAAGAGATTAATTTAATTACCCAATGTATTGGAGTGCTATTAGGGTTCACCCTTAATATATATTGATATCCATGTGATCTTCGTAGATTATAATCATACATTTCATAAATAACCAAAATATAATAAATGAAATTCGTGTAATATCAAAATCATGACATTTTAAAAGTTCTTAAAATCAAATCATTTTTCCATTTATAACACACAAAAATAGGATGAGGGTTTTATGTATTTCAATTCAAAAAAATATATATAATTTAAATATCATGGGGAATACGTCTATAAATGAAATTGGATTGAGTATTCACAATAAAAAATTAGATAATTTCTTTTGAAAGAAGACAACGATTTTGAGAAAACAATTCTGCAGTATAACGACTATGCGAGATGGATTTAGAAAACATTAAAAGAGATGGAAAAAGGATCACAAAAAAAATATATAATAAAATAAAGGGATAGAATAAAATTTCATTAAGATCATGGTATGAATATTTGAATGACATACAACATGAAATCGAATCTAGAAATAAAATATAATATGTGATTTCTTTTATGAAAATTCGACAGCCTAATGGCATCACGTAAAAATTATGAAAATGATTTGATGAAAGAAAAAAGGGTATATAATCATATGGACATCAAAAGGAAAGTTAGGATGTTATTTTCTATAGTACCCCCACATTTAAAATTTTATGTACACAGACACAACATAAGTTAATTGTTGACTAAAAGAGGAGGGTGAATAGTTCCCTTACCTTGATGAGTAACATCAAAAACACAAAGGTTGGGACCATCAGGGGATTTGAGGGAACCTTGGGAGGACTCCATGGGTTTTAAAAAGATGAGATAAACATTGAGGAAATTTTTTGAATTAATGGAATGAAAGAATGGATTTGTATTTATAGAAAAAATGAGGGCAAATTTTATTAATTTTCAAGGGAGACATCATTATTGGTATTTTCAAAAACGCGGGCTTTCACATGGTATTGAGCACTTGAGACACCTCATAACACATTTTAATGTACACAAGTTGACCATAATTATTACATCATTAATGATTTCATTAAACAAAATGGAAATAAAAACTATATTTTTACTATTCACAAAAAAATAACACATTTTATAAAAATATCCTAAATTCACCCTAACATAATATAGTTTCTCTAAATTCAAAATTAAACACCATTTTATGAAAACAATTTTACAATTATGAGATATTTAATTTTTTTATAAGAACTATTTACATAAATAATAATTTCCAAAACAATTATTTACTTATGCTATTATATAACATTACCCATCAAGACTACTAAATTATATTTATAGATTATTAAGTGATGTTACTATAATATTGGTCACATTACTATTTATAAGGGTAATAATAGTATTCATACTGTAATATTCAAAAAATATTTTGTTGATTTTATTAGAATCAAAATTTCTTACTGATCACAACTTTAGAAGAACATTTTATGTCAATTATTTAACATTGTTAATTATTTAATGTATAAAAAATATTTTAAAATACATTTTTTATAATATTCATCAATAATATGGAACTTCTAAAAATTTAACCTATATTTATCTTGATATTTGAAATTCAAAAACATTACAATAATAAAAAATAAAAAATTTATTTATACAAAAGGATTATGCAATGTAACTAAGGCCTCATTACATAGCCCCTTATAACACCTACAAAGGCCATAAGAGTACGGTGTGAAAAGATGATAGAATATTGGGATTGCTCGGACATCTTTGCTTGGGCAGTGATATATATCAGCTTTAACCACTCTTATAAGCGATTTTGTTCAAGCTTAACATGTAGATGTTCATCTTGGTCTGGGTCCAAAGTAAATCACAGTGATTCTACATATTTCCCAAGCTCTGACATATGGGTTTTGTATGGCCTGAGTCTACCATATGAGTCATTCAAATATAATTTCTTTATTTACTAACCAAGATCATTTTTATTTATAAATAATAATCACAACATTAATAGTATATATTCCAACGACCATATTGAAAAATGCATATATAACATTTAAAAACCAATGGTATCATTTTAATTATACTCACTTCATTAATAAAAGGGCATTGTTTTGTTGATTATAAAATAAAATAACACAAAAATTTAGGAAACAAAAAATATTTTAAACATTGTTTCATCTCAATAAACATCTAGTCCTTCAATATGGGTGTAGCATTTGCACAGTATTCTTGCATTGTTTTGAATCACTACACCATCTTAATTCATCTTATTGTGAAAAAACAATTTAGAATTAATGAAATTATTTTCTGTTGGTCTTGAAACAATCTAAGATGGTTGATTTTTCTAAATTTTGTCAGTATCTTCATTCATTTCATGAATCCAATTATAATCCTCGTATGCTTTATAAATTTTTTTCTATTCCGGATATGGGAAGGACTATAATGAATTCATTCTTCTTGTTTGAACTACCACTATGTGATCACCAATGATATTTCTATGATCAATTTGTTCTCGACTCATTGTCTTCTATGAAGATATTGTTTTGACTACCTCTTACTCATTGTTAGAATCATATATTGAGTTATCATTTTCAACATCTGCTCCCCCTTTTCTATTTTACTCCTCATCACATTAATTAGGGATATTTTCAATTTTCAATTGAATATCATTATCATTGTAAATTTAAGTGACACAATTCATTTAAATTAAATTTCACATACTCTTCTTAATGAATTTATATGATCTTATTTTTCCTGATTATCCTAGGAATATCCAGTCATTAACACATGGTTCAAATTTCCAGTGTTTTTATTTATTGAGAATAAATCACTTAATTATAAATACATGAAAATATGTCATTGTTGGTTTCTTTTTGTTACACATATCATATAGATTATCTTCTTTCATTTTATACTACATATCCCTATTAGATGTGCTGATAGATGTCCATACTTCTTCTTTACAATATTTCTCTTCTAGTGTTTCATTAATCCGCATAATCCTGGCCATGATATAGACAATCTGATTTATCCTCTCAACATATCTATTTTTTGATGAGTGCTCATATAAAATCTTAACTATATTTCCCATGATTTTCAGGATAACCCTATATTAGTATTTTTTTTCAAAATACATACCATTATCATATTTCAACATATGAATTTTCTACCAATCATAATTTTTTATAGCATCTAATATTAATTTATGAAATTAAACACATCATTCTTATAACAAGTAAGAATTAAAATTGAAATCTTGCTAAAATAATCAATGAATAGAAAACAATAACTCTTCATGTCATTTGATCTTACTGAGATAGGTCCACATACATCTACATACACTAATTCAAGCACTCTAGTTTATTTTTTTTATGTTTCCTTGTAAATCTTTCTGGTGATCTTCCCATGTTGAAAAGAATCACATGTTTGAGTATGATCACATAAAAAATTAGGGAGGTCTCCAACTATATCACATTTTACCATATCATCCAAGGATGGTTGGCATAGATTTCCAAGTCATTTTGAAAATTACTTTTTTTCTTCCTTATTGGATAAAAGGCACATATCTTCTTCCCCGCATACATTGTATGGATTCCAATTTGATCTTATTCCATGAAGAAATTTTTTACCTTGTCTTCCATTGATGATTAAAATATTCATAGAAAATTTTATAGCATTTCTCAAGACACATCGTTGAATAAAACATTCAATGCTAAGACTAAGACCTTCAAATACTAGGACTTCATCATGTCTCATTTATTTTCCCCCAAACATTTCATTCCTCGAGCCAATTATCTTTAGGTCTTCATCATTTTCAAAAAAATTGAAGAACACACTTTTCATATTTGGTACCTTTAACAAGATCCTTATTTTTTGTCAAATGGGATGTGCATCCAAATTCAAGGATCCTTATAGATGAATGATATAAATCTTTAAGGGAAATTTCTGAAACCACTACCTTCTCACTTATTTTTTTTAATGTCGCGACCCTATTTTCCAAGATTCGGTGCATTATTAAATAACACTGGAATGATCACAAGGGATTGAATATCGAATGTCAGATCAATTTAGTAGCCTTGGATGTGCTAGATACACACCAAAGTTTCACATTACATTATGAAATAAAAAAACTACCACATTGTGTCCCCTTTGAACGAACTCATATTCCTTAGCCTATCCCTTCATATAAGTCATAATATAATATTCGCAACATGGGAAAAATAAAACATAGAAAGGGGTGATCTCAGATTATCAGTAAAGATTACAATATAACAGAAACTTTTATAAATAAGAATAAACATTTAAGGTAGTGTATATGACTAAAACACAATCCATTTAAACAAAAATATTATTACAATAAGGAAAACAAAACATAAATAATTTCATTTACTTATTCACATGGATAATCTACAAGTCAAATAATAACATGCAATATCAATAGCTAATTTCATAATGATGAAATGCATAATTCCAGACATCAAAACCACATAGTAAAGGCCACATACCAAGACTAAAAATACGATTATGTCAATGGCTTTTTCCAAGGAAATAGTTTGTCTAATGAGACCTGCCGATGCGTCGAAGGGATATAGCGGGCCCCTCCCATCACTTACTAAGTCTATTTCATTTTTCATATGAAAAGGTAGAAACATATCATAAAAATTCATATTATAACCAACATAAAAAAAATTCAATACTATATCCATAAACCTTGAATGGTATAAAAATAGAAAATCCATAGTCAAACATATCACAAAACCATCGATACAATATGAAATATTGTATCAAAATAAATCAAATTCAAACAAACCTAAAATCCAACGAAGGATGTTGACATATATGAAATCAATACAATAATAATTTGATTGAAATATCTCTTTTTATATTGAAATCCATAAAAAATAAAGAAACAATTTATTCTGAAAATATTATTATTAGCTTTTACATTAAGCTTTGAAGGTGTTGTAATGGCGTAAAATAGCCTCACACACCATATAAGTTAAAAAAATTCTTTCTTTAATTTATCGAAAAGGTCATAAAATACCTGGTTTTGAAAATGACAGAAATATTCCTTTCAAAATATTTTATAAAAATTCAATCAATGGTTTAAATGACTTTAACCCATATTCTAGGAAATAGTAAAAATGTTTTTGAAATACATTTTTATGAAACACAGATGTGGATGATAAAGATGACCAACTAGATATGTTCATTAAAACAACCTCTGAAAATAATGTGATTGTAAAATTAAACCTTAACTTATAATTTTCCTTAGTATAGGGTACGCTAAAATCCTCTATAATGGTGAAATAAAAGTTATTAAATTATAAAATAATCACATACATAAATATGATAATATATTTGATCTTATATTATTGTTTTGTTAATGATATTTTTGTAGTATTATTGTTTTAGGTGTTAAAAGATTCATTTTCTTTTATATGCTTTGTTACATAAGTAAAGTTTGTTATGGATAGGGTGTATTTGATTAAAATCCATTATGATTTTAAGATATTAAATTTTATTTAATCATCGAATGAAAATTATTCTTGAATGGTAACGATGGGAAACAAAATCACATCACGTTGTTGATATGGTAATCAATACGTATACACGAGTGAAAATATCATACTATTAGTGGAGAAATCACTTTTAATTGGATGGAATATTATATATACAGAATAATTAACATGTAATATGTATTATTTAAATTAATTATATTCATTATCAAGCACGTCCAAATAATCATGTGTTGAATAACAAACTACAGTACGACGTGGAGACGGTAAGCCGTATGTAGGTACTTATGATGACTTTTTCATTCATATGATGGTTGGAATAATGAATATGGTTGTACCATATTTATAATAACGTATCATAATTTATATGGTACTGGAGTTATTATTTTATTATGTAAAAAACAAATAAAGAGTATGGGGATGAAGAAAAGAACTTTGAATGATGTGACGAAGTAATTACCTCTTTTTCGGGTTCTTATTTTTGATTTGAAAAAGGATCATTAAGATGGAATTATAATCAAATTAAGTCCTATATGCTTATGTGAGGTTATATTGGAGGATATTTGAGCAGGGTTTATTCAAGACATAAGGCACGGGAGGTTTGAAATTAAGTGAAGGGGAAATACCCTTTTATTAGAGAGGTGAGGGTCACATTAAGAAAAGTTTGAAATGATATTTTATTATAACAAAATTTTCGGTTTGTAATGGCTCAAAATGAATTTGTTTTTGGATAAGTTGGGGATGGATTTAAAACCCTTCAAACAAATGGTTTTAGACAAGTTTAGGTCACCATATTAACTGTCTCATTTAGATTTAACTCTTAGATAAGTAGTTTAACTTTTACCAATCCTTCTTGTATTGTTATAACAAATGGTTAATAAACATACTATAAAATTCCACGAAAACAAAATGTGATTCATTAATGACATATATATATATTTATATATTTCATTTGGTTGATCGTTATATTTTTATGACTATTATATAATTTAATAAAATAGAATTTGTTTTAATAACTCATTTATGTCAATTTTGACACTATTTTGTCTTTGTTTTTTGTAAAAATCATAAAAACATGATTACATAGAAAAAATTACATTTAATCAACACTAATATTTCGTATTTACCTAGAAAATTCCTACATGGAATAAAAAATTTCATATTATAATTATATTAATATTTATACTATCATTTATTTGATTCTTTCACTAATAAGGAAAATATTGCATCATTATTATGTCATAATTAAATATATTTATTTTTTCTCTAAAAATTATAAATAAATTAACATGAATTTTGAAAGATTTTTATACTTCTAATTAATACTTATAGTCTAAAATATCACTTATATAAACCCTTCTAATTTTTTTACTAAAATATAAATGTTTTTGTTACATTTTCCTTAACATTAAATTAATTTTTATAAATTATCATATTTCACATAGAAGTGGATAAATGGGGTCCAAAAATCAACCCATGGATGCCCATGGTGATACATATATTACAAAATAGGGTTATTACACATTTTATGGTAATTTAAAAATATTATAATATTATAGTTTACCCTTATTTACCAGATTTACCCTTTAACCATGCTAAATAAAATATTTACATAAGCTACTATACACAATGTTAAAAAAAATAAAAGAAACATATTTACAAAATTAAGACCTTATGATTCCAAATATGCAATCTATTTTTCCAAATTCAAATACAGAAGTTTCAGAAATTAATTGTAAATTAATTCTCATTTTCAATACCAAAAAGCAAGTTTCCAAGAATTATAAACTATCAAAAGATCGACATGTGATTATATATAATTTAAATGGGATATTAAATCCAATGACCTATATTATGTTAAATGATAAAAATAAAAGCTAATTGTACACTAAAACTATTCAAATTTATAATATTTCACTATAAATTAATTCTATTAAAAATGTTGTTTTTAATTAAAATTTAGTATTTTCCATTATTCATCATAATATTAATGTTATCATAAAAAACCAAAAATTAATGCTAAGAAAATTTTTATATTCTGAATCCAGTAACTGAATTCCTATATAATAAATAAGATATATAGAATTTCCAAAATTAGGGGTTAATATTCATAAATTCTTTTAAAATGTATAGTTTTATAGGTTGCGGAGTGCTTAAACTCGGTGTTGCATACATCGCACAATATTGTATTTTTTAATGAGAAACGTACCATAGAAACATGAGGTATTACATTATTACCTCCATCAAATAATTTCCTCCGTGAAATTTCTAGAATACTACTTTATAAAATGATTAAGGAGATTCTTCATCATAAGTTCCTTAGATTCCGAAGTTGACACTTCTGTTTTATGCTTTATCCAAAGTACTTTTACTAGACTAGTCATTAGGTTTCTCAATACTTGTAATCATGTGTGAAGAATCTCGATAAGCTCTTCCTAATAAGACTGATCACGTTCTAGTTCAAATTCATCATAGGCGAGTACATGTGTTGGGTCATGAATGTATTTTCTCAATAGTGATATGTGGAACACATCATGAATAGTAGAGAGAATTGTTTGTGTTTCCAAACAATAAGTTACAACTCCAATTATTTCTATAATTTCGATGGTCTGGTGTACCTAAGACTCAATTTACCCATCTTACTAAATCGTACAAAACCCTTCCATGGAGATACTATTAAGAAAACATGATCTCCTACTTAAAATTCTAAATGTTTCCTTCATTTATAGGCATTACTCTTTTTCCAACTTTGAGCTGCTTTGATGTTGGTTTGGATAATCTTTACCTTTTCCATTTCTTCCTCAACATGTTATGGGACTACATGTTTTCTTTCTATAACATCATCCCAACATGTTAGTGTGTGACATTTCATTCCATATATCCCTTCATGTGGTTCCATCTAAATATTTGAATGGAAGGTATTTTTATTGGAAAATTATACCACAAGTAAATGTTGATACAACATACCCTGAAAGTCATGTGATAAAGATCTCAACATGTATTCTAATGTTTGAATAGTTCATTCTAATTATCAATAAATTTGAGGGTGGTTGACTCTTCTTAAACAATGTTTATTATCTAGGTATTTTTTAAGACATCTCCAGAATAATGATGTCAAATTGAGATCACGATCAGAATCAATCAATAAGGGTACACCATGAAGTCTCAAAACATCATTAATATATAGTCTTACTAAAATTTCAAGTGGTGAATCTTCTATTATAGATCAAAATGAGCTGAATTGGTAAGATGATAAAAAATTACACATATTGCATCATTCTTCCTAGGAATCTCTGGTAGCACCATGAAAACGTTTATTGTAATATCATCCCATTATCACTCATGTATGGGATAAGGTTTCATGACTCTTCCTGGATGTTGTCTTCCAGCAGTCACCTATTTACAAACCATACATCATGACACATAATAAAAAATATCCATCTTCATGTTTCCCCAACAAAAATGTTCATTAAAATATCTATACATCTTAGTGTTACCATAATGTATAATGAAATTGGATCTATGAGCATCATCCAACATTTCTCTATTTAGATCAGATATATCTTGAACACAAAGCTTTCTCCCAAATTTAAAAATTCCATCATCATTTATGAAGTCAATAAAGCTCCCATCATTTATAACATTAATTTTTTTTTGAAACTCCTTATCATTATTCTGAGAACATTTTATACTTTGTGTAAAGATGGTTTGTCAACCTTTTGAAAAAGTATCAATGTTTCACCTTCCATGATTATTCCAATATGCATATTCACTATATCCATGAATATAAGATTCCTTTGTACTCTCATCTTGTTCAGAACTCCATGATAATTTCTTATCGAAGCATCTTCCACCTTATTTTACTTCCATGAGTGGTAGTGTATATTGAAATCAAAATTGTTATGTAGTTCAAGCCATCGTCTTTGAAAAATTTTGACTTCTTTCTATGAGAAAATATACTTAATCTCTTATGATCAGTATATATCTCACAATATTTACCACAGAGAGAGTGTCCCATATATTCAAAGAAATATTTACAACTCTTAACTCAAGTTCATTAGTATGATAGTTTTATTCATTATTTTTTCGCTCTCGTGACTCATAGGCAATAACTAAATCCTTCAGCATAAGGACACAACCATGTCATTTCTTTGAAGTACAAATATAAATAACAAACTGTCATTCTCTAATGTTAGATTCAATATAAGAGCATTGACTAGTATTTTATTATCTTCATAAAAAAATTCTTCACACTCTTTTGTACAATCAAATTAAACCCCTTTAGTTTTGAACATGGTTAATTGCTTTTCCAATTGAGAGAAATGATCGACGAAACTATGATAATAACATACTATGCCAATAACACGGTGTACCTTAATTTTACATGCCAGTGTTCTCAATTATTGTATTTCCCATGTATTTGATGTATCTATAGATATTAAATCCTTAGAGATGATGTGGCCAAGAAATTAAATATCCAGATTCTAGAATTCACACTTGCTAAACATCCCATTTATTTCGTTTCTTCTAAGAGATTTCATAATTGTGCGTAAGTGATTTTCATGATCATCGTATAATTCAATATACTAAGATATAATCAATAAATACCACTAAAAATTCATCATGATATTCCATGAAAACTCTATTCATTAGAGAAATGAAATTAGAGGGTGCATTAGTCAGTCCAAAAGGCATTACTGTAAACTCTATTCAACAATTTGAGGTAGGGGATACTTTTTCATTATTAGTATAGAATTGATCACCCTGTAATCAATGCAAAACAACATTGATTCATCATTCTTCATAACAATAAATAATAGGGGCTCCCCATGTTGAAACACTATGGAGAATAAATCCTTATTTACTCAATTCCACTAGTTATTTATTTAGTTCTACTAATTCTATAGTGGCCAATCTATAAGGGTTCTTTGATATGTGCGTTGAACCAGGAATTCAGTCAATAGAAAACATAATTTCACATCCTATAGGATGTCTAAGTAAATCCTTTGGAAAAAAAATCTACATATTCTTGAACAATAGGTATATACACTATTTCAACAATTCATTGCTCACCCATAGTTATTCCACTCTCATCCTCCCCAAAAATTGAATTTAGTAGAGCTGATGGGGGTGGATATAGATGAGAATCATATAGTGATGTTTTTACTCCAAAGATAAGGTATTCCTTATCATCATAAAAAAATTTAACCGCCTTCTTCAAAAAATATATTTTTGCATCATGTTCCGAAGTCAAATACATACTGAGGATTATATCGAATTCAATCATGTGTATGGCGATGAGATCACCAGATAAAGAATGTTTATAATCCATAATGGTCACTGATTCCCAAAACATTGTTTCAATTATTCTTTCCTTATGTGTTTTGAATAACAACTCCATTTTTAAATCCAATTGGAAATATCTATTTTTCTTGGAAAACTAGGTAGATGTGAAAGAATGTGATGATCCTGAATAAAAAAAGCATTGGATAAATTTGAGGAAACAATTAATGTATCTATCACCACTTCATTCGAAACTTCAAACTATATAGTTATGATCTCATAAGCTTTTTCTTTCTCCCTTGTACTTTTCTATGGTAAGTTTCCTTGATTATTAAGACATTAATTTACATAATTCCCAATTTTGTTACAACTCTAGCAGTCAGCATCAATAGCCTCTGTCTTCCCCTTAAAATCACATGATTGGTGACCTTTTTCACCCCATTGGTAAAAGAATCACAATCCCATCTGGAAAGTACCAGGGTGTTTCTCCCCACACTACATGGTGGAAATTTATATTTTGTTCTCTACACCTTATTTACATTTCTAGATTGTTACGCAGATCTCTTATTATCTTTATTTTCTTTAATGTTGTATGACATAGAGTATTATTTTTCTATCATGGTTTCACACAAGACTATATCATTGTACATTAAAAAGGATTTTGTGACTAATTCTTGGCGATGAAATGGATTTAACCCATAAAATAATCAATTAATCATAAACCTTGGGATATATATATAATCTGCATCATGCCTTGATAACCTGGTAATATTAGCCTCATATATTGCAATATTTGGATGCTCCTTTTTCCCTAGACATTAAAATTTCTATTCTATATCTGCTCGATCTTACGGGGGGATGTATTTTTCTAAGAAAATATCATTAAAATACCTACATTCCTTATTTGATACTTCTTCTTCCACCATTTTGTTTTGAATAAATAACCACCATTGATCAGCATCTATTGTGAGGCGACAAACTACCATGAAATTTTTTCCCTTTCGCTACTCCCCAAAGCATGAAATAATTTCTCTAAGTAACTTATCCATTGATCAGCTACAATTGGATTTATAAGCCAATTTAATTTTGGTGTTTGTTTCCTCACAAAGCGGTCTAACATTAATCCTCTACGTTTTGGATCGGGGTGCTCTATAAAGGTAATGATATTATTCATAACCTGAGTGAGTGATCCCAATTTGGTTATAAGATATTCAGTACAAGTTGCATCACCAACTCTACTATAAATATCTTGAGTAGGATGGAAATCCCTATATAGATTATGTGCATTGATACAGTTTTCATTCCTTCCACTATGACCCATTTATAAAGATTTTTATACATAATATTAGTTTATAAATCACAATACATAATCCCAATCTAGTAAAATACCTCACATTAAATTACTAGTTTACGTATAAAATGAATAATCATAAAAAAATGTTTTCTTTGAGGAAGTATTTACTAATTAATCCTTCTTAATGGTTTATAAAGAAAATGTGAATTATCCTAAGAATGTACCATGTGTGTTTCATAACTAATAGTGCATTAAGGCCCATTTTTTCACTATTTCCCATTCGAGTCATGTACAAAGCCGTGTTTTCATGTTTTACGCCTAAATACATATGTGCTAGAGATGCCTCTATCAGTTCTTATTGAGACAGAGATGTATTTCAAAGAAAATTAAAAAAATCTCCACATTACCAAAATTCGAGAATGATATTCTATACTAACCCTCAAAGTCTATCTTAGGGTAATGTTCTCTAATTAGGGTTTTTTATAAATCTAGTTTCAAATATTTATACTAAACCTCCCTCTAATACCAACTGTAATTCCTTGACCCTTGTTACCTAGAGTCAGTGCATTATTACATAACATTGGCATGATCCCAGGGGATCAAATCCCGAATTACCAATCAGTTTAGTAGACAGGGATGTAAAAGATACATACATGAGTTTTACATTACATTATGAAATAAAAAACAACAACATTGTGTCCCCTTTGAACACACTCATATCACTTATCTTATCCCGGAAATTCAGTCATAATACAATTATTCACATCCTGGAAAAAATAAAAAATAGAAAGTGGTGAGATCAGATGCTAAGTAATGATAACAATATATCAGAAACTTGCATAAATAAGAATAAACATTTTAGGAAATGTATAAGACTAAAAAACAATCCTTTCAAACAAAAACATCATTATAATACAGAAAATATAAATCAAAAAATCCCATTTACATATTCAAATAGATATTCTACCAGTTGAATAATCACATGTAATACAAATAGCTAATTTATAATAATGGAATGCATAATATCGGAGATCATAACCACATAATCCATGCCTAGTGCCAAAAATACAAATAATATTTTTTCAAGGTCTTTTTCAAAGACACTAGTTTGTCTCATGAGTCATACCGATGTATTGAGGGGCTATAGTGGGCCCTGCCCATCACTTACTATGCTTTATGCATTCCTTATATGAAAATGTCAAAACACAACATAATCAATCATATTAAAACTAGCAAACAAAATTTCAATAATTTAACAATAAAAAATGATTATTATAAACATTGCACATACACAGTCAAACATATCAGACAACCTTCAATAAAATATGAAATACTATATCATAATAAATCAACTTCAATGAAACGTAAAATCCAATAAAGGATGTTGACATATATAAAATCAATCCAAAAAATATTTGGGTGAAATATCTTATTCTATTTTGAAATAAATTAAAAGTAATGAAAACATTTAGTTTGAAAATATTTTTATAAGCATGTAAGGGAATCTTCGATGGTGTTATAACATCATAACACAGTTGCACCTGCCATATAAGTTAATCAAAACATTCATTCATTAATTTATCAAAAATTTAATAAAGTACCTTGTTTTGAAAATAAAAGAACGATTACGTTAAAGACATTTTATAAAAAAACATGGGTAATAATTAATTTAAACCATATTGTATGAAATAGTAAAAAAAATTGAAATACAATTTTAAGAAAAATGAATGTGGACGATAAAGAAGTTCTAGTAGAAATATTCATTAAAACAACCTCGGATAAAAAATATATTTTAAAATTAAGTGTTACCTTGTACTTTTACTTAGTCGAGGGTATATTACCCTCTTGTATAATGGTGAAATAATTTTCATTAAATTATAGAAGAATCTGAAATAGAAATATTATATCATATATGTTCTTCTAATAATTCTTAATGATATTTTAGTAGTATAAATGTTTGGAGTGTTAACTGATTCATTTTACTTTATATGTTTTGTAACATAATTCATTATTATTATGTATAGGATGAATTTTATTTATATCCATAATGAAAATTAGTTCTAAAAAATATTTTAAATTGTCAAATTAAAATTATTCTTGAATGGTTACGATGGGAACTGAAGTCGCATCACGTCATGGAGGTGGTAAGCCGTATGTATGCATGAGCGACAATATCATTCTATTAATGGTTAAATAGTATATAATTGGAAGGTATATTATATATTAATAATAATTACCATGTTATATTTATTATTTTCATCAGTTATACTCATTATTATACCTATCCAAATAATGAAGTGTTGAATAACCAACTACACCATGACGTGGAAGCGGTAACCTGTATGTAAGCACCTATGGTGACTTTTTCATTCATAGGATTGATAGAATAATGAATAAAATTGTACCATTTTTATAATAACATATCAGTATGTATATTTTACTGAACTTTTTATTTTAGTACAGAATCCACAAAAAAGAGGAAGTGGAATAAGAAAAGAACTTTGAAAGTGGTGATGAAGTAATTACCTCTTCTTCTAGTTTTTCCTTTTGATTTGAACAAAAGGGGTACAAAGGATGGATCTATGATAAATGTAAGGAATATATGTTAATTTTAGGGTAGTTGGTGAAGGTTCTGGGTGTAGTGGAATCGCGTGGATAGATGTTCCCACTTGGCATTTTTTCATTAAAAGTGATCAATTTGAAATCAATACAATGATAAAAACCAGTCTCCACGGATCGAATCACAAAAATAAATAATGAAAAGGAAAGTCCTGGAACCTCAAAGTAGGATCATTACAGGTTGATTATAATTAATTCAATCAATTTAAATGAAATATCTTTTGGTGTTCATTCTTCGTTGATATTTCTGATCACATTCTGATGTGATACGTCATTGTATCGCAGAAGCCAAGGGTATAATTCCTCTAGCGGTGACCTACAGAAGCACCTCATATCTCTAGATGTCGAAAAAGGAGTCTCCGGGGGCTATCGTTAACAATCCTTTGCTTTCATTGTCCACCTTATAGCATCCTGATCCGATGGAAGATGGTCTCTCTAGGTCTTGAGAGTGTTCTTGGTGGAAGATGTTCTTTTGGACATGAAATAATTCTCCAGAATTGTTATGCACAACGATTAAGAAATAGTGTTGGGGTTGTGAGTATATTTATAATCAGGTTTGCGGGTATAGAGTTATGACAATAAATAAATGCATTATGCATTTTATTTATTTCATTAACCTTTATTGAAAACCCATATGTCGAATCATTAATTCCTTGACATATACCCACACTAATTATAATTAATATCATTTAATAAAACAATATTATTTCATCAAAATCCCGATGGGAAAAACTATACAGTATGTAATTTTTAATACATGGTGTGTACTAGTTTCTCATAAAACTACACGACATGTAATCATTATTACACGGTGTGTACTTTTTTTGTTTTCCTTTCCAAAATAAAAACTACATGGCCTGTAATTAATACACGGTGTGTAGTTGTTTTCAAAATAAAAACTATATGGCATGTAATCAATAAAACATGGTGTTTAAATGTTTTCATTTTATTCTTCATCCAACATTAAAATTATTTAGGCTTCCTTGAATAATTATTAAACCACCTATGAGAATAATTTTTATTCTACTAGAGATACTAGGATACACTAACTGTGTGACCCTCTAGGCCTCTTTCTCTTTGGTATTAGGCGAGCTTCCCTAAAGTCCAAGATTACTATCCAGCAATGGGTCAAGGAACGTAAGAGAAAGAAGTTTATGTCGCATTGACGTGTCAACTAATAATAATTCTTACCATGTAATTTAATCCCTTCGTAACAATATCTCATTAAGTAGGTTTCTTGGCAGTGTCATAAACCTATATGCTTGATCTGTCATTCTTTGACTTTCAGAATTAAAGTCATCGTGTCACCATGGCCATAGAATTTGTTCGACTGTTCGATTTCAATCAGAGGTCCTGTGATATCTACTTCCATAAATATGGAAGGGAAAATCATTCCTCGACTAATACATTAATAACATGTCATCAGTGATGCACCTAACGTACCCTACTATTCGTCAACTCTCTTCATGACGGTTTTCATCAGCAAATATAAGTGTGCAAGTCATGACAAGAGTTGATGATATTCTTCCAGTCTATGGACCATTACACACGCTCATAGATAGCAATGTCTGATGACACCAAGACATATTTAATTGTTACTTGCGGGTCTATTCTCATAATCTCCCATCATAGAGATTACCAAGTGTGAAATCAATGAGAGAGAGTCACGTCTTCTTACGAGTACTCGAACATGATGGTCTATATACTATGTTTCCTATCATAGTATTCCATCCAACCACTGAACAATATTTAAGAATATTGTTATAGTATTTCAAGTTTCTCATCATAGTAGGGATCTTCCATGACCATATCAATGTAACAAATATTCCAATACATTATTATATTATAGTCATGTTGAACAATGAGCAATATATAATAAGTGAACATTCATGTAATCAATGTACAAAACATTTGGTTCTTAGGACACCAACCCTGAAAAACTCCCACTTGGACTAGAGCCAACTGCCTGTGACTTTTAGTCCTCTAGACCTCACATGATGATCATGTTTCTGCTAAGTCAAGGATTTAATCAATGGGTCCTCCACGTTGTCTTCTGTGGAAATAATGATCAAATCAACTTCACCTATATGAGAAAAAATCCCTCAAGAAATGATACTTCTGAATTATTTTATTTTTCCGCTGATGTGACCTTGGCTCTTTTTCAAGTGTCACCATTGCAGTATTATCACAATAGAGTGTGACAGGATCATTACTGCTAGGTACAAAATTCATATCATGGATGATGCTTCGCAGCCATACCGATTCTTTAGCTGCCTCATAAGGTGTAATATACTCGGATTCTGTTGTAGAGTCTTCCACCACACTTTTCTTTGAGCACATTTAGCTCACTACTCCTCTATTCAAACTGAATATGTATCCAGTCTATAACATCATATCATCGTGATCAGTCTAGAAACTAGCATCTACATGTCCTCTGATGTCCAGTTCCTCATCACATCCATAAACCAGGAACATATCCTTAGTATGCCTCATATACTTAAGGAGAGTCTTGACTACCATCCAATGGCAGTCTCTTGGATCTGCTTGATATATGCCTACCACACATAATGTGTAAGTAACATCCAACCTTGTACATAGCATAGAAAACATTAATGACCCAATCACGGATGTGTAAGGGATCCTTTCCATAATCTTTCTTTCCTCATATGTCTGAGGACACATTTTCATGGAAATACGAATGCCATGTGACACTAGCAATAATCCCCTCTTGGATTGTTCCATATTGAATCTCTTCAGTATCTTGTCAATGTATGTACTTTCACATAGGCCTAGCATTCTCTTGGATCTATCATGATAGATCTTGATCCCTATAATATATTCTTCCTTTCCCAAGTCTTTCATGGAGGAGCATTTATCTAACCAAGCCTTAACTGTTTGGAAGACAGGTACATTATTTACAATTAGTAATATGTCATCAAAATATATTATTTAGAAAATGATTACACTTCCATTAAACCTTTTATAGACACATGGCTCATATTCATTCTTAAAAAATCCAAATTTCGTTACGACTTCATCAAAATGAATGTTCCATGACCATGATGCATTCATTAATCCAAAAATGGATTTCTGCAACCTGTATACCTTGTTGGAATCCGTTGGAGTCACAAACACTTCAGTTTGTTTCATGTATACATCTTCGTAGATGTTCCCATTAAGGAATCTTGTTTGTACATCCATTTACCAAATTTCATAGTCATGGTATGAATGAATGTCCAATAGTATTCTGATGGATTTCAATGTCGCAACCGGTAAAAAGGTTTCATCATAGTCAATTCTGTGACACTGTCTAAAACCTTTTGCAACCAGTTGAACCTTATATGTGATGACTTGTCCCTCCTTTTCTAGTTTCCTATTGAATAACAATTTATTACCAAAGAGATTTACATCAAATTGAGGATCTACCAAAATCCTGACATGGTTTTGGTACATGGAATCCATTTCAGAATTCATGGCTTCTTTTCACTTGGTATCATCTGTTTTTTCATCTGCTTCATTGTAGGTAATAAGATCATCATTTTAAACCAATAATGAGTCACAATCCTTGGTGAAAAGAAAACAATATAATTCTGTTTCTATTACCTCTCTCATGATCTTAAGCAATCCCTGTGTCTCTGGAACAGATTTTTCTTCCATGTGGCTTTGTGGAATCTGTTCTTGTACCAACTCCTATATACCGTGAGCCTCGAATTCATCGAATTCTATCTCACTCCCACTATCACTTTTAGAGATGTTCTCTCTCTCAATAAATATGGACTGTCATTCCACGGTTACCTTTTAGTCTAAGGGGTTTTATAAGTAATATTCCATTGTTTCCATGGGATATCCTATAATGATTCACATTATACCTTGGGGTGCATGTTTGTTTCCTGAAGAGGCCTTAACAAATCCTTCACTAAACCACACATGTAAATTTGATAACATGGATTTTTGTCCACTCCATAACTCGAATGGAATAACATTTATCTATTTAGTTGGTACTTGGTTTAGTATGTGTGCTATTGTATGTAATGCATATCCCCAAACGGATAATGGAATACTCAAATGACTCATCATTGAAATCACCATGTATAACAGGGTGCAGTTTCTCCTTTCACATACACCATTCCACTGTGGCGTATAAGGAGGAGTGAGTTGAGATAGAATCCCGAACACCTATAATAAATCAATGAAGTCCAGATTAAGATATTCTCCTCCTCTGTCTGAGCGAGTTTTCTTAATCCTCTTACCAAGCTGGTCATCATTATCATTCTTGTATACTTTGAACCGATCAAAATAATCTTACTTACACCTCTTTATGTAAATATATCCATATATACTAAAATAATCAGTAAAAGTTATTAAGTACAAGAAACCAACCCTTGCTTCAACTAGAAATTGTCCACTTATATCTTTGTAAAGTAATTCTAGAAGCTCTTTAGCCCTTTCACCATTCCCACTAAATGTGGATTTGGTCATTTTTTCATGTAGACAAGCATGACATACACCCAGTGGTTTTAGTTTGATAGAATCTAAATACCCATCTTGATGTAATTTTGTCAAACATTTCTCATTGACATGACCTAGTCGGTGATGCCAATGTTGGGTGTGATATGATTCATTTGAATTAATATTGTAATCAATTTCCATGACTTGATTTGTGTATTATAACACATAAAGGTCGTTATTTAAATGTTCCCTACAAAAAGAAAGGATATCTATATAAAAGTAGCAACATCAACTCAAAAACATGGAGATGAATTCATCAGTATCTAATCTGGACACTGAAATAATATTTTTGGTTATAGAGGGTAAATAATAACATCCTTTTAAAACCAACCCATCCTACTCGGAAATGTGAGGTGGTAGTCTCCGACAGCTACAACAGCAAGTCTGGCTCTGTTGGCTGCTCGTAGATCTATCTCACCTTAGTCAATCTTTCAGAATCTATGTGGTTCATAAATTTGGATTCATATGTGAGCACCAAAATCAGTATCTAATACCCAATTAGTATAAATATATATATTTCATTCGATAAATAATGCACCTGAGGCTTCCCTATTCTTCCTTGGATGGGTGCAGTTCTTCTTCCAGTGGCCCTTCTTGCCAAATTTGAAACCAACATCCTCCTGTATCTTGCCTCTCCTTTGATCTTTCTTTTCAAGGAAGGCCTTGAAGATGCTTTGGGCTTAATTCTCTTCACCTTCCCTTTCCTTTTCTTCACCATGAGGACTAAAGGATTTTCATGATTCATGTCATTTTCCACTTGGTGAATGAGGATTAGAAGATCAGACAGAGACTTCTCAATGTTGTTCATGATGAAGTTCACAAAAATGTTAGATAAGCTCTAGGGGAGTGATGCAAGAATGAGATCGGTACCCAGTTTTCAGGGAGTTTAATCCCTAGAACCTCCAATGGCTCAATATAGATAATGAGCTTGACTACACGAGGCCTAGCTAGGGCACCCTCTCCAAGCTTGCTCTGGAATAGAGCTTTGGAGATCCAAAACCATTCCTATCTTTCACTCACCTAGTACAGATCATGGAGGTGCTCGATCATGATATAGGAATCCATGTCTTCATGAGACTTCATGAGCTCACTAGACATTACTGAAAGCATCAAACATTGAATGTCGTGTGCATCGTTCCAATGTTTATAATAGACCAGAAAATCATCATCACTTTCCCCTTGGGCGGACGAATCAAGAAGTGAGGACTCTAACACATAAAACATGTGTTCATGGAATAGGATAACCCGAAGGCACCTAAACTATTCATTAATGTTACTTTCGGTGAGGATATTGTCTTTATCCAGAATTGATCACCGAGAAAATGTGGTTGACGAGTTTGTCATTTAGATTATACAATTTAAAATAGAAGATTTATCAGTACTTCCTTGATGACATTTTTATGAGAAATAATAAATTTTATTAAGTCTCCCACTATTTTATCATGTCCCAATGGCCTTCACCATTTAACTCGGAATGTCTAGTTGATTTAAAATTCTAGTGGAAAGGATCCATATTCCCCTTTGCATAACCCCAAAAGGGTTGGTCAATCTATTTGAAGGTATTTAGGTAGGAAAGTGTATGTCAACTGCGAGCTTACAGTTGCTTGATCTGTTGAGTGGACTCCCCAATCCTGAAATTAAAACTTGGATTTCCTCAACTCATGCCTCCAATATTACACCAAGTATAGAAAGGGCTACTCCTCTTGATGTAATATGGTCATGTTGACCTGAAACCTTTCATAAGGGCCACCTCTATAAATGTATGTTTCCCAATAAGGGTTGGTCAAACACATTGTTTTATTGAGTCTTTCCCTTAATCAAGTAACAGAAGGCTTGGTTTGACTTAATATGGTATTTGAGGGGTTTTAATCATTTATGCGTAGTTTCTCATTATCAAATTATTTTTAATATTAAGTGATTCTTGCTTAAGTGATTAACCATGTTCTGTAATGTTTACTCATATTCCAGTTTTATTTTATTCCATCTTTGCATGCTTGTTTATTTCATTAATTATGTGATCGTGACAACTCATACATAACAAATAAACCATGAAATCAAATACAAATAAAATAAGATTACATGATCATGAGCTTCTATTGGATAGATTATCTAGAGGTTCTGCTAAGGTAACCCTGACCTAGGGAAAAAACTTGAACCTGATGGTTCATGTTTTTCAGATCCCATCTGTCAACCTTTGCGTCTTCATTGGTTGGTTTTGCCTCAGCATCAGATTCTTGAACCATCTCCACTGGCTTGGAAGATCCTCCATTACATGGGTTTTACATTAAAGAAACCATGGGCATGCTGGCCCTACATTTTATTGGAAGAAGGCTCGTAGGCCAACGAATTCAAATTTAAATTAAACCATATAGACATACAAAGGGTCTTTGGTATAGCTCAAGATCATCCATACCATGCAATGAAATTTATGCTTTTTTAGAATTCAAATTCATGTAATAGTTCTTTTATTTATAGATAATTCACGCTTGAATTAAATTAATTATAATCTTATAATTGATCAATTATTTATCATAAATTCTGTTCTGAATGTCCTTGAGAATCTTCTCATCCATATTCCTTATACAGGTCTTTGTACTTGTGGAGGAAACCTAGTAAAATTCTATTTATTTAAAGTACACATCATGTGGTTTATATTTACACGCCGTGTATTTCTTTTCACCCTTTATCCAAAGTACATGTCGGGGGCCTTGGCATGTTTTCTGTATGTTTGAAAATTTGGAGTACACAACGTTTAGATTAATCTAACATGGCTTGTACTTCCTTTTTTATGTTGTTACCGACCTGGTAATCCCACGTACGGGGAACATGGCTTCTCCTTGTGCACGGTTTTCACCTGGGCCAGATCAAACTACACGACGTGTTGATTCAACATACACTTCCTGTATGATGGTCTCCACGTGTTGTTCAATTCTGGTCAACACGGTGTAATAAAACTCAGGTATACTCAATTCACACTAAGTGGTTTTGAGGACCAGTACTGGTTTGTTGAACCTACGTACATGGAATGTAGTTTTCACTACACGCGGTGTATTTCGGTGTTGTACAAATAGAAAGAGTGTCTCCTCCATATGAGTTCCTCACTTTTATATTAATCAAAATTAAAAATAAGAGGTCAATTTTTTATATTAATCGAGAAACTAAAGTGGAAGAACATATCTCGTTTATTCATATTAGAGAATGATTTATCTTTAATTGAATCAAATATAAATGCATAAATTATCAATGATAATTAATTAACTATATACAACATTTGTAACCTCGCTCTGATACCAATTTAAGGTTTTAGGTGCAGCGGAAGCGCATGGTTGGATGTTCCCACTTGGCCTTTTTTCATTAACAATGATCAATCCGGGATCAATACGATGATAAACGCCAATCTCCACTGATCGAATCACAAAAATAGACAAAGAAAATGAAATTCCCAGAACCACAAAGTAGGATAGTTTTAGGTTGATTAGAATTAATTCAATCAATTGAAAATAAGTACATTTTAGTGTTCTTTCTTTTGTGATATTTCTGATCACATTCCGATGTGATAAGCCATTGCATCATAGAATCCAAGGGTAGTATTCCTCTAGTGGTGATCCAAACATGCACCCTGTTTCTCTAGACATCGCCAAAAGAGTCTCTCGGTGCTAGCGTGGAGAAAACTTTTCTTGTGTTGTCCACATTAGATCATCTCGATCTGATGGAAGAGGATCTCTCTCGGTCTTGAGAGCGTTCTTGGATGAATAGGTTCATTCGGCCTTGAAATAATTCTCCAGAATTCTTGTGCACAATGATTAAAGAAAAGTGTTGGTGTTGTGAGAATATTTATAATCAGGCTTGAGGTTATATAATAATGACAATAAATAAAGGCGTTATGTGTTTTATTTATTTCATTAAATCTTATTGAAAATTCCCTTGTCAAATCATTAATTCCTTGACATGCATCCACACTGATTATAATAAATATTATTTAATAAGATAATATTATTTCCTCAAAATATCTACTGAAAAACTATACTGCATGAAATTATTAATACATGTTGTGTACTTGTTTTTTATAAAACTACATGTGTGTAATCATTATTACATGGTGTGTACTTGTTTTTTTTCCTATCCAAAGTGAAAACTACACTGCGTGTAATTAATACATTGCATTTACTTTTCTTCAAAATAAAAACTACACGGCTTGTAATTATTAATACATGGAATGTACTAGTTTTAATTTTATTCTTCTTCCAAAATTAAAATCATTTAAGCTTCATTGAATAATTATTAACAAAGTATGTGAATAATCATTATTCTACTTGAGATACTTGGATACACTAAGTATGTGAACCTCTAGGCCTCTTTCTCATTGGCATTAGGTGAGCTTTACTAAAGTCCAATATTACAGTCTATAAACGGGTCAAGGCACCCAAGAGAAATAATTTGGCGTCGCATTGACGTGTCACCTCATACGAATTCTTACCGTGTAATTTAATCCCTATTTCTCAGTATCTCATCAAGCAGGTTTCATGGCAGTGTTAGAAACCTATATGCTCGATCTGTCATTCTTTGACTTCAAAAAATAAACCTGTCTTGTCACCATGGCCATAGAATTTGTTCGACAATTCTATTTCAATCAAATGGCCTGAGATATCTACTTCCATAAATATAGAATCGACAAATCCTTCCTTGACTTATCCATTAACAACATGTCATTCGTGATGCACCCAACATACCCTACTTATCGCCAACTCTCTTCCTGACAGTTTTCGTCAGCAAATCTAACTGTGAGCGACATGACATGAGTTAATGATAATATTCCAGTCCATGGAACATTACACACGCTCATAGATAGTAATTTCTGATGAGACCATGACATGCGGAATTTCTAATGGCAGGTCTGTTCTCATAATCTCCAATCTTGGAGATTTCTAAGTACAAACTCCATGAGAGAGAGTCTCGTCTTCATATGAGTACTCACACATTACGGTCTGTATAATATGTGTCCTATCATAGTGTGTCATCTAACTACAGAATTCTATTTAAGACTATCGTTATAAAATTTCAAGGTTCTCATTATATCGGGGATCTTCCATGACCTTATCAATGCGACAAATATTTCAGGACATTATTATATTATAGTCATGCAGAACAATGAACAATATATAATAAGTGAACATTCATGTAATCAAAGTACAAAACAGTTGGTTCTCAGGACACAAACCCTAACAGTTTGGAAGATATTTTAGCGGTGTTTTTCTAAGCCAAAAGGCTTTGGAGGTGTGATCTTTATTGAAGGGGAAGTAACCTTTGATAAGAGAGGTGAGGGTCACTTTATGAAAATATTGAAATATTGTTTCATTATAAAATAATTTTTGGTTTATAATTGATAAAAATGGATTTATGTCAAGGATAAGGTGCTGATGGGAAGAAAAACTGTCAACTAATAGGTTTTAAAAATGTATAAGTCAACATATTAACATTATCTTTTAGATTTTACTCTTAGTTAAGTAGTTTACCATTTACCATGTCTTCTTGAATTATTATAATACACGGTTAATAAACATATTATGTAATGAAAATATAACCTAATGTGGATCGTTAATTACATATCTATAATTAAATAATTCATTTTGAATATCCTTATATTTTCAAAACTATTATATAATTTTAAAAAAATAGTATTTGATTTGAAAACTCATTTATGTAAATTTTGACATTATTTTTTATTTGGGTTTTGTGAAAGACATAAAGATTGTATTACTTCAAAAAAATATTTTGAATCAACCCTAACATATCATATTTACTGATGAAATTGGGGATGGAATATAAAAATTCAAATTATTTTAATTATAATATTTATAATTTCATTAATATGATTCATTCATTAATAAGGAAAATACTACATCATTATTGTGTCAAAACTAAATTTATTATTTTCTTCCTAAAAATATTAATAAAATAATATGATATTGAAATTAATTTTAGATTTCTAAAAACTATATATAGGATAAAATATCACTTATATAAACACTTCTAAAAATTGATTTACTAAATGATTTATGTTAATGTTACATTTTCCATAACATTAAATTAATTTGTTTAAATTGTCATTATCATTTCCATGTTGCTCCATGGGGACCCAAAATAGAACCAAGGATGACCATGGTCTGAAAAGTATCATCTAATATTGTTAGGACATGTGATAGGGTAATTTAATATTATTATAATATTATTTTTTACCCTTATTTACCAAATTTACCATTTGACCATGGTAAATAAAATATTTACTAAATTAACTATTAATAATGTCTAAAAATAAATGTTAACTATTTACAAAATTTTTAATTCTAATTCCAAATATGGATTCCATTTTTATAAAATCAAAACCTAGATGTTTTATAAATTAATTTAAAATTAATTCTCGTTGTCCAAAGCGAAAAGCGGGTCTTTAAGAAGTAAAAACAATAAATAGATCGACATGTGTTTATGTACGATTTAAATGTGAATTAATATCCAATGACCAAAATTATATTAAATTATAAAAAAATAATCTAATTATACTTATAAAATACTCAAATGAATAATTTAACAATATAAATTATTTTTATTAGAAAAGTTTTATATAATTAAAATTTAGTATTTTTTATTATTCATCAAAATATGAATGTTATCATTAAAATACCAAATATTTATCATAAGGTAATTTTTATATTTAAGATCCAAAAAGAAAGTCCAATTTTAAAAATAAAATTTATAAAATTATAAAAAGTGGGTATTTTTATTCTTATCTTCTTTTAAAATGGCTAGTTTGATGGGTCGTCATGGTCTTGACCTTGGTGTTACTTAAATAGATCGTTATTGAATTATTTAAAGAGAAATGTACTATGGATTCATGGTGTGTTACATTTTTATTATGATACGTGTTTCTGAATTCATAATCATTATATATTAATAATATTTATCTTCTTCGATGTATGATGGAACAATATCATCTAGAAGTGCTGAAAATCAATTTTTCATTTTCATCTAACCTAGTGATTAATTGATTGGATGCTTGCAATCAAACTAGTTCTAATTTTTCTCATTACACATCATGATTGATGTACAATATCTATCCATGAATCCAAATCCTTCACACCAAAAAACATTTCCCTCTAAAGATATTTTAGTGTTTTCAGCTCCATTTGGATTCACCTGTTGTTATTATTCCCTTCTATTATCATAGCTATAGAAGCCACATTTTGTGAGTGTCCCATCCTTCCACAACAATAACACCTGGTCAACGGTTCATTATTTTGTGTCACTTGTATAACACTAGTTATCCATGGGGGTATATGAATATTATAATTCCACATTGTACCCAAATCAATCATTAATCTCATAGTGGGTTCCTACGGTCTTGCATTATTCGTCCCAAACTTTTGTTTTTGTTCAAGACCCATATTAGTTGAACATGAAGGATCCTTATTTTCTAATAGACCATTTTTCTCAAATTAGTTCTTTTCTACCACCTATTGATCTGATTTCTTGATAATATAATGGGTGTCAACATTTTTCATTGATCCTCAACATTCCATCATAGGTGGAAGAATTCCTCTTAATGTTCTTCAATGAATTTTATTTTTTTAAATAACTATTTATTTAAAAACAATGATCTACCTTTTCTGTTATTAAACTTGTAATTTATTCCAAATAGCTTCTTTGGAGCCTTCAAACAATGAATAATTGAGATAATAAATTTATTCTATTAACTCAGAATTCTCTTCTTCCTGTTAATGCATGTAGTGTTTGGCATCATTATCCACATTATTGTATTTCTATGTTTTTCTATCCAAAAACCTATCTCTCCAAGATAGGATTCCTATTCATCATATATATCAACTCTACATTTGGCCTCTTCTTCATCAATGTCGCTTTATTCATTTTTCATACAGTTAACTACAACATCCACCATATCATTATCTTCATGCAATTTGGATTTCTGAACCACTTCAACCATAGATTCATCTAAATATTCATTTTATTGTGAAATTATATTCTTATTTTTTAAGAAATATCTCTCGAACTATTTATTAACTTTTACGTAGGCTAAAAGCTTCTTCATGGGAATTTAAAATTCATCCTCATCATCTTCATTGATGTTCATGGGGAAACTTGTTTCAAGATTAACAACCATGTCAAATCGAATGAATGTGTGTGGATGTTTCCTTTTGAACATTCCTTTTCAACATTGAATATTTTATGAATGGAATGAATTAAAACAATTTGTCTCTTATTCATACCAATAGTTTCCAATGGTGAAATTATTTATGGTCTTGAACTCCGCATCAATTTAATTCCATTTTCCTAAAGACTCAATTTCACCATTTATCATATCATATGTGATACAAGTATTGTGAAATCTATCCAAAGTCAACACCATCATATCATTACACTCCAACATAGAAACATTAGGATTAAACCAAGGGAGTAGTATTCTCAATATGTTCTCGAGAAACATATCATATTTAAAAATTTCTATAAGATAATTCATGTATTCCAAAATAGAATTCACCCTATTAAAGAAAGCATCAATAGATTTATAGGGGTTCATTTTCAGATCCCCATATTTTTCTAGTGAACTTGAGGTTGTGATTCTATAATATTTGAATATCAAACATAGATATTCAGTAGCATTTGTGACATGGCATGAGTAGACTTACATGTCATAACCTTTGTATATATATAATTGGATAAGGATACACCAAATTAATTTCTTCCAATGGCTTTGTAATATAATTCCATTAGTTTAAAATATGATAAATAAAAAATATTTATATTAGTCAAGATTTAATGGCCATGTGCTATAAATATATCCATTCATAATGATCATAAGTAGTGAAGGATCCTATTGATCTGTAGTGGAAAATTGTTCCCATCAATGATTCGAATCCTTTAGTGATAATAATCCTCCATTTCATCTACTAAGAGAGAACCAATGACATTCAATCATTCCAACTGATAGAAATTATTATTCCCAGTAGGCTAAATACTATGAGAAGTGTGGTGAATTAGGGTATTACATATTTAAACCAATACAATTTCTCATATTGTATCATTTTTAATCAAAACACCCTTGACTTTATTTAAAGGAACAATGTATGAACATAAATTTATGCATGCATGAGACACAAAAATTTTAAAAAGTTCACCCTCATAGAGATATTTTCAATGATCATTAAATGGAAGTGTCCCGACGTACCAAATCCACTAAAAG
Organism: Viscum album; assembly: GCA_963277665.1. Lineage (NCBI taxonomy): Eukaryota > Viridiplantae > Streptophyta > Magnoliopsida > Santalales > Viscaceae > Viscum > Viscum album. The sequence goes on along the minus strand of OY728135.1, from coordinate 597,984,016 downwards.
AAAATGGATTTTTACAATATTCGGTGCAATCTCACTATCCCTCCAATATTACAACGATTCACAATTTGAATGATCACGGCTCTATCAAATAAATTATTCACACTAATTCGTTAAGAGAACCGCTTTTGATTTAATGAATCAAATTGTTTTACAACTCATTCAGTGTATCATTTAGTTCCACTTTAATCTTCTTGGTGATTACCCCTTTAGAATATAATCACTGGGAAACATAAATATATCTTGCTACTATTTAGTTCCTTGCACGCATCATTATCACATTGAGCACAACATTTTCCTTTCTATGGAAAACAAACTTATGTACAACTGTTATATTTTTTCCTAAAACTATTCTTACGCACAACTATCTAATTACAAAAAACTCTCATGATACACAATTCTTATGATATTTTGAACCATGTTTTCCCTTAAGGTATGATATACTCAAATGAGGGGGGTTTCTAACTATTTATATTCCCGCCCGACCTTGCACATAATGTCATAAAGCATCTTCATCAGTACATGTAAGATTCTCTATAAGCTCGTAAAACAACATTGTATGTCGTATTTGGTGTGTATCTATCTTTTGTGTAGACCACTTCATCTTTATTCCCTTGGTGTGCACAAACTTACTTTCACGCAAAAACAAATCATTTTCACGATTCTTTCCTTTTTTATATTTTGATATGGTGATCTCAAAAGATTCATTGTATGTAGCATTCTGAACATCCTTCAATCTTTCATGCAACATTCATTTCTAAAGACATATTTATCCATTTTTCAATTTTGGACCCCAAAAAATTGGTATACACTGGGAAACATCACCACCTTGTATACGATCTTTTTAGACCACCTCTATAGCATTTATTCCTTTATCATTGATCTTTTTTTACTTAGATTTTGATAAATATTTATGGAACTCCCTAATTTATCATGAAAACAAACTTTTCCCAAAAAAACACAATCCAACCAAAAGTTATTCAAAGACACCTTGAGGTATTTTTTCTAAAATTCTCCTTGACACAATTTTGTAAAAGAGCCACATGGCTCAAAGTACAATGTTTGTAGGTTCTACCTTCCATTAGGTCGGAGGCCCATTACAGATCACCCCATGATGTAAAACAATGCCAAGGTATAAAAAGTATCAATGTGGGAATAATTACCCCCTCTAAATTCAATAAATCCTTACAATATTTAACTTAAGAATACAATATGACATGTTCAAAATATATATTTCCATTAACCAGATAATAATTATTAGAAAACAAATAATAAAAACCAAAAAATGAATCACATTAAGAAAAAAACCAGAATCTTATAATGATTACTTCATTAGAATTACGATAAAAAAATAGAAACTAATATGCTTATAAAAATAAACAAATAAATATCAGTTATCTAGAGGGCGATTAAAAAGAACCCAAAACATAATCAGGGATATATAAATTCGTTTTAATATCCCATGATCTTTGTGATAATTGTTTATACTAGAAATTCCCCTATAAGGATGAAGAACATAGAGAAATTCAAGGAACATATGGAACTCACTGATTCCCTATGTCATGAAAAATAATTTCTTATACCAACAATGACATATGAAGGGTTTGGTTCCATGATAAGTAGGATTCCACATTGAATCTTTATAATGAGTTTCTCCATGGAAAATACTAGTCGATGAAGAAAATATGAATTTTAATTAATGTCATTTAATTTATTTAGGGATATCATTTAGTTTATCTTTATAAGAAGTATGTTTCCATAAAAAATTACAACAAATAATGGTAAATTAAAATAAACAAATATGGCTTGAAAAATTCACTTTAAAATATTGAAATAAATCCATACGAAATTTCATAGATAATTAAAAGAATACCTAAAGCACCAGGTCCATAACAATATTCTATATAAGGGATCTATATCTTTTAGGATCCAAAGGAAATACATTAACTTTTTGAAAAACTATTGACTATGTAAACCGAAATAAGTAGTACAAATAAGTCATCTATTTTTCAATTGAAATGACCCCTAACTTGTATCAATGATAATGCTAGTTTATCAGCTATCCACTTATCTACAAACCATTGGCCTCCAATGTGAAACCAATTACAAACCTATAAAAAAATTCTAAAGAACATTTTATCACATTCCCAAATAATGATAGATATTTACAATCCATCATGATCACAAAGAAATATTTTTAACATCCAATAAAAAAATTATCAAAAAAATCCTCATGAAACTACTCTTATAAGGAAAAATTTTAAAATATCCCTAATTTATATAATTTGAAGTTCGTATTCCCTTTTAATCATTTCTCTAACAACCTTTATGGTATACAAATCAATTAATTTGAGAAAACAATTCAATAAATATGTAACCCCACGAACAAAAATAAATCCATCTATGAACAAAAAAACACACAATAAATTCTAATAGACATAATTTATAAAATTAAAACCAATGAAAATTCAAGTACATGAAGTAAGACAAGGGTATATCCCATTAAATTGAAACACAAGAATTAAATTCATTGTCAATCTCACCACCATCATTGGAAACCATAATAAATGGGATGTAATGATCCTCATACACTTAAATACCTATGAAAATTCATCAACAATTTACTCTAATCCTAGGTTTGTAATTCCTTGGTCATTAGGGTTAGAGTGAATTGATCAAAAGGGAATAGTTTGATAGAATAATTTTAAGGGAGAAGTGAGAGATAACATTTTACAAACCTTGATGGAATCCACTAATTTAAATTGAAATAATCAAGAATACAATGGGGAAATGGTTTTGGATATGAAAAAACATATCATTAAATAAAGAAGAATTTCGGGAGACAATAGTTATAATTTTAAAGGGAATGTACTATAATTTAAATATTTAACCCAAGGAAGACATGACTTCATGACACAATAGTAGGACTATGGTTTGTGGATTAAGTAACATGATTCTCAATGTAGTATCTTAGGAGTTCCACCATGGAGAACATCTATGTGGTAGATGTATAGTTCTAATACCGTCTCACCACATTATGGTATATAAATTTGTGTTGTTTTATGTTGTTTCCATCGTTATCCTGTGATATAGGACTGTGGCTTGTAGCATGGAGATATATCTATTATGGAGATCGGTTTTGTGGACCCCTAATCATCAATGTTGTACTATCTATAACCAATATATAGTTTCTCCACCAATATACTAAAAACAATGTGTCCTAGTGGGATATAACATGGGGTCCTAAAATAAGTATTTATCCCAATAATTTGTTAATAACCCCTTAAAGATCAACAAATATCAATTAAATAATTCATTTAAAATAAACAAAATTAAATAAATAACCATGACATAGAGGTTTAAGTAATCCTATATATGGATTGTTTGTATTCATATATATATCCCATGTATTATTTTTTGTTTATAGAGTGAGTATTTGTAAATAATATATATGATAATAATCGACAAATAAGAAATAGTTTTTTTAAAAGAATCCTGCCCATATTTTATAAAATCACATCATGGTTTATTATGTTTTTATAAAAAAATGATATTTCATATAAAACCATATGTATTTTTGCATAATTGTTTTTAAAAAAATTGGTTTTGAAAAAAAACTCAGTTGTTTTTATTATTTAAAAATATTGTTGTAAGTGTAGTAATTCTATTAATGGTTTTTACCATTTTTGTCTATCTTTATTGAAAAAATATATCTACGAGAAACAACCACAATGTTGAAAATATTAAAAATTCATGAATTTTTATGTAACCATATAAAAAATATATAGTACTTATAAACTAAATTAAGGATCTTAGAGGGACTATCGAGTAATTTTTTTCTTAAAACATTAAATAACCCATTTCTGTTTATATATTATAAAAATAATCAAGAATATCAATGTGAAAATTCTGATGTGATGGAAATATAGTTATCTATATTAATATATATGTTTATTATGTATTCTGAAAGTTAAAATTACTATGAATATATATTTTAATATTTTTCAAATCAAATACATTAAATATAACTCATGTTTATTTGATTCTGATAATGTATCACACATTAATCATTTTAAATATATACAAAAACTTGAAATACAAAAATAAAGGGATATATATTTGAATATTTGAAATATGAAAATATTTTTCTGTATTGTATTCTATCACTTATGAGACAATTCTACAGAGTGGACTAATTATATAATTAGTAAAAGTTTCTTATCATACATTGGTAAAATGAAAAATAAAAATAAAAATCATTCTTGGATAATAATTTATTTTCATTATTGATTAAAAAGAAAATTTTTATACATGAATGAAATGTTTTATAATATTTTGAATTATTTTAATTTTTTATTAATCATGCATATTAATAATTGTATTGAAAACATTCAAGAATCATATGTTAAATTTGTATATTCTTACACAATATACCATTATAATTGTGTCTATGAGATTTTAAATGAAAAATTAAAATAAAAAATTTCTATTGAAGGATTGATTAAGCTGTTTGATTATAAATTATTTGAAAATATTGAATCTTTCTTGTGAAGAAAAATGTACATTTATTTAATTGTTTTTTATAGTGATCATAAATGATTGGAACTAATAGAGATCAATGATCATAGTGAAATTTTTATATGATGGTGTAGTCTATATACAGAAATTAATACCATTAATGAAGAAATTGGTCATCATAGAGTGCTCTCCATCAACTTCACGACCCACAACATCGGATAATGTAGAACTCGATGTTGATGGATATTTTTTTATGACGAATAGTGTAGAGTTGGCTCCACAACAATCTGTGGTTGTGAATAGTGGTGAAAAAATGTCTATGGATGGTGTACAAAATTTTATTATGACAGCTGGTGTGATGTAGGTCCCCCATAGCTCTGTTGTGCCAGGGGTAGATGTGGTTCCACAAAGTGACGCTAATTATGGGTTCTCTGACAATCACTCATTCACATGATTCAAATATACAGTAGATACTTCCATTATAATAAAAGGGAGAATTGATCACATTAATGATGACCCTCATTCTATTTAAGAGAGATTAAAAATGGGAGAATATTCGATCTTATCCAAGTTATTTTTACCAAAAGGATCTCATCCCCAAAAAATTGATGATTTTAAGGAGGGAATTTCATCTTGTTGGGGATTTTGATTCTTGTAAATGTGTGTTGACGGGAAGAGGATACATACAAATTCACATTCCCATAGAGTCCCTTAAAATTAGTGATTTGAAATTTCATTCATTTTATTTTAAACCTGGAATTAGCCTCTTTTTTGAATGGGAAAAAAATTAAACCCATTAGATGTTGGAAACTCAACAAATCATGTTTAGGATAGTATTTATGGTTTAAATTGTATATCGTGGAACCTGTAAATTTTATATGAAATTTTAATGAATATTAGAATACCAATTAAAATTGATATGTAAATGGAATTACCTCACTTTGGACACTTTTCTAAATTCTTGGTTGATATTGAATTGGGATCTACTCTAGTTAATAAGTTTATGCTTGAAATATAGGAAGAAATTATTTAGTTGAAGATCATTTATAAAAAATAATTTTTTTTAAAATAATGTATTTTAATAGGTCATGATCAATCTAAATGCTGGTGGTCCATAGTTTTCGATTTCTATTCTCTATAGGGACATGATAAAATTAAATGTTTTAGGAAAAAAAATCATATAAGCTCAAAATGGTAAGTTTATTCCCCATATAGTTTCTGAGAAAAAAATGTGTCTAGAAATAATGATGGATTATATAAATGAGGATCATATACCCGAGGACGTGAAAAAATCCATAACTGATGAAATCGATGATATCATATGCATCACAATATCATGGGACACTATCTTCTTAGTAATGAAGAATTCTTCCAATGAAAAAATTACATAAAATATTTCTCATGAATTGATGGATAATAAAATTGTTTAAGATAATCTTAGAAATTAGGTTTATCAACAACATTCACATTAAAGGATGTTTAATTCATATAAGAGAAAGGGAATGAAGTGTTTATTATCTTGAACTCATATAATTCCCAAATATTACTATATATCTTCAAAATAGATTGTGGATAAAGAAACATTTCATCTTGTTTCTTAAAAATAGGAAAAGTCTCTATTTTCTCCTCAAATATTGGTTTTGTAGTTTAGTTTAGTGATTATTTCATTTTATGATGAAATTGATGTTAAAAAGATATTAATATAGATTCCAGAGGAGTCTCTTTGGAAAAAATCATTGAGCAGCAGGAAGATTGCTCTGATGATAGAAATAGTGTTGAAACATTACGGGAAAGGCTTCAATATCTACCCTAAAATAGGGGGACATCAAGAGGCTGGGGACGTGGTCATGGGAGGATAGGATGGAATGTTTCTCAAGAGGAGAAATAAATCTTAATGAATTTATGATGAAAATGATAGGAAATTAACTATTTTATGAGGGTTTTATAATTTTTATTAATGTAGTCTCTTGGATTATATTTCATTTCTTTCTTTTAATAAAATAGTTTCATCCCCTACCATTCTAAAAAATTATTTAAATAATTATAGTTATATGTATCTAATGAGCATTGAAACATTTTAAAATTTAATAGTTTCCAAATTTGATGAAAGAAATCCACCATCAATAATTATTGTGATTATTTTATTATATTTTAGTTGTTATTACTTGATCTTGTAATTTAAAAATAAATTTTTACAATATTAAATTGTTTCATTACTCAATCCTCCTATAATACATCTTTGGAATGGTGCATCACAAGGGCATAATTATTCATTATTGAACATTGTTTAACCATTGATGATTTTATGTATGATTTCATTATTATTATAGGGATATGATCTTGAAGCATCATCAGTAATACTATACTAAATAATATTTTAGGTAGCTGTAAAGGCGGTATATGATATATATATTGGAAGGGTTCGAAATTTATATTAATAAGTATTTTTTTAGTTATGATTAATTTTATAAACATGTCTAAATATTATATAGTTATTTATAAACTGAATAAGTACATATTTTTTGGATTTTTCATTGATAAAATCTGATATTATTTAAAAAATCACGTCCAACACAATATATTTGGGTTTTATTTTTTAATTTTCATTATAGAAATTCATATGTATTGAGGAACCAGTAAGAAGAATCTTAAAATTTCAGGATATAGAAAGTAATAAGTAGAAATGGTTCTAATGATTACAAACAAGCTACTTTCATAATATATAAAGTAAAACATGACCAAAATATGTAAAATAATAACATAAAAAGCATTGTCATATTTTTTAAGGATCTAAGAGATATATTTTAATTTATTAAAATTATGATTAAATAATATTAATAGATAATGAACCAAATTCACAATGAGAATCTATTTAGAGTTTTTATTCTATGAAATTGATAGTGTTTACAGTATCTTAGATAGACTCCAAGTTCACTAACAATGTTTGGAACATGGTGGATATAGAAGTAAGGGTGAGAATTAGTGTCAATGTGGCTTAAAGAAACTAGGATTCATGGTTGAATATTTTACTATAAATAACTCTCAATGGTAAATTAATATAAAACATCATGGTATTTTATATAATGATACATGTTCTATAGTTTTGATAAAATTGTTCATTCAAATAATATATTCCTTAAATGTTAAATTAAATTTATTAGATAAATAAATGGATATAAAAACTACCTTCTAGAGTGGTAATAAAATATATATCATATATATGATATAATCTAATGGGTTTAATGATCCTAATAATGTTTCTAGGGTGTTCAAGTTGAAGAGGTTGATTGATTGATTAAGTCATGATTCCCATATTTGGAATATCTAATTTTGTGGGGTAACAAAATAGATCATTCATTAAGAATATTAATTATTCATATGTATGGAACTGTAGAGGGAACTCTAGTATTACTGTAGTTGCTATTGTAGAAGGTACTATTTGGCACTGTATTAGTCGGGACTATTCTCCCATTTTTTCCTACGAGCCAACGATTTGGTCCCCGAGTCCTTTAAGGCCTTTGGGCTACCCAATCTTTCGGGTCAGTAAGGCCTTCGGGCCACCTCATGGCCATTGGGCAACCATAAGTGCATATGCAAACCAGAAAACCTACAAGGAACAAGCACTAATATGATGATGATCATGGAGCTTTCACCATAGTAGAAGCTAAATAGATTGTAGGAATGAGAGCGTATCGAACCATCAATCAGGACAAGCTTGATCATGCACGAGATAGCCTAGCTGAACAACCATGTGAAGTGGGAGAGCTGATTACTTTATGAAGATGCTGGGGAGGTGTAGTTCCAAGTTTTTAGTCTGGGTTGTATGTAATGTTTGTAGCCTATGAGAAATGAATTCTCCAAGGACTGTGGTAAATGTAATAAATTTTATTATGGGCCTTGTAATGGTTCCACCTCACCCCTTGAAAGGTTGATTATAAAAAATCAATAACAAATGAAGGTCTTCAAGACATTGTAGAATCATGAAATATTGAGTAATATAGTTTTTGGTGTTAAATTTTTATAACATACTACTAATTTAAATTGATATCCCATCATCAAAATGATTGATCATAAGTTTCAGAATGTTCCTCAAAATGAAATACATGGGTGTGCAATCAAATATATTTTTTATGAAAATATTAATAAATAAATCATAAAGGATTTCATAGATATAGTTAGATAATATATATTGGAAAAATTCTAATGCGTCTTATTAATTATATCTCCAATAATTGGTACTCAGCTAAAATATAATGAATGGTGATTATAATGAATTTTTTTTCTTATAAAGAGGCATAATGTAGAAAGATATGTATCTATAATAAGATTAACAATTTAATCAATGATGTGTATTTAAAAATGTTTAGATAAATCCTTGAACATAATAAGTAAATACTAATCTCAGTAATAATAATGGAATTTCAATGAAGAACATAATTAACTACTAAATAATTGCAGATATTTTTTTATAATATAAAAAAATAAGGGGGAGATAACTGTAATGGGTTACTCAGAATTTTTGTTTTTTATCTAAGAAGAAGGATATGATATATCAATATTCTTTCATATTTTATATAAATTTGGAGTTATCAATAAGAAAATACCAAACAACAATCCATTATATGATTAACAATAGTGGTAGAGTGTGTTACTATATTGGATTCTTCAAAGGAATCATTTTATATAAAAAACAATTACTAATTGTGGGGATGTTTCCATTATTTTGGGAGAGAACACAACTTATTATGAAAAAATAGAGCTATTAATTATGATAAATATATATGACCCCAATAATTTACCTTGAATAAAATTATCAAACACAATCTCATTCATGAAATCAGTGAGAGGGTTGAAATAATTATTTTCTTGAATGAATATATTGAAATTCCCCTTAATTCCCATTGAAGTACCTTCAATGGGGGGAATCCGGTGTTGAGTATTTATAAGAAATTATCAATAATTAATTAATCCATTATATCATCTTTTTAATGGATGTATATTTTCAATTAGAACTGTTAAATCATTTTATATTTTATCAATGAAATCATACCACATGAGATTCAAGTTAATCGTATAATTATATCATAAAAAATATTTTTATGGTGTAACTAAAGGGGACACTTTATTTCATTATAGGTAATTCCCCCCAATCATGTTTTAACCACTATAATCCAGCACTACCTACAATGGTCACTTTTTCAAAACTATTATAGAGTTTCATCAGGCATACACGTGTCTTATTCTCATATAAAGTACACAAATATCTTCTTAATATATTCATAGAGTCAAACGGTTGTATATCGGCATACCCTGTGTCCCATAGGTTATATGGATTCCTTCCTACTATATTCATGTATTAATTTTTTCTATATCTTGGATTAGATTACTTATCAGCTCTGATCAAAGAATGATCGTTGAATCCTTATTTTTCTTTCTACTTTAATATTGTGATGTTCAAACTTCCCAACACTATATCATCATTATCATTTTACATTTATATTTTCATAGTTCATTACACTCATCTACAACTATTAGTTTTCTTTTCACTCTCTCTATCTATATATTTTAGAATTTCGTTTTAAACATAGGTCCTATAAATATTATTCCTTAAATTTATAATATAGAAATATAATATTTCATTGGTTTCAATGGATCCATTCATATATATACATGACCTTTTTCATATATGGGTGACCTCCCATAATATTATATATGTTTTTATTAAAATTGTTTTATACACGTAAACTATAGGTGTTACCTTTCCATTATCGCTATCTCATTTCCCTTACCTAAATAAAACACTTCTATAAAATTCAAACATGCTTGAGTACTAAGCCATTTCTATATATTAATCTCAATGTATATCTCTTAAAATATAATCTATTAATATTTATCACAAATATAAAATATATCACATCAAGGATCATGATCTTACGGGTTGGATGATTTTTTACTTTAGAGTGGAAACCTTTGAAGATCTCTTGCGTTCCACCTTGATTATGTATTTTCTGAACACACTAATTAACTATTAATAATAATTTATATTAAATCGCATAAAATGATTATATTTTAAAAAAATAAATCACTTTTATAATTTCCACATTCATTTCAACATTTAAACCTAAATGATATTATTAATAAATTCTAATTTGAAAAAAAATAGTATACTATGATCCTCAACATCTCACCATCCTAAAATCAGTCTCTAACCAATAATTTCTTATATAATTATTTTAACATGATGGTATGATAATTATTTAACAATCCAAGCATCAACAAAAATGGTTTTCTCATAATTCTGGGATTTCCAATTCAAAAGTGAATTTTAATCATCTGAAATAGTTCTATATTTGATCAACTATGTAATTTTTTAGGATCTCTATTTATTGAATTTATATCCAAAATTACACAACCTTATTGGTTTTTTAGTTATTTCAAGACAGTAATAATAGTCCTAGAATCACCTAAATCGGCATCTTCTCTAGACAAATAATCTAGATACTAGAATTTCATTTACCAGATTAAACAAAAATCTATATATCATGGATAAAAAATATATATTGGATAAATATAATATACATAGGGTAGAGTCAAACATATATAGTAAAAAAATTATTAATATGTAGACATAGAATAAAACATAAATAGGTTTCATTGACATATCTTATGATTGAATGACTTATACAAAAATCAATAGGACACATATGTTAACTCATTTGAAATCCTTAATCACTCGTTTTCAATTCCAGATCCACTTAAACATAGTCTAAACATTTCCATTCATATTACTCAAACTATAAAATATTGAATTAAAATTATGATGGATTAAAATCATCATAGGGCCTTGTCGAATTATTTCAAAACATTTGGAACAACACAAATGATTAGGAGAATTATAGGAATAAATCAACATAACATTTTTACTACAACCATTTTCATAAAACATATATCATCATCATTTAGTGGGTTTAAAAATTATCCTAGATTTATTAATCTATGTAGTAATTCATCCTTTATAAAAAATCATCCTAGTGTATTATTACGATGATTTTATAATTTAATCATTGTAGTAACCTATGATTTCTTATCAGTAACTTAAATTATATTTTCCAATTAAAATATTTTTATAATATCTCTATATTTTGATTCTTATCCACACTTATCTAAAAAAATTAGTACATAGAATTGGATCACTTCCAACAGTACGAAAAAATATTTATCATAAATGGCATCTCAATTAATATTTGTGTTTATGTGGTTGCACCCATAGAATCCATCTCTTCCAACCTCCCATTCCAACAAATAAAATATCCATTTTATATATAATTTAAACCATATCAACTCTTTTTTCCATATTTAATGTGATGCACATCCAATATTCATGTATATACATTTAAAATATGAATTTAAATTCTCTATAATAAAAAATTAGAAGCAAATACAAAGGTCACTTCAATATCCCACTTTCTTTTTTTTATGCATACCAACACATTATATTCATATAATTAATACATGAAACGTTATATTTTGTCTCCCCTATAATTATAATATAGAAAATGGTTTAATATTTTTATAATTTTCTTCCTTCACTTTGTAAATAAATATTAATCACCTCAAAGGGAATATTTTCTCCCCCTTACTCTTCAAAATTTAATAACATTATTCCACCCATTTTTCACTCCACTTCAAATTTTTTGAAGTATCTCTAAGAGAAAATAGTGAAATTATTTAATTTTATAACAAATATACATTGATATTCGAACTCTACATCTATGTGGGCATACACATTATAGGAAAAAAGATTTATTTTACCAAAGAATATAGGTTATCCATTAAAATTAATCAATGTTTATCAACTCATAATTAAACTAATTTTTTTGATTTGAAAATATATTTTATTGATAGATTGAAGACCTAAACTCAACATAACAACCACATTTCTACATCCAATGTCATTTTATTTTACATCACTATTATGTTATAAATTTATCTACATTGTTTTTAGAAATTATATAACCCATAATAGGGTCAATAGATTGATTAATGTACCACTAGCATAAATTATTTTTAGGGATATTTAGATTCATATTTTTAACACGAAATTCCAAATTTATAGAAGTATTATCTTCGTTAGTATCTTCCCCTAGTGGATTTATAACAATACACCTTCAATGTTTAATATTTATTTTAGAAATATAAACCATATAATATTTATAAACATTTATGTTCAATATCATTTGATGATAAATAACAATTAAAATTTATGTTCACTATGCGGGGTTAATTTTTTAAATCTTCAATCTCATTTCCCATTTCAAATAACAACTATCAGAATATGTGGAAGAGGATATTCATCTTATGATCTGCTGTTAAATAAATGTGGATACGAATTGCTTCACACGTGATTATAACCTGTTTTTCAACAGCAAAATTTCTTAATCTTCAACATAAATATTTACCATATTATTTTCAAAATATATTTTGTCTGTGAAGAAATATTTTATTTAGTTTTTATTCTTCTTTTCATGCAAGAATAGTCTTTTGACTTATTAAATATTGTCAATTCCACTATTTTATAATTATTACAATAATTTAATGACATATATATGATCTGGACATATGATCAATATATATTTATGTTCATTCTACATCATAATAACTTATGGGGAAATCTGCTTTGTTGAAATATTTTTTGACATGAACCAATTGGTTCTTTCTACTTTGATATCTTACAAAACCATATGACTATGAAACTAGGTATTTCAAATGATATAAGTGAGTACAAGTATATTTACAATTCCAATAACATATTTATTATCACCAAATGAAAACTTTTTCAAAAACCTATTTATATCATCCTCATTGATACCATCACCATAATAATCTTTTTATTCATTTCATTAATCAAGTATCATTTTAATTATAGCTTTCTCCATTGATGATTTACATTAAATTCCATCTTACAATGATCCAAAATGTGTAATTTTATACCAAAATTGTTTCATATTCTTTTATTTTGTGTGAAATATTTCTTAACTGACAACACTAACATCATGGGAATAACATTCTCATCGTATCTCTTTATTTATTTCATTCTCAACGATTAATTTTATTCCTTTTTTAAATGCATCTTCAAATATATCCATATATTCTCATAATCACATAATTTTTTTACATTTATAATTAAATATCATTCCAAGTAATATATTAAATTAACATTGAAATATTCACTTTAATTTTTATGAATTTCAATCTTATTTCTAATAGAGATATCCTTTCTATTATGTTAATTATGTCCTGTTGGTTTTCACTATCCATTAACTCTCCTTCTTCCTAATTTTGGGATTCTACATGTTGTATAATTTGATATATTATTCCAATACATAATTTATATATTACAAAACCTCTAAAATCACAGACATTATGTGAATAAATATTTTTCCAATCACGTTATGTATAGGTGGTATATATTTTAATGGTTTTGGAATTTTCTATTTTGGGTGGAAACCATAATTGTTTAGGCTCAATTTGATGATCTTATTTTATCAAAATTTCTCACACCCACCATTAATTCATTTTTAAGTGTACTCTAATTATTCTCCTTCATGATATTTATATATTTTAATTTTAATATATCTCTTTTATCAAGTCATTATTAATTTAAAAAAATCAATTGGACTTTTAGATTGCACTCACTGTAAGGATGAGATGGATACTCTCAAATTAATTCTTAGACATTATATACCTTAATATAATTTAATTTGTGATCAAAAATTATTCTTAGAATACTATGTGAAACCCTAGATTCTTCCAGAATAATTTTTAGATTCAAGTTGATCAGTTGTTAAATTTCACATTTTCTCTCCATTCTTTAAAAATTTCATATTGGCGCAATATTTTTCAGTTTCAATTGAATGATTCTTTATTTCCAAATAGTTTTTTAATGTTAATTAATTTTCACCATTTATTATTATTTTTCATTGAGTTCAATACAAATATATTTCACTCCCCTTTACATTGGCATTTAATTTTTCATCATTAACAGCCCTTATGACTTTATATAAATTATTTAATACATGAAATTAATAAATGTCTAAAAATTTAACCCTATCCATGACATAATCTATTCATTTTATTATTTAAATATAATGATCATACATTTCAAATAAAAAGGATAATATGTCATCCCTTATTCTCAATAATTCTATAAAATATCTTCATATATATTAATTTTTATCCAAAGTCCATTCCATAACATCCTCTCCCTTTTTTTGTGATAAGTAATTTAGTAGTCCATTTATATGTGGTAATATATATGACCAAAAACATCATATGTAACATTATTCAAATAAAATTTTAATTTGAAAAAAATAAATAATGTGATTATTCATTAATCTCATCTTAATTTCTCAAAAATTATCCATTGGAGGAATTTTTTTAACATATTTAGATAGATACTATTATAACTACATTAGTAAATTGTTACTCTACAAATTCCATTGAAGTTTGTCTCTTATTATTATCTTCATTATGTATCTTATTTACCTAGTACTGACAGATAATTCAACATGTATAACAATATGAATATAATCATAATTTTTAATTATAGTAACTACATAAAAAAGTAAATATCAACACATCATTAACAATTTATAAAAATACAATGGATGCTAAAATTTAGATCTAAAAATAGGGAACATTTGTTATCTTTCTTGTTCAGATGACCCTTATGAGTGATGTTGTTACATAATTGGGGTGAGGTTAATCAGGTGTTGTCTAATTATTAGGATATTTCATAATCTTCTTAAAATAATTAACACCATTATTCCAACATATGTTACCTGTTTAATTGTTTTTATTAATTTATGTTATGAAATCTAATAAAAACATGAAATTTATGTAATGTATGTAATGGGATCATGTTTTATTTTTTCATGTGTCTTTTTAAATGACCACTCTCTGATATGATTTCTTATTTATCCAAACAATTGATTCTCTATAATAATCATTCCCTGAAAATAATGGGATCTTCTTCACATATCTGTACAGAGACACAATATTCATACCCTTTTCTATTTTAAATTAGTCTTCCATGAACAGATTCTCACAATAATCCTAGAGTTTCACTTTGAGGTCCCTACCTACCTTGATTTCCACATGATATAGGGATTCATAAAATGTATAAGAAAATTTTTCTTTTATAATATTATTGAATAATATTTATTATCATATATTGAATGATTGGATATCCAAAACTTATTTTTTTCATTCTTAATTAAAGAGTCTTTGAATATAATAGTTTCTTCAGGAATATTTCTCATAATTATTCTCCACTAAAATCTCAATGTCCGATATTATTCACTGAATATGATCACCTATATTTCTAAACATAATATGTGTTCATGTGATGTTATCAAATCTTGTAGCTCATGGATATCTAACATTCTCAACACCAAAAATAAAACTATACCTAAAAGGTTAGTCATTAATTTTCTATTCATAATTTTTGTACACACAACATTGTGACACCGGATATGATAATCAAATAATGGTTTGATCCTTCATTATTATTTATTCTAAATACCCATATGTTAAATATTATATTTAAAAAATAATTATATTCATATTCCTGAACGATTTCATAATACGTTGAATAAAAAATTACAAAAAAAAATATAACATCATTTTAGATGATTTTGAAATAAATCTCACAAACTAATATTTAATATAACATTAAAGGTTTAGTTTCCTTGGATAATCGATATATAATCACCAAAATTCATTAATGATATTCAATGTCACCATTAATTTTATTTTCAAAAATACCCTTCTTTATCATGTTTTAATTATAAATCATTATATATTCGGAAATTGAAATATGTTTGTACATAGGCCTGGATAGTCAATAAGTGTAATCATGGAAGAAATAAATCAATTATTATAAGTGAGAATAATATTTTAATTAGATTATGATAATATATTAAATTTTATAATAATATAACATCAAACATTAATTTTTCATATATCACAATAGAAGGATCGTGGAAAAAGAATTTACAAAACATGAATCATGGGTATGAAAAACCATGTTCATGATAAATTAAAAATACAACATAACTATGTTTTGTAAAAAAATAATGATGAACACACATAATAATAGTAATTGATATTATAGTGATGTAGAATATACTACATGAATCCATAACATAATGTATTCAAATTCATCATCACACTCCCATAACATAATGAATTAGGTATAATCAATATAATTTTATATTATAATGGATTAGTATTTATTAGATGTATCTCATATTATATTCGATAATATAATTTTAAATGTATCTATTAGTATATTAGGTTATTAATTTCTACCAATATACATTTTTAATATCATATGATATAACACCATTACCCAATAAATGAGCGGGACATAACATTCCAACCCATTACAGGATCAAAAACCATTAAAAAATTTTCATTAATAATTTGAAATTCATCAATACATCATGTTATAATTAACTCATGGAATGAAATGGGTTTTATTACAACATTAATATTGACTAATCAAATTTCATTCATTTCATAATAGTGGATGATAGAATTAGATAATATTTCCAATAAATAAAAAAATACATAAAGTATGTTTATAAATTTGAAAAATAATTTTATAACATCAATCAAAAAATGATTGGAAAATCTTGGAATATATCATTTAATTTTGGTATCTTTTGAAAAGTAAAAAGTCCAAGAACATTGGGGAAGTAAATTTCTTTAAAACCCCATGGAAAAAACTAAAATAATAATAATTAATAATAAATTAAATGATGGTTGTAAAATCCATCAATACATTATAAGTAGAAAAAAGACCATCTGTTAACACTATATTAGAAAGTAAAAAAGTGATTTGTATTGAGAAATTCTGAAAACTCTTCTTTATATTCATTTCAAAATAATAAAAAAGGTATTATAAATGAAATTTAACAAAACATTAGTGAATATAATAACATACGTAAAAAAAATTTATGAATATTCATATGATGGAAAACCATTTCTGTCCATACAACCAAGATAGTGTCAACCATTATTAAAAATATTATTATAGTATTTTCATTAAAAAAGTGGAGGAAACTTGGTATGATACAAAAAACTATATAAATAACTATATAATATAAAAATCGTTGATCATTATGAGAGTAAAATCATTTTATATCCACTAAAATAATGTTAATCATGGAAAATCTCTATTAAAAATGTTATTGAAATATAAATCCTTCGATAAGTCTCAACATGCCTTATTTTTATTTTATCCTTCGGAATAATAAATTTAAATTTATTATAAATATATTTCACAATAATATTCATAATTATTATACAATATATTATACAATCCTAATTTCCAATCACCATTTATCATGAATTATTTATTAAATTATATATTTTGTGTGTTGATTGTTTCAATTTTTAAGCATGTTTCATTTTTAAAATTTCTGTATCTGCACCATTTTCATTGAATATTCATATCAAAAATCATTATAATGTAATAAATAATATATTTATTAACTTTTAAAAAATCAATAGAAATAAATTTATGGTGGGGGTGAAAATGAATAACATCAATTAATAGAGGTGGTGATAAGCATGTAAGAAGGAGTGATGATTTAATTTGTAAATTGATGGAAGGAAGCGAATAAAAATAATAATTTACCCTTAAAAATTAATAAATATATCATATATAACATATCTATTTAGTAAAAGAATGTATATTTTCATCCATGTGAGGTGGTGATGAAAAATGAAACGTGCCTATTTACGGTAATGGTAGTATGTACATGTGCTAGAGATAAACATTCATTTTCCATTAGAATTAAATGATATAGGAAATGTATGTAAAATTAAGAAAAATATAATTTTTAAATGTAAATATACCAATTTAATTATGTTTGAATGGGTATATAATTTTTAGTAGATGTATAACCAAAATTAAACCTAAAAAAGCTTAGTAAAAATGTATGCCTCTTCCATGGATGATATTATACAAAAAATAACCTGAGGATTTTTGTATGAAAATTTTAGGATTAATAAAACCCCCAATGTTATAGAGAGTAAGGTTAAAAAGATATTTAGGAATGTTTTGGACGAACTAGATTGCTCAATGTTTGTGAATAAGTGGCAAGAGTTTCTTCTATTTTATAAGTGAGGTGAGTGGAACCCATGCATATATTAAATGTTTTATGATAATGGAAAGTATTTTTCATGATCATCTAGATAAAATGAAACTTTCCAAATTATTCTATAAGATAGGGAATACAAAATTACAAAAAATCATATTTAATAATATTTTAGTAATATCAGTTAACATATTTAAAAGTTAAACACCATTATTTACTGTTTTAACCTATACCATGGTTAGAATATTTTTTCCATCAGATTTATTTATTATTTGTAATGATTAATCTGAATATATTACATAATATTTTTTCTGATAATTTGAATTCTTAAATCTATTTTTCAATATTTAGTTCATATAGGTGTCACAAATTAATTCTAATATCAGTGCATAAAACTAGTACAATCCATATTTAGGTGAAAAAGAGATTTTAAAGAAAATTTAATTTTGTTATCATTCTAAGAAAATTCAAAACAATTAACTGAATGACAATTTATTTGATTGAACATATTATCTATAAATTAAATTTAAGTAACTAATTAATGATGATCTATATTGTTTTTTAAAATAAAAACTCATTATGTGCATAAAAATAGTTTTTATTATCTCTTTTTTCATTACTATGATTTTATCATTATTTATCACCATTTTATAATAGATTTTTCTTTGGATTTCATAACTATTAGCATTTTAATACTCTTAGAATCTATAGTTTGGGTAGAGATAGATATTACACTAGAACACTCTTCCAAGATTTCAATTCAAAATTGTTATTCTAGATTCATACAACATGTGGTTTATATGAATCTCCCTGACAAATTCACTGACTACATTAAACATGTTAATTATTAAAATTATTGTGGCGGTAAGGAAGGTCACCCATAGGTTCGAAAAGTCACATGGTCTGAAAAGGGTATGAAAAAGTTAGGTCCAGGTGAGTGAAATGATAGTAATACAATAACTTATGGCCCTTCTAGTGTCCTAGATCCTCTAAAAAGGTTGAATTAAACTAACTAATAGACTAGTGAGGATAAGAGTCACGTTGTGAAAATTTACCATAATAGTAATTTTATGAACCACTTACATGAGGCCAATGAAGAATCATGATATTTAATGTTTTTCATAGTGCTCTTGGTTTAACTGTAGGTTTTCCTACCTCGGTGATGGGTTAATAATAATCTAATGTGTCTCATGATGCCTCTCAAGATATAGATGTTGGTTTCCACTATTACACTATTGATTCTTAACATAATGTTGGTGATTAAGATTGTAAACATGAGGGAAATTATTTAAATTCATTCTCTATAAATTGTAAAAAAATGATTTACTCAGATGATTACATGAAAGTGAATACAATGAGGACATATAATCATATAGATTTTTCTATATAGAAATAAAAAACATCCCTAGATCTTTTTATTCCACTATGACACAATAATTCCCCCCAACATCCTACTAATGTTAATCTGTTTTTCACACCCATTAATGAATATTCATCAAAACTATTAATCTTTGATGAATACATTGATCAAAATTTGAAATATTTATATAGTATCAAGTATGATTAGAGAGAGGAACTTTTTTCTTCAGTTGGTGGAATAATATGTAGTTTTTTAAAATAAATAAAATATGAGGAAATATTTGTGAATGTGAATCATTAAATCAGCATCAAAATTCATTCTATAATGTAAAAATGCATTAAATAAAATCCTTACACTCAATAAACGTAAATTTGATAGAAATGGACTTTATTTTAGTTTCCATTTCACTTGATGAATTTTAAAGATACTCTATATAATTTTTTGGTAATTTGGTCCCACTAGTTTATTTCAACTTGAAAAAATCTGTCATTTTGGATCCAAATCTTGTTGTTGTCTTGATATCATTGTGCACCTCTTGATATTGTTTCTTGTCTCAATTTTTCTGTATAAAATTATCTTCTCTATAGGTATTTATATTTAGTATTCATCCCAAATGAAAATATTCTTATGAAAATTTTTATTCATTGGAGAACTTGTTTTTAATTTTTTTGATCTCTATATCCTTGGTTTTGTTTTTCCAAAACAATTCCCTTCCGATCTTATAAATTCAGTTGTTTTTTTTAACATGGTATTATGTTCCTCGTGATGATGTGTTAATAATATCTTTGGCACCTATGTGATTCTCATTTTTAGTCAATATTATATGGGAAATTCACATAGTCCTTTTGATATTGGTTGTTGATTCGACAATTTTTCTCTTGGATATTTCCTTCAATTTTATTGATGCACCTCAGCATTCTGATTGTTGTGTATCCTGGGGGTGGAAGAATCGTGATTTTTTTGTGTATTTTTTTTACAAAGAGACATTAATTTTTGGACACTTGTATTATTAGATGATGGATGTATTTTCAAACAGAATATTTTTTCTTATAGTTACTCCAATAACATAGGGATCCTTATCACATTTTCTTGTTTTTATTTTAACTATGTTGGAGAATTTTATTTCATCAGATCATTCCATTGAGATGGTATTTTTTCTTTTAAGGTGATGGTGTTACCTTGGAGTTATTTCAATTATTAGATGAGGTGATTTCATGCTATAAGGTAGTATAATATGGGAATGTATGATTCAATATTATGTTTAGTTTTTTTTGTAACCTTAACTTGTGTATCCCTCATTTTCTTGATGGTGTAAACTCGTTACGCCTCATGCATGTATAGTAACATTTTGATTCACTAATAAATTTCATTGAGGCTTGAATTGGGTGATCAATTCATGTCACAGTTTTTGGAAAAAAATAATTATCAATGTTTTAATGATTAGTAATTTCTAACATTCATAGAGGATGAGTTTCCATAAATATAATAATTAAAATAAATTAAATTAAATCTAAAATGAAATTTATGATAAAAATATTTTTTAATGTAAAATATTGTTGTAATCAATTAATTACTAATGTAATCGTTCCTTATTTTTTGATAACTATATCATAATTTTTATTATATTAATTTAATACATAAATATCATAAATATATTAATCTATTAATTTTAATAATTATATATATTCCGTATTAAATTATTCATTTTTATCATTGTTAAGATGCTTATAATTTATTGACTACATTTAATACTTTAAATATAAATATATCCTAAATTCATTGGTTGTCAAATTCAACCAAAATTATAAGAGTATCATCATAAATATTCCATTATTCCACCATAAACAAATGAGTGTATCTCTACATCACCACCACCTCATTTTCCAATATAGCTTCCATGGATTTTTGATACCCCCTAGAGAACATTATCATGATGTTTGGTAATATTTCAAAACACTTTATCAATATTATCAATGATTTATACTAGTTATTACTCATGTATATGACAATTCTTTAAAATAACTTCCTATAAGATTAGTATATATTAAGTCTCTATCCTGTACTTCTTCAAAATAGATACATGGAACATATTGTCAACTTGTGGGATGTTTTCTTGAAGAACCATGTTATATGATAACATCTATAATTTATAAAAAAAATTATAGAGGTCGATATATATGGGTCTCAACTCCCCCGTACTTAAAAATATAATATAATTTATTGTGGGTAATATTCTTTATAATTCCTTACCACCAAATTAAAACAATAATTCTCATAGGTAAATTTTCACATAATTTTTTGTTCCTCTTTGAGTTTTGATGATGTTATTATTAATATCTAAAAAGAATTAAGCCATTTACTCCTCTATATTAATCCCTAATAGCTTAGGATATCCAAATCCATTCCATTATGTTGGAATTCTCTATTTGATTCCATACAGGGATTCATACTGATCAATTAAAATGATTAATTTAAATATATTATTTTATGAAAAATCAACAATAGGAATGATATTATATAAAAATCATTTTAATTCCATAAGGAATGATCTCTCAACAACTTCTTCTATTTTACTTGTAATTTGAGATTATATATTTATATAAGTATTATATATCGTGAATTTTTTCAAATTTGTATTCAATATTTGTTTATGATTTCCCTAAACCATTTAGGTAACCATTGGATATTTATTAGAACAGATTAATAATGGTACTCTTTTAATCCTTAACACAAATTGAATATATTTGATGACATTTTGATCGAGAATGATATATTATCTGACCGAATAATGTGAACTGATATCGTAATATGATCTGCTATAACACAAATATTGTTATAAATTTAATATATCTTAGAGTGTTTTTTGATTAAATCCATTGTGATTTAGTCACATTTCTATTCTATTATCAATGTTTTAATAATCCCATTATATATTTTTCATTCTTCCTTAAATAATGGCCTACCATGAAATGATATTAACATTCTTCGATATATCAATGTGGCCACAATAAAAACTATCAGATTTATCTATATACAAATTCATGATATTAGGATGAAAACAAAATGATGCTAAATGTGATTTATTCAATAACTACTATAATTCTAGTATTGAAAGGACACAAACCTATTTCAAAAATCATATTTTTACATCAATTTCATGGTTGAAATCCAAAACAATCCATATGTTCTTTATAATTCCAAAACATTTTTTGTCCATCCTTAATCTTCACATAGATATATGGTTGAATAGTCATATGATTAATATTATATTTATCCCCATATATCATGTTTTGAGAATATATTATCTATAAATACTGAAAATATATTAATTACCTTTCAATCTTCATAATGGGTAAGCTAGCATGGTCAGTTCAGCAGAAACCATGAAACACATTTTTCACCATCCTAGGGTGGTATTTAATTAAATAGACATAATGTGTAATCATCTCCATCCTTCTCTGTTACATCATATTTGAATCATTATATATAAAAATATACTTCCATATTTGATGAACTGTATATATGTGTCACATTTTAGTAAAAATATAATGCCTCCAAATCGTATAATAAAAATGTGGCATTCTAGATCCATATCATATTATGTGATTTTTTAAAACCTCATGATTTTGTTATGCATATTCTACCACCATGTAATTATTCATTTAAATAAATCATATTTCATTACTGTTTTCACAACTATATTCACATTCCCTTCTCCAAAAAAGGGTTATGTTAGAACAAGATCACTATCCAACAATGTCTTATGTTTCACGAATTTCAAATGTAATTCAACATTACAAATGAATTTACTCTCTCCCATGTAAACATCGATAATTTAATTAATGTCTGTGATAATGTTTTCATTTTACATCGATAATATCATTGATATCCGATAAAAATTGAGATCGTAGTTATAATGGTAAATGTGTTCCATTACTGAATAATTTTTATCTTCAAAGGGTCCAAGATATACCATGTTTTGTATTTATATTACCCTAGAATGTTAGTATATTTAAACAGAATTAATAATGTATAAATATAGAATAATACTCATAATTTTTGAAGGTAATAAACACCATCCATAAATGATCATTATAGTCTTCCATTATAATGGAATATATCATTACATTATCTATTATAAAACTCCAATTAATCATGTTAATTTATAATGAATCTACTCAATAAATCATTGAAAACTCTAGGGGTATTGGTAATTCTAAATGAAATATTTACAAATTTTTAGTGTATATACATTATTTGTAAAGTTGAATTTAATATGTCCTCCCAATTGACCCTCAATTAATGATATTCAAGTAAAATTAAATTTTATAAAGTTATTAAACTCAATAAATTATATCAAAAAACCATTAAAAATGATAAGGATACATATTATGGATTGAGACCATGTTAGGTTCTTGATAATAAGTGCATATATGATTTGACCATTCATATATCTTAATAAAAATAATAGGTCAACTTCATGGTGAAGTACATAGCTGAATGGATCCCATATTCAGATTCACCTAGTGTGTCTTAATTATTTATAATAATTAAAATAGGTTCATTCTATATGGAGTAATTGAAATTTACATTGCACCAGGTATGAGTTCTATTGAAAACTAAACTTCACGATTTTGTGGAAGTCTAAGAAACTATTTTTGGAAATATATAGGCATATTCTTTAAAAAAACTAAAATTTTAAGGCTGATATTTTCAAAAAAAAATTTAGAAATATACCCTTCATGAATAGGTAGTAAGGCCAATATAGTGGATGAAATATCTAATGGTAGTTAATTTTCAATATTTCTCTTATGGATTATCATAAGTTGATTGATTATTTCAAACATGAATTTCCTTCCTTGTAATTTTATATAGGATATTCCAATAGAGATCAAATATATCCCCAAAATCACATCAAATTCAACTAGAGGGTGAATCAAAAGATATTGTTTTGTAGATGAACTTTTGACTGGAGATATGACCATCATACCAATAAGATATTTCATCGAAAACATGAAAACATTATGGAGGGAATGGGATAATCATAGAAAAATATAGAAATATAAAATACTATGTATAAATATATACAAACATGGAATTTAATATCAAGAGTTAAAAATAATTGTTCCATTCTTCAATTGATTTAGGTTCAAATTATTTTCTTATAGAGAATTTTTGTGAGTATCAATAATCTATAATAAATGCATGTAATTAGATAATCTAAAAAATAATTCATATGAGTTTATAAATTTTTTCAAATTCATATATCCAATTGTACATTAAGATAATTCTATATCAATTTTATTTCATCCTATTTTTGTCAAATATTTATTTAAAATATTCTTTATAACTTTATCATATAAAAGTACTAAACACTAATATGATAAAAACAGAGGTGAATTAAGCATTATGAACATGAATATTTTATTATTTTATATAATTTTACATATTTCAAGAATGATCATTAAGATATCCCACAATTATATTCATAAAGAATACCATTCTTATACCTATCCAACATAAAAACATTCATCATGACCTAGGAAAATGGACTCATTAGATTGGGTAAGATCAGATGAAGAAAAAGGGAAAACCTAGAAGATATTACTCAAAGGGAAAAATGGCCATTTGATGAGTATAAGGATATAAGAACATAGTCTTGTGATTAGAACAATTGAATCTTATATAGTAAAGAAAAATACCACAATAAGGGTAGTATAATAGAAAAACCAATAACATGAATATTGGATATCAATGAAAATTATTCTCATAATCCATGAAAAAACATAACAAAACCTCATTGAATTATATATGAATGTGGAACAAAAAATACATGATTTCATAAATTGGTGTATTAGGGATCACTACCAAAATAGAACAATATATTGGATAAAAATAATCTCTACAATCCCATATCATTATGGATTGGGTATCATCCCTAGAATTCACTAATATAATATATTGTATTTTATTACCTATATCTACAAGTATATTCGATCAAGAACTATCACCATCATCTACATATATATCGTATTTGGAATTATTAATAGAATACCTAGTAACAAATTAAAATATAACACCATTACACAATATATTATATGACTAATGGACTAACTAATCATAAATTATTATCCATGTATATGCATTCAACAAGAACATATCATTCATGATTCCATCATCATATAATTTTCACATGGAAAGAAAATAGTTACATAAAAAAATTTATAATGCGTCATCATATTCTATCTTGATAACAGAGGTTGATTTTATCCTTATATAATATAATTTTTATATAACAATAACCCATAAATAATTTATACATTGAAAAAAATTGTTTTAAAAATAATTTTAAATATATATTGAAAAATAAGGGGAAATAACCAATCATTTGGTGAAATATAAAAAAAATTCCAAAACAATGGAAATAATATTTTTATTGAATAGAAAAATAAAGATGTAAATGAATGTTTATAATAAATATATTTCATGACAATACCCAAATCAATTCTCTCCATATATGTTAAAAATAAAACATTCCCTTGAAACGTACCTAAAAATTCAAAAGTGTGTAGATGAAAAACATTTGAAATATTCATTTTAATAATTTAAAAAGAACCCTTATGGTACAATGAGAGTCCATTTAAAAAAATTTGAATACAAAAAATATCATTAATAAATTGTGAAGAATAAATTTATTTATAAAAAAAATTGTGATGTTTTAGATGAGAAACTTTTTTCATTTCATTAAAACATTATCTTTTCATTATTTCTAACAAATTATAGAATAATGGTACAAAATCATAAAAATAATTGAAAAATCTAAATTAAAATAAAATGGATGGGTATTAGGTGTGATAGTTTATATTATCTATATTATAATAATTTAAACATAATAATTTCTTGTTAAAATTGTGATTTTAACCTAACCTGTTTTTGTTAGGTCTCTAGTTTCGTTATACCCATGATAAACTCAATTATAATTTAATTAAATTTATTATAAATCTATATATAAACCATATTAAATCTTATATTCTTAAATATGAATAATTCACAATTTAGTTCAAAAATAAATAAAAAATTCTCCATTGAAATAATCATTTTGGGTGTTATCTATTTTATTTTCTTGCATCAATCTGTTTAAAGATTTTGATTCATGTACCTTGTCCATGGTTGGATAATATCCAATAACATTACTGAGTCATAAATATTATACTTATTCATTATATAATATTTTCGATGAAATTTATGTACGGCATTGATTAAAAATTATTTCCATCACATTGTGGAGGTGGTAGTATGCACATACACATGGGTGATTCTTTGAATTTTAAATGGATGAAAATAAATAAGGAAAATTAAAAATAAACCATTTAAGTCTAATAATTATTTAAAAAATATAATATACATTATTCAAAGACATAATCTTAATAATACATTTATAAAAACCATAATCTTATTTCATAAACGAGGTGTTATGTATGTAAAATTATCTTATCATCTTATGTTATTATTTTAAATGAGAGTGTTATTATTCAGTAGATAAACAATGTTTTATTATTATGCATAATGGCTATTGTATACCCCACTATCTACTTGATTTCTGAGAAAAAATACAAATAATTTCACCATGAACAATATCCAATTGATTGAAAATCATCATCCAGCTAATGCACCCAGTATGAGGGTCAAATTCATGAATCCCATGAGTTTTAATTCATTGAAAACTGGCCCATATTTTATAATCCAATTCTCAACCTTTAATGAATATTTGAAAAATCAATGATCTATCATAGTATTTAAAGCTCTTACATTAAGATATCTGTTTTCTCTAAATATTTTACCCATCCAGTGGAATATTAATGGTGATTAATTATTATATTTTTTCCAATGTACTCTTTATATTGATTAAATGAACATATATATATATATATATATTATTGTTTTTTTCTATCAATAACTAATGATTTTTTTCATAAATAAACCAGGATATACCTTTGGAAATGAATTAACAATGATTCAGAGTTTATGAAAAGTCATCATTGACCTACTCTATATGGCATATTGATAAGGGGTTTTTAACCAATTTATTTTTTCATTAGTATATGGGGTGCTTTTTTTATGTTTCAACAATTTCAACCCTTAAAAGAGCTATAATAATCAAGAATAGTGGTGCTTATGAGTATTTACTTAAATAATGATAATCTATAGACCTTATTCTACTTTAATATATCATTGGATGAAGTATTTTTTATGTATTTATGAGTATTTTTTGTAGGACCCCGGGACACCCTGAGAGGGGAGGGGTGAATCAGGGTGGCAACTTTTTCTTCTTAAAGTTGTGGATCTTGTTCCCACGTTGGTAGGAACTACTTAAACCTGTATGATGGATATGAATAGCAATTAAACATTCACATGCAGAGAAATGACACAGCTATTTTTACTTGGTTCACCACTAAGGGCTACGTCCAAGGAGCATACGCCGACAGGTTGTCGGTCGTACCTAAATCCACTATGCTTCACTAGCTGCGGATTACAAGTGTTCGGGTACAGACACTCTGTCCCAGGCTCACTGCCTTTACAATTGTTCAGGGATAGCTCACTGCGTCCCTCGGGTCACTCCCGTTGACTCCCCCTGGCTCACTGCCGTTGGTGAAGTCCCACTCAGTTTATAGACGTGAAGGTCTCTTCAATAAATGTGCATTGATGTTCTTTGTCTCCTGTTCAGCATGAGACTTTTCTTGCATCAAGGTTCAGAGTTGATGCTCTTTATAGTTCAACCTTTCTTCTTTAGTGCAATGACTGAATGCACTAGATCCCCTTGTCTTCGTTTGCCATGTATGCATGAGATCATGCATGTATCATTTAGATTTCTTCTTCAATCTCGCTTTGCACCGAAAGTATCAGGCTATCTTCAGTTCTTGTGCAGCTCCAGAAAGGCGGGCGTGCTTAAACAGTGTCTGGGTCTCCTTTTCAAGCCCGGCGCGCAAGTCTCCCGGCGGCGCGCAAGTCTCGGGCGCGCAAGACTAAACTGGCGCGCAAGTGTCACTGAAGCACCTGCGCGACACTGCCTTCTTGAACTTAATACTTGCGCGACACACTTCCTTTCTCCCCCAAATCTTCTAGGGTGCGCAACCCTCACTCGGCGCGCAACCCCTACTTGTGCGGCTCAACCACCTGCGCGACGAGAGCTTGAACAATCTCAAAGTCTTGAGCTCCGTTAGAAATGAGGAGGGGTGGTCCAGTATTTATAGGCAAACTGGACCCCCTGCGCGGCGGCGCGCAAGTCCCTCGACGGCGCGCAAGTCCTGTCTCCAGATCCTCTGTCGCGCAAGTTACTTGCGCGACCCAACCAACACTTGCGCGACCTTCTTTCCTTAGCCAAATTGTGATGTTCTGATCCTCAAAAACATATGGCGCGCAAGTCTTTCATCCTCCAAGAGCTCGGCGCGCAAGTAACTTTGCCAAAATCACTCTTCTTCATTTGTCGATTTTGAGGCCCTGAAATTTGGCAAACACTGGAAAATAGCGCCACCTTGTATCTGCTCTTTTTGTACCGCCTCCAGATCATCCATTCCTCTGTCGATGTTCTTGAATCAAACATAGATCATTGACCACAACTCTTGAACTCGACATGTCACCATGGAATCTCCTTTGTCAAACGATCACCTCAACAACACTTCTTCTTGGTGATCTGTATCCTTCAGCAACTCTTTTGCTTTTATCACAAACTCCACTATTGTGATATGTATTCTTTGAAGGAACAGCTTTAGTACCATCATCCTCTATGACAGTGTGATGTGCATGGCCATTTCATAAGTCAACGCATTGGCACATTGCCTCCTTCATCAACCGTCATGATCAACTTCATGCAAACCATGTGATTCAATCCGTCAAGAAGTCTCTAGCATGGTTCTCACGTAATCATGAGTAATTGCATGGTCTTCATCAAAACCCATTGTTCTCATGCAATAATGAGGAATAGCATGGTCTTCATCAAAGCCCATGGTCCTTATGCAATAAGGAGAAATTGCATGGTCTTCATCCAAAAACACCATCCTTCTTTAATCATCCTTGGATGGATTACTCCTCACATTCTTCATTGTTGTAAACAATGTATCACCTTTGACACATGTTCTTTGAACTTACGATTAGCACAACAATCGTCTGAATCACTACTCCTCTACTTCATCGGAGTACTTCATGATCTCCCTCATTGTGAGCTTTCATTCCTCCATTTTATTGGAGTACTTATTGATCTCTTTCATTTTGATATTCCATTGACAACTATTGACAACAAATACAATCCTATACACAAAGTGGTTCCAACAATCTCCCCCTTTGTATTTTGTTGTGAATACCTTATACATCTTCGGAAATGAATTTGTCAATGTCAAAATGAGAATCTTCTCAGAAAATCAGCATTTCTTTTCATTTCACTTTTTCTCCCCCTTATTGACAAGAAATACAAAGCATATGGTAGGGAGGGTATCAATCCAAACTTAAGCAATGTTTCATTAACCATTTCACTCTAAGTCTACTTTAGCAATGCTCGATGTAGAAAACAAGAGGATTTGATTAAGTCGACAAGGCTGTCCATTATCCACAGATCATGATACCAACATGAGATGATAACTCATGTATCTTGTCTTCAAGGGTTTACCAATTTAATTCCAGGTAGAAGAAGATCAACTATGATAGAGAATAATCAACCTGAAACTCCTGCACTCACTTCAGCAAATAGATCAAAAACATTCAAGTGCAATCGGCAGGATAAGTGACCTTGGGGCACTTCCATTCTCTTTATGTCACTGATCAATTCAGTTACTCCCCCTTTGTAGAATAATCTTTGATCTGAGTAACCAAGGGATAGAGATTGAGAAATGACATACCTTCTCCATTGGCGTGTTCTTCAACAAATTCACAGAGTTACTGCTTTTGAGTCCAGCTGGAGTTGATATTGATTGAAACAGTGATTATGGAAGCTTCTTCATTCTTCTCCCCCTCAAGGGAAACACTCCTCATCATCTTCATCAAGAGTGGTCCTTCATCATAATAATCTTTGAATATCAATTGAATAATCTACTAAGGATGGAAACTTCTTCAGCTTGGCTATCAAGAGTTGACAGCATTCACTACTTCTCAGGTTCTCCCCCTGAGAGTATGCTTCACCTTCAATTCCCTGCATTATTAGCACAAATACAATACACAAATGATTACGGGAATAAGGTGGTTCCTTCTTGCTTCATCACGAAGACTTGCTTGGTTGAGGTTCTTTTCTCAACCAAGTTCCTCTGTTCACTCCAGTCTTCATGCCTGCACATTTGAATATATGTTCTGACATCTGTCGGTGTGGCATGGATCTGTTCACATTCTCTTCTACTTTGTGTGGAGAATTTTTCTTCTTAGCAGCCATCATGAATGATACATTCTTACTCCTCTTAAGGACTGCCTCTTGCTCTGGTATTAAGGTTAGACAACCTTTTGCAATGTGGCCAGACTTCTTGCATCTCTCACACAGAACTTCTTTGACACTTGTGTTTCTCTTTGATTGAAATCTCTCCTGCACTGTGTCTGCATCATGTGAAAGTTTTCCTTTTCCTTTTTCACCAGCCTTGGCCTTCTCATCTTCAAATTTCCTTATTATTTTCAAATCTTCTGGCCAGATGACCAATATGTCATGTGGAACTTTTGTAGCTGGTTTAGGTCTTCCACATGGGTTCATCCGAGATTCATCCCACTTAGTGCTTCTTTTGGATGAATGACCCTTCAATTTCATGGATCTAAAATCCTGGGTCTTCTCAGCTTCCCAACTTGAGATCTTCTTGGGGAAGTGTGTGTTCACAACATTCTTCTGATTTCTCCCCAAGGTAGTTGCATTGTGACCGCTGACGTTGCATACATCACAGATGTTGTCAAGAATTCCAAATCTATTTGCAGTAAACAGATGCTTCTGGACCTGCTGATGTTGCTTCTTTTTCTCTGGCTTCCTCCCCTTGGATATAGGCTTTCCCTGTGCTTTTCCATGAAAGGGATTATAAAAACAATCCAGCGCACAGTGCCCAAATCTATTGCAGCACCAACATTGGCCCACAAATCTTTTCTTCTTTGTTTCTTCAGTATTAAGTTGTTGGGCCATCTGCTTAATCGTTTGTGCTCTATTTGAGGAAGAAGCTTCCTACTTTTTCTTCTTATCCACCCTAGTCATGGTGGTAGGTTTCTTATTCTCACCTTTCCTCATCCATACTTGTTTAGAACTTTTCTTCCCATCTGCACTGATTGTAGGAGTGTATTTAGAAATATGAGTACAAGATGGTTTGGATGGTACCTTCACTTTCTCAGTTGCCTGGGATAGATCAAAGAGTGAAGTCATGATCTTCTTATCACATGTTGGAGGTCTTTTGACAAAAGAATCCTCCAGTGAGCATTGAGTACCAATAGAAACTGATTCTTGATGTGGATAATCAAGAGTTGTCATAATCTTCTTATCACATGTTGGAGGCATTTCAGCTTTAGACTCCTCTAACGAACATTGAGTGCAAGAATCACTCATTTCATTCTTTTGTGAAGTCTCAATATGTGTGTTCTCAATCTTGGTCAACTGAGCTTCCAATTTTTGACCCACAATATTGAGGATGATCTTCTGATCTTCAATCGTGATCATCTTCTCTTCACAAGTCTTCTTCAACCTTTCAACCTCATCTTCATGCATCTTAACTTTGTTTTGTAACAAAGAGTCAAGTTCCCTGAATTTAATGGAAGTTTCTTCCAAACAAAAATTCTTGACTTCATTGCTCTTCTTCAGCTCAGCTTCAAGTGCACGGATCCTTTCTTTTAAAGTCTTATTGACTTCCTTTTCTTCTTCAAATACTTTCACCTGTTTGATGAGCTTCATACTTTCCATAACTTTTATTTCCAACCCCTTTTCCATATTGTCAGCTTCCCTTTCTAATCGATTGATCTCAACCTACATAGAATGGAATAGGCTACAAATAATTGCAACCCTTTCTTCTGGAATATCATGCAGATATGTTCTAAGTTTTTCCTGAAAGATTGAATTAGGGGTATCATCCTTTCCTCTTGATGAGTTCTGAGCCACCTGCTTGATACTTTCCATGCATAATGTTTCTTCATTATTGGAATGGCATGGAGAACAAGACACTACATCTTCTTTGGATGTGGGGGACTTCTTTATCATCTTCTTCTCTTTCTTTTTCCTATTTGTCAAAGTCTTGGTGGATATAGATTTCTGCTCAGAAATGATTGCGTCATTATCAAGACTGCTCTTCATTGTTGACTCTAGGAAAGAAACTCAAATCCTCTTCTCAATAGAATTACTAGAGAATATCCAACATACGTCAACCTCCCTCTGATACCACTTGTAGGACCCCGGGACACCCTGAGAGGGGAGGGGTGAATCAGGGTGGCAACTTTTTCTTCTTAAAGTTGTGGATCTTGTTCCCACGTTGGTAGGAACTACTTAAACCTGTATGATGGATATGAATAGCAATTAAACATTCACATGCAGAGAAATGACACAGCTATTTTTACTTGGTTCACCACTAAGGGCTACGTACAAGGAGCATACGCCGACAGGTTGTCGGTCGTACCTAAATCCGCTATGCTTCACTAGCTGTGGATTACAAGTGTTCGGGTACAGACACTCTGTCCCAGGCTCACTGCCTTTACAATTGTTCAGGGATAGCTCACTGCGTCCCTCGGGTCACTCCCGTTGACTCCCCCTGGCTCACTGCCGTTGGTGAAGTCCCACTCAGTTTATAGACGTGAAGGTCTCTTCAATAAATGTGCATTGATGTTCTTTGTCTCCTGTTCAGCATGAGACTTTTCTTGCATCAGGGTTCAGAGTTGATGCTCTTTATAGTTCAACCTTTCTTCTTTAGTGCAATGACTGAATGCACTAGATCCCCTTGTCTTCGTTTGCCATGTATGCATGAGATCATGCATGTATCATTTAGATTTCTTCTTCAATCTCGCTTTGCACCGAAAGTATCAGGCTATCTTCAGTTCTTGTGCAGCTCCAGAAAGGCGGGCGTGCTTAAACAGTGTCTGGGTCTCCTTTTCAAGCCCGGCGCGCAAGTCTCCCGGCGGCGCGCAAGTCTCGGGCGCGCAAGACTAAACTGGCGCGCAAGTGTCACTGAAGCACCTGCGCGACACTTCCTTCTTGAACTTAATACTTGCGCGACACACTTCCTTTCTCCCCCAAATCTTCTAGGGCGCGCAACCCTCACTCGGCGCGCAAACCCTACTTGCACGGCTCAACCACCTGCGCGACGAGAGCTCGAACAATCTCAAAGTCTTGAGCTCCGTTAGAAATGAGGAGGGGTGGTCCAGTATTTATAGGCAAACTGGACCCCCTGCGCGGCGGCGCGCAAGTCCCTCGACGGCGCGCAAGTCCTGTCTCCAGATCCTCTGTCGCGCAAGTTACTTGCGCGACCCAACCAACACTTGCGCGACCTTCTTTCCTTAGCCAAATTGTGATGTTCTGATCCTCAAAAACATATGGCGCGCAAGTCTTTCATCCTCCAAGAGCTCGGCGCGCAAGTACCTTTGCCAAAATCACTCTTCTTCATTTGTCGATTTTGAGGCCCTGAAATTTGGCAAACACTGGAAAACAGCGCCACCTTGTATCTGCTCTTTTTGTACCGCCTCCAGATCATCCATTCCTCTGTCGATGTTCTTGAATCAAACATAGATCATTGACCACAACTCTTGAACTCAACATGTCACCATGGAATCTCCTTTGTCAAACGATCACCTCAACAACACTTCTTCTTGGTGATCTGTATCCTTCATCAACTCTTTTGCTTTTATCACAAACTCCACTATTGTGATATGTATTATTTGAAGGAACAGCTTTAGTACCATCATCCTCTATGACAGTGTGATGTGCATGGCCATTTCATAAGTCAACGCATTGGCACATTGCCTCCTTCATCAACCGTCATGATCAACTTCATGCAAACCATGTGATTCAATCCGTCAAGAAGTCTCTAGCATGGTTCTCACGTAATCATGAGTAATTGCATGGTCTTCATCAAAACCCATTGTTCTCATGCAATAATGAGGAATAGCATGGTCTTCATCAAAGCCCATGGTCCTTATGCAATAAGGAGAAATTGCATGGTCTTCATCCAAAAACACCATCCTTCTTTAATCATCCTTGGATGGATTACTCCTCACATTCTTCATTGTTGTAAACAATGTATCACCTTTGACACATGTTCTTTGAACTTACGATTAGCACAACAATCGTCTGAATCACTACTCCTCTACTTCATCGGAGTACTTCATGATCTCCCTCATTGTGAGCTTTCATTCCTCCATTTTATTGGAGTACTTATTGATCTCTTTCATTTTGATATTCCATTGACAACTATTGACAACAAATACAATCCTATACACAAAGTGGTTCCAACATTTTCTTGTGTCAAGGCATTATTATAGAATTAATAATGAAATCATATTCATTACTTATATGGCAATGAATCTAATGATTTATAGTTCTTTCCATTGAAATAAATCAAATTTGACTATGATGAAATTATCCATTATGTATGTGATTGTAGAATAACCTTATAATTATTTATTTCACATAAGAATTCATTCAAAAATTCATTCATTGTCAGTTGAAACCATATTTAGACATCTGTGACACATGATTTGTTCTCTATGGGTGTGTGACATGGTTTAGTCTGGGATTATTAAAAACCTTAGAGTTCTTCATCAATAGACATCAGGTAGGATGTTCCATAAAATTTTTGGATATATTATACAGTTATTTATATGGAATAATTAGTGTATTAATTTTTTGGGGAATGGAAAAAAGAAATATTATTTTCCTAGTGATGAACAATGGCTTTCCAAGGTCTCCTCACTTGAGGATCCTCATAGTTTGGTTCACCTACATTATCTAAATAACTTATAATACTTCGTTTTTTGGTTTTTATTATATAATGAAAACAAATGAATAATATTTTTTTATTTATTTTTTCATAAATAAATTACATGAAAATTAATAATTTAACCTAAAATACAAATTTAACCCTAATGAGGAAAATAAGTGTGGAATTGGTTTTGGGTTTGATTTATGATTGAATTATTATTATCTTTTAATTTTTTTTGGTATGATAATAAATATGGGAAATATCATATTTTAATTACAAATATTTATTTAAAAACTTTTATTCTTGGAGATCCTAATGAATCATAATTCAACATCCTCATATAATCAAGGTCTATGACAGACCATGGTCATAGGTGTTCCATCATATTGTTCCCATCTTTACATATGTTGTTTCAACAATTGATTTAATCAAATCCTATGTAAGTAGGCTTAAAAATGGTGAGATGTAAATGAGATTTAAATAAAACAAGAGATATAGATTCAGTTGCATGTCATTGGTGTATAGTCACCAAATCATAGAAATTAACATCACCATGCATGATACTAAAATATACCACAAACATCAAATAAACATTAAGGATAATTCATGAACACCTTGATCTCCCATAGGACAATCCTTAGGGTCAAACTCTCATTTTCAAGAGTAGGAGATCACTATGGTTGAAATATGGAAGTGAATAAAAATAGTAAAGAATGAAATAAATGAATAATTTTAAAAATAATGATGATTTTAAAATTAAATAAAAAAGTAAAACGAGATTGGGACGATATATATATATATAATATAATATAATAATATAAAATAAATGAAAATTTTAAAAAAAAATAAATAAAACATAATAAAATGATATAATAAAATGTTAATAATAAAATATTGATAATAATATAATTATTATTACTATTAATACTAATACTTTTGATGAAGATATATAAATTAAGATTAAGATAAAACGATTAGTAACACAATTTAAATTTAAATGAATGAATTATTATATTTATTTAAATAAAAATGAAATTATAATTTAAAAAAATAGAAAAAAAATAAATTTAATGGAAAATAAATAAATGAAGAAGAATAAGTGGGAGGATAATATTTACAATTCCATAGCTCATGGTGGAAATATCGTCACTCAATAATCGGATTGTGGTCTTTTTTAAAGAATGATCCCTCCTAATATTGGGAGATACGAAGGAGGTCATACTTCTCCCAATAAAAGTACCACATTGTGAATGGGGGTCTTGTTCTCTCAATGTCACACCCGCAAGAACCATAGGTGTGAAGAGGGAAACACCCACCGCTGACAAAGGATTAAATGATCCATGTGGTAGGAGACCACGGTGTGGATTGAAGTACATCAAGGGATATGAGAATGAAAATATTCATGGATGTAATATAATAGAGTGTAATCCTTCTTGTCGGTGGTGATGGAGTGGAGCTAGCGCATGGTAGTGGGAGACTGTGGTGGTGGCTCTAGTTGAAGAAGTATTATGTAGTAACCTGGTGTGTAATAGGTGGTTGAGAGCACATAAATGGTGAGAAGAAAGAATATATGGAATAGATGGATGTGTGGATGACGGTGTTTAAAAAACACACGGTGGTGGTGTCATATAGGCATTGGTAAATGGATGTTGTTGGTGCAGGAGCCGTGATTTAGCTGGTCCAGTGTATATTAGTGGTGGATTTAGAGTGCATGGAAGTGGGTGATTTGTAGGGGGGGATAGGTGGCATCAGGGGTGCTGGAG
This sequence comes from Viscum album, assembly GCA_963277665.1. Lineage (NCBI taxonomy): Eukaryota > Viridiplantae > Streptophyta > Magnoliopsida > Santalales > Viscaceae > Viscum > Viscum album. Next base: position 597,946,308 of record OY728135.1, on the reverse strand, counting down.
TAGTGATTTTGCAAAGTTGGGTGAGCGGTAGTGGAAACTGAAGGTGTAGCATGACAGAACTACCATACAATATCAAAATAGGATGGCTCCACATGATGCAGTATAGTATTGGCTATGATATTTATTCGGAAATGAAGTTGGGTGGGAGTGGTATGACTCTCACCCACCACAAGAGACAGCTGCATCATTACAGTGCCATCCTCCCAGTTCTACAAAGACATTCCTCATGCATCACCGTTGATACTTTGAGGAATCTATGATTTCCGTCAAATTTTATCTCGATGGGGAGTGTGCATAGTCCTGACTCTACATATGCAACATATCTAATTGAGTGGGACCTCTCAGGCTAGTTTGGTTGGCTAACACACATTTTGTGGGATACCTATGTGCTGGAACATCCTTGTTCGAAGATTATCTTGGTTCAATCTTAATTTTTCCAAAAACATTAATTAAAAAGGCTTAAAAATGAAACACTAAACAAATCCACTAGATTTACATAAATATAATCTCAAATTAAAAAATAATCTTATTGTAATATTTTAAAACCATTAAAATTATATTCTCCAATTTACCCATCATTTGATTAAATCATTGAATATCTTTGGTAGTTAATTTTAAAATTAATTTAAATCCATTGAAATTTGAATGAAAATATGCACATAATTTTGTTTAATCAAATACCTCCACACATATAACATTCTTATCCCCATGCATATAATCTCAATTCAGAATAAACAATTCCACCAATGCTATCAATATTAAAATTTTAATGTAATAATATGAAATTATTATCAATTTAAAATAAAATATTCATAATTATATATATAATATAAATACTTTTTCTCAATTGTCAATGAAATAATTAAGACATGAATATTAAATTTCCTACATTAATATTAGGTAAAATTCTCTTCTCAATATTTCATGTTCCATAATTTATAATAATTAAACATTTTAATATCGAGATGTACTGGATTCTATAATGTTTTCACTCATTTCTCATAAAAATATTCATGTGTTGTTATTCATGTACCATGAAATCATGCTCCCTCTACATAATATTCTAAATGAAATAAATTCTACAATTTCTAAATATAAAATACACATATAATAAAGATGTATTACATTTATGGATAAAATATTTCTAGGCCCTATGGTTTGTAGGAATTGATTTCGAAAATTAAGGATCACGGAGAAGGTTAATATATTAAATAATAAATCATGATATTTAAAAATAAGTGTCATAGAATTATCCCCTTAAAATTGTTACAACTCCTAACATACAAAAAATTAAAAATTAAATATCATGATCAAATTTTAGATTAATTAATAATTAGGGAATCCTCTTGATATTTTCATTGAAATGTATAATTTTTTTAGTTTTTGAATAATACTTGTTTTAATTTGTTACTTATATCCTTATATTCAACCACACATTCACTGTTTGGAATCATTTGACAAATAAAATATCTCTATTAATGGAGATCTCTGTTTTCCCTAAATCAAAACCTATTTTTCTCAATTTTTTAACTTTTTATCATTTCCAATTTTTTTTATCACGATGGGAAATATAAGAAAGTAAAATTTTTGAATCAGAAACCCTAAATAATTCAAACTATAATCATCCCCATAAACATTATCCATACCATGAATTTAATTAATCCACCATGATTCCATTAACCCTCACAGTTCAATATTAAAATATCATGCAACTTCTAAGAGGAGGGTAGGAATAAATAAATATTTCTTGAAATGTGGATCATTCTTAATAAGTTCAATCATATTTTCTGTCCAAAAAAATAAAGATTTATGTAAAGGTGGAATTTTATGGATAAGTGTTTTTTCTAAGATAAACCTCAATCATTATAAATTTGTTTGATCACTATTATAGTTTAGAAATGGTTAAATGAATTTTATGGTTTGTGACATGTCACAAGATCACCCAAAAAACATGCTCTATATTTAATTTATAGTACATGGTTTATAAATCCTCTTAGGAATTTAATTAATTAATTTGGATAATATTTTATTGAATTATTAATAATAACTAATCAATTCATACAAAATATTGAAATTACATGCTTGAAAAATTGTTATAAACATTCATTTACACGAATCAATCAATTCCATGAAATAATGAATCATCATTTCAATATTCATATTTCACATTTATAATCCAACTTTACATTTTAAATATTCAATCTCAGTAACATTGAAATCTAAATCATTGAATCAATAGATTCCTAAGAAACTCATGTCTCTAGATTAATAAATTAATGAATAATTTTAGAGATGGAATAAAAATTATACATTAAAGAAAAAAATGTTTTGTAAAAGAATATATGGACTTTAAAAGATAGACCTTAAAAATTCAACAATATTTATGAAGATGAATAGTCATTATATTCCACTATTTGAGACATCCTTCTACCATTGGGATCCTAAAAAAGAAAAGTATTCAATTACGTATAAGGATCATATAATTACAGATAGAAAATATAAGAGAGAGTGTGATGCATGCTGGACTGCCTCCTATAATTTTCATTGAAATATAAATTCCAATAATAAAAGTTGAAAGGGATATTCCAGGATATGATCCCTCAAGTGGGCCCTAAATTTTTACTACCTCCAAATGTAAGTACCATCTGTTATTCAAAATCTAATGGTGGATGGGTATTTTTTGATTTGAACCACCAAATATAGCTTTTCCCATCTTGTTCTTCTTTATTCATTGTGAGGAATTATACAACGATAAACTATATTATATCCTCTCCCATAAAAATTACTTACGTATTTCATGGAGGGGAAGTATAAAGTATTAATAATCCATTTCTTTGGTTGCTACTTGTAAAACCTCGTAAATATCATTCCATATTGGACTCTTATAGGCTTCATGAATTGAATAATCAATGAGAAAGTAAATATGTATTTATACTTAAATAATATTTTAATTTTTTATAAGAAATTTTTCCAATTTAATATGAGTTTAATTTTTTTGATTACTTGAAGCCCAAATACTTGGATCTCCGAATGGGTTTCCTAAAATATATTTTCATCGAAATTAAGGAGCCCGATGTGTTCTTAAATAGGTTCATTTTACGTTTTTTCATCATCCTCAATGGAATATCAAGGATTATTTGAATCTATATTATCAAAATAGTGGGAATTAATACATAGTTTAGATTGAATAGAATTAAATGATGTATATTTATAGAAAATATCAACACCCTGAGTTGGTTCATCAATAATATCTTCATTGTTGTTTTCTACCTCCTAGAGTATACTCTTAGTTGATGGATGTAGGAAGTCAAGTTCAACTATGTTTACATAATATTCCACCACTTTGGTGGTGTCTTTCTTTAATGCAGTTAGAAATTACTCTTTACATAGTAAGGGAGATTAAGAAATTACTCACATTCGGTCCATGATTCATCTAGATATTGTCTTCAACACAATGGTCCTTCAAGATCTACATATTCTAATGGTTAGGTTATGGATTTTCCTCAAGCTAGTCATCATATTTATATAGGTCCATAAAAATAAGCAAGGAAATACACTCAAATTCAGATTCATGTTCTTATTTCTCAAGGGATACATTGACATGTTCAATTATACAATCTATTATGCCTTGTAGATATTTCATAATCTACTTATTATATTGAATATATCATATATTGTTGTGATAAGATACATTCTCCTAATCATTTCCTAGGTTAACTTCATTAATGGTGTTGTGAAATAGCTATGATGTATCTTCTAGTGTTTTGGATTCTTATTGATAAAATTCAATGAGGTATTCCTAGAATTCAGTCTAATGTTTGGAAAATATATCAACCCCCTATTTCTCGTGGTTCTCTTGGAGATCCTTGACGAGGTATTTGAATTTATCATATATTTTGAAACTTATTATAGACCATTGGATGTTTATGTAAAATAAGGAAACACTTTCTTCTAGGTACCATAGTTGTTCAACAACACAATTCTAAATTAATATTATTCGTTAGTCCATAAAGAATAATTGTCATTTGAAATCATCAGGGAAATAATATTTAGAGTTTTTAGTGTTTTTCCAACACTTGAAATCTTTCTAAATTGGGAAATATAAAATATAAAAACTCTTATGGTTGGATCCCCAATAATGGAACCAGTTTTATCAAACTCTAGTCATGTGAAAGGAAAAAAGAAATTTTATTTTCCTAGTGCTGCACAGTGGTAGAACAATGTCATCTAACTTGAAGAGCCTCAATTGTTGTTCACCTACTTTATCTAAATCACCCATGATTCATTTTTTTAAATAAAATAAAATAAGGAATATTTTTTTGTTTCAATTTTTTATTAAAAAAATAAAATTATAAATAAGAATATAAATTAACATTAAAATATAAATATAATGATGTAAGGAAGAAAGGAAATGTACTTGGGTATGGTATTTGATTCATTCATTATTCTCTTTTAACTGTTTAATTTTGGATTGATAATATATAAATAAAATATCATATTTGAATTACCATTCATTATTTAGAATGATTGAAATCATTGAGAAACTAAGAAATATTTATATCTCCTCATCCTATATAAAGGATTATGACACACCTTTCAATATGATGTTCAAACATCTAGGACCAAAATATATTGTTTCAATTTAATCCTTTTATCAACTAAAATACTTCATATGATGAGTAAACCAATGGAGTGGGGGAAACAAGATATAAATAAAAGAATATAAATAGATTGACTTTAATGTAATTGTTGGGGTGTCCAAAAATCATGTACATTCACCTCACCATGTATACTACTAAAAAATTCAATAAACAAAAAATAAACATAAAGAAAATTTAAATAACACCTTGACCTCCCCCCACGCTAAGACTCATGTCCAGACTCCCATTTTAGAGAGTTTGAGATAAAAATTGTCAAAATATCAATGATAAAGGGAATATAATATAATATAATAATCTAATAAATTTAAATATAATGATAATGATAGAATAAAATAATAATGTAAATCTAAATTTGGATAAGAGATAAAGAGAAATTAAATAAAAGAAAATAGTAAAATAAAATATTAAGATAAAAATATAGGAAAAATAATAAATAAATTAATGAAATAATAATAATAGAAAATATTAATAATATTAGTTATAATAATAATAATAATAATAATACTAATATTATTAATAATGATGATTTTAATGAATAAAAATAAATTAATAATAAGAATAATAATGTGGTGCTCATGTGCCTCGGTCCTATTAGTGAGGTCTCTCTATGTAAATCCACCAGAACCAGGTTTGAAACCAGGAAGAGGCAATTTTTCTTGGTACTGTAGCATCCCTTTAGTAGGCCCTATAGCATGTAATGTAAAACTATTTTGTGGGCACTGTAGTAGGTACTGTAATAGTTATGGCAGTAGGTACTTTTTGGTAATATAGAAGACAAAACTATATATCATGGACCACTAGTTTAGGCTTGGATTCCATCAGGTGTTCAGGACACCTAGTCCATCAGTTCAGTAAGTATTTCTAGACACTACTATGGCCTTCAATCAAGATCAAGTCATTAGGGACACCTCAAGGCATTCTGGCCACAAGATTAGTGTAGTTTCCCTTGACAAACTCTCTAAAAATGGTGCAAACCCATAGGAAGATTCAGAGCATGTGCACTTACAAAAAAATTAATGGAATTAGAAAAATGGGAGGATATGGATATTCCATAGATGCCTCCATTTTATTGCACGAAAAACTTATTCATTGGTCCATGCGAAGGTGGAGATCTACTATCATGATCCAGATGCTGGGGAGGGGAATCTTCTTCTAGTTACTGTCTTTTTGAATTCCCTATGCCCTTCGAGTCATGTAATGTGTCTTAAATCATATGGTAAATGTAATCTCTATGACTACGGGCCTTTCAAGGGATTACATTCATCCCATGAAATGGGGGTTTTAAAATATTAATATAAATGAAGGCCTTCGGGCCATTTGGGATAAATATAATGGTGAGATGACACAATTTAAATAGAAATGGAGGAATTATTTTATTTTAATGAAAATTGTAATTAAAATTTAAATTAAAACAAAAAATTAAATAAAATAAACAATAAAAAACTAAGAATAACATGGGGAGGATAATATTTTAAATTTTGGAGCCCCTGGTGGAGATCTCCTATGTCTAGAGTCAACTGATGGCATTTCTTAAAGGATAATTTCGCCACATATAGGCAGAAAGAGATATAGATGGCCTTTTATCCTTCAAATAAACCCTTGAGAATGGGGTGTTTTCATTTTATCGGCATCACACCCATGAGACTCCAGATGTGAAGAAGGAAACACCCACCACTAGCTAGTATTCAATTTCTCCATATTAAAGTAGTCCACATTGTGGATTGATATGCAGTGAATGGACTGGGTAGGCAGCTATGTGTGGATGGGGATCTCTTGAGTGACAGCCTACATCATAGTGCTGATAAAGATAATTTGGAGCCTGATAGTGGGAGATGTTAGTCGTGGTGCTGGTGGAAGCGATAATAGGAGGAGACATGTGATGCAATAGGATGACGGGAGATCATCAATGATGGTGGGTGGAATACTATTGTGCAACAGGATATGTAGATGAAAATAGTTGTATGACACTAATAGTTGATTCTATATAGGTATTTGTGAATGTAATTAGGTTCTATATGATGTGTGTATGTGTATGTTTAATCATATTCAATGGAGTCCAGTGAGTGCATGGCAGCGGGTGATTGTTGGGGGTGGACGGGAGTCTTCAGGGGCCCTGGGGTAGAGGTAGAGTTGTAGAGGTTGAGTGGAATCTATGAAAGATGGAAGAGTGTAATGGATCTTTTATGTAGAGCAGTAGAGATCCCATCCAGTATAGAAATATGATAGATCCATGTGTGTAATTATATGTGTGGTAACATGATCCAATAAGTGATTAAGTTGTGTGGGATCTTGCTGACTCTTCCACGCCACAATAGACCACCCTTCAATTGTGATGCCCTTCTCTTTATGTGACATGGATATTGAACATGTACTACTATTAGTTATTTTAGGAATTCCTTATTTCCCTCATATTTGATCTTCATGGGCACTATGAAAGGGCATTACACCTCGTATGTAGCCTAACAGTTCGAGTGCATCCCCCAGATTGTTTGGATGGTCGTCCCACCTTCTGTGGGATATCTAAATGGTGATCCTGCCTTAGTTTAAAGAAATATTGTCCATGGCCTCATTTTTTCATGAATTTCAAAAAATAATTCTAAAAAAATCTTGAACAAAACTCAACAACTAGATTTCCATATATAAAATCCCAAATTCATGAAGAATCCTCTTTTATAATTTTTATACCAGTAAAATTAAAACCCCAATTTTCCAATTATTTTATAATAACTTATTATGCAATATATATTTAACATTAAAATTAATTTAAAACCAAAAAAATTGAATGACAACATGCACATAATTTTGGTCTTTCGGTGATTATTATATTGCCTTGTTTTTCTTCATGCTTGTGTGTGATCACATCGTGGTATGTCATTATCTTGTGAGGCCTACTGTGATTAATGAATAAATGTGTAACTATAGTATCATGATACAATGATTTATTTTTATTAACATGATTTTCTATGATTCCACAAGGTTATCCTAATTTTATTCTCTTCCTTGTTATGTATTATATTGACTTTGTAGGTTTTTTCATTTCTTTATCGATAAGTTACTAAAGTTCTTTGATTACCCTTGAGAGGGGAGGTGTACATGACATGATATGATCATGATTGTGTACCCTATATATTTAATGGTCATGGTATCCTTAGGTATCATATGGAACAATATTCCTTGAGGATACCAAGGATAATTACAATATTAGAATCCCTATAGATATAGAGTAGTAGGTCAGTTTCGATGCCTGGATAGCCCTAGGAGACATCATGCTAGTTCCATCTCAATACATAGTATAATATATTTCTTGACGGCTTGTTGAATCCAAGAGAATTTATTTCTACCTTCTAGTAATTTCTGGATCACATATGAAATCTATTGATCTTCTTTCCGTCATGGATTTGATGTAGATATTGTCATGGAAGTTTGGAGGCTTGGTGAGTTCATGACTATTTGGTATGTGATTGAAAGTTTTTTGTGATTTCCTTCAAATGTATTTTATTTGTGGAATACATATTTTATAAAATATCAATTTTTTAAGGATTCATTGGAGGTTTTGTACTTTGTTATATTACGCACACCACGTATAAATATTTCATTACACATGCAGAAATCATGTTTATAGATCTAGTAATGGGTAAGGAATAAGGATAAAAATAGAAATTCTACATAAACAATTTTTTTATATCAAGATTTAATTTTCATGTATTCATGAGTACATTTATAGTTAAAAATATTAGTGAATATTCTTACTGCTCATATATAATAAATACACACATTATAGTTGGAAACTTCTTATTGGTATCCAATTTTCCCATAATAAATTATTTTTAAAATGAACCAAAATAGATATCCATAAATAAATTCATCCAACTTGACTAAAATTATTCGTTTCCATTAAACATCCATAAACCCTATGTTTTTTTAAATGTTCGATGAGTATAAAAAATCATTGTAAGGGACATAAAAATTAATTATTCTAGTGAAAAACATGAATAATTTTAAATTTTATCCTTTATCTCAATGTCCTTTCAGTAAAATAAATTAATCATCTCCACTTTAAAGTAACACAGATTTTTTCACAATGAATACCATTAAATCCTATGAAAATAAAATTAAATAACATTCATAAAATATAGAGAAATTATATTTATAACCTTTTTTATAAATAACTAGATCAAAATTAAATCAATAGGGCATAGATCCTCAGTAACTAAATAAGTCATTAATAATAAGAAAATGAACATTACCTAATGTATTGGTGTTCAATCCGGGTGCACCCATCATATATACTATATGGGGATCTCCTATTCATCATGACCTATAATATGGAAAACTAATCATATTAGCTATAATAGGCCCACTCATTCCACATATATATTTCTCAAACACCACATCTTGAAGAAAATATTTTATTCATTCACTATTTAATTATAAATTCATTTAAAAACTCTTTTATTTCCACATGCAAAACACATTCATGTAGATAAATAAATGTTTTCTTCAAAACCGGTTTTTTGAAGAAAAAAATACCCATACATATGGGAATGAGGTTTTTTATTTGATGTAAATATGATATTTTACTGACCATCACGAGTCAACAAGTCAACCATCCTGATTCCACCCATCACATGGTGAGGTAATGAGGAAAAACAATATAAGTCTTTATTATAACCAAAATTAGATAGACGATTATACTAAAAAATGGAAGAAAAACATTTAAAATATTTATAATATCTCATCCAAACGATAAAATTTATAAAAAACAAGGAGATTATATACAAACAATTATCTTGTTACCAAATGTCACCTCCAAACCATCACATATTGAAGGTAGAAACCACAGGAGAAGCTATCATGCTATATGATTACCATTCCTTTACAGATATCCTATAATAAAATATATTTAACCACCTAAATTAATGGTTATGGTGTCAGTGATAACCCCAATATGACACCACCAATGATTCTACATCGGTTCTAATTCAAATAATGTAATAGTTTTAGATAAAAAAAATTGGTTTACATGAATTTTCACAATTTGAGACCTACTTGTAAATCCTTTTCCATTGGGATATCATTAGAAAATCATATTCAAAAATAAATTAATATTAAATTTCATAGTGATAAAAAATGAAAGAATTTACTTCCACCATAAAGTAATAAATTAAACATTCATTCATGATATAATGCATTATGTGAAAGCATATGATATAACCTCATGTGAAAACAAGCGATCAAAAATCCATGAAAAAATATATGATATGATAAATAACCATAATTATTGAAGCACTACATATTAGTCTATATAATATGATTATACTTTCTAGAAATAATATATACAAAATTATAAATAATTATAGTAAAAAATATTTATTCCTTCCACAGTCCATAGATATCATAAAAGAAACTCGTAGTAGTGCCACACACACTAGGCTCACCTATATCCCATTCCCGACGCTCCAAAGGTTCCGATATATCCATTATAAAAAAATAAATTCTAAATCCATTATAAAAATTTATTAAAACATCAAATCCATTTATATTTTCTTTAGTGTTTTAAATAACATTTCTAATAAAAAACAACAATTTAAGTATTTAATCAAACCCATGGTGTGCGAAAAATTGTTTTTTATGGAAAACCCAATTTTAAAAAATTTATATTTCCATGAAATACAATAAAACAAAAATTATGTTCAATTTAATGAATGAAACAAATTAATTTTACATGATTAATTATTAATTCATAGAATTTACCCTTTTTTTAGAATCACCTATTTTAAAAATGAACGTGGAATATATCTCGCTGAAAACTAGAGATCCGAGAAAGAGTGGATCAGGACTTCATGATATATGATTTATATGAAACAAAAAAACATCTTTCAAACCCCATAAATTTTTCATACATCTCCCTTTTGGGTTCCATGATATGGGAAAATAATAGAGCTAGCGAATATATATAAATAAGAGAAGAAACCAAAACAAAAAACGCAACATACCTCTATGTGATTTACCAGGAATAAAGGAATTGTACCACAAACACAAGTGGAGGGACCCAAAATACACTTGGGAAGGATAATAACCAGACTATATTATAATAGGGGTTTATTATACATAAAACTAACTAAGGGATAATGTGAAAATTCTCATTTTTTATAAGTTCAGAGGGAGGGAACACAATATCCTTAAAGAGTTCGTACAATTAACCTAAAAATAAACACTAAAATTTGACCCCTAATATACATTTTGGACGGGTTTAAAGTTTACCATGATTATTATCGTAACATTATTCCAACCATGTAAAACCTTAATCTAATGGTTCTGTGGTCTACACTAGAGAATCAACAGATTTTTTAACCACGTGAAAACTATGAAAACTATCACTCGAACCTCAATAATACATACGACATAGCTATGACATGGTTAAACGATCTTTTCACCTTAACATTCATCATGAAAAGTTTACCTAATTTCCATTATTTTCATCTTTCAATCCCATCATACTTTATAGACACCAAATTAGAAAACTACAGATCAATTAATGTATACTAGTGAACCAAATGGTGTTTCAATTATCCCCACCATAAGATATTTTTTCCTCAAAAAGCCATCATGATTATGGACATGTAAAATGAGAATGCCACAACTTCCTCATCAATTATTCACACTCCCAATTTTTCCTGGTTATCAATTATGCACTACCATATTACATGAATTAAGTGAATGAGTTTAACTCATAAAACCTTATCCAAGAGATTGATTATAAAATTTAGATATTAAAAAATGGTTGTATCTATATAAATATCAACATCATCCATAACAAACACATGGGAAGGAACTTGTTGATACACCTCATATGTTTAACATAAAACACGTTGTTAATCAAAGTCAACTGAGATGGTATGTTCAACCAATACACCAATTTTTTAAGTCTCCCCACAACATCAAATGGGCCAGAAAACCATTATTCCAACATACCCTTCTTAACAAAACAATGATGTCCCAAGTGAGATAAAAATATTAGAAAAAAATAATCGCAAAACTCAAACTCTAGCTATCGACGAAGATGGTATATAAAATATTTCTCACTGTTCTTTATTGTAACGAATCTGTTTTGGATTAACAAAATTTTTTATATCTTATCTTAAACATAATTACATATAAATAATGAATCGTATCCCATGTACTCCCAACATAAGGGAGATATATGTGGTTTCCAATAAAATTATTAAAAGGGTGATATATTTATTGAATCATGAAAACTATTTTCATAAAAAAAATTACTAGAGGATAATTATATTCCCAATATAAAAAATTAGGAATGAATTGTTGAAGCATATCTTTAAGAACATAGATATCACTTTCTATCTTCCTATCCATCAACAGATGATAAGGCTTGATAAATTTCATATAATAACCCATCACCTCTTTAAATATTCAAAAACCTGTATGAAAACGTTCTGTACTTATCATAAATAATCACAACCACAACCTAATAAGATTAAACAATATCTCATACATAAAATACCCCATGTTTTTTCACAATTTTAATATTTTTTATAGGTAGAAAATTCACTAATTAAACTTTTCAATCAATGATCACATCAATCAAATCCTTAACACATAGAGTGTCTTTTATTCCACTGATTAAATACATAAAAATGTCATCCCACTTCAATAATAGGTTGTGTTAATTTTTTAACAAACCTGTAGTAATCCATTGTTCTACCTTAATTTATTGAGAAGTGAGACATCATGAAAAAATAATCTATAATCAGTCAACTTATCTAGGTCAACCAATTCTTATATCACATGTAATGAAACATTTCAGTTGACACATGGTGTGTGTACCAACCAGATCACTGTACATTATCCATCAACTCCTTCCTGAGAGAAACTATAACAACCGACCTATTATGGAAGCAGAAATCCCTATTGCAAGTCTGAGAACACTAACTTAAGTTCGTCCCACCATAAAGGCTTTTACTAAATATTTAAAACTCAGTATATATGACCATTTTTTCATAAATCATTCTTCATAAGATGATTCGTAATTCATTGAAGATAAAGAATCCAATCCCCTAACCACTTACATTCCCATGATAATCATAGAAACAAACACATTTGATACCTCTCCTAATCTGATTCCGTCAAATCTTGTACTACAAATTTTTTACCCTTCAAATCATTAACCAAATTCCCATTCCTTTGATGAATTGAATATAAAAATAAAAACACTAAGTAAAATCTAACCATAATATCTAAAAAAAATTATAATCTCTCTGAGATAAATAATATTTACATCTCTTATGATCATAATACACTATAAACTACTCCCCAAATAGGTTGTGATACCATTTTATAGTATATTCATAATGGGTAGTTTATATATATTAATAAGGTATTAGCTAGAGAGTTATTTAAGCCACCACTAATTTCCCCAATATCAATCTGCATCCCAAACCTGTACTGGAAGTACCACAGAGAACATCATAACCTACACCAGAATCCGAATGAATCAAAACTGCTGATCAAGTCAACATCCCCTTCAAATCCACAAAATAACACTAAAATTTCAATCCAATCAATCTATCCCACATTTTTTTGTTAAATTGGTCATTTAACACGTTTTCATTAAGATATATTGAACAAGATGTCTATAGTAACCAATTTCCTCTAAGAGGATTCATATCTAAAATATATTTATAAGCTTCTCCTAGGAAATAAATAAATATATCTTTTTAATATCCATTGAGACACCCATTCCATATATCATGTTCCCCATACATATCACTTCCCAGATCCAAAACACTAATTTGAAAATATTACCATATTGACTATGTTAATTCACGATTCGATGAATAATATCCAAATTATTCACATTCCCTTCATATGTCTTCGATTAACCCAAATTATCATACACTAATAGAACAAAAAAATTCCAATAACCATTGAAGGAATCCACTGATAAAATCCATAAATACGATAATAGGGATAGTGATACTTAAGGGCATAACCAAAGCATAAAAATGACTATATAGGCACCCAAACGCTATCTTAGGTATATAAACTTCTTAAATGCTCAATTTGGGGTACCCTCACTAGAGGTAAATCATTTAAAACCATCATTCCCATATATTTAGGTCAAAATGATCATCAATAATGGGTAAATGATATTTGTTCTTAACAATTCCCAATTTATCTTTCTATGATCCATAAAATATCTGAGACTCCAATATAACATATTTTCAAAGAGAATAGGGGTATCCCATGATGACATTCTAAGATGAATAAGTCCTTTATACTCTAGGTCTATAATATTGAAATTAAGTTCCACTAACATAGTAGGATCCATAGGATACGATAGCATAGATAATGAAATCATACAAGGGAATGGGTCAATGGGACACTCGACCTCTCTGTATAGAGGAAAAAAAAATTTAAATTAGAAAATACTTCAGGGTATACAGAGTCCTCTATAGGAATAATTATTCCCATAGAAGGTTAAATAAAATCAAGGATAATATCTTACAACTGTTGTGATATTAACCCATCCTAAATAACAATAATACTCTACCTTCCGAGTCTAGAGTCCCATTCATCCTGAAAAACATGAGTGACCCCATTGGAATATTGAAACTAACTAAATGATTATAATATATTATCTGATCCTTAACACTAATAATCAAATATGTTCCTTGTATTAGGTTAATTATGCCAATATCAAGAACTAAAAAGTCTCATATCACCTCATAATAGGTCATCATCACCCGACATGTGGGAATCTTGAAAAAAATTTCTAACCTCTATCCTAATGATTTTAAATTTTTAAAAATTCAAAACAAATTTATTGTTCATAATCCAAACACATAAACTAGCATATAAGATATAATTAATTGTGTATAACATGTATCAAAAAAATCTATCACTGTGGAATATGAAATAACCATTGTACCTTTAGTAGGGTCTATCCCTAATTAACATTCTAATGGTGCATAAAAAGTCATAAAAAACCATAAAATAATAGCCACATGAACATCCCCCTTTTATTGAGGATTATACCCCTACCCTGGGTAGAATATGTAGCATCCTTATAAAAATTGTTGAGAGTGTGTTCTTACTTACTTTAATGGGTCATCCCTTCACCAAAACACATCATATAGAATGATAATATGTAATTTTTTCAAGTCCATGGAGGCTCTATAATGTTAGTATTTTCATGGGAATTCCTTCCACTGTGATAACAGATAAACTAAACAAGTTCTAACAAAGTACCAAAAATACTCTTGAAGATAATTTACCACCCTAATGCTTTCTTTTCTATCTATAAGACACACCCTGGCTAACAACTACACAGACCAAAGCTCCACTAAAACTAGTATTCCCTGCTATATTTTCCATATCCAAATCTTCTTTTTTGACTACCTTCATGATGTTTAGATGGAAAATGATAATAAATATTTGGTCAAATTTCCATCCTTAGTCCCAAATAAAACCTCCAAGACTATAGGTACTAATTAGAAATTAGTTATGGTGATAGATGCACCACAACAGAAATGTAGGTGGAATAATCCATATTAGTATTCTCCCCATACTAAATGTTCAAAAACACTTGGGTATTTTATAAACATATCATCTCCTTGTAAAAAGGTTGATTGAATATTTTCTTGAATGATTTATAATTATTTTCCTCATCTAACTTCGCTTGTACAATGTGTCCCAACATCTCTTTCTTTGCCCCTTAATCATCTACATGTGAAAACCGAACATAAAGTCTTTAGGATTATTAAAGAATATGAATATAATCAAAATCCTCTCAAACAACTCCTTAGATTCATGAGGTCCCTTTTCACCACAAATGATAGGTGATTTGATTGGGGTTTTTTTGAGGGGGTTATGTATAACACCTTGAAAATTTATTTGAGAGGGGGTTATGAAGAACCACCTCTAATAATTGAATTAATAGGGGTAAAAACCCCCCATATAATTTTTTACCATTATATTTTTATTATTTGGTTTGATTTTAGAGGTATTTATGTCAAAACCAATGAAACCTTAATAATTAGTGGCCCAATATGTAACTTTAGATTATTAGTGGTTATATATATAATATTTTTTTTTCAAGGATATTTAAATATTAAATTGATTTGTTTTTACAAAATATTGTGGGATCACAACACCCGTTAACCACTTTAATTTGAATGGCTTTTTAACCCCCACTTATTTAATAAATTTTAGTGGGTTAATGAACGAAATCTAATCCCTTAGATTAAAAGGGTCTTTAAACCCATCAACATTAAGAAATTAGAGGGTGTTGCCAATCCCCATATAAAATTAGTAATTACTAGATGTTTTTAAATCCATTTATTTTATGAGATTAGAGGGGGGTATAAACTCCAACTTATTCAATAAAAAATATTTTTTTCATGAACCACCCCAAATCCTTTTGATTACAGGGGTTTTTGAACCCCCATTAAATTATGCCCATAATGGGGTTTGTGAACCCCCACTATTTTCCAAAAAAACCAAATTACATAATATATATTTATATTTAATATAAATTTATTTAAATACATTACATAAACAAATTATATGAATTTATTTATATTAAAATATAAGTGATTGTATTTAATGGTATTTATATTTATATATAAATATATTTGTATACTATGTACATCAATATATATTTACTTTTATAAAATGGTATTTCATATTATAATTATTATAATATAAATGTATACCGTTATTATATAAGGATATACATGATAAACAATTATAGAATAAAATTTATCATATAAAACTTTTATAGTTTTTATAATTTTTAGAATAATAATAATAATACTTGATTATAAAGATACTTATACACACATTAATATAAATAACCATGTGTGTATTATATAATTAATATATTTTATTGTTAAAATATTATATATATTTTTATTCATAATGTATAATAAAAATTCATTTAATTATATAAATAAATGTGTAATATATTGCATACATACATATACATACAAATAAATATATAAATACCTTATATATTTACACACAAATATATACCCAAAAAAATATATAAATAATTTTTTACAAATAGATAAATAAATACATTTATATTAATATAAAGATAAGTATTTAAATTAATATAATAAATATATATTTGTATATATTATATACCTATATATATATATATATGTACTGTTATATATAACTTGTAAAATATATTTATATATAAATATTCATAATATATTATCTATATAGAAATAATATATTTTTTTATATGTATATATAAAATATTATATATATATATATCATAATTAATTTAAATATATATTTGTATTTATATTAAATATAATACAATACAAATATATTAATTTCTATATATTCAATAATATATAATATATCATATATATTTGTATACATATTAATATGTTAAATATATATATTATCTTAACTATGTATATATAAATATAATATATATATATATATATATTTTCAAAATATACTTGGGTAATATATAGATTTATAATATAGAAAATATAGAATTGTATACAAATATAAATATATTAAATAGTACATATAAATATATTATATATATTATATATATTGACCCATGAGGTTTAAATATATTATAAAAATCTATAAAAAAATCTTGAATACATTAATTTTTATATATTTTTATATATCATATATTTAAATGTATATAAATATATAACCAAAATATAATTTTTTTTATAAAAAATAATATATATATATATATATATATATATATATATATATATATTCATTTGTATATTAAAACTGTAAAACTAGTATTTTAGAGTGGAAATGATCTTTGGGGCTATTAACGCTTGATGCTACAGATCACAACATTGAATCATCACAAAGTATATTTTATGTGGGGCTCATGTTTGAAGGGATTTATGGTGATAATGCAATGTGTGGAGCGAGGAGGGACTTGAGAAGAGTGTGGGGTCAGTAGGGGAACTAGAATGAATATTGCGATAATAAAAGAAGCTAAAATTTTATAAGATTTCCTTCCCATTACTTGGATGCAACAACACAACATCTATAACCCCACCCCACCCCACCCCCCCATTCCAAAGTAGAATCTAGTAATAATGCCATGTATGATACCACGACAATGTATATACAATGTTGAATATCTAGATTTCAATAGTTATATATTTTAATATATTAATATTTAAAGAAATAATTTTCATAAATTCAAACCCATTTGAAAATATTTTATCTATTGGTTTTTCATAAAATCCATTCACATTATCAAAACCACGAATATTAAATTATAAGTGGTAAAACTAGAAATCATATCCATAAAAAAATATGGTTTGTAAGTAAGAACACATCCATGACATAGTCAATAATGTGAAACCATGTGTTACAACCTCATCTAAAAACTTATGAGCAATAATCTATGACATTATCTGTCTTGTGATAAATAACCATAAATGATAAATCACTATTGTTTAACGCCCTAGCCTATGGGTATAAGTATTAGACATGATAGAACCTAAAATATGAATAATTTTTATACCAAACATTATCAGGCCGTACCATAATCCATCAATATTAGGAATGAAATCCCTAGTGGTTCAACACACTCTAGGGTCACCTATGACCATTTTCGAACACACCGAAGGCTTCCAATGGTCTATTGTCAAAAATCCATTTTAAAACAATTCTCACAATTAATAAAACAATTTCAAATCAAATCCACACCTAGTTAGTGGTTTAAAACATATTTTATTTCTAAAACCCACGTTTATGCATTTAATAAAACACCTACTGTGAAAACATTTATTCTTATAGAAAACCCCATTTTTGAAAATTTATAATTCCAACAAATCCCTTGAAAACACAAATCACTTCAATTAAGATAATAACCCAAATGAATTTTATATGAATTATATGCAAGTAGTAAAAATAACCCTTTCTATAGAAACACCAACCTAAAAATGAAGGTAAAACCAATTACCCTCGAAAACAGTGCCCTGGGGAGAGTATATCATGTCATCACGATACAATATCTATAAAAATCAATCATCCAAAAAACCCATTCGGAACAATAAACCCTACTCATCTTACAATAAAACCGGTAGAAAGACCAGTGGGTCACATCACCACATATAGATCTCCCCTTATGCTAGAGGCTTCCAACTAGCAATGAGTGTCTCTCGAGGTGATAGTGGAGAGAGTATAAACACTTATCTGATTGCACAAT
Organism: Viscum album; assembly: GCA_963277665.1. Lineage (NCBI taxonomy): Eukaryota > Viridiplantae > Streptophyta > Magnoliopsida > Santalales > Viscaceae > Viscum > Viscum album. The sequence continues at coordinate 597,927,411 of OY728135.1, read as the reverse complement.
GGAATTATTCGAGAATAAAAATATGAAACATAAGAAGTTGTATATAAAAATAAAATATATATAAATAAATCAGTTGGAAAATATATTCAATTTAACCAATATGGATAATCCTAGTTTTTACATTGGATAAAATCATGAAACAGTATGGGTACAAATCTGAATGTAGTAAATAGAACATCATGATTTTATCATCAAAACAATACAGAACTAAAATATATAAAAGAATTAAAATGTTATAAAGAAATCTCTATGAGAATCCAAATCTCAATCTATGTCATTTTCTCTTAGCTCAAGGAATAGGAATAAAAAAGCAGGCATTGTTTGAGGTCATCAGTACTTTAAAAAAGAATGGTCTACTCTGGTACATCAGTACAATGGTGTCCAGATTAGGGTGTGATATATAAAACACAGTTGTTTCCACCACCGCTTTCATGCCCAATATAGATAGTGTAATATAAATTTAATAGTGTTTATGTATGTAGAATTAATGACATAATTGAATATATAATTAACACCCATCCAAGTTCCTAAGGGACACCTGACGGTGATACCATATTCATCACAATTATGGTATATCTGATCATGTCCCCATATATATATATATATATATATATATATATATATATGTTATCACTGGGGTTAGGTAATCATTCCTCTCATCCCTTTAAATATATATCTATATTATCCTTGGAATTAGGTATGCTTGCCTCTCATGCCTTAATATATATATATATATATATATTATCCTTGGAATGAGGTAAGAATGCCTCTTGTCCATATGAAATTGTGGAATGGGGTAAGAATGCTTCCCACCCACATGTGAAATAATTGCACATTGGCATGAATGAATCCCTCTCACATATAAGAAAATGGAATGGGGTAATGGTCTCTCCCAACAAAATGTTAGAGAGTTTCATGGGGTAATGATGCCTCCCACCCACATGTCAGATAATGGAAACAGGTAATGATACCTCCCAACCATGTTTTAATAATGGAACATGGTAAGAATGCCTCCTGCCTACATGTAAATAATTGAATGGGGTAAGAATGCCTCATATCGACATGTAAATAATTTAACTGGGTAAGAATATAATTCATATGGAATTACCTCATATGAATTTCAAATATAACATACCATATTCATAATCATTAATATTAAGTAACATAAGGAAAACCCCCCATACACATTTCAATTAGAATATTAACATTATTAATCTCATTCATTTATCCCTAGTGAAAATAAGTCATAACAACGTAAGTATTTATGATGACATGGTTATATATTCATTTCCAGGAATGAGGAGAAGCCTCTCATTCATGTTAGAAGACATTTCCATTTTTCTTCAAAGGTATGTCCAGTTCACTATAAAAATTCATGCTAACTAAATTATCCTAGAAAATGGTCTTAACACACTTATATATTTCTTTTAATGTCTATCCATTTAAAACATTTCAATTGAAAACATACCATTTGGTATATTCCATCCTACTGAAGGACATTACGTACAATTTTCCTGAACATGGATAATTGATTTAAGGGATATCCATTCCAATTAAAGGATGTCACCATCTCATTAAATCAATTCAAACATGTAATCATAATTTAGATTACTACAAAGGAAGGAATAATATCACATGTGGGTCTCCCTAAACAAGTCAACTCATTCACCAAGACATGACATGGTATATTCATACACATGACATAGAGAGACACCATGACATTTAAGATGGAAATAAGAAAGGACTAATGATAATGAATTAATTTGAATATAGGGAAAGTGTGTTAATCAATTAATTAATGCATTAAGAATTAAAAAGTGCATTGAATAAGGAAACTAACTCAAAGTGGAACCATTCCTTCCAATTTAGATCTTATTTATTTCTAACTAAAATATGATTCTCCCCCACTAATCATGTGCCCCATCACACATATTTAAGGACACATATCCTTATTCACACATCCTGATTGGCATGGAATGGTGCAAGGGGATCCTTACATATAGTTTGATACACATATTCCCATATCCACTCACCAACATATTAATTTCTATATATATATATATATAGTAACACCTAGCGCCATAAAGTTATAATCACTACCATTAATGATTATACACATAACGAGGGAACCAATATATATATATATATATATATTTATTTATATACCTTTTCACATGTCAGCGAGTCACCATTGACATGGAGACTCAAAATCACAATGTTGTGACCAACACACTATAATATAATATCTATGAACTTTAAACAATATAAAGTACCTAATTTAATAGGTTATAACCAAGTTAAAAGAATAAATACTTACCTCAAAAAAATCCAAGGGACCAAAACCACCAGAAATTCCTTACCTTCCACATTGGATGATGGGACAATAACGAACAATACCCTAGGAGTCCTTTTCCTATCCTAGAACCAGAAAAGAAAAGAAAATTAATTTTAGAACCTACTATAGGTTTGGATGAACCTCATCGGGCAATAGATTTGTTGAAATTGTATCAGAATCAATGAGTAAAAGGTTTGAAGGACCTTACATTGAAGGATATTCTGAGAAAATTGTGGAGAACATTCAAAAAATGAATATTAGAAAAGATCTATGGGAGGGGGTTCATGCGCATTTTTAGGGAGATACATCGGGCTAGTGTTTGTTGCGTATGAGGGATTAGTGAGGGTGTGATTATATTAGGTTTAAAATTTTTAGTTTAATTTAATATACTAAAATATCCAAAAATTGGGTGTTGTGCATGGTTTGGCTACACAATAATGAAAATCATATGAAAATAATCCATCCTCCATTGTACATATGGATCACCCGCACGGGTTACACACATAATTTGGAAAACCTTGCATAACTCAATTGAATTATCTCTCTCCCCTTAATCAATGCCACACAATTACCTGTAGTGTTCCGCATGATTTCCCAGACTGTGTGTGAAACCATGTTCCAACCATGAACCCTTTATTGTCCTTTGAAACATGATGTATTTTGGGCATGAAACTCTGAAAACTTCTTGATCCACCCAAAGAAACATAATGTGATTCTCCCAAGTCCAAAAACAACACTTCCGTGTGATCCAACAATCAGAATTCATTTCTGAAGCTCAGTTTAAAAAAAACACATTCATTATTAGGAAAATTTCAATTACATTTTAATTTTATCCCAGTTAGAATCATGGATTGTTACAATAACCCAAATTTATAACATCTCATCTTGGTTAAGTCTTAAGAACAATATACTCATCACCCAAACTATATGTGTCATGAGGATTTGTTCAAATGGTTGTGTTATGTTTCTGAATTCCCAACACACCATGAAACTTTTCTTAAGAATATAGCCCTAAAGCCATAAAAACATGAACCAATTATTGTTTCTAAAACAAAACATTGAGACACCCATCCCCATCCCATTTGACTAGAGAATATATCATGACATCTTCTCATCAATAAACTGGCCAAAGGTATTTCTCCACATTAGGATTTAACATTAAACATCCAAAACCAAAATAAAACTCATACTCTATTCTAATTTATCTTACAAGAACGCCCTTAGGTGAATTACAATTCTTCTAGCATGCTTTTAAAATTATCTAATGATCAATTTACCAATGATTTTGAAGCCCCAGTTGAGTAGAAATTTCTTATGAAGTCCTGACCGACACTAACCACACTCTTCTCATCCAAACAACATTGTTTAAAATGGGTATTCATCGAATGAAACTATATAACAAAATATAAAGGGGTCAAGAACCCTGGAGAACTATTCATGAAGAAGATCATCTTAGACAGTTGTCATTTTATAAGCTAAACTAAAATTCCTTCTCATGGGGTATCCCATTTACAACAAACAGACACAAATAATCCTACACCCAATATCCAATGATGTCTCTATGATCAATCCATACGGTCCAACATGAATCTTGCATGTAGATACATAAGATAACCATAATTACACGTAAAAAACGTAAAGCTATAGTGTCTAATAAGATCAATGATCTCTTAGTGCATTATAGATGAATATATGATGTGGTACATGCTCATTTCTTATCATTTTACAATAAGATTATTTTTAATGGATTCCAATCAAATAAACCTGAGAGGGAAGTGTTCATTCCATGTTCAATTATTTCACTTGTAAATCACCTGGTTGTAAGGCACTCATACACCATACCATAGAAAATTGGGTCACGACCTTTCAAAACCTCAGTATACAAGGAAAATAAGATATAAAAATAAGTAAACACAAAAGGAATTAAAAATAATTTTAATGAATGGAATAACAGATTTCTATCACAAAATCATATTATCCATTCAAAAATAGCATGACACTCAAGGGATTTAATCAATAATCATGTCTAAAAATTCAACTACATAGCATTGTACATGGAAAAAAATTTAATTCTTATGTGCCTATTATGATTCATGTAATCCGAAATTGTTTCCACGTCATGCCAATGATAAAGTTCCAGGATGGTCAAAAATAAAAAGAATTGGAAAGAAAACAATATCTCAAAGTGAAATCATATCAATTTAATATCAAAAGGCATGACCAAAAAACACATCCCTTGTCGCTTGGTTATTTTCTGTACGTTGGGTGATCTGTCCCTAGAATGACTATCAACTATGTGCTAAATCATTAATAATCTTCTTTCTACCAACGCAAAATAGTACGACAATGGAAATGATAAAACCATCGATACCATTGTGTAACATCACAGCCTGTCATACTATCAAACTGGTTGTTAGACCGATGGGTCATAGCCCACAAGTGAATCTCCCTATAAAATAGAGGATACTACCAAGTAGAGGGTGAAAAGAAGAGATAGTGGAGAGACTATATCCCCTTATCAGCATACATATTGCAATTATTTTAGAATAATTAATAGGAAATCAAAGAAACAATATATAAATATAAAATAGATTGTAGAGAAAGTGAAGGAAAATATAATAAATTTAATAATGTGACTAATTCCAATTTTTAAAATGAAGGAATGTATTACATGGTATTTATACATATCTGAAACCAGTGAATAAAACATCATTCTTTTCACAAAAAAACAATACAGGACTCAAATAAGGAAAAGAACTAACAAGTTCTATGGAAATATCCATGAGCATCTAGCTCTCTAGATCATTAAATTGTTTTAACTTTATTAAAGAGAATATATAATAAAATATAGTCCAATTTTTGTAGTCATTCAAACAAAATTGGTGAACTACGGTACCCTAGTTCTATAGAATCCCGAGTAGCACGTGAGATATACATTTTAGTAAACTAGCACCATTGGCGTTATGAACTATCCAAACCGTGTAATATAAATTTAACGGTGTGTAGGTATGAATCATTAATGAAGTAATTAAATATATAATTATCACACCTACAGGTTCCTAATAAAAATGTAACGGTGATACCTACATCGGCTCAAGGCTGGTATGTCTGATAAAGTCACCATATATATATATATATATAGGATATCACTGGGATGAGGTAAGAATTAATCATGTACCTTTGAATATATATATCTATATATTATCCTTGGAATTAGGTCAGTAAACCTCTCATCACTTAATGTGTATATATATATATATTTAATGTCCTTAGAATGATGTAATAATGCCTCTCATAGATATAAAATAGTGGACCATGGTAATAATGCTTCCTGTCTACATGTGAAATAATTGAACATGGAATGAACGCTTCCCTCTCACATATAAGTGAATTTCATTTGTTAATGACTCCTATTTCCCACTTTTAATAGAATTGCATGGGTTAATGATGACTCTCGAACACTTGTAATAGAGTGCAATGGGATAATGAGGATTTCATCCCACATGCAAATAATGGAATGGAGTAATAATTCCTCTCACACACTTGTAAATAATGGAACGGGGTAAGAGTGCCTCCAACCCATATATAAATAATAGAATAGGGTAAGAATATAATGAATATGGAATTACCTCTAATTAATTTCAATTAGATCATTTCATATTCGTAATCATTTATATCTAGTATCATGAGGTAAAAACCCCTCTTATGCATTTCAATTATAGAATTAACATTATTGACCAAATTTATTTATACCAATTGTACTTAAGTCATAAAATTCTTTGTATTTATGATGACATGTTTGCATATTTATTTCCATGTATGAGGCACTAGCTCTTAAGCATGTCACGCGCTATTTCAATTTTCCTTTAAACACTTAAATTTCCAGATGGTTTTTACGATGTATCAAATGAGTTATGGTATAAAACATCATAGATATGTCATTTTCACTATCATAAGTTGTTCTTAATACATTACACAATGAAATGGTCTTACTACACTAATCTGTTTCATTTCAATTTTAACCATTTAATACATTTCAAAGGAAAACAACCCATTTGTTATGAGGAATCAAACTGTGGGATATTATTCTAAAATTCCTTAATCATGTAAAATTTATTTCAGTCCTACCCATTCCAATTAAAGGATGTCACAGTCTCACTGAAGCAATTCTAATATGTCAATTTCATTTATATTACTACAAGAGGTGGCATTTTATCGAATATGGGTCTCCGTAAATATGTCAACTCATTCACATTTCATTAAAATGGAAGATTCATACACATGGAATAAATATAAACCAATACTTCTAGGAATGTATTCATAGCTTTATAATGATACTCCATTTATTTGAAACTAGGTGAAGTGCATTAATCAAATAATTAATGCATAAAAATGAAAAAAGGAATGGATGAGGGACCCTACCTTAAAGTATAACCAAGCCATACACTTATGATCTTAGTTATTCTAACTAAAATATTTTACTCCCCCATTGAGGATATGCACTTTAACACACATGCAATGACACCCTTCCCTCATTCACAAACCTGCATGGCCATGGGCATCCACAATGGAATCATTACATATATGCTTATATGTAGATTCCCATATCCACTCTCCTATATATGAATTTATATATATATATATATACATGGGAAAACCTAGACCTAGACATGTAGAATCACTGATACGTATTATTATACACATAATGAAAGAACACACACATATATATTTACATACCTATGCACACACATGCGATTTACCCTTGACATGGAGACTCGACATCACAAAGCAATAACAAACAAAATACAAGATAATTAATATGAGAATTCAAACACATAAAAGACCTAATATAATAGTTTAAAACTAGTAAGAAATTAAAAACCATAACTAAAAACAATGGCGGAAGAACAAAACCACACAAACTGCATTGCCTTTGGCGGAGGTTGCAAGGAAAATAATGAACATATCCCAATGTGGCTTTCAAATAACCTATAATTGGTAATGAAAAAAAACATCCAACATTGAAAAATCCATTGTTTTGGCCGAACCACACTAAGTGACAGATATGATGAAATATGATCGGACACAGGGAGGAGAATGTTTTTAAGGCCTTACATTGATGGATCAAGTGTGAAAATGAGGAATCACCCACTAGAAACGGAGATCAGAAGTGATCTAATGGATGGGGTCATGCATGTAAAGAGGGAGAGCCCTTGGGATGGTGTGTGTTGTGTGTGAGGGATAATTGAGGAAGATATTATATTAGGGTTGTAATTTATAAATTTAATTTAATTTATAATAACTATGTATTTAAATTTGGTTTTTACGCATGTTTAGGCTGCATGGTATGAAAATCAGTGTGTCCTCCAATGGACATCTGAAGCACTACACACAGGCTCAGTTCATGGTTTGGAAACCATGTGAAGCCTGTGTGAAACATATTTTTCCCCTTAATCAAGGATTTAGTATTACTGACATTGGATTGTACGGTTTCACAAACCATGCACCAACCATGTTCCCTCTACCGTCCTTCCATAGTTGAAGTCTATCATGTCTGGAAATCCTAAAACATCTTGATCTACCTGAAGAAAATTAATGGTCATTACCCATGTCCAAAAATAGCTTTTAAAAGAGGTCCAACTCTCATAATAAAGTTCCAATGACTGATTCTAATAATGACACATTCATTAATTGAAAAATTCCAAAAGCGGTCGTATTTTATCCCATGTCAAAATGTTGATATTTAGAAATACCACCATTGGGTTCCATTAGATAGGAAGAGAAGATATATAGGGAGGGTGTACACAGAAAAAGAGAAATAATATCAAAAATGAACCATAACTCAATGTGATCCACCAAGAATGATGTTATCAAATTTAATATTAGGGGTTGATTGAGACTTAAACTGTTGGAGTAAAAAAATATAAAATCCTGTTTTTTAACAGTTTGGAGATATTTCATATGGATTCACTGAGAATTACTCATGGTAATATTATATGATCACTTTATCCTTGTACCCCTACTATCCATTTTGGTGGGGTTTGAGGTTTGGATGAACATTTAGAGCAACTGTGTGGCAACTATGCAACCCCCTCAGTCCAAACTATGTACAGATTCCCTAGCATCCACATGGATTATATAATCCTGCAAAAACTATGGAAACAACTATTAGAACAATGTGGAGGAATATGACATGGTTACTACATGTTTATATTTTCTATGAACCAAAATAGTGTGCCATTCCATTTTTTACAAATACCCTTGTTTTCATCCAACAATTCCTTGAATATTCATAGACCACAAAAGAAAAAATATCATGGCTCATCTAAAGCACACATATGACCCAGAGTATGTCACATGAAATACTGTAAATAAATACATGAATATAATATTATGCATGGTTCTTGGAAAAGTAAATTTTATTGTCTATATTCGAATAAAAATAATTTCCTTTCATAATGAATGTAAAAATGTTATGTATAAAATTCATAAAGGTATTGATTTTGAAAACAAATTAATGAATGTAAATATTGATTTAATAATTTACATTAAAATTAATTTATTTCAATATAAAATCTATTAACAATATATTTTAATAAATGTGGACTTGGAATAGAAAGAGTTAGAGTAGAAAATTTAAATATTGTTTTTAACAGTATTTACCATACCTTGAGTCTGACTCGTAATGTACTTTTGTTTACATACAAAATAATAATAATTTTTTTTTACTTTTTTAAGATATTTTTTCTTGCATGTTATTCATTTTACCATGTTATAATCAATTACATGATCATTTATGTTCATGTTGGGTGTTTAGATGATTTTCAGCTCATATATTGAAAATTAATTTAATAGGATGACAATTCTCAAATAGGTAAATATAAAATCATCTTGATAATAATAATATTGAAATAATTCCAAATTTTAGACATAAATTTAACTTTTAAAAAGTAAAAGTAATGACCATAATTAAAAAAACTATGTTACAATCATGAAGACATTGGGTAATATGTACACGTGAGTGACATTTATAATTTTCAAAGATCATTATGAAAAAAAGGTAAATAATATTTTACATTTATAGAATGATAATAATAGTCTAAATATCAAATTATATTTTTTTAAAATAAATATATATATCACATATTTGATGTGGTGATGGAAAATTAATCACATCTCTTTGTAGATGTGGTCAACCAGACATTCGCACAAATAATTATATTAGTTTTCAATGGAATGGAATGTTTTGAAATTTGATTATGTATTTTCATTAATTAATGATTAAAATTTCAATAATATAACATAAATACAATAATTATATCATTAAAAACATCACTACGAGGAATTTATGGAAAATGCATTACGATGGTTCATAATGCGGTATTTTGGTTTACCCATGAAAGGAAATTTTATTTCCCATTTGATGGAAGATGAGATTGATATTGTTCAATCCATTAACATATTGAAATCTTATAATATGCAAGATAATTTTTATATTCCATCATAATTTTTTCTATTTGTTTTATGGGGGAAGAGTAATAAATAAAACCAAAACATTCTCTTAAACATTATACCTCTTATTTATACATCCTCCTTTTTTTATTCCTTAACTCATATAAGGTTAGTATTATTCCAAAAATAATACCTCTTGATCATTTGAAGGTATAATGGGAAGGTATTTTGGTAGTTTTTAGATGAACCAAATGTTTTTTGAAGTGTGGAAATAGGATATGATGTTCCCTTTTATAAGAGAGAAGATTGTAATTCTTAAAATTATATAATGGTTTAAATTAATATTAATCCATTCTATTTTTCAAGTACTCCCAAATTTATCATATTATATGATAATCTCATTAAATTTATATATCCAATAATATATTTAAAAAAATTCAGTTGGAATTATTTTTATACCCAAGTAATTTTATTTTAACATGTGTTAACCAATTTTGTACAATTACCCTCATAATAATAATTTCACTATTTATTGGTTAGTGTAGATTATATAAAATGATACATTGAAAATAATTTGTGCATGGATAAAATTTTAAACAATATCTAAACAAAGTGAAATAAATATAGTTTTTTTGGGTTTATTTAATTATTTAATAAAATATTTTTTATTATAAAATAACATTAATGTCAATTTGAAAACTATTCATTTAATTTGACATTTAAAGCTACAAGAAAACTATGTAATTTGAATATAAGTAATGATATCATATATAATATTTCATTTTTATAGATAAAATAAATTAATAAAATAATTCATGTAAATAATATTACTTTAACATTTTTCATACAATTTATTTGAATTTAATATTCATTGAATAAATATTTTATCAGCCTTTCAAAGACATGATATTTAAATATTTCCCCAATAATAATTATAATTAAATTATCATGATAATTATAAATAATTTATATTTGAAATGAATATTTTAAAATGAATATAACTTCATTTGATCCTTATGTATAAAATAAAAATATAATAAAATAGATGAAATGAAATTTTGTAATTTTCTTTACATAAAATATTATAATTGTCGAAATAATGCTAAAATGAAAAAATTTAATATGTTCATATATTGTATTATTAGGGATGAAATATATTCATCCAATGTAATTATGATATGTTTTATGGTATGTTTATTGTTTTGGTAACATTGTTTTTACCCTTAATTAACTAATTTTACATTTACCATGGTATCATATTTTCCTATGATTACTATTCATAATAAATAAAAAATGTGAAATATTTATCAAATTATTAATTTTTTATTTTTTTAAGGATTTAAGTTTTATTTATTCAAATTATATATGTTCAATAATATAATTTAAAATTAATCCCACTAGTGGTGAGGAAAACTAATTTTTTGAAAGAAAATTATCTTTTACATACCAAAATGGTTTCATAATAAATTAAAGACTAAATTCACTTTAAAGAATATAATCTAATTATTTTTAATAAAATTTAAATAACTAAATTTTAATACTAATAGGAAATATAATCTTACTATATAAATTCATTTAATGAAAATAATTTTTCCAATAAAAGGTTAATTTTTCTTGATTTATTGAAACACCAAGCATTCTGAAAAATCTCATAAATTAACCATATATTAGTTTTGAATTTATTATTTCAAAATCAGTATATCTTTAATATAATTTCAATTTTAGTTGTTTAAAAAATTAATTATTACATTTTCTCACATAAATAATTAAATATAAAGTTTGAACACATAATATTTTTTATGAATAAAATTTCTTTTCTAAAAAACGAGCATTTTTTTCCAAGTAATAAATAAATTAAATTTTATCGATTATTAATATTATATATGTTTTTTAATTAATTTAATCCTATTCAAAATTGGAAATTAAATGTCTAAATTATAATGTCCACATTTAAATAATAATATTTTCAGGTTCTTTTAAGCTCAGTATTGTTTATCATACACATTATCCAAAATAGTGTCTATATTTTAAAATATAATGGTGTTACATTATCCAAAACCTCAATTAAATTTTATCCTTTATATTTTAACGTGATCTCAATAATCAAAGGTTTACCATATAAAAATTCCTTTTTTGAAATCTCATGTCATAAAAAAGATTAATAATACTTCTACATGGAAAGAGGAAAAACGAAGTAAGAATGTCATTTGGAATAACAAGATTTCCAAATATGATAAAAATAGTGGGATTTAGAAATATGGACATGTAGTAAAAAATTAATTCCCAAATGACAATAGATACTGACAGAGGTCATTAATGATAAGAATTATAATGATCATGAGAAAATTAGATTCCATAAAACCATACATCCAAGAGGTATGAAAGAGAACATAGATTCATTGGAATAGAATATATTAGTATATAATATAATTTAAAATACTTTTCCTTGTGTGGATGAATTCAATTTCAATATATACCAATAATATAAAAAAATATTCTTTCTTGACAGGTAGAATTTCGATATTTAATCAATTTCGACCACAATATTATCTTCTTCCCCAAATGAAGAGTTATGAAAAGAAATTATTATAAATAAAAAATAAAAATAAACATCCATAAGATCATATACTTCCATAAAATAATAAAAATATATATCACCTATCTAAAAATATTAAAAAAAATAAAAATTATTAGCACAAGGGAAGATAATTCAGAAAATTAATAAGCCTTCATATAAATAAATAAAACATTTATCTAAAAAATTCAATGATGTAACTAATGGATAAATTTAATTCATTTAATAAATATTTATCTTAAATTCCATCAAAATATTCCTCACTAATATTGAAACCCAAATATTATAATGAATTTATCACATATTCTTCCAATATAAATTTAATATATATCTCCAAATAACATCAATCATTCTTAATGTCTCATACCAAAAATCTACATAGTCTAATCATATAATCTCAAAAAATAAGATATTTATTTATATAAATATAATAAATTACTATAATGTCACGTTAATATCATATATTTTTTCAAAATATCATTCAACCTTTGTTCCTCAAAAAAAATCCAATAATGTTCTACCTACATAAATCATATAAGGTTCCAAAAATAATGAAATTATTCTAAAATAACATTAATCATAAATCACTAATGAACTTCATAATCTCATTTTTATCTCAATAAAAAAATATTTCATTCCAGTATCAACTTAATATTTATTTCTAATGTCACAATAACATGTACATGATGTTGGTCAATGGTAGAAATTGCACTCTTTTTCCCTGTCACTTGCGATTTCAATCCTTGTAGCCTTTCGGAATATGGAAAGTTTTCATTTTATATATATAAATATAATTCCTTTAATTTTACCAATAATATAATGAAAACCCTAAATAATATCATTAATAGTTATATCATTTTTTAGCATATAATTATTTCAATATAGTTGATTTTTTTTCACAAAATTGAATAATCATAACTAACTATAATTTCCTTAACATCATTAAAATTTCTTCCCAAAGGGTTATTTATCCCTTTATTCGTTTTAACTTAAAATAATATTTCTAAAAAATTTCACTATTATTCTACACCACTTCTCAAAGTTATGGATTATATCAAATATATGTTTCCGAATTTTGATAAAAAAACTATATAATAATCTGTATGTTTTTCATGATTCATATAATATGTAAAATATATCATAATATCATTGATAAATAAAATTATTCATTAAACATAATTTTTAAAATATTAACCATTAATTTTCATGTTATTCAGTAATAATTTATTCTTCAAAAATCAATGATATGGAATATGACCTTATGATTTTTCAATGTCAAGATAATCATGTTTCCAACATAGAAAAAAGGAAAATTATTCACACCTAAATTATATACATCATGGTCATTGTTATAGTTTTTATATCCCTATTATCTTTCAACATGAATTCCATATCTCTATAATTTAAATAGTCATGTAATATTTGGTATTTCACTTACTGAATTATATGGATGTGTTGAGATTTTGAAATAAAATAACATAATTACTATGATCCAATTTTTTTGGATAAGTGAATTGGTAGTAAAAAGATATAATATTTTCTTTTAAGTTATTTTGATGTTATTAAAATCAATCAAAACCATTTGAACAATATTTTTTTGGAAATCTTCAAGGGTTAATAAGGTTATATTATTTAATTTTCAAATCATCATGATAAATGATTATTAATAATTATGAAATAACATAATTAAAACATAAAATGATTTACTTAGTTCTAAAATAATAATTTCCATTTAAAAGAAATTTACCATATAATCTACATAATAATTTAGCATTAAAATCCTAATAAATAACTATAATAACATCAATATTAATGAATGTTTTAACCTGAATGGTTATCACATACCTCATATCTTATATCCTAAAAATATTTTACATAATTCTTCTGATATAATCCTAAAATTTTTCCCTTAGGGTTATATAAACCTTAACATAATTAAAAATTTCCCTAAATTATCAATATCCACCATAAAATATTTTACATCCAAAATTTTATTTTGAGGTAGTATTTCTTTTATTTATGGTCACTTTTTATTCACTTCACATTCCTTGGTTTTTTCATAAAAAAATTAAATTTTTTGTACTGAAAATAGGCATAACATATTTAGTAGAAATCATGTGCCAACCCATGGGAGATTTTCCTCCCAAGATAGTGGCATTTGTGTTGACCACGTATCATACCACAGAATCTTGCGACTAATCATTTGCCCTGACCAGTCGGTCTTTCTAAGGTGCACAGTTGAATAAACAAGGTTGTTCTCTCCCCATGAAATAGGTTTGGCTTAATTTTTAATTTAGATAGATGTTTCACATGGTTCTCGCATGATTTAAAAAACCATGTAACCAAAATTTATTGCATGACCATTAATTTAAATATGATTAAGTCTATGTTAAAACATCCTCTTTTTTAACACTAACTCCATATAATTTTAGTCCATTTGGTATTCTTAGACATATGCTGACGACCCATCCCTCTTGTCTCCCTTAGACCCCAATTTCTTTGTGTTTTTTGTGTGTAATCTTCAATAACTCATCATGTAATACTCTCCACTTCTTGTTTCTTTCCTCTTATTGGTCTATTTTTTCTCCCAAATTATTTTCTTTCTTTTATAGCAGAATTGTTACCTTAACGTGTGTTTATACGTGTTTCCTTGTGTTGGATCTGGACAATTATGGTATTCATTTTCCCTTATACGGTCCATTTGTGGTGTGGTGGTGGTTTTCCAAATGTTTCTAAATGATTACTTGATTTAGGTAAGTGATTCCATGATTTTAAATTATTTTTTTATTTATGTAATCTTGATATATTTTCTAAATTATTTATTTTAATTATTTTTGTGGGGTAAAAAAATTTTCTAATGGGTTTTGGGTACGCATGGATTTTATGGGGGCTTTCCATATTGAATGTGGTAGTTTTTTATGTGTGTTTATAATATTTGGCATGTTTATGTGTCAGTGGAGGTTTTTTTGGTTTTTTGTTAATAATAAACTTGAGGGAATATATTTTATATATGTATGAAACAATATGTATTTTACGATAGGTGGTATGATATGGATAAATCCAAGTTCCACTAGCAGGATAGACACTACGACACCAAAAAAAAATAATGTTGATATGATACATCTACAACATAGGATTTCCCTCCCTGTAGTGTCTCATGAATAAAGACGTTATTGATTTTGGCTTACTATTATCACTATGGTATGAGGATCCTTATAACCCAATGACCCTATTGAAATAGGGGTTACCCTTGGTGTTGATATGATGATTTTCTTATTTTCCACATACAGTAGAATTTTCATTTTAATTTCAAAATATATTTTCCAGAAATTTTTTTCATTCATTTTAAAAAAATAATAAAAGTTTATATAATATAAAATTGTGTACAATTGAAGATCTATCAGGGGTATGATACTAGTAATTATCTCAAAAACTACATAAGCCCTCATGTGTATGTAGACCTTTTCATGCTTAATCATGGTAAATTATATTTTTATCCTTGTATTGATGTTGGGTCAAGTTTCATGAGTTCTCCTTATTTCAGGTGTTGGTAGAGGAGGCATTGTTGTTGTGGACTTCTAGTTTCATTGATATTCATTAATGTGTTTTCTTTCACCTCCAAATTTTAGTATTTCAAATTTTGGATAATCATGTAAAATTTATAACTTGGTTTGGATGTATATGCATTGGTTATGAATAATGTTTGGCATTTTTTTATTTTTATTATGGGGTTTTTATGATTCATTATTATTATAAATAATTCATAATTGTAATTATTCATGTTATGAACTAATAACTTGCTTTAGGGGATTGGGAACACCCATCGGTCCTTCCCACAAGCCGGGCTGAGTGTTGAGTTGGATATAATCCAATCATGGTTCATGAATAAATTGTATCAAATCAGGTTTAACCCTTTCATTGGGTCATGATAATTGGTAAAGACATTATATGTTATATTTAGTACTATCAAGGCTTCATGTTCAAGTTAAAAGTATAAAGTCTTTCTAACACACATCAGGAAAGAAATTGGGATTCCATAGATGTTTGGTATATGATTTAACTCCTCTTATAGATGGGATGTATAGGTTGGACACAATGAATGTATGATGAGTGGTGGTGAAGTGGCCATACATGTTATTGTGATTTAATTGGGATTGGGTTTGGCTTATAAATATTTTAAAAAAAATGTTGATGAATTATTTTTTGGATATTACATTGATGGATAGCATAATATTTATTCTTCCCGAGAAATTTTCTATGAAACGAAGTGAAGTGTTAGTAAATATTTCTCCATTACCATTTTATAAGAGACTAGTTGAAGCTATGTTTAGGGTTTTCATATAATTGTTTTTGGGAGTGGGATCTGGTTCGGATCACTTGAGGGTAGTGGAATTTCATTCATTAAATGAAAAGGCTCATAAGTTTACCAAGAAAAATCTTCTTTCTATTATGTGTAGCACAGACACTCAGGATGAAATGTATTTGATTGAAAATATGTAAAGAATTTTTTGGGATTCTTGATAATATATTTGTAGTTAAATTTAATGGTTAATAATTATTTTTGTAAGGTCATGGTTTATTTTTATCTGACTTAGTGTTACTGTCTCGGTAGTATGAGCATATAAGTTGGAATGACATCAGTGGTTTATTTAATGAAAAATATTTTACTAGGAATGTTTCCCTCTCCAAGGCCCAAAATTATATTGATCCCCACTATGGGGATCAAAGCAGTTGGAATATTCCAATAGCTTCGAAAGTTTCATTTAGTTCTAACCAATGGTATTTTCCAATGAGATGATAAAGTCCCAATGGTTTGTAATGGGGATGTAGATTGGCATTCGCTCCCATTTATTCATTTTCAATTGGAATACATATAATGATATTTTGGATCGAGCCCTAATGGTGATGATTTATTATTTTTTACGTATGATTTTTATTATGCAGTTTCAACATTGGACAAGGAAGTGGTGGTCCAATAGAAATGAAAATGATGTGAGATGAGTAGGAGAATAGGGGATGTGGTAGCTCTGGAAATCCATTCTTAACAACTTCATACATTGATTTGGGTCAGTATTATGCTATCAGAATAGAAGTATGAGTCACATGAAATCATCATGTTTAGACCTAGACAGATTATTCCATCAGTGCGAAACTGTATTGCACTAAAAATGGGTTTTCAAGGTAACATTTCCATATTAGGGTGGTGTGCTTTCTGCAGCCTCTAAGAGAATTTCATCGATGTTAGAGTTATCTAGGATGGTGGGTTCACATTTTGGTTTTAATTGTTCCAGGGATGAGTCTTATTAGATATAAAGTCATCTAATGGAGGATTTTTTGGTCAATAGTTTTCCTCAGGCTTCGGTAGGGATGATGCACCTTCACATTATGTATCAAATTATAATGGAATAAGAGGCGAGACCAATGACAGTTCAAAGTGATATTTTTATTACATCATCCTTATTTCATTCCTTATTTTTCAAGGCTTTATTAAATTATTTAATCTATGACAGTCCTATGGATTTGTTGTATTTCTAATTGAACTCATGTTTCATGAAATTGATTTGGTGATGTCACTTTGCTATAAGTGATAATAGGGATCCAGGTTTCCATCATGCACACTCACTATGTCAAGAGTTGAGTTGGAATGTGATTTCTTGGTTTTGAACATGTTTCTCTTTTATGTGATCCTTGTTATGGATTTGGAGGTGGGTTTCCATGTTCACATCTATTAATACCAGTTTTTGGTGAAATTTCTGGAACCAGATAGGAGAACCCATGTTTTTAATGGTGATTGGAATCCTCAGGCTGGATGTACTGGAAAACAGCTTCTAATGTTGGGAAATTTTTATATTTCACATATGATCACTCATGGGATCCTCTTGGTGTTTTTAATGGGTTTTTAAGGTTTCATCCATGTAAAAAATGTGAATTTTACCTCTAAGTTTGCTTCTAAAACACATCATATATCTATTCCATCATATCATTTGGACCCCACCAAGTTCAACATATTAAAGATACATCTTAATTTTTTGGAATTCAATGGAGTCGTTTTCCTGAATATCTCTCCTTGAAATACCTAGGTGATTTTTGCGAAGAAGGTGGATGGGTATCTCGGTTTTTGTATTTATAACTTGAATCAGTATAAGGTGATAATAAAAAAATACATTTTTTACAACATCTTTGACCTCTTTGATCAGCTCGAGGTGGTAATGGATTTCTCTAAGATGGAATTTCATTCCAGTTATAGAAATTTTAGTGTCTGTGAGTCAGATATTCCAAATACACCCATCAAAAGTGGGTATGTCCTCTTTATATACATTTTCATGACATTCGAGTTAAAAAAAATATCCATCAGTATACATATATCTCATCAATATGGTGATCCATCGATACCATAACTCATTTTAACTTGTTTCAGTTGGTTACATTCTGGTATACTTCGGGACTAAAGAGGAACATGGCCGACACATGAGGATTATTTTGGTCACTCTTTGATATCATTATCCCCATTTTATGCTCTCTAAGTGTACCTTATGGATTAGGGAGGTGATTCTTAATTCATGTGATCTCAAAATGTGTGGTTTCAATGGACCCTGAGTTTATCAATGTAGTGATGTCAAAGGATAAACCAAGGACTTTCTTTAAGATCAGTGGATTTTTTGGCCTGGATATGAGTTGTGATGGAATTACATGTATTACCTAAATGATGGGGCGGTTCTTAGTGGGTGGTCATTATCTTAATATGTAATCATCTACCTCAATGGTTATTCTAACTTTAGTTTTTTTCCTAATGGATGGTTGTTGTTTAGGATAATTAACACTTCAATTAATTCATTTATCCCAAGACCACCATGATGTTTTATAATGATCATTTCTTCTCATAGTGGACAATTATGAAATGAGATATATATAAATTGTTATAAATATGTTATACAGGTCATTATTTTTAGGGTGGAAATTATAGGCCCTCATTTTTTCTCCAACTATTATCCATTCATATGTTTATGTCGGATGGGATCATCATGGTCTTTATTATTTTCATACCTCGTAATCAATGTAGAAGGAATGAAATTTTGTTGGTAATTGATCATATTTCCAAATCATATAATTTTATTAAATTCAAGTTCTTATAGAATATAAATAATATACAAGAGACATGGTAGCATAAGCTTTGTTTGAGTGGATATTTCTACATTCTTACTACTTTGAAATTGGGATGTCATTTTAGTGGAATAAAATTTAATGATGGGGAAAATTGTTACGGTTATTATTTTATTTGGATTTATTTTATTCTATTTAGTATTCAATTTTTCCATGAATTTCCATGGATTTATATTTAAATATGAAAATGTAGGACCAAAAATAGGGGAAATAGATGGTGTAGGGTTATTAGAAACTATGTGCTAACCCAAATGAAATAGTTCACCAAGACCGTAGGGTCTGTTTGAGGTCCACAGTCTACCACAAAGGAATAATCCCTCTATAAAAAATCATGTGTGTTATATTTCCTTCTGATAGTGGATCCCCATGGTTGTTTAACTATTTTTAATACCATGTGTTCAAACCATGTATCTTACCAATAAATTTAAAAATGTTAAAATTTTAATTATTCCCTCTACTAATTTTAAAACCGAATCCACCTACAATCATCACAATATAAATTCATTGCCATATTATCACATCGACCCCTCTTGGCTAACATGGAAAACAATTTTTTGGTGGTTTTAGTGTGGATTCATCAATAAGTCACCAAGTATGCTCATCCTCATCATGTTTCTTCCTACTTATTTGTCTTTTACTTGTATTCTCTTCTGTTCTCTCATATATAGTTGATTTTATTCCCTAAAGTGACATGAAACCGATTACATTGGGTAGTATATTAATGTGTATTCTTTATATATTCAATTATAGTGTCCCTTTGTGTTGTGGGTGTGGTTTTCCGCCAGTTTCAAGATGTTTCCAAGAGTAAGGTATATGATACCATTCATTAACATTTTTGGATGATTTAATTATTATTTATATTTTTTCTATCAATGTTATATGAATTTTTTTGAGATGAGAGAAAAAAAATTGACTGGTTTTTGTGATCTTGAGGATTTGAAGGGAGGATTCAATACTAGAAGTTGTGGTTTTCATGTGTGTTTCCGATGTTGGGTGTGTGTGTATGTAAGTGGTGGTTTATTTGACATTGAAAGTGGAAATAAATAATGTGGGAATATAGGTTATCTAGGTTGGTAAGACTAGTTCTAGTAAACTATGTGGTTCAGGAGGTTTGAGGTCTAATTCCCTCTTATAGTTTGATTCTATAACAGTAATTATATATAAGATGATTATTTGAGGCCACTAGGCCTTGGGATGAAATATCCATTAATGGGTTGTGCATGGGGATGTTGTGGGTTTTTGGTTACTATTATCACAAAATAATGATGATCTCAAGACCCTGATAACTGTAAAGACTTAGGAATTCACCATGGATCAAATGTCATTATATCCTTATCATCATCAAATAGGGTACATTACTTTCCATTTTAATTTCAAATCATATTTTCCTTAAAATGTTTCAATTATTTTATTCACAAAATCATGCATTTTGATTTGTATTATAATGTTATAATAATGGAATATATTTGGGTAGTATCCTATTGAGAACTCTATCACATCCTAAATATTCCCTAGATGTTATATAGGATTTGTTAGGATTGACCAAGATAAATAAAAGTGGTTTTGTGAAAGTTATGGTGGATCATGTTATTAGTTTTCCTCAAATTAATGGTGTTGTGGATGTGACATGGGGGTGTCGTCCATCCTATTTCATGGTGATTAAGTTTTGTAGTTGGTTTCCCCTCCCCATTTTATTTTTTTATTAGTTAATGATACAAAATAGTTAACTCACATCAGTTGTGTCTCATTGTTTTTTGTCAAACCTTATGATGTGTTATACGATTATTGTGGCTTTTTATAGTTGATTCATAGGATAAATTATTCCCAAATATAATGTTTTATTCCCAGGAAATAATTTCCAACCTGTTGGAATCAGGAACACCCTAAGAACCTTGATACTGGTAGGGTCAGGTGTCTGGTTGGATGGAATATCATCTCATTTGTGAAAAAATATCATCACTTAAAATATAAAAATGAGTAGTTATGAATATAAACATATAAAAAAACAATAACCCATGATGTTATACATAACTATAATTATATAATTTCATAAAAAAATTCCTAATATATAATGTTACCTAAGAACTCCCTCATATTAACTTTATGAACAATAACGAAAATAGTTAAATGAAATTCTGTTTTATGTCATCCTTCTATTTTTCACATTCAACAATATATTAAATAATTATATTCAATATCTAGTTTTCCCAAAATATAATACATTTAAAATGAACATTGTTTTCATTTCTTGAAAAATATTATTGACGTTGAAAATGGATTCTATGGTTCACTTACCAGTCCATAATCTTTTTGATAAACACTCTAGAAACATGGGATGAGAAAAAAATATTACCAGGGGATATAAAAAGAAAATTTATGTTATGATAGATAAAGATTAAAAATATTGAAATTTTTATATTATCTAAATGATCATTAATAGAAATAAATTATTTATTTCTATATGAAAATAAAAACACTTCTATCTCAAAGAATACGTTTAAATCCCATACTGAGAAAATAAGAATCCTTTCTAATAACATAGATAAATTATATTCTTAAAACATATAATAAAATGATAGATATTAATTAAATTAATAGTGAAACCTCATAAGTAACTCCAACCATTATTCCTATTAAGACAAGGACCATCACCCAATACATTGAAGCACTATGTAGGTGCATCCATCATGTAAACAATATCAGGTTCACCCTATCGTAATAAGATGTCATAGTGAACAACAGATCTTATATGATGTATCTGGATCACTTCATTTACATATATAAGATACAAGTACCATATCATTAATAAAACATTTTATCCATAATCCTTTGCATCATTAAACCATTGAAAAATCCTATAATCGCACAAGTAAAGAACATTTTGATATTGAAATACTCTTTCTTTTAAAATCCAATTTTCAGAACCCATTTTCAAAATGATAACACATTTAAGGATGGAAAATATTATTTTTAATTGAAGAGATCTTGAGATATTTTAAAAGTGGCCAAAAATAAAATAATCATAATGGTGGCAGAGATCTTTGTTGTATCTATATATGTTTAAATATATCATTAATTTCTTCTGTTTATAATGAAATTAAGAAATTCCATATAGAATATGTAAAAATATATCTTTGGAAAAAAATTTAATGCAATTAAATATCATCATAATAATTTTAATTATAATTCATTGATGTATATATATAATCATTAATAATATATTATTATAAAAATAGTTATAGAATAGAAATAGTTGGAAGAGAATATTTAAAATATTTTTTAAGTATTTTTCATTACCGTATGTGTATCTCTTTTCATATATTATTTATATTAATGAATAATAATCTTATGTTAATTATTTAATTTCACAGGACCATTTATAATTTTTTTTTCTTTTACAATGTTACATTAAATTACATAATTAATTATGTTCACGTAATATGTTTTGATGATATTCATCTCACAAATCGAAAAGTAACTTGTATATGTTTACTATGGTAAAAAAGTAATTTTTATTTAATTATAATAATAATAATGGAATCATTATCATTTTTAGACTTATATTATTATTTTATATTAAACCATTAGAGATGGTTGTGAAAAATTAGTAACTTTACTATAATGGAAATAGTAGGTTGTACGTATGAATGATTAATTTTTCTATTTTTCTACTATCACTATTGAAAGAATTTATGTATTATTTTGTTTTTAAAATATATAATTATATAAATATTTTAATATTGTTAATATAAGTAATCATGTATATATCATCCATGTGACATTGTGATCGAAAATAAATCACATCATTTAGGTGGGGGTCGTAGTCGACATGTACGCATGAATAACATTATAATTTTCAATGGTTGAATAGGTAAGAATGAAGATGATATATTATCATTTAAGAATGATGATTATTAAATTTATATAAAATATAAAAATAATTTTAATCATTATAAACAACCATAAGTGTTATTGATAGAAAACTAAGGGCATCAATTTTTGAGTCGATAGTTTGTCATAGACACAAAAAAATAGTTTGATTTCAAATTTAAAGGAATCATAGATGGATATAGGTTGTTTCATTAACATAAAAAATATAATTTATGAAGTATTTTTCTTTCAAAATTTCATAATTGTTTGATAATATTTGATGGAGGTAGAAGGAGAAATAAATCTAACACATTCAGTTAAAATCTATATATTTTTATTAAAACTAACCTTTACATTACTCATTAAACCCCATAATTATTAAATTATATCGAAAAATATACATACTGAGTGTGGAAGCGGATTATTCCGAGATATTTGAAACTTTATTTGTCCAACCAAATGTTTTTTTATTCATGAAAAAAGAAGAGAGGTTGTTTCTATTAATATGGTTGGGGAGGGGTATTCTTGGAATTTTATGATGTATTATATTAATATAATTTAATTTTCAGGAAAAAATGGATCCCAATTAAGTTGATTCATTTATATGATGATTATAAACATAAATATTCTCAAAAAATAAAAACATTACAAGTTTAGCTAATGTTTTCAGCAGTGTTTTATTTAAACCTGTGTTAATGGTTTTGAACAACAGTCATGAAAACAATTTTTTTCATCTGTAACGGTAAATATAGTTACTATAAAAGGAAAATTAAACAATAAATATAAAATGGAAAATTTATTTTATCAATATACCAATAATTTGGCTTAACATATGAATTTTTATAGTTTTTTATAATTTAATAAATTATTATTTTTTGTAATATAATAGTACTATCAATTTTGGAACAATTTATTTACATTTCCATTTAAGACTACAATATAATAATGGACTTTTAATATTAATAATTAACAATTATATAATATTTAATTTATATCAACAAAATTGGAACACAATAGTTCATTCAAATCATATTATTTTTTACATTACTAAAATCATTTATTTTATTTTTTTATTAATTGAATAAATTATGTATCGACGTTGTCTAGACATTTATTGTTATTATTTCATGGGAAAAAATTAGAAATAAATTATCATGGTAGAAAAATATATTTCAATTGATTATTTAGAACCAAAAATATCAACTTTTTATCCTTGGTTAAAAAATTAAAGAAAACAAAACAAATAGAATGACATTTTTTTCTTATCTTTAGATAAAATATAATAAAGGACAAATTAATTACCAAATGTAAAGAGGTATTATATTAATAGTTTTTAATAATTATGTATAAAATATAATGTTCAAACAAAATTATCGTATGTTTTATGGTTATTTTCTGGTATATATCATGTTATTTTAACCCACAATTAACCAATTTTACCTTTACCATAGAAACAAAGTTTATTATAATTAAAAATTGGAGATAATAAAGATGAAAGGATAATATTTATCAAATTAAAAACCCATAAATCCAAATATTAATTAATTTTTTAATATTATGAAAATATAAGTGGAATTATTTAATTTAAAATTAATATGAAAAAACATGATGAATTTGTTTTTCTGGAAAAATTCCATTTTAATTACAAAAATATTTTTACTCTAAATATAGCTATTAATTAAATATAAATACTATAATAATATTATATATAAATTAAATGAAAAAATGAAAATCTAATATTAATACAAATTATAATTTTTATTTATAAATACTATAAAAGAACATATATGTTTCCATAAATATTATTAATTTTCCCCATTCGTTATAATTTTCATAACAATATAAATTTGATATGACTATTTAAAATAGTAAATCATTTTTATCATAAAATATTAATAATATTTTCAAACTTCTCCGTTTGTTTTTCACTTCATCTCCCATCTAAATTTTATTTTTATACATAGGTCACAAAAATATTATACTCTATATATAGAATATAAGAAATCAATATATTGTTAACTAACCAAAATAAATTATTAGTTTCTATTAAAAAATTTGATATATGGGTGATATCCAATTATCTAATATTCAATATTTTTTTACAATAGTTATATTTTAGTACATTACAGGAGTACCCTTATCATTTTCTCTTTCTAATTTATCTCTACTAAATGATACCCTTCCAATAATTTCTTGAATGTTAGTTCACTTCATTATATTCTAATATTTTATATAAATTACAACCACAAAAATACGGAGCATAAACACTTATCATGGATATTTTATAGATCAAATTATAGCAATCCTTTTTTCAACTCATCTCTATCCTCATTTTGATTTAATATATACTGAAACTCCATATAGTCTCTCTCCAATAATTATTATAAAATCACCCCACAAAGCATGTATACTAATTTAACATGAATCACATGTTACTTTTAAATTGAAAACATTTCATATAATCTTAATTATTTTAACATTTATTTTAGATTTTCATCACCAATGATGATTTTTCAAATATATTCCTTTGAAAATAATATTTTCAGTAATAATGATTATATACATGTGATCTTCATTAAATATTTAATTGACTAATTTTAGTTCACTAATTCATTGTCTTGTGATATTAAGATCATTTGATAACATCTCAAATATAAATATTAATATTTTCCCCTTAATTATTAAATTTACTAATATAAAAAAATTATATCATCTGATAGTATAATTTCACTCTCCCTCTTCTCATGGATTTAGTAAAATAATATTATGATTTTATATCATTAATCACACAAAGTTCATTGGGTTTGTGATGATTTAATCCTTGAAAAATATTTCATTCAATATCCTAAAAATTATATTCTTTGGGAAGATAATCAGGAAAATATTATTCAATTTGCTAGAATTTTATAAATTATCTATATCTAGGATGGTTGTGACTAATTTCATCTTACTATGGATATTAGTTTATAATAGTTTACAAAATTATTATTATATATGAGATTCATATTGATTTTTCTTCAAATGTGTTTAAATTTGTTATTTTTGAAATGCCCCATGGGTTGTTAATAGTTAGAAGTATTTTTACATCAACAATACATTTAGGGTTAGTTTTAGATAGCGTCATTTTTCTTGGTTATCACACATATTATTATGAAATTTAGGATCCACTAAAAAACTTTTCGGAGTGATTTTTGTTTTCTAGTGAGTGTCTAATGGTTACCACATGTAGTATTTTTTTGAGTTCACTGGATGGCATGTCATGTAAAAAAAATTCAATTATTTGTAAAAATTCTCTTGAAATGTTTTAAAGGAGTTTCCCTCTTTTCCCTCTCACTAGGTGCATCACTTAACCCCCTTTGGTTGAATGCCATTTTTGTGCATCCCTCTTCCTTGATTCCATTCTTATTGGAAGTATCAATTTCGTTTCTTAATGATTCCTGGCATAATTTTTGAGCAATGTACCTTGTTTCTTATCTTTTCACATTCCTTGTTTTTTTACCTTCCCTAAACAGAACATAAATTCATATGAAAACTAGGTAGGGTTTCTTTCATAAAATATGTATATATTATAGTTGTTATGGATTTTCATGTATTTTTAGGGTCTCTTTCATCACATTATCAATGTATTAGAATATCCCTCAAGGATTTGAGAAATATTTACCCCACAACCTTAATTAAAAATATAGTATATTTTGTGGATCATTGTCTGAATTACTGGTTTAACTTATTATTGACGGTATTAAATGTATTTTTTGTGTTTTTAATATTGAAACTGTTTTAATTTATTATTTTTATATAAATTGACGGGAATTACTAATTTAGTGGTGGTTTTTAGTTATATTTCGATAAATCATGCACACCATATGATTTATAAAGTTTTTGAATAGATTTTTTTGAGTTCATACTTGTATTTAAAAGGGAGTTTTTTATAGTTAATTTTAAAATATATTACATTTTATATCATGGCTATCTAGGAAAAACGAACTGTTGATAATTTGTTTTAATGTATTTTTACACAATTTCTAATGATCTTAATTTGCATATAAAATATTGATTTAAATTCATTATATTTTAACAAAAAATGTATTCTTCTTTTGTGGTTTAAAATGTTATAAAGAATTCATTTTGGTTAAAATATTGTTTAAATAATTGATTACACATTTGGTTCCTGAATTACATTAATGTTGTTTTGATAGTGGTGTTCATTTTCCTAGTCGATTTTTAATAAAGAGAGTGTGTATTTAAATATATTATGATGTGTTTAAAATGGTTTTTGAGAATTGACTTTGTTTCAATTATGGATTCAATGGATCAACCTTCTAAGGGTTATTTTCTAGTGGCCTATTTTACTGTTTAGAATGTTTAAATATAGTGTGTTTTCCTGTAATTCCAACTTATGACCCTTGTTTTATTATTCAATATGAGTGCGTTGTTATTGATTACATGAGATATATTGTGGAATGAAAGGAATATTGTGTATACCATGTAATTTTAATTAAATTGTTAAAGGGGTTGTTTCTAAAAATTTTGTTAGAGGTTAGATGATATTTACTACATATTATATATTAATTCTTTTGATTTCACACATCCATTTAAAAAATTATCTTAGAGTCTGAGGTGCCTTGGTAGGAATCATGATAAATGAATTCCAAAGTGTATATTGTGTTTCTTCTATAGAGTGTATCCACAAGATCATGTGATCTATAGAAAATTCATTATCGCCCACCAGATCAAAGAAGCTAGTTTTATTTATTGCAACATGGTATACATGGTGTGAATGTTGAATTTATTGTGTCTTTTAGTAGTGTTATCATCTTGAGAGATTTATATCTGAAACTTCTGGTGCAAAAACACAGTACATGATTGATTCTATAGTTCTAGCCTATGAACTGTGTTGCTAAGATTGGCTATTAAACATGATTCCTATGAGATCAGAAATGATGTTTTTATCATCATGACATAGTGGATCATGTTATATTATACAATTTTAACCCCTATTAATTTTTTTCATCAAAACCCATATTGATTGATTCTTTTTTCCATTTTTATTTAATAATTGGTGTCATGTGTGTATATATTTGACATACTGGTCATTTAATAACAATAAAAATTAATTTATAAAAAAAATTGATATCTGTATTTTATTCTAAAAGTATGATTCATGAAATATATCCCTTTAACATTTGAATTTTTTTCTTTTAAGGGATTTATTTGATATGTGAATAACTATTTTTGGAATAATGGATTTATGTATAGGTTTTTATAGTGGATTGCAGTTAGTTTTTGGGAACAATTTATTAGGGTAGTGAATTGTAAAAAATATAAATATTTTCATTCATATAAAATATTCACAATTTTTTATTACAAAAAAAATTTAAACTAGCCTGAAATGTATTTAAAAATTAGTTTTTTCAAATACACATCTATTAAAAATTTATATCACTTTGATATGAATTTTTAATGGAGTTATGATTTAAAACCCAAATTTATAATTACATATCATTCTAGTTTAAATTTAGTTTATAATACAAATTGTGAATATGGTCAAGTTCTTGGTGGAATTTTGAGAATTTTTATACTAATACCTATTTTATATATTAGTGGTGGGTAATATGTCATTTTATGGTTGATCAAGGATAATTGATTTCTTTGGGACTAGATGGTGGATTAATGTGATATAAAAGTTAGTGCATTCTGATTTTCTTTTAATTTTCTTGCACTTACCAAGTACGCTATTTGATATTTCTATTTTGGAATTGGATTGATTTCATTATCTCTCAGGATGTCATATATAATTTTATATAGCTGTCAGTGATAGTGTTTTGTGGGTGACTAGGTGGATTACATTTACATTAGACTATTTAAATTATAACATATTCATACTTATTTTAGTAATCTTATTTTTAATAAAGATCCTACATAAATCAGCATCATGATATATTTTTAGGAATAAAATATTTTATGCATTAATAATTATTGAGGAATTCCATCCTTCCGATGTCCGTTCCTTTTATGATCATGAACAATTTATCTGGTTGTGGGGATTTGAAACA
This sequence comes from Viscum album, assembly GCA_963277665.1. Taxonomy (NCBI): domain Eukaryota; kingdom Viridiplantae; phylum Streptophyta; class Magnoliopsida; order Santalales; family Viscaceae; genus Viscum; species Viscum album. The sequence continues at coordinate 597,897,965 of OY728135.1, read as the reverse complement.
TCATTCAGACCTCTGGATTATTGAATCATGGTTCACATTAGATTAAACCCTAATATAGTTCACTAAAAATGGAATCATATAATGTTTTATATATTAGGAGTCTAGGATATTGAGTATACATTTTAAAATATGAGTATTAAATGGTAAAATTTGGTCATAAAAATTCATTGATTCATGGGAGGCCTGTGAGAGGAGAGTCTATAATGATTTTTCCAACCACATTCTTGAAGTTTCATTTGGAAGTGGGATTTGGATTTTGAATATTAGAATTCGTTTTTATTATCTAGGTTGGTTGTTTTGATCCTCATTTATATTTTTGAGTTTACCTAATAGTTTTTTTCGGTTTTGGGATGGAAATTTAAAAGGATTTTGGTGGAATGATTTTGGTTTGGATGGCCTAGTGAAGTAGACCTCAACCAAACATTATGTAATTTAACATCCTATTATTTTTTATGTATCTATACCATGATCCATCGATCCCCAGGGTGGATTCATGTTTCATTCACCATAACATTATTTTTTGTTCTGTCCATATTTGATTGACGCAACATGATGGTGGTGAATTCAATGGGGTTTGAAATGCATGGACATGTGGTTTTGAAGTATTATGTGCCTCATTACGTATATTTATATAGAAAATTAGTTTTTATTGTGAAATTGGATATTAATTAAACGTAGTTTTTAAATGAAATAAATACATTAAGATTTATTTTAAAAAATAAGGTGTTTTCAAAAAATATATCATGATTTTTTTTAAAAAAAATCTGTTGATTCTGTTATGAAATTTAGAAAAAATATTTTCCTTTGAAATGACGATAATTGTATGTGATGGGGGATTTAAAATTATTAGGTTACTTTTTAAAAGGCCATTGATTTCTATTAATGAAAAATAAGTATTGAATTTTATTAAAAAAAATTAAAAAATTGATACAATTTTTTAAAATGGGTTGGGGTAAATATTATATGAATTTATTTAATTATGTGAAATGTTATTTAGACTCATTTGAAAATGTAAATTTCTTCTAAAATGAGAATGAATGTATTTGAATGTTTGCAATGGTTTTCAATGACTTTTCCGTAAAAAAATATTTTTGAAACTCCTAATTTGGGGATTATAGGTTTAGAATGGAACACGTTTACAATATGATCGCTAATATTAGGTGTATTGGTTTTTGGAGTTTTCTCTCGCGATTAACATTGATACTATTTTTTTAAATAAAATACCAGCTCGATCCTTGAATTTTATTGGATATAGTATATTTAAATAAATGGTCTTGAGTGAAATTATAATACTTATCCAAAGGTGTATTTCAATTTTGTTCGTGGAAATTTCAATGGCTCTGAATGAAGTTGAATGCGTTATTTCAATTTTTACTGCTTTGTTTCACTTTTTTATCAGGTTTTTGGGAGATTATTTTAGGAGAACATTTGTAGGTATTTTAAATTGATTAGGATCATAATTCATGATTTTTTTGTGTATGTTTTATCTAGGGATGATAATTTATTCATAAAATTTATTCGTGGTGTGTATAATGCCTTGAATCTTTGAGGTGGCATTATTTTGTGTTCCTTCTGTGATCATTTGGGGACATCTTTTTGAGTTGTGGTTTCTTAAATTTTATCATGCTTCTTGTGATATATTCATTTTTGGATGATTTCAAGATAATATTTTCCTTGTTTTGGGGAACATAAATAGGTTTTTATATGATATTTTGATATGGTATGACCTTATGTAGGTTAATCTATTATGTATGAAAGATATAAAACTATTTGAGTGGGTATCCCGAGCACCATGACTGTGTATCCGGGACATGGGGTCCTTGTTTTCCTCATTTTATCATTATCTTGGATACAATGATAGAGCCCATGTACTTTCCCAAATTGAGAGATTCATATAATCCAGACATTCTATGGATGAATTGAGATTCAAGGGTTTTAGTAACAAAGAATTTTGATAATGTGATATTTCATAGTCGGTGTTCCCTTCATTGTAATGAAAATATTTTATTCATATCCATTTTTTTGTAATCTAAATTCCATTTTAGTTGTGTTTTGAAAAAATTGGTTCTGTTATCACATTTTTTGATGGATTATATTCAGTCACTCTATTACATTAATAAAAAATTGTGGGAGACAAATGACAGGTTGTTATTCATTTCAAGACTCTTTTTGACTGATTATGAATTTTATATTTCTCAAGGATTCATTGAATATGTTTTTATTTATATGGACCATTTTTAGATGAAATTTTTTAGGATGTATCATTTTACAAATTTACTCCTCACATTTTTCATTTTCATTCCATTTATTTCACAGTAAGTAAATAATTCTTTAGGGGTTGAAATTTTCTTTTTAGAGACAATTTTTACACCATCCATGTCAATATGGTATTTTTTTACTATTTTTAATTAATTTTAGATATTGATATATTTTTTATAGTTTTGGATGAAATTATAAAAACATTGAATTTTTTTGGCGTCACATGCATTATTCAAGGTTCGGAGTAACCATGGAACGACTATAAAGTTAGTTCTATTTGGAAAAATTGTTTTGGAATGGTTGTTAAATGGATTGTTAAACCATGAATGACCTTATTAGAAACTATATTGGGTGACTTTTGGGAATCTAGTGAGTGTTTCATGATTATAACATGGAATTGAATTTTTTTTAAGTAAACTATGTTTTCCATAAAGGAAAATTTGTTTACCTTTTTTTTAAATAAAACCAAAATATTTTGATTTCATTTATCCCTTTTCCAAATCCACATGCATGATTCATAAACTCCCCATAGTGGACCCCATTCAACATGATTTTCTCCTCTAACTTACCATTCCTATCAGGGATTTAAACATTGTTTCTTTATGATTAATAAATTAATCATTCATGTATAGTCATTTCATATGTCTCTTCTATCTTTTCTTATGATTTTATATTCCAACCATCAATGAATCTACTTTGGTGGAACAATATAAATATTTTTTATTCTAAAATATATATCTTTTATTTTTTTTAGAAGATTAAATTTCAATCCTTAATCTCCATCATCCCATTATAAATTTCATTGACCATACATCATTAATGTTTCAAATGTTTTAGAAATTATTAATTTAATTATTGTTCTCTTGTGATCAAAATTATTTTTGTAATTTTCCCATGATTGAATTTTCTATTTTAATTAGGTTTATATGAATAAATTGTGTTATTTTATAATTTTTATAGAAAGTGATGAATTTTACCACTTTAAATGACATTTTTTTAACAAATTGTGCATACCAAGTGGTCATTAAATTTCATGAATAAACTTTATGAGTTGATATAATAATTTTATAGGGATTTCAGTTTTCAATTAGTATTTTCAATATATTTACATAGAATATCCTGATAATTTGGATATTGTGAGTGTTCATTGTTTTTTTAAAAACACCTTGTATAAAAAAATTATATATATTTTAAATGGGTTATGTATATGAAATATTTTTTTAAAAAAATATCATATATATGAAAAGATGAATTAAAATACACGATGATGTATTTTTTGGTCATTATGATGTTCAAATATTCTTTCACAATAAATGGGTCATGAATTAGTATTAATGTTGTTTTAGTAGAATTTTAATTTTAATTAAATTATTTTTCAAAAATATTTTTATTTATTTAAATGCATATCAATGTGTTCTAAATGGTTATATTTAATGGTTATCTAAAATGAGATTTATAATAGATTTATTCATGGATAAAATGGATTGATCATTTTAGAATTATGATTTAATGGTCGATTTGATAATTCTTCCTTTTATGACATGGTTTTTTACCTTTTAAGCTACATCTTCCTCCTTGTATATGACCCTATATTTCATTGTCTATGTTTTCAAATCTCAAGGATATTTAAATATTTATAATTTCACCTTCCTTTTCTTCACCATTTATCATGGTCCTTCTCTATTTATTTTGGAGTTCTGGTTCTTCTAGTCCCATATCCATAGAATGGTTTTCATCTCTTCATTGAAGTAATTTTCTCCCACATCTGATAATTCCACTTAAACCATCATGATAAACTCCATCATAGGTATTTCATGAATGAAAGCATATTTTTCAAGGTGTTTTTTTAGGATTGATAAATATAACATCAGTTCATTCCCCCTATTGTAAAGTTACGACACATCATATTATTCTTTTCCATATCATGGTTATGTATGTTGGTGGTTGAGTTATTTTTTGGAGGGTGTTTTTGGTAGTGATTCGGTTTCAATGGCTCGTATCCACTGGTGTCATCTACTACATTTTTCTATTGTATTATTTGATGATCTAGTGATAGTTGGTTTCTATTTATTCATCTTGTTACACAATAAATTTTCTATGATCATAAGATTAAACTTTTTATGGAGTTATGGAATCAATTTTTCATGTTAATGATTGACTATGAAGCTATCTACATGAGATAATGGCATTTTCTCATTCTTGGGACATTTTGGATATTATGTACATTATTTCTCTTCTCTGAATTATAGTTCTATTGCTCCAAGATTTTTGGGTGAAATTGGTTACAAGGATGTTTTTTTATGTATTTATCTGAGAGGTATGGTGTTATAGGAGGCAAAACCTATGGTGGACTTTTACCATATGTTGGGTTCTTTTGGCGATGGTTCCTTAATTTTATAGCATATTAATTATGTTGTTGTTTATGGTTTTATGTCTTCATATATCTATGATGGGTTTTATGAATATATTTTAGGAGTTGTTGAGGATTTATGTTTTTTAGTGATGTAGTGAAGACGGTGCTGGTGAGACGAATTATCTTCCTCTAACATAGATTAGTATCATGGATGGGTTTTATCTATGTTCTAGTTATACTACATACATTTGTATTCATATCAGTGGATGTGTGTTGGCAGTGAAATGGGGGATGATCTGCTCGGTTAGAGGTTCTATGTGAATGTTTGGTGGTTTTATACCTAAGGGATGATGGTATGTTGTATCTAACTAGTCATGTGGGAACTTTGATTGAGTTGAGTGTCATGACCCATGGATCAACATGTCTCATGGTTCAAATACTCATGTCATATGGATGGAAATTGGTGCTAGAATCAATTTTTATTGAATAACATTTTGTATTTTGTATTTATTATTTTATTTTTAAAATATATTTGTTCCTTTACTTTTATTATTATATAGCAGTTACCACTTAACAATAAAATGGATTTTATAAAATGAAAATAAATTGATTCTTAAGTAAGAGTTAAGAGGAGATTATCTACTTTTTATATATTAATGCTTTTGTTTTCCAACCACCATCTGATACATGTCATGGGGGTCCAAGATGAATATATAAAAGTCTTGATAAGTGAAATACGTAGTGTATATTGTGTTTCAAAACCCGAGGGTACTGATGAGAATGGGTGAGATCGAGAAAATTCATTGTGTCCACGTAGACCAAGGAAGCTAGTGGAATTTATTATATACTACAAGGTTGAGTGATCTAGTGGGATTTATTTTGTGTTGTTGTATCATGGTTCCCCAATGAGTATTTTATTTTAAATGTTTTATTGTAATACATGGGATATGATAATTTCTATAGTTCTAACCTTGTAATCATGTATCAAAATTGTATTATTTTATTGATGCCCAATGAGTTTTCCCCTGGCTCATTGATCCTTTCAAGATGACTTATTGTAAAATGTTATATTTATTTCACTTTTCTCTCCACTGTTCTCTATTTCATGAAACCATATCTTGATTAGTTTATTTTAATTATATAATTCATCACCTTCTGTAATTTGTTATTTTATTTTAAATTAGTTTTTTCACTAAATTAATTTACATATTTGTAGGTAATATAATTTTTAGAATATATTTCATTTTAAAATTTTAATAAATATCCTATCTTTATTTCACTTTTACAATCAAAACTCTGAAAAGGTATTGATTGATTTTGGAAAAAAATAATTTTTATTAAATTATTTGTGTGTCACATATCAAAAGATGTTCAATGTATGTATTTTCTTATAATCTCTTTTTTCGTGAAAATCTCATAAATTTTTGTTATATATAGAAAATTGAAAATGATGTTTATAAAATATTTCTCGTTTTGATATTAGGTTTTCATGGAATTATGTTTTATAATTGTACAATATAAATGCATTTCAAAATTTCTTAACATATATTAATAAGTAAAAAATTAAATGTGGAAAGGTGTGTGGTAGACTACAAAGTGTATTATTATTACACCTATATTATATCTCATTGGAAATTTCAAATCCATCTAATGGATGATATTAGAGGATGTATATTCTGGAATTGGATTGTAGTCTATGATAATGACATGATTAGTAAATATTGTTTTATTTTTTTTATTATTATACATCATCCATACATGACAATAAATATTTCAATTATGGTAATTTTTTTCATCAATTTATATATGTGGATGATGAAATGTGACTCAGAACAAGTTGCAGGTAAGTTACTTTTTAGGCTTTGTTGAAGGATTGTATTTAAGTAAATATGATTAAATTTTAATAGTACCCAATTATTATTTTATATGATTTTGGAATAGAGTTATGACTTGTTAATAGATCATTACATATTTTTAATAAGAAAATACATTGTGGTTTATCTAGGATTTAAGGGTGGAAACTGTCCCATGATTGGTTTTTGATTATTTTTATTCTTATACACTAGTATCCTACCCATTGGGATTAGGATGTCCGTTAAGTCTAGTAGAGGATCGAGTTAGATACTGATTCAAATTGATGCTTAGGTTGGTTCAATATAATGAAAAATAATCAGGGGCCAAATGACACATATATAGGGTAGAATGACTAAAACATTATTCAAAATGACTATTTCATAGACCATATATCACATATATATAGATTCAATTGACTCATATGAAATAGTTCATATAGATGAATGATCCATTAGAGCATCACAATGACAAATACACTAATACTTTCAAAATAAATAAAGGCACACATTCATTTCTATATTAAATCATTTTCCATTATTACATTTCCATATTTATGCTTCAAAACAAAATACATTCATGTCTAATCCGGATAGCTTAAATTCAGCTCAAATCCATATCAAAAATATTAAAAACATTTTAGATAAACTCAAATGGTTATAAGAATTATTTGAATAATTCTTAATATATATTTATCTAATTCCATGGCATTTCAATATATGCACTCTTTTAGTTACATCAAGAAATCCATTATATTTATTAATATCAAAAAAATTACATCATTCCAAAATATAATCCATGTTTGTATAAAATTGAATTCATTATCTAGGTATACCAAAACCCTATGATGTATTCTCTAACTCCTATGTCGGAAATTCATATTTAAACAGGTCTATAATCCTAACATATATCAATCTAATAGCTCAATTCTTGTTTTTTTAAACATCATGATATCACTTATAGTTAAACTATACATTTTTTATCATAATCATCTACTAAATTACTAATAGATGAAACAATAATTGTAACTAGAATTATTGTATAAACTTCTTAATTATCCATGATTCATTGGAGAATCATCTAATATTCAATATTAATCCTAAAAAACATAAATGTTGAGAGTTTTTATTGAAAAAAAATACACTAGAATGAAAATGTGTACTTAATATATAAGTGAAATTAGTGAATGAATTGGAAAATTAATTAATATAATATAAAACCAATGGTCATCTAATGTATCCTCATATTTGATATATGAGTTACTGAATATTCTATTTTTTGTTAATGGAAATGTATCATGATATGGTAATAATTTAAATCTATATTTATCATTAATCAATTTAGATTTTATATAATACATGAATAATTTAATTAAAAAATTTACTCTATATATAAATTTTATTTTCTCCAATAAAATAACTATATATATTTTATTGATTTTTACGAATAAATTAATATTATAATGGGTAATAAATTTTTTTATCATATAGACTATAAAATTGATATAATAAGTGGACACACACTGTCTATGTTGACCCACTAAATTGTATTTTATGGATTGCTTTATGATTATTTATATACCTCGAGGTGTATTATTTTATTATGTATATATTTTTATGAAGTCTAAAAACATACTATTTTAACAATCATTCTATGAAAATTTTATTATACCTTTCAGACAGTTGTAAAAAATCAAAGGATTGTTATGTATGATTTTTTTCATGTAATAATTAGTTTTTGACTAAGATAACAATTTAACATGTGTGTTCATGATATAACATCTAAAACACTGATTCAAATTGGCAGCTAAAATAATTGATAATTCTATATTTAGTGACATATAATTTTCTCAACAATTTAGATGAAAAAACATATGATACATTCATTCAATCTGGCCTTTCAATTTATTATGAATAACAAATGATTTAAACTATTGTATATCAACATTTTCAAGGTATCATGGCCACTTTATGTGTTAGACAATGAGATTATATCATAATGCATATTATGTATAGATACACACCATATGAAAATCATGTATATATATCTATGGTTGTGTTTTATCGAGATCATGCCATGAACCTTTATAAAATACATATAAATGAAATATTTCTGGAGTCCTCTCATGCAATACAGTTAGGTATTAGTGAATTTTTAATATTTTCAAAAATATAAAGGGTTACATAGTCATATGGGATGCTATGAATTATTTATTAATTTTATTATTAAATTTTATTCAAAAATATTATAAATTTCATATGATAATAATATCTTAAGGATGATAGATGGATTCATAAGTAGTTATAAAATTTTATATGATCTATATGACACTTTATAATATGTTGAATATTTTTGGAAATATATACTTAACAAAATATCATGATCTACAGTGACTCACCATGTGGCCATTTTTATTGGGTCCTTAATAACATGTCATGTTTTTTATTTTTAATGATATTGGATATCATTCTACCACCTATCAAGTAATGATTATCATGTTTAATTTTCTATACAACATATCAAATAATGATTTAGAGATGATGTGGATGTTATAAAGTATTAAAATATCACATAATTAATGAGGTTAATTTATACATCACTAAAATAGTATGTGGATCACTTATTCAATAATAGATCACTATTTAAGAGAATTTACAGAAATTATTTTCTGAAAAAGGTTTTTAATCTCTAAATTAAATTCAATACCATTCTTTTATATTTATATAAAATATTTAGTTTTGTGTTAACACAATTTGGGTTTATAATATTTTGATAATATCATTATTCTATTTTAATATATTTCAAATTATTTTGTAGGTAATAGATCATTAATGTATACTATTTTTACTGAATCATTCCAACAAATGTAGTATATTCAACATGGATAATGAGGTAATATTTTTTTATATTTTCATTTAATTATTTATTATCCTCTATTTATATAACTATTACATAGGTTATATGTTTTATTTCAATATTTTTATTTATAGATATTTCTATGAATAACTGTAATATTTATTATATAATGAAGTATAAAAAATAAATCTTTATTAAAAATTATAAAAATAAAAAATATAATCATAAAAATCATATTTAATTTTGACGAATCATTTATGAGTAAAAATTTAAGAATTATTCTATGTTTTTTATTTAAGAAGACTATACTATGATTCATTTTTCATTATCGAAAGATATTATGGTCAAAATATCTTATAAATGGACATTATGGATTTCCTTATATGTAATATATTCAAAATATCAACTTGGTGATAATTTTTATGCAAGTAGAAGTTTTTTTTATATAAATCAATTTACAATGTGATGTTTCTTTACTAATATTTTTAATATTATAAAATGTACCATTAAATATTTCATTAAAATTATTAATAATAATATTTCCACTAATTTATTGACCATAATGTAATCTAATATGAATTAAGAGTACAATTTATATTAATATTTTATATAATCAAAATAATTGAAAATTTTCATGATATTTTCTTATATCATATTTTGGTGGAAATTTATAAAAAGAATTATCTTATTATTCCCTATTATCATAATCGCCATTGATTATATTATCATTAACATGAAATTATTTATGTAATACATCTTTGAAAATTATATGTTAGATTATTAGAAAATATTAAATATCATCTTTTGTCTAATAGTTGTCTAACCAAGAGAATAATTTTAATGAAAGTATTAATCTTATCAATTACATTAAATAATAATATAATTATAGGTTATAATGTATTTAATATAATAATAATTTTTCAATAATGAAATGAATAACATTCAATATAGGAACCCAAAATATTATCCTTTGGATTGTATACCTATATGTATATCGTAGATATAATATTCATTAAAAAAATTAAAACATCATAATGTTAATAATATTTATTAATTTGGTAATTAATTTGAAAATTTTATTAAATAATTCTAATTATAATATTATTGTTGTTTTGTGATTATATTAAAAAATAATGTCATTAAATTTAAATGACTGAATTATTAGGTTAATTTATCTTTTTTAATGTTTTTATCTTATTTAATTAGAATTTATATTTTAAAAAATATTCATCATTTAAATGAAAAATAATAAAAATATGTTGGGAAATTATTTCATTGCTTTCATCACACTACATAATATTTTATTTTAAAACATATATTTGATTATATGATATTTGGAAAAACATTTATTAATAAATTTTCACATGTAAGGATTTTCTCCTTATGTAATATTGAATATATTATTTTTGTAATTAAATTATTATTTTTAATTGTATTACATATATAAATCTTCATATACAGCATATAAAAATTTATGTCATCTAGAAATGTTCATTTATGTTATGAGTAATTATAATATTAATGGAGCATAAGTATCCCATATTAATTAAACATTTTTAAAATTAACTATTTATGGTTGAGGTAGTTGAAATAATGATTAAATTATCAATAAATTATAGGGTTACAGGCACGTGCATGCATTCACAACATTCTCCAATATAAACTGTCCATTATATTGTTGAGGTGACCATGAACAATATATTTCATCTTCATTTCTATAAAAAATACATTTAATAAATATCTTGTCTAATAATTATAGAGAAATAATTTATTCTTCCATTTTTTATAATTTTATACTCATGAAACACAAATCATCGTGCCTATCCTACGTTTGAATCTATCCATTGATGAAATGACTTAGGTACTTGTTTGACCTACTTTAGTAATTCACTATAATTATGGTATAACAATTAAATATCAAAGTAGTTAAACCAATATCATCTCTTAAATATAGGTAACATGTTTAATAATACTTCTTAACCATTCTTGAAATATAAACCATAATCAAGAACTCGTTACACATAAACATTATAGAATAAAATTAAAATATGCAAGGATTACTATTGAAATAGGAACTCTACCATTAGTAAACTCTTTCCGAGTATTGATTTTAATACAATTAGAGTCCCTTAGTTGAACCATGTTGTCCATTTTCATTCATTGTAATTTTCTTTAGCCTAATTAAAATAATATTCTTTATAATAATGCTACCTTGCCAATCTAATGAAAGCATATTCAATGTATATTCTAAACACCATCATAAAACTCTAATTTAATATAGTTTTTCATTAATTTACAATTATTCTAGATACAGATGGCTATTAGAAAACAATATGGGTAAATTATTATAAAAAATATAAAAAAATCAGTCCACATAATTTTTTAGTTTAACGATAGCTATGAAAATATTATAGACTCAAATTTAAAATATTTAAAAACATTGAAAATATAAAAATTTGATAATAAAACCTCATATAGAGAAAAAAAATAACAAGATATATGTCACATAAAACTTATGGTAAATATAACAAAACATGATGAATTTATTAACAAACCATGAAAACCTAAAAAGATTATATTTAGATAAACACACACACCATATATAAATTCCATTTTTTAACCCAATGTTGAAAGTGTTATTTTGACCTATTTCAATGTATTCCTCTTCATACACTAGAATTTAATCAATATGAACTATTCTAATCAATTTGATTAAACTAAATTCATTTTTTTAATAACTCAAGTTCATTTTAAATATTGTTCTATTTAGTAACATATGTGACACACAACACCTAGTTTTAACAAACTTATGTGTACTATTAATTTAATTATTTAAACAAGTGTTTTATAACCTATAAAATAATTTATTGGTATTAATATTAATAAAATTATTTTTATTATTGAATAATGATATTGAAATTATAAAGGTAAATAAGTACTTAATTTTTGATAGTCTTTATAATAATTGAAAAAAATGATATATTTGTCTAGTTGTGAACAAAGAATAAAAGTAATCTTTACCAAACTTAAAAAATTAATTTGATTAAATGTTATTAATTTTTTTACTGAACATTTCAAAATTATCTTTTTATTAATTTTATATATTTTTCAAAAAAAATCAATTTTTAATAAAAATTGGAAAATAATAATTTTTATTGAAAACTGACGTTCCTTTTAACTATTTTACAAAGATATATTATTAAAAAATTATTAAATGTAAATTTATTGAAATTATGTAATGATTAATCAAATTTATAATATTTTAATCAATTTGATGATGAAATTTTATATAATCACTTTGTATACTTATGAGCAAAATCTATGGAAACCAATTTTTTCTTTTACTTCAAGAGTTTAATTTTATATTAAATAATTATAGTTATGTGAATTGAAATAAGAAAAATGGATTCAATATTTATAATAAATAAAATTAATATTTTATAATAATATCAACATAATTATTGTTCATAATGAATTGACAAAACTAAAATAATTAAATACCACGTTTAACCATCAAACAAGATTATCGAGGGGTTAAACATTCAATATAATTGTTAAAATGAACTAAAAACGTGTCCAAATCTTATTTAATATCCATTGTATTACATTATATTGTATAATTTTCAATAATGATCAATCTTGGAACCTATTTAAATGTGTAATAAATGGTTAAAACTATTTCTTTTCTAATATTCTTATTTTGTCCTCTCCGCCAATTTTAAAAGGGAACCCCTAACTTCTTCTCTTTACAAATATAAAGCCTTGTGTTTAGAAAAATACCTTCCAAAATAACAACCTTAATTCACTCCCCACACCCTAATGTCATTTTTATGATCATTAATCCAACTTATGGAGTCGTTGTGTTTAATCCTAAATAGAAGGTCTAATGAATTTGTATCTTTATAAACCGAGCATCATTGTATTATTTCCTCTTAAACCTCATTCAAATATTACTTAATAATGTTGATATAATAAAAAAATCATCTCTCAGATAATGATATGTTATTATTTTAATTCATTGACATAAATATATCTTCTCTTCTATCAATCGGCAATCAAAACCATCATTCATGTGAACGGTTTACTACCGCCTCGTGAACCGATGTAAATGTTTTTTGATCATCTCTTGCACTGAATGTTCAAGATGATGTATTTAATTTTTATATATGATATTCATTAAATATTAATAATTTTTTAAAATTAATATTCTATTATCCTTTTTAACTTACCTTATATTAATAAAAATATAACAACATTTGTGTGTATGCTATCCTACCTCATCATGAAGTAATGTTATTTGTTTTTTATTACCATGTTAATTAGATGATATATATAAATGTGTGTGTGTGTTTAAATAAATATTATTATATTTATGATATATTTATGATTATTTATAGATATAAAATACTCACCTTTGTTACATTATGATATCATAAAAAAGGAGACATTGCACATGCATATGTATCGCCTAATGTGTCAATGATTGAAACATATTTCTTTTTTTCACAACCAGAACTAATGTTTATTTTATAAAATTATAATTTATGTATAAATAAAATAAATATATGAGGATTATTAATTTATATAATATTAAATAATAAAATAATTGTCTTTTTCCAACATTCCAATTTTATTTTGGACATATGATATGAATATCATCAAAATGTCCGACATGAGCCTAAATGATTATGTTTTTTAATATAACAAGTTAATTAATAAAATGAAAGTAATAATAAACCTATAAACTGTCCTGAATATATAAAATAAATTAAATATATTTATTATTCAGGATTATAAAAAACATATGTGACAAATTGGGCATGAGGTAAGGGATCTCCCTAAAACATAGTTTTCTTTGTGTTATGACCAATATGTCTCTATATCATCTAATAATTTACTCTATATTTATGGAATGGCTATAAATTATGAATATATACCATTATAATATATAGATATATTATTATCCCTTATTTTTATGCGTTAATATAATACTTAGGATCATTTCTTAAATGACATCATTATGAAATTTATGTTCATTTTGATATAACGAAAGACTAAACAACCCATTTTAATTATATGGGTAATTATAATATTATTAGTTATGATTGATTTAGTTTTAATATAACACCTAAATCATGAACAGTTTATAATGGTTATTACTAGATATATCTCTATTTAATTGGTTAAATCATTAATGTCATGATACTTAATGTATGGGGTTACGGTGTAAACCAAATCCATTTTCGGACTTCTTTGTAGTTGTGATATTGTTTAGGTAGTTTTCCTTGACTCATATTTATTTCAGGTTATATGTTTTTTTCATAGTTCATATGTTACAATAAGCATAGGATTTAATTTTCATCCTATTATTCTTCTCTGTGTTTACTCATGATCCTTATTTTTGAAGATATCATTTTGTACCTTTGTCTCACACATTATGTTAGGTTATTATAATTATTCACTTACAAGTATTTTAACATAAATGATTATTTTACGTATTCCCTATGTTACACTATATATCTTATGAGGTCAAATAGATTTAGGAATTCATTATAGATAATAAAATGAGATGTTATTTTTTAGTTTCCTTTTTATTTTTTATAAACAAGTTTTTACAAATAAAGTAGGCCTCACAATATATGGGGTTGTACATATTATATATTTATGTTTAAAAATCATATAATAATACATGTAAAAGTCTTGGATCATGGTTTATAGTGTTAGTAAAATGTCTGGTTGTTTTTTTAAGACAATAATAATTTAGTGAGAACCCTAGTTATAAGTACCTGGATAAAACTAATTATAGAAAAATATCTTGGATTTATAGTGAGGTATAGATTGAGTGGGTTCCAAAAATATATTAATATATAGATAGTAAAAGTTGATGTGTATTTTTTATAGTTAACCCTAGGGGTTATAAATTTAAGAAATTTTCATTCACATATACTTGATCATAATCTGGTGAAAAAAATGACCCTTTTTCACACCTGGTTTGACACTACATGGGGGATATTCATTGTAAATTAACAAGACTCTATATTAACCATTATGAAGGACATGAAAAAGTTGTTAGGATAAAATAACTAATTGGAAACATTACAATATATTACCTAGATTCGATCTTAAGGACACATAATTTAGGATATACATTTTATTTATAAGTTATTCCTCATTTTTTTATATGTTTAGCTTTTATAAAATTACCAGTTAATATATTCTAATCATTGTGTTTTTATTTTTGTTTATGATATAAAATTAGATAAACTATTTCAACTACCAATATCATTACCAATGTTAATATTTCACTAATGACATAAATAATATTTAAGAAGTTTGAGATAATAACTTTTTGGTAGTAATGGCTCAACTACATTATGTTATGAATAATACCATGAAATATTTGAAACACCCTAGTCCTACTAAAAATGAATACATTGCAGCTGATTATTTTGTATGATAAATTCCTCCAACCGTTATAGTATGTTCTGAACCCCAGATCATGGAGAAATGGATGATCTATAATGATAATATATTTTCTATCATACAATGCTCTTAGAAAGAGAAATTTATATGTGTTGTTTAATGAATTGAGATTGAATTCGGTTAGTGGTATATAGTGTTCATGAACAAAAATTCTAATGACAATATTGATTCTCTGGAATTGAAGGACATTCATAAAACTATTTTTCAATAAATATTTTCCCCAAAATATCTATATTAATTGATAGAAGGGTTCATTAGTCTAAAATGAAAGGAATATGAGTCTATTAGGGAATATCAGGAAAACATCACAAGTCTTGCATGATACACATTATTTTTTTTTTAAAACATTAAATGTAAGGGGGATGCATAATTAAAATATTAAATCATATTACATGAATTGATTTTGGGATTCAAGACATTGATTATTATGATATTTTACATGATGCCCTTAATGATGAGGGGGGATCAATGAATCTTAGTTGTCTCATTATTCTGGGGACAAAAAAAATAGAGGTTTATCCTTGATATTGAATAGATAAATCCCCTAGAGGAATGAAAACAGATCATCCCACATGTAAAAATGGTGGGAAGAAGAATCCTAGAAATTTTCTATTTCGAATAATGAGATTCATCAAATGTATAAAATAGGTTGGTCATGCTAACCATTTCCAACAAGAAATGATAAAATCCATTAATGTGGAAAAAAAATAAGGCTCGTATAATCAATCATCCTCTTATACAATGTTTCAGTATATGATAACATGGAAATTATGAAAGAAAACTTCCTAATATAAGTATTGTTGGATGCGATCAACTTAAATAACCTCCATGTACTTGAGTTAATGGAAGATAATATGTTATCATTACATATGAGCTGGATCCTGACAATGATATAGTGATTCAGATGATAGTTATTATTTCAACAATAACGAAGATATTATTTTATTATGGTTTTACAGATTCTATCATATCATTCATGTTAGTATATCGATTCAATAACCACATAAAAACATGTTTCTTATTCTATATGTGTGAATAGATAGTGGAGAAATGTTTTCAACCAAGATATATAACACCTACCCATTCAATGATTGTGTATTGAAACATCCCTTAAATATCACTTTACTTACTTTAGTGGATTTTCGTGATATGTTTTCATTCGATTAACAAAAATTATATAAATCCAATGTCATTTGATGAGAGTGGTATATCACTCTTCAAATCCCACATCATCCATGAGTAATAAAGAGGATGAATCTTATTTAGAATATTATGTTCATGTTTGTATATAATTTCTTATGATAAATCAAATCAATCATAAATGATTGAGATAATTTAATAAATCATTATTTAATAAATTTATATTTTGATAGATTGTACTGATGTGTTCCTAGATTAGTTTCATGGTCTTCCTCCTGATCGAGAGATTAAGTTCTCAATTAAGCATATACATAGATCTTTTCCCATATTAAAACCTCCTTACATAATGGCCACTATTGGGTTTGAAGAGATGATGAGTCAATTTCAAGAGAATCCATTCAAAGGTTTAATATTCTTATGTTACTCATTGTGGGGCTTGTCAGGTCTCGTCATCATGAATAGTGATGGTTCAAAGCACCAAAATATTTTTTTTCATTGATAAAAAAAATCACAAAAGATAATATGTATCTTATCACATGAGTAGAATAATTATTCTATTAACATCATAGAAACCATTATTTTACTAATGTTGGAATTCAGTCAAGATATACCCAAATAATGATGAGGAAGGAAGATACTATGAAAATTGACATTAGAACATGGTATAGACACTATGAGTTCATATTGAATCATTTTGGACTCATATATGCTTCAAAAATATTTAAAGAATTAATGAATAGGTTCTTGATATATTACCTCAAAAAGGTTTTGGTAGTCTTTATAAGCGATATTTATTTCTCTAAAAGAAAAGAGAAGCATGAGGTGGATATGAGTTCTCTACTAAAGGCATTGATATAGGAGGAGATATAAGTAATGTATAATAAATTGTTGTTTTAGATGGAATATGTATCATTAATGGGAAATATGATCACCTGAAAAGTGATATTTGTAGACCCTTCCATGATAAATGAAAATTGTGGACAATCATATAATAGAATCTTTAATGGAATTCTATAGGATCCTTTTCCTATATGGAAATTACTAGTGATTTTTTTTGAAATATATCATAATTATAAAACCCACTAACCTTGATAAAATTGAAGGGATTGATGATTATTAGACTATTAAATTTTATGTTTTAATTAATGAGTTCAATCCAAGGATTATCACTACACTAGTCCTCATGTTTCCCTTATGTGGGAAACTTTTTTTTATCAAACAATGATTATTTAAGGATGTTATTCGGATTAGTTATGATGATAAATGATAATGTGATAGAATATTATTTATGGAAGTTGAAATATGATGAGAAGAACAATCTCATGCATGATGTATAGTTGGATGTGTTGATTTGGTCATTAAACTTTTGTGAAATTATCTATATGGGGATAATTGTGAAATATATGAAGACCATAGGAGACCCAAAAATATATTCCCCCAGATGGAGATTAATATATTCAAGTGAATATGGTTATATCTACTCATGGAATGTGTCTTCTCAATCCATTACCTTTATTTATGGACTATGATGAAAGGATCTGGAAACATTTTTAATGATGATAATTCAGAAGATTCTAATATTATTTTCCATGAAATGTATATAAATGTGAATCCTGATGGGTGGAACATCATCATTAATTTTGAAAATTATTTCACAAAAAACCCTTATATAAATTTTAAAGTATTATCAAATTGGCGATGTGTATATTCATAAGATGTTGGAATCTATATAAAAAGGGAAAACAGAGGAATTTAAAACTCATGAGGAATGATTTTTATGATTTGGTTCAAGATAGTGCATACCATCCAATCATAATATAATGAAGAAAGTGAATAATGATTCACATAACTTGACCTTATACATTCACCCATGAAAATGAATACGTATAGATATATCAAAGAGAAAAATAATTTGGAAATTATGATGAAGGATATAATAGAATATCCATCAATGTGTTTTGTATATCAACATGTGAATGTTGAATGTTAAAATTCTTTGGGGATGATGAAACCATTACCCTTATGAACATGAGAAAGTAAAGACAACACCATGGATATTTTTATTGGTCTTACTAAGATATAAAATGGAAATAATGTCATATGGGTGTTTTTGGATCACCTTAAAATGAATTCTCACTTTATTTCAATTCTATAGGACTTATCAATTGAAAAAATTACAAGGATATGAACCAAAGTGGTTTTGAGGTGGCATGAAACACCATTATCGATTTTATATGACTAAGATCAAGTATTTACCTCCACATTCTGGAATAGAATCCAACATGATGTAAATATTATTTTGAAATAAATTAAGGATGGCCAACCACAAAATGATAGCCAACCTAACCATCTTTTTTAGACACTAGAATACAGATTGAGAGTATGTTTGATGGAAATTAAAGGTGAATATGATCAACTAATACACAAGATGGGTACTCTTACAATAATATCTTACATTCAATCATAAAAATTGATCTTTTTGAATATTTTTATAGGAATATATGATGAACACATTCATGATTGAATCAGTTTTGTGAACACATGATTTTAAGAATTGATGTTTTTGACGAAATGGTATAAAATATAAAGAACCTTCATCATCGCATCCTGAGTAGTCATATTTGATAAAAGTTCTTTTCAAAAAATAATCAAAGAGACATTGAGTTTGAGGAATAGGATAACGTTTTTCTATAAATATCTCCATGGAGGAGATTCATGATATTTGGGAATAAAGAAAGGATCAACCAAGGTGGATTAGATACATTATAATTCTTGATTTCATCAGAGTTGTGGATTATTGATTAACACACCCAAAAACCATTTCCTATGTATACAATTTATTCCTTGTTTCCATACTGAGGAATTAGATACTTCATCCTTCACATGAACCAAATTTAGAGGTGGTATAACCAAGAAATGATCTATCTTATAAGGAGAAACAAATGAAAATTTTGTAATGCAGAGAAATTCTCCACTCTACAAGAAGACTCACCTTGTCAAAGTGCCATGGTGAAACCATAAACATGAAGTGGAAACTAGTTAACAAAATGAAGAAATAAATTAGATGTACCCTAACATATTTTCACCTTTATCTATATTATGAAATTTTTATGGAAAAATTATTTACAAGCTGAAAAATGTAACACCCTAAATTTCTTATTAAAAAAAGAAATATATTTTGAATAGCATCTACACCACATACCACCATATTTTAATAAACCTCAATAAATAGTATATAATATTATTCATAATTATCTATTATAATCCAGACATTAAATTTAATGGTATAAATAGTAATATTTTTAAAAAAAATTATGTATGATTGATCAAAAAAATATACTGGAGAATAAATATGTAGTTTTCAGTATAGTATTTATAGGGTTTGAAAAGAAAATGCATTTTTTTTTACTTTTATTGAAATAAATAACATCACAATTTCTCCAATTTTAAAAAAAAAAATTGAAAAAATGAAATTAATTATTTTAATAAACATTTCAAAATTAGTTTAGGATGATTTTTTTTGATTTTTCTAAAAAAAATTAATTGAATTGTGAAACATATCTGTTTTCCTAAAAGTACCATTTAATTTTAAAAAATAACAAAAATCCAAATTTTATAAATGGTTTAAAAATTGAAAAATTATGAAATTAATAAGAAAATTATGTTTATTGGAATAAATTTCAAGTTGAAATTGGATGTAATTGTTTTTACAACTTCGATAAATTTTTCATTCAAAAAACTATTTTTTCAGGTATGTATGTTTAATTTTAAATACAAATTTATGAATTAGGTGTATAGAATTTATAAAAATGGATCATGAATTTTTCATCAAATAGATTAATGTTATAAAATATAGGTAACATAATCATGTTTTCAATAATAATATTTAAAATAGTAAAAATTAATTATCATGGTTATGGTTACAACAGGTCAGACAGGGGTTAACATAAAACAATAAGGGTAAAAATGACCTAAACAAATTCCCAAATCGTATAATATAGAAATATTGAAACATTATTTAATCTACGGTTTGATAATGATCAATTTTTATTTCTTTTTCCATGTTTAATCCAGGGGTATGACATTTTCATTTTAAAATTCCATGTGTTCTCTCTCCCCCAATAATAAAAATGATCAAGTGATCCTCTAATATTTGCACATATAAATCATTGTGGAATATCAAATTACTACCCAAATAATTTTCTTATTTCTCTCCACTATCCCTAATGTTATTTTTTAGATCTTAAATTGAATCTAAGGATGCTTTAGGTATAATCCTAAAGAGGTGGTCTGAAGAATAAGTTTGGTTTGGAACAGGGAATCTTTGTTTTATTCTTATTACAACTCCTTAAAATATTAATCTACCATAACGATATAATAAAATAAATATATAGAATATAATAATATTTTATTTTTTTAATGTAGTAACATAAATTGATATCCACACCCATTAAATTGGATACCAAACCATAATTAGTGCGTACAATAGACTACCGCCCGAAT
Source organism: Viscum album (assembly GCA_963277665.1). NCBI lineage: Eukaryota > Viridiplantae > Streptophyta > Magnoliopsida > Santalales > Viscaceae > Viscum > Viscum album. The sequence goes on along the minus strand of OY728135.1, from coordinate 597,876,520 downwards.
AAAATTTATAACTCATTTTCCATAATCGCCACTCACAATAATTAAGGATGATGAATTTAATGTTTAAATATTATATTAATTACATATTTATCATTTAATAATTTTACTATTTTATAAAACCTCCTAAAAATCATCTATTATAAAATATAATGTCAACTTTGTGTATATAATACTCCCACCTCATAGAGAGATGTGATTTGTTTTTATTACCATGTCACGTGGATTGTCTATGTTACTATAATTAAATAAAAAATATTCGATTTATGATATAATAAAAATAATTAAATATAAAATATCCATTTTTCCTTTCCATTATGATCATTCAAAAATGGAAAGGTAACACATGCATACATCCGAACTACCCTCCCAATGATTGTATCATTGTTCACTTTTCATAACAATAAGTAAAGGTTGTTTGTTAAAAGTAAAATTTATATATATAATTTTTAATTATTTCATTTTTATAATTCTGAAAATGGTGAAATATTAATCAATATTAACACATTCTACCTTCAAAGGTGATTTTTGACATATGATCCAAGAATCATCAAATCATCTGACATTAAACTAAATGATTATGTAATTGAATAAAATAAGATAATGAATAAAATAAAATATATATTGATCAGAAAAAGATTATTAATAAAATAGAGAATTAAAAATCTTTATCGTGATGATAAATACTGCACTTTATGTATTGGGCATGTGTTAAGGGATCTCTCTAAACCACCATTTTCTTTAGGTTATGATCAATATATCTCTAACTCATATTATTTATCTCTCTAATGGTATGAAATGATTATAAATTATATATGTATGTATGTACCATATATATAATTCTTATAATCCATTCCCATGAATGGTTATAACATTATATATTTTTATTTCTCTGATGTTATTATAATAAAATATCATTCATTTTCTATATGAGGCAATATTATGAAACCTGTTTTGTCTGTAAGGATAATTACTATGTTATAAATTATGATTGATTTAATTTTTATGGAAAACATATATTATTAGCTTCTTTTTATGGGTCCTACTAGATAGTTATCTAATGCATATTGTAAATCTTCAGTCTCATGAGAAATCATGTATGTGTTTATGGAGTTACCCAACCCCATTTTGGGACATTTTCCACCATCTTATAATTTTTAGGAAGTTATCCTTAACTTGTGTTTATGAAATGTTTTATGTTGATTCCAAATTATATATATTTCAAAGTTAATATGATAACATGATCTTTATGATATGAATTCATTTAATTACTCCTGATATCTTCCTCGTATGATATCATTATATACCTTTGGATCACACTTTGTGTTTCATTATCATATTTATTTCTATTACTAGAAATTTTAGATCACATATTTCTTTTATGTATTTCCCAAGATACCCTATTTTCTTTTCAGTGATCAAATGAATTTAGGATCACATTATAGATAATAAAATAAGGATTTCATGTTTTAGTTTCCATTTAATAAATTATGAACCTATTAATTTAAGGACACTAGGCCTCATGATATTTGGGGTTATAATTACAAGATAGTTATGTTTAAAAATCATGTTATAATATTTTTATAAGGATTCATTCACTATTATTTTTGCTGACTCTAGGGTTGATTGTATATTTCTAGCCCTATAATCTCATCAACATACTAATATAAATTTTGTGATTCCCAATACAAGAAGACCCACAATCGACATGATCAGAAGAGCACTCCACCAACCATGTACTCCATCATCATCACTACTAAATAAAAATTGATTCCATGAATAAACTAAGATATTAAAAATAAAATCCTAACCATATAGATCTCTTATAAAAGAAATCGTACTGAAAAATCATAAAATTTGATTCTCTCTAGAGAAAAGGTTTTGGTACACATAAAAATTATCCATGGATTTTAGAGAGTCATTTTTTGTTTAATAAATACTAATACCTGATTTTATGGGTTATATTTAATTATGATTCGCCAAAAGTCTAATTTCTAAACAATGGATTCAGTTTCAATTGAATCATATTCTATAAATCATTCATTTTATAGATTCAAAACTTCCACATATCTTCAATTGAAGTCAATATATGTTGTTAAAACAATTGATGCATATTGTTCATTAACCAACAATCCAAAATAATGTTTATAGTATCCTACACACTATGTGTTGATTGTTGGAAAGGTTTATAAATAGTGAAATAAGTGGAGATGATCATAGGGATTATTTACTATCTTAAACTACTAAAAAATACAACATGAATGGTGAAAATTTATTATTATTATGTGTGAGAAATAAATATAAGTTGATATTGAGGTATCAATGGATTTAGACCTAATATATATTAATGATAATCATAATTTTAAATGGGGAAGAATGGGAATTAAATATTCTAGCTGGTTGAATGTATGATGCATGGGGAATGGAAGAAATAAGTGCTAAGAATAGAGAGATTCACTTAAAGAAAATACATTCATTTCCAAATGTATGTATAGTATCCATGATTAAATAAATTAAACTCTAATTATTTTTTATTGTGAAAATTATTTTAAGAAAATATTATGTTTACATTAATATCTGAAATAGAAAATACTTGAAAGACTGAACAAAAGAAGATTTTTTCTGGAAGAATAAATTACTATCAGTAAAAAGGGATTAGAGTATTAATGGATTAAAGAACTAAAAGATAATAACCCCCCTTACAATAATTGAAATTCTAGTGTAATATTAACAAATATAACTATATATAATATATAAAATCGAATTAAGATTCATAGTATGATAGAGATAGAGAAATAGGAAAGATAAATGTTATTCAATCTTGATTTAATGATTATCTAATCTCAATCAAACATTGATTTCATACCATGTTATATCTCTAGATTTTTATTTCACAATGAACTCTTTATATCTACCCTAATGCAATTGTTTTGGCTAGATTAGTTGAGCTCCCTATAGTATGTGTCTTTGAAAAATATCAAATTTTAATATTTTTTCATTCCTTTCTATGCTCTGTTTTATATAAATGTATCCACTCCAGATTACTATTTCAAAAAATTATTTAACATTTTTTTTATTGTGTAACAAATAAATGGAGTATTTTACTGAACACATTTTCCTCCCTGATCTACGAGATCATCCCTTCTAACTAATGTCATTGAATAACACATATACTATTACTCAACAATATGTGTTATGAACATCATCATGAATATTATAAATTTTCACTATTTTCACCCACAACTAGATTATTCCAATATTATCAACATCTCTATTAGTATATTCCTGGCATCGAATTAATAGATAATAATTATGAAAATTTCCATCCCTTCACATAACCATATTCTATTGAATTAAAATAACATGTTTCTAAATCACACTTCTTGAAGATAATCTTCACACGACCCAACCTAATTAATATTAACAAAGAAATTAAAAACAATATTCTATAACCCATTAAAAAATTTAACTAATCACAATATCGTCTCTCAGATAAAATAAGGATTTTTATGCGTAAAAAATTTCTCTTACCATAATTCATCACATTGGGGAGATGTATAGTTTGCATCATCATTGTTACAGCCCAAAATATCATCAATGAAATATTATCTTCTTATAATTAGGTAATATAGAATAAATATCATACATAAAATATGAATAAGAATTAAAATAATATCCTCATAAATTATTAATGACACATTAGATGGAAAAAACAAATTACAATTCAAATTTTTTTACTACTGGATAACAAATGAAATATAAGAAAATTTGGATCTTCTTGAATGTAAAAAATCATTATGAAAACTATAATAATGAATAATGATGTTAAAAATGAAATATTATTTTGAATGATAAATTTTAGAAAAAATTATGTATCTTATAAATGAGTATATGATATATTTATATAATATAATATTCAATTATTTATTTTAAAAATGATATATTAAGTTTTCATATTTTGGGAAATGTAAATGTTTTTTTACAATTTTATATTTAATATAATGATTTAAAAAACTAATTTTTAAAACTATATTCATAAATTTATATTTTGTTTTATTATAATTATAATAATATTTTATAATACATTAGTTAATTATTCAAATTGTAATAAAGTTATCAATAATATTAAAATCGGTATTTTATGAATAAACAATGATTTTATTTAAAAATTGACTTTTTGATAAATATAAACAAATCATAAAATGGAGTAGGTTTTTGAAATCATAATTTAGAGAAATGTTTTGGGTGAATTAATGGTATTTTTTAAAAATAGTGAAATTTTTTTATATAGTAAAATACGATAATTTATTGTCTTTAACATTGTAGGGTAATAAATAATTTTTTATTTCATGGTTGAGTAATGGATGACGTAAGTTCCCATTTTATATAACCCACATTTTCAATTTATCGTACATAGTCACAAAAATCAATACTATTGATTTCCTTGATCCAAAATAATTATAAAATGGATAAATTTATTAAAAACACCCCTCTCCTCCCCCAACAAATACAACCCATCACCACTAATTATTATAACACATTCTATGATTTGTAGAATGATAATATTATGAAAAACTAATATCCCAAACATATTCTCCATTTCTTGTACTTTACGGTCTCTCCCAAATACCAATCTATTGTTCCTTATAGAGTTTGTCAAAGAGATGACATTCCAATGGTAAAATATTCATTATACCTCTTTTTTTTCTTTTAATTTCTTATCCTCCCCTTAAATGGCCTATCTAAAATATAATTATAAAAATGTTTTCATATATAAATTATAATATTATTTTGTTAATGGAATATACATCATCAAGTGTCTTCTCTCCACCTTTCATTCTAAAAATAAAAAACATTGTTTGTGATGTGACGAGTCACCACCTTGAAGGATGATGGGTTTTAATTTTCCATTTCTGCCATCATGGATGGTCATAAACCATTTTAATTGTTAAAAATGATTTTAAAATATATACTATAACATGTTCAATGTTCTGGAACAAATATATATATATACATAATATTATATAATAAAACAAATGAGTTAATGACGGTCGAAAACCACAAAAATAAAACCAAACATGTATCATTATCATTTTATCTATAGAATCATACTCATATAAGAAAACAAAATTATATATAGGGACATTTAAAATTATGGAAGAATATTTTTATTATTTATTTTATCTAATGAATTTTTATTTCATTTCTGAAAAACAACTATGATTATATAAAATTAAACTGATCATGAAACCCATGAAACAATTGCTCCCAGAAGTATATTTCAAACCCATTATGGTATTTTTATTGGTTGTTATTACCAATAAATAGAAATATGGATTGACTATAAGGTTCAGATATGGTAAATATTTTATTATATCAATTTTTCATCCCATCATAAGGGGCATTATCAAATGGATAAAATCTGAATATGGAAATGTTGTCATGGTGTTGAAAATAAGAACCCCCAATTTCCCATTGAACCTCCATCTTTATTGGGTTGCATTCATGAAAAATGTATATAAACATAAAATTACTTATTCATATATATAAAGAGAATATAACCAAGTGGAATATTCTTATTTAAATAAGGTATTCCTTGAAGCAAGTACAATGTGGATCTTCAGAGCTCCTGACTACTACACCTCATTGGGGAAGGATGGCATGTGAGGAGTTGTTCACTCTGAAATTTTAAAAATCCCTTTAAATTCATAACCTTGTTTTGTATCATTACTAATTTCATAATAAATTTTCTTTTTCAAGATGTGCCCAGATACAAAATATACTTGGAATCTAATGGATCTAATTTTATTATACAGGACATTAAATGCAATTGTAGAACACATTCAAATGTAAGGTATGTGATTCTCTCAAAGCCACTATTTTTTCTTTCATGTTATGATCTATATATCATTATAATAATTTCTTTAATAATTATTATTATTAAAATATTCTTCATTCTATGTATCTATTCGAAAAAATTTTATTCATATCAATTATTCCAAATTTTGTAGGGAAATGCATATTTTTTAAGATCCCTAATCAATTCCTTCTGATAAGAATTCTTGATTAAAGGGAACATCTAAATTTCTTACTAATTTAAAATTACACTCCATAATATGTTTTAAGAGACTATAAGTTTTATAAAATCAATCATTTAATAATATTAATCTAGCTTAGTTCATTTCTTGTTTCATACAAAAAAGTATATAATTTTCCCCGTTAAAATAAAATTAATTTTTCCCTTAAATTGTTCAAAAGAAGGTAATTTATAATGTTAAATAAACAATATCAATACTTGTTTTCACTTCATTTGGAAATCAGTTTTCTTGGTATATTCAAATTATAACTTTGTAACATCCATGTATAGTTTGAATCCATTAATTCATGGAATCCATATGATATGCCCAAATGGTATACCTTATGACATGATTATGATACTAATTTCATTCCATGGGTAACCCTTATGTTTATCCATTATGTTATTTTCTTCTTGTGGAACACATATGAATTAATATGATATTATGCGTGATCATAGATATCTCTCAAATTCATTGGGAAATTTTTAGTCTTATGATATGTCATGTATGGGATTATGAGGTAAAGCTAATCGATTATGGGTATTTTTCCACCACATAATATAGTATTGGAAGTAATCCTTGAAACATGTTTATTTCATGTTATATGTTACTTCCACATTCATATGATTCCATGATCACATGATCCCATGTTCTATATATTATAATTCCATGTGATTATTTCTGTTAAAATACCTTTTATGTCATAATGGCATGTATTCTAATCCAGGAGAGCATCTTTATTCCTAACTTTATTACCATACATGGATTTTAACTCACTCCTTTGTTCATGTATTCCCCAGGTTATCATATGTATATTTAGGTGCGTAATGCTAGTAATGAGATCATTATATAAGATTAATATAATCATGTTTTATTCTAGTTTCATGAATTCAATTTTAAGTTCCTAATATTTATATGAATCTAGATTTTATGTTCCATAGATTCGTATTAGGGAATGGTGTAGTTGTTTTACAATATTAGGACTAAAAACATTATTACTAACCCTATAGATTAGTATATCAACATAGATTCCCTACACTGAAATGTAGTGAATCAAAATCTACGATATAATTTTCATTTACATTTTTAACCTTAATTGTTCAACTTTTTCATTTTATAGGGATATTATCTATGTATTAAATCCCTCACATGTTTTCACCATAGAAGTTTTTAAAAAAAAATCATGGGCGGAATCTCATATGGGGAGAAGGATTAGCGACATAGGTATTCATCAAAGAAGATTTCCCTTATTATAATTATTTTATATAATATAAAGAACATACATCACATAGTTGACCCACTAAAAACATTTTCATCATAAATTCGTATTCATAAATTTTTTAGATAATAAACCAATAAGAAGATACGATTTTATAGTGGGATAACAAATATTAAATAAGAAAATTTTCAAATTCTATAATTTCCACATTAAAGAACAAACCTGTAGAACGAAATCATAATATAAATAATTTAATATAAATTTTATAGAAGAATGTATACTATTGTGGAATCAAATAAATTAAATTAAAATATATTTATATCATATAAGAAGAAAATAAATATAAAAAATTGATAAATTTTTTTTTCGTAATTTGTGAAACATAAAAGTTTATTATCAATTTTTTCAATAGTATAATAATGTAAAATAAAATATAATATCATAAAATAGATTCCTACATTAATATTATTGTATATTATAAATATAATATAATTTTACAAGTCCTTATTAAATTTTCTAAAGTGACCTAAAATCTGTTATATTTTTAAAATTAGTATTTTATAAATAAATTATTTTTTAATTTAAAAAAATAAAAATATCATATAAAAAATTATTTTTAGAAAATGGATTTATTTTTAAAATAAAAATTTCCAAAAAAACATCTTCTTTTGAATTTTTAGTATTTTACTAAAAGAGTAAAAAAAATTCTGAATAGTGATATACGGTAATTAAGGGCATATATCATTATATTCAAATAAATGAATTTTGAAGTAATGGTTATGTCATGGATGATTAGAGATCCAATTATCTAAAAATCACATGATCTAATTATTTTATGTTTTTAGAAGATTCAAAACTTTTGATATTCATGAGCCAAAATAATAAACAAATGAATAATATAATCAAAAACACCACTCTTGTCCTTGTATAAATAACACACCTCAACACCACTTCTCGACAAACCATTAATGAATTATAGATTTATATTATAATTCCCAATTACACTCAAAAAATATCTTCCCCATTCCCTAGACTTTCTGGTTTCACCAACATACCAATCATCTGTTTTTTAAAGAGGTTCTCAAGGAGACGAACTTCAAGAGGTAAAATCCTCTTTCACTATGTTTTATTTTCTTTTAATTTCATATCTTCCCTTCACATACACTATATAAAACATAATGATAAATATATTTATATATTTATATATATTGTAACTTTATTATGTTAATTTTATATCCATCATCAAGTCTTTTATCTTCTCCTTTTATTCTAAAAATGAAAACATCGTATGTATTGTGTCGATTCACCTCCATCCTGGATGAAATGTTTTATTTTTCTATTACAGATTTAATGGATTGTAATAAAACAATTATAATGGTTCAAAAATAGTTTAAAATCTATATTATAACATGTTCCGTGTTCTAGAAAAAATATGCATAATATTATAAAATAAAACAAACTAGTTCGTGATGATTGAAAAACCACCAAAAGAAAACTATTCTTTTATCATTAAAATTTTATATAATTAATCATTATCATATCTAAAAAAATTATAAATGGTAACAATTAAAATTATATAATTCTATTAATTACATTACATTCCACTTATATATTTTTTCCTTCATTTTTAAAGAACATAAAAAATACAACATTAAACCGACTATGAAATCCCTGAAACAAATTCTCCCAGAATAAAATTATTAAATACATTAAAAAAATGGAAATAAATAAACATAATAAAATAATAATAAACAAAATATATATGGATAATGTTATTAATTAAAAAACAAATGGATGTAATTTTATTTTCCAGGATTTTATGCAAAGGTGCAGAACGCTTTCAAACATATTGTATGATATTCTCTCTAAAACATCAATTTTTACATTGGTTTTAAATATCTCATTTTACACTACCGTATTAATTCAATATTATTATGTAAATATTTAAAAAGTTGTTTATTGTTTCCAAATATATTTATCCTGATCAATTTATCCTTATTTGAGGGGGAAAATACATATATTAAAATGTTCCCACACTAATTCAATTTAACAATAAACATGGATTAGAGGGACATTTCAATTTTTTAATCATTTTCATGTATAATCCATAATATTTTTTAATAAAACATTTTTTTGTCACACAATTAATCATAAAACCCATTATTTATTAATTTTTGGTTTTATGTATTAAATTACTCCATTTACTTCTTAAATTTACTATAATAGCTTCCCTTAATCAAGACTAAAGTGGATCATTTCTAATGTTTCATAAACACTTTTTTTAAACAATTTCACATCATATGGACATCATTTATCATGATATATCCCTATTTTCCATTATTAATGTCCATGTGTGATTTAAATTCACTATTTAATAGACACATTTATGGTATTCCATTATTTATTCCATATGACCTCATTACCATACACATTTCGTTCCCTGGGTGACCCACATATTTATCAATTATGTTTGATTTTTATTTTGGAACACATATGCATTAACATGTTATGATTGCTGAAACCAAATAATTATCCAATTAATTGGGTAATGGTTAGTGTCATGATATTTCATGTATGGTATTATTGAGCAAACCTAATAAAATAGGAGACTTTTCCACCATGTGATATAGTCTGGTAGTTACCCTTAAATCATGTTTTGTCATGTAATATATTGCTTCCAGATTCCTATGTTTTCCATAATTACATGACCCAATATTAAATATTTTTTAATTCCATAATATTATTAATGCTCTTTTACTTTCTGTGTCATAATTTTAATCAATCGAACCTATGCACTATGATATATTTCAATTATTATTCACTTACTGGGAATTTATGCTCATCCAACTATTTTTTGTATTCCCGAGGTTATATTATGTGGATGTATGAGCTCATATAAAGTTAGGATCTCACTATGGATGATTAATATTAATATATTTTATAATAGTTCCATGATATCTATTTTATATACCTAATCATCAGAAGAAAATATATTTTATTCTCCTTGGGTTATATTTGATGGATCATTATTCTTAGAATCATGTAATAATATATATTGAAGTCTATGGAATCTATAAAAATCCTCTTAGCAAGAACTTGTTATAGATATTCCACATATTTGTTCACCGCAATCGTATAAGACAATATCTAGGTAAATATTCATTAATTATTCATATATATAATTCATTTATGACAGACCAGTAAGAAAAGCTTAATCATCCCAAATAGCATATACTAGTTTGTTCTTGGCACAGGGGATGTCGTAAATAATTTTTTTCAATAAATGACATAATAAAATATTCGTAAATCACTATTCAAGTCAGTGATATTCAACAGTGGATCAATCATAAATATTGTAATTGGGTTTTCATTCTTGAATATTGGACCAAATAATTTTTGGGATTCAATCAAAATCAGCATCTTCATCTACCCAACATGAACTGTAAGGAATGATTTTCAAGTATGGTTAATGATATACTCTACTATTTCGGATTATCATCCCATATTGATTAATAGTAAAGATCACAACCTCATTTATCCTTATATAAATATCCAACTTCATTTTATTGACCTGCTTATTAAGCATATTTGATACATCAATTTCATCAATAATCCTGAACAAAAATAGAACATATTCAATAAATCATGGTTCATTGGAACTCCAAATATAACTTCGTATAAAATCACCTATATATTAAAAATTATTCCCTTATGGATATGGTAAAAATTAATACGGAACTATAGTGTCTATGGTCACAAATAGACATTCCAATGATATTATAATTTTTCATCCTCATGATAGGCTAATTGATCTCGTAGATGTAGATGGCATAGTGGTTGACAAGGCCATGGTCTGACAAGGACAATTTCACCATAATTGTAGTATATGGATTGATTTATAAGAGATAATACATGGAAATATGTGATCTAGAAAAATACTACAGCTTCCTCGACCAAAAATGAAAAAACTCATTGACATATTTAAAAATAAAATTACACATTAAAACTAGAAAACAATTTAAAAAGGATAGAAATTAAATAAATAATTAATTATACCTAATAATATTCATTTTAAAAATTACAAATTAACTAAAAATAATATTACAAAACAAATGACGTAAAATTAACTTCAATTTCTACAATTTAATCTATTAATTAATTAAAATCAAAGAACAAATAATTATTTTATTAAATTAGAAAAATGAAAATAATAACAATAAACCCTAAATATTAATGTTATAAAATAAAAAAAAAGTAAATAAATGTTTCCATGAACTCAAAAATAATAAATAAAAAATTGAAATAATAATTAATTATCATAAATCACAAAAATCTAATAAATCTACTATAATTTAACCACACACAAAATAATTCAATTTAATAACATAATTTCCACATAAAATTCATAAGTAAACCATTTTTTGGGAAAGGAAATTCAATGAATGGGCACATCATATTCACCCACACAAAGATCATTTTTTGATCATATGAAATCGCTCAGTCCGAATTCAGTGTAGAAAATGAATGTTAAAATATAAAAAATGAAATTATATAGTAAATTGTTTTTTAAAAATTGTTTTTCAACTTGTATTATATTAATAAAAATGTAATCTTACTCATTATAATCTGAATATCATTGTTTCAATAATGGTTACAATTTTAAAAAAATATTAAAATTTACAATATTAGAGTGAATTAAACAAATATTCATTTTATTCCAAATGAAATTGGAAACATATATTTACCCTTATGGGAAGATATTAAAAATAATTAAAAATAACAAATAATTAGATTCAACTAAAATTATTTTTATAAATAAAAAAGTAAATAATTAAAAAAGAACTAATCAATTTGATAAATGAATAATGAATAATATTTTAACTCAGATAAGTATTTTTATTCAATATTAAAATTGAATGTATATCTTATGAGATATATTAATTTTAATAAGTTAAAATTAAATGACTATTATATAAAATTTTCCCATATATTTAACGATATAAATATTTTAATTGTGAAATAGATATTAGTCACACACTTAAATCCATGTTGTAACAAATAATAACCTCCTCAATTTGTAATTTAATGCTTGAATTTGAGTAAAAATTTCCAACCTGTAAAAATAAAAAAATGATGAATACAAAAAAAAATTAAACAAAATGAGAGTTTTTTATGGGTTAACATAGATTCAGATAAGAGATCATGAAATTTCCCTCCCCCCACATATAAAAAAACTGTTCTCATTATTTAATTTCAATGATGGAGAAATATTTAAATAGTTTGATTCCAAATGATTTGAAAATAAAACAAAGAGAAACATATTTTAAAAGCTTATGATGATTCCTCCTAAAATATATTCTATATAAAAAATAATTTAAATTTTATAATCATGTATAAAGTTCCCTTTTGGCGACTACAAAAAAATTAAGTGAAAAATAATAACTTCCAAATGGTTTCATCCTACAAGATAATTCTATAATTATTTACACTTGTGAAAATACAAAAAACACGTGTAACTATGATTTTCATTACAGAATGAAAAACCAAAAAAATCAAATGAAAAAAAAGTTATATTTCATTTATTAAAGCTTGAAAAAAAATCCATAAAACATTTCATTAATAAAATTTAAAAAACCAACAGAAACGTTTAAAATATAATATGAGGTAATAAAAATAAATAATTTAAAATAATTACTACACTCTATTGTAGATGGTTGTATATTCATTTAAATATCACATTTGTAACCTCCATTTAAATGATCTATATAGTGATTCTATGTTATAATATTCATGTTACTACAATATGAAACAAAAAAATTTAGTTTTTTGAAACAATATTTGAGAGATAAAATAATCATAAATAATGAATGAGGGAGGTGTTATCAAATTTTCTCAAAATACTTCTCATTGATTATTTGAGAAAAACATTTACACTCATAATGATGGTTTATGAAGCCACTTCATCCAAAAAATGTGTCTATCATGGACACTCCCCATGAATAGACACTCTTTCATAATCACACCCCTCCCCCTTCCATAAAAAGATAAACAAGTTCATTAAAATAATAAAACATTAATAAAAGAAACATGAATAATGAATAAACTATAATAATGAATAAGATATGACCAATCGATGGTATGAGTGTAAGCAAGTAAAAACATGGCCATGTAGAAAATGGGAAGGATAGGTATAAAAAATGATGAATTTTTTTACAAGGGAAAAGATCATGTAAATTAAATATAATGTTTCTTCCGTCATGGATTACCACCAACATAACCCAGATTTCATAATATTTTGTCATAATATCATTACAACTTAGCATACATTGTTTATGGATGTGGTTTCCTATATATAATATTGTACATTTGATTTTCCAATGAAGTTTTTATATAATGTTGAATTTTTTTTCACCAAGACTATTGAAGACACATTTTTTCTCAGAAACAGTACAAACATCCAGTAGTAGCACCACATACAATCTGTGAACTAGTCAAAGGAATATCTTATTAGAGGAAAGAAACTATTACTTTAAACCCACATACTAATAAATTATAAAACACTCATATTTAGAAAAAATATAAGGGTTTCTATAAATCATTACTAAGAAACTCTTATTATCACCATCATATTTTCAATTTTCAAAATCACTCTAGTAATTAGGGCATCCAAATTAAAACATTGATTAAAATTGTGTAGTTTTAAAACTTTATTTATGGGATATATATTTTTAGTGTTTTACATTGGGGTTGATAGTATGTTTATGGATTTCTAAACCATTTTCATCATTATAATTTTAAAAATAATTTCTGAAAAGTGCTGAGTTTTTATTAAATGTATTTATAAGTGATTTTCATATAGTGTTATAAAAAATATAGAAGAATTAAAAAAATATTTAATATAGAAACTCTCAATTTCTAAATGATTTTTATCACAAAAGTTTGGTTTGGATGGTGTTGATAGCATGGAATGATATTTTTTATCATAAAAATTTGGTAAATTATTATTTTCATTAAAAGATACCTCAACTTAGTATAAATTTGAACCAATCACTAATAAAATTAAACAATATCTTCATTTATAATAATTTTTATTTTCAATAATAACATCATTTTAAAACACTAAAAAATCAACCCCAAAACATAATGTCTGCGAATTATTCCAGTTAATTTTCAGGGGGAAATTTTCAATTTTTTCATTTTAAAATAGTTTCAAGCGATTCTAGTTCAACAGAATTTCCCCTAGTTTATCAACATATATTTGTTATACAATAAATATTAAGAGGAATCAGATGTGTGTGAAAATGATAGTTTAAATTACTTTTTTAGTTTTTCTACATTGAGAACTACCTCATCCTTTTTTCAAACAACATTTTAAAGTTAACATGTCCCACTGTTCCTAATAAGAGAATTTTACACCTTAATATATGATGAAAATTTTCAAAATAGTGATTATAAGTCTATTTTACTCGTCTAAAATTTCCCAAGATTCATGTAGATATTTATTAATTACAATTTTATCATAAAAGGGGAAGATTTTTTAAAATTTGTATAATTGTTTTTAAAATTCTTCGAATCCCAATAAAAATTTCGTTTAAAGCTTCAAAATTTAATAGGTTTACATGAGATAATAATTTTGGTTTGATCTTATTACATATCCACTGTAAAAAAAATTGGTGATTCAGATTCATCATTTCTCTAATGATTTTATCGAAATCATATTCTTATTCATGGAATTATCCTTCTCATTCACTATCCACCAAATTTTCATTCACAGTTATAAAAAATTCATTTTATTCAGTTCTCAATTCAATGTGTTGTAGATTTTCCAATAATTATTTAAAATATAATGTTAGAGTTTGTAGATTTACCATTCAATCATGGTGCGATTCATTTAATTGATTAAATTTATCAATAATTTTCTATAAAATTTATTTCATCTCATATTAAGCATCATGTAAAAGCTAAAAAATGAAATTTTTCCATAATATTGTACATATTTTGATGGAAAATTTTACAAACACTATCATATAGTGTGTTTGTATTAGTAAAAAATAGAAAAAACTCATTTTTTTGATTCCAACACTATATATTATAATATATTTGAGCAAAAAAAATTAAACTCGGCTCAAGTAGACCAAAAAAAGTATCAGAACAGCAAAAAGAAATTGTTTGGTGTTAAATGTGGCAGTTTTAAAATAAAAAATTCATGTATCTTCTATAAAATCACAAAGTAAGATATCTTGTGAATTTTCAACTTAATACACATAATAAGAACTAGAAATATATAATTTATAATATGTAGTAGTGATACAATATATGATTGATTTATTAAATTTGATTACATTCTTAAAAATATCATTCTGTTTAACGCCCAGGTCAATCATGTTATTACAATGGTTCCGAAATTATTTTATGTGGAACAATCATTTGCATTCCATCAATAGTTAAATTTATAATAACTTACTCAACAGTGGATAGTAGATAACATGGTCAAAACCTTAGGAAGGAACTCAAAATTTTACTAGAGCTTACTTACTATCATAAACAATTGAAAAATAAAACATGAATGCCAAAATATGACTCTGAATAGTGTGTGAGAAACAAATATTTGGTTTAAGTGAGGTGACATTGGATTATAGACGTAATAAATGATAATGGGTAGGATCATGGTCAAATGGGATTAGTGGGAAAAATTATTGTTACAGGTAGAATAGATGATGCTCATGAAATGGAAGCAATAATATCTAAAAACTAGGGTACTATAACTCAACCAAATCATTTTTTTGCCTAGGAATTTGTATTCTATATGATTCATAACTGAAATTATCATTATTTAGTAAAGGTCAAATTATTTGAAAACATACTTATGTTTACATTCATATATCTAATATAAAATAATGAAAATACATAACTGAAGTACAAATGTTTAAGAAGAATGGGTTACATAATTGAATATGAGATTTATATGATGAATGAATTACTGAACCATAATAATAATTTAAATTCATAGTAATCATATTTAGAGTGCATTCTAACAAAATTTAACGGTGTATCATGAACAAAAAAAATAAATATTAAAAAATTGATATGAATTATATATGATCTCTTATATTGATTTGAAATTCATGTCCTCATAATCTACATTTTTTTTCCTTATAATTTCTATCTGTTGACTATTATTCAAAAATAGACTCTTCCTCTCAAATATGTAACTGTTATGAAAATTATATTGGTTGATCTCTCCCTATGATGTTTTCGTCTAATATTTCATAGTATTTCAATTTAACTTCCACTATATACTATATTTTGACTACATTTATCTAATCCATCTCAATGTTTTAAGCACTAATATAAATTTGGTTGTACTTTTTAAAACATACACACAGAATCCTTTACTAAAAAAATAATCTAAATGTTCAATAAGTTCGACCCTACTCATTTATGTTATAGAAGAACGTGAGTTCTGTTACTCAATAGAAGGTGTTATGATTCTCATTATGAATACCATATATATGAACATATTTTGAAATTATCAAGTTATTTCCAAACGCATTGGATGATCTGTTATTCTATTTCATGATCCACCTCAAAAAATATCAATTATAAAAATTGTAATCATCATTCAAGACCCACTTCTTTCAATTAAAATTTACATGAGACTCAACCACGCTAGTAAGAGATAATATTAACACATATCTACCCAGTCAATATCCACATATTAATGTGAAAAGAAAAACAATAAACCATTTAGCTATAAAAATAACCATTGAACCGTGATTCAAGAAAAATGAAATCTCTCTGTGTGTAAAATGTCAAATATTTTCAATATATACAATGGGTAGATTCATGGTCCACATCTTTTTCTTTCAATCTCACCTCAGTTCGTTATTATCCTCATCATGGCTCTTCCTCAACCGAATGAGAGCATATCCATGTGTTGGGGATGATCCCAATATCAAAAAAATTAGTTTAAAAAAACTATAAATTTCACCTCAATGATATTTCCACTCAAATGATTTTATACGTCACACGAATTAATTTTAAAACACACTAAAATAATTCATCTATCAACATATGGAGAAATATTTCTCTCACCTAAATAAATTTTCCATACACACATGGGAATACTATTTTGTTGTAACATTGATCATCACAACTTGGTGATACTACATGTTATCCACCATAAATAGTACTTTAAATACTTGGCTCTCCATCAGGGATCTCCTTGCATTCCATGATCGAAGATTCTATCTCCATCAATACATGTCACTATCATCATCATCTGTTTTCATGAGCTACCACAAACACGGTACCATTTGCTGATAATCTCTTGGAAGCTACATAATTTCCAACCTATTTATATCCATAGGTTCATTATTTTATACTTTTTATAAAATTTTAACATGAAATTTAAAAAAATTAATCTCTTTAGTTTTTCATATAATCTCATACCAATTTATTTTCCAAACTCCCTTACCCTTTTTCTAAACAATGGTATTGATTTTTATCTATCATGTTCAATCATTAAAAAAATTTCATGCATAATCATATTAATTTACACATACATACTAACTAACAAAGGAACATCCTATATATTTTCTTATACATCATGAAAGGATAAATTTGATTGGTCATTATATCATAGATGAGATTAGTGAATTTACGTAGTGGGATCCTAGATCAATAGTTCATTAATCGGAATTCATGTTAGAAATCATTGACCAGTAAGAAATCATAAATCTCAGAACCTGTTCATCCATCAATAGTACAGTCTCATATTGGGTTTGATGAAGCTCAACATCATCATCTACCCTATTTGATGAACATGGGATTTTTTTTCATGTTTGTTTAGATTCATCTTCAACAAGCTTTAATAAACATCCCATCTTGATTTGATGTCATCCGATCAACCTCCGTTCACATTGCAGCATGATAAATCTTCTACATAATACTATGGAAAGATGATGTTAACTGTTAAAAAAATGGTATAAAAGAAGAAATAATGATTAAATTTATATTTAAATTATAAAATTTAATAAATTAATAAAATGAAAAAATTATAGAATTATCATAAATAAAATTAAAAAAAATACTAAATATTAATATAAAAAAAGTGTATAAAAATTCATTATTTAAATAAATAAAGGAATGAAAAATTGATAAATTAAACAGAAATAAATACAAAATTATCAATATTTTTTTTTTAAAATACTAAATAATTTATAAATTGACCAAAAACTATAGTAATACTATTTAAAAAAAATTAAACTAAAACCAATATATTAAATGAATAGGTGTGAAAAATACATGACATAAAGGTGAAATCTTCCCTCAATCATATGGGGATATAAATCATGAACTAAAATACAGTTCTATATAAATTTACGCACATCAACTCAAACATAAAATCATTAGGTTTTTATTTAGTATATTTGCATCCTACAAACTACAACTTCAAAAAACTAATTTAGATAAATAAAATTGATAATTTTTTATATTTTTAAAGAAAAAAATATACAAATTCCTCAATGATGCCTCAATCAGTGTATTTTATAAAAACAAAATACATGAGAATACGATTTCAAAGATGAATAAAATAAAAATATACATATAAATATCAATAAATAAGGGAAATTGTTTCCTCATAATTTTGATCTGATCCTTCCTGGGCATTAAAAACCTAATCTATATTGTCTTAAACAAATTCAAACACAACTTATAGTCTTATGCCCCCCTAATATATCTTCTACCCAAAAAATTCATTCAGAAATATATCATGGTTGATGATTTTAAAAACTCATTCCAACACATAAATTTAAATTAAAATAATATCTATAATGGATATGAATAAAATTTATTTGTAAATTGTACGCATTAATAACAAATAAAAATTATGGATCATAAATGCATTCTACAGACACCCAAAATATTACAACATAAAGAGTGTCACATAATAAATCTAAAAATAATTACAATAAATTATTTCAAAATAGTTGATTAATTATCTAATGATAATTAAGAGTGACATTGTTCATACATTTATGGAAATGGATGATGTACAATAAAGAATGACTAATCTTCTGGAAAATGAAATTAAAATCTTTTAGAAAATTAAAGAATAAGTTCTCTCTTCTTGAGAGGATAATTATTTCTAACCATAACTCATAATACGTTGAAGACATAAGATTAAATGAATACACATTATTTTTTAATATTTTAATTCATAGATTCAATAATATGAATAAATTTCTAAATCATATGTAAGATGTTATAAAATAACAAATTTAAAAATATTTATTCAAAATATATAGGTATAAGGAATGATATATCTAATGGTTAACCAGAGAATATGTAAAATTTAATACCAAATAATGTATAAATATATGATAATAATTTTACAAAAATGTTTACAATGAATTAAAAAAATACCTAAAAGATATTATTGCCTATTAAATTTAAAATAATATACCATTCCATGAATAAAATTTTAGTAATTTAACATCTGAATAAATATATGGTCTGTAACACCCCAACCCCTCTAGATTGGAGCTGGTGCGTTACTTCTGATGTTGGCCTAGTTAGAAGGAATAGAAAATCCTGAAGGAACGATCCGTTTAGTGGACTTGAAGAAACTAGATACATAGATGTAACACAAATTACATTTAAAATGGTTACAAGGTACGATACATAACAAAACCAAAAACTGCAACCACATGAACTCAATAAATGACCTCTTCTTCAACACCGGTTGATGGTAAACAATGAAATAAAGAGCTCAATTTCTTAGTAAGGGATACAATGAGAGGAATAATGAGTACAAAATATGTGAATCATAATCAATATTATATAATCAATATGGCATGGTGAATAAATGAAAAACTAATTCCATTAATAATTTTAGAATAAAACTAAATCAATATATTTTCTCATAGTGAAAACCTCATGGATAGTAAAAACAAATAATAAATAAAGAAAATTTTTATTAATTGGTCATCACATATCTAGAATATGAAACCATAATACTGTAAAAACGGTTTAGTTCGATGGGTAGAAACCCGTCTAATATTTCGTAAACAAACTCGAAGGGTTTGTCGCCAAACTGATTTGTCTCATTAGACATACCGATGCATCGAGGGGATATAATGGGCCCCACCTACCACTGAATGTCCAAATAATTCTTTATGCATTGATTCAATACAAGATAATTATTACATTTCAATATCTGTATAGAGTAGAGTATACGGATTAATCAATATTTTCATAATTAAAATAACTTTCAAAATAAACAATGAATGTAAAATGCTATAAGGTTTAGAAAACAAACATATCAATGATATGAGATTATGGATATTTAAAATAAATATAATTTCAAATGAAAAGTGATCTCAAATGGGTATTAGGTACACCACATAAATAATATTAGTTTTACAATACAATGTTAGTCACAACGAAATAGTAGTTGAGGCAAAGTCTCTTACCACAATGTAATCGGTCGAAGCATACAACCAGAACATAATAACCCTCAAATGCATCATTGAATAACATGAATATAAAAAAATAATGTTATTATATATCAAATTGTGGTACACATCTAACACATAAGAGAAATACGTGGCGAATAAGGAAAATCTCACAGAAATGAATGTGAGATGAGAAACCCATTACAAACATTTCCGCATGGTAACAAGTATTATTGTGAAGGATTAATGGGAGGTAATGAGATATTCCATTATTTATATCTCACGATGTAAGTATGGGGGAGGTGTGGAAACATTCCCCATCATATGGAATTAAATATAAAAGATCACAACAATGGGGGGATTCTTGAACCAAAGTGGGGGAGAGGATCCATTACCTTTCACACAAAGGTGTTCTTGTTTGTTCTTAACGACCTGAATAATAAAATTTAGATTCATTAATTAATAATTCCAAAACCTCGTAAACATATAATTTATATGGTATAACCTGGTTATGTTCATTAATGGCCTTTTCATGTGTTTAAGAGATTCAATTTCATTGTTTTGGAAGCATTTTCTTACTTGGTTTCATGATTCATATACATGTATTCGTGAATGGTTGTTTGTTTGAAGTAAGGTTAAACATACAGAATTGATAATATAAATTCATAGTAAAATTAAAGGGATATAAATTATCTTATAATGATTCTAGTTATATATAACGAGGATGAATCATTCAATAAGTTAAATTAAACGCTTGGATTTGGCATGGCGGTTTTGTGCACAATAAACTTATTTTGTATTATTATTCTATATTATGAACGTGTCAAGATTATAAATCATTAATAGAGATAAAATAAACATTTTATGACCTGGTTAAACCATTTAAAAGGATTAGTGGCTAGTATTTAAGATAGTAATGAAAATTGAAAACCTGTCTTCCTTGAAAGTGATTAATTTACACATCTCGGACGGTGTTTGAATTTATTGTATAAAAGGATAGAAAAAAAGAGATTATGATGAAATATTCCATTATAAAAATGAAAATACAGTACATTTAAGGTATTGGAATTATCATAGCATTTTGATGAAGGGAGGTGAGAAGAGAGAACAAAGAATGAATCTTTATAAAAGAAATTGAATGAAATGAGATGGAAGGTTCACCTCTTGAGTACTCCTCCTTGAGAATATCCTTAAGGCATTTTTTTGGCCTTTTGGTGAGACCAGAAGGTCATGTACTTGGGGAGAGGGCTTGAATGGATTATTTAGAAGAATTTAGGCTTGACATGAAACTTGAGTGGTGTGGGAGGAAGAGGGGGTGAGGGGTGGTTTATATAGTGAAGGGGAGACCAGTTTTCTTAATATTATATTCTTTAATTTATTATTTCCTCTCAAGACAACCAATAGTGAGTATTCAATTTCCACTAACGGTAATATATGAATTATAATTTGAACCAATTGGGCTTACATCAACATATCAACATCAATTACTCAATTAATCCATTATTTAGCATTTATTGTAAATTATTGGATTTTACTATTCATAAAAAATTCAAGTATTTCATAGAAATCCCAAAACTTTACCCTAACCATTAATCGACATGTAGAATCAAAAAATGAAGTCCATTTTTAAAAATTAATTTTTTAAATATGATTAATTAAATATTTAATTAAAATCATTATTTAATCAAAAAAATATAAACACTTAAAATATTCGTCTTCATTTTAAGGTGCCTAAATTCATTTATACACTTAATGGTATGGATAAAATTAATAAGAGTGATATTACTATTCATAACAGTGTGTTACTATTCATAAGGGTTGGATACTATTCATAAGGGGAAGTTACTATTCATAAGGGTAGGTTACTATTCACCAAAAATAGATTTTTTAATCAGACTCCAAATAAATTACTAATAACAACCTTGTGTGTCAGATTTTCAAAATTCACATCATAGAAGTGACAAAATTAGATTTACATGGCTAGGTTATGGATATCTCCTATAAGTAACCATGTTTTGTTCCATAGAGGATCAATGAGTTGTGAAATATAGGATATAACTAGAATGTATTTTAGAGAAACATACAATGAAGTGTTTGGGGTTCTACATTATTCCCTCCTTCAGAAATTTCATCCTCGAAATTCTATGTATGAAGCTCGCCAAAAAGATGTGGGTGATTCTTTTTCATAACTTCCTCAGGTTCCCATGTCTCATCCTCTATATTCTGGTTTTTAAAAAAACCATTACTAGATGAGTTCTTCGATTTCTCAATATCTCCTCCCTTATCTCAAGATTCCCGATAGGCTTTTCACATTATGAAAAATAAGTTTCCATTTCAATTACATCCTAGATGAGTAAATGGGTTGGGACTGGAATGTATTTTATTACCAATGACACATGGAACACATCATGGACATTGGAGAGATTTGGTGGAATCTCTATATGGTAAGATACTACTCTGATTCATTACAGAATTTCAAATGGTCTGATATACAGGGGGCTCAATTTCACTTTTTTACCGAACCATAAGACACCCTTCTGTGGTGATACTTTCAAAAAGACACGATCTCCCACATGGAATTCCAAATCCTTTCTCTAATTGTCAGAATAACTCTTATGCCTACTTCGGGCTGCTTTAATATGGTCTTGGATTGTCTTCACCATTGTATTAGTCTCTTCAATATGTTAAGATCCTATAAGTTTCCTCTCACCAACTTCATCCGATCAAGATGGAGTTCAACACCCCTTTCCTTGTAATGCTTTATATGGATCCATTTGAATACTTGAATAGAAACTATTTTTGTAGGAAAATTCCAGAAAAAGCAAGTATTGATCCCACATACCTTGGATGTCAACAGATTATGACCTCAGTATGTCTTCTATAGTTGAAATAGTCCTTTCAGACTGTCCATCGGTTTTGGGGTGATAAGCAGTACTCATTCAAAGCTCTGTATTCATAGCTTTCTGAAGACTTTTCCACAATTTTGAGGTAAACCAGGGATCTTGATGAGATACACTCGATTGAGGTGCAACATGAAGTCTTAAAACATCATTAATATAATGTCATGACAAATGCTCAAGTGGAAATTCATCTCTTATAGGAAGAAAATGTGCTGATTTTGTGAGACGATCAACAATTACCCATACTGCATCATTTTTTCTCAGTGTCCATGGTAGTCCTGTGACAAAATCCATCATAATGTTATCCCACATCCACATTGGAATAGGTAGAGGTTGGATTACTCTTCTGGGATGTTGTATCTATGCCTTCACTTGTTGACAAACAAGGCATCTTCACACATATTCAGCAATTTCCCACATTATATTATCCAACCAAAAATATTGCTTCAGGTCTTTATACATCATGGAGCAACATTTTCAAATAATGGGTTCCCTAGACCCAACTATTTAGTGCTTTTGATTACCATATTGTGTATACATATATATATATACATGATTTCATCTTACCATTATAGTGTAGAGTTTTCTGTGTCCACTATTGAAATGGTAATGTCCAAAGGTTAATTGTCGTATCGAAAGGTTATATCAGTTCCCAGACTATAATGAGAACCACTAGATACTATGACATTAATCATAAATATATGTTCTATGGTCTAGATACATCTTACTTATTGAATATAGTAGATGTTTGACAATCAGGTTTTGGGGGCTCATAAGCATTGAGACTTCTTCTTATGAAGTTTGCACATGGTGATCTCTACTAGTGACATCATGAGAACTGACCCGAATATAGGAACTCCACATTTTTTGCGTGTCATTGGACGTTCCAACATAAGATCATGTATAATGGTCTCTTGAATTGAGAACATTACCAATACATGTCATTTGATTGCGTACTTTGATGCAAGATGAAAACCATGGAATTGAAGTAGTGGCGATGTAGTTTGTATCAGGTGCGTCGTCGGTGGATTGGCATTGGTTGAATGGTCAAGAAATGATTTTTCACTTCCGGGTTATGGAAGAAAAATATCAGAGGCCATGTTGATAGGGATAAAAGTACCATTATAAGTCCATGGCTAGGGAATTCAAGGGTAAATATATCAAGTTAAATTAACAAACTATGAAGCAAGAAATGGGTGATGAAATAAGAGTACGTCCTGCTGTATGGGATATTACAGACAAAGAGATTATATTAAACAGTGTGTGTTTGAAGGCTGGTTGTCACCGCAGTGAAAATCCTTATTTTTTTCAAGGGCCATGATGGGTTGCTAGATCTCACTCTAGGTCTGTAAATACTATTCACTATTGTTGAGATAAGGGCATATAGGGTCACACACAATAGCGTATTCAATAATATTCCATATTCAGTTGAAGAAGAGTTTTGGGCATGGTGGGCCCCGCCATAGGGGTCTTAGATTTGTCCAATGTTAAATGATCACCATTGAAATAAATAAATTCATATTATTCGGGTTTAGAAAAATGAGTATTGAATTTATATATTAATCTTATTTACGAGTTTTAAGTAAATACATGAAAATTATTAATTGACGAATACTAAATTATTCAAGGTTCAATTAATATTTACGGGAGTGACGAGTTGAGTTAATGACTTAATTATTATCATGTAATATATTTTAATATATTACATGTAAGTGATAATAATATTTATGACTCCGACAAGTAGTCAGAAAATGTCGTTGAGAGTGCGTTAAGTATTCGGGGTTGGCATGGTGATACCGGATATTTTAATTATGCACTATAAATAGAAGAGGAGGTTTATTTCCCAAACACTATTCATGGGTTTTTTCCCTCCTCTTTTCGCTCCCATGATCTAGAGAGAGATGATTTGGATCCAAGGAGCTCAGATGGAGCTCTCTCTCTGGTATTGCTAGCGATGCGATGCGATGGACATTGGAGCATCGAAGGCATCATCGCAAATCCGCACTAGCACCCGGATTATGATGAACGATGCTCACGTAGATTCCTTGAAACGTGTGTTGATGATCTAGAGGAATTCGAGTTCAGATTTTTCCAACAGTGATCACCAACAATGAGTAGATGTCGTGCATATATTTGGATTTAAACTGGGTAATTTATGGTTTAAAATTGTGCGTAAAACTCTTCACGCAATATCCTTGGATTTAATCGGGCTTCTCTTCACCGACGTTGACAAGTTTATATCTATCGTCGATGGAAATTTTTTAAAAACCAACCTGTTTAGTGCTTCCACTGCACGCCCGGTTCCAACAAGTGGTATCAGAGTGAGTGTGTGTCGATTTTAATACATGAAAAATTTAATTTGCATTAAAATATAAAGAGGGCATCGATACTGTCACAATGCCGCAAACGGAATCTGAATTGGATGTTGTATATCCAGTCTGCAAACATCTGAAGATATGAATTCAAAATTGAAAAAAAAATTTGTAGGTCACGGGAATAATAGTTTCTGGTGATTCACATAATTTTTTTTATAATAATAATAATAATATTATAATAATAATGTTTTATCTTAATATTAATTTTATTATTATAATTATATTATAAAAATATTTTAATATAATTATTAATTTCTAAAGCCTAAATATGCTTTATATTTTTCAAAGGGGTGAGTCATTGTTTCAAAAAATAAATGGGGAAGAAAGACTTTCAAAAGTCAGAAATTAAAAAAGAAGAAAAAAGGGGGGTGACAAGGTACAATAGAAAAATGTAAAAAAAAAAGAAGCAAATTGGGCGACCTGCATAGAAGGTCTCACAAGAAATTAAAAAAAAACAAAACTGCTAGGGGCCGATCGACCCTAGTGTTAACTATGGGGTGGCCTCACCCATCAACCCCGTGGAGACCTGCGGGAACTTCCTACCCTTCTAGTCAAAGTCCACTGAGGCGTCTATCTTCCCGCCTTGGCGCTGTCCACTCCTCCCCATAGAGACCCAGCGCACAAGGCCAGCTTGCAGACCTGGTGCACCGCACCACGCCACCACCCCTCATGGCCACCTCCTGCCTTGAGCCTCCTTGGATGCATTCCTTGGACCGTGTCTTCTGGCGACTCCCAAAGCTGCTACCTGGTCTAGACAGTCTTTGCATGGACCTCCCGCAGAAGCACCTCATCTATTCCAGTCTAGCGAACTAGACCATCATCACTATTGTAGGTGCCCTAACCAGGAGTCCTTGGTCGTCCCTCCACCGTGCAAGCTCTGGATTCTTCCCGAGCGACACCCTAGATCCGACGGAGCTGCACTATGCTCTACAAACAAGCCATAACAGGCCGCTAGAACACTTGGCCACCTGCCTCACCTCTCTTAGGGAGAGACGATTCACTCGGGTGAAAACATGCTGCAGCAGAACCGAGACGATACCTAGCCTCCCCTGTTACAGCCGTAGTGACGATGGGGTCATGACAGGCCACCCGGGGACTCTTGTCGGACTAGTCCTGAACACCGAACTTCCACCTTGATGCCACATGTATCTACCAGCCCCTCTCCTGTCGGCTTGCAACGTTGGGGAGCCCCTGAGTCTCAATCTGCATACAGCCCGACCCGCCGCCTTCGTGACCTCCCTATGGCCGCAACGTGGTGCGCACCATCGTTAGGTAACCCTTACTACGAGTGCAGTGTTTTTTTGATTAGCCTCGCCAGGTGATCGGGTGGGTCTACATAGCGAGTGTGGGTAGGCCTACTCAGCCTAGAAAAAACCCACACTGGGTCAACACTACCCGGTATGGGCCATAGATGGTTCGTCCCAAGTCGCACAGGCACTGCTCTGGGTTTATGAGGCTCAGATTGTATTTTTGAATAAAAATTTAGATAAATTAATTAATTTAATTTTGGTTCTAAATAAAATTAATTAAATATGAACTTTCGTTTATAAAAAATTAGGTGTAATTAATTTAATTAGAAAATTAATTTTATTAAATAAATAATTAATTTATAGTTTTAAAATAAAATTAATTAACCGGGACCGAACGACGTTAAATTGAATTAAAAACAAGGGTGATGTTTTTTAATTCAATTAGATTCCCTCAGGTTTGTCTTTAATACAATTTTAATATTTATTCTGAATTTAATTAATATATGCGGGTTTAATGCGTATGCTGATCATGAGCGAAGGCCGACCAGTACATGTTTGGTGCATTTATTTAATTATTCGTTTAATTATTTCATGGTTTTGTAATAATTATCTTAATTAAATAAACTATGATCTGTGTGTCGTCTCAAGTGTCATTATATATATAAGGTCTTGCGTGCCCACTCTCAGAGTTGTAATTTTACACCCCGAGATCCCATCGCATGTATGCGAGTACAATAGTATAATGACGAGATGACGTATGACGTACTTCACACAAAGTGACGGCGACACGCCAGATAGGAGTTGGATGCATTGGATGAGTAGACATTGATATTCAAGTTGCAAGCCACGCGACTAAAGGTATTTACCCCTAGGGTTTTGGTTGGTGCGTTATTCACTCAACGAATTAACCAATAGTACCTTCCCAGGATCAGGTGTTCAATTTATTTTTTCATGGTTTATTATTTTTTTCATGTATAATTTATTGCATGATAAAATAGTATAATAATAAACAAGCATGAAAGATAAAATGAACATGTGACGCGATGAAATTTCTATTTTTTTCACAGTCAGTTGTGAGTTTGATCACATAATACATTCTAATAAAAATAGAAAATGTTTTATTTCATTACATTAAAAATAAAAAAACCCTCAAAAGAAATATTAAGTCATAATCGCCTTCTGTCATTTAAGGAGAAAACCAACTGTTTGAGGTTTCGGTTATTCCATAGCTAAGGGTACCTCTTACTACCAGGGAGTCCTTATAAGAATGATGGGTCGACTTAACTAAAGTATTAGTAAGGATTAGCCATATCTAACTTGATATCATTTTTTATGCAAGAATTGATTAGATCAAATTTTGATTTTATGAAGCTGGGACTTCACTCAACAGATCAAGGAACGGCATGTTAAAGCGGTCGGCCAACCAAAAACCTACCTAGAACCCTCTATGCAGTGGCGTAGCCATAGGTTGTAGACTATGACGGGTGGTTCTGGGTTCCTTCCCACTAGAATACTCAAGTGATAGAGTATTCCGATTCTAGCCAAGAGGGTTCCTAGAATCCAATAAAATAGTGTGAGACATAAAACGATTTATGTAATTAATCAAAATGTCTAAACTGATAATCCAGATAAAATGCACTCGATGTTAAAATTTATTTTTGTATAAAAATTGAAATTCATACCACAACATTAATCTACAATAAATATTGTACAAAGTAAATGTTCACACTAACATGAGTATCCAAGAATAGTAAAGGCACGTGGGTATAGTACTATGATATTGGAATCTCAAGGTGTTAGTGTCCCCAACACTGTTAAACTACTTCAAGAAGCGAGGGTGAAAATTTCTTACAGGAGACTAATCTACAAATCATATGATAGTTATATCATTATGCTTTCATCTACGTCATGTGTCAGTTGCATTCGCGACACTAGGACATAGATGATATAACATAAAGTCTCATCTCCAAGAATATTGTAAGGAGAAAGCGAAGCAATGATATAAATAAGGCTATGTTTAAACCGGAATGTGTAAATTGAAAGATTGATCATGATAATAAAATAGCACTTTCACCACATTACTCATGTCTTGTTTTAAGTAACAAAACAATCAAGTATTGAGTAAACGCTGCATTACCAATCTAGGTATGGTTCGCCAAGTGAATATGAATAAAAGACAATTAAGTATTAATTCTTATTGCTGATAAATTAGAAGACTATGTGAAATCGTTAAATACATTTAATGCCAATGACATATTTGCAACATCATTCAATTAATGAGGTATTAACAGAGGTTATTTTCATTGCATATTGTAAAATAATACTATGGAAGTATAAAAGCAATAAAATTATTTAAATAAGCATGTTGCCACTTCTACATCAGGCATTTTCATCAACGTAATGTTTCGTATTACTATTTGGGTATTTAATACTATATTATTTTTACATAAGTGAATTTAAATACAATAACCATGTTAGTATAGAAAACTTATTAGAATTCAGGTGTATACTCCAAGTGGCTATGAAAGGGTGATACTTAGGTCAGTTGTGAGAAGTACATGACTTCTTTAATATTCAAGTGAAAGATACATATTTAACTATTGTTGATTATAACCACAAACATTTATCTCATGTTACCTTTGACGTAAGGTGACATTCTTTCAATTTATGGAAGGAATGTTGTTTTTGGTAAACACAATCACTAGTTCAGTAATACATAAATCATAGGCAAATAGTGATGAATATAAATGTAATACTTATACCCAATTATAAAAGGATAATTCTTTTTCAAGTAATACTAAAGATGGACATCGTGAATCTACCAATTATGTTATTTAGGCTCAGCAAAACTGAATAATTTTTGTATTATCGATGTCTTTATTTTGGACAAAGGAGCCTTTAGAAATAACGGTATGTCAAAAAGCTTTTAGAAATAGTTAAACACATAAGAGTGAACTATTCCAAGTATTAGAAAGAGGTATATATGCTTCATAAGATTAATTTAAGCAATTAAGGAATAATAAAGTGAAGTATTTCCATGGTCAGGAGATATGAGTTTCTTCACGTTGGGATACCGAAGAATATCTCGACCAAGCGTTCATCAATCATGATAATGTAGTGTGGTGTAATTCCTAAATACACATTACCTTATCAACATCACGACATTAATGTTATTGGGGAGGATTGAATACTATGTCATTAATATCAACATTGACCAAAAAATTGTTGCGTGGATTAATTCCTAAATACACATGTTATACATCAAAATCATGATGTAAGTAATATCATTGTTTCATCTAGTACAAACGTCCATTATATTTCATGAAATGCCTTGAAAATAACAATGATATCCCACAAAAATATGCCAACTCTAATAAAAAATGGATATCATATGAGTCATAGTATGATAGAAATTCATTATGTCATAAGGACATGTGTTTGGATGCAAATATTTTGTTCGGATACAAACAAAATTGCATCAAGACAAACACATTGTACATTTTTTGTATAAAACCTAACAGTTGATTAGGATGTTACGTAAATACCTAAGATAGAAGAGTATGTAGTCAATCAATAGACTAAACTTTTATATAAGGGTGCACATCTCTATTAGA
This sequence comes from Viscum album, assembly GCA_963277665.1. NCBI lineage: Eukaryota > Viridiplantae > Streptophyta > Magnoliopsida > Santalales > Viscaceae > Viscum > Viscum album. The sequence continues at coordinate 597,845,628 of OY728135.1, read as the reverse complement.
GATAGTGAGAGCTATATTGAATATTGTTTTTTCAATGCTCCTGGTAGACAAATATTTGGCATAAGAACTAGTTCCACAAGAGCATGTAAGACAGAGTATGTCCTAGAGACACATACTGTGTAGGAAGGAAAAAACCATGGTGATGGTTTTATATTCACCGCGTTCGGTGATCTATTATTCAATATGAATAATATCTCTTATAAGCAATAAGTGTATGGCAATTAGCTAAAATTGATAATACCAACTTAAATTTAATTAATGGATCCCATGTATCATAGTGTAAAGGGGATATTATTTTGAATACAGTGGCGGGTATTCAAGTTAATTGATACATGGATGGTACGAGCTTGTTACCAATAAGGCTTGACTGATTTGACCATGTTGTTATACCTAAATCTGTTAGAATTTTTCTTATCACAGCTAATATCTCTGATCAAATTATTTAGCATTGGATGTCATGACCACCAAATCATAGATGGTGTCTATACGATGCAACCAGAAAGGGATGGTCACATCAGAAAATGCTAATAGAGGATGCAAGTTACTAAAATCCATTTTAGGATTAAAGTAAGGAACATGGTCATATAATATAAATTTGCAACAAATGATTTCGAAGTGTCTACCAAATGTTTTTGGAAGCACCAATGTTTTCCAAGAAAAAATATGTTCGACAACATGTTGAAAACATTTATTGGTCTTACCATTAGTTAAGACCAAAATGAAATTTACTCTCGAATGATTGAATTTAAGTAGCATCCTAAGTTCTAGGGAACAAGTTCTACTAAGGTAGATCTATTGGTTTCTTCATCATAGACAATCATCTATATAATGACATTGTATTGAAAAAATACATGTAGAAACAATTCAAGAGATGATTTTTTTATGTCACTAGGCATAATCTCTCCATTTTCACATGTCTGTGAAATGGGAGGAGATAAATATAATGAGTTGAAATCTATATGTTGGAACGATGGAACAATAACGTATTCCATGATATGTATAAGAACTGATGTTTCCAAAGTATATTTTACAGTAGGAAAATATCAGTTCTATCTAGGAGCACTGGAAGGGATGCAGTCAGAACCATCTAATTGTACATTGGTAAGTACAAAAGATATATACCTAGTAAATGGAGAGAACGGAAACTAGTTTTTTGGGGATATATACTAGTCTTCCAAATATCAATATGATCTATTATCGCAATTAAGAAAAAGACTATGAGCGAGTCAAGCTCATATAATCCAGTGGTAGTCATACCTAAAAAGATTGAGTATGTTGCAGTTTATAAGATATATAAGAAGCAGTTAAATGAAATGGTTTTTTTATGTTCTTAGAATCACATCTGGTAAGAAAAGTATTATCATAATTTAAATTATGATATTCTTACTGGCCACGATGTCAAGCTGTGACAGTGGAAAAAAGGGACATACTCGGGATACCATCTCTTGAGAAGTTTTACACAATGAGATGAGGTCACTATTGCAGAATAGCCATGTGGAAAAACTGTAGATGACCGAGTAGCTATAGCCATTGCTCAGCAGAAACAACATGTTCTTCGTGTGAGTAGATAATATGTTTGGGTAGCAAGTTGGATCTAGTGCAAGTGGGAGTGTTGAAATTGTGGGTTCCCTTGACCCAACTATTCTGTGATTTTGAATACGATATTGTGTATACATTTAAATATACATGATTTCATCTTACCAATATAGTGTATACTTTTCTGCATCCACTATTGAAATGGTAATGTCCAAAGGTTAATTGTCATATCGAATGGCTATAGAAGTTCACATGCTATAATGAGAAACTCTAGATACTATGAAATTATTCTTAAAAATTGTTCTAGGGTCTAGATACATCTAACTGATTGGAAATAGTAGATGTCTTACCATCAGGTGTTAGGGGCACATATGCATTGAAAATTTTTCTCATGAAGTTCCCACTTGGTGATCTTTAGTAGTGAGATCATGAAACCTGACCCGCCAATAGGAATTCCACATGTTTTGGGTTTCATTGGACATTCTTATCTATGATCATATGTAATGGTCTCCTGACAGAGATCGTTTCAAAATAATTTCATTTGATTGCGTACTTTGATGTAAGACGAAAACCATGGAAATGAAGTGGTGGTGAGGTAGTTTTTGTCGAGTGCATCATTTTTGGATTGGCATTGGTTGAATGGACAAGAAAGGATTTGTCACATCTGGGTTATGGAAGTAATATATCTCAGGCCATGTTGATATGGATGAAATTACCTTTATAAGAACATGGCACTGGTAGTCAAGGGTAAATATGACCAGTTAAATCAACAAACTATAAAGAAAGAAAAGGGCAATGACACAAGAGTTTTTCCTGCTTTATGAGATATTACAGACAAAGAGAGTATATTACATAGTGTGTGTTTGTAGGGTGGTTTTTGTTGTTGTGAAAATCCTTATTTCATCAGGGGCCATGATGGGTTGCTAGATCCCGCTCTCGGTCTGTGAATACTATTCACTACTATCGAGATAAAGGCCTAGAGGGTCACACACAATAGCATATTCAAGAATCTTTCCTATTCAGTTGAATAGGTGTTTTGGACATGGTGGGCCCCGCCACATGGGTCTGAGATTTTTCCAAAGTTAAACGATCACCATTGAAATAAATAAATTCATATTATTCGAATTTAGAATAATGACTATTGAATTTATTTATTAAATTTAATTACGAGTTTTAAGTAAATACATGAAAAACTATTCATTGACGATTATTAAATTATTCATGGTTAAATTAATATTTACGGGAGCGACGAGTCGAGTTAATGATGTAATTATTATCATGTAATATATTGAAATATATTACAGTTAAGTGATAATAATTTTTATGACTTAGACAAGTTTTAGTAAAATTTCATTGATAGTGCGTTAAGTATTCGTGGTCGGTGTGGCGATAGCATATATTTTAATTAAGCACTATAAATAGATGAAGAGGGGAATTTTAAAAAAACTATACATGGGGATTCTCTATCCTCTTGTCTCTCCAATGATCTAGAGAGATACGTCTTGGATCCATGGAGCTTGGATGGACCTCTCTCTCAGACATCGCTAGCTATGAGATGCGGTGGTTGTTACAGCGTCGAAGGCATTGTCGCATATATGAACTAGCCCTCGAATTATGACGAATGTCACTCCCACAGATTCCTTGATGAACGTGTGGACGATCTAGAGGAATACGACTTCATATTCTTTGAGCAGCGATCACTAACGATGAGCAGACGTCATGTGCAGCTTCTGATTTAAACTAGGTATTTTACGGTTTAATTTTGTGCTTAAAACTCTTCACGTGAGATCTTCAGATTTAATCAGGCTCCTCTTCACCGACGTCGAGAAGTTTATTTCAATCATCGGTGCAAATGTTTTAATAACCCACCTATTTGGGGCTTCCACTGCACGCCCGTTCCCAACATTACCTGGGTTTATAGGGAAATTTGAGCAATGGGCATCATCTAATTGTTCCCTTTTTAGATCAGGTACTGATGGAATGCATAACCTCTTCCCAAATTTCAGAACTCCTTCATCATATATGAAGTCATCCAGTCCTCATTGTTAACTACATTAACTTTCTTGTGAAAATTCTCATCATCAGATTGAGATATTTTTATCTTCTAAATTAAGGATAGTTTAGAAATCATTTGAAAATGGTGTGATGCTTCCCCTTCCATTATAATTCCCATATCCATCATTAGTAAATCCAAAAATATAGGATATCTCTCAATCCTCATTTGAGTCAGAATTCCATGATATTTCCCACTTAATGCATCTTCCAACTTATTTGCCTTTTCTGGGTGGTAGTGTATTGAACAATCGTAATCTTTGAGTAACTTGAGTGATCTTCTTTTCCTCATGTTGATTTCTTTTGTGTGAAATTTTATTTCAAACTCTTGTATTCTGTATAAATCACACATCTCTCTCCATAGAGATAATGCCTCGATATTTTCAGAGCAATGATTATGGCTGCTAACTCAAGATCATGAGTTGGATAATTTTTCTCATGATTCTTCAAATTTCTTGATTCATAAGCAATAACAGTACCATTTTTCATAAGGATGCAACACAGTCTATTCTTTGATGCATCACTGTATATTAAAAATCCATCACTTCCATATGGAAGAGTCAAAATTGGAGCATTGAACAATCTTCTTTTAAATTTTTCGATGAATTATGTAAATTCTTTTTTCCACAAAAAAATAACTCCTTTACGTGTTTTACTGGTTAGCGGATTATCCAGTTAGGCAAAATTCTGAACAAAACGCTGATAGTCACCTACTAAGCCAATAAAACAGCATACCAAACTTATGTTTGTTGGCATGGGCCAATCTTGGATTGCCTTTTTCTTTGTAGGATCAACTTGGATTCCATCCTAAGAGACAATATGGCCTAGAAATAAACTTATTTAATCCAAAATTTTCAGTTGCTAAGATTCCCATATAATTTATTTCTTTTAAGAGTTCTTAGAATAACCCGCAAGTAATTCTCATTGTATTTATAGATTTTTGAGTATACAAGGATATCATCAATGAATTCCACAAAAATGTTATCAACATATTCCTTGAAAACATTATTCATTAAATCTAGGAAAACAGGTGGTGCATTTGTCAGACCAAAAGGCATCATTGTAAACTCGTAAATCCCATACTTGGTCCAAAATGTTGTCTTAGAAATATAATCCTTCCTCCCACGCAACCGATGATATACGGATCGAATTTCAATCCTAAAAATTATTGATCCCCTTGAATTTGATCAAATAAATCATCAATCCATGGCAGAGTATATTTATTATTTATAGTAATAGCATTGATTTCCCTGTAATCAATGAAAAGCCTCATGGATCCATCTTTCATCTTGAAAAAGAGGACAAGGGTTCCCCATGGAGAAACACTAGGTTGAATAAATCCTTTTTCACTCAAATCCTCTAGTTTTTTTAGCTCTACCAATTCCAAAGTGGAAATTCTATAGGGTGTCTTTGATATTGGTCTTTCATTATGAATTAAATCAATAGAGAACACAACTTCTTACTCTGGAGGATTTCAAAGTAAATCCTCTGGAAATACAGTAGTTTAATATTGCACTATGTTCACATATTCAATTTGAGGATTTCATTCCTTTCCCCTAGATATTGGTTTACATTCCTCTCTAATTATTTCATTCAGTAGAGCTACTAGGGGTGGTTCTAGATAAGAATCAGGTGGAAAAGTTTCTACCCTAAAGACAAGGGATTCTACACCATTTTCAAAAATTGAAACTTTCTTTTTCTTGAAATAAATATTCAAATCATAATTTGACAGCAAATCCATATTGATAATTATATCAAATTCAGTCTTAGGATTGATGATAAGGTTAGAAACTAAAGCACATTTTGTTGTCTTGAGCGGGACTAGTCGACATTCCTTTATTACAATGATACATCCCCTGGGAGTTTTGGCTGACAAACTCCTTTATTAAATCAAATTGGAAATATCTAATTTTCTTGGAAAACTGGGAAGATATAAATGAATGCAATGGTCTAGAATCAAATAATTTTTTGGCTTCGTTTGAGGAAAAAATTAATGTACCTGCCACCACATCATTTGGAATTTCAACCTTTGTGTTTGTAATCGAATAGGCTCTCCCTTGTTCGCTTGGCTTTCTCTGAGTCACGTTTCCTTGGTGCTTAGGACAGTCATTTGCATAGTGACCCATCTCTCTGCAATTGTAGCATTGAATATCATTGAATTCTTTCTTCCCCTTGCATTCCTCATATTGATGTCCTTTTTCTCTGTAGTTATATCATACTCACATGCCATTCGAGCATTTTCAGAGATGACTCTTTCCACATTTCTCACATAATGGGAATATCTTTGTTCCCTTGCTCTTATATGGTGCTTCTCCATTTCCTTTATTATCAGATAACCACTTCTTATCTTGGTTTCCATTGAAACAATTTGATCTAGAAAACTCTTTTTCTGTTTTGATGTTACCTAAAACAATTTCATCATATGATTAAAATGATTGAGAATCTAGTGCCCTTCGATGGCTTGGCTGAAGACGATCAACAAAATGATCAATATTTTTTGCCGAGTCACGTACATAATATACAACATACATGGCCAGCCTTTTTTAGAGTAGCCTCATACTCTACAACACTGTATTCTTCACATTGTTATGTGTTATAGAATTTCTTCTTCATTTTAGTTCATTACTCAAGAGGGAAATTTAATTCGAATAATATTTCCATAAAATTCCATTATTTTATATCTTCTTTTTCTGCTTCCTTCGTGTAATTCTGAATTAAGGACCACCATTGATCAGTGTCTCCCAAGAGACAATATACTGCCATTACTACCTTTTCATTTTCAATGCATCTTAATGCCATGAATATCTTTTCAAGGGACTTGATCTATTACTCAGAAACCACTGGGATAATAGTCTAGCTAAAATATGGGGGCTACTGTTGCATTAAATGATCCAACACAGGTGTGGAATGGTTATTCGTTACAACCTGAGTAATTTGTCCCAATAAGGTCATGATCTGATATTCTCCAACATTGACTGTGTTAACTTGATCAGTAGGGAAATCCCTTCCATTCCCACGAGTATTGATTTCCCTTCTTCTATTAGATGTTATTCTTAAATAATGGGTTACACTAGATCAGATTACGAATATGAAATAGAAAAGCACTCAACATATATTGAAATTCAATGCATAGATAATCTTATAAACATGGTTTCTATGAGGAAAAATTTACATTAAACTCCTTCATAATATCTCGTAAATAAAATTTAAATCATCCTATGCATATCCCCTGGGAGTGTTGTCACCAATAGTGCTTCAAGGCCCGTTTTCATGCACAAGCTCCCATTTGTGGCTAGATCAAAGCGGTGTTTTCTGGTTTTACCCCTAGATACATCTGTGCTAGAGCCACCATTACCTACTCATATTGAGACAGGGAGGTATTGCATAAAATATCCACAAAATCTATTCCTTATCAAAATACAAGGACGTTCTTGTACATATATCCTCAAATACTACCTTATTTCTTTGTTCCCTACTATAAATTTCATACTCTAGTTTCCATGTTTTCTACTAAACTCCCTCTGATACGAACTGTAACACCACGACCCCCCTAAACGGGTGTCGGTGCATTACATGTGATATTAGAATTGTTAGAAGGAATGGAAAATCTTGAAGGAATTATTAGTCTAGTATTCTTGAAGAAACTAGACACATTGATGTAACACAAATTACATTGAAAAATTTTACAAGGTACAATTCATAACAAAACTAAAAACTACAACCACATGAACTAAATAAATGACATTCTCTTCATCAACTATTGAAGGTAAACAATAAAAGGGGTGAGCTCAAAAATACACTAAGGTTTATAAATTGTGGAAACATGAGTACAAAATATGTGAATCATAATCAATCTGACATAATCAATATGGCATGGTGAATAATTGAAAAATTAATGCCATTAATAAATAGAGAATGAAACTGCATCCATAGATTTTGTCATAGTGAAAACCTCATGGATAGTAAAAAATGATAATGAATAAAGAGAATTCATATTAATTGGATATCATGTATTTGGCACATGAAACCATAATACCATAAGATCGGTTTAGTCTTATGTGTAAAAACCCTCCTGATTTTTTGGAAAAAAAAACTCGAAGAGTCTATTGACAAACTGATTTGTCTCATTAGAGCAACCGATTCCTCGAGGGGCTATAGTGTCCCCCACCTGCCACTGCATGTCCAAATAATACTCTATACATTATTTCAATAAAATAGAAATATGAATTTTCAATATCTGTATATAGTAGTTTATACAGATTCATCAATATTTCCATAATTAAAATAACTTTCAAAATAAACACATTATGTAAAATGTTATACAGTTTCGACAACAAGAATATCCAGGATATGAGATTATGGATATTTAATATAAATATAATTTCAAATGAAATTTAATCTCAAAAGGGTAGTAGGTACACCACATAAGGATTATTAGGTGCACAGTACAAAGTTAGACACAACGAAATAGTAGTTGACACAATATCTCTTGCCACAATGCAATCGGTCGAATCTTATGACCATAACATTATAAACCTTAAATGAATCATTGAATAACATGAATATAAATAGAATAATTTTATCACATATCAAATTGAAGTACACATATACCACATACATGAAATAAGTGGAGAACAATGAAAATTTCACAGAAATGAATGTGAGATGAGAAACCCATTACAAACATTTTGGCATGGTAAAGAGTGTTATTGTGAGGTCTTAATGAGATTTAAATGTGTATTTCATTATTTATATGTCATATGGGAGGTATTGGGGAGGTTTAGGAACATACCCCATCATTAGGAATTAACAATAAAAGATCACAACATATGAGAGATTATTGAACAAAAGTGAGAGAGAGGATCCCTTACCATATATTTGAAGGTGTTCTTGTTTGTTCTTAACGACCTGAATAATCAAATTTAGATTCATTAGTTAACAATTCCAAAAACTCGTAAATATATAATTGATATGGAAGATTATTATTATTATGATAATTAATATCTTTTTGATGGGTTTAATAAATTCAATTTTATTTCTTTGGAAGCATTTTCTTACTTGGTTTCATGATTGGTTTACTTGTATTCATCAATGGATGTTTGTTTGAAATACGGTTAACCATCCAAAATTGTTAATATAAATTCATAATTAAAATAAAGATATATAAATTATATTATAAATATTCTGGTTATATACCATGAGGATGACCCATTCGATGAGTTAGAATAAACGCTTGGATTTGGCTTGGCGGTTTAGTGCACAATAAACTTGTTTTGTGTTATTATTCCATATTATGAACGTGTAAAAATTCCAGAACATTTATCAAGATAGTATACATATATTATGACTTGGTTAAACCTTTGAAAAGGTTTTATTACTAGTATTTAAGAAAGTAATTCAAATTGAAAACTCGTCTTCCTTGAATGTGATAAATATTCACATCTCGTATGGTTTTTGCATTTTTTTTGTATAAAATGACGGGAAAAAAAGATTATGATAAAATAATCCATTAGCACAATAATAATCAAGTACATGTAAGGTAATTTAATTATCCTGGCATTTGGATGTGGGGAGGTGAGAAGAGAGAACAAAATAATGGAACATTGTAAAAGAAATTGAATGAAAAGAGAAGGAATGTTCACCTCTAGAGTACCCCTCCTTCCGAATATCCTTAAGGCCTCTGTGTTTAGCCTTTTGGTGATACCAAAAGGTCAAAGACGTTGGGAGAGGGCTTTGGAAGAGTATTTGGTAGAATTTAGGAAAGGCTTGAAGCTTGAGTGGTGTGGGAGGAAGAGGGGGTGGGGTGGTTTATATAGTGAAGGGGATAGGAGTTTTCTTAATATTGTAATCATTAATTTATTATTAATTTTCAACACAACCAAGAGTAAGTATTCCATGACAAAGAATAGTAAAATATACATGTGACATTGAACTTATTGGGCTTACATCAGCAGATCATCATCAATGACTCAATTACTCAATTATTTGGGATTTATTGTGAATTATCGGATTTTACTATTCATAAAAAATTCAAGTATTTCAGAGAATCCCAAAAATTAACCCTAACCATTTTCTGACATGTAGAATCAAAAAATGATGTCCATTTTTAAAAAATATTTTTATAAATATGAAAAATTAAATATTTAATCGAAAATATAAACACTTATAATATTCAACTTCATTTTTAAGGTGCCTAAATTCATATATACACTCAATGGTATGAATTCCATTCATAAGAGTCATGTTACAATTGGAAGAGGTTAGATTAGTGATGCTAGTTATGCAATTTTTATGGTTGGGTAATCCCGCATTAGGTTTTTTATGTGATGTTTGAGGCAGTTTATACTCATGACTATTTTATGATAAAGATACCCTTGGGATATTTTAAGAACATGCATTAGCCCAAAGTTATGATCTAATTATCTCACCCATTTGGGGATTTAGGTGGTTAGATGGGATTTGGGAACTAATTAATAATCTATATGAGGCCACTAACCCTATATTGAGTGTGATCCATGTATAGGGAGTTTTTTATTTTTCATGGATATTGTTATGCTATTGATCATGGGTATGGGGCCCATATAGAAGTGCATCCAACAAGTCCATGGGGATGGAGCTGATACAGAACTGTATCTATTTGGACTATATGGAATACCGTGAGTTATTTTATAGGAAATTTAGGATATGAAAGATTTATAAAGTGTAGATAGTAGGTATAATCAACATTTATGAATATTCTATTAGAGTCTTTGTGCCCAATATATTTACTCACTCCTTTGAAAAAATTTGTTGGTGACCTAGGGAATATAATTCATACATAGTTTTCTTAAAAATTTGGGGTCCCCTTTGTAGAATTATAGGACATGAAAGTTTCTATATTTTTTGGTGAGACACATTCTACAATCCTCTTTTATGGGCCATACTGGTGTAGATTCACTATTGGTGTCAGGCTATAACCTACTAGTTTGAAGATATATTATGTTTGTTTTTCCTTTTTCAATTCTTATTTTATTCTTCCTACTATTAGTTTTCTTAAAATCTAGGTATATCACATGTTAATAAAGTTATTATGACATAAAAGTTTAGGTCAACTAAGAGGGATGGCCTATTGAGATTTATTTCTCACCCTATGCACATCTACCTTAGTGTGAATTCAAATTTGATGTGTACTTTTGGGTTAGGGATTTGGGTGCATAATATATGGGTTATGGTCATAGTGCTTGTTGATTGATCTGAACTACTCATGTGGAGACCATTTATTAGGATAGTGTAGATATTGATTAATGGATACAATGTATGTGGTTTGGTTTGGCATTCATAGTTGGGATGGTTGTATTCATTTTCAATTTATTTATTTTTTATACATGGTTGGACCTGTTGGTGAAAATTTATTTAATGTATTTTATGAACCATGTCTATATGAATCTATGTGGTATTGAATTTATTATTTCATTATTTTTTAAAATTTATTATTAGTAATTCTATGATGTGGTTCTGTTTGCATGAATTTTATAATTATTCACTATTATTTTAATTTGAACAGACAATATAATATCCTCTCTATACAAATTAGACCCTCACCACTAGCTGGCTACCTATGGCATTCAGGCAGGCAGTCATCAACCCTTGAGGTGGGAATGATCATGTATCATGTCAGGTCGACCCATACCGGTTAATCATAGTAGTATATCAATGATTTTGGTCGTGTTATTAAGGTACACGGTAGATACGATGACAATAAATGTGTCAAAACATAGCATGGACATCAGACGTGTGTTTCATGGACACATTTGATGATAGTTATTCCATGTATCAATAGAATTGGATTACGGTCCTGGGTATTAGTTTGTATTGTTTCGTGATTTCAACTAGAATGCTGTATTTTTTTGAATTTATAGTTTATTATGCTTTTTGGATCTTGGAATATTGGAATGTGATCAATGTTCAAACATCATTCTATGAACATATGAATCACATGAAATATTACTAGTAGTGGTGTTTTATATTTTCATCGGAAGATAGATCATATGGATCTTGTGGAATGAGGTTCTCGGATTTTTGAGATGCAGTCTGTTTGACAGTGGATTCATAGAGTCCTATGTGAATTAGAATTAGGCTTCGATTTCCATGTTGGAGGCACAATGAGGGAGAGCATATCGAAGAGATAAATTTATTCGGAATAATTATCCATGATGTTTCGGTTCACCAAAATTTGTAGGTTCTTATTCATTGGGAGGGATTTGTTCTTTCCATGTGGTATCTATTGGGTAATGTAGTGGGTCCCATGTGCCTTCAATCACCAATGAATTGTGTGGGCATGGCGGTTCTTCCTTAGATGGTCCATTTAGGTCATTTATGATTAGTGTGTGGTTAAACATGAGTACTCATGGTGTTTTATATGTATAGTTATGTGTATGATCTATGTCTTATAACTATAATGAGATGGTGGGTCTGTTTGGACCCATGGCCAGGTTAGTTTTGGTTTCACCTTGGGTAGTGTCTTGAGAGTGTGGCTATATGAATTTTGTCTTTATCGAAAAAACATGTTGGGTGGCCATGTGGTTGATCATGGAAGGATAAAGATTCCTTGATGATGGAGAGAAGTGCTGAGGGTTCTATGTATTATTTGAAATCAAATGTTTGAGCATCATGGACAATGGTTTTAGACATGTTAGATTACATTTTTTAGGTCTTCATCGGGATGATTTTGATTCCACTATTTCATTTTAGGGTAGGTTTAAGGAAATAATTATAGTTTTTATTGAACCATAGTATATTGGATGTTCTGATCCTTGTTTATCATTGTTTTTTTTGTGGAAAGGCTATGAGTATTGTGTTATAGTTTAGGTGTTAGTAATTTGTAAATGTTTATCCATTTTGTTTAGTGATTTATATATAGTTTTATGTTTTTTTCTATTTTTCTGGCATGGTGATGATAAAGAAACACTTTTTGTGTGGAGAATTAGAATAGTCATGGTTGAAAATCAATTATATTGTGAGAGAGTATAAATGCTTTATGTTCTGTCGTTGGATGGTCGAGAGTTAATTGTTTGTGCTATTTCATAGGAATATAAAATTGGTAATGGATATCAATTGAGTCTCCTCTAGTATGAGAATAAATTGTGTGGGGTAGTTTGTGGGAACCCCCATCACCACAGGTTGTAAAAATCTACTGAAATTTGATTCTTTTTGTTCATGAGTGTGTTCAAGGGTAAAATAGGAATTTCCCAAATAAAATGAACATGGATTATTTCTCTGACCACTATTCTGGTCTTGGAATTGTTTTCTATCATAGGACAAGAGTTTGGTGGAAATTTGAGATGTTCAAATTTTCATAGGATAGTTAATTTTTAGTAGATTCAATAATAATTTTTTCAAAAAATTTCATTTGGCCATTTATTTTATACAATGTATCAAATTTATATTTTGTCATATTTATTGATTCTGGAGTGGGGTTTCTCTTAGAAAATTCATAACCATGTGGTAGTTTTTGGTGTCGGTCCCTCACCCCATTCCATTTTCATTAGATTTTCATTTTCTCTCATTTATTTATTATTTTTAACTATTTTTCTATTCACCCATGTTTTTTCAAAAATTCACAAGGAGATTCCCATTTGGTTTATTTATGTGAGGGACGTATCGAGAGAGAGATAGGAGGTATCACCATAGAGGTTGGGTCATAGAAAATTATTGTGTGGATGTTCTGGATCACATATTAGACCGAAGCATCCATGATGTCTTCTCGTAGGTATGATAATTTTATTTTTTCCATCTTTATTCGTCATTCTTTAATGGTTTTTATATTATAATTATTTTATGATATTTTTTGGGACCCCTTCTTTGGTGATTTTTTTATTTGTATGGAAGTTGGTTGTTTTGGGTCATTTAAGAGGATTAACATTTGGGAAAATACATGTACAACATGTGTTTTTCATAGAACACATTAATTGTGCTTTCCATGTTTGTAGAAGGTGAGTTATTTGGAAAGATACATCGTGTATTGGGGTTACATTCCATTTAGTTTTATTTTAGTGTGTGGTCGAGTACTTAACGATACAATGCATGGGGGGATCTTAGCTGTGTATGTTACATGGTTACTACACATGTGGGGTGAATTCCATGTGGGAATACCATACTAGGTCATTAATATGTATTTATACATGAAATGTACCCCTATTTTGGGACAGAAATCATGTATTGTACATACATGTTATGTACACGGGCATGTTACATGCCTACTATGCCTCGGTACATGGGATGGAACCCATGTAGGGGTAAACACCATGAACGAAGTGGAACCTGCTGTCTATTTTTGAAATGTACACACCAAGTGTCTTAGGGGTCTTGGATATGTAAGGAATTATGGGTTATACTAAATCTACCACTTTGTACACACCATGTACCTTTTCTCCCTGAGTCTATATTTTCATTCTATGGTAAAATTTGACTTTCAAGTAGTCCATTCTACTATTTTTTCATAGAATATTATCATGTTATTATTATAGATTTTAGATATCATCTTGATGTTATAAAAACTATGATTGTATAGTATTTTAATTTTTGTGGTTTAGTAGCAGATTACTCCTAGGGGTTGGGTTATGGGATGCCAGTCACATGTGAGGATATGAGGTCATTAGTTGGGTGTGGGTTGTAGATTATGTCCATTTATGTTTTATGTTGTCACAAATGGATAATGAAATGTGTGATAGAGTATTATCTATATGGATACCAGGGTTTGTCCCGACATATTGGGACATGTTTCATGAGGTTAGAGTTGTTAAGGTTTAGCTCTTGGTTTTATAGACTAGAGCATGTAGTGAATTTGGATTGGGTTGACTCATTCGGTGTAGGTTATTCCTTTGTAAAATTGAGCTATTGATATGAGTATGGGGTCTCTTTTGAATGATTTTATAGGTTTGTTGGAACCCATGGTTGGGTAGATTCCCATGAAGTTCTTATAAGGATTTTCTTGCATGTGATTTGTTCTAAGGATTGGATTGACTAAGGAGACTTGGTAAATGCATCCATATTTTGAAGTGGTAAACAAGTCCCCTATAAACGACCCTATTAGTGGGATTAAATTTTTTGATTCCAGATTGGAATTTTTTAATAGAGGATTAGTTAGAGGCCACTAATGTCCAATTGGGATGTTTTATCACTAAGTGTGTACCATTATTTTGGATGAGTTATAGAAACCCCTTGTATGGTTTCATAATCTCAATTCATCGTTTGGGATGGTTGAGGTTTTTTATCCTGGTGTGGCCTTAAATGTCACATTATGTTGTAGCAGTAGGGACCATGTATGGGCTGAGTTTTTTTGACACTAATGTTGTTCTTTGATATTTTGTGGTGGATGTTGGTTTCATTCTAAGAACTAGGGTGCTGGGAAGGGACTCAATATTTTTTGGAATCTGTAACATCCGTTCCTAGATACCTCTGAACTAGTTCTTCCAAGTGGTTCTCCACAAGGCCTCATGTACACCTCTCCATACACCAGATGATTCCAACATTCATTGTGGGCCTAAGGTGTGTTAGTGGATATAATATTCCCTCATATTAGTGTAAAAACAGTGTTAATAACTATATATTATTTAATGTAGAAAATAAAGAGAGTGTGGAAGTAGTAAATATATTTAAATATAACATTTCAAATTTATAAAATTAATTATATAAAATCATGAATATGTGTGTCATACATAATACACAAGTCATCCACTTGGCCAACCATACATGTAGGAGTGCATAAATGAAACCCAAATAAAAGTACAAGGATCTATTGCTAACTCTGAGACAGACCACATACCACGTCTCCAATAAATATTTTCGAGAGTCTTGCACAATAATAAGAATTCATATGAGTGACTCTGATTGATCATAAAACACTAGGCCTCATCCATATACATCATCTATCTATTTCTAACATGAAAAAAAGACATAAGGTCCACACACACACCAAGGTCTAGGTATAGACGTGAGAAATAATTTCAGAAGGCTATCCCATTGATGAACCTATACAAATAATTTCATAAATGAATGCGGACAAAATATGTTAATCCTATCTATGATAGATCTGTAATATTTGGGACAAAAATATCATGGGTAAAATCATAGTCCATCATTTGGTCCATAATCCCTATCAAGCATACCTTCATCAACATAAGTTGGAATATCCCTATTCCTATTCCATTACACAAAAACACACATACATATATATATATATATCCATATTTATATATAAATATGTATATATATATATATTTGAAAACAAAATAGACCTGAGGTATCAAACTGATGTGTCTACGAAGTACGTCCTAATACACCCAGTATACTGTCAAACACCTATGAATGATAAAGGGTTAAATGAATAAATGATATAACTCATATCAACAAGGGGCACCTTCCTTTTCGGGAGCATGTCTGATTAGAACTCCACAGTTAAGCGTGCTTGGCCTGGAGTAGTGATCAGGATGGGTGACCTTCTGGGATGTTTCCCAGGATGTGTGTGAGTGAGGACAAAGCACACTGGAAACGACATGTGTTGGCCTGTGGGGACTATCATTAGTCAGATGACCCGTACGGGCACGTGGGTGGACCCTGGGGTGGGCCCCACATGTCTGCGGGGCAACTGGAGGTACCTAGTGGGCCAGGACCCGACGACCATGTTTAGGCGGGGTGGTTGTGCTGTCATCCGGGCCCAGTTGTCACATTTGGTATCAGAGGAGAAACACAGCCTTTGGGCCCCACGTGTCTGCGGGGCAACTAGTGGTACTTGGTGAGCCAGGACCTGACGACCATGTTAAGGGCGGGGTGGTTGTTCTGTCACCGGGACCTGGTTGTCACATTTGGTATCAGAGGAGGAACCCAGCCTTAAGTGCACGGTGCACTGCCTGGGTTGAGATGTAGGGCCCACAACAAGGGCGTTGTTCTCTAAAGGGGGGGTGATTGTAACATCCCCAAATGATAAAGGGTTAAATGACTAAATGATATGACTAATGTCAACAAGGTGCACCTTCCTTTTCGAGAGCCGGTCTGATTAGAACTCCACAGTTAAGCGTGCTTGGCCTGGAGTAGTGATCAGGATGGGTGACCTCCTGAAAAGTTTCTCAGGGTGTGTGTGAGTTAGGACAAAGCACAATGGAAAGGACATGTGTTTGCCTGTGGGGACTGTCATTAGTCAGATGACCCGTTCGGGCATGTAGGTGGACCCTAGGGTGGGCCCCGCGTGTCTGCGGGGCAACTGGGGGTACCCGGTGTATAACGACCCATACTTTACATACATTGTTAATACTTCGAAATTGAAGCACACTTATTACAACATATGACAAAACCAAAAAGGACCGTATAGGTATAGTGTCTTTAGAAACTGGGAAACATAAACAACTGGTTCATAAATCTTCTACAGTGTCTCCCATTTATTTCATCATATCTAGGGTCCCTTTTAGCATATTCTACTTAATATCCATCTTCCTGACCTGGGGAAAAGAAAACATAAAAGGGTGAGCTCAAATGCTCAGCAAGGGCAAATAAAAGAAATAAAAATCATATCATATCTTTATGAAGATCAAAACCTGCAAAAGATATCATAATATCTTAACATGGAATAAATCATAGAAGTGAAAATGAGATCCCCATAATCATAACATAAAACTTGAAACTTTGTGGCATGCACACATAATCATGGAAAATCATTTCTTGTTAGTCATGACTCATTGCCAAGACTATCTTAGTGGACAAAGTCCCTTTCTGAACCGAGTTCACTCCTCGTTTCAGTCCTGTATCACTGAACCGAAATAACCTTCCGTTCCAGCCATGTCTATCTCATGAGATATAAAATCTTTACCCAATGCATTGGAGGGAGATATAGGTCCCACCCATCTTATAATGAATCCTTTCTTATGTGTGCCACATAATCATAAAACATACATCATCGCATAACACATGTAACAAAAATGGGATTCTTGAAACATCATGACATCATAAAACAATTCATATAAGATAAAGGAATTCATAAAAATATTTCCATCACAACATAATCAAACCAATGTAATAATAGGGATTAAAACAGAACCCTTTATTATCTTAGATGGAAAATAATTTTGATAAAACACTTGAACTCCATTTTTGAGGAAAAGATCCTTTCTTCTTCAAAAAAACATTTTTCCTTTCATAACATGTCATACGACTTTAAAATAAAAGAAGTTGATTAAAAATAAACTTGAAAACTTGTAAAGGAAGCTTCTTGGAAATAATGTTTTAAAAATCCATTCATGTCGTATAAGTTAAAAAAAACATTCTTCGCACTTTTGTCGGAAAAGTCAAAAAGTACCTCGTACGAAAAACGACAAAAGATTCCTTTCATTTCTTTTACTAAAAACTCACCGAAGGGTAAAAATGGATTTAAACAATTGTAGGTGGATGGAAGTAATATTACATATTGATGAAACATGGACGTGGATGATAAAATACACCCCTGTAAATACTTACGAATAAACAATCTCGGATAAAAATGAGATTGTGATATTTCCCTTACCTTAGGTCCGATTAGCTTTGTACGTGTCCGAAGCTCCTGTATAATGGTTTAAATAATGTTATTGACTTATTCCAGAATCATACATATTTATATGATATCATATATGGTCATATTATTAGCTTCTTGTTAGTAATATTTCATTGTTACTTGTTACTCGGGTCTTTATAACTTTTTGTTCTTATGCGTGTTTTGTCGAATAAATTCTTATTCTTATCTTTAGGTTATATATAATTCATTTACTGAATGGTATTAGTGTAGTATATACCATATCCATTCATTCAATTCATTTATATAATCATTATGAAATGAAGATCATGTAGAACGAGTCGCATCACATCGTGGAGACGGTATTCCGTACGTACGCACGAGTGATGATATCGTTCCTATGATCGTGGAATTGTATTGGAGTATATATATTATTTCAGTATCAATATTACTTCATAATAATCATATATAGTTACTCATTACACCATTATACCCATCCTTGTAAGGTGATGGTGGAAAATAGATTACACCACGGCGTGGAGACGGTATTCCGTACGTACGCACGCGCGGTGATTTCATTTTTCCGTAGGATGGATAGAAGGTGAATTAGGGTTGTTTCATATTTATAATAACATATCAGTATGTAAGTAATACTGATGTTATTACTTTATCATGAAACAACTAAAGAAGAAGAAGTTGAAGAAGAAAGAAATTGAAAAGATCGGTAATGGATATTACCTCTTCTTTGGAACGCCTCTTTGAATCCTCCACTTAAGGAACTAAGATTGGTCTTTGGAGAAGACCAGGACCTCTAGGATTATTCTAGGGAAGTGGAGAGGAGAAAATGGCAGGTGTTGGCCGAGCTTGAGTGCTCAAATTTGTGTGAGGAGGAGGGGGAGGAGGTTCCCTTTTATAAGGGAGGAGAGGGGCACCTTAGGAATATCTCAAAATATTATTTTATATTAAAGTCAAAATCGGTTTATAATGGTTCCAAAGAGTCTTATTTCGAAGCTAAAGTGGGGATGGGTCGAAATCCTATAAACCAATAGGATTTAGACAAGTTTAGGGTATTATTTTAACCTTATCAATTAGATTTAACTCTAAGTTAATTAATTTAACTTTTACCGTGTCTTTTTGTTTTCTTTCACTATATGGTTAATACACTTACTATAACAAGCCAAACGAACCCCAAATTGTTTATTATTAATATATATATCCTTATCTAAGTCATTTTGCCGAACCTTAGATTTTTAGGAATAAAATAACAATTAGTAATATAATATTTGATTTAAACACTATTTTGTGTCAATTTTGACACTATTTGATATATGATTTTTTTGAAAGTCATAACAGAATTATATGTTCGAACCAAGTTAATTAAATCAACACTAATATATCATAGTAACCTATAAAATTAGTGGAATTCATAAAAAGTCTCAAATTATATTTATTTTGGTGTTTATAACATCAATTATGTCAATATTTCATTAATAAGATAATTACTGCATCATCATTGTGTCATAAATAAATTAAATTATTTAATGTCTAAAAATTACAAATAAAATACCATCATGTAGGAAATATTTTTAGCTTTCTAATTAATATTTACAATCGAAGTTATCTTATGTATAACCCCATATTAAAAATGATTTACTTATTAAACTTTGATTTTAACTATTTTAACCCTTCTTTAAATAAATTAATAATAAATGTCCTAATCTAATCCAAGTGGGCCTAAATGGTCATATTTTATTCCTAAGTTTGTTTTTGGTCGAATTACACTTGTACAATAGAATTAGGACATGTGTTAGGGTAATATTGATATCATATTTACCCTTAGTTACCCTATTTACTATTAACCGCGGTAAAAATCGTAAAAAGTTACTATTCACCAAAAAAATTATTTTTATCTCATTGAACCAAATTTTACTTACTGATATCAACCGTGTCTGTCGGATTTTCGAAATTCCATTCACAGAAGCGGTAAAATTAAGTTTTATGCAAAATTCAGTTTTTAACCTACCACTTAGTGGTTTCACTATTCATCAAAAATTGAAAGTTTTCAGAAAAATACCAAAATTTCACCCTAGGCTAATTTCGATATTCTGAGTCCAAAAATGAAGTCCATTTTGAAAAATAAAATTTATAAAATTTCAAAAAGTGGTTATTACTATTCATAACGGCTAGTTTTAATAGCATATTGTTGTTTAGTGAAACTCGGTATTGCGTACGACGCAAGCTATCGAGGACGGTCGCGATTGCGTGTAAAGCAAGCCAAGCAAGTGTTGTGTAGAAAAAGATTCCTTTGATGGTTTATATAACATAAAAGTCTTGGGTGTTACATTCTACCCCCCTTAAAAAGAATTTCGCCCTCGAAATTCGTCACTTTGTAACAAACAAATGAGGATACTTCTCCCTCATCATATCCTCAAGCTCCCATGTAGCTTCTTCAAGTTGGTGGTTCCTCCATAGAACTTTCACCAAGCGAGTGGTCTTGTTTCGTAGGACTTTTTCGCTACGACCCAGAATCTCTATCGGCTGTTCTTCATAAGAAAGATCTTGCTCCAGCGGTACAACTTCTGAGCTGAGTACATGTGAAGGATCTGGTATGTACTTTCTCAGGAGAGATACGTGGAACACATCGTGAACTTGAGAGAGATTCTGTGGAAGCGCCAATCGGTAAGCTACCTTCCCAACACGATCCAGTATTTCAAAAGGACCGATATATCTAGGGCTCAACTTCCCCTTCTTTCCAAATCTCATAACCCTCTTCCAGGGAGATATTCGTAAGAACACTTTATCGTCCACTTCAAACTCTAGGTCTTTTCTTCGGTTGTCGGCATAACTTTTCTGTCGACTCTGAGCTGCTCTTATGTGTTGTTGAATATATCTGACCTTTTCTGCCATTTCATCAACGAGATCAGGTCCTAATAGCTTTCTTTCCCCAACTTCATCCCAGCAAGTTGGAGTCCTGCATTTCTTTCCATAGAGAGCTTCATAAGGAGCCATCTGAATACTGGAGTGAAAGCTATTATTATAAGAAAATTCTACCAAAGGTAGGTGTTGATCCCAACCTCCTTTGAAATCCATAGAGCAAGCTCTCAACATAGCTTCTAGGGTTTGAATTGTTCTCTCAGACTGACCGTCTGTCTGGGGATGATAAGCAGTGCTGAAACTCAACTCTGTATCCAGAGTATGCTGAAGACTTCGCCAGAACTTCGAGGTAAATCTCGGATCTCGATCAGATATAATAGAAAGTGGTACTCCATGCAATCTTACCACTTCCTTTACATATATCCTGGCAAGCCGATCTAGAGATAAATCCTCTCTAATAGCAATGAAGTGTGCAGACTTTGTAAGACGATCAACTATGATCCAGATAGCATTATTGCCTTTGGATGTTTTAGGAAGTCCTGTGACAAAGTCCATAGTGATGTTTTCCCATTTCCATTCGGGTATGGGTAATGGTTGTAACATCCCCTTAGACTTCTGTCTCTCAGCTTTAACTTGTTGACAAACCAAGCATCGAGAGACATATTCAGCAACATCTCTTTTCATGCCATCCCACCAGAAGTACTCTTTCAGGTCCCTATACATCTTCGTGCTTCCAGGATGAATAGAGAATGAAGAACTATGAGCCTCATCCAGCAGCTCTTTCTTTAATTCGGGGATGGGAGGAACACAAACCCGATTCCTGAACTTTATTATCCCATCACAATCAAGGTTGAATTCAGGAACATTTCTCACCTTCTTTTGTAACTCGACATCTTCTTTCTGTGCCTCTTTAATCTTCACATGTATAGATGGCTGAACATTCATTTGAGAAAGATAAGATTTTTCCCCTTCCATTATAATTCCAAGATCCATCCTTTGTAAATCCATAAATATTGGATATTTTGTGATCCTCATCATGGATAAACTAGCATGGTCTTGTCGACTTAATGCATCTGCCACCTTGTTTTCTTTCCCAGGGTGGTAATGGATTGAGCAGTCATAATCCTTAATCAGCTCCAACCATCTTCTTTGACGCATATTCAACTCCTTTTGTGTGAAAATATACTTTAAACTTTTATGATCAGTATAAATATCACACCTTTCACCATAAAGGTAATGCCTCCAAATCTTTAATGCAAAGATTACCGCAGCCAACTCCAAATCATGTGTTGGGTAATTTTGCTCATGGATTTTCAACTGTCGTGAGGCATAAGCTATCACCATATCATTTTGCATAAGAACACACCACAATCCCTTCTTGGATGCATCACTGTAGATCACAAACCTTTCTCCACTACAAGGAAGTGTGAGCACAGGTGCACTGGATAACCTTCTTTTCAACTCCTTGAAATTCTCTTCACATTCCTCTGTCCAGACAAACTTAACTCCTTTCCGAGTCAACTTGGTGATTAGATTAGATAATCGTGAAAAATCTTTTACAAAACGTCGATAATATCCAGCCAAACCAAGAAAACTTCGGATCTCAGTTACTATTGTTGGTCTTGACCATCTTTCGATAACCTCTGTTTTTGCTGGTTCCACAGATATCCCCTCTTTTGAGATTATATGACCCAAAAATTCAACTTTTTGAAGCCAAAATTCACACTTGGTAAATTTGGCATAAAGCTTCTCCTTTCTCAGGGTCTTCAATATAATTCTCAAGTGATCTTCATGCTCTTCCTTGCTCTTTGAATAGACAAGAATATTGTCTATAAAGACTACCACAAATTGATCAAGATAGTCTCTAAAGACTCTATTCATTAGATCCATGAAGATAGCAGGGGCATTAGTAAGACCAAATGGCATCACTATAAATTCATAGTGTCCATACCTTGTACGGAAAGCCGTCTTTGGTATATCCTCCCTTTTGACCCTTAATTGATGATACCCTGAACGAAGATCAATCTTGGAAAAGTATTGAGCTCCGCGTAGTTGGTCAAATAAGTCATCAATGCGTGGGAGAGGATATTTGTTCTTGATAGTGATCTTGTTAAGTTCTCGATAATCAATGCAGAGTCTCATTGATCCATCTTTCTTCTTAACAAATAGAACAGGTGCTCCCCACGGTGATGCACTAGGGCGTATGAATCCCTTATCAAGATTCTCTTGTAGTTGCTTCTTCAATTCCTGCAACTCAATTGGGGCCATTCTATAAGGTGTCTTTGAAATAGGCAAAGCACCCGGTACGAGTTCTATTGAAAACTCAACTTCACGATTTGGTGGAAGACCCGGTAATTCCTCCGGAAAGACATCATCAAACTCCCGTACAATGGGCATATTCTTAATCGTGAGTTTCTCACCAACCATTTGAGATAAATAACCTTCATTTAATGGAATCAATACCCATAAGATGGAATAAATTTCCACTGGAAGGTTATGTTCATCCTTGCATTGATAGACGATCGTAGATTGATCTGGAATATGAAATGTGACTTCCCTTCTTTGGCAATTGATATGAGCTCCATGTAGAGAAAGCCAATCCATGCCAAGAATCACATCAAATTCCACTAAAGGAAGGATCACAAGATTTGCAGGAAGCACTTTCCCACAAACTTCGATCAGAGAAGAATTATAAACTTTTGATGCGATTGATGTGCCATTAGGTGTTGTCACAGCTAACTCAACATCTAATTGTTGAGGTAATACGGTGATACCCTTAGAAAAGTCTTCAGAAATAAAAGAGTGGGTGGATCCAGAATCAAATAAAACATTTGCTACTTTAGAGTGGATGGTAAATGTACCTTTCACCACATCGTTATCGTACTCCACATCGCTGATAGAAATTGCATGTGACTTTCCTTTGTCTTTAGCCTTAAGAGTTTGTTGACGTCGACCATCATCATCAACCCTTGGATTTGGGCATTGATTGGCATAATGCCCCATCTCCTTGCACTTGAAACATTGAAGTGTAGTAGGTTCATTATGTGTATCCCTTCCTTTGTTTGCGTCATTAGACATCTTCTTCCCATTATCACGGCATTCAAATGCCCGATGACCTTCTTTTCCACATTTAAAACATTTACTTGTCCCTTTAAGACAACTCCCTCCATGTTTCTTTCCACACTTTGAGCATAAGGAAAAGCTCATCTTCTTTTCCGTGAGCTCTTTATATTTTTCTTTGAATTCCATCTTCCTCTTATTATCAAACCCATGTGACTGATGGGTTACTCAAATCTCCATCTCGACTTTGAGAGCACATCGAACGATTTCCTCGTAGCTATTGAAGTCCCTTATGGCTAACGCCCTTAGAAGACTTGGTTTTAAGCCACTAAAGAATCGATCGATCTTACTCTCAGGTTGGATAATAATACCAGAAGCGTACCTTGCAAGTCTTGTAAAATTTGCTTCATAGGTACCAACAGATTCATCATCCCTTTGCTTCAGTTCAAGGAACTCTTTCTCCATCTTTGTTCGGAGAATACGAGGGAAGTACTTATTGAAAAATAAGTTCTTGAACTTGTCCCATTCCATAGACTCAATTTCATCCCTTTTCCTCGTATTCTTAACAAGATTCCACCATTGATCCGCATCTCCTTCCAAATGATACACTGCTAGGATGACTTTATCATGCTCAGAACATTGAAAAACTGAAAATATCATTTCAGTAGTACTAATCCATTGTTCAGCAACTAATGGATCAGTAGGCCCGCTGAAAGAAGGTGGACGCTGCCTCATGAAGGATTCAACAGAATGTTGCTCCCTCCTTTGCTCGTTTGGAAATCCTGCATGATTCATAGCTTGAGAAAGTTGTGTGAGCATGGCTACAAGATTTTGCATTCCAGCTCCCATATCGTTTGGTTGCTCAGGGGGACAATCATTGCATTGCCCATCGCATTCCGCATTAACACGGTTCCTTCGGGTTCCAGCCATTGACTAAAACCAAGAAGAATAGTGTGAGCAACACTAATTATAATAGGAAACCACATAATTCAAGAATAAAATTTTCATTCTTATGGTCTTATCCTAGGTTATTCATGGCCATTTCTAAGATTGTGTTCTATGCTTAGACTTATCCTTAGGGTTCTTACTAAGGCTTTCACATCCTAGTTTCCAAAGGTTGACTATACCTTTCCTCTGATACCAACTATAACGACCCATACTTTACATACATTGTTAATACTTCGAAATTGAAGCACACTTATTACAACATATGACAAAACCAAAAAGGACCGTATAGGTATAGTGTCTTTAGAAACTGGGAAACATAAACAACTGGTTCATAAATCTTCTACAGTGTCTCCCATTTATTTCATCATATCTAGGGTCCCTTTTAGCATATTCTACTTAATATCCATCTTCCTGACCTGGGGAAAAGAAAACATAAAAGGGTGAGCTCAAATGCTCAGCAAGGGCAAATAAAAGAAATAAAAATCATATCATATCTTTATGAAGATCAAAACCTGCAAAAGAGATCATAATATCTTAACATGGAATAAATCATAGAAGTGAAAATGAGATCCCCATAATCATAACATAAAACTTGAAACTTTGTGGCATGCACACATAATCATGGAAAATCATTTCTTGTTAGTCATGACTCATTGCCAAGACTATCTTAGTGGACAAAGTCCCTTTCTGAACCGAGTTCACTCCTCGTTTCAGTCCTGTATCACTGAACCGAAATAACCTTCCGTTCCAGCCATGTCTATCTCATGAGATATAAAATCTTTACCCAATGCATTGGAGGGAGATATAGGTCCCACCCATCTTATAATGAATCCTTTCTTATGTGTGCCACATAATCATAAAACATACATCATCGCATAACACATGTAACAAAAATGGGATTCTTGAAACATCATGACATCATAAAACAATTCATATAAGATAAAGGAATTCATAAAAATATTTCCATCACAACATAATCAAACCAATGTAATAATAGGGATTAAAACAGAACCCTTTATTATCTTAGATGGAAAATAATTTTGATAAATCACTTGAACTCCATTTTTGAGGAAAATATCCTTTCTTCTTCAAAAAAACATTTTTCCTTTCATAACATGTCATACGACTTTAAAATAAAAGAAGTTGATTAAAAATAAACTTGAAAACTTGTAAAGGAAGCTTCTTGGAAATAATGTTTTAAAAATCCATTCATGTCGTATAAGTTAAAAAAAACATTCTTCGCACTTTTGTCGGAAAAGTCAAAAAGTACCTCGTACGAAAAACGACAAAAGATTCCTTTCATTTCTTTTACTAAAAACTCACCGAAGGGTAAAAATGGATTTAAACAATTGTAGGTGGATGGAAGTAATATTACATATTGATGAAACATGGACGTGGATGATAAAATACACCCCTGTAAATACTTACGAATAAACAATCTCGGATAAAAATGAGATTGTGATATTTCCCTTACCTTAGGTCCGATTAGCTTTGTACGTGTCCGAAGCTCCTGTATAATGGTTTAAATAATGTTATTGACTTATTCCAGAATCATACATATTTATATGATATCATATATGGTCATATTATTAGCTTCTTGTTAGTAATATTTCATTGTTACTTGTTACTCGGGTCTTTATAACTTTTTGTTCTTATGCGTGTTTTGTCGAATAAATTCTTATTCTTATCTTTAGGTTATATATAATTCATTTACAGAATGGTATTAGTGTAGTATATACCATATCCATTCATTCAATTCATTTATATAATCATTATGAAATGAAGATCATGTAGAACGAGTCGCATCACATCGTGGAGACGGTATTCCGTACGTACGCACGAGTGATGATATCGTTCCTATGATCGTGGAATTGTATTGGAGTATATATATTATTTCAGTATCAATATTACTTCATAATAATCATATATAGTTACTCATTACACCATTATACCCATCCTTGTAAGGTGATGGTGGAAAATAGATTACACCACGGCGTGGAGACGGTATTCCGTACGTACGCACGCGCGGTGATTTCATTTTTCCGTAGGATGGATAGAAGGTGAATTAGGGTTGTTTCATATTTATAATAACATATCAGTATGTAAGTAATACTGATGTTATTACTTTATCATGAAACAACTAAAGAAGAAGAAGTTGAAGAAGAAAGAAATTGAAAAGATCGGTAATGGATATTACCTCTTCTTTGGAACGCCTCTTTGAATCCTCCACTTAAGGAACTAAGATTGGTCTTTGGAGAAGACCAGGACCTCTAGGATTATTCTAGGGAAGTGGAGAGGAGAAAATGGCAGGGGTTGGCCGAGCTTGAGTGCTCAAATTTGTGTGAGGAGGAGGGGGAGGAGGTGCCCTTTTATAAGGGAGGAGAGGGGCACCTTAGGAATATCTCAAAATATTATTTTATATTAAAGTCAAAATCGGTTTATAATGGTTCCAAAGAGTCTTATTTCGAAGCTAAAGTGGGGATGGGTCGAAATCCTATCAACCAATAGGATTTAGACAAGTTTAGGGTATTATTTTAACCTTATCAATTAGATTTAACTCTAAGTTAATTAATTTAACTTTTACCGTGTCTTTTTATTTTCTTTCACTATATGGTTAATACACTTGCTATAACAAGCCAAACGAACCCCAAATTGTTTATTATTAATATATATATCCTTATATAAGTCATTTGGCCGAACCTTAGATTTTTAGGAATAAAATAACAATTAGTAATATAATATTTGATTTAAACACTATTTTGTGTCAATTTTGACACTATTTGATATATGATTTTTTCAAAAGTCATAACAGAATTATATGTTCGAACCAAGTTAATTAAATCAACACTAATATATCATAGTAACCTAGAAAATTAGTGGAATTCATAAAAAGTCTCAAATTATATTTATTTTGGTGTTTATAACATCAATTATGTCAATATTTCATTAATAAGATAATTACTGCATCATCATTGTGTCATAAATAAATTAAATTATTTAATGTCTAAAAATTACAAATAAAATACCATCATGTAGGAAATATTTTTAGCTTTCTAATTAATATTTACAATCGAACTTATCTTATGTATAACCCCATATTAAAAATGATTTACTTATTAAACTTTGATTTTAACTATTTTAACCCTTCTTTAAATAAATTAATAATAAATGTCCTAATCTATTCCAAGTGGGCCTAAATGGTCATATTTTATTCCTAAGTTTGTTTTTGGTCGAATTACACTTGTACAATAGAATTAGGACATGTGTTAGGGTAATATTGATATCATATTTACCCTTAGTTACCCTATTTACTATTAACCGCGGTAAAAATCGTAAAAAGTTACTATTCACCAAAAAAATTATTTTTATCTCATTGAACCACATTTTACTTACTGATATCAACCGTGTCTGTCGGATTTTCGAAATTCCATTCACAGAAGCGGTAAAATTAAGTTTTATGCAAAATTCAGTTTTTAACCTACCACTTAGTGGTTTCACTATTCATCAAAAATTGAAAGTTTTCAGAAAAATACCAAAATTTCACCCTAGGCTAATTTCGATATTCTGAGTCCAAAAATGAAGTCCATTTTGAAAAATAAAATTTATAAAATTTCAAAAAGTGGTTATTACTATTCATAACGGCTAGTTTTAATAGCATATTGTTGTTTAGTGAAACT
The DNA here is from genome assembly GCA_963277665.1 of Viscum album. Lineage (NCBI taxonomy): Eukaryota > Viridiplantae > Streptophyta > Magnoliopsida > Santalales > Viscaceae > Viscum > Viscum album. The sequence goes on along the minus strand of OY728135.1, from coordinate 597,816,966 downwards.
CGGTATTGCGTACGACGCAAGCTATCGAGGACGGTCGCGATTGCGTGTAAAGCAAGCCAAGCAAGTGTTGTGTAGAAAAAGATTCCTTTGATGGTTTATATAACATAAAAGTCTTGGGTGTTACATTCTACCCCCCTTAAAAAGAATTTCGCCCTCGAAATTCGTCACTTTGTAGCAAACAAATGAGGATACTTCTCCCTCATCATATCCTCAAGCTCCCATGTAGCTTCTTCAAGTTGGTGGTTCCTCCATAGAAATTTCACCAAGCGAGTGGTCTTGTTTCGTAGGAATTTTTCGCTACGACCCAGAATCTCTATCGGCTGTTCTTCATAAGAAAGATCTTGCTCCAGCGGTACAACTTCTGAGCTGAGTACATGTGAAGGATCTGGTATGTACTTTCTCAGGAGAGATACGTGGAACACATCGTGAACTTGAGAGAGATTCTGTGGAAGCGCCAATCGGTAAGCTACCTTCCCAACACGATCCAGTATTTCAAAAGGACCGATATATCTAGGGCTCAACTTCCCCTTCTTTCCAAATCTCATAACCCTCTTCCAGGGAGATATTCGTAAGAACACTTTATCGTCCACTTCAAACTCTAGGTCTTTTCTTCGGTTGTCGGCATAACTTTTCTGTCGACTCTGAGCTGCTCTTATGTGTTGTTGAATATATCTGACCTTTTCTGCCATTTCATCAACGAGATCAGGTCCTAATAGCTTTCTTTCCCCAACTTCATCCCAGCAAGTTGGAGTCCTGCATTTCTTTCCATAGAGAGCTTCATAAGGAGCCATCTGAATACTGGAGTGAAAGCTATTATTATAAGAAAATTCTACCAAAGGTAGGTGTTGATCCCAACCTCCTTTGAAATCCATAGAGCAAGCTCTCAACATATCTTCTAGGGTTTGAATTGTTCTCTCAGACTGACCGTCTGTCTGGGGATGATAAGCAGTGCTGAAACTCAACTCTGTATCCAGAGTATGCTGAAGACTTCGCCAGAACTTCGAGGTAAATCTCGGATCTCGATCAGATATAATAGAAAGTGGTACTCCATGCAATCTTACCACTTCCTTTACATATATCCTGGCAAGCCGATCTAGAGATAAATCCTCTCTAATAGCAATGAAGTGTGCAGACTTTGTAAGACGATCAACTATGATCCAGATAGCATTATTGCCTTTGGATGTTTTAGGAAGTCCTGTGACAAAGTCCATAGTGATGTTTTCCCATTTCCATTCGGGTATGGGTAATGGTTGTAACATCCCCTTAGACTTCTGTCTCTCAGCTTTAACTTGTTGACAAACCAAGCATCGAGAGACATATTCAGCAACATCTCTTTTCATGCCATCCCACCAGAAGTACTCTTTCAGGTCCCTATACATCTTCGTGCTTCCAGGATGAATAGAGAATGAAGAACTATGAGCCTCATCCAGCAGCTCTTTCTTTAATTCGGGGATGGGAGGAACACAAACCCGATTCCTGAACTTTATTATCCCATCACAATCAAGGTTGAATTCAGGAACATTTCTCACCTTCTTTTGTAACTCGACATCTTCTTTCTGTGCCTCTTTAATCTTCACATGTATAGATGGCTGAACATTCATTTGAGAAAGATAAGATTTTTCCCCTTCCATTATAATTCCAAGATCCATCCTTTGTAAATCCATAAATATTGGATATTTTGTGATCCTCATCATGGATAAACTAGCATGGTCTTGTCGACTTAATGCATCTGCCACCTTGTTTTCTTTCCCAGGGTGGTAATGGATTGAGCAGTCATAATCCTTAATCAGCTCCAACCATCTTCTTTGACGCATATTCAACTCCTTTTGTGTGAAAATATACTTTAAACTTTTATGATCAGTATAAATATCACACCTTTCACCATAAAGGTAATGCCTCCAAATCTTTAATGCAAAGATTACCGCAGCCAACTCCAAATCATGTGTTGGGTAATTTTTCTCATGGATTTTCAACTGTCGTGAGGCATAAGCTATCACCATATCATTTTGCATAAGAACACACCCCAATCCCTTCTTGGATGCATCACTGTAGATCACAAACCTTTCTCCACTACAAGGAAGTGTGAGCACAGGTGCACTGGATAACCTTCTTTTCAACTCCTTGAAATTCTCTTCACATTCCTCTGTCCAGACAAACTTAACTCCTTTCCGAGTCAACTTGGTGATTGGATTAGATAATCGTGAAAAATCTTTTACAAAACGTCGATAATATCCAGCCAAACCAAGAAAACTTCGGATCTCAGTTACTGTTGTTGGTCTTGACCATCTTCCGATAACCTCTGTTTTTGCTAGTTCCACAGATATCCCCTCTTTTGAGATTATATGACCCAAAAATTCAACTTTTTGAAGCCAAAATTCACACTTGGTAAATTTGGCATAAAGCTTCTCCTTTCTCAGGGTCTTCAATATAATTCTCAAGTGATCTTCATGCTCTTCCTTGCTCTTTGAATAGACAAGAATATTGTCTATAAAGACTACCACAAATTGATCAAGATAGTCTCTAAAGACTCTATTCATTAGATCCATGAAGATAGCAGGGGCATTAGTAAGACCAAATGGCATCACTATAAATTCATAGTGTCCATACCTTGTACGGAAAGCCGTCTTTGGTATATCCTCCCTTTTGACCCTTAATTGATGATACCCTGAACGAAGATCAATCTTGGAAAAGTATTGAGCTCCGCGTAGTTGGTCAAATAAGTCATCAATGCGTGGGAGAGGATATTTGTTCTTGATAGTGATCTTGTTAAGTTCTCGATAATCAATGCAGAGTCTCATTGATCCATCTTTCTTCTTAACAAATAGAACAGGTGCTCCCCACGGTGATGCACTAGGGCGTATGAATCCCTTATCAAGATTCTCTTGTAGTTGCTTCTTCAATTCCTGCAACTCAATTGGGGCCATTCTATAAGGTGTCTTTGAAATAGGCAAAGCACCCGGTACGAGTTCTATTGAAAACTCAACTTCACGATTTGGTGGAAGACCCGGTAATTCCTCCGGAAAGACATCATCAAACTCCCGTACAATGGGCATATTCTTAATCGTGAGTTTATCACCAACCATTTGAGATAAATAACCTTCATTTAATGGAATCAATACCCATAAGATGGAAGAAATTTCCACTGGAAGGTTATGTTCATCCTTGCATTGATAGACGATCGTAGATTGATCTGGAATATGAAATGTGACTTCCCTTCTTTGGAAATTGATATGAGCTCCATGTAGAGAAAGCCAATCCATGCCAAGAATCACATCAAATTCCACTAAAGGAAGGATCACAAGATTTGCAGGAAGCACTTTCCCACAAACTTCGATCAGAGAAGAATTATAAACTTTTGATGCGATTGATGTGCCATTAGGTGTTGTCACAGCTAACTCAACATCTAATTGTTGAGGTAATACGGTGATACCCTTAGAAAAGTCTTCAGAAATAAAAGAGTGGGTGGATCCAGAATCAAATAAAACATTTGCTACTTTAGAGTGGATGGTAAATGTACCTTTCACCACATCGTTATCGTACTCCACATCGCTGATAGAAATTGCATGTGACTTTCCTTTGTCTTTAGCCTTAATAGTTTGTTGACGTCGACCATCATCATCAACCCTTGGATTTGGGCATTGATTGGCATAATGCCCCATCTCCTTGCACTTGAAACATTGAAGTGTAGTAGGTTCATTCTGTGTATCCCTTCCTTTGTTTGCGTCATTAGACATCTTCTTCCCATTATCACGGCATTCAAATGCCCGATGACCTTCTTTTCCACATTTAAAACATTTACTTGTCCCTTTAAGACAACTCCCTCCATGTTTCTTTCCACACTTTGAGCATAAGGAAAAGCTCATCTTCTTTTCCGTGAGCTCTTTAGATTTTTCTTTGAATTCCATCTTCCTCTTATTATCAAACCCATGTGACTGATGGGTTACTCAAATCTCCATCTCGACTTTGAGAGCACATCGAACGATTTCCTCGTAGCTATTGAAGTCCCTTATGGCTAACGCCCTTCGAAGACTTGGTTTTAAGCCACTAAAGAATCGATCGATCTTACTCTCAGGTTGGATAATAATACCAGAAGCGTACCTTGCAAGTCTTGTAAAATTTGCTTCATAGGTACCAACAGATTCATCATCCCTTTGCTTCAGTTCAAGGAACTCTTTCTCCATCTTTGTTCGGAGAATACGAGGGAAGTACTTATTGAAAAATAAGTTCTTGAACTCGTCCCATTCCATAGACTCAATTTCATCCCTTTTCCTCATATTCTTAACAAGATTCCACCATTGATCCGCATCTCCTTCCAAATGATACACTGCTAGGATGACTTTATCATGCTCAGAACATTGAAGAACTGAAAATATCTTTTCAGTAGTACTAATCCATTGTTCAGCAACTAATGGATCAGTAGACCCGCTGAAAGAAGGTGGACGCTGCCTCATGAAGGATTCAACAGAATGTTGCTCCCTCCTTTGCTCGTTTGGAAATCCTGCATGATTCATAGTTTGAGAAAGTTGTGTGAGCATGGCTACAAGATTTTGCATTCCAGCTCCCATATCGTTTGGTTGCTCAGGGGGACAATCATTGCATTGCCCATCGCATTCGGCATTAACACAGTTCCTTCGGGTTCCAGCCATTGACTAAAACCAAGAAGAATAGTGTGAGCAACACTAATTATAATAGGAAACCACATAATTCAAGAATAAAATTTTCATTCTTATGGTCTTATCCTAGGTTATTCATGGCCATTTCTAAGATTGTGTTCTATGCTTAGACTTATCCTTAGGGTTCTTACTAAGGCTTTCACATCCTAGTTTCCAAAGGTTGACTATACCTTTCCTCTGATACCAACTATAACGACCCATACTTTACATACATTGTTAATACTTCGAAATTGAAGCACACTTATTACAACATATGACAAAACCAAAAATGACCGTATAGGTATAGTGTCTTTAGAAACTGGGAAACATAAACAACTGGTTCATAAATCTTCTACAGTGTCTCCCATTTATTTCATCATATCTAGGGTCCCTTTTAGCATATTCTACTTAATATCCATCTTCCTGACCTGGGGAAAAGAAAACATAAAAGGGTGAGCTCAAATGCTCAGCAAGGGCAAATAAAAGAAATAAAAATCATATCATATCTTTATGAAGATCAAAACCTGCAAAAGAGATCATAATATCTTAACATGGAATAAATCATAGAAGTGAAAATGAGATCCCCATAATCATAACATAAAACTTGAAACTTTGTGGCATGCACACATAATCATGGAAAATCATTTCTTGTTAGTCATGACTCATTGCCAAGACTATCTTAGTGGACAAAGTCCCTTTCTGAACCGAGTTCACTCCTCGTTTCAGTCCTGTATCACTGAACCGAAATAACCTTCCGTTCCAGCCATGTCTATCTCATGAGATATAAAATCTTTACCCAATGCATTGGAGGGAGATATAGGTCCCACCCATCTTATAATGAATCCTTTCTTATGTGTGCCACATAATCATAAAACATACATCATCGCATAACACATGTAACAAAAATGGGATTCTTGAAACATCATGACATCATAAAACAATTCATATAAGATAAAGGAATTCATAAAAATATTTCCATCACAACATAATCAAACCAATGTAATAATAGGGATTAAAACAGAACCCTTTATTATCTTAGATGGAAAATAATTTTGATAAAACACTTGAACTCCATTTTTGAGGAAAATATCCTTTCTTCTTCAAAAAAACATTTTTCCTTTCATAACATGTCATACGACTTTAAAATAAAAGAAGTTGATTAAAAATAAACTTGAAAACTTGTAAAGGAAGCTTCTTGGAAATAATGTTATAAAAATCCATTCATGTCGTATAAGTTAAAAAAAACATTCTTCGCACTTTTGTCGGAAAAGTCAAAAAGTACCTCGTACGAAAAACGACAAAAGATTCCTTTCATTTCTTTTACTAAAAACTCACCGAAGGGTAAAAATGGATTTAAACAATTGTAGGTGGATGGAAGTAATATTACATATTGATGAAACATGGACGTGGATGACAAAATACACCCCTGTAAATACTTACGAATAAACAATCTCGGATAAAAATGAGATTGTGATATTTCCCTTACTTTAGGTCCGATTAGCTTTGTACGTGTCCGAAGCTCTTGTATAATGGTTTAAATAATGTTATTGACTTATTCCAGAATCATACATATTTATATGATATCATATATGGTCATATTATTAGCTTCTTGTTTGTAATATTTCATTGTTACTTGTTACTCGGGTCTTTATAACTTTTTGTTCTTATGCGTGTTTTGTCGAATAAATTCTTATTCTTATCTTTAGGTTATATATAATTCATTTACAGAATGGTATTAGTGTAGTATATACCATATCCATTCATTCAATTCATTTATATAATCATTATGAAATGAAGATCATGTAGAACGAGTCGCATCACATCGTGGAGACGGTATTCCGTACGTACGCACGAGTGATGATATCGTTCCTATGATCGTGGAATTGTATTGGAGTATATATATTATTTCAGTATCAATATTACTTCATAATAATCATATATAGTTACTCATTACACCATTATACCCATCCTTGTAAGGTGATGGTGGAAAATAGATTACACCACGGCGTGGAGACGGTATTCCGTACGTACGCACGCGCGGTGATTTCATTTTTCCGTAGGATGGATAGAAGGTGAATTAGGGTTGTTTCATATCTATAATAACATATCAGTATGTAAGTAATACTGATGTTATTACTTTATCATGAAACAACTAAAGAAGAAGAAGTTGAAGAAGAAAGAAATTGAAAAGATCGGTAATGGATATTACCTCTTCTTTGGAACGCCTCTTTGAATCCTCCACTTAAGGAACTAAGATTGGTCTTTGGAGAAGACCAGGACCTCTAGGATTATTCTAGGGAAGTGGAGAGGAGAAAATGGCAGGGGTTGGCCGAGCTTGAGTGCTCAAATTTGTGTGAGGAGGAGGGGGAGGAGGTGCCCTTTTATAAGGGAGGAGAGGGGCACCTTAGGAATATCTCAAAATATTATTTTATATTAAAGTCAAAATCGGTTTATAATGGTTCCAAAGAGTCTTATTTCGAAGCTAAAGTGGGGATGGGTCGAAATCCTATCAACCAATAGGATTTAGACAAGTTTAGGGTATTATTTTAACCTTATCAATTAGATTTAACTCTAAGTTAATTAATTTAACTTTTACCGTGTCTTTTTGTTTTCTTTCACTATATGGTTAATACACTTACTATAACAAGCCAAACGAACCCCAAATTGTTTATTATTAATATATATATCCTTATATAAGTCATTTGGCCGAACCTTAGATTTTTAGGAATAAAATAACAATTAGTAATATAATATTTGATTTAAACACTATTTTGTGTCAATTTTGACACTATTTGATATATGATTTTTTTGAAAGTCATAACAGAATTATATGTTCGAACCAAGTTAATTAAATCAACACTAATATATCATAGTAACCTAGAAAATTAGTGGAATTCATAAAAAGTCTCAAATTATATTTATTTTTGTGTTTATAACATCAATTATGTCAATATTTCATTAATAAGATAATTACTGCATCATCATTGTGTCATAAATAAATTAAATTATTTAATGTCTAAAAATTACAAATAAAATACCATCATGTAGGAAATATTTTTAGCTTTCTAATTAATATTTACAATCTAATTTATCTTATGTATAACCCCATATTAAAAATGATTTACTTATTAAACTTTGATTTTAACTATTTTAACCCTTCTTTAAATAAATTAATAATAAATGTCCTAATCTAATCCAAGTGGGCCTAAATGGTCATATTTTATTCCTAAGTTTGTTTTTGGTCGAATTACACTTGTCCAATAGAATTAGGACATGTGTTAGGGTAATATTGATATCATATTTACCCTTAGTTACCCTATTTACTATTAACCGCGGTAAAAATCGTAAAAAGTTACTATTCACCAAAAAAATTATTTTTATCTCATTGAACCACATTTTACTTACTGATATCAACCGTGTCTGTCGGATTTTCGAAATTACATTCACAGAAGCGGTAAAATTAAGTTTTATGCAAAATTCAGTTTTTAACCTACCACTTAGTGGTTTCACTATTCATCAAAAATTGAAAGTTTTCAGAAAAATACCAAAATTTCACCCTAGGCTAATTTCGATATTCTGAGTCCAAAAATGAAGTCCATTTTGAAAAATAAAATTTATAAAATTTCAAAAAGTGGTTATTACTATTCATAACGGCTAGTTTTAATAGCATATTGTTGTTTAGTGAAACTCGGTATTGCGTACGACGCAAGCTATCGAGGACGGTCGCGATTGCGTGTAAAGCAAGCCAAGCAAGTGTTGTGTAGAAAAAGACTCCTTTGATGGTTTATATAACATAAAAGTCTTGGGTGTTACACGGTGGGCTAGGACCCGACGACCATGTTAAGGTGGGGTGGTTGTGCTGTCACTGCGGTCCGGTTGTCACATTTGGTATTAGAGGAGGAACCCAGCCTTAAGTGCGGTGCACTGCCTGGGTTGAGATGTAGGGCCCACAACAAGGGCGTTGTGCTCTAAAGGGGGGGGGGGTGATTGTAACATACCCAAATGATAATGGGTTAAATGACTAAATGATATGACTCATGTTAACAAGGTACATCTTCCTTTCCAGGAGCCTGTCTGATTAGAACTCCACAGTTATGCGTGCTTTCCCTAGAGTAGTGATCAGGATGGGTGACCTCCTGGAAAGTTTCTCAGGGTGTGTGTGAGTGAGGACAAAACACACTGGAAAGGACATGTGTTGGCATGTGGGGATTATCATTAGTCAGATAACCCATTCAGGCACGTGGGTGGACCCTGGGGTGGGCCCCACGTGTCTGCAGGGTAACTGGTGGTACCTAGTGAGCCAGGACCCGACGACCATGTCAAGGGGGGGTGGCTGTGATGTCACCGGGACCCGGTTGTCACATACTATCTATTATAGGATCTTTGATCTGATCACCAATACATATTGTGTATAAGGAATTGAGATTTATGTAGTAATACACAAGTAGTTTATCATTAATTCAATCATCGGTCATGTAGGTGGACCCTAGGGCGGGCCCCACGTGTCTGCGGGGCAACTGGGGGTACCCGGTGGGCTAGGACCCGACGACCATGTTATGGTGGGGTGGTTGTGCTGTCACTGGGGTCCGGTTGTCACATTTGGTATTAGAGGAGGATCCTAGCCTTAAATGTGGTGCACTGCCTGGGTTGAGATGTAGGGCCCATAACGAGGGTGTTGTGCTCTAAAGGGGGGGTGATTGTAACATCCCCAAATGATAAAAGGTTAAATGACTAAATGATATGACTAATGTCAACAAGGTACATCTTCCTTTCCAGGAGCCTGTCTGATTAGAACTCCACAGTTAAGCGTGCTTGCCCTGGAGTAGTGATCAGGATGGGTGACCTCCTGGGAAGTTTTTTCAGGGTGTGTGTGAGTGAGGACAAAACACACTGGAAATGACATGTGTTGGCATGTGGGGACTATCATTATTCAGATAACCCATTCAGGCACGTGGGTGGACCTTGGGGTGGGCCCCACGTGTCTGCGGGGAAACTGGTGGTACCTCCTGAGCCAGGACCCGACGACCATGTTAAGGGTGGGGTGGCTGTGATGTCACTGGGACCCGGTTGTCACATACTGTCTATTATAGGATCTTTGATCTGATCACCAATACATATTGTGTATAAGGAATTGAGATTTATGTAGTATTACACATGTAGTATATCATTAAGTCAATCATCGGGACGATAATCAGGGTAAAACACACCTTCTTAATCCAATGTAGGAATGTCTCTGATCAAACTACGTGGTTGTAGGGGGATACATGTTCGATTCTAGAGTTTACCAATACTCCCATAAAATAAATCTAAGAAGAATGATTTCGGTTATCAAATGGTCACCCTAAAAATTTGGACATGATCTATATACAGAACTACTCAATCCACATGTGACCATGCCGGATGTATGATTCCTAGTTCCCAACACATAGGCCACCATGACATTGATCCTTGGAAAATCATTAAAGGGGATGGCCCTTAGGTGATAATAAACAACACTCTCTTAATAATTTATAAGAAGAAAGAATTATTCAATAATAAGAAATAGATCCTCATCCCAAATATTTATATGTGATACTATAATGGTGTATCCATTAATACCAGGGAGTATCTTAGGCATGGAATTAGAATATCAAGTATAATAACCCTACTCTTTATTATACACATAAACATAATTTATAACATAAAACCTTCACTTTATGAAAGATAAAATATCGAGAGGTCTAATGTATTTGAGTCATAGGAACTTTACAAAACAATGTAGAGCATAAAAGAAAACATCTTTATTGAAAAATTCTTTTACATGACCACACCATTACATGGTACTTAACATTTCATTGAATAACCTGAGGACATGCATAATAAAAGGGTGAACTATAAATCAATGTAAGGGAGTAAGAAAGTCATAACATTATGAATAAAACACATATTTTGGAATAGGTATACAATGGAGCATCAGATATACACAAACATTATGGCATGATACAACATGATTTTCATAACATGGAAATGTGGCAACAATATTTAACATGTTATTAGCATGATTTAAGGCTCATTAGACTTGGAGAATTAGTAAAACATCATTTCACATGAATTAAAATGTGTAAACTCTCATTTAAATTGAAATATCATGATACTAATCATTACCCAATGCATTGGAGTGCTATCAATCCACACCCTTCTTGATCATTACATTTCATGCATAATTGTGCCACATGGGTCATACAACATGGTTTCGTTAAAACACAAATTTTTTCCATGAATAATAGTTTTTGAATACTTACATGAAGATATGTAATATTAATGTAATTTTTAATAATGTTGAATACCCTTGATAGAAAAATTGGCATGGTATTCACTACACAATGACATTGCCTTTGAAAATCAAGGTGCAATTTCGGCAGCATAACGGTGTGACCTATGAATTTATAAAAATGTTTAATGAGAGAGAAAGGTGTGTATAATCATATATACATGAACTGTACGTTACAGGGATAGTATAGATACATGTACCAACATATTTAATGGAATATATATTTATAAAACAAAAAAAGTCATAAATGTAAATTAGAAGAGAGAAATTATTTACAGAATTTCGGTATGGTAACGAGTGTGCATGAGAGGAAATAATTAAAGATAAAGAGGTATATCATAAATTAAAACATAATTAGGGATGTATGGGTGAGGTTACAAAATCATACCCCAACATTTGTAATTTAATGAAAAAGGGTATCACAACTTAATGAAATTAATAAAAAATGTGAAAGGAAGAAAATCCCTTACTTGGAAGTGTGATCCCAATGGCTTGGGAGAGGCTTGAGAGAGGAATCATGACAGATTGGGGCATAAGGTGATGATCCTAGATACATGATGTTAGTGGTGGGTCATTCTCTGATTGCTACTTGTGAGGAGGAAGTGGGATCTATTTTAGTTTTATATAGGAAAAGAGTGTGAATTCATTATAATTTAGGTTTTGGCCATCACACATTAAATAAATCAAAACCCAAAACCAATCCATGGTTTTTTCCCATGGTTTCTTTTATATCGTTTTGGAAAACATTATTTTATATGTCCAATGTGTGAACCTCTTAAAATATTAGGCTTGATTAAGTGGATGTGAGACACACTCTAAAGGAAATCATTTTAAAATGACGAAATGTTTTATAAGTCTTGGAGGGACCACTAAGGCATTGTAAAATATATAAATCAAACCTAAAATGACATTATTTTAATGTAAATCATATTTATTTTTAAAACCCCATTTAGAGTATTTTATTACATCACTATTGGGTTATTATGATGCCATATAACACATTATATGATTAAATGGTATTTATTTTTACCCAAAAATTTGATTTTATCGAAAAATTATGAAATATTCACCATTGGATAATATTGAAATCCTTATTCCAAAAATAATACTTATTTAATCTAAATAACTTTATAAGCATATGAATTATTACTTTGAAATTAAAAATGGGCATTAATAGAAAATTTAGGGGTTTGACAAAAACAACATTCAATCCTTAATAAAAGTTACAATTGTATTCATAAAACATATAAAATAATTTATATTCAATAAATTTAAATTTTTTTAACAATATTTTATTAAAATAATATTTAATTCAAAAATACATTAATTCATAAAAAAAATTAATTGAAGTTTAACTATAAAATCTATTTGTTCTGGAAAAAACATTTTGATGGTAACCATAAAAAAATGAATGTATATTATTTATTATAAAAAAATATAAATCACATAATCATAGTGATATGGACTTGTTACATAACCTTTTATTACACCTGTATAATACCTATGGTTACAGTTTTTGATGGTGAAAGACTCTTGGGGTGGCTTGGATAACATCACTCGGGTGATAATCTCTATCAACATCCACTTCTCACGTAGGTGGTTCTGTTCAAGATTAACGTGTTAAGGATCATCATGGGCTTGGTCAAGAGAGAAGTCAAATGACGCCACCTCATTTCAAATCTACAACAAATTGTCTTAGTATGGAGTAATTCTACTGGATTAGTCCATCACTTATTCTGTCTATTAAAATTGGATTTTTTAAAGCCTTATATTTATGCTAATCATGTGATCACTGTTCAACAGATATATTAGAAATGGTAACAATTATTAACGGTATTTTTAAATCCAAAAACATAAAACCAATGATGTGAATATGATATATACCCATTTTACATAATAATACATTTAATTATATCAAGAGAAATTTCCATTAATAAATTTTTGGGTAGTTACAATATTCCTCCCTTAATAAATTTCACCCTCGAAATATCCTTTTCCCACACTAAACATATTCGGGTAACTCTGCTTCATTATTTCCTCCAATTCACATGTTTCTTCTTCAAACTTTTTCTTTCGCCATAAAACATTGACGATGGGCATTGTCTTATTTCATAGATCATTTTTCATATGATATAATATCTTCAGTGGACTTTTTTTATAGGATAGGTCATTCTACAATGGTACCACATTTAGATTGAGTACATGCGATGGGTCAGGTATGTACTTCTTCTAGAGTGATACATGGAATACATCATGTACTTAAGATAGGTTTGATGTGAGTCCTAGTTGATTGGCCACTAGTCCAATGTGATCAAGGATCTCAAAAAGGTAGATGTATATTGGACTAATATTTCCCTTATTCCCAAATCTCAAAAATCTCTTCCAAAGTGATATGAAGAGTAATACATGTCCCCAACATCAAACTATATGTCTCATCATCGATTATCAGTATAGCTCATTTTTTGACTCTGAGCCGCTCTAATGTGATGTTAGATAGTCATAGTCATCTCCACTTTCCCTTATACCATTTCTAGACCTAAGTGTTTTTCCTCCACAACTTCATCACAACAAGTCGGTGTCCTGCACCTCTTCCCATAAAGGGCTTAATATGGATCCATTCAGATGCTTGAGTGGAAACTTTTGTTGTAATAGAACTCAACTGGAAGAAGATGTTGATTCCATAAGCCTTTGATGTCCATTGAAAATTATCTCAACATTACCTCATGTGTTTGGATAGTCCACTCAGATTGTCCATAAATTTGAGGATGATAAGATGTACTGATGTTCAAATCTGTCTTCAGAGCATGTTGGAGACTCTTCCGGAACATAGAGGTGAATCTTGGATCTCGATCAGATACAACAGATAATGGTACCCCTTTCCGCCTTAACACGTCTCTGATATATATATGTGCCAGTTGTTCCAATGATAAATACACCTAAATTGCAATGATGTGTGTAGTCATTATATGAAGATCCCCAATAACACAGATATCATGGTTTCCTTTGTTTATCATTGGAAGTAAGGTGACAACGTCTATGGTGATGTTCTCCCATTTTCATGCTGGTATGGGTAATGGTTGCATCATCCCCTATGAATTGTCCCTATAATCCTTTGCTTTATGACATACCAGGAACATTGATGTATACTCATCGATCTCCTTCTTCATGTTACTCCACCAATAATGCTCTTATATAATTCAATACATCATTGTGTTTCATGTGTGAACGGAGAATTTGGAACTATGTGCAATAACCAAAAGGTCCTTGGTTAACTCCAAATTTGAGGTAACACATAGTATTGAACCAAATCTCGCAGTTCCTTCTTCGTTGACATTGATATCCGAGGATTTCCATTTTTTAATAGCTTCCACCTTAATCTAAATTACAACATCTACCTTTTGACCATCCTTTAATTTATCGAGAAGAGACGATTTCAGAATAATTTGTGAAAGTATTAATGATGTTAACTTATTTATGATTCCCCTATCAATATTGAACCAATCTAAGAAGATTATATCTTTTTTAATTCTCATCAATGATAGAATTGTCGGGACTTTTTTACATAGAGAATCTGCCACCTTGTTCACTTTCCCATGGTGGTAATGGATTGAGCAGCATAGTCATTGATTATCTCTAACCATCTTTGTTAGTGAAAATTCAAATCTTTATGTGTGAATATATACTTGAGGATTTTGTGGTCTGTATATATTTCACACTTTTCCCCAAAGTGGTAAGGTATCCAAATATTCAATGCGAATATTACTATAGCGAACTCCAGATCATGTGTTGGAATGTTTTTCTAATGAAATTTCAATTGCCTTGAATCATAGACAATGACATTATCATTTTTAATCAACACTCAACCCATGCCATTCTTCTAAGCATCAGTAAATACCACAAAAAGTTATCCATTAGTGGTTAGTGTGAGAACGGTTGTCGTGATAATCCTACTTTTCAAATCCATGAATCTTTCTTCACATTCATCACTCTAAGAAATCCTTACTCCCTTCCGAGTTGTATTGGTAAGAGGGCTTCGCAATCATGAGAAGTTTCTCACAAATTGGTGATAATATTCTACCAACTCCAGGAATCTATGGATATTTGTTACCGATGATGCCCTCGACCATCCCTAAATTGCAGATATCATGGATGAATCCACTGACATCCCGTTGCATTGGTTGATATGTCCCAGTAATGAGACCTCCTTAAACTATAACTCACAATTTCTATAGTTTTCATAGAGATTCTCCTATCACAAGGTCTCTAGTACAGTTGTTAGATACTTCTCCTACTCCTCCTTGGTTTTGGAGTATATTATAATATCATCTATAAAGGATACCACAAATTTTTTGAGGTAATATCTAAAGAATGTATTCATCCTTTCCATGAATATTTTGGAGCATTATTGAGTTCTAAAGGAATTACTATGAATTCATAGTGCCTATACCTTGTATAAAATGTAGTCCCGGGGATATCCTATTTCTGCACCCTTACATGGTAAATCCCAAACCGAAAATCCACCTCGAAAAAGTATTGTGCTCCACATATCTTATCAAAAAAGTCACCAATTTGTGTAATAGGATACTTGTTCTATATCGTGATTTTTTTGAGCTCACGATAACCAATGGAAAGGCACATTGACCAATCCTTCTTCTTAAATAAGATGACTGGTACACCCCATGGTTTAGCACTTGGGCGTATAAATACTCAATCCATATTCTCTTGAAGTTGTTTATTCAACTCCTAAATCTCCACAACACCCATTCTATATGAATTATTGGTTGTTAGAAAGGCCACAGGTATAATATCAACAGAGAATTCAACATATTATTCAAGAGGAATACCATGCAATTCTTCGAGAAATACTACATTGAATTACCTCAGAATAGAAATTTCTTCATGGATGGTTGCTTCCATGGACTCAATCATTTGAGCCAGATAGGCGTTCTTAAAGGGAAGTAATATGAAAGCATGAGATGATGTGGATAAGGATTATTCATCCACCTCCATGCACTTGTACAAAATCATGGGTTGATTCGCCATATGGAGAGTGATTTCTATCTTGCGGAAATTAATGGTGGATCTATATAATGAAATCCAATCCATTCTATGAATTCCATAAAATTCCACTAGAGGTAGTATGGAAAGTATTATTGGGATTTTAAATCCAAAAATTAAGATATCGGAGGAGTTATACTCAAGGGTTGTAATGATTTCCCCATTTTTTTCACTCACTAACATCTTTACATCCATGATTTGTGGTGGTGTTGGGATTGTTATACAAAAAATTCTGGATATAAAATAATGCGTAGAACCAGAATAAAAAAGTATGTTCACTATTCTTGATTTAGTAAATAGGGCACCTATCACCAATTTTTTGTTGGATTTCACATCGGCAGTAGTGATGGATAAAGCTCACACTTTTTTCCTTGAAGGTTTTTGTTTGCCTCCAAAAACCTTTGGCTTTGGGCACTGGTTTGAAAAGTTCTTAGGTTCTTTGTAGTTGAATCAATGAACAACATGTTGAGGGTCTAATAGAGCATTATCTCCTCTATTGAAGTCGATGGATTCTCTTGTCGGTGGTTAATAGTCAGGTTCCCTTCTCTTCCACACGTAATTCATTTGTTCACCCTCTTCTAGCAGTTTCTGGGGTGCCTCATTCCACACCTTTGGAAAGCGTGGTTCTGGAATTTCTTAGCACCATTGGATTTATCCATCAGACTTCAGAATTGGGTTCCATCTTACTCTTTGTATCCCTATTATACCACTCATATTATCTGATATCCATTTCATCATTGAAGGCACATCAGACAATTTTTTCTAAGCTATCGATGTCATGAATCGCCAGGGATTTATGTAGGCTAGGTTTTAGCCCACACAAGATGTTGTTAACCATTCATTCGGGGGTAATGACAAAGCAAAAGTCATATCATGCATGCCTTGTGATGCTTTCCTCATATGATCTGATGGATTTGTCATCTTGTTTCTTGATGGAATGGAATTACATTTCTAGCTTAAGTAAAAGGGTGCTCAGAAAATATTTAAAAAAAATTCATCCTAAAATAATTCCATTCCAATGCCTCAATATCCTCTTATGGCTTCGTATTTTTTATCAATGTCCACCATTGACCAACTTCAATCTCCATACGATAAGCAGCCCGAAGAACCTTATCTTTTTCAGAACATTGATAGATGGAGAATATATTTTTAGTGGAGTTGATTCATTATTTGTAAATTGAGGGATCATATGGTCCATTAAAAGTAGGATTCCATTGTCTCATGAATATCTCGATTGCGACTTGTTCATTCTGGGGGTTTATAGTTCCTTTTGACCCATTTTTCTATTCAAAATTTGAGTTAACTAAAAAATTATCATGACAATGTTTTCCATTAACGCTGACATTTGACTGGTTATCTATTTATATCAGTCATCACGTTGATCTGTGCATCAGTTGTTAACCTGATTCCTCTTATTATAGGCTACTGGCTGGAATAAAATAATGTTAGGGGTAACACATAATAGGTAATCCAAATGCAACAACATATGTCTTTTAAATTAATTTTATTTTAATAACTTATGAATTTATAGGCTTCAATTTCAGTTATCCGTGATATAATTCCCATAATATATATATCCAATGGGAGAGGTGTAACGAAGAGTGATGCAATGTCCATTTTCTTGGACCAGTTCTCGTTCGAGTTTATCTCAAAGTAGTGTTTTCAGGAATTACCCCTTGGATACATCTTTCCTAGAGCTACTTCTACCTTATCATATCAAGTCATGGATGTATTTTCATTATAATCCACTAACTCAATAGTCTCCAAAATTTAGGTATGTTTTTATAATTTTTAGTCTTCTATCTAATACATTCTCTAGGGTTTTCTAATCCTAATACAAAAAACAACTAAACCTCCCTCTGTTACCAAGTATAACAACCCAACTCTTTATTTCACAAATAAACATAATTTAATACATAAATCCTTCACTTGATATAAGATAAAATATCCAGGGTGTAAGTGTCGTTGGGGTTGAAGAACATTAAATAACAACTTAGAACATAAAAAATAACATCTTTATTGAAAAATTATTTTACATGACTACAACATTTTTTCATACTTTGCATTGCATGGGATAACCTAATGACATGAATAATAAAAGGGTGAGTTAAAAATACTAGTAACGGAGTAATAAAACAATAAAATTAAGAATACATTACATGTTAGGAAATAGGAATATCAATGGAGGATAAGTGATACATAAACATAAAGGAAATATACAACATGATTATCATAAAATGGAAATGTGGCAACAACATTTGACATGATATTAGAATTAGCCAAGGATCATTGCACAGGTAGAATGAGTAAACCTTCATTACACTTGAATTAGCATGATTAAAACCTCATTGAATATTACATATAATGATACTAATCTTACTCAATGAATTGGAGCGCTATCAGGGTTCACCCTTCTTAATGATTACATTTCATTCATAAATGTGTGACATGGATCATAAAACATGGATTCATCAATCATAAAAATTTATTACATGAATAAGATGTGTGCAATACAAACATGAAACTATATAATCAGTAGGTAAATGTACATAATGGGGAATAACCTTTATAGAAAAATGGGTATGGTATTTACTACACAATGACTTTGTCTTCGAAAATCGTGGTACAATTTCAGCAGCATAACGACATGACCAAGAATTCAAATAAAATGGTTGATAATAGATAAAGGGGTATAAAATCATATATATATTAAATATATATTAAAGTGTCAATATAGATACATTTACAAAAAAATTAATGGAATTTAGATTCATAATACAAAATAATTTCCTGATTGTAAATGAGAATAGATAATTTCCTTATGGAATTTCGGTATTGTAACGGGTGTGCATGGGATGCACTAATAAGAGAGAAATCAGTCTCCAATAAGTTCAAACATAATGAGAGAATAATGGGAGATGTGTGAAATCATACACCGTCATTTTTATTTGAAAGAAAAAGGGTATCAAAACATAAATAATCATATAAAAAATGAGAATGGAAGAAGATACCTTACTTGGAAGTGTGATCCCAGAGGCATGGGAGAGGCTTGAGAGAGGCTTCTTGAGAGAACAGGGGACCATGTTAAGATTTTAGAGAGAGGAGGTAAGAGGTTGGTCACACTCTAAAGTCTTTGAGTGAATATGAAGTGGGGTCTAGGGTGGGTTATTATAAAAAAATATTAGTAATTCTTTATTATTTTGGTTTTTGAAACAACATATTAAATTAATCACAACCACAAATCATACCATGGGTTTTTCCCATGGATTTTTCCAATGTGGAGTGGAAAATATTATTTCACAAGTCCAATGTCAGAATTTCTTTAAATATTATGCTTGATTATGTGGATTTGAGTCACACTCTCAAAGAAATCATTTTAAAATGAAAAACTATTTTATATGTCTCAGTGGGTTCACTAAGGCTTTGTAAAATAAATAAAACAAAAAAAATCACATTATACTAATAGTAAAACATATATTGGGAGAAAATACCATTTATAGTATTTTATTATATCTCTATTGGGTTATTATGATTTCATAAAACAAATTATATAAATAAATGGTATTTAAATATTACCCAAAAATTTGACTATCCCGGAATATTAGGAAATATTAACCATTAGATAATTTCGAAGTCATGATTCCAAAAGATAATATTAATTTTATCAATATATTTTTATAAATATTAGAATTTTTTATTTTAAAATAAAAACTAATATTTATCCAAAATTAATGGGATTGGACATAAACTACTTTCAATCCTTAATAAAAATTACAACTGTATTCGTAAAAATTATACGATCGTTTATATTTAATAAATATAAATTTATTGACAATAATTTTTAAAAATATTATTTAATTATGAAATCCATTAATTAAACAAAATATATTTCATAATTGAATATTATTTAAAAATACTATTTGTACATTAAGAATTATTGACAAAGTAACAATATTAAAATGAATGTATATTAATTGTTATATAGAAAATAAAGCACATAATCATAGTGCTAAGGTATTGTTGCATAATTATATATAACACCAGCATAAGACCTACAAGTAAGGTGTGTAATGGTGACATACTCCTGGGAAGGCTATGATAACATTTCTCAGGTGGTAATCTCTATTAACTTCCACATATTACGCATGCAGTTCTGTTCGAGCATAATGTGTTGAAGCTCATCTTGGGAATTGTCCAGAGTGAAGCATAGTGATTCCAACTCCATTCCATTCTCCAAAAAATGGGCTTCTAATATATAAATTCTACTACATGAGGCTCAACACTACCTTTTTTGAGTAAATCGGATTCATTAAAGCCCAATATGCATTCTAACCATGTGATCATTGTTCAATGACGATATTAGAATCGGTTCCAATTCATAATTGTATATTGAAATAAGAAAACATAAAAAAAATAAGTTCATATGTTATATAACCATTTTACATAATAATAAATTTAATTAGATCAAGATGAATTTCCATTTTTAATTTTTGGGGTAGTTACATCATGTTCATCCTTGGGGATCTCATCAGCTTCCTATTGCTCAGAGGAATTGTGCCCACCCGAAAACCATTATTGTCCTTTTTAATGCTAGTATACAAGACATTCCTAAAGAGGCCCAGTAAATATATTCCATAATAATATGTTAGTTACCTACCTCCATACCATACATACGGTATGGTGCCATGTATTTTTTCTATGTACTTCCACACAATGTTCATCCCACACGGGGTTTGGTCGTGTAATCTACATAATCATGTGCCAGTACACTGGCTGTTTGGTAGGGACTCAGCTATAAAACCAAGTACCGGTACACACAATTTATACCATATACCTGACCATTACCTATAATAATATCATCTTCCTTGAAAAATTAAAATACATAGTTGGTGTTCCTAAACAACACACTAAGTGTTCAGGATTTTTGAATTGGGAAAACACTTGAATCGATGCAAAACCCTTGTTTTCTCTTAAAAAGGTATAGATTTACCCACTTTGTGTCCAATGAAATCAAAGAATTCTTATAAACATGAAAAGTTAAATATATAAGGTTTTATGGTGAAACATAAAAAATTCATACCATTGGGTGGAATCTGCCAAAGCATATCATGTTTTCATGATATGCAGTTGCAACATGATGAAGGGGCTCCTCCCAAGCTCAACAATTGCACCTCCCTTTTTATCTATATCATTATTTCCCCCCCACATCATTATCATTTATTTACCATGGTGAATTAATCCCAAATTTTACTTATGTGAGATTATAAGGGATATTAATGAAAATAAAAATGAAAAGAAAATAATGAAATGAAAAAAGGATAGGAAGTAGGGAGTGAGGCCCGACCCCGGTGCTCGATATGAGTTTATTCACTGCTTAGGAAAAACACCATGTTATGTATTAAACCATATAGAGAAAAATATTATTCCAATTCTCCATTCGAAATAAATTATAAAATTAATGAGTTTCAAAAAATTGATTTGTAATTAGGTATATATTAAATATTAATTATTCTACAGAAATTCAAACGGTTAAAAAATTTCTCAAAACTCCATACATAGGGTACAATACATATTCTAGGACCAATATAGTGTCCATAAAAATAGATTGAATTCATATTCTATGGTAAAATGACCACTTTACTACTTATTGAAATCTAATATAAAAAATTAGATTCCCACGCAAATTTCCAATTTGTAAAAAATGGGATCTTACAATATCCTCATTATAAACCTTCTCAACACTACGAATCCTTAGTGGTCAAACCAGTTTCCATGCTCATATCCAAATAATCTGAATAACTATTCTATCATGACAATCAAATGACTAGTATAATAGAATCAATATCTCTTCCATCAAGTGAGATGTTTATTTATGACCGACCTGGTACTCCCCAATATAAAAATACCATTATCATCAACTCATGACCCAATGCTGAGATAAAAAAACACAAGAAAAAATACATAATTTCAACTAAAAAAAGGCTCCCCACCGTTAAATAGAAAATGGTGTACTCCCTATAATTTGTCTTATCTTATACCACTGCTCTTGCATAACCTTAAGAGTTTTCTCAATTAGACTATGAAGATATTTAAAATTAAAATAATCTTGGTCTATCACCAATGATCACTTAGATTACTCATCATTATTTAATTTAATATTTCATGATCATTTCTAAAAATGACTACATTTGGATTTTATCTAATGGAATGAATATCTATCCCAATCAAAAATCACATCAAACATGGTAACTTTACATTAACAAACTCATAACACCACATATCTCAAAAATGAATATCGAGGTCCAAACATGGGGTAAATTCCTCATGGATCCAGATTCATTTCTGATGTCTCCTATACCCAATAATAAGATTATACATTTTAACAACAACTCTTGATAAAGCATACCAATGAAATTTCATTAAAACCATGAATCATTATTTTTCCCCTAACCAGTCACCCATCTAAAATTTAAATGGTACCATATATAAATAGAGTAATAAATTATCTCCAAACCCATTCTCTTATGATTCATCTACTATTAAAAACATGATAACCATGTTACACAACATTTTAGTAAAAAATATCCAAAATCAATTTTGAAACTCTTCCTTAAAATCAGTTACATTACTCATTCCATGATTTATTCTATGACTTCCCATCACCTGAGATCGTTTCATTCACGATCATCAACCTAGGAATTGGATACATTAGAAAAAATGAAAAAAATGGAAAATGGGGTTGGGAACATGAACAAACATACCAACCAAATAAAATATCAAAACCCAGTCACCCTACATTCTTTATCAAAATCAAAAGGTATCAACATGAATATGTCACAAAAGGAGAATAGTAACCATAAATTAGTCTCAAATGAGTGTATAATCGTTCTAATACCCATAAAAGAATCCATAATCAAGGGCTAACATATATCAAAGGTTTATATTAAAAAATATAATGTTAAAATACGTGATTCTGAGTGAAAAAAGGCTTCTAGGTCTCCCACTTAGACCATCTAATTGAGTCTCATAATAGGGGCACTTTGTTTAAATGACTAGCCAAAAATCAAAACCTCTCCAAAGGGAGGTACAGATTGTAGAGACCCAAAGCTTGATGTACATGGAAATTACATTAATTTAGTGGAATACTTAATACATAACAAAAACAGACACACAAGGATCGTAATAGTTTAGTGTCTTTGGAAACTCAGAATATAATCTTCGAATCGTGGTGAAATATCTTCAACATCTCCAATAAGATCTTCCCCTTTTTGTTTTCTTACCTAAAACCTTTCTTTAAATCCAGGGGAAAAGAAAACATATAAAGGGTGAGCTCAAATGCTCAGTAAGGGTAAGCATGGATAAAATAAAACAAATCATATACATTTGAACTTCAAAACATGAACATAATATTTAAACATCAGAATCTTGAGCAATGACATAAATCATGGAAGTACGTAAGGAATAGATCATAAAGAAACATTAATCATGATAAAATAGCATGGTAATTAAACATGTAATTGTGGAAAACCATTAAGCACATGATATGATTTCTATAGTAGCCAAGGCATTGCTACCAAAACCATCTTAGTGGACAACGTCCCTTTCTGAATCGAGTTCACTCCTCATTCCAGTCCTGTATTACTGAACCGGTTTAACATTCCATTCCATCCATTTATATCTCATGATATATAAATCTTTACCCAATTAATTGGAGGGAGATATAGGTCCCACCCATCTCATAATGAAATCATTCTTACTTATGCCACAAATTAAATATACATCATTCATAATAACCCAACGAAAAAATAGTTTTCATAAACATCATCCCATATTCACATAATCCATATAAAAGATATGTATATCATTTCATAAAACGAAAATTGAACCATGTAAATCATAGATACGTTAAACATGAAACATACACGTATGAAATAATGTCATCTTAGATGGAAAATGGTTTTGATAAAACATTTGAAATGAATTCTTGAGTAAAATATCCTTTCTTATTCAAAATCAATTTCTTTTCACAAAACATCATTTAATTTTAAAAGAAATATATTTTTTTGAAAATAGACATGAAATATTTTGGAGGAATCTTCATGAAAATAAGGCTTTATAAAACTGTAAAAATCCGTTCGTGCCGTATAAGTTAAAAAAACATTCTTCTTGTACTTTTGCCGGAAAATTCAAAAAGTACATCAAAAGAGAAAGATTCCATACATACCATGTTGTAAAAGTAAAAAATGGTAAAAAGGTCATTATAAATACCTGAAACCATTTTTAGGAAACATGGACATGGATGAGAACAATAACCCCAGTAAATACTTACGAATAAACCATCTAAGATAATAATGATATTGGAAAAGTTATCCCTTACCTTAGGTCCGATATGCTTCGTACGTATCCAAACCTCCTGTATAATTATTTAAATAATGTCATTGACTTATTACAAAATCATTTTAATTTTTATTATATCATATATGGTTCACTTATGACTTTATATTACCCGTTCTTTTTTAAATTCATGTTAAAGTAGCGTTTTGGGTAAAATCGTTTCATTTTTCATTCATGTTTTAACATGTAATTATTCATATGATTACTTAGATCATGATTACTTACATCCAGAATGTAAAACATTATTTCTGTATAATATATATTCAGAATATACATATATATAATGGATCTATAAATGGAATGAAATACACCGTTCATAGAGACGGTAGGCCGTACGTACGCATGAACATTGTTTTCGTTTCCTTATTTAATTGAATGGAATTAAGTAGATGACATAAATATATATATACATAAATTCAGTGGTATAATTATGTCATATATTTCATGATTACTTATTATATAAACTTTATAATCATTCTTTAATGGTTATCATGGAGAGTGAATCTCATCGGGTCGTGGAGACGGTATTCCGTACGTACGCACGAGCGATGATATCATTCCCATGATCGACGAATTTTTTTAAAGTGTATGTATAATATTAAAGATTCAATATCACTTTATAATATTCTTATATGTTCATTAATTTCACCATTATACCCATCCAATTAAGGTGGTGGTGGAAAATAGATTACACCACGGCGTGGAGACGGTATTCCGTACGTACGCACACACGGTGA
Organism: Viscum album; assembly: GCA_963277665.1. NCBI lineage: Eukaryota > Viridiplantae > Streptophyta > Magnoliopsida > Santalales > Viscaceae > Viscum > Viscum album. The sequence goes on along the minus strand of OY728135.1, from coordinate 597,791,815 downwards.
TTTCATTTTCCGTAGGATGATTAGATGGTGAAATATGTCTTTTTCATACTTATAACAACATATCACTATATGAGTGATACTGATGTTATTAATTCATTTTAAAATAAATAAATAAGAAGAAGTGGAAGAAGAAATAAAGTTGAAAGAATCAGTAACGGACATTACCTCTTCTTTGAAGAACCTCTTTGAGACCTCCACTTAGGGCACTAAAATTGGTCTTTTAAGAAGTCCAGGACCTCTAGGATGTTTCTAGGGAAGTGGATAAAAGAATTTGGCAGGTTTTGGACGAGATTTAAGGCTCAATGCGGTGTGAGTAGAGAGGGAGGAGGTGCCCTTTTATAAGGGAGGAGAGGGGCACCTTTGGAATAACTAAAAATATTTTTTTATTATAAAGTCATATTCGGTTTTTAATAGCTCCAAATTGATTTATTTCGAAGATAAGGTGGGAATGGATCGCAATAATCGCATCCAATAGAATTTAGACAAATTTATGTTCCTATTTTAACCTTATCATTTAGATTTAACTTTAAGTTAAATAATTTTACTTTTACCGTGTCTTCTTGTTTTCTTACACTATAAGGTTAATAAACATACTATAACATGCCAAACGAACCCCAAGTGGTTCATTATTAATATATAAATCCTTATCTAAGTCATTTGGACGAACCTTATGTTTTTAGGAATAAAATAACAATTAATAATATAATATTTTTTTAAAAAACTATTTTATGTCAATTTTGACACTATTTGGTACATGATTTTTATAAAAATTATAACAGCATGATTAGTTCTAAAAAAGTTACTTAAATCAATAAGAACATGTCATATTAACCTAAAAAATTAGTTTAATTAATAAAAAGTCTCAAATTACATTTATTTGGGTATTTATGACATCAATTATGTCAATATTTTATTAATAAGATTATTACTGCATCATATGTGTGTTATCACGAAATTAAATTATTTAATGTCTAAAAAATATAAATAAAATTCCATTATGTAGGAAATATTTTTATCTTTCTAATGAATATTTATAGTCTAATTTTACTTATGTATAACCCAATATTAAAAATGATTTACTTATTAAACATTGATTTTAACTATTTTAACCCTTCTTTAAATAAACTAATATTACATGTCCTAATCTAATCCAAGTGGCCCTAAATGGTCATATTTTATTCCTAAGGTTGTTTTTGGTCGAAGTAAACTTATCCAATAGAATTAGGACATGTGTTAAGGTAATAATAATATCATTTTTACCCAAATTATCCTATTTACTTTTAACCGTGGTAAAAAAAAGTAAAAAGTTACTATTCAGCAAAAAATATTTTCATCTAATTGAACCACATTTTAGTCCTTGATATTATCCATGTCTCTCGGATTTTCTAAATTCCACTCCCATAATCGGTAAAATTATGTTTTATGAAAAATATAGTTTTTTAACTACCACTTAGTGGTTTCACTATTCATCATAACAAAAATGGAAGATTCCAGAAAAATACCAAAAATTCAACCTAAGCACTATTTGATATTCCAAATTCAAAAGTGATGTCTATTTTTCCAAATTCATAACATATAAGTGGCATTAATTAATTTTAAATTTAATTCCCATTATCAAAACAAATAACTTGTTTTTAAGAAACAAAAACAATCAAAAGATTGATACCTTTTTATATCCAATTTCAAAGTGAAATTCATTCCAATGAACAACATTGGATTAAAAGGAAAAAATATATTCTAATTACACTTTAAACCGAATTAAAAAGATAATATAACAATATAAATTATTGCGATGAAATAAGTTGTTTTTAATTAAAATATAGCGTGTTTTTACTATTCATTAAAATATGAAAGTTATCAGAATAATATGAAATATTTATCCAAAGTAAATTTTTATATCTTGATTCAAAAGAAGAATTTTATTTTTTCAAATTTAACTTATATAAAAGTCAAAAACAAGATTTAATGTGGGTGCACCATCAAAAGGCGGAAAAACTACATTTTTTGAAAATTACTTATTTTACTCGAAAAATTGATTTTTTTTCTCATACCTTGTTCTAGAAAATGTGTATGATGAATAATAATGTTATTAAATTCAAAATGTAGATGATACTATTCATAACGGTTAGTTCATATAACATATCGTTGTTTAGCGAAACTCAGTATTGCGTACAACACACGCTATCATGGAAGGTCGTGTTTGCGTGTAATGAAGTCAAGTCAGGGATGCGTGTTGTGCAAGATCCTTTTCTGTAGCGTACAACACAAGACATTATTGAAATTAAAAAAAAAAAATTTCATAAAATCTCGGGGTGTTACATTCTACCCCCCTTAAAATGAATTTCTCCCTCGAAATTCGTCGGGGTTATAAATGGCTTACTACTCGAAAGTTTGTTTAATAGAAACCCACATCGTAAAAACGAATACCAAAACATGGCTTTAAAAATTAATGTATGAAATATAATGGTTACCCAAATTAACTCATCACTAGGTTTCCACGTAGGATAACATAGGTGAAAATATGGATATGGAAGAAAAATCTAACCATCATGTTCTGATAGAGAGTGCTAGAGAACATGGCTATGAAAAATCCATCAATCATAAAGCCATAGATTTGTGATGATCTAAGGTACCATATGATTTATCGGATATAAGGGCACTAGGACAACATTTTTGGTTTTCATGATCATTTCCCTAAAGTTGATGAAATTGGAATTAGAAGAAATACTTTCGTGATTTGGGTACAGTCTCACCGTTGGTCGTTCTTTGGACAATTTCCACTTCATCCCTTAAAGCAATGAAGTTGAATTTGTCATTTGTGAAGTGTTAGCAGATCATGTGATAGAATGATGGGTCATTCCATCTATCTCAAACAAAAGGTTATTAAAGTTATCAAAAATACATAAGTCCATTTATAGTGAGATTAATCATATATGGTTTCTAAAATGGACTTATACTTCATATATCATACTGATTAATATAATAAAACCAGTTTCTACTAAACAGGGACATCCTGTAGGCCAGTGGTTGGTGATAAAGGCAAGTCGCACTTCGGTTGTGGGTTCGATTCCCACAGCCTTTTCCGTCGCGAAGGGTTGTCGCTCATCCTGCAGGTTGTTCTTTTTCTAAAAATACATTACTATAACATCCCATCAATAATATCGAAAAATGTTCTAACCTTAAACAATACTAACTCATGTCCAACATAATCCATTCCATTCTTTAGGCTTATCTAAAATACTTTGGTCCAATTTCATAGTATAAAGAAAACAATTACTTGAAATGTCATCAACCAAGCATGTGAATACCATCATTTATCCCCCATATATCTTGTAGGTCACATTCAATCATGTGAATACCTTAATCATGTATTCTCTTGAAAAATGAATACCCATTAAACCATAGTGAAAACATTAATGCTGTCAAAAGTTAACTCTTTCCACATACCAAAATCCAAATATTTTATATACTAAAACCATGATATAACCATCTCCTTATATCAGTTATGAGCTCATGAATACTATCAAACATTTAATTTTCTCCTTATCCCTTCATTATGCGCATATCATCTACTTTCCTTAAATATCTGAATAACCTTTCATGGTTACTGGTACCATTAATCATACACTTTCAAAACTTAAGGAAAGACAATAGTGTAACAATCCTTGGATGTCTCTTTATTCCATAGTACCATGAGAATACATATAAAACATTACACTTGATAAACATGTAATCATTCTACTACCTTCTTAAACCATTGACTGAGCTTCGACAATTCATTCATCTCATATATCAATTGTAGTCTCTTCATCATCATCAACATAAATACTACGCATACGACCGTACTGATTCTCTTCATGAGACATTCCCTTAGGGAATTGGTTTTCATAATGCTCGTACATTCCACATTTAAAACATTTAACCATTGTTGATGTCGTAGAAATAACATTATCCTCATCCATGGTGTTAACTGAACCTTTTCCTTTGCACTTACTAGATTTTTGTCCTTCTTTTCCACACCCAAAGCATCTTCCAGTTCCTTTGAAACAATCTCCCGGATGCCTCTTCCCACATGATTTACATGAGGGAAATTAAACTTTCTTTCCACTATGTTCATCATAAAACGACTTCTTTCTCTAATTATCTGAGTCAGGAAACTTACCAAATTTGAGTTTAATGATTATATTATGAGATTGCTGATTCGGCATAATAATGATGTTTGGACTTCTAAATCCCATTTCATTTGGTTTCTCATTAAGAATATCATTCCATTGTCCATCATATCCTCCATTATCGTGGATCATCTTTTTTCCAACCATTTTCTAGAACCCAAAAAGAATAGTGTGGGAGACAAAAATCATAATCAAGGGGAAGTAACTTCAATATCTAACATCATAGGTTTAATCTAATACTGTTACCATAATTCTAGGACTATAACCTATACTTATACTTAACCTTAGGAACATCCCTAGACATACCTTAGAAATATCCCTAGGGATCATACTAACGTTTTCACATCCTAGTTTCAAAAGGTTGACTAAACCTCACCTCTGATACCAACTATAGAGACCCGAATCTTTATGTACATGGACATTACATTACTTTATCGGAATACTTAATACATAACAAAAACAGAAACACAAGGATCGTAATAGTTTAGTATCTTTGGAAACTCAGAATATAATCTTCTAATCGTGGTGAATGATCTTCGACATCTCCCATAAGATCTTCCCCTTTTTGTTTTCTAACCTAAAACCTTTCTTTAAATCATGGGGAAAAGAAAACATATAAAGGGTGAGCTCAAATGCTCAGTAAGGGTAAGCATGGATAAAATAAAACAAATCATATACATTTGAACTTAAAAACATGAAGATAATATTTAAACATCAGAATCTTGAGCAATGACATAAATCATGGAAGTACGTAAGGCATAGATCATAAAGAAACATTAATCATGATAAAATAGCATGTGAATTAAACATGTAAATATGGAAAACCATTAAGCACATGATATGATTTCCATAGTAGACAAGTCATTGCTGCAAAGACCATCTAAGTGGACAAAGTCCCTTTCTGAATCGAGTTCACTTCTCATTCCAGTCATGTATTACTGAACCTGTTTTACTTTCCATTCCATCCTTGTCTATATCATGAGATATAAATCATTACCCAATTCATTGGAGGGAGATATAGGTCCCACACATCTCATAATGAAATCATTCATACTTATGCCACAAAATAAACATACATCATTCATAATAACCCAACAAATAAAATGGGTTTCATAAACATCATCCCATCACCACATAATCCATATTAAATAAATGGATATCATTTCATAATAAGAAAAGTGAACCATGTAAATCATAGAGACATTAATCTTGAAACATACACGTATGAAATAATGTCATCTTAGATGGAAAATGGTTTTGATAAAACATTTGAAATGAATTCTTGAGGAAAATATCCTTTCTTCTTCAAAATAAACTTCTTTTCACAAAACATCATGCAATTTTAAAATAAATATATTTTTTTGAAAATATTCATGAAATATTTTGGAGGAATATTCATGAAAATAAGGCCTTATAAAACTGTAAAAATATTTTCGTGTCGTATAAGTTAAAAAAACATTCTTCATGTACTTTTGCCGGAAAAGTAAAAAAGTACCTCGTAGAAGAATGATTCCATATATACCATGTAGTAATGTGAAAAATGGGTAAAAAAGACATTAAACATACATGAGACCATTTTTAGTAAACATGGACATGGATGAGAACAATAACCCCAGTAAATACTTACGAATAAACAATCTCGGATAAGAACGAGATTGGAAAAGTTATCCCTTACCTTAGGTCTGATATGCTTCGTACGTATCCAAACCACCTGTATAATGATTTAAATAATTTCATTGACTTATTACAGAATCATGTTCATTTTTATTATATCATATATGGTTCACTTATGACTTTATATTACCCGTTCTTTTGTAAATTCATGTTAAAGTAGCGTTTTGGGTAAAATCGTTTCATTTGTCATTCGTTTTTTAACTTGAAATTATTCATATGATTACTTAGATCATGATTACATACATCTAGAATGTAGAAAATGATTTATATATAATATATATTCAGAATATACATATATATAATGGATCTATAAAAGGAATGAAATACACCGTTCATGGAGACGGTAGGTCGTACGTACTCATGAACGATGTTTTCCCTTCCTTATTGAATTGAATGGAATTAAGTAGATGACATAAATATATATATACATAAATCCAGTGGCATTATTATGTCATATATTTCATGATTACTTATTATATATACTTTATAATCATTCTTGAATGGTTATCATGGAGAGTGAATCTCATCGGGTCGTGGAGACGGTATTCTGTACGTACGCACGAGCGATGATATCATTCCCATGATCGTAGAATTGTATTAAAGTGTATGTATAATATTAAAGAATCAATATCACTTTACAATAATCATATATATTCATTACTTTCACAATTATATCCATCCAAGTAAGGTGGTGGTGGAAAATAGATTACACCACAGCGTGGAGACGGTATTCCGTACGTACGCACACGCGGTGATTTCGTTTTCCGTAGGATGGATAGATGGTGAAATATGGATGTTTCATACTTATAATTACATATCAGTATATTAGTGAAACTGATGTTATTACTTCATAATGAAAAAACTAAAGAATAATAAGTGGAAGATGAAATAAAGTTGAAAGAATCGGTAACAGACATTACCTCTTCTTTAAAGCACCTCTTTGAGACCTCCACTTGGGGTACTAAAATTGATCTTTGAAGAATAACAAGACCTCTTGTATGTTTCTAGGGAAGTGGAGAAGATAATTAGGCAGGGGTTGGACGTGCTTGAAGGCTCAATGTGGTGTGAGGAAGAGAGGGAGGAGGTGCCCTTTTATAAGGGAGGAGAGGGGCACCTTTGGAATAACAAAACATATTTTTTTATTATAAAGACATATTCGGTTTTTAATAGCACAAAATTGATTTATTTCGAAGCTAAGGTGGGTATGGGTCGAAATACTCTCATCCAACATAATTTAGACAAGTTTAGGTTCCTATTTTAACCTTATAATTTAGATTTCACTTTAAGTTAAATAATTTTACTTTTACTGTGTCTTCTTGTTTTATTACCCTATAAGGTTAATAAACAAACTATAACAATCCAAACAAACCCCAAGTGGTTAATAATTAATATATATATCCTTTTCTAAGTCATTTGGCCAAAACTTATATTTTTAGGAATAAAATATCAATTAATAATATAATATTTGTTTTAAAAAATATTTTATGTCATTTTGGACACTATTTGGTACTTGATTTTTATGAAAATCATAACAGAATGATTAGTTCGAAAACAGTTACTTAAATCAATAAAAACATGTCATATTAACCTATAAAATTAGTGGAATTAATAAAAAGTCTGAAATTACATTTATTTGGGTATTTATAACATCAATTATGTCAATATTTTATTAATAAGATAATTAATGCATCATCTTTGTGTCATAAATAAATTAAATTATTTAATGTCTAAAAAATATAAATAAAATACTATTATGTAGTAAATATGTTTAAATTTATAATTAATATTTATAGTCAAATTTATCTTTTGTATATCCCTATATTAAAAATGATTTACTTATTAAACATTGATTTTAACTATTTTAACCCTTCTTTAAATAAAACAATATTAAATGTCCTAATCTAATCCAAGTGGGCCTAAAGGGTCATATTTAATACCTAAGGTTGTTTTTGGTAAAATTACACTTGTCCAATATAATTAGGACATTTTTAGGGTAATAATAATATCATTTTTACCCTAAATTATCCTATTTACTTTTAACCATGGTAAATAAAAGTAAAAAGTTACTATTCACCAAAAAAAATATTTTCATCTCATTGATCCACATTTTAGTTGTTGATATTAACCGTGTCTCTCGGATTTTCGAAATTCCACTCACAGAAGCAGTAAAATTATGTTTTATGAAAAATTCAGTTTTTTAACTACCACTTAGTGGTTTCACTATTCATCAAAAAAATGAAAGTTTCCATAAAAATACCAATAATTCAGACTAAACTTTATTTGATATTCCAAATTCAAAAGTGATGACAATTTTTAAAAATTAATAACATATAAGTGGCATTTATTAATTTTAAATTTAATTCCCGTTGTCAAAAAAGCGTGTTTTTAAGAAAGTAAAACAATCAAAAGATTGATACTTTTTTATATCCAATTTCGTAGTGAAATTAATTCCAATTAACAACATTGGATTAAATGGTAAAAATATATTCTAATTATACTTTAAACCCAACTAAAAAGATAATCTAACAATATAAATTATTACAATGAAAAAAGTTGTTTTTAATTAAAATATAGTGTGTTTTTACTATTCATTAAAATATGAAAGTTATCAGAATAATATGAAAAATTTATCCAAAGTAAATTTTTATATCCTGATTCCTAATAAGAATTTTATATTGTCAAATTGAACTTATAGACAAGTCAAAAACTAGATTTAAAGTGGGTGCGCCATCAAAAGGCGGCAAAACTACATTTTATGAAAATTAATTATTTTAATCGAAAAATTGATTTTTTTCTCATACCATGTTCTAAAAAATGTTTAAGATGAATAATAATGTTATAAAATTAAAAATGTAGTTGATAATATTCATAATGGTTAGTTCATATAATATATCGTTGTTTAGCGAAACTCAGTATTGCGTACAACACACGCTATCGTGGAAGGTCGTGATTGCGTGTAATGCAAGACAAGTCAGGGATGCGTGTTGTGAAAGCTCCTTTTGGTATAGCATACAACACAAGAAATTAATGAAATTAAAAAGAATATTTTTCATAAAATCTCGGGGTGTTACACAGATAAAAGAACTATGAGGGAAAAAACAATCAATCATCAACCAAATAGGTCCCTTATTCACTCTGAACATCCTTATAAAGAACAAACCACATATATCATTATACCAACATAGAATAGATATTGAACTAACACTCACCAGACATAAACATATTTTAATACACCCTTGAGCTGTATTTTAACAAAAATATCTTGGTACCTATCAGTATCATACTCACCAATCTGATTGTATAACCATAATGAAGGTTGGTTTTTTTAAATTGACATTATAATGTATGTGTAAAAAATATATATATGTTACTACTGACACATTAATTATCTTATCAATGGAAGAAACACCCCATTAGGGGTATAAAAAAACACCACATGCCAGGTCGACCTAAAAGGGTCCTCACAACTCTTATGGACAAGGGAAGAGCTATCAATCTTAATATAAATTTTCACCCTATAGATCCATGTAGCCTTCCATCATAAGGAATTATATGAATTTTCATCCCATTTGAGTTGAATTACAAAACAAAACCTATAGGGTGAAACACCATCTACACTTTTTATGACAATTAAAATAATTATACACCATCATTAAAAATAATCACACTCTATTATGACTATAAAATATAAATTATACATTAAAATTTGGATTCATGAGAAGAAACTTTCTTATTCTACACAAGAGTAAAAGTTAATCACTAACATCTTGCTAATGCATGATAGAAATTAATTTCATAAAAATTATTAACTCTTCACAACATGTACATATCTAAAGCTGAAAATAATATATAAATGTAAAATCTAAATTATTAATAGCAATCCCCTATCCTAGGAAACCATGAAATCGTAACTGAACATGTGTTTTTGATGAACCAGTCCTATATCCACCATAGATTTGAACTCATTCCTAATACTCACATATACTATATTCAAAATAGTAATACAGTAGGAAAGGAACACCTATGATACCAATTTGACATTTCCCATCCCGGACACCACTAATCTAATGAATATATCTAATTCATTAAAAAGAGTCAAGGGAGCATCTCCATCTGTTAGAAGCTATTGAATAGCAGTGAGGGCCTATGGTGTGTATGAGTAGATAATATTCTGTCTTATAAATGTAAAAAAATATCATAAATAATAATATATAATAATAAATAATAATAAAACATAGTGAAAATTAATATATAAACTGAAACATAACATATTTCAATAAAAAATAGAATGATATAAATTCCAAAAAATTCTCATCATACATACGGCAATGTTCACCCTCTGGGATGTCCCTACATGTAGGAGTACGTGAATGAAACAAAAATTAATGTACATGGTTCTAATACTACCTCTGAGATATCCCACATACCTGATCCCTATGACTCCATCGAGCTAATCCAGACTAATAATTATAATCCCCACGATCATATCTGCTATATAATGCAACCATGGTCTATATCTCGATCCATCATGTACCCATTCTCAACTTGATGATGAGACATATGGTATACACACAAACTGAGGTCTATGTACAGGTATGAGAATTAATCTATGTAGGGAACCCCAATAATGAACATATAAATGTGTTATCATGTTTCCATTGTTATGAAATATTCCCAACATATGTAGGAAAAACATGAGTATTAAAGAAAATAATAACATCAATAGAAACATAGTTCATTCCTTTGGAAAATATTTCTTATCGACCATATCTTAATATAGCAACGTAAAAATACTCATTGTGATTATTCCATATATATATATATATATGTGCCAATTAATATATATATATATATACATGAAAATGAAATTGAAATGAGACATCAGAATAAGAATTCTATCAACACAATTATGAAAAATATAGTCCACAGTTGATCATACGATCCTTGATATGGTCTAATGTACATCCTATGACTGGGGATCTGAGTTCTATGTATTACCACTCAATCCATATATCATTATGTTGATCCTATATTATGTAATCTAAATCTACAATTACTCATTCGACCAACAACAATATATCTCTTAGCAAGATACATCACCAAAGTGGGATACATGATATTGCCATTGGATCACATGCAATCTCCTCTATTCAATATAATATGAAGGATTCCATGTATATATTGGACACCCTATAAGTGTGGAATTTAAAAATATTTCATAATACTAATTCCACATATAATACACCCAGAAATATAATTCCTATGTCCCAACCCATAAGAAATCCTGACACTGTAAGCTGGACAATAAATTTGGGGGTGCCCTTTGAAAATATGTAAGGAATAATCTATATTTCTATTATATCACCACGAAATCATTCAATATTTTTCTCAATAACCTCATCCCCAAACATGTATAGGAGACACTATAATGGAGAATCCATCAATCCCAAGGAGTATCCTAGGCATTGAAGGATGAGATCAAATCCATTTAAAGTGATCTCCTCTACATCCTACTACATGGATGAAACACACTCACCTATTAACATTTGGAGTATTATTTAATTATTGTAAACTAGAATATCAAATATTGAATCAGTATATGAGGTGTCCATAAAACTAACAGAAACATACCATTGTATTACTATTCATGGAGGACTAATAATGTAAAATGGACATACAATAATAGTATCATTGTTATTTAATTATGTTATTCACAGAAGATGGACCCTAGAATGTACGACTATAAATTCTAATAGAACAAAGATTAAAAGATGGATGTGAAGAAGCTTGATTGGAAATCCCAAGATATATGTATCAGCAACCAGATCCCAAGAATTACATTTATAGATCCAAATAGACAAAGGGAAGAAGATGGATTTCATGTAGTACTTCTAGAAATCATCAATAGTAGGGTTTAATATTTAGATCCTAGGATGCACATATATTTATCATGATAAAAAGATAGGTAATAAAAATTTACTATTCAATTGGTTCGGTGAAGTACATCTAGGCACCCCAATAAGAATAATCTATATAACATAAGGCACATCAGCAAAAAACCAGGAAGCACCTATGACTATCATAGTTATGTCCACAGTATCCATGTGGATGAATTAATGATTAGGTAGGGTGGCCTAACTCCTAATAACATAATTAAGGTTATATCCTGATAGGATTACAAGTACTATATGGGTTCTTTGGTGACACTCTCTACCATATATACCCAAAATCAACGTACCGGCACAGGGTCATTGAAACATCATGCAACCCACTGATTCCCTCAAGTCATTAATTAAAAAGGAATCGTACTAGGGATCCTTGGAAATGATAAAAACCATTAGTAATATAATATGTCAACCACGAAAGGTCAATGTAAATACATAAAAGCTTCATGGGATCCTCAATGTCGAACTTAAGGGGATTCATCTTACATGGAATCCATGGAATGGTATTCCAAGGCAGATGAATCCAACATGGGATCCTTAAAATAAAAATCAAGTATAAGGATCCTACAAGTGATTCCCTAGTTCAACAGGTATGTGAAGGAATCCAACAGGGGACCCTCGGTAATAGGGATAAGGTAGATTTATCATATATGGGATCCACTAGTTGAAAAGAAAGGGTGGCCACTAGACCCAATTGGATGAGTCCATGAATACCCATCTAATGAGATGTCTCATATCCTACCTCAGATCAAGTGTCCCATTCGTAGGAGAGACACATATGCGATTACGAGAGGAAAATCCTCTCTATTTAGTAAAAATCTGAAAAACACTCCAAGTATTCATCAAATCACCTAAATGGTTTTACTATTTTGATCTATTTGGAATGATACTAAAAATTGACTACTCAGGTATCCCATTTATACTCATGGGCATACATATACAAAGCAGCCCTCCAAAGGGTTTCATAGAAAGAGTATTCCATGTGTGAAACCCTATACATGGTGTGTACCATCGAATAATCACCTAGTTATGTACTCATGTTAGGCATGGATTGTACAAAATCATGTACATGTAATATATAACCTATACATGGTGTGTACCCTTCCGAGGGTGCCTACATGTGTACCTCACATGGATTAGAAATTTATTTAACCTATACATGTATTTATGCATAGAATGCGATCCACATAGGTTCTAATCTTCTAACCTACATAAGGTACCCTTCCATTTATTATTCATAGCCATCTACTTATACATGGTGATCATCCAACACGGGGTCTGCATGTGTACTCTACCTAGCCATGTGACCCAATGCAGGTCATCTGTCTAGGTACTCGATAACATGGCTATGTAAAAATACATGAAATGTATACCAAAAAAATGTTGTGTACCTGTAATAATGTTATCAGTGCTAAATGTGATGTACACATGACATATGTTGTCACGAACCGTCCCCCGGAGCCCATGTCGTGACATCCCCAAACCCGCCTTCCATAGGTCAGGGGCTAGCGACTAGTACCAATGGTGTAACTCCCTAAAACTGGGAAGGCATTGCCTTTATAACCTATAAACACACACACAAGAAAGTACATAGTTGGATGAAACACCAAGTAAACTGTATAACAAAAGAGTGATGAATGTAAAAGGGGCCAGAATACAATCCCAATAGTAAAGGTACAAGTACAACTGAAATGAAATACAACTAAAGATAGTGAAAAGACAGCTACTCAGTCATCCTCTAAGGTTCCTACCTAAAGGGTAGGTACATATCACCTCCTCATCACTCCACGTACCATCCAGTCTTGGTACTCTCAGCTTTTATCACCATTGTCCATCGTCTACATCCAACACAACAAAGTGCGGGCATAGCCCGTGCCGGGGTGAGTATAACGATACTATGTATTGACCCAGAGACCGTCAATGTCTCACAAAATCCATCAAGGATAAACCAAAAAGTATGAAATCAACATATAACCCTACTAAATTATATTCCCATACATATACCTATGTTATTATGTAATCCATCTCACTAATTAGAAAAAAACAAAAGTACTAACTCAACTCAACCGTGATTTTATTATATGGGTAGTATAAAGTAACATCCCCAGTAACATTATCGAAATCTCGGATGCTAGAGAACTACTAAATCGAGTACAATGGGCCTTCTACGGAACCAAGTGTGCTTCCCACTAAACTTGGACTGCTAAAGCACTCCTCTTGTCAGGTATCGTGGGTCTCCCTCATCACACAAAGGCGCTCCCCAACATGGGTCGGTCGCGTCACCAAGCGCACTCCCCCTCGTATCCTACTGAGGTACTCCTCCTATAGAGTACCATGGGTTTGCCGCGTCACCAAGATTTCTCCTCCAATGAGTCTCTATCGCAACACCAAGGCACTCCCCACTAGGCTAATAAAGCCACTTCGAGTAAAATGGTCAGCAGTCGTCTGGTATCAGCCAGCTACCAGGTCTCCGCACTACGCTTGCTCGTCTCTAGGAGGATCTACTCCATGAGCTACTAGTCGATACTACAACTGTCATTAAGTCACATGAAGATGTATCTCAAAGGTCTGTCATGTCATAGGGGTCTCAACACAATAGACGGTGCATCAATCAGACGCCCAGTCTATGAGTTATTATCCTTTTAGTCCCGGGGGACCGGTTGGATTCATGCATGATCCAATATGAATGTATCTAAATTATACCCAAAATTCAAGTGGGGTATACTCAAAGGGACCGTCATGCTCCCTGGTTACCAGTTCCATGGACGGTTCGTCAAACAGATGCCTGGTGGCAATGATATGGACAAAAGAATGTAAAGGGTCGTAGTGGGCATGTGTACAGTATGTCCCTGTCGGACCAACCCAACACGAACTAGTCTGGGCTGACCCAGTTTGTGTCGACCCGGCCTGACCTATTTGGTCTATCCCAGCCTATTGGGTGGTCCAGCCTGTTGGGTTCAACCTGGCCCAATAGGCCTAGCCCAGCAGGACGCGAGGGGGTGCGGAGGGCCGAGAGGGCTCAGACCGGCAGTGAGGGAATCGACCAGCCACCGGTCGGCTCGAGGGAAGTTAGGCCCTGAGGGATCCGCGTGTGCGGCTCACCCTGGAGGGGGCCATGAGGGTGGCATGACCCAAGGCATGGGGCCGGTTCTTTCGGGGTGGCGGGAGGGCGTGGGCCGGTTCGGTCAGGGCTCCGCGAGGGGCTGGTTCGGCAAGCGGCTCAGAATGCAAGTGCGCGAGCTCGGTTAGGGAAGCTCAGAAGGCTGGTGGGCCTGCGCGGCTGGTGCAGCTTTAGAGGCCGGTGGGGTCGCAACCGATGGGCAGCGCGGTCAGCGAGCAGCGCGGCCGGTGGGCGGCGCGACGACAAGGCGACGCAGGTCACAGAGGTCGCGGGAGGCATAGACTTTTCCTTCATTGCCTTCGATTCCATTTTCATCGTCCTATGTTTAAAAACACCACGATGATGAACATAGGGGGGTCGGGGCAGGCAGGTTTGGCCCGCACCCTTTGCGTTTAGAATTGTAGCAAGCTGTTCATCAAGAACATAAACAATGAATGATCTTGGAAGATAATTTAAAACATAAATTCCCATAATCCCTCGATTATTTATACTCCCAAACCAATAAAGGAATAATAGTGGAGATCATTAGAATTTTTAATCAAATAATGAATAAACCCCTACAACTTCCGGAAGCAATGCATTCCCTACCCGCGAGGAAAACATATGCGGATCAACTTGAAAATAAGTTGATCTGCGTTCTGTGTTTTTAGAAGGAAAGAATCAAGGGAATATAATCATACTTAATTAATAACCTTAAATTGTTCATTGAAGATGATGAAAAGGGATGTTCGGTCATCAAAAATGCCCCACGTCGGTTGTCTACGCAAGCTGTTTCCGAGGAAGAAGTTGAAGACGTTCCTCCTCGGCATTCTTCGTGGAGAAAGCATTCTTCATGTTGGAAGATTTCTTTGTTGAAGAGCATAATCCTCCAAGTGTTGGGTGTCGCATCCCTTTACCAGCACTTCATCGCTTGGTGAAGTCATCCCAAATCCTTCTCCCAAGCTCCCTACAAATAGGAGTGGGGGGGAAGGTTGGTAAAGATCGTGGAATTTATGATGGTTCATTTATTTGGAACGTTCCTAAATTTCAACGACACTATTACTTAATTTAAAAAGGGGACAATCCAATTAACTAAGATGGCACAATTAATAAGGTGTGTTGGCATAATTAAAAATTGTGGAGGTGTGGAAGAGGCTCCCCCAACATTTATAAGGGGGGTTGAGAGGTTTTCCTCTCCTCCCATTTATAGGGGGTCGGGTGGTCCCCACCAAAATAAATCAAGAAGAGGAGGATTAGTTATGGTGGAACCCACCCCAGAACATCCTCATGGTGGGTGGTCATAAAAAAATAAAATCTAATATGAGCTTATTTTAATTTATTATTTTGACGAAAAACACAAAAACTAACTTTTACCCTCGACCAACTTTCGTTGAGGTGAAAGTACTCATTAGAGAAATATTGGTGTTGTGAGTTCAATGGTGCCCTTTGATTTCAATTCAAAGTAGCGGTTCAAAATATCGAAAAACCTATTGACACGTTTAATGAACGTACTTGAAATAATGTTCAGAAATTCTTTTCGGGCACTCCGGGCCTCCGAATCGCATGCCGTCAATTTTCGCAGGCTCGTAAAATTCCCATTTTTTAAAATCAATTACATGGAAATTCTGGGTCTTTACATTCTCCCCACCGTAGGATTTACATCCCCGTAAGCCACAACTCAATCTAAATGACAAATTGGGGTACTGAGCATGCATCTGAGCCTCTCACTCCCTTGTGCTCGCCTAGAGTTTCTCGTGTTGCCAATGAACGTGCACCAGAGGTATCGACCATCCATGAAGGGCCCACTCCTGTCGATCCTCAGTCTCTACGGGAACCTCAGTATAACTCACCCATTCGTCAATGTCCAGCTCACCATGGTCGATGATGTTAGAAGGGTCATGCACATATCTTCCAAGCTGGGATACATGGTAGACGTCGTGCACCCGGTGCAACTGAGGTGGTAGAGCTAACTGGTATTCCACCTCACCAACTCTTCTGAGGACCTTAAAATTTCCGATGAACATCGTAGATAACTTCTCACCTCAGAACAATCTCTGTAGACCTCATCGGGGTGAGACCCATAGAAAGATGTGGTCGGCATCCTCAAATTTCAGAGGTCTCTGTCTCATATAATCATGCAACTTATTTCTGCTATGTGGAGTCATCATCGACTCCAGGATGATCTGCAGCTTCTCTATGGTATATCGTACCATCTGTGGTCCCACTAGTGCTGACTCCCCTGGGTCAGTCTAGCACAAAGGTGATCTAAAAGTTCTCTCGAAGAACTCCCTGAAAGTTGTCATCCCTATGCTAGAGTGATAATTTTTGTTGTATGAAAACTCCACCAATGGTAAGTGATCCTCCAATATTTGAATGAAGTCAAGGAAAAAAGGACGTAGCATGTACTCGAGGGTCTGAATGGTTCTCTTAGTCTGACCATCCATCTACAGATGGAAGGTGGTGTTCAAACGAAGATGTGTTTTGAAAACCTCATACAACCTCTTCCATAGCCGAGAATTAAAATGTGTATCACGATTAGAGACAATCGTCGTGGGTACTCCATGTATCCACATAATCACTTTCACATAGAGGTGTCCCTTGCTCTCTGTTGAACCCAACTCTCTAACCAGTAGGAAGTGGGTCAACATGGTGAGTCGGTCAATGATCACCCAAATAGAGTCATGTCTCTAGGATGTATGTGGATGCACTATCACAAAGTCTATGGATATCCTATCCCTCTTCCACTCAGCGACTTCTAATGGTTGAGCCAAGCCTACTGGTACCTGATGCTCCATCTTCACTTGCGGACAAATGAGGCATTTGAGAGGAAAACTCTACTTCTGGCCTCTTCATTTTTGGCCACTAGTGTTATCGTCAGAGATCCTGGTACATCTCCTATACTCTTGGATGAACTTCTAGAGGGGATGTTTGGAACTCCCTCAACACTTCCTCCTGAAGTGAAAATTGTACCATGTAACATCCTCTGAAGAGAATGACGTGCTCCCCACCATTAAAAAATCCATCAGGTGTCTACCCTTTGGATATCTGAGCACATCAAGCCTGACAGTCAGGGTCCCCACATTGCGCCTCCCTAACTCACTGAAGAAGTGGGGGAGTAACTGTAAGCGTCTATAGAAAGGATGCTCCATATCTATCAGAAGAGGATATCTCCCCAGACGCCAACTGATCGGTCGCCTCTCCTAGTAGTTATATACCAGATAACCTGCTCAGTGCATCTATAATAACATTCCCCTTCTTAGGAGTATAGACTATCTCAAAGTCATAGTCCTAGAGGAACTCATTTCAGCGCCGCTATCTCAGGTTCAGGTCATTTTGGGAGAAGATATACATGAGTCTCTTGTGATCAGGGTACATAGTAAAATGATCACCCATTAGATAGTGTCGCGACATCTTCAAGGTGAAGACCATTGCTGCTAACTCCAAGTCATGGGTAACATAGTTCTGCTCGTGTTGTATCAGCTGTCGAGTACAATATGGGATCACTTCTCACTCCTACATCGAGAGACATCTAAGTTTGGTCCCTCATGTGTCGCAATAAACTATCTACCCTATGCCATCCTCTGGAAGCCTCAAGATAGGGGCACTAGCCATCCCCTTCCTCTGCTCTTGAAAACTCCACTGGCATTTCTCTTACCACACGAAGGGTTTCACTTTCATTATCAATTCTGAAAGTGGTGATGCAACTCTGGAGAACTCCAGCACAAACCTCCAATAATATCCAGCCAAACCTAGGAAACTTCGTACCTTGGTCACACTACTGGGTGGCTCCCAAGCAGGTACCACCTCAATCTTTGCTAGATCTACTACAACTCCAGCCTCTAATATGACATGTCCCAGGATGTGACCCATTATGATCTAGAACTGGAACTTTGAGAGCTTACCATAAAGCTGGTGCTATCGGAGTGTGTCCAGTACTACCTGAAAATGATAGGCTTGCTCTTAGTTAGTAGTCGAGTATATTAGAATTTCGTCGATGAAGACTATGAAAAAGTGATCGAGGTATGGCTGAAAGATCCTGTTCATGAGTCCCATGAACAATACTGGAGCCTTGGTTACATCGAATATCATGACTAAGAAATCATAGTGTCTGTAACGACACCTGAAGTCCAGCTTCTGCACATTCTCATCTCTCACTCTGAGATAGTGATAGACTAATATGAGTTCTATCACTGAGAACCACTGTTCTCCCTTCACCTGATAAAAGAGGTCATCAATCCTCGGAAATGGGTACTTTTTCTTCATGGTCACCCGGTTTAGGTGACTGTAGTCGAAACCAAGACTCATAATCCCATCCACCTTCTTGGCGAACATAATCAAGGATGCCCAAGGTGAAACCCTGGGCCAGATGAATCCCTTCCCCTAAAAGTCCTCTAGCTGTACCTGCAGCTCGTGAAGCTCCGTGAGATCCATCCAATATGCTGGTGTAGATATTGGTGTCGTCCCATGGTACAAGTCAATGTAAAATTCCACCTCTCTGCGAGGAGGTAGACCCGGGACATCATCAGGGAAAACATCAGTATATTGGTCCACCAATACAGGATAACTCAAACTCTCCACATAAATAGCTCCGAGGTTAAGGCTAGTTAACTGATGATTGATCGGCTGAACTCTCCTCAGAACAAGTCCATAATGTACTGCATAGTCTCCCTTCTTACCGATGAAGGGACACCTGGTACCATCCACGTGGAAACACCAAAATTTTCACCTTATATAGTCAATCTAAGAATGGACTGTAGATAACCAATCCATACCCAAGATTATGTCATATGGCCTTGACGCCGCTAAAAGTAGATCCCAGCTGAAGCTCTCGCCTCCAAGAGTAAGCTGACACTGTCGGAACCAGTGCGTAATCGTCGAATATGCTCCCATAGGAGTCTCTATCCATACGGATCGAGCCAAAGGCTCTTGCCGAATCTCTATTCACCGAATAAGGGTAGTGGAAATAAAATAATGACTGACACCTGTGTCTATAAGTTTTGATTCTAAGGTTCAGTAAACATAGATCGTACCTTGTATCATCTTCGGAGCACCACGATCGTAAGCTTCAGCTGCCTGGTGTCGAGATCTCCCCTAGACACCTTCTCCCTGGAGTTGGGGTGGACCTCCTGGTGGTGGTGGAGGTAATATCTCAAAACTTCACCCACCACCAGCTACATGACCATATCCTTTTCCACGTCCTCCTGTTCCCTTTGGACCGCTTCGATAAAACCTATGTCTCTGCTTGGGCAGTCCTTTGACCATCTACTGATCAACCGAATGGCGGGTCAGACAGTCACAAGCCATGTGACCCTTCCCGTTGCATGAGTAACAATTCCCGCTCTTGGAATGTCTGTCCCCACTTCGTGTTCCCCGCACAACCGATTAGGAGTCATGTTGTCGTCCACCTGTAGGTCTCGTCCTCTTGGACCTCTATGACATTCGTCTGCTTCCAGCAACATAAGACTCTGCTACGTGATGACTGGTAGTGGGTCTCACTGTTGGTGACTGCTCAACAAGGAAACTCTCCACTAAGAGGGCTCTCTCTTACACCCCCACCTACGTCGGGATGCTGAGTGAGATCATCAAAGCTCTAATCTCTCTTTTGAGCCCCTTCTCGATGGTACAGGCCCTGAATACTGGGTATCACACAATATAAGTGGAGTAGCATGAGAGGTCTGTGAACCTTGATAAGTACTGAGCTATAGTCATGCTTCCCTTCTACAGATGAAGTAACTCTTGTATGCGCACTGCGCAGAGAGTCGCTGGAAGAAACTCTGCCCGAAGCAGGCTCTCGATGTTTTTCCAGAGAAGCGTCACCTCGTCATGAACCCGGAGCCTAAAGCTCCACCATCTGCCTGTAGTTTCCTGTAATAGGCTGGAAGTAAGGATCACCATGAGGTTTTCTAGTGTCCCTACGAGTAGGAAAAATCTCACCACAGCCTCTAGTCATTCCTCATCTGCCTGTGGGTCCGTCTCTCCCCTGAACCTGGGTGGCCACTATCCCTGGATCTCATGAAATTCCCTTATGTGGTCTGCACCATCTACTAGTGGGGATGGTGGCATCAGTGGCCCAATGGGGAGTGGTACCAATGGTGCCTTTGCTGGAAAAGGGCCATACACCAAGGCCTCATCGCTCGGTGGGCTATCAGTGCGTACAACTCTCGGAACTCCAGCCGGCTGTCTGCATGGAGGCATCCTGAAGAGAAACATGTGTTCTATAGTTAAATGTTATACCTAGTGAGAAGAACTAGTTGACCTCGCATAAAAATAACTTTTGAAAACACACACACAATCAGTGTTTTCATGCACTGTGTTTGAAATCAGAAGTCAGGGTCCTGGTGAATGGATACATCGGTCGCCACACCAATATCGGGCTCTCTGAACTGAAAACCACACTCACTACACTTAACACTATTACTTCACAAAAAATATCTGATTGATAAGTTCTGCGGTAGAACCGACTCCTATGATACTGATTTGTCATGTCCACTCCCCCAGGGCCCCTTCCCTGACATCCCCAAGCCCGCGTTTCATAGGCCAGGGGATGGCGAGTTGCACCAATGGCATAATTCCATAAACCTGGGAAGGCATTAATTTTATAACCTATAATCACACACACAAGAAAGCACACAGCTGGACGAAACACCATGTAAACTGTATAAAAAAAGAGTGTTGAAAGTAAAAGGTTCCAGAATACAAGCCCAATAGTAAATGTACAAGTACAACTAAATTGAAATATAATTGAAGAAAGAGAAAAGAAAGCTATTGGATCATCCTCTTAGGTTCCTACCTGATTGGTATGTACAGGTCACCTCCTTAGCACTCCATGTCTATCTGTCTCCTCTGGGTACTGACACGACATATGGTCTACCTCCGGGTACCTTTTAGTCCTGGTACTCTGAGCCTCCGTCAGCGCTGTCTGTCATGAGCATCCAACACAATGAAGTGCAGACATATCTCGTGCTAGGGTGAGTATAACGACCCTATGTAGGGACCCCGAGACCCTCACAGTCTCACAAAATCCAATAAGGATAAACCACAAAGTATGAAATCAACATATAAGCCTACTTAGGTATATTCCCATACATATACCTATGTTATTAAGTAATCCATATCAATCATGAGGAAAACACAAGAGTATAGACACAGGCCAACCAAGATTTTATTTTAGGGGTAGTATCAAGTAACATCCCCTGTCAGATTATTGAAACCTTGGTAACTAGAGAACTCAAGCTCAATTGAGTACAGTGGGAATGTCACAACACCAAATGAGATTCCCACTAACCTTGGACTAATGAGGTACTCCTCCTGTCGAGTACTGTGGGTCTTCTGTGTCACACAGA
Source organism: Viscum album (assembly GCA_963277665.1). Taxonomy (NCBI): domain Eukaryota; kingdom Viridiplantae; phylum Streptophyta; class Magnoliopsida; order Santalales; family Viscaceae; genus Viscum; species Viscum album. Next base: position 597,769,581 of record OY728135.1, on the reverse strand, counting down.
GGCACTCCCCACCGTGGGACTGCCACGTCCCAAAGTTCACTCCCCCACATAGCCTGCTGCGGTACTCCTGTGGTCGTGTACTGTGGGTCTGGTGCATCACCAAGCACGCTCCTCCACCATGGGTCTGCCGTGACACCAAGTCACTCCCCACTAGGCTAGTAGAGTCACTTCGAGTCAAACGGTCAGTAGTTCTTAGGTCTCAACCTGCTACAAGGTCTCTGCACTACACTCTCTCGTCTCCTTGAGGATCTGATCCATGAGCTACTGGTCGATACTCCAACTGTCACGAAGTCCCATGAAGAAGAATATCAAATGTCAGCCATGTCATAGTGGTCTCAATGCAGTAGACAACACGTCAATTGGACGGTCGGTTTGTGTGTTATTATAATTTCAGTCCCGAGGGCCCAGTTGGATTCGTTAATGTTCCAACCTAACTATATCTCAAATATACCCCAAACATTAGTGGGGTATACTCAAAGGGACCTTAATGATCCAATATTACCATCGCCAATGACATTTCGTCAAACCGATGTGCGGTGCCAATGATATGGCCAAAAGAAAGTAAAGGGTCATACTGGGCTGAGGTCCAGTCCGACCCGGCCTGACCCAGTCTGGGACGACCTGCTTCGGGTCGACCCGACCTGACCCATTGGGTATGGCCCGACCCGTTGGGCAGGACAGCCTGTTGGGTGTGGCCTAGCCCAGCACACCACGAGGGGCTACAGAGGTCCTAGAGGGCATGGACTGACCATGAGGGCATGAATCAGCCACGAGGGTGTGGACCAGTCGTGGGTCAGCGTGAGGGCAGTTCAGCTCGGAGGGCACCGCATGGGTGTCTCGTCCTAGAGGGTTCCGCGAGGGCGGCTTGGCCAGGGGCACGTGGCATGTTCGGCCAGGGTGCCACGAGGGCACAGGCCAGTTCGGACAGGGTTTCGTGAGGTCAGGGCCCGGTTCGTTCGGGGGCTCAGAAGGATGGTGGGATAGCACGGCTGGGGTGGCTTGGAAGGCCGGCGGGAGGCACGACCAGCGGGCAGCGGGCTTGGTGGGCGGCGTGGTTCGTCCTGGGGCAGCAGAGTGGGTTCGGCCGGGGTGTCAGAGCATCGCTTGGGTGGCACGGTTCGTGGAGGCCACAGGTGGCGCGACCTTTGCCTTGTTCGCCTTTGACGATGTCATCTCCTTCCTCCATTTTGAATAACACCAAAGAGATGAATGGGGGGGTTAGGCCATGTTTGTTTGGACCACACTCTCTGTTTTTAGAGTGGTAGCAAGAGATTAATCAAGAACATAAACAAAGATCGAGCTTATAATATATTTTAATACAATAATTCCCATAATCCCTCAATAATTTTTTTCCCATACCCACAATGGAAAAATAGGAGAGAACACGGGAAGTGTTTATCTAATAATGAATAAAACCCTATATTTTCTCACAACACATTATTCCTAACCCAAAAGAAAAAAATCGGCGAATCAACATGATAATAAGTTGATCTGCGTTCATTTTTTTTAAAAGGAATGAATCAATAAAATAAAATCATACTTAATTAAAACCCCTACCTTGTTCCTTGAAGAATATGAGGAGGGTAGGTCGGTTGTTGAAGACATCCCACGTCGGTTGCCTTCGCAAGGTACTTCTAGGGAATAAGTTGAAGACATTCCTTGTCAGCATTCTTCATGCAGGAAGTGTTCTTCATGGAGGAAGTGTTCTTTGTTCGGGAGTGTAATCCTCCAAGTGTTGGTCATCGCGTCACTTTACCAGAACTTCCTCACTTGGGGAAGCCATTCAAAATCTTCCTCCCATGCTCCATATATATTGGAGAGGGGGGATTTTAGGTAACGATCATGGAATTAATAACGGTTCATTTTTAGGAACCTTCCAAAATTCCAATGACTCTATTTCTTAATTTAAAAAGGGGAAAGCCAATTAACTAAGTTCGAACAATTAATAAGGTGTGTTGGCATAATTAAAAACTTTGGAGGTGTTGAAGAGGCTCCCCCACATTTCTGAGGGGTGTTGAATGGTTTTCTTCTCCTCATAATAACATGTTAGTCGGATGGTCCCGACCACAATAAATAAAGAAGAGGAGGTTTAGTTCGGGTGGAGCCCACCCCTGAACATCCACATGATGGGTGGTTACAAAAAAATAAAATAAAATATGAGTTAAATTTATTTTATTATTTCAACAAAAACCCAAAAACTAACTTTTACCCTTGACCAACTGACAACGAGGTAAAAGTCTTTTAAGTGAAATACTGGCGTTACGAGTTTAACGGTGCCCTTGGATTTTAATTCTGAGCACCGGTTTAATTTTTAGAAAAACCCACTCGTACGGTTACTAAACATACCCGAAGTAAAGTTACTAAATTTATTTCGAGCACTCGGGGCCTCAGAATCACACACCATCAAAATTTGTGGACTCGTAAAATTCTCATTTATTTTTATTAAAAAAAATAAATGGGAATTCCGGGTCATTACATATGTTCCTGAACAACATGCCGTATTATCAGGACATTTGAATGGGAAACCCCTCGAATCAACTAGAAACCCTCATTTCATCATCAAAAGGTATTTATCACCCCACTAGGTATCATATTATTTCATAAGTAGTGTATACAAAGAATTAATATATTTGGATCTATATAAAAAATATAAATAGAATACATTTGAATTTAATCCTTCGAATCTTTGCACATTTTTGTGATCCGTAAATGCAGAATGCCGATGAAGCTCCTCCCAATCCCTGCTGTGGAACATCCATTTATCTATCCCACATTCCCTCTCTCCCCTATATATCCTCCCATGTTTATAGTGAAATAATCTTATAAAGTTTATAGAATATAATCCATTTTATTGTGGTGAATATAATAAGGGAAAATAAAAAGAATAAAGGAAAAGAAGACGAAAAAGGTGCTTATGACCACCCCAATGCATAATAACATTTTATGCCCTCCTAAGGAAAACATACTTATTATGAGATCAAAGGAGGAGACAAATCTCATTTTATGATTTTTTCAAAAGATATATGTGAAAAAGATTGTGTGAATAAATTAATAATTAATGGAACTATTATTAAGTATTAATTTTTCTATAAAAATCCAAATGGTTTAGAATTCCACAAAAAAAATTATCTAAGGGAAAACATCATATTTCTAGAACTATACTGTCCTCATAAAAGTCACATGAGGTCATTTTATATGGTAAAATATCCATATTACCTATTATAGACCCTTGATAATGAAAACTAAAATTTTAGCACAAATTTCTAGTCCATAAAACATTGGTTCTTATGACAGAAGGTGGATCAATGCTATTAGATAAACTGTTTGGATGGTGGGTTTGAGGTTGGATCATCACATAATTAGTTATTCTCTTGTCCTTTGTGTTTGAGGAGTTTAATACTCTAAATCTTTTGTATTAGTTGGATAACCTTGTGATATTTTTGGATCAAGTACAATCCCAGAGTTTTGATCTTTCTATCAGATTTTTTGTGGCTGGGTTTTGTTAGATGAGCTTAGAGAGATAATGGAAGATTAGGATGAGTGCACTACCACAGGATTGACAGTTCTATCTAGATATGGAGTAGTTTTAGTTGTTTTGGATGATTTTTTCCTTTCAAAATTTTATATATATTACACATGGTAATGTATACTCCGTGTCCACGGGGATGGAGAACACAAGGGGGTGTATATATTAGTTCCATATAGTGGATCCCAAGTCATTCTGCAAAACATCTGAGACACTTGAGATCTATGATTTGTGGAGGGTAGGTTTTGATTCCATTTATGATCATTCCATCATAATTTTAATTCATGATTGAATCTCGTGTTCATGATGATTCCTATGGTTACAGCAATGGGTTTTACATTTGTTAATTTTTTTGTACATCTAGGATCTAATGTGTACATCAAGCGGATCTTCTAAAAGTTGTGTAGTTCAGTGAGTCTTGTGTTATAAAACATTAGAATGGGATAGAGTGGCAGATAATTTAATATGGTTTTCAAACTAGAAACCTCTAGTTGGAATCTACATTCTATCTGATTTGACATTATCTTTTAAAAATTTTCTACCTAATTTTAGTTTTTTTCTAGGAAACACATATCATGCATTCATGAACAAATTATGATAGAAGATCATAAGTAAAACATTTTAGGTGGCCTAATGATATTTTGTCCCCATCCTTGTACCTACAGCTCAGTGTGCATGAAAAACTAATGTCTACATTAAGGGTGGACCAAAGGTTTCGTGATGGTTTGTGTGAGTCCGAGTGTTTCATGGTCAAACAGAGCTTATAAAATGGAGTTTTATGATTGGGCTAGTATGTCTTGAAAATCATGGAGATTGGGTATGAGATTTAGATATATTTCTATAGTAATAAGGATGTATTTATTTTATGTTTTATTATTTTTTATAAGGGGACGACTAAGTTGATGACCAATTGTTTCATGTTTTATATACCTATAATTTGTATGACTATACATTTCTTTATATTTATTATAGCATGCTTTTTTAGTTTATTTATTATGGGTAATCTGATTGTGATCCCTATACATGAGTGTGGTTATTTTCCACTATTAATTAACATTGGATAGAGTGTATAGTATCCAAACTACTCCTTTTAGACCCTCACCACTAGCTGGCATCCTATGGCATTTGAGGAGGCATGCAGGAGGCCTTATAACGGGACATATCAGGTGCTGTTTTAAGATTACATGGACTAGTTCGTTACATATTTATTAATAATAACTATATTATTCCAAAATTTTATCACATTCGACATTTATATATGATTTTATAAATATCATTTATAATAATTATCTACGATTATATTAGTTAGTTGCGATCTATTTATAATATCATGGGCGCGTAATCTTGATTTTTTGAACTTATTTCATAAAAATAGTTTTATTCTTCATTATTCTACAATAGTTCATCATTCCCAAAATATTAATGATTTAGTAATCATTGTTTTAAATGATAATTAAAAGTACAAATAATTTTAGTTTAAGGACATTGATGATGTTCATAAAAAATTATTTTGTGATGAACAAGTTATAATGTTGTTAACATTCGAATATAAAACATATTAATAAATATATTATTTATTAATAACATATTTATAGAATCACAACAACATAATAAATAAAATAATATTAATTTATGTTAACATTATATATAATTATTTAATCATTCCAGTTTTAAAAATTATATAGGTTGTAAAACTGACCAAAATGATATACAGTTATAATAATTTTATGAGTAAGGTTGTGTTGTTTTATAATTCAAATAAAAATTTCATATAATATTAAACATGTCTTAATTAAAATATATCTTCTTTATATTTATTTATATAACCATTCATGATGTGTTTTGATTATAAATTAATTTTGTCGTTTGTGTTTGCGGTACTTATCTATACACACAATTATTTTTTCCATTTAAAAAAAATGTGATAGATTTAATAGATATAAAATACTATACTATAATAATTATAAGTTGGAAATATTCAACATATTCATAATACAAATAAAATATTTTTACCTACCACAATAATCTTGTTATGAAAAATGAACACCCTAGTTTTATGGTGATGGTAGAACACATGTACACACGATAGATATTGTTTTCATTTTCATAATGGGTGGAATGGATTAAATAATGGTAGATTAATTAAAATAATATAATTATTTTATATTAATAACAAACATTTTATTATATTATAGTTTATAGAATATTTTTTTAAGATTGATATTAAGAAGAAAATACTATGAAGTATGAAAAATGCATGTTTAGAATTTCAGATTTCACATGGGAGTCTCCTTGGATATGAAGGTATATTGTAATCCTATTGAGACCATAGGCATTTGAATTTGAGAGAATATTGTAGGAGTCGAAAAATTCATTATTGTTTTAATGATATTTGAATGGATAATGGTATTTTGAAGGAGTGTAAGTGTCCCTATTTTATTAGTGAAGAAAAAAGAACATTATTTAATAACCATTATTCTAAAATAATAGAATGACACTATTCAATGGTTAATGACTCCATATGTGATAAATAATATAGTGTGTGGTGTAATATGTTTTTGAAATCCACTTCTACTAATTTTATAACATGTTTTACATATTATTCAATATCATCTATAAAGACGACCACAAATTTGTTGATGTAATCTCTAATGAATATAATCATCATTTCCATGAATATTTTTGGAGAATTAGTGAGTCCAAAAGGAATTAATATGAATTGATAGTGCCCGTACCATCTAGGAAATGTAGTCCTGGGGATATCCTCCTTCTTCACCCTTAATTGGTAATACCCCAACCGAAAATCGACAACAGAGATGTTTTGTGCTCCACGTATCAGATCAAAAAAGTCACCAATTTGTGGCATACGATAATTTTTCTTTGTCGTGACATTTTTGAGCTCATGATAACCAATGGAAAGGTACATTGAACCATCATTCCTCTTGAATAAGAGGACTGGTACACCCCATTGTAAAGCACATGGCCGTATAAATCCTCTATCCAGATTCTCTTGATGTTGTTTATTTAGCTCTTAATTCTCCACAACATCCATTCTATATGCAGTATTGGATATTATAAATTCCCCATGTATAATATCAATTGAGTATTAAACATATCATCTAGAAGGAAGGTCCAGGAAATTCCTTGAGAAACACTTCATTGAATTCCCTCACAAAAAACAATTTCTTCAATGATAGGTGCTTCCATGGACTCAGTCATCTTATCCAGATATGTGTGCTCCTAGGGAAGTAATATCAATTCATGATATGATGTTTTTAATTATGATTCATCATCCTCCTTTCACTTGTACAAAATCGGTGGTTGATTCTCTATATAGTGACTGATTTTTATCTCATGGAAATTTATGATGGCTCTAAATAATGAAATCCAATCCCGGCTAGGAATTCCATAAAATTCCACTAGATGGAGTATGCAAAAGTTCATTGGGACGTTGAATTAAAACATTGATACATGGGAGGAGTTATACTCATGGGTTGCAATGAATGCCCCATTTTTTTTACATGTCGACATCCTTACATCCATGATTTGTGGTGGTAATGGGATTGTTATACTAAATGTTCTGGATATTAAGGAATTTGTAGAACTAGAATCAAAATGTATGTTCTCTATTCCTGATTGAATAAATTGTATACCTATCACCAATTCATTTTCAGGGTTCACTTCGGCGATAGTGATGTAAAAATCTCTTTCTTTTTTTCTTGGAGGTTTTTGTTTGCCTCAAAAAATCATGGATTTGGGCACAGGTTTGAAAATTTCACCCGTTATTTGTAGTTGAAGCAATGAACAACATGTTGAGGGTATAATAGAGCGTTATCTCCTCTGTCGATGTCGCATGTTTCTCTTGTTGGTAGTTAATAGTCATGCTCCCTTCTCTCCCACACCTAATTCATTTCCTCACTATCTTCCAGCAAAATTCGGGGTGCTTTATTCCACACCATTGGCAAGAGGGGTGCTGGATTTTCTTAGCGTCATTGTATTTATCCATAAAACCACCAGAATTGATTTCCACCTTATGTTTCTTATCCCCATGATACCGCTGAGATTATCGGAAATCCATTTCATCTTTGAGGGCACATCAAACAATTTTCTCATAGTTTTCGAAGTCACGGATCGCCAGGGCTTTTCATTGGTTGTGTTTTAGACATCCAAATAAATGGTTAACCTTGTATTTCAAGGTAAAGACAAAGCTCGAGGCATATCATACATTCCTTGTGATGTTTTCCTCATACTCTCTGATGGATTCATTGCCTTTTTTTCTTTAGGTAAAGGAATTCCCTTTCTTGGTTAAGACAAAGGGTTCACATAAAATATTTATCAGAAAAATCATCCCAAAAGCCTTCCATTCCAACACCTCGATCTCCATCTATGGATTTTTATTTTTTATCAATGTCCATCATTGACCAGCTTCACCCTCCCTATGATAAGAATCCAGAAGAACCTTCTCTTGTTCGGAATATTGATGGATAGAGAATATCTTTTCATTGTATTTCATTGTTCATAAATCGAGGGATCGGAAGATCCATTAAAAGTTAGAGTCCTTTTTCTCTTTAATATCTCTATTGTGACTTGTTATTTCTTGGGGGGGTGGTTAATGTTCCTCTTGACCAATGTTTCTACTCAAAATTTGAGTCAACTAAGAGAGTTTCAAGACAAAGTTTTTGATTCCCGCTCACATTGGATTGGTCATCACTTTAGATAAGTCCTCACATTGATCTATGCATCGGTTTTTATCCTAATTACTTTTATTACAGGCAATTGGATTGAATAAAATAAACATTGGGGTAACACATACAGGGTAATCCAAAGAAAACAAAAGATGAGTTATAAATTTCTTTTATTTCCTTAACTTATGAATTTATAGGCTTCAATATAGGTTACCCATGATATAATTACCATCATATATACTTCCCCTGGGAGATTTGTAACCCAGATTGAAGCAAGGTCCATTGTCATGGACTAGTTCTCGTTCGATTCTATCTCAATGTGGTGTTTTCAGGCATTACCCCTTGGATTCATCTGGGCCAGAGCCACCTCTACCTTATCATATCTAGACAATAATTCATTTTAATTATAATCCAATTACTCAATACTCTCCAAAATTTTGGGATGATTTTATTATTCATAGTCTTATATATAATGTGTTCTCTAGGGTTTTCTAATCCTAATGCCAAAAATAACTAAACCTCCCTATGATACCAACAATCACAAACCTAATTTTTAATACATGCATAAACATAATTTATTACATAAAACCTTTACTTGATACACGATAGAAGATCAAGAGGTCTAGTGTCATTGAGGCTTAGGAACATTACATAACAACTTAGAACATAAAAAATAACATCTTTATTGAAAAATTCTTTTACATGACTGCAACATTCCTTTAATCATACCATTGCATGGGATAACCTAAAGACATGCATAATAAAAGGGTGATCTATAAATCCTAGTAAGGGAGTAATAAAGTCATAAAATAATGAATACAATATATTTTAGGAAATAGTAATATCAATGGGGCTTAATATATACATGAACATGAAGTCATGATACAAATGATTATAATAACATGAAAATGTGGAAACAACATTTTATGTGATATTAGAATGAGCCGAGGCTCATTGCATGGGTATCAGGAGTAAAACTTTATTGCAATTTAATTAGCATGAGTAAAACTTCATTGCACTTGAAATATAAGGATACTAATCAATACCCAATTCATTGGAGCGCTATCAGGGTTTATCTTTCTTAATCATTACATTTCATTCATAAATGTGTGACATGGATAATAAAACATGGATTTATCAAGCATAAAAATTTATAACATGAATAATAGTTTTGTAATACATTCATGAAACTATATAATCAGTAAATAAATGTACATAAAGGTGAATACCTGTGATTGGGAAATGGGTATGGTATTTACTACCCAATGACTTTGTCCAAGAAAATTGTTGTGCAATTTTGGCAGAAAAACGACATGAACAAAGAATTAAATAAAATGATTGATGGTAGATAAATGGTTATATAATCAGATGTATATTAAATGGATTGTAAGGGTTTATATAGATACATTTCCCAATATTTTTAAATTAATTTAGATTCATAATACAAAATAATTTCTTGAATGTAAATGATAACAGATAAATTCCTTACGGAATTTCTTCATGGTAACAGGTGTGCATGGGATATGAAAATGGAAGATAAATCATTCTCCCATCAATTAAAAAATAACGAGGGATGCATGGAGGAGATGAAAAATCATACCCCAAAATTTGTTATTGAAAACAAAAGGGTATCAAAACATAAAGAAACATGGAAAACATGAGAAATGAAGAAAATACCTTACTTGGCAGTGTGATCCCAAAGGCATTGAAGAGGCCTAAGAGTGGATTCTTGGGAGCTTGGGGAACCATTTGAAGATTCTAGAGAGAGGAGGTTTGTGGTTGGTCATGCCCCAAAGGCTTTGAGTTAAGAGGAAGTGGGAGCTATGGTGGGTTAATATAGAAAAATATTGGGAATTCTTTATTATATTGGTTTATTCCAAAACACATTAAAATAATAAAAACCACAAACCATACCATGGTTTATGGCCATGGTTTTTTCCAAAGTGGAGTGGAAAACATTATTTCATATTTACAAAGCCCAAATATCTTAAAATATTAGTCTTGTTTAGGTGAATGTGAGTCATAGTCTCAAGGAAATCATTTTATAATGACAAACTATTTTATAGATCTCGAAGGGTTCACTAAGGCTTTGTGAAATAAGAAAAACAAAAACAAAATAACATTAATTCAATGGTAAAACATATATTGGCAGAAAATACCATTTATAGTATTTTATTACATCACTATTGGGTCATTCTGATGTCATCAAACGCATTATATAATTAAATTGTATTTAAATATTACCCAAAAATTCGATTGTCTCGGAAAGTTATAAAAATTCACCGTTGGATAATTTCGACATCCTAATTATAATAAAAAATATTCATTTTATCTAAATATATTTTCTAAATATATGAATTTTTAGTTTTAAATTAGAAAACTGATATTTGTGGAAAATTCATGGGATTTGACAAAAACAACATTCAAACCTTAATAAAAATAACAATTGTATTCATAGAAATTTTACGTTCATTTATATATAATAAAAATAAATTTATTAATAATATTTTTTAATGATATTAATTAATTATTAAATCCATTAATTAATCAAAATATATTTCATAATTTAATTATAACTAAAAATACTATTTGTACGTTAAAAATTATTTACAAAGTAACTATATTAAAATGAATATATAATCATTATTATATAAAAAATGAAGCACATAATCATAGTAATAAGGTATTGTTTCATAAATACATATAACACCTGCATAAGACCTAAGGGTATGGTGTGAAATGGTGACATACTCTTGGCGTGTCTCGGATAACATCGCTCAGGTGGTAATATCTATCAACTTCCACCTCTGATGTAGGTGGTTCCGTTCGATCATAACGTGTTGAAGCATGGCTTGGGATTTATCAAGAGAGAATCCAAATTATGACACCTCCTTTTCAGGCCCCAAAAATTGGGATTATTATGGATCAATTCTACTGGATGAGGCCATCGATTCCTTTTTTTGAGTAAATTGGATTTAATAAAGCCCAATATTCAAACAAACTATGTGATCATTGTTCAATGACAATATTAGAATCAGTAACAATTCGTAACTGTATTTTGAAAAATGAAAGCAAAATACCAAAGATGTTCATATGTTATATAACCATTTTACATAATAATAAATTTAATTAGATCAAGAATAATTTCCATTTTTAACTGTTTGGGTAGTTACATCAAGTTCATCATTAGGGAGCTCATCAGCATCCTGTTTCTCTTAGGAATTGTTCCCACCTGACAACCTTTATCGTCCTTTTGAATGATAGTATACAAGCCGTTCCTAGAGATACCCAGTAAAATTATTCCATAATATACTCTTAGTTAACTACCTCCATACCCTATAGAAGGTACCATGACATTTATTTTATTTTTCTATGTACTTCCACACAACGTTCATCCCACAAATGGTTTGGTCATGTACTCTACACAACCATGGGCCACTACACTGGCTATTTGGCAGGTACTCAGCTACAAAACCAAGTACCAGTACAAAAAATGTATACCCTATACATATCTTTTACTTATAAAAATATCATTTTCCTTGAACAATAAAAATACCTAGTTTGTGTTCCCTAACTACAGACTAAGTGTTCAGGATTTCTAAATTGGGAAAACACTTGAATCGACACAAAACCCTTTTTTCTCTTCAAAAGGTATATATTTACCAACAATGGGTCCAAAGAAATCATAAGATGTTTTCAAAACATGACAAGGTAAATATATAGGGATTTATGGTGAAACTTAAAAAATTCATACCTTTTGGTGGAATCAGTAAAAGCATCTCATGTTTTCACGATCTACAATTGCAACATGGTGAAGGGGCTCATACCAACCTCAATAGTTTCACCTCCCTTTTTATATATTACTTCATTTCAATACACATCCTTATCATTTATTGAGCATGGTTAATTAAACCCATATGATACTTATGTGAGAGTCTATGGGATATGGAGGAAAATAAAAATGAAAAGAAAATAAGGAAAAGAAAAAAGAAAATGAAGCATGGAACCAGGACCAACCCTGGTGCTCAAGATGATTTTATGCACCACATAGAAAAAACACCATGTTTTTTAATGAACCATATAGAAAAAATTATTATTCCGTTTTTTCATTGAAAATACATTACCAAATTAACGTGTTTTAAAATTTTGATATGTAATTATTTATATATTAATTATTAATTATTCTATATAAATTCTAACAGTTCAAAATTTCCCAAAACTCCTTATATAGTGTAATGTCCATATTCTAGGACCAACTTAGTATCCAAAAAAATAGTTTAAAATAATGTGCTATGTTAAAATGACCACATTACCACTTATTGGAATCTAATATAAAAAATTATTTTCCATCAAAAATTTCCAATTTGTTAAAAATGGTTTCATACAATCTCCCCATCATAAACCTTCTCAACACTATAAGCCCTTAGTAGTAAAACTAGTTTTCATGCTCATATCCCAATAGTCTACATAAATATTATTTCATGACAATCAAATGACTAGTCTAGTAGCATAATTAACTCTTCCATCAAGGGAGATGTTTATCTATGTCTGATCTGGTAATTCCCAACATAAAAATACCCATATCATCATCTCATGACCTAATACTAAGATAAGAAAACTCATGAAAAATTCTTCATCTTATCTAAAATTAGGGTTCACCACCCTCAAATAGAAAATGGTGTACTCAATATCATTTGTCTTATCTTATACCACCACTCATGCAGATCCTTAACAGGTTTCTCAATTAAACAATGATGATATTTAAAGTTAAAATAATCTCGGTGTATCGCCAAAAATAACATAGAATACTAATGAGAATGTCATTTAATATTTCATGACAATCTCTAAAATTGAGTATACTAGGATTTTATCTAAAGGAATGTATATTTATCCCTATCAAAAATCACATCAAACACGGTAACATTACATTAACCAACTCTTAACACCACATATTCTAAAAATTCATATCGAGGTCCAAACATGGGGTAAATGGCTCATGAATCCAAATTCATTTCCGGTTTCTCCTATACCCCAAAGGAAAATTATACATTTTAACCACAACTTTTTGGAGACCATACCAATGACAAGTCATTAAAACTATCAATAATTATTTTTCACCTATCCAGTCACCCAACTAGTATTTAAATGGTACCATCAGTAACTAGAGTGTAACATTATCACAAAACTCATTCTCTTATTATTCATCTACTATTAAAACCGTATTAACCATGTTACACAACAATTAGTCCAAAAAATCCAAAATATATTTTGAAACTCTTCCTTAAAATCATTCACATTACTTGTTCCATGATTTATTCTATGAATTCCCATCACCCAATATCGTTTCAGTCATGATCATCCACCCATGAATTGGATACATTAGAAAAAATGAAAAAAATGATAAATGGGCCTAGGATCATGAACAAACATTCCAACCAAATCCAATCTCAAAACCCAGTCACCCTAGTATTTTTATCAAAATCAAAAGGTATCAATATGACTATGTTGCAAAAGAGGACTTGTAACCATGAATTAGTCTCAAATGAGGGTACAACAATTATCATAGCCAAAAATTAATTCATAATCGAGGGCTAACATATATTAGATTTTTCCCTAAAAAATGGAATGTTGAACTACAAGATTCTTAGTAAATATTGGCCTCTATGTCTCCCAGCTAGACCAAATAATTAAATCTCAAAATAGAGGAAATTAGTCTAAAAACGATCCCAAAAAGAAAACCTCTTTGAATGGAGGTATAGATAAAAAAACCTATGAGGGTCAAAAACATTCAATCATCAACCAAATAGGTCCCTTATTCACTCTGAGAAGCATTATAAAGACCTAACCCTAGAGATCATCTTACAAAAATAGAAGAGATACTGAACTAACACTCACCCGACATGCACATATGGTAATACTTCCTTGAGTTCTATTTTACCAAAAATATCATGGTACCTATCAGTATCATACTCACCAATATAATTAGATAACTATAAATGAAGGTTGGTTTTATTAAATTGTCATTATAATGTATGTGTGAAAAATCTATATTTGTTATCACTAACACATTAAATATCTGAACCATAGAAAAAACACCCCATCAAGGGTATTAAACATATACACCACATGCCACGATGACCTACTAGGGTCCTCACAACTAATGTGGATGAGGGAAGAGCTACCAACTTTAATATAAATTGTCTCCCTATAGATACATGTAGCCTTCAATCAGATGGAATTATATGAAAGTCATCCAACCTGAGTCAAATTACAAAACAACACCTATAGGGTAAAACACCATCTACACTTTTAATGACAATTTAAATAATTATACATTATCTTTATAAATAATAACACTGTAGTATAACTATAAAATATAAATTATACATTCAAAATATGATTCATGAGATTCAACTTGCTTATGCTAGACAAGAGTAAAAGTTAATCACTAACATCTTCCAAATGTATGAGAACAATTAATTTCATACTAATAATTAACTATGCACACCATGTGGATCCCTAAAGGTGAAAATAATATATAAATGTAACACCATAATTAATAATATAAATCTTATATCTGAGGACACCATGAAATCCAAACTGAACATGTGGTTTTGATAAACCAGTCCAATATCCACCATTGATTTGAACTCATTATTAATACTCCCATATACTATATTAATAATAGTAATACAGTAGGAAAGCAATTTCTACGATATCAATTTGAAATTTCCCAACTCGAGCACCACTAAACCAATGAATATATCTAATTCATTAAAAATCATCACGAGAGAATCTCCATCTATTAGAAGCTATTGAATAGCAGTGGGGCCCTATAGTGTGTATGTGTAGAGAATATTACCTCGTGTAATTGTAAAAAAATATCATATATAATTATATATAATAAAAAATAATAATAAAACATATTTAAAATAAGTATATAATATTAAACATAACATATTTCAATAAAAATGGATTGATATACATTCCTAAAATTTCATATCATACATACAATAATGTTCACCCACTGGGATGATCATACATGAAGAAGTACATGAATAGAACACAAATTAATATACATGGCTCTAATACTACCTCTGAGCTAGCCCATATAACCAGTCCATATGACTCCATAGAGTTACTCAAGACTAATCATAAGAATCCACATGATCATCTCGAATATATAATGAAACCTTGGTCTATCTCCATGTCCATCTTGTATTCATGCTCAACCATAATATGAGACATATGGTTTTCAAAAAAACTGATGTCTATGTACATGGATGGAAAATAAACCATGTAGGCCACCTGAATAATGAACTTATAAATATGTTATCATAAGTCCATTATTATGAAATATTACCAAAATATGTAGAAAAAACATGAGTATTAAGAAAAATAATAACATAAATAGAAACACAGTTGATCCTTTAGACCATATTCCCTATCAACCATATCTTTATCTACCAAAGTAAAAAAAATTCATTGTACTTATTCCATAAATATATATATGTATATATATATATATATGCCAATTAATATATATATATATATATCTGTGTGTGTGTGTGCGAAAATGAAATTTAAACGAGACATCAGAAAAAAGATTCTATGAACAAAATTATGAAAAATATAGTCCACAGTTGATCATAAGAACCTTGATATGGTCAAATGAACATTCTATGACTGGGGATTTTGAGCTGGATGTATTACAACTCAATACAAGTATCATTACGTCTATCATATATTATGTAATTTAAATGTACAATAACTTATTCGACCAAAACTAGAATATCTTTTATCATGATACATCACTGAAGTGGGATACATGACACTGCCAGGGGATCACATGAACCCTCCTCCATTCAGTATAAGATTAAGGATTCCATGTATCTATTGGACACTCTATAAGTGTGGAATTGTGGAATATGTCATAATTCTAATTCCACATATAATCCACCCAGAATTCTAATTCATATGTCTCATCCAAGAGGAAATCCAGACAATATAACTTGGACAATAAATTAGGTGGTGCCCTTTGAAAATATGTAGGAATAATCTATTTATATATTATATCACCATGAAATCATTAAATAATTTTCTCAATAACCTAATCCCAAAACAAGTCGAGGAGACACTATAATGGTGCTTCTATCAATCCCAAAGTGTATCTGAGGCATTGAAGGATGAGATCAAATCCATTAAAAGTGATCTCCTCAACATCCTACTGCATGGAGGAACTACACTCACCTATAAACATTTGGAATCCTATTTAATTATAGTAGACTAGAAATTCTAAGATTGACTCATTATATGAGAGGTCCATAAAACACATATATTTCCATCTTTGTATCCCTACTCATGGTGGCCTAATAATGTAAAATGGGACATCCAATAATAGTATCAATGTTATTTAATTAGGTATTTCTCATAAGATGGACCCTAGAATGTATGACTATAAATTCCAATAGAACAAGGTTTAAAAGCTGGATGTGATGAAGCTTGATTGGAAATCCCACATTATATGTCTCAACAACCATATCCCAAGAATTACATTTATATATCCAAATAGAATATGGCGAAGAAGATGGATTACATGTTATAATTCTAAAAATCATCAATAGTAAGGCTAAATATCTAGATCCTAGGATATACATATATGTATCATGATCAAAAGATTGTTAATAGAAATGGATTATCATATGGGTCTCGTGAAGTACATATGGGCACCCCAATATGAATAAACTATATCACATAAGGCACAACATCCACAAACCCGTAAACACCTATAATTATCATAGTTATATCAACAGTATCCTCATGAAAGCATAAATGATTAAGTAGTGTCGACTAACTTCTAATACCACCGATAAGGTTAGAGCATGATTGGTTACAAGTTCTATACAGGTTGTGTGGTGACACTCTCTAATATATATAACCAAAATCGACGTACCAGCTTAGGGTCAGTAAAACAACAGGCAACCCACTGAGTCCCTCATGTAATTAAATATAAAAGGAATCCTACTAGGGATCCTTGGAAATGATAAATACCATAGTAATCCTATATGTTAAACTAGGAAGTTGAATTTAAACAGAGAAAAACTTTATTGGTTCCTCAAGCTCGAACTTATGGGGAATCATCCTATATGGAACCATTGGATTGATATTCCTAGGAAGATGAATCCAACATGGGATCCTTAAAATAAAAATCAAGTATAAGGATCCTATAAGTGATTCCCTAGGTCAACATGTATTTGATGGAATCTAACAGCAGACCCTTGGTAATAGGGATTAGGTAGAGTTATCCTATATTGTATCCACTACATAAAAAGATAAGGTGGCCTCTAGACCCAATAGGATGATTCCATGAATTTCAGTCTAAAGAGATGCCTCATAGCCTACCTCATATTAAGTGTCCTATTCTTAGGATAGACATGGATGTGATTACAAGAGGAAAATCCTCTCTATTCAGTAAAAATTCCAAAAATCCTCCAAGGATTCCTCAAATCACCTAAATGGTTTTACGATTTTGATCTATTTGGAATGATAATAAAAATTTACTACTCAGGTATCCAATTTATACTCCTGGGCATACATATACCAGACAGCCCTCAAAAGGGATTTATAGAAGGAGTATGCCATGTATGAACCCTTGTACATGGTGTGTACCTTTTAATACTCACCTAGATATGTACTAATGTCAGCATGGAGTGTACAAAATCATGTACATGTAACGTATAACCTATACATGGTGTGTACCATTCAGAGGGTACCTACTCGTGTACCTCACACGGATTAGAAGTTTATTTATCCTAGACCTATAATTCTACATGGAATGAGATCCAAATGGGTTGTAATCTTGTACCCTAAATAGGGTACCCTTCCATTTATTCATAATAGCCATCTACTTCTACATGGTGTGAATCCTAGATGGGGTATGCACGTGTACTCTACATAGCCATGTACCCCAATATAGGTTGTCTGTCTAGGTACTCGACAATATGGATGAGTAACATTATAGGAAATTTATACCAAAAACATATTGTCTACCTCAAATAATATTTTCTGTACTAAATGGGATGAACACATGACATATGTTCATGAAAACCATGTCTTATTTTCCGGACATTTGAATAAAAAATCCCTTCGAATCAGCTAGAAACCCTCATTTCAACCCTAAAAGGTATATATCACACCACTTGGTATCCTATGATATCATAATTAGTGTATAAAAAATAGTAAATGTATTAGGATCTATATAATAAATATAAATAGACAACATTTGTGTTGAATAATTTGAATCTTTTCTCATTTTTGTTGTCACGACTCGGCCCGTAACGAGGCATGAGCTCCAACTACCCCAAGCCTGCCACTATAGGCATGGGGCTGGCGACTAGCGCCGAAGGCATAATTAACTAGGGGAGGCCTTTTCCTATGAAATTGTACATTCGCACGTAGCCAACTCAAGCAACAGTGTAGGGAAAAGAAAGAAAGATACAACACTACTACAAAAAGGGGAACCAACATACATGCATCGACCTCTAACTAGTACAAGTAAAGTGCTGAAAAGTAAAATGAATAGTAAAAGGGGAAAAACACGCGCCCATCCAGAAAGGTTCCACAACCTGGCAACAGGTAAAACTAAGGTAAAACGCTAGTGAGTCTCACACCCAAGAAGTCCTACTATGGCCACCGAACACAACCCAAGCTCATGTGTCCTCTACACTCCTCCCTAGTCTCGACCGACCTGTCTATCGTTTGCAAGGGCACACCAAGTGCAGGAAAAGACCAAACAGGGGTGAGTATAAAAATACTCAATTGGATGCCCCGAATGCTCGATGGAGAAACAAGGGAGGTACTAAAATGGGGAGAAGTAGACAGAGCATAAAACAGTGTAAGAGTGAAAAAGAGAGAAAGAGAGTACAACTCAACCCAACAAGAGAAAGGAAGCAGACTCATCCAGATGCAAGGAGCTAGAGACGGTGAGAAGACGAAATTCTCGTCGAGTCTTTTCTTCCTATAGTAGGAGAGTAGACTCGTCCTACCAAGAGGAGATAGACACGGAAAGCACGTGGCATACCCCACACGTCTTAGCCCCTTCCAGGGAGAGTAACCAAACCCAATGAGTGGGAACAAAAATTGGATGTATATATATGCTCAACAAGAAACCTAAATGAGTGGGAAAGGAGATATCTATCTCCACGCTCAGCCCAAGAAGAGTCACTAATAGTCCAAAGGATACCCAACACTGAACCCAACGGTCATGCATGTCAACCTAGGAGGTACAAGTCAATGTGCCTCAATCACCACACCTCGATAGTATCCGCTTTGGGTGGAACTGTCTCACCCGCATAGCTTTTAGGTCGCGTCGTAAGGATGTGTCTCGGTGGGAAAAGAACCCCTCATTCTTGTATGTCCTAGGGTCACGTCAAAGTAGTCACATCACTGATCCGCGCAACCAAAGATACTGCTCCAATAGTCCTGGATAAAAAGTTACCGACTTGCCTCACAAGAAGGCCTGAGTTTGAAATGCCAACAGGTGACCCATTGCCCATCCATGCAGGAGGGTAAACCCTAATACATCATTAGGCGACCCACTACCTAGCCCTGCAAGACGGTAAACTCGGAAGAAGTCGATAGGTGACCCACTGTCCAGCCCTGCTGGACGGTAGACCTGGAACACGTCGACAGGGGACCCGCTGCCCAGTCTCTGCTGGAGGGTAGACCTGAAAGAAGTTGACAGGAGACCCACTGCCCAACTCTTCTGGAGGGTAGCCCGGAAGAAGTCGACAGGCGACCCACTTCCCATCCCTGCTGAAGGTTAGACCCGGAACACGTTGAAAGGAGAGCCACTGCCTAGTCTCTGCTAGAGGTTAGACCTGAAAGAAGTTGACAGGCAACCCACTACCCAGTCTCTGCTGGAGGGTAGACCCGGAAGAAGTCGACAGGCGACCCACTACACAGTCTCTACTGGCGGGTAGACCCGGAATAATTTGACAGGTGATCCACTGTCTAGTCTTTGCTGGAGGGTAGACACAGAATAATTAATTAGGCGACCCACTGCTCAGTCTCTGCTGGAGGGTAGACCTGGTAACGGGTCTGATAACTCACCACTACAACCGACATCACCGGGTGTTACCAACATCGCTACCGTGCGTTGGTTCAGAGTGCATCAAACGGACCTCCATCCAACACCATTTTATGTTTCCACATTTATTAAGATCTCAAACGAGGCTCCACATGCCCGAAAGGATCACACCGTTGCAATCCTCATGGAAACACATGCGAGACAGACGATTTACTCGCCAGAAACGGTCAACCGGTGAATATGGAACTATTCACCTTAGTCAGCCCATGTGGGGCCCACACCAAGATCCCAAAACTGAACAAACAGATCACACCACTGTGATCCCCTTGGAAAAACACACTGGATTGAATACTCAATCGCCCAAAATGGGCACCCGGGGAAAAGGGTACTATTCATCGTAGCTGGGCCAGGTGGCACCCACAACACGATCCTGAAAAATGTCGGGCGAACTGTTCTATCGCGAAGCTCTTGGAAATACACATTAAAACGACTATTCATTCGCCCCGAACAGACGTTTGATGAAAAAAATCACAATACGATGCACACAGCTCAAAAGACGGCATGTGGGGCCCACGCCTCAACTCTGGCTTCATTGCTTGAAACCACCCTGGTCAACCTTGTATCGATATCAGGGTCACAACGCTGCTGATGGCGCCTAAAACAGACTCCGGATGCAAAAGTTGCAATTCCCAGCATTAAACGTAAATGATGCCCTATGGGCCCACACCTCGAGCCTGAATTTTTACGGGCGGATTGTGTCGTTGCAATCTCCTCAGAAAGACACTCAGAAATGAGTTCTCATTCACCCCAAACGGATGTCGGGTGAAAAATTGACGTTTCACCGTAAAACGTGCGAACTAGGCCATGTGGGTCCCACACCTCATAACCAACCCAAACGATCCGGAAAGCGTCTCAAAAAGTGTGGACGAGGACTGGAATCATGCTGCCGCTTACGGCGCGTCAATCTCACATTCCAAACATGAGTTAGGTCCGACACAACAGGTAATTAATTAATTAATTAATTAATTAATTACTCACATTTGACGTTTCGTGCCACCAAGCAATGAAACCAAACTACAAAGGTTCCGAACCAACTTTAGAAGGATTTTCTCAGCTCCAGGGCCATTGCGCCTCTGATGGCACGTCAAACGGACGTCCGGCTCGGGAGCCACATCTGTCTCAACCTTAATAATAATTTATTTTTAATAATTTAAAGCTCCTCAGGTCGCTCGTCCTCGGGCACGGAATCCAAAAAAATCGGAAACCTACCTTAAAAAGATCACCTCGCCGATACGAACTCACCGTCGTAGACGGCGCGTCAAACGGATGCGCCGTTTGGAACTTACGGCCCCACGAATGCAAGGGGGGCCCAAAGTGGGCCAGCCCGGACCGTCGACCAGGTCCAGGCCGCCGTGGCTCACTCCAGCTGCACCGGAACCCTTGGGTCCGGTTCTCCCCAGCAGACCGGCCAAAAGGTTGGTCTTTGTCACCTCCCGCAGCACCCGCATTCGGCGGGTCCTTGTCCACGCCGCACACCCAAGGCGCGGCTCCTCGGGTTCCTCCGCTGAGCGCGACAGGCCGAATCTGCGATGCGGCCGCCTAGTCCCTGCTCTCCTGCCGGCCGCACCCGGCTCCTCCTCTCCGCTTGACGGCTCCGCCTGGTCTGTACCGCCTCTCCGCCTGGCTCTGCCGATGCCCCCTCCCCGCCTGGCTCCGTCGGTCGACATCGCAAGCCCCTCTGGTTGCCTCCGCCCTGCGGATGCCCGCTGCACTGCGCTGACGCCGCCACTCACCTCGGACCACCGTCGGCCGCCGCCTCAGACCACCGTCGGCCGCCACTGGTGGTTCAATTCTGATGGTCCCTTTCGCGAACCACCGTGATTCCACCGCACACCCGAAAATTATTCTGAGCCCATACTTGCGATCCTTGTGACGAGACCATTGAAGCGTATTCCTCTGATCGACAAACAACTGATGATTTTACGCGCTTAATTGTTAGCACTCAAGATCCCTAAGAACGGTTGAAGAACACGATGAAGAAAACATTATTTTTAGCATGGGTTGATAGTCGTGTTCGTGCGGCCATCAATGGTTTATCCAAGACTAATAAACAAGGGGCAACGAGGAATTTTTAAATTTAAAACTTGAATCGGAGCTAAAAAATGAAGAAATCCTACCTCGGATCGCTCGTTCGTCGTTGGTGATGCGTCCACGATGCTCCCGCTTCAATCCGCCAATGCTCCGATGGAGATGGCTCCTCGATCCACCGAATAACGGCGAATAATGCCAAAGAACATGAGAGATAGAGAGAGGGAGGTAGAGAGGGGGGGGGGGGGAATGGGCCTTCCCTCAACAGTGCTGAAAATTATTTTTATTTTCTTATCAAATCACTTTGTAAAGAAAGTGAGAAATCATAATGTTCATCAAAACAACCAAAAACAAAAAAATTCCAAGCACAAAAAGAGTCTACTTCTGCCCAGCATTTTCAACGTGAATGGGTCTTCCACTAAGACATGAGCACTCAATAGTGAATTTCTAGAAATTCACTACAACTCTCCCAATGGGTGCGGATTCCAAACCCCCCGCTCCCTCCTATTTTATCTCACGCCTAGGCAAAACACCCCTCTCCGAACTCAACAGATGTCTTGGATTTCAATTCTAAGACCTCTTTCAAAAGTTATTCAAAACGAAAGCTAGTGATAAAAATCACTAAGTGGACATTTTAAAATGACAGGTTTTCCCCGGGGTTACATTCTGTTAGCAGGCCCACGCCCACAAAACCTATACCCCTCCTACGGTAAATGGCACATTATGGACTCAACAGTTCCCTCGGTTTTCCAATCTGATCCACCGTTTAAGAGATAATTGAGTACAACCATTAAACTAATAAATTAATTAATTAATTTATCTGTTTAACGTTCCGGTAGCGGGCGAGGGGTCCAAACATCCCACACCGACATGATTTATGTCATTCCTAGGGTAAACATCCCATTTCGAACTCATCTGTACACTCGGATCTTCGATCGAAAGCACAGTTTGAAGGTTATCCCATTTATTTGTCGTTCCCAGTGTGAACGCACTGAAAATTTAATTCCGGTCACACCGGGGAATGGAATCGCATGCCATCTGAAGGTGCTGCTCTGGAATAATATCAATAATATTCCAAAGTCTTTTATAGGAAAAATCAGGTCCTTACAACCATGATCCATAAACGCATAATGCTAATGC
The DNA here is from genome assembly GCA_963277665.1 of Viscum album. Classification (NCBI taxonomy): domain Eukaryota; kingdom Viridiplantae; phylum Streptophyta; class Magnoliopsida; order Santalales; family Viscaceae; genus Viscum; species Viscum album. The sequence continues at coordinate 597,746,054 of OY728135.1, read as the reverse complement.
AGCTCCTCCCAATATCTACGACAGAATCTCCATTTATCTCCCCCACATTATATATCTCCCTTATATATCATCCCATGTTTGTAGTAAAATAATATTACAATGGTTTTACAAGATAATCAATTTTATAGAATAGAATATAAGAATGGAAAATAAAATGAATAAAAGAAAATAAGAAGAAAAGGTCCTCGTGCCCAGCCCCAATGCATAATAATATTCTATGCATTCCTAAGGAAAAAATTACTATTATGTGATCAAATGAGGAGACAAAATCTCATTTTATGATTTGTTCAAAAGATTTCGGTCAAAAATAATGTGTGAATAAATTTATATTTAATGAAATTATTATTAATTATTAAATATTCCATATAAATCCAAATGTTTTATAATTACACTAAACTAGTATATTAGAGAAAACATCATATTTAGGGACCAATAATGTGCTCATTAAAATCACATGAGGACATTTTATATGGAAAATGACCATATTACCTAGTATTGACATTTCATAACGAAAACTAATTTTTTTCACAAATTTCTAGTCTATAAAACATGGGTTCTTAAGACAGAGTGTGGATCAATGCTATTAGATAAACTGTTTAGATGGTGGGTTTGAGGTTGGATCATCCCATAATTAGATTTTCTTTTTCCATTATGTTTTAGGATTTTTATACACTAAAATATTTTATTAGGAGGATAACCTTGTGATATTTTTGGATCAAGTATAATCCCATAGTTTTGATCTTTCTATCATCTTTTTTGTGGGTAGATTTTGTTAGAAAATATTAGGGAGATAATTGAAGATCTGGATGAGTGCACTACCACTAGATTGAGGGTTCTCCCTAGATATGGAGTGGTTTTTTTTTGTTTTGGATGATTTTTTTCTATCAAAATTTTCTATATATCACACATGGTAGTGTATAATCTATGTCCATGGGGATGTAGACCACAAAGAGGTTTATATATTAGGTTCATGTAGTGGAGACCAAGTCATTCTGTAGAACATCCTAGACATGTGAGATCTATGATTCGTGGATGGTAGGTTCTGATTCAATTTATAATCATTCCATCATATTTTTAATGCATGATTGATGTGCTTTTTAATGTTGGTTCATATGGTTACAACATTAGGTTTTACCTTTGTTACATTTTTTATACATCAAGGATCTCATGAGTAGATCAAGTGGATGTTCTAGAAGTTTTGTAGTTGGGTGAGTAATGTGTTATAAAACAGTGGCATGGGATAGAGTGGGGAATGATTTAATATGGTTTCATACTAGATCCCTCTGGATGGATTCTACATTCTATCTGATTTGACCATTTTTAATTTTATTATTATTTTATACCTAGTGTTAGTTTGTTTCTAGGAAATACATATCATGCATTAATGAACATATTATGATTGAAGATCATAAGGAAATAATTGTAGGTGGAAAAATAATATTTGTTTCCCATCCTTGTACATGAACAAAAGTGTGCATGAAAAAACTGATGTCTACATTAATGGTGGAGCAAAGGTTTCGTGATGGTTTATGTGAGTCCTAGTGTTTCCTAGTCTAGGAGAGCTTTTAGCATTGACGTTCATGATTGGGCTAGTATGGCTTGAGGATCATGGAGATTTTTTATGTGATTTATGTTTATTTCTATAGTAGAGAATGATGTATTTATTTTATGTTTTATTATTTTTTATAAGTTGATTCCCAAGTTGATGAAAAATTGTTGCATGTTTTTCATTCCTATAACCTGTATGACTATACATTTCATTCCATTTATTGTAGCATGATTTTTTATTTTATTTTTTACGTGTACTCTGATTTTGATCCATATACATGTGTTTAAACATTTTCCACTATTATTTCACTCTGGATAAGGGACATAATATCCCAACTACTTCTTTTAGACCCTCTCTACTAGCTGACATCCTATGGAATTCGTGGAGGCATGCTTGAAGCCATATAGAAGGCCATATCAGGTGATGTTTTAATATTACATGGACTAGTTTGTTACATATTTATTAACAATAACTATATTATTCCAAAATTTTATCATATTCCACATTTATATATGATTTTACAAATATCATTTATAATAATTATCTAAATGTATATTAGTTAGTTTTAATCTATTTATAATATTAGGTTTGAGTAATCTTGATTGTTTTGATCATATTTCATAATAATTTATTTATTCTTCATTATTCTCTAATAGTTCGTCATTCCCAAAATATTAATGATTTAGTAAAAATTGTTTTCAATGATAATTAAAATTACACTTTTTGATAGTTGAAGGACATGGATGATGTTCATAAAAAATGATTTTGTGATGAACATGTTATATGGTGTTTAGTGTTCAAGTGTAAACATATTAAAAAAATATTATTTATTAATAACATATTTATAGAATCAAAAAAACATAATAAATAATGTAATATTAAATTATGTTAACGTTATATATAATTATTTAATCATCCATGTTTTAAACATTATATAGATTGTAAAAATGACCAAAATGATATACTGTTATACTAATTTTATGAGTAAATTTATGTTGTTTTATAATTCAAACATAAATTTCATTAAATGTTAAACATGTATTAATTAAAATATATCTTCATTATATTTGTTTTTATAACCATTCTTGATGTGTGTTGATGATAAATGAATTTCATTTTTTTTGTTGGCGGTACTTATCCCTACACACAATAATTTTTTCCATTTCACAAAATGTGATACAATGAATAGATATGAAAAACTATACAATAATTATTATAATTTGGAAATATTCCACATTTTTATACCTCAAATCCATCATTTTTACCAACCACAAAAATCTAGTTATGAAAAATGAACACCATAGTTTCATGGTGGAGGTAGTGCACTTATACCCATGATATATATTGATTTCATTTTTATAATCGGTGTAATGGATTTAATAATGGTATATTAATTAAAATAATATAATTATTTTATATTAATAACAATATTTTTATAATATTATAGTTTATAGAAGATTTTTTTAAGATTGATATTAAGTGGAAAAGACTAGAAGGTATGAAAAACTCATGTTTAGAATTTCATATTTCACATGGGATTCTCTATGGAAATTAACGGATATTGAAAAATTATTTAGACCCTATGCATTTGAATTTGAGAGATGATTATAGGAGTAGAAAAATGTCACTGGTTTATAAAGATATTTGATTGGATAATGGTGTTGTGAAGGAGTATGAGTGTCCCCCATTTATATGTGATGAAAAGGGAATATTTTTTAATACCCCTTAATCTAAAATAATGCAATGACACTATTCAAGGTTCAAAGTCTCTATATGTTATAAATAATATAGTGTGTGGTGTAATACGTTATTTAAATCCATTTCTAATCATTTTATAACATGTTTTAAATATGATTCAATAAATTTACCATTAGTTTTTTTTCATCTTACAATTTTCAATTTTACCAAGGAAACTTGTTTTAAATTAAGTAATATATTTGTTAACAAGATGGTCCAATAACCTCTCATAAAAAGTTTTAGTGTAATGAACCAAAATATAACCACTATTTAATCCCTTTCAATTTTTATATATGCTAAATTATCTCTCAAATGAATATAATTTATATATCAAATTTAGTATTTTTTTAGAAAAAATATGTTTTAACCATTATGTGAACCTAATTTTTTACCATTTATTGGAAACAATATTTCTGATAATATTGTTTTATATATATTTATATATAATGTCAATTTAATTATTTAAAATCTATTAATTTTATTTTGTAGATAATAATTTTAAAACACAAATAAGACAATTATTTAAAAATAATCTTTTTACAATTATCATTTTTATTATCATTTCTCTTTGCAATCAAAATGTTTTTCCTAAAAATGAAATTTAACATATTGTGTATTTATTTTTTTCCAAAAATATAAAATCATTTTTTTCATTTCTATAAATAGTGAATTTTTTAATATAAATAAATAAAACTGGTTTTCAGAGTAATAAATTATTTCTGTTTTCAAAATGAATAACATGGGGTTTATAAATTCAAAATAATATATTAAAATAATTTATAATAATTTATAATTTTTTTATATAAAATGGGTAAAAAATATTTTAGTTGTTCTTGTATAATAATAATTTCATAAATGAATTATTATAAGACAAAATAGTATTTTTTATCTATTGACATAAACATCATTTTTTTAAAGTATCATAAATTAGAGTTAAAATATTATATAAATGATTATTTTTAAGTATAATTTTTTAAAAAAAAACTAAAAAACATATAAATTTATGTATAAAATATTACATAAAAATGAATAAATATTTTCATATAAAAACTACATTAAGTTTCTATAAAAATTTATAAAAGTTTCAATTATTTTGTTTAAAAAACTTATTAGGATAATAATTAAAATATTATATAATAAAAATTTATAGTTACATATCCCCTTAAGATCCATTGAAAAGAACTAATAATATTGTAACTCTAGTGGAAGTCAGGTGTAGTAAATCTATTAGCATAGATCTATTCTCAATTTCCACAAGCATCGATTTCTACCACATATGATTTCACTCATTCCATAATTGTTTGAGTTATTATTTGAATTTATATAGTTCTATTCCGAGTTAATATACCACATTTCCCAATTTGAAAAAAATTTCCTTATTGGGTTGAATTACGCTACACTGGGTCACTTTTTTACCATTCATTTTTTTATATAATTACTTCCTCTTATATATGCTAATTAAATGAAATATTTTATTAATAAAATCTTATTTTAATATATAATAATTACATTTTAGTTCAATTTTTCTTGTGAAAAATCCATCAAATATCGAAATAATATTGAATGAAAAAATATTCCAAAATCATGAGTTGTTGTAAGAATAATTAATGACATTTAATTAATGAAATATGTTATCCAAATATCATTAGTTTGAAGAATAATTTCTTCAGTATCACTCCTAGAAAATGATAAATCAATAAAAATATTTGGTTTAAAATTGAAAGATAATTTTTGATGAAAATGATAAATTATAAGTACTAAAAATAAATTTTTTTCCATCGACACATAACCTTATTTCATAAAAGCATGAAGACTACTATTTAGGTATCGAGAATTTCTTGGGTCTTGTTATGTTTGAAAATAAAAAATTATGAATGTGCATTTGTCCTACTAATCTTTGTTTTATAAGTAAAATTCCATAAAAATATTTATGAAATAAATAATACATTAAACTATATAAATAACATTTTCCTTTCCATTGACTTCCTATATTACATTTAGTATAAACATAGTGACTTTAAAATTAAAAATAGGTAAAAATAATATTGATCATTTTAAAGGTAAACCATGTTATGAATGATGTTTTGATTCAATTGTAATATTTATATAACTTATGAAATTTATTACTAAATATCGTAAATTCAAGAAAATGTTTTTTCAAAACATTGACCATAGAAATTTATTTAAAATCCATATTTTGGAAATACAATATTGAACTAAAACAACATTTCGAATCTAATTCCAAAATAAATCAAGAATTATATAAGTTTTTAATTCATATTATTGTAGTTATTATTAACATCATTAAAATAATATTTATCATTCGTCAACATAGTATTTTAATTTTCAAAAATTTTCATATATCTAGTCACTTCTACAAATTTCGGAATATCATTCACATCATATAATTAAGTAAATGATTAATCATTCGATGAAAATGAACTACATTCATCATCCTAAAATCATTGTTGGTGTAATTAAATTTGATATGGGTAAGATAATTAGGGGTCATATTATCTAAGAAATTAGTCATATATAGGAATGGTCCAATAAAACCAAAAAATTATCTATATACTATTACTGTATTTTTATGAACTAACGGATTTAGTGTATCGATAACATGAAATCTTTTAATTTTATTACTTTAATATTTTCTTCCCTGTATTCTTAGATAATATTATAGATTTACATTATTAATATTTAAATATTTTGTATTTTGGAAAAATATGAAATGATTTATTAAATATATAAAAAATCATTTAAGAAGTGACATTCTTTTCATGATTATCATATTGATCAATTCAATAATTATAAAAGAGGTTCTTATAATAAAAAATTGAGTTCATCCTCTCATGTTAAGTCAGTTCATCCCCACTATCATCATGATCTGTGTGATATTAGATATTTTAATTTCAATTCGAATTCCTAGATGCTTTAAATAAATAATTAACTACACTACATCAGTTTTTATTCATCTACCTTCAATTGATTCTTGTATTATATATTATCAAAAATAATATCATCACTAATTTCAATTATAAGGTTGGATGTTTAATTTATATCTGTTAGATTAGATACCCACTACATTTTATGAATATTCACAATATTCTCCACCAAGTAATCATATTGAATATCGTTTATACCACTAAATTGAATCCTATAGAGAAATATAATATATCATAAATTCATTGACACTATAGTCCCACTAGGAAAAAAAATAAAAAGCCTAAAAATTTACCATTAACATAGATCATTGAGTTTCCGGAACGTTATATGTTATATAAATAGTAATTTCTAACATTTTTCATATTTAATTATCCTTTTAACATAAAGAAATTTGACTATAGTTATTATGAGTTATTTAATAATGTAATATTTTCTATAGTTTTCAATTAAGTTGATATTCAGGCCATTATTAGAAGTAAAAAAGGAAATTATATTTACAATGAATATAATGATTTATATAAATCACAAGAAAATGAACAAACCTAATATTAACAAAAAATGTCTTCATCCAGTCACATAACTATTCATTGTCGTCACAATAAAAAAGGATGTAGAATACAATTTCAATTTTATAATATTTAAACAAAATATGAAACCATTAAAATAAAAATAACATTATCACTCATACACATTAATTTAAAGAAACTATGCCATGTTATAAAAAAATAAAATTATTCATTGATACTAATTTTATGAATAGGTAAGAAACAATTATACTACAAGGTGTTGGTTAATTATAGATATAAAAAAATACAAAATTCCAGACCACTCAAGTATTCATATCACAAGTAGTTACAAAATTTTTATAAATAGAAAATTTAGAAATAACAGGCCATGATTTTTCAAAAATATTATATCTATTTAGATGAATGTTGAATACCCAAAAATAAGTTTCATAATAGAAAAAAATTTAGTGCCTTCTAAGATTAGATAAACAAGCATCTAACTTAATGGAATATATTTAACATCTTCTACAATGATATTCTCACACACTAATACTCCATGGTATACCATTCTCGAACCATTCATCATTACACATGTATGGAAACATAAGAAAGGGTGAGATCACAAGCTGAGTAAGGGTAAATATAGTAGATAACAATCTATGGTCACATAGAAAAGTAAATAAAGAATAAAGGTATTACATCATGAAAACAGTTTTAAATTTTCATAAAAAAACTATCACTAATCATAAAAATGTATCTTTGAATAAAACATTATCATTTTAGGAAACATGGGACATATTAGTGAGAACTCATTATCAATCAATCACGAACCAAAAAATACTGTTATTTTTTTGGAATTATCAAAAATAAACAAACCATTTAATATTTCATGGTTAATTACTAAGACAATAAACATAGTGGATTAGGAATTATCACCAATTTTTCAATTTGTATCAGGATTCACATACTCCTTAGAGTAGATTAAGATTATCTCGTTTCTCATCATTGATAAGGATACACCTATTGAATATAGTATATCAATCCCCAAAAATCACATTATTTTTTAATGGGATATGAATAATTACACAATGAATTGGATGTAGATATAGGTCCCACATTTAATATAATTAAAACCTTAAATATGTATTCAATGAGAATCTATATAATTCATCATATCAGAACCCTTGAAGAAATGGGTTTCTCAAACTCTTCATAAACATTGAAAGTAACAATCTAGAGAAATAATAGGGATTAAACCATGAATCACATCCATAGAAAATCATAAGTAACATTAAATAATATTTTCATAGATGGAATTTTTTTTAATGATTACTTGAAATGATTCGAATTAAATAAATCCTTTTTATTTTGAAAACATTTTTCTTGATATACTCTCAATTACAATGGAAAATGTTTTTAAGAAAACATGTATCACAATATAGAAAGATTCAAATAATTAATGTACTGTGATGGCAGAAAAATAATTTCATTTCATATACGTTTAAAAACCATTACATTCATATTTTTATCTATAAAAGTCATTGTATACCTTCTTTAAAAAATGATATAAATATTCCATTCAAATCATTTTCTAAAAAGTCAAACATGGTTAAAAATATGATTTTAAAAATTTATAAGAGAATAGAAGAATACTTTATGAATGTATTTCTAGATATCATGGACATAGAATGTAAATATTCCTCAGTGGATAGATAAAAAAAATATCTAATGATTAGGATATTTCTAAATAAACTATTACTTCTTTGGTATATTTTCAATCATTGGCACTATGAAAAAAATAAATAAAGATGAATGTATAAATCCCAATAAAATACATAATATGAATCATAAAAAATTAGTACTATATAAAACCCAATGAGGGAAATAATTTTGGAATATTTATTTTTTCTCACATAAAAAATAGCAAGAAAAAATCCCTTACATCACGTCTCACTTTTCATCGTTCATGTTTAAGTGTCCTTCTCTTCGAAGCGAATACTTTTTATATCCTCTAAATGTCCCAAAGGATGGTCATTTGATATTTCCTAAGACAATATAATTTTGATAAAGAATATTAGAAAATATATATTTATGGTATTACCAATTTAGAAGGCTCCAAATGGTTTAATGAATTGAGGGACGATGCGCCATTTAATAAATGATGTGTGGGGAACTTTTTGAAATTCAAAAAATAATAAATAAAAATAAAAATATTTTCATATGAAATAATGCCAAATGGATATGGATTAAATGATAATGTATGATTATGTTTTAATATACTCATAAAATATAATTTATACATTTTTTCATGTAATTTTAAACATTATCATTTTGATTCACACATAGATAACCAATTTTAATTTTAAATATGATAAAAACCATTTTAATATTATAAGGTTGAAATTCATACATATAATATAAAAATTAGACCATAAAAAGATAATTCATGATATTTTATACCATCTAATAATCAATTTATTTATATAAATATTTCTAAGGTTTTTAATAATAAAAAATTACAAAATTGATAAAATATAATTATAGAAATTTCTAAAACACGTAAAATAGTTTCAATCAAAAAACATCACAATATCATTTTAGATGAAAATAAAATATTTTATTACATCCCAAACATGTAACTTTTGTCTATAGATTCTTGTATCACCGTAAATATATCAAATTATATATTTGTATATATTTTTAATATAATTTATTTTTATTTTCAATTGATTGAATAATTACTCTATTAACATTGGGTAAGGATTTAATTAGGTTATTTCATCGCCATTAGTTATACATAAATTATAGTTATTTAGATAATTCTTTTATATTTAAATTGTATATTTTTATATGAACATTTCAATTTTACCCAATATTAAAAATATTATTTTTATTAAAAATAAGAGTGCATAATTTTGTAAGTTTCTATGAATTTTGTAATATTTAATTAATTTTCTAGGAAATATGTTAAATAAATGACTAAATTATGATCCTTAAGTGTTTAATTTCAAATTAAATACATTCAATAATAAAAAAGAAGGAATTATATTCCCTTATCACTTATTTTTAATCTATATTACAATGTTTTACCCATTATCGAGGTGATAAATTTTACCATAGTTACTACACATATTATATAAATTAAGGAATCCATTTAGTAAATTTATATCGCATGATTCAAATTATAGAATTATATTTTTAAAATTAAAAATCTAAAAAAATTGTTTTTTTTGATAAAAATCCCTTTTAAAATATGAAATGTTTTCATACTAAATTCATGTATAAAATTAAATTAAAAAACCAAAATTAGATTATTTTAAATAATCATATATTTATGAAATTTTAAAACTAATCCCAAACATAATAGGACGATGTAAATAATTTAATATAAAATGAATGTTTCAATAAAAATATGTATTTTTCACTATTCTTCGGAAAATAAATATATTAAAAAATTAACAATAATTTATTCTATAATATTTTTGACATACTTAATTACAAAATTAATTTTGTGAAATAATTTTTATATAACTTATTTGAATTTATATTGACCAATAAAATGAATAAAAACTAACTTTTGGAAAAAAAATATTTTTGAAGGTTAAAATTCCATTATTAAAAAATCTTAGATTATTTTCTCTGAGCATACAATGAAATTCATACTTATTTAAAAATTTATATTTATATCATAAATTATTAATTCAAAATTATTCCCATATAATTTTATTTCTAGGTTATAATAGACATTTAATATTTTAATAATGTTTTGTGGTTCATTGTAACATGCTTTTGTGTTCATGAAAATCTATCAATTGAATAAAATAATTTTATAATCAATTTTATAATAATATTGGTTTTTCACTTTCATACCCCCTAGAAATAAATTTTTCCCTTTATGTTTATCAATTAAAAATAAGTAGATCAAGACTCCACTTCCTCATAACATGCCCAAGTTCCAACATAGCTTCCTCAAATATGTGGTTTCACCAAAAAAACAGTAACCAAATGAGGATTTGTTTCATATAAATATAACTCTATGATCCAAAATAAATATTGGTTATTCTTTATAAAAAAATTATTTCTCAAATAGTATGATCTATATGGTTTTTTCTATATAAATGATCAGTTCAATACTACCTCAGGAGAGATATAAGGAACACATCATGAACTTGAGAGAGATTCAGAGGAAATGTCGAATGATAATATATTGTCTCAATATGATCATTTTTTTCAAAGTGACCAATATACATGTGATTTAGTTTTTTTTCTTTATCCTATACATAAATTCATAGATCGATGTTTCCTCCAACATCAAATTCAAGATCACATCTTTGATTATCAGCATAACATTTCATTTATCATTGTGTTATCTTGAGATAATGTTGAATGAATCTTACATTGTCTACCATATCTTCAATTTTATTACATTTGAATATGTTTATTCATAACACTAAATTCTAATCTGTTTTAATTATATAATTATTTCTACAATGGGTTTTATAAGTAAAGATGTAAATTCTCATGTTAAATATATTATTTTAAAAAAATCTACTACATGTAGGTGTTGAACTGAACAACATTTGAAATCTTTATAACAAGGCCTTGTTGTATCCTATAAAGTATGAAATATTATTTTCAACTTACTATCTTCATTATGTAAAACAAAATGTAACAAGATAAACATATATTTAAAAAAATTACAACTATTTAGATGAATATTCAATATATAAAAATATGATCTATTCCAAAACCTTATAGGTTTTGAGTATTGAGATATTAGATAGACTATATTCTTATATTATGATATATATTCCACATCTCCCAAAATGATATTCTCACATATTACTCCTCTTAGGAAGACCCCTCGTAAATGATTCCCTAATATATTGGAATGGAAACATAATAATGTATGAGATCATATTATTTGTTGGGGTAATTATATGAGATTTCAATATATGATCTGATAAAAAAATTAATAATGGTATGTGATCATAAACATAACATAAATGTTCATACCTAAACTTTCATAAATAAAAAACCTGAGTCATGTAATATAACATTATCATTTTAGGAATCATGGGTCATAAGAGTCATATATCATAATAAATAAATCATAAACCATAAGCTGATGTCAATTTTTTTTATAATAATTCATAAATATAGAATGTCATATAATATATGGAGTTTAACTACCAAGACAATAATCATATTGAATTAGAACTTATCACATGTTTCCCATTGTGGAATAGGACACACCAATTCCCCATACTAGATTAGGAAACACATATTTCTCAGAGTATACCAGGATAAACCATTTTGTCATTTTAGATTAAGTCCGCTAACTTATTATAGGATCATAAGAGTATCATTTATTGATATACATACAAGAGGGGGTGAATTTTAGTTTCAAGAACCTCTAAAGAGAAAAAATAAAAATACCTCTTAAATTAAATGTATCAGACAAATAATTAGTGAAATTATTATTGTGATGAATTACAATCACAATAGATCTAATTAATATCAATGTATGTTATTATCATATTCAAAAAAATATAAAAAATAGTATAGAATGGTATATATAAATAATAACTATATATAACATAAAAATGGAATGGAAACATGTCAAAACATGAAATATAATATCTATTAATAGCAGGAATGACATAAAATAAATATTTAAAGATTTTAATCTCTAAACCTTAAGATTTAGGTAGTCAATAACTATGAATAAAGGTATCCCAATATTTATACCTACTTGAAATTATTTATTTCCATACTATAAAATCCATCGATATAATGATTCTGATATATAATATATTTTTATCCCAAGAATCCATTAATATGATGATCATACTATATCTTCATAGCCATAAAATTCCTCGATCCATTGGTCTAGATTCACTATATATCTATCCATGAAATTTCATAATCATAAAAATTATATCATTAAATTACAAAATAAATATTTCTATGGGAAAAATTTATAATGGAATCCTTAGAAGTAAAACTATATAATGTTTTACAATGAATAAGAATATGATATTCATGTAGGGAAAATATCAAAATACATGATATTTGAATAAGAAAATATCCTTATTATTCAAATGATTATATATATATATATATATTACTCTATATTGGTCATATTTCCAAGATAGTTGTAACGGACTCAATTAAATAGCTCTTCAATGTTCAAAACGTTCTGGAATAACTGAATATCTAATGTAATTTTTGTTTTTTCATAATTAAAATTCTTAATGTATTCATTACAATAGAAATGTGTATCATGTATTCCGCTCATATTCATATGATATTCTAATGTGATTCTTTATTGATTTCCAATAGAATAATCCTTATTAGGATAAATCCAATTGTTTCAAAACTAGGATCATTCTGATAGTCATGAATTTTTTAGTCTGATATAAAATATACACTTCAATCTCCGGGACTGATTAAAGGTGGGTCTAATTAATTGGACATATTCTCAATTTGATGATCATAATGATGAATAATAATTTTATATTCATTATTCCTTTTATCTTTTTCTAGGTATAGTGAAATGTAATGCCTTCTATAACACATAATAAAACACATATAACCTAAAAATATTGAAAAAATGTTCGAAAAAAGTATTTATGGTGTCTAAAACTAATGGAATTGATAATTAAGAAGTAATAAATTTTACTAAAAAATATCCCACTTTTTTTAAATCACTAATAAAAATAACTAAATAAAAAAATAAAAAAAAGATACAATCCATTTTTATTTTAAGAACTAGGGGTTATACTTTATATTAAAATTTTCCCTTAGTGGTTAACTCTTTTAAATATGATGGAATATATTAGAATAATTATTCCATAATGAAAACTTCTCCCAATTAGGAATTTTTCTCCCATAAAGAACGTTTCTCTCCCTTTAAAAAAATCTCATCCTTTTTCAAATTTCTCCCCTTTGATAAACCATTCTCCCCCATTGATGACACATTCACCACCTTTTTTATTTTAATAAATGAGTGGGAGGAATATTATGTTTCTGAAAATTTAGAGATACAAAAATATACGAAACAATTTTGAACAAATTAATCATCCAGAAATAGTATGAATGTACATATAACCATTATAAATTATAAAAAATTAAATCATACAGTGTTGGATAAAAATTAGTTCCTAATTAACAATAATTCAAATTCCTTACAAAATACATCAAGATTTCAAGGAAAATCGTTCTTTTTTCATAATAGTAGTCACATAGGCCATTATTTTTTTAAACATCTATTGATATTTATCAAAATTTTAATCCTTTTTTGGGGTACCCTGCTTCTCAACATCTTCATTCAAGCATTTATTTTTAATAGAATACTTTTTATTCTCCTACCTAAAAATGAAATTTAATGCTTCACATGATATGGGACATGCAATTTATTACTCTAAATTCTTCAAATTTTGTTTCACATCCATTACATCATTTGTCTAGTCATATGTAGCATATTTTAATTCCTCAACAATATTATCCCCATCTTACATATGTGATTATTAATTATTAATGGAATTTTAAAATACTAAAAAAGGTATACTGAATTCCACATATATATGATCATGCTCTACGATATAGGTATTAGAGAAAAATGACCAATTCATCATTTGATTATATGAATACTATTGGGTGTTAAAGTTTTTTTGAATAATTTTCAAACTTAACATAATCATTATATCTATTTCTGTAAACAATATAGTGAATCTGATTATTCATTCATGGATTCATAAATCATCATAAACCTTCATTTAGTATTTAGAAAATATGGAATCTATTTATCTAATATATTCATGGGAAGTAAAATGATGCCCAAATTTTTCAATGCAATAATAGATTTTGAGTCTAATTGATTGAGATCAGGGAAAAGGAGGTTTTATCCTACTTGATCCCACTTCTAATTTTATTCATTTCTTTAGAACATTATTATCATACAAAACTTCACGAATTTAATCATCTTTATAGATCTTGACTTTGTAAGATGATTTCGTCTTTGATTATTGATATTCTTCTTATTTATTTGAGCATTACAAGAATTTAATTTCTGATGAAAATTATCTATGTTTCCTAATTATGATTAGTTTTCTTAAGAACTTTTTTACTTTTAATCCTTATCATACAAAGAAGGAAAATCATAAAAAGTTAAAAATGAAATTTCATTATCTAATTTAGTTTCTTATCCTCATATTTTTCTTTATCTTCAAGTTCCTCCTCTTCTTCTTCTACTTCAACTTATAATTCTTCATAAAAATATTCTTCTTTATATTCTTCATCAACATTATCATAAACTTATTTTTAATGTAATTATTCTAACTATCCCACTGTTCTCAAACATCCCCTTCCATTTAATCTTGATTCAAATTATTTATCATATACAATGGGAGATAATTTTTAAAAAAAATGTATTTCCCTTCCCTATATCATCCTCAGAAGGTAAAAATGAGGCCTCTTAAAAAACCATCTCGTCTTCCAAATTTATTAGATCGTTGTGGAAAATCGAAATTAGTGGATTATCATATAATATAAAAATCGTTCATCAGACTATCAGAAACTATAGATGATTGTAACCACTTAATTTTCTCCCTCATGTAATTATTTTACCTAAATATTCACCACCATTGGATCATTAGGATGAATTCCAAAATATAGATCCCTTAGATTAATTTTAATCTTTAAGGGCCATCGACATCTCAAAAACATCATAATGATTTTTAAATTTTTATTGCTTTACAGGAGGATATGTCTCAACCTTTCTAATTATCTTTTTTCATCTTAATCAGAATTCTTTGAATCTTGAGAATAATATGTATCTAATCCTACATATTTAAAAAATTTATTTGTTTTGAAAAAAAACATCACTCCCAATATATTTTCTTTTCTGATAAAATAAATATTATCATTGGATAGATACTATGTTTTTATACTTTGAAAATAATTATACACTATCCATTCGTCTTACTAATGAAATTGAGAAAAAATATTATCTTTAACTTAATTATGTTAGTTTTAATATTTTATTCCATAATGAAGATGAACATTTGAAAATAAATCTATCTCATATTCACCAAATGATCATGAAAATTTAAAATTGAAACCATAAATATATATCTATTTCATTTCCATGGAATCAAGTAACCTTTCATCCAAAAATAAATGACACAATTATACAAATTCAAATGAGATACTTTTTTAACTATCACATAATACTAGAATATAGAGTCTTGACATTTATTTTTATCAAAGTCTCATAGTTCTTTCATAGATTATAAAATTTTAATTATGCTTCTAATTCATAGGGGACACTAACCATGTCTGATAAAAATATATAATAAATATTAAACAGTTTATCAAACATGGTAAATGAAACCTTTTTCATACCATTCACTTTTAAAAAATTATGTTATACATAGAATTCAGAAATGAACTCAAGAGAGTATAAATTAAAATCTTTTCCAGGATTCCTAAATCAAATTGATTAAAATTTATGGAATGAAATATTATTCATGATATTATTATCATATTTTTAATACTGTGAAATCTCAACATTTCTTTACCTGAAAACAAACCACATAGAAATCAATTATTTGGTTTCCATTGGAACTAGATATGAGACCGGTGATCAGAATTAAAGACTAAAAATTGGACTAATGAATTTGAATAGTGAAACTACTTGAGTTAAAAAACATTTAAGAATTAACATGGAAGTATGATGTGACTCACCGTTTTATAAGAATTGGGGATGATGATTCAACACCATTTGAAAACAAACATTAGGGAGAAAAAACCCTTCTAATATGATGGAAAAGTTTTATATTTTAATTTATTAAAATAATTATTATTAACATTCAATGGTTTAAAAAATTTATTTGATTAATAATCACTCAATTAGAAAAAATTATAAATTTTGAAATATTTTTTTTAAAACTAAAACTATAAGAACAATAAAATTTATATACCATCCTAACGAGATAGTGAACAAAAATAACAGAATATAAGTGTACCTTTCAATGTATAAATTTTATCAGTATGACTAGTATGATCTTCTTGTTTTTATAAAATAAATTGATTACAATAGTTTTGAAAAAAAATCTATTTTTGATATTTTTTTGAAAAACATATTATGATAGTTTTGTTAAAAAATATAAATGTTTCTGAATCTAAAAATTTCTGTAACAAAAATAAGTTATTCAATTTTATAATAATTTATGAGCACAAAATAACTTTGAAAAATTTCACACTTATATTTTTATAAAATTTTGAATCTAAAAAACTTCTTTACTATACAATTATTTAAAAAAATTGGTTTTTTTAAAAAACTAAAATGTTTAAATGAAAAAAATTTGAAATAAAATTATCTCTATCTAAAAAGGGAAATATTACTGTAAGTATATGTGTAAACAAGATATAGAAATGAATAATCACATTATATTGATCATTATTATTCTATGTTTAATATTTTATAATTTATTTGACTAATGGATAAATTGAAAATTTCCATAAGTTATTCTTTCATTCTGTAAAATTGTAAAGTTATATCTCCTATAAGTGTGTGATCCTAAAGGAAATGGAGTCTTATATATATATATATATATATATATATATATATATATATCTGTTCATGCATGTGTGTTCACAACATCAGTGATGTTAATTTTTTTACAAAATAAAATGGAACAATTATTATCACTAAGAAATTGAGTTGTAGATAAAATCACTCTATAGTTTGTGACTGTGTGTTTCATCCACAACACATGATGTAACAACTTCCAGGTTCCACATATTTGGCTACATTAGTGGAAATTTATAATTAGTGTTGTTTCTTACATGACCAATAAAATAATTAATCTCTAATTAAATGACATTTAATGGATGCTCTTTTCTTATACATTCTATTTTCACTAGAGTAGTCCTCTACAAATCATTTTCGGTCAAAAAAATTTCAAAAATATTAGAAATGTCTGAAATACATAGTTCTTTTAATATATAAAAAGTGATTACTACTTATTCAATATGGGATTCATTTTGATTGCATTTATATATTTTACATAATACTAATGAAAAAATAAAGTCCAAATTAGCAGTATTGTATATTAAACTTCTTATGATGCCTCTAAATGTTTTTTAATCAACTAATTTCCCCAATCAATATAATCTAATGAATTATATGTACTAATGGGAGTACTAATAATTTTAATATTATAATATAAGGTTTTTAGAATATATATTATATACTAATTTTTATATATAAAATTTCATTCCAAATTTTGTGAAATTTGAATACCAAAGAAATATTTTAACTCACACATAATAATCCTTTTAAAATATAAATTTATAAGATCCATAGAGAATTCTATTAAATATTTGTTTAGTTGAACCATTTATAATTTCATCAACATAAATTCTTATTATAATATTATTTTAATTAAAATATTCTATAAAAAATGTTGAATTCACATCTCCATTAACAAAATTATTTGTTCAACAAAAATACAAATAACATATCTTAGTAATCTATTGGCACAATTTAAGTCCATATAAATCATTGGTATGTTTATAAAAATATTTTGGATGAATTTAATTTTTAATCATAGTAGGTTGTTCAACATAATCTTCCTTCTAAACATATTCGATATGGAAATCTCACTTGACATCCATTTTAAAATGTTTGAAATTAAATATTCCCACAATTAATAGATGTATTTGAATAGCTTCATATATTGCTACCAGTGCATAAGATTCTTCAGAATATATTATTTCTTGTTTGTTATATGCCTTAAGAACACATCTATTATTATAATATCTATCATTCCATTTTCATCACATTTATAATGTAAAACCCATTTTACTGCAATTCTAGAAGTTTCTATAGGTCGTTCAAATATATTCTATAATTTGTTTTAAATTATAACTCATTTGGTACATATTTCATTTCCTTAATACAATATTTATATCCTAAAGCCCCATCTAGATTCTTAGTTTAGAAATTCATTAAAAAAGATAGATGTTCAAATTCATTAAATAATGATCTTCCAGTCCTAGGAGTTGATATAAATATCAAATGATACATTCACAAGGATGATTCCTAAGAAACAACTGAAATCCAAGGTTTTGAAAATTATTTTCTTTAAAAATTGGCAGAAAATATTTCCATGGAAGAAATTTATAAAATAAATCAAGAGTTATTAAATTATGAAAATAATATTCAATCAGTGGATAAATATTAGTTTTATAGACATCTATCGAGTTTGTAGGTTGATTTTGTCTCAAAACTAAGGGATATATCTCATCAAACATACCATGTATTGTTTCCTCAATAATACAATAATTTTTTGTTAAAAACATTATATTCCTTACAACAAGTTGAATAACCTAAAAATATTTCTTTATTATATTTGGGTGCAAAATTATGTAATTTATCATTATTTCTCTAGATTAATACCTTGAAACAAAAGATATTAATGTAAGAAATTTTTTTTTGTATCCATAACTCATTATCATTTTTATTAGGAAATGGTATAATAAAATTATAATTTATAATATAACTCGATATAATAACTTCTTCATCCCAAGAATGATTAGCAACTTAGTATTCACTTAGTATGCTCTTAGTAATCTATTGAATAACTTTGTTTACTCATTTAACGACACCCTTTTGATGAGGAGTTATATTTGTAGAAAATTTACGTTCACAATCATTCTTATTAATAAAATTTTCAAAAACAGAATTTTAAATTATCCACCATGATCAGGATAAATAGTTATCAAGGAGACAATTTTCTCATTTTTAAATTTGGATGAAAATATTATAATGTAACTAAAGTTTTCAAATTTTATTTATAGATAATAGACCCATTTATATCATGTGAGATAATAAACAAAGTCATATTTATAGTATTCACCAACAATATGTCCAGTATTTCTTGGAACAAATATGTTCATGTGTAATATGTGAAAATTATTCGAAGTTGAGACTTAATAATATATTTAGAACATGATTTATGTTTCTTACCATATTAATAAGGGTTAAATACTTTTGATGTTTCAAATATATGTTCAGGTAGATCCTTAATAAGTCGTTTATTATTGAAATAATATAATTTTCTATGGTTACAATGTTATAACCTTCTATTACATAACCAATAATGATAGTTTATTTTACTAATTGATGGTACGTATTTTCTCATAAGATCTTCTATGTTTTGTGTTTAATCATTCTAATCCTAATTGGAAGAAAAGATAAATTCAAACTTTGATATATGTATTGTGCATATTTTATTTATAAATATCACATGATAACATTTATAAAAAAGATAACATATTTTTATAATTTAGTTCTTAATTCCTAAAAAAAATAAAAAAATTAAATAATGACATTTCCATGAAGAAAAATACTACCTATTCTGATAGTATCTCATTGATTATAATCTTGAAAATTTAATTTTTCACAATTCATCTTGATTATCTTGTTGGTGAAATATTTATTTCTATAAATGGGCCTAGAAAATCCAATATTCAATATCCATATTCAAAAAAAATTGGTATTATCTTTATTTTTCTAGGAACAAAATGATTAGTTTTTTTAGAACCCAACACATCTTCGGTCTCTATTATTGGAAAACCAAATTTAAAGATACCAAATTTGTCTAATTATTTCTTTTTGATAAACACCCATTTACAAAAAAAAAATAAGCCTTATGAAAACCAAAGGATTGTAATCCATTCAATGAACAATGTTTTCTCCAATGACCACCATATCGGCACATAGAGAAAAATTTAATACATCTAGGAATAATAAAATTTTTACTAAAAATATGTTCCTTATTTGTGAAACCCATTCCAGAATTATTACCTTGTGGTGTAACATTTTTATAGATTTGGTCTATGTTTTACCTTCCAGTGTTAAACATTGATAAAATGTTCTTCAAACAAGAAATTTTATATTTTATACTGATAACTAAATTTATATCCTAAACAGTATTACTTTTAGAGCATTTTTTCAATTAGTATGTCAATTTTTTTATCATAAATAAATTTTGTAATCATTTGAAATTATATCCAATTTATAAATATTTTTACAAATATAATTATAATGATTTTATATTACATTATATAAAATATATATTTGAGAATCTTCTTTAGAAATTTTAAATTTTTCATGATATGTTTTTTTTACAAATCATGAAATTTTTATTTTAATGTAATTTTGAAAGTCTTGAAGCATCGTCATAAACTGGTAAAGTAGTACATTCTACTAAGTAATATTATATATTACCAGATAATAAATATTTATCATCCAAATGAATTTCATTAAATTATATAATATTAAGGGATTCTGTATTATTTACCTTTTCCATTATGTAATGATTTATCATGATTACATTAGAAAAAATTATTGTTCTTCATCTGACCGAAACATTCATATTCAAAATATATATAAGTAAAATCACCCTAAATGAAATTACAAGTTCCAAAAGAA
This sequence comes from Viscum album, assembly GCA_963277665.1. Classification (NCBI taxonomy): domain Eukaryota; kingdom Viridiplantae; phylum Streptophyta; class Magnoliopsida; order Santalales; family Viscaceae; genus Viscum; species Viscum album. The sequence continues at coordinate 597,724,810 of OY728135.1, read as the reverse complement.
ATCAAATTTTTATTGAAATTTTTATTATATTTTTTATTATAATTTAAATGTTAATGTATTTCTTTATTTTAATTTCTTCTTAGCTACGGAAAATTAGGTCATATATTGCTAATATTTATACATTCATAGAAAGTGACCTAAAAATTATTCATATCACCTTTATAATTGTTAATTTTCATATATTAATATTGAAAATAATACATTGAAACAATATTATAAATCCTTATATCAAGATTAGCCAAATCATTATCATAATTTTAGGATGTAATTTATTCTTTCTGAATAACAACTTTCTTCGTCCTACAATATTTAACAACTTTCTCAACTGAATGAAGCTTAGAAGGTACAATGTATGTTATAGAAAAATAAACTCAATAACTATTATTTTTATATTTCTCATCATATTTTTTATGTCTTCCCTCATACTGCATAATGGTTCTAATAAAATCATCCTAAGTAATACGAGATTACTTCCGTATATCATTAATAAATTTTCATTTTAATTCATACTCATTGTGGAATATATCAATAATATTTCCAAAAATAATATCATCATCATTTCCTTATCCACATGTGATTGTAAAATATTTATAATATCGATGAATAAATGGTGAATATTTAAAACTAACTCCCCTAGTATAAAATAGAAGGCTTTTTAATCATATATAACCATAGTGCCTTGTGTTTCTATACATTTTTATCATAAAAAATTTTCTAATTCAAATTTATTCCAAAAACAGTTAGAATCATTGTAATAGGATATATGACTTTAGATACTACTTGTCACAGATCATATTAGTTTTTTTATGTTTCTATAAAAAAATTGAAATTATTTCTTCTTAAATTTTATAAATGGAAAATCTTTTATATCAGCAATATTGTATTTTCCAACAAAACAAAAAATAATTCGCCTCCCATTATGATAAAAAAAATATTTATTCTATCTATAAAATATGAATAATCATTCTGAGAAAATATTAGTGTCACATTATGATTTAGATTTCCAAGAGATCCCACATTCATATATGACATATTTAATCAATAAAAACTCTTTTATTCAATACATGTTAGTTTAAGAATGTTTATAAATAAAGCTTATATCAAAACATAACAACATAAATTGAGTAAAAAAATAATAAAATTATTTATTTTTACAGTAAAATCATGATCTAATGCTGATGTTCAAATATATAGAGTATATTTAATTGATATACTTACAATAGTTGTGTGAATTATAGTTTAAAAAATAGTTAAAACTAATAAAATGAAATTCTTCTTTAATTAAATTTATCAGACCCAAACATAGTCTGATTATCTGAGTAATGAGTCAAAATCTTAATGGATCTGATTAATATCAAAGTATTTTATTTTCATTTAAAAAAACAAAACTAATAAAACAAACTTTATAGAATTTTATTATAAATACTAATATTCAATAACATGAATAGTGGAATATAATTTGTAAAAACAATTAATACATTAACTATTAATAGTAAGGATTTCATATATTATAAAATAAAAGATATAACTCTTTTAAAAATTAAATAAGGTTGAAATAAACATTGAATAAAGGTATAAAATGTTTTATTCTTACTATAATTCATTTACTTCCATTCAAGAAAGTCCCTCCATACATTAATCAAAACTTGTTGTGTATTTATATCCTCAAAAGCCCTCAATGTGATGATTTTCATCAATATTACTAACATATGAAGTCCTGAATCCAATGTATCGAATTTAACATATTCTTATCCCCAATATACCTTGATTGTAGGAATGATCTTACATAATAAAAAAATAAAAAAAAATTATATGAATGAAATTAAAATGATTCCTCAATCCTACAACACTCAAAATTATTATACTGACTATGAATTTTTTTTCACAAAGATCAAACATTAGAAGACTTTAGTTATTAATGTTTTTATCTAGAAAATATGAAAATAAAATTGTATTTGTAGGTGATGATCCAATGGTAATATTTCTATGTTATTTGAAATGGCCTTGGATGGATGGGAATTGACATCTCACAATGTTCTTATGCACCTAAATTGTAGTAATAGTTTTTTTTGTTTTAGAACCATTACAATTCTAAATTTATTAATTATAATAGAAATATGTAACATATATGAAAAATATAAAAATATTATAGTTATATGGACATAATTATTTATTTTTAATATTATAGTCATTACGAGGATCAATCTAATTGTTTCAGTACCAAAATATTTTGGATGGTCATGAGTTTTTCTAGTATGATAGACATGATATAAGTACAACATCTATGCTAATTTATGTTAATTCCAATTAATTGAACACATTCTCTGAAGTGCACTGTGTTGCATTTGTTGTCAATGAGGCATGAAGTTGTCTTGGAATGAATGGAAGTCAGGGAATGTCAAGATGTGAATGACAAAGGTTGTGATGGTGTTGGTGGTGAAGGAGAATGGCCATGGTACTTAGAGACATGTCACTTAGGAGATTCACTAAGTGGCATAGGAGATGTGGTTGAAATATTCTCTAGTAACATCTGACGATTGTTGAGCTGTTCTTAAAGTTCCAAGAACTTGTATCAAGTGGATACAATGTCACAACAATATTAGAAGACCATGCATTGTAGTGACAATGCATGAGGAGTTGAAAGTGATCCATCCATAAGTTCTAAGTGGATGAAGTGGATTACAGAAGACCATGTACTAATTCTTAGTGCATGACAATGTGAATGTGATCCAACTTGACCTCTAATTGGATCATTGAAGAACATTGAAGAATTATTTGATTCAGGAGCTTCGGTTGATGGTAAACCTTTTGAATTCCATATACTAAGTGAAGATTATATGTTGAGGAGGATTAAGGAATTATTAAGAAGTATAGAAGGGAAGAAATGGAGAAGAAGAATGAAAGGGCTTGATATGGCATTTTATATGGTGGAGAAACTTGTTTTTATACAAAGTCTAGGTTCTGTCCTTTGCCAAAAATATGGCCAGCCAAGGCCAGCCCACGGGTTCAACCCCAAGGCACTTGTGGGCCGAAGGCGCCACGCCCATGGGGGATCCCATGGTGCAAGCACAAGGCGCGGAAGGGGGCCGTGTATAAGCCCCAGAGGACACGCGGTGGTGAAACCCGCGCGCCCGAGGTGCATAGTGGGCGCTAGGAGCGCGCCCGCAGAGGCGAGAGTGGGCGCAGAGCACGCCCGCAGGTAGAACACGGTGCGGGGCGGCACCGTGGAGGTTGGAAGTTCAATCGGGGGGGTTGAGGCAGCGCCTGGGTAATAAACCGCGCAAAAACCGCGAGAGGTTTCGATGTGGGACGCGGATTTTTCCCGCGGAAGAGATCCTGGCCGCTCATCCAATCGCGCGGCTGATCAAAGCCGCTCATCGCATCCCGCGCGAGATCTCCTGATCGCGGCCGTCCGAGGATATTCAAACGCCTGATCCAACGGCCGTGGCTCGTCTTCCACCTCGAGCTCGAGCCGAAGCCACCCGCGAAGCCGCCACTGAACCAGGAGCCTCCCGAACGACTATTTTGAGTTCCCGGCCACCTCCGATCAAACCGAAGGCTCCCTCGTGCTCGTCTGGCCACACTGGACATAACCATGCAATAAAAATAAGCATGCATGCAATGTTTGGGAGATTTCGAACAAGGCCGGGGCAAAACGAAGTTGCCGAGGCCATGAGGATTATTGTTGTGCATGGTTTGTGCCTAACCGAAGGCCGTGCATGCGTTCTAAGTCGCATGCACGTGTAAGAGAAAAACAAAAATAATGAAGGAAAAGAACCCGCGTGAACAGAGGAGAAAAAGAAGATTTCAAAGAATATTGAAGATCCGAAATCTTCGGGATTTTGAAGTTAAACCACGCGGATGTTTTGAGGCGTTTCTCTGCCTATATAAGGAGATCTCGAGGCTCTCATTGGGTTTGCTGATGAGCTGAATATTTGAGGAGTCCTGTGAGTGCTCTCTGCCTCTCGAAGAATTTGTGAAGCCCGGAGCCATCCCTTGGCTCTGTGTGTTCCTTTTGCGCACCTCTTGCGCGAAAGAAGAGAAAGGGAGAGTCCCCTGCGCGCTACCCCTTTTCGCGACAGGAAGGAGGTTGGGCAGCGCGACCTTGCGCGCTCCCTCTGTGCACCATGCCCCTTGCGCGGTAAGCACTTGTGCGCCCTATGGCCGAGGTGCCTTGCACCTTTGAGGATCTTGCGCGACAGAACCTTTGCGCGCCGCTTGTGTCTTTGACACCTTGCGCGCCTGAGGAGTTACCACACCCTACGCGCCCTTGAACACCAAGTGGCTTGCATGGCAGTTGTGAAGGAAGAGGTTGGCCGCACCCTTGCACGGCCCTTGCACCCATTGTGCTTGCACGGCTCTTGAAGAACAGTATACCACACTTTGTGTGTGTGTGGTAAGTGTAGAAGAAGACCCGAGGACCTTAGTGCCTTGTGTGCCAAGTGAAGTGGAAGGCCACCACATTTGTGTGTGTGCAAAACAAGAAGAAGGCCGAGGCCTTTGAGCCTTGTGTGCAAAAAGAACAAGAAGAGGCCGTAGCCCTTGGAGGTTGTGCACACTTGAAGATTAAAAGGGAAAAGCAAAGTGTGTGTGCAAAGTAGAAGAGTACAAGAAGGGAAGAAGGCCATAGGCATTTGTGTGTGCAAAAGAACTAAAAGGCCGAACCTTAGTGTGTGTGTGCAAACCAAGTGTGTACACACTAAGAAGAAGAGAAGACATCCACACTAGTGTATAACACACATTTATGTGTGTAATCAAAAGAGAATAAAGTGTGTGATGTTCAAGAAGGTGTGTGTGCTAAAAGTATTTACACCCATTGTGGGTTTATCACACCAAGGAGAAAAAGGGGAGTGCATGCATGCATGCATGCACGTGCGCACGTGAACAAAGCTAAATCAGGTTGTGTGCATTTGAGGAGTCCAAGACCAGGAGGTTCTTGAAGAATTGAGAAGGCCATTCTTTCAGTGCATGAGGATGAAGAGTTTCCATGCACTCAGTGCATGAAGTGAAGTTTCAGTGAGACTGAGCCAGACTGAAAGGAGAGATATCAGTTGTCTGAGTATTCAGTAATTGAGAAGAGCCTGATCAAGTGAAGTGATCAGAAGTTGTTGAGCAAGACCAACAGACCTTTTAGAGGCTGTTGAAGATTCTTGAAGAGAGAAGCCAGGTCATCCTGAAGAAGGAGATAAAGCCTGAGAAAGACGAGAAGACCTGATCAACTCAAGTGATCAGAGGTACAGAGCAAGGCCAGCAGTCTTTATCCCAGACTGCTAAGGATACTTGAAGAACTTAAAGTGAAGAAGAGCTACTCGTGTGACTCGAGGAGCCAGGAGAAGACCCTGTGGGACTCAGGGAGAAGAAGTCTTCAGTGGGATTCTGGAGCAGGCCAGTGGGACTCTGGTAACACTGTGGGACGCTGTATAAATACCCTCCTGTGGGACTCAGGAGAGATACAGTGGGACTCTATATCGACCATTGTAATTCTAACAAGTTATAATGGGAGAATCCATGCTGAGAGAGCATGGAAAGGATGTAGGCCTTTGGTGCCGAACCTTGTAAATCCTTGTGTCCAATGCCTTTACATTTACTGCATCATTCGTGGAAAGGTGAGAGATACAAGAAGAGTGGATCGAGGCTTTAACTAACCATAGAGGTTTAATTGATAAGAATCAATTAGTAAAAAGTTTTAAGGGATCACTGATTCACCCCCTCCCCCTCTCAGTGATTCACACTGATCTGGGCACTTCAATTGGTATCAGAGGGAAGGTTGCCTCTAAAAGATCCAAGGGAGTCTTTATGAAGTGCAGATTTGAGGAAACGAGCGACCAGCCTCAAATGGAGATAACTGCCAAGACTCAGAAAAATAGAAAGAAGAAACAGGCCAAGAAGATGAAGAAAGCCTGTCCTAGCTGTGATGAAGTTGAAACAATGAATGATCTTCAGAGTGCACTCAAATATCTTCAGAAGACAGTTCCCATGGAAGTGGCAAAGTGTATAGCTACAGGCATCCATGATCTTCATGAAGAAAAATTACAGCTAGAAGAAGAAGCCAATGCAATGGAAGATTAGTTGGCTAAAAGGGTTGGCATAACCAACACTCTCAGAAAGCTGGTGAAGGCTAAAGATGAAACCGTTTCTCTTTGCAATGAAAGATATGAAGACACTGCTGAAGAATTGCAAAGAAGCCTTTCTGAGAAATATTTCTTTAAAATAATGGTCAGAGATGTTTTCCATGCACTGGAAAAGAGGCACAAAGTATCAATGAATGTCAGAGATGCTCAACTCGAAGACAAAGTTAAAATGGTGAAGGAGCTTGACAACTCATTGCATGAATTGAAGAAGGTGCATGAAGACCAGATGAAACAACTGGTGGAGAATTGGGAAGGAAAGCTAAAATTGGTTGAGGATGAGAAGAACTCCCTCAACATGAAATGCTTTGAACTGGAGGTGATATTGAAAAATCTGCAATCACCCAAAGCTGAAGCCTCCCAGTCAGCTGAAATGAGAAATGTTGCTACTCAAGTATGCTTTGAGAAGGATGATTCTAGAAGAAAGACATCCTCTAATGAAAGGGAAACATCTTCTAAAAGGAAGGTACCATCCATCCCATCTTGTACTAATGCTTCTAATTGTGTTTCCACAAAAAGTGCAGGATGGAAGAATGAATCCAAACAAGTATGGATGAAGACAGTGAAGAAGGAATTCTCTCCTGAAGCAGCACAAAAATTCAAGACAAGAACCCTACAATCAGAAGGAATCAAAAAGTCAACATTTGTGGGTCAATGTTGGTGTTGTAACAAGTATGGGCACTGTGCAAAGGATTGTTGGTACAATCCACTGAATGTCAAAGCACAAAGGAAGCCCATGCCAAGGGGGAGCAAGCCAGAAGAAAAGAAGCAGCATCCACAGGTCCAGAGACATCTGTTTACTGCAAATAGATTTGGATTACTTGACAAAATCTGGGATGATTGCAAAAGTGGTCAAAAAGATACATGTCAATCTCCAACTGTATCCAGAGCTCAAAAGAAGAAAAGATCACAGAACCTGGCTCAGAAAGAAACCTTGGGAAGCAAACAGAAGAAAGGTGACAATGCTCCCAAGAAGATGTGGAAAAAGGAAGAGAAGTCCTTGGAGTCTAAATCCAAGAAGGGTGAGTCATCTCGAAGGACCACCAAGAAAATATGCTTCTACTGTGGAAAGAAAGGTCATACCATGGATCTTTGCAAACAAGCCATGGAAATCAATAGAATCCAACTAAACTCAAACAGACAATAAATCCAAAAGAAGCAGAAGGGATTGATTGAAAACAAGTTGCCTAAGAGAGGTAGCTTGACAGAATCAAAGGAACCATGTGGAATATCTAGAACTGAGGCCACACTTCCAAGTGACTTACTAGTCATATGGCCAAATCAGTTGCAACTTGCCAAAGATCTGAAAAGAGCTGAAGATGAAGTTCTGGCAATTGCTAAGGCAAGAGGGAAGAAGAATATTTCACATGAAGATGTATTGAGAACCACACCAGCACAAACATCAATGAAGATCAAATGTGCAAGTGTGAAGAATGGTGAAAATGGGACATCTCGGTTGAGAGAATCTTCTCAAACTTGTTGTTCACATTGATGAACCAAGGAGGTTCCATCTTATTCCCTAATCACTTGTATTTACATGTGCTGACATTGCAGGGAATTGAAGATGATGATCATTCTCAACTGGAGGATGGTTTGGAAAGAATGGAGTGCACCCCTTGAGGGGGAGCCAATCTGGAGAAGATGATGTTCTGAAATTAATATCATCTTGAGAAAATGTATGAATGGGGGAGCTTTATCTTTGCACCTGAACATTATAATGTGTTTTGTGAAGCATGTGCAGGATTTAGCAATTCATTGAATATCTGAAAATTTCAAACCCCTGAAGCATGATCTCACATGTGTAGAGAATTGTGGACAGCATTGAGTACCTTGGTTACATCACTCTTGTTTTCTACACCGGGTTAGCCCAAGTAGACTTAGAGATGATTTACTAAAGGTTCTTTGCTAAAGAGAACATGTGAAATCATCCCTCTCTCAGTGTTCCTCAAGAAAATACTTTTTAAAGGGAGGAAGTGATATTTTGAAAAGAACCACACCACACCTTTGCATTTTATTGCCAATAAGGGGGAGAAAAGATTGGGCACACATATTGACCCATTCATATGTGCTGAAGTTGTGATATTGACAACAAATACAAAGGGGGAGATTGAAGTGCACTGTGTTGCATTTGTTGTCAATGAGGCATGAAGTTGTCTTGGAATGAATGGAAGTCAGGGAATGTCAAGATGTGAATGACAAAGGTTGTGATGGTGTTGGTGGTGAAGGAGAATGGCCATGGTACTTAGAGACATGTCACTTAGGAGATTCACTAAGTGGCATAGGAGATGTGGTTGAAACATTCTCTAGTAACATCTGACGATTGTTGAGCTGTTTTTAAAGTTCCAAGAACTTGTATCAAGTGGAAACAATGTCACAACAATATTAGAAGACCATGCATTGTAGTGACAATGCATGAGGAGTTTAAAGTGATCCATCCATAAGTTCTACGTGGATGAAGTGGATTACAGAAGACCATGTACTAATTCTTAGTGCATGACAATGTGAATGTGATCCAACTTGACCTCTAATTGGATCATTGAAGAACATTGAAGAATTATTTGATTCAGGAGCTTCGGTTGATGGTAAACCATTTGAATTCCATATACTAAGTGAAGATTATATGTTGAAGAGGATTAAGGAATTCTTAAGAAGTAGAGAAGGGAAGAAATGGAGAAGAAGAATGAAAGGGCTTGATATGGCATTTTATATGGTGGAGAAACTTGTTTTTATAAAAAGTCTAGGTTCTGTCCTTTGCCAAAAATATGGCCAGCCAAGGCCAGCCCACGGGTTCAACCCCAAGGCACTTGTGGGCCGAAGGCGCCACGCCCATGGGGGATCCCATGGTGCAAGCACAAGGCGCGGCAGGGGGCCGTGTATAAGCCCCCGAGGACACGCGGTGGTGAAACCCGCGCGCCCGAGGTGCATAGTGGGCGCTAGGAGCGCGCCCGCAGAGGCGAGAGTGGGCACAGAGCGCGCCCGCAGGGAGAACACGGTGCGGGGCGGCACCGTGGAGGTTGGAAGTTCAATCGGGGGGTTGAGGCAGCGCCTGGGTAATAAACCGCGCAAAAACCGCGAGAGGTTTCGATGTGGGACGCGGATTTTTCCCGCGGAAGAGATCCTGGCCGCTCATCGCATCCTACGCGAGATCTCCTGATCGCAGCCGTCTGAGGATATTCAAACGCCTGATCCAACGGCCGTGGCTCGTCTTCCACCTCGAGCTCGAGCCGAAGCCACCCGCGAAGCCGCTGCTGAACCAGGAGCCTCCCGAACGACTATTTTGAGTTCCCGGCCACCTCCGATCAAACCGAAGGCTCCCTCGTGCTCGTCTGGCCACACTGTACATAACCATGCAATAAAAATAAGCATGCATGCAATGTTTGGGAGATTTCGAACAAGGCCGAGGCAAAACGAAGTTGCCGAGGCCATGAGGATTATTGTTGTGCATGGTTTGTGCCTAACCGAAGGCCGTGCATGCGTTCTAAGTCGCATGCACGTGGAATAGAAAAACAAAAATAATGAAGGAAAAGAACCCGCGTGAACAGAGGAGAAAAAGAAGATTTCAAAGAATCTTGAAGATCCGAAATCTTCGAGATTTTGAAGTTAAACCACGCGGATGTTTTGAGGCGTTTCTCTGCCTATATAAGGAGAGCTCGAGGCTCTCATTGGGTTTGCTGATGAGCTGAATATTTGAGTAGTCCCGTGAGTGCTCTCTGCCTCGCGAAGAATTTGTGAAGCCCGGAGCCATCCCTTGGCTCTGTGTGTTCCTTTTTCACACCTCTTGCGTGAAAGAAGAGAAAGGGAGAGTCCCCTGCGCGCTACCCCTTTGCGCGACAGGAAGGAGGTTGGGCAGCGCGACCTTGCGCGCTCCCTCTGTGCACCACGCCCCTTGCGCGGTAAGCACTTGTGCGCCCTGTGGCCGAGGTGCCTTGCACCTTTGAGGAGCTTGCGCGACAGAACCTTTGCGCGCCGCTTGTGTCTTTGACACCTTGCGCGCCTGAGGAGTTACCACACCCTACGCGCCCTTGAACACCAAGTGGCTTGCGTGGCAGTTGTGAAGGAAGAGGTTGGCCGCACCCTTGCACGGACCTTGCACCCATTGTGCTTGCGCGGCTCTTGAAGAACAGTATACCACACTTTGTGTGTGTGTGGTAAGTGTAGAAGAAGACCCGAGGACCTTAGTGCCTTGTGTGCCAAGTGAAGTGGAAGGCCACCACATTTGTGTGTGTGCAAAACAAGAAGAAGGCCGAGGCCTTTGAGCCTTGTGTGCAAAAAGAACAAGAAGAGGCCGTAGCCCTTGGAGGTTGTGCACACTTGAAGATTAAAAGGGAAAAGCAAAGTGTGTGTACAAAGTGGAAGAGTACAAGAAGGGAAGAAGGCCATAGGCATTTGTGTGTGCAAAAGAACTAAAAGGCCGAACCTTAGTGTGTGTGTGCAAACCAAGTGTGTACACACTAAGAAGAAGAGAAGACATCCACACTAGTGTATAACACACATTTATGTGTGTAATCAAAAGAGAATAAAGTGTGTGATGTTCAAGAAGGTGTGTGTGCTAAAAGTATTTACACCCATTGTGGGTTTATCACACCAAGGAGAAAAAGGGGAGTGCATGCATGCATGCATGCACGTGTGCACGTGAACAAAGCTAAATCAGGTTGTGTGCATTTGAGGAGTCCAAGACCAGGAGGTTCTTGAAGAATTGAGAAGGCCATGCTATCAGTGCATGAGGATGAAGAGTTTCCATGCACTCAGTGCATGAAGTGAAGTTCCAGTGAGACTGAGCCAGACTGAAAGGAGAGATATCAGTTGTCTGAGTATTCAGTAATTGAGAAGAGCCTGATCAAGTGAAGTGATCAGAAGTTGCTGAGCAAGACCAACAGACCTTTTAGAGGCTGTTGAAGATTCTTGAAGAGAGAAGCCAGGTCATCCTGAAGAAGGAGATAAAGCCTGAGCAAGACGAGAAGACCCGATCAACTCAAGTGATCAGAGGTACAGAGCAAGGCCACCAGTCTTTATCCCAGACTGCTGAGGATACTTGAAGAACTTAAAGTGAAGAAGAGCTACTCGTGTGACTCGAGGAGCCAGGAGAAGACCCTGTGGGACTCAGGGAGAAGAAGTCTTCAGTGGGATTCTGGAGCAGGCCAGTGGGACTCTGGTAACACTGTGGGACGCAGTATAAAGACCCTCCTGTGGGACTCAGGAGAGATACATTGGGACTCTGTATCGACCATTGTAATTCTAACAAGTTATATTGGGAGAATCCATGCTGAGAGAGCATGGCAAGGATGTAGGCCTTTGGTGCCGAACCTTGTAAATCCTTGTGTCCAGTGCCTTTACATTTACTGCATCATTCGTGGAAAGGTGAGAGATACAAGAAGAGTGGATCGAGGCTTTAACCAGCCATAGAGGTTTAATTGATAAGAATCAATTAGTAAAAAGTTTTAAGGGATCACTGATTCACCCCCTCCCCCTCTCAGTGATTCACACTGATCTGGGCACTTCATTCTCAATACTACGAACATATTAAATAATAACATATTTATATTTCGAATAAATTAGATATTTTTATATTTATGGAAAAGTTAATGTTTTCTAAAAAACATACTAAATCACATCTGTCATAAGAAGTTATTAAACTTTTTTTAATAAAGTGTTCTGATTCACATAACTAATTTAATGAAAAATGAATAAGTATTAATTATGAATCATCGATTATTTCCCTCTATTTCCTCATGATATTTAAATCATTGCATAATTCTTTGTAGGGTGATATAGATCCTACCCATCACATAATGAAAATTTTACATATCTGTTCTATATGAACACAAATCATTCGACACATGTAAACCCATTAAAAGAAATGGGTTTCAAAACCATTTCCTCAACATAAATAATTATCATCTCTAGAAATTAAAATAGATTTTATCATTGGATCATATCCCTATAAAATTATAAGTATCATGGATTGTTGTTATATTATATAGAAACCAATTTTGAATTATCACAAAAATAATTATTGTGGAAAATATCATTTCAATTATGAAAAAAAATTTAAGACATGAAATTAAAAAGGAAAATTTTTTTATTGAAAATAACCTCTTTATAATGTATACAATGCTTCAAAAAATTGAGTTTTTATCAATTATGGAAAATTATATCATTATTTATAAGTTAAAATAACATCCCATTCTTTTTTTACAAAGGTCACAAGGTACCATGTTTTGTAAAATGATATTTTGTTTTCATACAATTTCATAAAAATTCCAAAAGGAGAATAAATGGATATTACAATTCATCCTAGATTTGTAAAAACAATTTTTTCTAATATATATATATATAATAGAAACACATGAGAAATATACCCCAGTAGATACTTAAACAAAAACTATACCAAAAAATAAATACATTTAGAAATAAACACTTACATAATTGGTATCATTTGAATCATAAGTTCCATGAAATAAAGAAAAATATATGGATATATAAAGCCACATAAAAATAATAATTTGAATCATAAAAGAAATTTATGTGTATTATATAGCCCAAATAATGAAAATTAGTAGTTACTATTCAACTCACCCCGTAGAAATAAATGTGAGACAAAAATCCCTTACCTCAAGTATCTCTTTTCCCCGTTCATGTTCAATCATCCCCTTCATTGGAATGACTCCTTTAGATGTCATCTAATGGGATCTATGGATGGTATTTTGGAAATAATATGACCTATATAATGTATATAGAGATGTTTATAATAGAAAATGGTATGGTATGGTCAATCATTAGGGATCTAATTGCTATAAATAAGTGAGGTAGGATGTTCCCGTTTTCAATTGAAGTGAGTGGGTCTATTGAAAATTCTTAAACGATTAAATAATAATAAATATATTTTTGACCCATTTTCTATGAAATGGAAATATATTGGAGGCTAATATAAGATAATGTTTTAATTTCATCAAAGAAATTTATTTATAGAATCAATTGTGTAATTTTAAACCTTATCATTTTGATTGGATTTTATTTAACATATTTTAAATTTAAATATGGTATAAAAAATTTTATTTATAAAAGGTTGTAATTTTAAATAATAAGATTTAAATTTTTCTAATATCTCATTTTTATGAAATTTATTACTATTATATAACCACTTTTTATATATTAAATATTTTAATTATATCTAAACAATTTAACAAATTATTATTTTGATAAAATAAAAAATATTAATTTATAAATTATTCATTATATAGACATAGTAAACATCAATAAACCATGTAATGTTTGAAAAAATTATTTTATTGTTACACAAACATTCCATGGTCACATAAAAAATCTGTGGATCACCTGAAATATCTTCCATTATGATTCATTTAAAATTGTAATATGATTTATTTTATTTCTTCCATTAGTTGAATAAATGTTATAGAAAAGCACGTAATACACCTTCATATAATGAAAAAATAGGGTTACACGATTCAAAAAAAATTGAATTTTACACTTATCACTTTAGAGTATAGGAAGCATTTAATTGGGAGTGCTTAATTGAATAATTAATACATTAGTCTTGAGTAAGAATTTAACGTAATTATTTCTCAAAAAAATTAAAAATTAATTTTCTTGATTAAGATAAATTTTTTAATTTTCAATATACTTTTTATAGTCAATCATATCCTTTTTTAACTACATTTTGAAAATATTAAACTTATTAAAAATTAGATAGTAACATTTTTTAACATTCCTTGATTTTAAAAATATAAGTCCTTTTCATGAACATGTTTCTATTAAATAAATAAATGTATACGATTAAGTGTAAAGGGTCATGTAAAATTCATTAATTAATAAATATGAAGAAAATATAGAGCTATATCACTTATCATTAATACCTATTAATCTGTTTTACCCATTTATGAGGTGATAATGTTTTCCAAAATTACTCTTCATATTGTATACAAAAAAGAGTTTATTTACTAAATTTCTAATAATAAATTAGAAAAATGGAAATCATTTTTCAAAATTACAACAATGTTAATGAATTTAATTTAATGTTTAACTTGAAAAATTACACGAAATATTTTTTCCAGAAAATATCTTTTTAAATATAATGTGTTTTCATATAAAATTAATTTATTAAATCTACAAAAAAAATAACTTTATTATTTTAAATAAAAATTAACATATTTTAATTTAAAACTAATTCAAAAAATTAATTTATTCTTATAAATACATTGATATAAATTTTGTTTTTAAAAATCTGTATTTTTCATTATTCTTTGAAAAACTAATATTTTAAAAATATCATCTAAAATTTAATTTTAGATAAATTTTGGATTTTCTATTCAAAAAAATAATTTTAATCAATAAATTTTCTATACATTATGTAAATTCATATTCTCTCATAAAAATAAAAAAATGATTTTTGAAAAAAAATATTATTTTGGAAGAATAAAATGACGAACTAAAAATTGAATGATTATTTTATATGCACTTATTTTTACATTAATTTTTTGTTCAAATGTTATATTTATTTAAAAAATTTGTTGTTACTATTCATTCCCACCAATTTAACGGTTATGATATAAAAAACAAATAATATGTCGGAAATGTTTCACGGTTCGACTAAACATGTTATTAAGTGCACTTTAATTTTACAATGAAATAAATTTATTTTAATGCATTTTTCATAAAATTATTATGTTGTGGTAATTTACCCACTATAATTGAATTTCCATTCGAAATTAGTCACAACGGTTCAAGAATATGAGGATACCTTTACATCATTATATACTCATGTTCCCACATAGCTTCCTAATATTGGTGGGTTCACCGAAAAACATTAACCAGGTAGGGGTTTTTGATTCGTAGAACATTCACATTATGATCCAGAATCACTACATCTTATTATTAATAGGAAATATATTTCCCTAATAATAAGACCTAAGAGTTTTGAACATATAAAGAATCAAGTATGTACTACCTCAGGAGAGAAACATTGAACACATCATAAACATGAGAGATATTTGGTGGAAACACAAAAAGATAATATACTATGCAGATATGATTCTCTATTTTAAAGGGACTAATATACCAAGAGTTTAGTTTTCCCTTACATATTCAATAGATAAATTTAAATAATGAACTACCCACCAGTATCAAATGATATATCACGTTGATGATTGTTAGTGTAATGTTTCATTACAAATTGTATTGTACATACATGTTGTTGAATGGATCTATCCTTTTCTACGATCTCATAATATTTCTCAGGTCCTAATAGATTTACATCTGATACTTATTTCTAGTACGTTTTATTTCTACATTTATTTCCATAATGGGATTCTTAAGGATCCATCGGAATGCTCGAGTAAAAGCTATTATTGCATGAAAAATCAACTATAAAGAGGTGTTTATCCGAACCACCATAAACATTTGAAGAACAAGATCATAGTTTATCCTATTGATTTTGAACTACTCCCACAGAATGACCATCTAACTGAGAATGATATGCAGTGATGAAACTCACTCTCTACCAAGAGTCTACCGAAGACTTATCAAAAACATTGAGGTAAACATTAGATCTCAATCATATATAACTGAATGTGGAAATCAATAACAAATTAATACATACATTATGGAATAAAGATATAGATAGAAATATTCTATGAAAAATGTTTTCTAACTTCAGAAATTGATTTAATAAAACCCATAATTACCTCAATATGAAATAAATGATAAACCCTAAATGTCCTCAGTGCCTTTAATCATATAAACTCAAAGAGAAAATTTATTCCTCTTGGAATAATGATTTCATTAAAACATATAAAAATATAAATGGTTTTATTTTTTAAATGTTGCTTAAAATATATTTAATTTTAATAAACTATATTGGCATAAAAATATAAAAGGGGTGTCAACACATAATCCAATGATGTTATCCATAACACTTAAATTACTTCTATATAAGCACATATAAACTTTCAAAAGTTAATTCACCTTTGTTCATTATATAATATATTGTGTTTTACTAATACATTTTCATCAAAACATTTGGTTCATCATTTTGTTTATAATATAATAAATGTTTTTTACTATTCCAAAATCTAATTACACTATTAGAAAAACCTATTTTCACTGAAGGTTTTACCGACAACTTTGGAAAAACACCTATATATTTTTCGTATATAAAATTTATTTTGTTTTTCAAACCACCAATTTTTTTATAATTTCTTTTAATCATATATTTTATATTTTATTTTAATGTAATTAAATTTTTTTTTAATTATGGGTTATTTGAAGTCGATGTGAAATATAAAATGATTTGTAAATACCACTAATAAATTAATGGAAAAAATAAAAAGTAGATAATTATTATTTATTATTTATTATTAATTATTTACTATGAAATAATTTTTATTATTTATATTTATAATTAATTATATTGTGTTAATTAATAAATATTTATAATTATAAGATAATATGACTTGAAACTGAAAATAATTCTGAATAAGTTTAAAATCAAACATTAGAAT
Organism: Viscum album; assembly: GCA_963277665.1. Lineage (NCBI taxonomy): Eukaryota > Viridiplantae > Streptophyta > Magnoliopsida > Santalales > Viscaceae > Viscum > Viscum album. Next base: position 597,708,165 of record OY728135.1, on the reverse strand, counting down.
CAAATAACCCTAACAATAGATCCAACATTCCATTATAGCTCCAAAACCTGTCACATTTATTCATATGAAATAAAGTAAAACCATATTAGATAATAATACAGTGATAATTAAAAGAATTAATAATTTATAGTTATATGAAAAGTTATAAATTTAACTTCCACATCAATCGATAAAAATTTCTAATATAAGTGTCCGTTTGAACTCTATCATATTTCAAATTTTTTTCTTCTGAGGTCTGAAGAGGCTCTAGAGTCCTCTATAATGATTTTTTATTCGAATGTCATAATTTATGACCATTAAATGAGATTTCATCTTTATTTAAGAGTGTTTTCATTTTCTTTTTAGGATGTTTATGATTTTATTCCATTGATCTACATTTCCACTGAATTGATGGGGTTTTAATTATTTTGGTTTCACCTGTTTTTTTATTTTCTATTATATATATATGTTTATATGTATTTATGATTTTTTATAAATTTATAAACAATTTTAAATATATATAGAGACCCTTATATTTATATGTGTTTATATTTATACATATATATATATATACAAATAAATTAATATACAATTATATATATGTAGGTATTTATATATATTTTGGTAACATAAATTTTTGTTTTCAAATATTTATTTGAATTTTGATTGTGTACGTGTATATATATATATATTGATATTAATATATAATAATTTTTTTATATATTTATCGAATTATTTTTTTTTTTAATTTATATTTATATATGACATATTTATTATTTATTAAGTTGTTTTTTATTAAAGAAATATTGTTAGATTAATATTTAATATTTTAAATTTCTTTTTTATTATTTAATATTTATTACAAAATAGTATTTTAAATTTATTTATTAACTTTTATTTATTATTAATTTTCTGATTATTAAATATTAATTATTAATTTATAATTGAAATATGATTTATTATTTATTTATTACTTATAATTTCTTATTTATTATTTCTTAGTTATTATGTTCTTTATTACTGATTTATTATTTATTTATTTTTCAATTTTTTCATTATAATTTTTTTTATTAATTACAGGTCTATTATTTAGTTATTATTAATTTATTATTATTTTATCATTAAGATATTATTAAATTATTATTAAATTATTATTAAATTATTATTAATTTTTTATTAATTTTTTATTGAATTATATTTTATTATTAATGTGTAGTTCATAAAATATTTATTATTTATTTAGTAATAATTTTATTTGTAATTATTTATTATTATTATTAGTAATATTTTTATTTAATATTTATTAGTTATTTTAGAAATAATTTTCAAATTATTATTTTTTTTATTACCGACATATTTTTTATTATTTATTTATTAAAAATTTATTATTTATTAAATATTTATTAAATATTTATTTATAAATTATTATTTATAATTTTTTATTTATAATTATTTATCTATTATTTATATATTTATTTTTTATTTATTGTATAGAGATTTATATTTAAATTAGTTTTTTATTTATTCATTAATTAATGATTTTTTATTTTTAACTATCTAATGAATATTAATAATTTATTATTTATTATTTGCTATTTGTAATTTATTACCATATTATTTATTTACTTAAGATTCATTTATTTAATGTTTCTTAATTATAAATTATTAAATAAAAATTGGAAATAAATAATAATTAATAAATATTTTTTTTTATTTTGTGTCTTTGTGTTATTTATTATTTCATTTTTCTATCGATATATTTTTATTTCTAAATACATCAAAATTATTCTATTCACCAGACGATGATTCTATTACAGTGGTAACGTCTTTGTGGAATAACCAATAGTTTAGGAGGTCAATTATAATCCAAATGAGAATTTCTATAAGGCATGTGAAGGTACATGTGCATGTTCATAGTAATATATAATAATTATATAATTATAAATGATAAATAAATAATAAAAAATTAATTATTAATATTAAAAATTTAAACAAAAATAAAATTAACCCATAGCTTAAAATTTCCACTAAATTTAAAAAACCACTGATAAAAACCAATAGACAATCATTACATTGCATATTGCACTTAGTATCACTATAGTTAACTTTGCATCCGACGATCGACTAAAACCAGAAAGCATAGAGTTAGAAACAATAATCATATTTTATAGCTGCATAATTATGACATATCATTTATAGAATTTCTAAATCATAACACCTTCTTCTATGACACCTTAGGTTTATCCTCTGTTATTGATGATCATCATAAAACATTATGATTTTATCCTATACGTAGTCTTATCCAAAGGGGTTTATTAAATCATTCAAACCTTGATCTCCAAATATGTTCAGAACACTTCTCTGATACCAACTATAACAATCCACGACAATGTACATAAGTATTATATCTATTTTAATGAATATTAATTACATAACAAAATGATTCATGCCATAACTAAGTTGGTTTAGATTGTTTGGAGATTAGATAAATTGTCTTCTTATTTTATGAAATATCATTAACATCATCAACAAAAAAATCTCACTTATTACACTTATAAGGCATACCATTCTTAAATAATTATTCATTGCCCAGTGAGTTAACCATAAGAAAAGGTGATATTAGATTCTTAATAAGGGTAAACATTTGAAAATATATGATCATAAGAAATCATAAAATAATAATAATGGCATGTGATCATGAACATAAAAAAATTTCATACCCAACCTATCATAGATCATAAACATGAGTCATGGAATAAAACAATATCATTTCAGAAAACATGTTACATAAGAGTGATATGTCATAATAAATTCAATCATAAATGATAGGAATATGTCATAAATGTGTGGTATAATCCAGACTACATAAAAACATTTCATATTTCATGGTTACCTACCAAAATATCTACATAGTCAATCAAAACATATCACATGTTTCCCATTGTGGATCATGATGCACATGTTTCCCACAAATGGTCAGGATGAAAATGTTTCTTAATGTAGATCATGAAACATTTGTTTCTCCTAGTAGATCTATCATGTAATATTGGTTACATTATTATAACATGAGATATAAATAAATAAAAAATTATTTAGAGGGAGATATAGGTCCCACCCATCATATAATTAAAATCATATATATATCTATGCCATAAGAACATAAATCATTTATCATATTATAAATCTTGAAACGAATTATTTTTAAAAAAAATTTCACCAAGAAAAAAACTAACCATCCAGATAAAGAATAAATACATTATCATGTCATCATATACCTAGTAATGCATAAAGAACATCAAATAATATTGTCATAAATGAATAATTAAATTAAAATATCACTCGATATATTTGTTCTGGAAAATATCCATTCTATTTTTGAAATATATTTTTTTCAAAATCTGAACAAATACAAAGGAAAAAATTTCCATTGAAAAGAACCTTGTAAATTTATATATGTGGATTCAAATAACTAAGGATTTATTATGGAGGGAAAATAATCAAATGCCTTATATTGTAAAAAATAATTTCTTATGTATTTGTTTCGCCATGTTCACAAGTTACCTTGTTTGAAAAATGATAAAAATATTCCTTTCATATCATTTTCTAATAGTAAAAAATGTGTAAAATTATTTTAATCGTTTATAGGATAATATTAAATTAAAATTTAAATTATTTTATATAACATATCATGGGAATATATATATTCCAAAATTTGTAATTATCCACAAATAATCATTAATAATAATGATATTATGAAATAAACCCTTATAGTTATGGTTACATATAATTAATAATCTCTATGATTGAAATAAACATAGATGGATATATAAATACCTATTAAATTAATAAGATGAATAATAAAATTAAATAAATTGAATTATATATTCTATAAAAAAGAAATAGTTGGTGAATATTCCATCCATCCTATAGAAATAAAATTGACACAAATATCTCTTGCTTCAAGTCTCGCCCTTCCAAATTCACATTCAAACCTCCTATTTTTCATAATTACTCAATTAGATCTATTTTAAATGGATATAAGAAAGGTATTTCAGTAATAATAAAATCTACATATTATTTTTAGGTATTTTAGGAAAAATAAATTGGTAGTAGATAATAAAGATCTATGTCTCCATGTGGTGTAAAGAAGTAAGGGGGGAGGGTCCCTTTTTATATTTAGGTGAGGATCTTTTTTTTAATTCCCAAAATAGTATAATATAATAAATTCATTATCAATAAAAATACCACAAAATTTCCATGTATTTGAGGTTATTTTAATATATTGATTTAATTTCATCATCCATTGGAATTTATTCACGTTTTCGTGCAATTTGAAAACATGTCATTTTCATTAACCTTCATTTAACATTTTATAATTTCAACTATAATAACAACTATTTTGATATTAAAAGTTTGTAAATTTTACTTATAATATCTCAATTGGACCATAAATGACCAATTCATTAACGTATAGACCATATCATAATCAATTTTAATTTTTTCAATATTTTTATTTTTTAAAATAATTTTTATTTTCTTTTCATAAGTTATGTTAATGGCCTATTTCGATACTATTCATTGCTTCTACAATAAAAACATCATGAATACATGTAAACTAAAAAACAATATATATATTATATCCTTTAAATTTAAAGTCCGTATTTATAATTTAATGATTAATTTAAATATCTCCAATTTTATAAATTTTAATATTTTTAATCATTTATTTGATTTATCAGTTAATTCAATAATTATTGCATCATGACTGTTAAAGAATTTATGGAAATTTATTTTTCACCAAAATTTTAACGAATTGTAATTACGTATTTAAATTTTTTAAATGTAAAAATAATGTTTTAGTAGAAAATATCTTCAGTTTAACCCCTTATAGAAATTATTATACTTATTAAAAATAAGTGTGGGATATTTTGTCACTTTCACTAATTTTAATAATATTTATGTCTTTTTTGTAGAACATTGTTTATAAAATGAAATAATTGTGAAAATTAAAATTTTATGGATGAATTAAATAAATCTAATAAGAAATAGATTGAATAATTCTATTATTTTAAATTATTATTAATCCCGATGAATCTATTTTTCCATTTACTAAGATGATAGATTTCACAACAATTAACATTTATATTATCCTAATATAAAAGTATTATATCTACGAAATTTAAATATATTTATTCGAAATTTGGAATTTATTTTACAAAATTTAGGAAAATCTTATAGAATTTAATTTAAAATTAAATCGGATAAACCCAATGAAAAATATTTATTTTTCAGAAAAAAAACTATATTTTTAAATAAAAAATGTTTCTCATTATATTCATGTCTAAAATAAACATAAAAAAATAATTGGATTATTTTAAATAAAAATTAACATATTAAAATTTAAAACTAATACAAAAAATTTTTACATTGTAAATTTTATAAAATAAAATAATTATTTTAATAAAAATTAGTATATATCACTATTCATTGAAAAATTATTTTTTTAGAAAATTATATATATTTAATTTTAATATATTTTTGCAGTGATGAATTCAAAAAAAAATCAAATAAATTTTATACAACTTTAAAATATAATATTCACTTGTTAAAATAAAAAAAACTTTTTTATAAAAACATATTTTTGATGAATAAAATATCTTTACCAAAGCTTATGAGATTATTTTCTTAAAACACCAATACAATCATGTTCAGTTAGAAAATTATATTTTAATCATAAATTATTTATTAATATTCATTTCAGCTAATTTAATGTCAACATTACAATTGATATGAATTATTTTAATATTGTTTTGTAGTTCATTTAAAAACGTTTATGTGTGTCACACATGAAATCAAAGAAATCAAATTATTGAAAAATATATTTCACAAAAATGTCATGGTGTTACACTAAATGTCAACTCTGTATCATGATATTTCCAAGCACTACACCGAAATATTTATTTAAACCTCAAATCCCGATTAGATAAATTGAAAGTGGTAATCCATGCACCTTTATAACTTCCTTAATGTATATTCTAGACAAATGATCTAGAAATAATTATTCTATAAAATAAGTATGATTAATCCACATGAAGATTAATTACATCCTATAATTAGCTCAATATTATAATAATATAAACATTAAATGTTACCAGTACCTTTAACCATATGTTCAAAATGTGAAATGGTATTCCTCTTTTTAATAACATTATCACTAAAACATTTACAAAACCAAATTTTTTTATTTCCATAAATTTATCTTATTATATCCTTAATCATCATAACCTACCATCACATAAATACATAAAAGGGTTGTCAATACATAAACCTCTGATGGTATTCATACCTCTTATGTTAACTATACATAGAGACATATTTACTTCCAAACATTAATTAACCCATTGTTCCTTATATAATCTCCTATATTATACAAAAACATTTTCTTTGAAAGCATGGGTTCATCGTTTTACCCATATAATATCAAATTTCATTTTGAAATTTTATAATCTAAGTAGACCGAGATAATCAAATGAAATTTTAATAATGTGTTGATAATAATATTTTCATGAGGCTCATTCATTGAAAATAAAATATTATATTCCCAACTAAGGAGCAGAGGATAATAATTCTTTGATTATTATTATCCACTTATTCCATTGTTGTTGTTTATGGTTTTCTATTTTCCCTTTTATTTAAATTTTTGTGGGGATTATTATCTAAATTATACCTTAAATTTTGTAATTGATTCTCATAACTCCCAAAGATGTTGCACATGAAACAATAGTGTTTTGGTGGTTAAATTGTTATAATTATATTCTTCTCTATTTCATTTACTTACCAATTAATATTATTTTGATATTAATGGGATTTATGACCATATATTTACATTAAATTAACCTCTCATTTCTATTTAAACACTTCCATTTATTTTTATTACTAGATTTCGAGAATAACGATTGCTAAAATTTATTTTAACCATGTGATATTTTTAGGTTTTCATAAGTCTCGATCATTTCATTCATTTGTAACCACTGTAATGATTGGAACATCTAATTTAAATTTCAACTTTTTGTGTACATCAAATGATCTCTTCATATACTACACATCTTATATTTAATTCATTTTTGATATTTTCTTTTAGGAAACCGAAGAATTGATCAATTTTACTTTTAGTTGAGATAATTAAACTATACATATATATTGAAATCCTTGTAAAATTATCCTTATTTTTACCAATTGATTCATAATTATTTTCCATTATATTATAAAATTCCTTTTCTATTATTTTTTATAGAATATTGGGTAAATTATTCTAAATAATATCACCTAAAACGCATCTCATTCCATGGATTAAATCTTATCCTCATTCCTTGTATTCTTTATAGGATTCCACTATTGATATGATTCACCTTCCAGATGATAAAAAATTAGGACAAATTTTTCATGTACATAACATTAAATAAGAAAAAATATTTTTCCAATGGTGTTGACCCATATCTCATAGACTAAGGGATAATAATATCCAAAAAAATATGGTGGATGTTTCTTCTTAAAAGATTCACCGATATGTTGGTCACTACTTTGATCATTTAGAATCTCATGATGATTCATACCACGGTAGAGTTGTTTGAGCATAACAATATAATTCTTAATTCTAACTCCCATAAATTGTGGTTACTTTGGAGGATAATCATTTAATTTTCTATCGCACTATGTATTAACATTATTCTTTTGTGTTTAATCCATTTACTAAATCCAAAAGTCATAGTGTTAAAAACACTCATCATAGTGGATAGACAAAATAATTCTGAAAAATCATTTATACAATTCAGAAATCCCAACACATTATTATATGGCAGCTTAGGTTTGACCTATTTCATTCATGATCATTATTAATACATTTGGATTTTATCATATACTTAGTCCTATCGCATGAGTTTTCTTAAAATATTTATAACGCTAATCTCTAAATATTTTCTAAACCCTACGTTGATACCTACTAAAACATCCCAAAATCTAATATAAAAATATTACATCTATTTAGATTAATGTTAAATACATAAAAATATGATCCACACATAACTGTAAAGGGTAAATTTCACTAGAGATTATATAAAAAATATTCTTATTTTATTAAATATCTTTTACATATCCCATATATACCATCTTATATAGTACTCCCTTTAGGCATTTCCAACCTAAAACATTCAACATTACCTGGGGAGGAAACATAAGAAAGGGAGAGATTAGATTCTCAATAATGTTAAATATAAGAAACATCAGAATATGATTATTTGAAAACCAAAAATTAGAATAATTGTATGTGATTATGAAAAAAACATACAATTTTTATGCCATGTCTATCATAGATCATAAATATGAATAATGGAATAATACATTTTTTTAGGAAAAATGGGAAAAAGGTGAGAAATCATTATAATTCAATAATGATCCATAGCATATTTTCATAAAACAATAGAATAATCATAAATATAGAAAAAGATATAATATGTTAAGGTTAACTACCAAGGTAAAAAACAATTTAGATCTGTACTAACATCTTATTTCCTATTTTGTATCAAGATTCACCTATTCCATTTACTGGGTGAAGACACACCTCTTTCTTATAGTCGATCTGGACCCAACTGTTTCTCATCATAAAATAAACACCGCCATCATTTTCCCCATTATTATCACATTAGATATAAATGATTAACCAATTAATTGGTGGGAGATATAGGTCTCAACCAACACATGATGAAAACCATACATACATGTGCCATAAGAACCTAAATAATTCATCATATCAGAACCCATGAAAAGAAATGGGGTTCAAAAATAGTTCATCAACAAAAAAATTAAATATATATAGAATGGATAAGGATGGTATCTTTGGATCATATCCCTAGTAAAATAATATTTAGCACCAAATAATGATATCATAGATATAAAATAAATTTCAAATATCACATGCAATAATTCTAGAGGAAAATACCGTATTCATTTTGGAAATTGTTTTTATAATTCAACTAATTACAAAGGAAACCAATTTTATTGAAAATAACTTTGTAAGCGTGTATAATAATCTTCAGCGCATTATGGAATAATAATTTTGGGAAAATAATCACATAATGTATTACTTAAAAATATTCATCCAATATTTTTTGTTTAAAATTCAAATAGTACCTTGTTAGGAAAGGATATAAATATTCCATTCAAACGATTTATTAAAAACTGTAACATGGGTAAAAATGATTTTAATCATTCAAGTTAGAATAGTAAAAAAAAAATTGAATATTTTTTTTTGAAAACATGTACATTTAAGATAAATATTCCACAGTGGATACCTAAATATATACAATCTCAAATAACAATTATATTTTGAAATTAACCCTTTCAACTTTAGTAACCTTTGAATCATATGAATAATGAATAAATTAAACACATTTGGATATTTACATCCACAAAAAATATTTAATATGATTCAGAAAAGTAATTAATGATAATTATATTCCATATACAATGAAAATAAGTTGTGAATGTTCCATGGATCCTATAGATATTTAATCAAGACAATAATTCATTACCTCATGTATCACCATTACTCATTTGCATTCAAACCTCATCTTTTTTTTACAACTCCTTTAGATCACCTCTATGGGAACTAATTATATTATTTTGCGCTAACAATCAGTATTAATAAATGGATATGGTAGTTCAAAAGTGAAATAGGCATGGGATGGAAGAGATATAATGCTTTAGGTGGTCTGAATAAGTGAGGTAGGAGGTTCCTTTTAAAATTTATGTGAGGTTAAAATTTTGGAATTTTCAAACTATTATATTATAATAAATTTATTTTTTATCCAAATACCACCAAATGGCCGTTGATTCAAATCTAAGATAATAATATATTTTAATTTCATCAACCAATATAATGTTGAAATGTTTTGTTTTTATTTTAATATTTATCATTTTCATTAATTCATAGTTAACCAATTTTAATTTTAACTATGGTAAAAAAATATAATATTTAAAGGTTGTAGTTTTTTATTAAAAAAATTAAATTAGAAAATAAATGGACAATTAATTACATTGTAAATAGTATCACAATCAATTTGAGTTTTTTAAATATACTAACAATTTTTAAATAATTTAACAAATTATTATTTTGATAAAATATGATTCTGATAAATTTTAAATCTATTCATTACTTTGACATTAAAAACATCAATAAAACATTTCAAATTAGAAGTAAAAAAATTAAATATCTCACCAATAGGTCACGGTATTAAAGATAATTCATGTATAATATTTAATATCTCTAATTATGTGACATGTAATATTCTTAAAATCATTTATTTTAATTTTTCATTTAATTGAATAATTATTGAATCAGTGTTGTGTAAACATTTAAGTTAAATAATTACTTAAAACAATAAATTTGAATTTTATATATATCGATAAGTATTTTTATAAGAATAATATTTATTGCTGAATATATCCATTGTTTAACCAAATATTAGGAATATTTTATATAGTAAAGATATGAGTGTGTCATTTTGAAACATCCTTTGATTTTAATAATATATATGTAATTTTCATGGAAAATTATCCATTAAATGTCAAAATTTCAAAACATATTTTAAAAGGGTTGAATTAAATACATCCAATAATTATAGAATGCAAAATAATAGTATAATCTATATTTTTTAATCTAGAATAATCTATTTCATCCAAAATTGTAGAGATAAATTTTACCAAAGATACTATGAATATTTTCCAAAAAAATAGGATATTTACTAAATCTGAATCTCCTAGTTTAAAATATTGAACTTATTTTTCAAAAATCATAATAAAAAATCTTATGAATTTCATTTCAAATTAAACAAGAAAAACACAACGAAAGATAACATTTTAGAAAAAATATCTTCCTAAATAAAAATTTAATATACTATAATCAAGTATAAAATCATCTTAAAAAACACATAATTGGATTATTAAAAAATCTAATTGAAATTAAAATATTGTCCATAATATAGTTTTACATTGTATATAATTTAAAATAAATGAATTTTAAAAAAAAATTCAATAATTCTCTCCATTCTTTGAAACCCCAATATTTTTAGACAATTATTTAAAATTCAAAATATGATAATTTTTACATGATTAATTAATGAAGAAATTTTTTTGATTTAAATTTTATATAACATATAGACAGTCATATAGAGTCATAAAAATTAGAAAATATCATTTTCTGAAAAAAAAAATAATTTTTATAATAAAATAAATTCAAAGAAAATTATGTAATTTTTTTATAAGAATATACCAAAAAGTTCATATTAAGTTGAACAATTATATTTATTTTATAAGTGATTTATTTCAATAAATTACATAATATTTAATATACAGGTTATATAAGACATATAATATTTAAATAATGTTCCATTGTTTGTCTAATGATGATGTTATATTAAACAGAAGCTATAAATGAAATAAAATTATTTAAAAATGTACTTCATAAAAATATTGGCGTGGTACATCATATTATGAAATATGATATGAAATTTAAAAAAAGGTAAAATAAATTGAAACATATAAGAAATAAAATATGATATAAAATTCCTAAAAAAGTAGAAATAGAAACTATATATGGAGTACTAGTTATTGATCCATGAATTTTTCTTTTTCACTATATCAATCAGTACTATTCCCCCGTTTGGGCCTTCATGCCACAAATTTGGACCTAGAGTCATTTAAGGCCTTTGGGCCTCCCAGACCTTCGGGTCGGTAAGGCCTTCGGGCCAACTCAAGAATTTCAGGCCACCTTAAGTGTAGATTCAAACTAGACAACCTACAGGAACAAGCTCCATGAAGAGGAATCACTATGAGCTTTCACCATGAGAGAATAAAAATGGATTGAAAGATGAGATGGTATGGAACCTATCATTGGGTCAAGCCTGTGCATGCACGGGAAAGCCTAGCCAAACATCCATGCGATGGTGGAGAGAAGATTTCCTGATGAAGATGCTAGGGAGGAGCAGTTCCAAGTAGTTAGTCTTGGTTGTATGTAATTTTTGAAGCCAATGGTCAAGAAATTCCTCTAAGGCCTATGGGCCATGTAATACATATCACTACGGGCATTGTAAGAATTCCACCTCACCCCTTAAAAGTCAGATTATCAAAATTCAATAAAAAATTGAAGGCCTTCGGACCATTAGTGGATTTGAAGACCCAAGATATACATGACTGTAAAAGAAATATTTTATATTCAAGAGGTTGGATAGTTATAATGACAAAAACAATTATTGCATGATCATGATAAAATAATTATAATTAAATAATCTCATAATGATGATCTTAAGAAATAACTCAGAAAGAAAAATAAAACTGAGAATATCTCGAGAAAAAATGTTATAGAAGATTTCAAAATGATCAATAGAATTTATAGGGTCTCTTCATGAATTATAACTTGTGATCTATAAAGATCTGGGTTCTATTTATAAATATTAGTCCAATATTTTCATTCCCCAATCATTGGGTTTTTTAGAATTCAATCAGATGTATAAAATCCAATATTTGACTTATTTAGTGCTATGTATCATCTAATAATGTCTATACAGATCTCTATAACACTTTATCCACTAGAAATAATAATGTAGTAAAAAATACTAATTCACAAAAAATAAACAAACATAATATAAATCTTAAATTCACTATATAAAAATTCATCATATTTTTCCATTCACAGAAAACGATAACTAAAACCATTAAGTTAGATCAATATTTTTAAAGTATACTGTGATTTATAAAAAAAGATATAGTGGACTCATTATCTCGGCCTAAACCCCATTTTAACATCTCAAGGGAATGTAATGTCACTAAGATATGACACCCTAATAATGCATTCAACAGGTAGGTGATTTTAAATATAATAAATGTTACAATAAAATTAAATGGTGGGAATTTTACATGAAATAAAATATATTAATCTCCTAGAGATATAATAAATCAATTTCCAATAATAAATTAATAGAAAAAGGAAAAACCAACGCACATCATGTTTCCTAATTAAAGGAACCCTAATGTAAATATTTCTAAAAAATAGAAATCATATGGCTCGCGTACCTCTGGAATGAAATAGTAATATAAAATACATGAATGTAACAATATGTAAATCATCTGGGAGGATTCTCCCAACTTAATATATTTCCTCTTTAAATTAAAATGGTTTTTAGTTCTAATGAAAGAAGGCTATCAGCCACCAATTCTATTGTGAACCAAAGGTTGGAATATTCAGAACCCTAAGGAATCTAGAGAATCCTATATAATTTGATCTTAATGTAAATGAGGAGAAGATTGATGAAACCCTTTTCATATTCATTAAAAGTAAATAGTAAAAATGGATCATAAATAAGGTTATTGTATCAAATTAATTGGAAAATGGTGTTTTCCACATGGATGGACTATATCTATATTAGTTATTAGTTATAGCTCACATCTCCTTGGTGAAGGGCTTGATTTTATGGAAATAAAATGATATTGATCATTTTTATAATTTATATGGGGTTTATAGGGTTGAGAAGAAAGTAATGTAAATTTGTATCAATTAATTTGAAAAACATTGTGATGAAGAACCATTAATTGAGTCTTATCATTAATTTAAATGAGTTCAATGAATTATCTTCTTAGTTATGGCTTATGATCTTTTGAAAAAATTTTGTTTTTTGTCATCTGAAAATTCGGTTTGACATTGGCTGCTCAATTGATTTACCGATTAAGGAGGACAATACAACTAGTTTATCCACTAATTGACATCATGTGAGGGTTCTAGTTGAGTTAGTCTTCAAATCTACCATTATGATGATATTTATCCTTGTTACTCCCCATTATGAAACAACTTTCAATATCTAATATGATAAAACCACCCAGTTTCATGGCTTATAAAATAATAGGATACATGAGTTCCAATTGATGATTATATATCTTTTGTTCAAAAATCAATAAGAAGGTTGATAACCTAGACCATTGTATAATAATAAGAGAATTCTAGGTATTGTGTTACAACAACTACTGGCACTAGAAAGTCAAGGATTCATCGTTTACCCTCTGTTGAATACACCCAAACACATGGGATTCTAAAGGATAAGGATGAGATTCATAGCATGGGACAAACATCTCTTGACATAGAATGAAATATACTCTACAACTATTTATGTGAAATGTATGAAGAATTGGGCGAAAAGTGATCTAATGTTCCTTCCCCAGACCTGAATAATAATTCATGAGTTACGATTGTAGAGGATAATAAGGATAGTAGGTAGCTATCTCATGTTTATTCTTATCCTCAATATACTGATCTCTTTGATAACCAATCTAAAAATAAGAATACTACACATGATGAATCATATATGGGTTCATGAAAGGGACACTTTTTAATAATATAAAATGGAATGTAAATAGAATCTTTTGGAGCCATACCCTATGGTGATAAAGAAAACTACCTGGTAAATTCTTGATTCCAAAGTACCTCCCAATAATCTTTAGTTCCTTCCATGAACATGGCCATTTGAAATACATAAAATATTAAATCAAAAAAATAATCATCATACATGGTTTTCGCAGATTAAAATTGTTTCAATTTTTTCATATATAGTATTTCCATATCACTAGATTTGACATTTGAGTCATTGTAAACCACACCAATGAAGTTAAACCCTACCAACACGTCTCTGTTGATCTATGTCCAACCAATGATAAGTGATAACTAATAAATTCTACTTAAATTTATATATATATATATATATACATATATTAGAAATAAATTTTTCCTTGAGTAATTTGGAAATACTCACTGAATGATCTACGTCAATTTGCAGTCCCCAAGCATTTAAACTGTCAATGAAAGGAGTATTTATGATATGGGGATATAATTATAGAGTTCATGTATTATATTGAAAAATAACCTCAACTTCTTGAGGATCCCAATATTGATCTTGTGTTGATTTAAAAATTCATTTAATTTAATTTAGGTTTTTATGCTCACAAAGAGTCACATTTATGTTAATAATTAATATTTTTTTATGTAGATTTTAGTAAATTATTATTCATCATAATATTTTTCCTTGAATTTTAATCAATTCATTGGTTTGCTAAAAATATTTCATGAATTATTCGGTGATTTTTTAAATGTATTCTAGAAATAATGCTCAGACACTGCATTTTTAATAGAAACATAAAGAATGGAAACCATACATTTGACACAACATAGAAGTATTTTATAATGTATAATGTTGGGAATGTATGGTTCAAAAAACCTATGAATATGAAGAACGCTACATTTGAGAAAAAAAATGTATCAAACATCAAATATACATTTCTGATCAATTGTATGTTATCAACGCTCTATTTTTAGTTTTTTTTGTCACGTGATGGAACCCTTAATTTGAATATCCAATGAAAGGGTTTAAAAAATGTGATATGATTGATTGTTTATAAAATGGTCTTGGCAGATGTAAAGATATTTTCAATGAAGGTTTACAACCAATTAAAATGCCTATTATGATTGACTTAAAGGCTCAAATTAAAATCAGTATGACATTCCTATTTATAGTAGAAGTTATGATCTTTCTTGAATTATTTTGAATTCAGATATTTCAGATTAATTCTATGATATTTCTAGACATGGTATTACTTGAGGATGATCGACCTACAATATAAATGTCAATACTCTCTTAATTATAATATATTTTATTTACATCATAATAAAATATCAAAAAATCAGATATACAATATCATGTTTTATTTTATCCATTGGTACACATTGTAGACATACATGTTTAGATCAGTTGACTCACTATTATTTTTTTCATTACTACAACATTTTATTTTTTCATCTTATTCTAAAAGATAAACAAATTATTTTCCAGAAATATATTTTCAAGATAAACATTTTTAAAAATCATTCTAGTGTTTTCATTATCTCTATTTTAGGATAGGAATAAAATTTTTGTGAAATATTTTCTAAAGTTCATTATTGACGATATAAATACATATTTCAGTTTTTAATGAAACTATGGTGTTTAATATGTATCCTCAAAAAATAAATCTCTATTTATTAGTTAGAGTTTCTACTTATTATACATAGTTATGATTATGTGTTATTTTATTGAACTAAGAAATGTATTTTCTATTTCATATAAATGATCCTAAAGGATTTCGAAAGACATATTTTTAAGGTATCGCCTTCATACATTTAGTTGTTGATTAATGTTCATAGGAAAATAAGACCTAGGGAAAATTATGAAGCTCATGGATTTGAATGTTGGTGGAGTGTAATAAGGGATCATACCACCAATAACCACTAAAAATCATTGGTTTTATTTGAATTAATTATTTCCACTGCTCACTCAACCATAAGGGAAAAAGAATGGATCCTTAAAAAAATAAGATAGGTTTTTTTAATCTGTCAATGTTTTGAATACCAAAATTCGACTCTCGGTTGTGTCTTAGTCTCCACCACTATAATCATAAAATAAACATTGGTATCATAGGGAGGGATTTCTATGTATAATTTATTGTTAATTTTTTTTTCATATCCTATGTAAATTATTGGCATCAAATAAATTGTTCTTTTTCTATTTTTCTATTTTTTAATCATTTAATATTTGTCTATATTAGATAAAGACAATTAATATAAAATAATATAATTATTCTAGATTATTATATTTGATTTATTCTATATAAACATGTTGAATTAGAAAGATCAACTGAATATTTACAAGATCTAACAAGATTGAGTTAATTATTCAGACAAAGGCATCCTAAAGTGGAATATTATAGTTATGGTATGTTGATTATTTGTTCTAAGTAATTTAATGATGATAATTACTGATGTTGGAAATAATGTATGATTAAATATTTAATTTTTCTGGAATAATGGATTATATGAGGGTTATTAGACCATATAAAATTTCTATGGATGTTTTGAAAGATTGGAATGATGAACAACTAATGGAAATTGTTCGCAATACAAAAGATGTAAATTATATTGTTTCTGAATTCAGAACTAATGAATTCCATATAATTTCTCAATGATTAATAGTATATGATATGTGGATGACATTTGTAGATTCCTACGAAGTTACTAAAAATATAATTTAGTTAAGGTACATATTTTTTAAACTAATGTTTGATACAATAAATATGATTTAATATGAAACTATCACTCAAATTAATGGATGATAGACCTTTATTGTCATCAAAATTGATTATTTTTGAGATCTAACATCATAATCAGAACTAGTATTAAAATTACTTAGAATACTACTCTTTATATGGAATGGAATATTTAAATCTATATGTCAATCTGTAACTGTGAAAAATTTGATTATGATGGATTTAATTTGTACTTTAATGATGTTGAAAAATGAGATGTAGGTTAAAGCTGAAAATCAAAGAAAACATGAATAAGTAGATCTCAAGACTAATATTGATGAATCATCTAATTCAAATCTTCTATATTAAAATAATTATTTTTCATATATTGATAATAAATTTGATAATATTTATAAAATAATCATGGATCATATGAATTCAGATCATATAAATTCAAGGAAAATTTTTAAAAAAATAAAAAATGTACTTTACTCAAATCACGATGAAAACTCAATTAAAAGAAAAATCAAATTTTTTTAAGGTTACCTATAGTAATACTCATGGATCAAATGGTAAATCTTTTAAATATTATGAAACTAAGATTAAAAAAACGATATGTATTTTAGAGCATATTGATTATGTGGTAAAATATTCATACACCCAAAATATTATTTTTGATAAATGGTTATATAATAAATAAAATAAGTAAATATTTATTATACAAGACAAATATGAATCAGTAATTAATGAACCTGTAAAAAATAACAAATATTTTGAAACCATTCTAATAGATAAATAAAATGTTTAAAAATACATTATATATTTAATGTCTACTAATTCAAAAAAATCTTATTATTCTAAGGATAACATGATTAAAAAATTATTGATTAAAGTTTACATTTAAAACAATATTAAATTATGTTTATATAATGAGAAAAACATTAATTTATGGTCACAAAAATTAATATTTCTCAAAACAAGTATTTAAATTTAATATTATAATTCCTTCTCAATATAAACATGTTTGGTTACATAAAACATTATTTGCTTACATTTTTCCCCAATAAAAAAAGGTTACCAAAAATAACATTCATATAATATTTGGTAGGAATATGACACTATGTTTCACTATTAAATCTTTCTATAGTTGATCAATTGATAAATAAATGTTATATCATTGAAGTGAATAACAATAATGTAGATTATTATAAAAAATATCTTGTAAAAAATCACCAATCTATGAATTATTTCATTTTAATATATATATATATATATATATAAACACGTTAGGTGTACTAACTATATCTTACAGGGAGATAAATATATATCTAAAAATTTGACTTTTTATTTCTCTATAAATTTAATCCTAGTGGATGTTTTTATACATAAATTACTAAAAGTTATTGATATATCTCTGAAATTTTTTAAATAATATAATACATTGTAAAATTAATAAATAGTTTAAAATTTTCAACCATTAAAATCTATTTTAAATCTATATATTTCATGTTATTGAAATATAATTTGATAATATAAATTGTAATAATTTTCATATTTAATATGAAATGATTATTCTATATTTTTTAGCATATGGAAGTGAAACATCGTATGAATTTGTTATAAACTAACTTTTCATATTCAAAATGAATATTTTATATTATAAATCCATCATCACAAAAATATATTTTTCAAAGGCTTCTGATAATAAATCCAAAATAATGATGTGTTCAATTACTTCATGTTTTGAAAAAAAATCCTTCACACAAAAAAGATGTATGGTAATCCTTGTTATTTGCCTCTTTTGTATGTTGATGATTAACTTGAAAAGTATTCTAAAATAAATGCAGATGTTCAGAGCCATGAATAATTGGATGTCTCTTCTTCTCAAATATCTTATGAAGTATTTCAATTTATATTGAGCACTTGGAATGAAGAAAATGTGAAGCTACAAGAAGATTTAGATGCATCCAAAGTGTAATTTGAAGATCTATAGAAAGAATCTATATATAAAATGGTTTTGTATTCACTAAAAAAGTAGTATTAAAATATTACTAATTGTTTGATCTCAAAAGTATACATTGAAGCTGTCAATGTAGAAATTCTATGTGAAATAGAGTTTCTTAAAAGGAAAGAATCTATAAAATTATATCATGATAAGATGAAGTTTTTTATGATTAAAAAATTTTCATATTATTCATATTAAATTATAGAATATGTTCCAAATATATTATAAGAACTATCAAGAAGTTTATCTTCATTAAGTAATAAATTTCGATAGTAGGAATGTTCATATGAACAGACTATTACTTACTAAAACATAGTATTTATTTTCTGTTTATTTAAAATCAATATTTTCTTTATTACTGTTAGTTAATTTAGAATTAATTTATATTTTATATAACAAAATCATGTATATAATTATTTCTTGAATATGTTTATTTATATATATAGTAATACTAGTTCTTATTACTTTGTAAAAATATTAATTCATTGAATATTTCTATATGATATGATTCTAGGAGATTTAAGAAATAATAATTGATTAATTTATTCTATTATGAGATTTTCTTACATATCTATGTTTTTTAATGAATATGTGTGAATTTTATTTCAAATACTCTCTACTCTTATCTTTTATATTCATTAAATACAGGGGGTGATATTTTAATTATTTTTTTGATGAATATTTTATTGTGGATGAATGTTTTAGATTCAAAAATTTGGGGGAAAATGTAATATTAATGTTATCATTATGATTTATGAAGATGGATAAATTAATCCTTAATAACATTGATCAAAGGAAGAATAATGGATCCTTTATAATATGCGGAAAATTTTTTTTCATAAGAAATTTAACATAATACTAGAGAAGATTCCATTATAAATGAAATATTTCTCTATATAAAAATAGGTTGAAATTAATTGTTTAACTTTTATTTATTTTTTACATGGGTTTTGTGAATATAGAAAAGGTGGATATTTTTTATCATGTGGTGATTCAATAATTTCATTAATTTATATTTGGTTTTTATGTTCACAAACACCCACATTAATGTTACTAAATAATTTATATTTAAGTGAATTTTATAAAATTATTATTCATCATAATATTTTCCCTAGAATCATTTTAAATTAATTGGTTATCTCAATATATTTTTCAAACTATTTGCAATTTGATTTAATGTATTTTGGAAACACTATTCGAACCCTATGTTTGTAATCATAATGTATGGAATTCAAACCCAATGTTTGAAACATAATTTATGGATTGTATACCCTATGTTATTGGGAATTAATTGGTTAGAAACCTTATGTTTAAAAAGAATCATACATTTGGTGAAACATACATATGGTACATAAACCCTAATTTTGACATCAAACATACATTATAAACCCTATGTTTAGAGTCATATCATCTTGTGAAGGAACCAAACATTTGACTATTAAATAACAATGATTATGTTTTTTGATATTTTTCATGATTTATGAAAAGTTATTTGTAGAAGTAAAAATATTTTCAATTTTTTTATATGACAAATTCAATGGATCCTTAAATTTTTTTTAATGTATAATATTCATAGGATTAAATAATTCCTACTTCTAAGGGATGTTATGTCCTATCTTGAGTGGTTTTAAATTCAAATATTTTTTATTCTTTCAAAAATATTTCTAGAGATGGTTTGAACAACTGATATTCAACCGAAATTATAAATATCAAGAAAATCTTAATTGAAATATGAATGGTATAGAACACAAAAAAAATTTACACAAAAAATGTCATATAAAATTTCGTGGGTCATTTTATTTAGTGATACACTACTGATACATACATGTTTCGATATGTCGACACAATATTATTAATATCATTACAATTACATTTTATTTGTACATATTCTTTGGGAAGAATGAAAAAATATTTTTCATGGATACAAATCAGAGATATTCATGTCTAATCCTCAATTTGGGGTTTTCTTTATCACTGTTTGAATAAATAATACATAGTGTTGAAGATATATTTCCCGATGTGTATTATTTATAAAATGAATACACATGTTAGTTTTTATTGAAACTGTGATGTTTAATAAGTATCCCAAAAAATCAATCTCTTTTTATTTGTTGCAATTTCAACTACTAAGACTCAGTCGTGGAAATGTTTCAGCTTCTTTCACTAAGATTTGGATTTATAGTTTCTTAAATAAAGATTATATAAATTCTTTATTACAATGGCTTCAACTACCTTCACAAATTTTATGATCAATGGTCATAGGATAAAAGAACCTACTAGAAATCACCAAGCTCATGGAGTTGAGGTTTGGTGGACTAGGCTAATGTATCTATGTTTTCTAAAACACTATAAACCAATGTTTTTGTTTCTTTCATTTATTTTTAATGGTCACTAGAATCTTTGAGAAATGTAAATTAGCATTTCAAAACAAGAGAGGTGGTTAGAATCTTTCAATGTATTTAAAACTACATTTCACCCCCTCTTGTCTCTTAGTATTCATTATTATCATCTTGACTTAACACCTACCCCACCAGATGAAAACATTTTCCACCCTATGACAGTCAGTATAATACATGGAAAAATTCAAAAACCAAGATTAGGGGTTGTCATATGAGTAGTGGGGTAAATGTTTGATCTCATTCCACAAGATGAATTTTCTTTTATTATTTTATATGTCATTGTATGATTTGATTAGTGGTAGATTTTTTCCATTGTTTTCCTCATTTCATCTCCCATTTTCATTTTTTTGTTTTATTTTCAATAAATTTCATGATCATCAATTATGACCCATGGTTAACGCCACTTTTTGTAGGGTACTCATTTGTATGAGTTAAATCCATCCAATTCAACAGCTGATTCTATACAAAAAATATAGAAATAACATTTAACTGAATTTTGTGTTTATAAATATACTTATTTAGTTCCTATTATCAATAATCACATGATAATATAAATAATGAATACTAAGGTATGATTGAACAATGTGAAAATGATAAGATTCCCAAATCCACCATCAAAGAGTGACTACAAAAAAAATCAATCACATACCTCAAAAAACAACACATTCCAAACCATATGACATGTCTATGTATGTGTGTGTGGGAATCATAATTTTACATTATAA
The DNA here is from genome assembly GCA_963277665.1 of Viscum album. Lineage (NCBI taxonomy): Eukaryota > Viridiplantae > Streptophyta > Magnoliopsida > Santalales > Viscaceae > Viscum > Viscum album. Next base: position 597,685,903 of record OY728135.1, on the reverse strand, counting down.
CATTATGGAAAATATTTAATAAGTTCAGGGATAAAACCTCATTGGATATATATTTATAAAGATCAGAAGGTCAATAGCCATTATGAACAACCGTTCCAATAGACACCGTATGACCATTATTCTTGACTGTGATCATTGGTTGTAGGTTATTTACATATAAATAGTTAACACTAGAAAATGGCCTTGGGATACAATCCTTACCCTGTAGATTTTTCCATTCTTTTTTCACCCCAAAATAAACCAATTTCATAACACTTTTTGTATATATGTATGAATGAATGTATGTGTGTACGTTTACATGTATATATGATTCAATTCGTTCCTAAATACCGTTATACATGTATGTACTTATATATATATATATGAATGGATGAATGTATGTATGAATGTATTTATTTATGTATTTATTTATATATGGAAAGATTGGCATATGTATGTTTGGATTGATGATTATATGTATGTTTTTTGTATGTATATAAGTTGGTATGTGAATAAGTATATATTTATATATGTATATATATATATATATGTATGTATATATTTATATACATATGAAGGTATGTATGTATAATGGAATAAATAAACTAATGTACGTACACATGTATGCTCATACATATCTATATATGTATGTATTAATATATGTAATAACCCGAGATTTTATAAGATAAATTCGTTTTAATTTCTTTCATATAGTTTATTTTACGCTACACCAAGATTATCTTGCGCTATACGCAACACCGTATTAGCTTGCAGTATACGCAACACTATTCATAGATTGTGTTAGACACAATTTCAAGTTCGTTTGATAATAGTCATTCTACGCAACATTGAGTATATATATATATATATTCAATGTATAAATGAAAAAAATGGTTGTATTCTATTATAACAGAACAAAAAAGGAGTCTTACACTATACAGAACCTTGACTTGGCTTGCATTACACACAATCGTGACCTTCTTCGTTAGTGTGTGTTGTACGCAATACCAGGTTTTAATAAACAACGATATATTATTATAATATTATTTTGAAATAGCCATTATGAATATTATTAACTAAATTTTGAATTTTATAACATTATTATTCATCTTACACATTTTCTAGAACATGGTTTAAGAACAAAATACATTTTTCCGGTAAAATTAGTATTTTTCAAAATATGCAGTTTTGCTTCCTTTTGATGGCGCACCCACTTTAAAATCTAGTTTTTGACATGTTTATAAGTTCAATTTGACAAAATAAAATTCTTCTTTTTAATCAGGATATAAAAATTTACATTGGATAAAGTTTTGATATTTTTCCGATAACATTCATATTTTAATGAATAGTAAAAACAGGCTATATTTTAATTAAAAACAACTTTTTTCATCATAATAATTTGTATGGTTAAATTACAATATTTAATGGTTTAAAAGTATAAATAGAATATATTTTTACCGTTTAATATAATTCATGTCATTAGCATTGATTTTACATTGAATTTGTAGGTTAAATCAATTCAATCTTTTGCAATGTTTTAAACAAAAACCCATTTTGATTCGACAACGAGATTAATTTTAATTTAATTTCTGCAACTTTTGTGTATTGAATTTGGAAAAATGGATTACATATTTGGAATCAGTGGGTCCAAATTATGGTAATAAGCTACTTTTTATTTTTTGGAATTATGAATAGTAACTACGGTAAATTTTATTTACCATAGTTAAAGGTAAATCGGGTAATTAAGGGTAAATATAATATTATAAAATTACCCTAACACATAAAAAAATTCTATTTTATGGCTAAATGATGATCCATATCACCTAAGGGTCCTATTAGATTCATTTTATGGACTTTTGACTATGAAAATAATTTAATTATTATTAAAATCAAAGAAAGCGACAACATGTCACTCTCATAAATCTTATTTGTATAATAATTTTAATTTTCTGATAAACATCATAAAACTTCTAACATTAATAGTATATAGAAATATAATAAAATTATCTACATCAAGATAATTTATTTATAATTTTTAGGGATTAAATAATTGTCATTAATGGTGATACATTAATGATGCAGAAATTATTTATTAAGTGAAAAATGAGTAATATAGTTTTTATTGAAATAATAATACCCATTAAAAGGCCCAAAAACCTGACCAAAACTTATTGGTAGTGTATATATACATATTAATCATCCAATGAACTAATATATGACCTTTTGGAGCCTTATAAAAGTTATTATGACACTTATATTATTTAATTTTAAATGATGCCAAAGTTGTCACCTTCATAATTTAATAAATATAACAATTATCTATTGTTATTTTAAGATTATAAATTCTAGTAAAAGTATTATTGTGAAATTTAATAGATTTATCTTCATCATAGGATTTTAGTTTTAATTTTTATGCAAAAATAGTTATATTAAATAATTATACACAAATGTTGTAGTAATTATTTTATTAACAGATAAACCAAATAAATTGTTTTAAAAATAATAAAATAAATAATATATGGATTATTTTATGTTATACACTAATTTTATAGATACATATGTCCTTTTATTAATATATTAATGTTTTTAGTTCAAACATATCTTCTGTATATATTTTATTTAAATTCAAATAAATGAATAGTGTCAAAATTGACACTATTGTTATTTTATAAAAATAACAAATTATAAAATTGTTCAAAAATCACAAAAATATTTAAAAATTATAAATTTAAATTTATATGGTCTATAATGTTATAAAGTAATCAATTATGGAATATTCACAACAAATAAGTAATTGTTTGTTATAATTTAAAATTTAGAATTTTATTACCACAAAGAAACTTAAATAGATTAAATAAGGATAAATCAAAATGATAAGGTTTAAAATAAGATCCAAACATGTCTAAATTTTATTTTTTGATGAGATTACAACCCTATCTAGTCTAATATTAGAATATGAGTCATTTATTGAGGTTTTTAAGTGGGGTTAGATTTATTATAAATTAAAACTTTTAAGAATTCTAAAGGTGCCCCTCTCCTCCCTTATAAAAGGGCACCTCCTCCCTCTCTTCCTCACACCAATTTGAGCCTTTAAGCTCGGCCAAAACCTGCCCATTTCCCTTATCAACTTCCCTAGAAACATACTAGAGGTCCTGGTCTTCTTCAAAGACCAATTTTAGTACCCTATGAAGAGGATTCAAAGAGGCGTGTCAAAGAAGAGGTAATATCCGTTACAGATTCATTCAATTTTCTTTCTTCTTCAACTTCTTCTTATTTAGTTGTTTCATTATGAAGTAATTACATCAGTATCAATCATATACTTATATGTTATTATAAGTCTTAAACAACCATATTTCACCATCTATCCATCCTATGGAAAATGAAATCACCGCGCGTGCGTACGTACAGAATACCGTCTCCACGCCATGGTGTAATCTATTTTCCACCACCACCTTACTTGTATGGGTATAATGGTGAAAGTAATGAATATATATGATTATTGTTAAGTGATATTGATTCTATAATATTATACATACACTTTAATACAATTCTACGATCATGGGAATGATATCATCGCTCGTGCGTACGTACGGAATACCGTCTCCACGACGCGATGAGATTCACTCTCCATGATAACCAATCAAGATTGATTATAATGTATATATAATAAGTAATAATAAAATATATGAAATTATAATGCTACTTTATTTATGTATATATATATATTTATTTCATATACTTAATTCCATTCAACTCAATAAGGAAACGAAAACAGCGTTCATTCGTACGTATGGCCTACCGTCTCCATGAATGGTGTATTTCTTTCCATTTATCAATATATTATATATATGTATATTCTGAATATATATTATATATAAATCATGTTTTATATTCTGTAATTAAGTAATCATGATCTATGTAATCATATGAATAATTACAAGTCAAAACACGGATGAAAAATGAAATGATTTTACCCAAAACACTTTTTAACATGGAATTTACAAAAGAATTGGTAATATAAAGTCATAAGTGAACCATATATGATATAATAACAATGAATATGATTCTGTAATAAGTCAATGAAATTATTTAAATCATTATACAGGAGGTTTGGATATGTATGAAGCATATCAGACCTAAGGTAAGGGATAATTTTTCAAATCTCATTTTTATCCGAGATTGCTTATTCATAAGTATTTACTGGGGTTATTTCTGTCATTCATGTCCATGTTTTATAAAAGTGTTTTCATGTATGTTTAAAGTCCTTTTTACCCATTTTCGACTTTTACTACATGGTATGTAAGGAATCTTTCTTTTTTTTACGTTATGAGGTAATTTTGACTTTTCCGGTAAAAGCACGAGAAGAATGTTTTTTTCACTTATACGACACAAATGAATTTTACGGTTTTATAAAGCCTTATTTTCATGAAGCTTCCTCCAAAAGATTTCATGACTATTTTCAAAAAAATAATTTTCTTTTAAAATTGCATGAAATTTTGTGGAAAGTGATTGATTTTGAAGAAGAAATGATATTTTCCTCAAGAATTCATTTCAAGTGTTTTATCAAAACCATTTTCCATATAAGATGACATTATTTCATATGTGTATATTTCAAGTTTAATGTCTCTATGATTTACATGGTTTCAATTTTCATATGATGAAATATCCCTTTGTTTTATATGGATTATGTGATGAGGGGATGATGTTTATGAAACCCATTTTACTCTTTGGGTTATGATGATTGTTTTAAGTTTATTTTGTGGCACAAGTAAGAATGATTTCATTATGAGATGGGTGGGAACTATATCTCCCTCAAATGAATTGGGTAAAGATTTATATCTCCTGAGATAGACATGGCTGGAACGGTATGTTAATTTGGTTCAGTGTTACAGGACTGAAACGAATAGTGAACTCGATTCAGAAATGGACTTTGTCCACTAAGATGGTCTTGGCAGCAATGGCTTGGCTACTATGGAAATCATAACATGTGCTTAATGGTTTCCACAATTACATGTTTTATTCCAATGCTATTTTATCATGATTGATGCTCCTTTATGATATATTCCTTACATACTTCCATGATTTATGTCTTTTCTCAATGTTTTAATGTTTAGATTTCATGTTCAAGTTTTTGCTTTCAAATATTTATGGATTGTTTTATGTTCTCTATGTTTTCCCTTACTGAGAATTTGAGCTCACCCTTTTTATGTTTTATTTTCCCCAAGAAATATAGAAAGGTTTTAGGTAAGGAAACAAAAACGGGAAGATCATTATGGGAGATGTTGAAGATCTTTCAACATTATTAGTTGTTTATATTCCGAGTTTCCAAAGACACTAAACTATTACGATCCTTGTGTGTCCTTTTTGTTATGTATTAATTATTCCTCAAAAGTAATGTAATGTCCATGTACATCAAGCTATGGGTCTCTATATTTGGTATCAGAGGAATGGTTTAGTCAACCTTTGGAAACTAGGATGCGAAAATGTTAGTGAGATCTCTAGAGATATTTCTATGGTATGTCTAGGGATGTCCCTAAGGATAAGTATACGTATAGGATATAGTCCTAGAACTACGGTAACGATCTTAGAATTTATCCTAAGATGTTAGATATTGAGGGTGCTTACCCTTTACTATGTTGTTTTCCCTAGCATGATTTTTTCCTCTCACACTATTCTTTTTGGGTTTTAGAAAATGGCTGGAAAGAGGAAGATTCATGATAATGGAGGATATGATGGACAATGGAATGATATTCTTCATGAGAAACCAAATGAAACGGGATTTGGAAGTCCAAACATCGTTATTATGCCTAATCAACAATATCATAATATGATCAATATTCTCAACTTTGGTAAGTTTCCCAACTCAGATAATAAGAGAATTATGGAGTTTCATGATGATCATAGAAGAAAGACAGTTCAATTTCCCTCATGTAAATCATGTGGGAAGAGGCCTCGGGGAGATTGTTTCAAGGGAACTAGAAGATTATTTGGGTGTGGAAAAGAAGGACACAAATCCTATAAGTGCAAAGGAAAAGGTGCAATTAACACCATGGATGAATATAATGGTATTTCTAGGACATCAACAATGGTTAAATGTTTTAAATGTGGAATCTGCGGTCATTATACAAACCAATGCCCTAAGGGAAAGTCTCATGAAGAGAATCAGTACGGTCGTATGGGTAGTATTTATGTTGATGATGATGAAGAGACTACAAATGATATGTGAGATGAAAGATGTGTTGAAGTTCGGTCAATGGTTTAAGAAGGTAGTGGAATGATTACATGTTTATCAAGTGTAATGTTGTATAAGTTATCTCATGGTACTATGGAATAAAGATATATCTAAGGATTGTTACACTATTGTCTTTCCTTGAGTTTTGAAAGTGTATGATTAATGGTACTAGTATCCATGAAAGGTTATTCAGATATTTTTCGAATGTAGATGATATGCGCATAATGAAGGAATAAGGAGAAAATTAAATGTTTGATAGTATTCATGAGCTCAGGATTGATATAAGGAGAAGGTTATATCATGGTTTGAGTATATAAAATTTTTGGATTTTAGTATGTGGAAGGAGTTAACTTTTGACAGCATTCATATTTTCACTAAGGTTTAATGGGTATTCATTTTTCAAGAGAATACTTGATTAAGGTATTCACATGATTGGAATGTGACAAATAAGATATATGGGGGATATATGATGGTATTCACATGCTTAGTTGATGACATTTCAAGTAATCATTTTCTTTATACTATGAGCTTAGACCGAAGTATTTTAGATAAGCCTAAAGATTGGAATGGATTATGTTGGACATAAGTTAGAATTGTTTAAGGATAGAAATTTTTTCGATATTATTGATGGGATGTTATAGTAATGTAGTTTTAGAAAAAGGACAACCTGAAGGACTGGCGACAACCCATCGCGTCGGACAACATTGTGGGAATCAAACCCACAACCGAAGTGTGACTGGCCTTTATCGCCTACCACTAGCCTACAGGAAGTCCCTGGTTAGTAGAAACTAGTTTTATTTTATTAAGCAGTATGATATATGAAGTATAAGTTCATTTTTGGAACCATATATGATTAATCCAACCATATGATGGACTTATAACTTTTGCTAACCTTTTGTTTGAAATAGATGGAATGACCCATCATTCTATCACATGATCCGCTAACACATCACAAATAAAAAATTCAACTAAATTTCATTAAGGGATGAAGTGGACATTGTTCAATTCACGAACAACAGTGAGATTGTACCAAAATCATATAAGTATTTCTTTTAATTCATCAAATTTAGGGAAATGATATTAAAAACCAAAAATGTTGTCTTAGTGACCTTATATCCGATGAATCAGATGGTACCTTAGATCATCACAAATCTATGGCTTTGTGATTGTTGGATTTTTCATAGCCATGTTCTCTACCACTCTCTATCAGAACATGATGGTTAGATTTCTCTTCCATATCCATATTTTCACCTATCTTCTCCTACGTGGAAACCCAGTGATGAGTTAATTTGGGTAACCGTTACGTTTCATACTTTAGTTTTTAAAGTTAAGTGTTGGTATTCCTTTTTACGATGTGGGTTTCAATTAAAGAAACTTTCAAGTAGAAAACCATTTATAACCCCGACGAATTTCGAGGGAGAAATTCATTTTAAGGGGGGTAGAATGTAATAACCTGAGATTTTATAAGATATATTTTTTTTTATTTATTTCATATCTTCTTTTGTATGCTACACCAAGATTATCTTGCGTTATATGCAACACCGTATTAGCTTGCAGTATACGCAACACTATTCTTAGATTGTGTTACACACACTTTCAAGTTCGTTTGATAATAGTCATTCTACACAACATTGAGTATATATATATATATATTCAATGTATAAATGAAAAAAATTATTGGATTCTGTTATAACGAAACAAAAAAGGAGTCTTGTACTATACGCAACCTTGAATTGGCTTGTATTACACGCAATCGTGACCTTCTTCGATAGCGTGTGTTGTACGCAATACTGGGTTTTACTAAACAAAAATATATTATTATAATATTATTGTGAACTAGCCGTTATGAATAGTATTAACTAAATTTTGAATTTTATAACATTATTATTCATCTTACACATTTTCTAGAACATGGTATAAGAACAAAATATTTTTTTCGGGTAAAATAAGTATTTTTCAAAAAATGCAGTTTTGCCGCCTTTTGATGGCACACCGACTTTAAAATATAGTTTTTGACATATTTATAAGTTTAATTTGACAAAATAAAATTCCTATTTTGAATCAGGATATAAAAATTTACATTGGATAATGTTTTTATATTTTTCCGATAACTTTCATATTTTAATGAATAGTAAAAACACGCTATATTTTAATTAAAAACAACTTTTTTCATCATAATAATTTATATGGTTAAATTATAATATTTAATGGTTTTAAAGTATAAATAGAATATATTTTTACCATTTAATATAATTTATGTCATTAGCATTGATTTTACATTGAAGTCGTAGGTTAAATCAATTCAATCTTTTGCAATGTTTTAAACAAAAACCCGTTTTCATTCGACAACGATATTAATTTTAATTTAATTTCAGCCACTTTTTTGTATTGAATTTGGAAAAGTTGATTAGATCTTTTGAATCAGTGGGTCCAAATTATGTAAATAAGCTACTTTTTATTTTTGGGAATTATGAATAGTAACTACGGTAAATTTTATTTACCGTAGTTAAAGGTAAATCGGGTAATTAAGGGTAAATATAATATTATAAAATTACCCTAACACATGAAAAAATTCTATTGGATGGATAAATGTATTTCCATATCACTTACGGGTCAGATTAGATTAATTTTATGGACTTTTGACTATGAAAATAATTTAATTATTGTTAAAACCAAAGAAAGTGACAACATGTCACTCTCTTAAATCTTATAAGTATAATAATTTTAATTTAGTGATAAACATCATAAAACTTCGAACATGAATAGTCTCCAGAAATCTAATAAAATTATCTACATCATGATAATTTATTTATAATTTTTAGGGATTAAATAACTATCATTAATGGTGATACATTAATGATGCAGAAATTATTTATTAAGTGAAAAATCAGTAATATGGTTTTTATTGAAATAATAATACTCATTAAAAGGCCCAAAAACCTGACCAAAACTTATTGGAAGTGTATATATACACATTAATCCTCCAATTACCTAATATATAACCGTTTTTAGCCTTATAAAAGTGATTACGACACTTATATTATTTTATATTAAATGATGCCAAAGTTCTCACCTTCGTAATTTAATAAGTATTACAATTTAACTATTGTTATTTTAAGATGATAAATTCAATTAAAAGTATTATTTTGAAAGTTAATAGATTTATAATCATCATAGGGTTTTAGTTTTAATTTTTATGCAATAAATAAGTATATTAAATAATTATACAAAAATGTTGTAGTAATTATTTTATTAAGAGATAAACCAAATAAATGGTTTTAAAAATAAAAAAATAAATATTATATGGACTATTTAATGTGATCCACTAATTTTATAGATACATATGACCTTTTATGAATCTATTAAAGCTTTTATTTCGAACATATATTCTGTATATATTTTATTTAAATTCAAATAAATGAATAGTGTCTAAATTGACACTATTGTTATTTTATAAAAATAACATATTATAAAAAATTTTAAAAATCATAAAAATATTTAAAAATTATAAATTTAAATTTATATGGTCTATAATGTCATAAAGTAAACAATTATAGAATATTCACAGCAAATAAGTAATTATTTGTATAATTTAAAATTTAGAATTTTATTACCACAAATAAACTTAAATAGATTAAATAAGGATAAATCAAAATGATAAGGTTTAAAATAAGATCCAAACATGTCTAAATTTGATTGGTTGATGATATTACAACCCTATCGTATCTAATATTCTAATATGAGTCATTGTAAGATGTTTTTAATTGGGTTAAGATTTATTATAAATTAATATTTTTAAGAATTCCAAAGGTGCCCCTCTCCTCCCTTATAAAAGGGCACCTCCTCCCTCTCTTCCTCACACCAATTTGAGCCTTTAATCTCTTCCAAACCCTGCCCATTTCCTTTCTCAACTTCCCTAGAAACATACTAGAGGTTCTGCTCTTCTTCAAAGACCAATTTTAGTACCCTAAGAGGAGGATTTAAAGAGGCGTGTCGAAGAAGAGGTAATATCTGTTACAGATTATTTCAATTTTCTTTCTTCTTCAACTTCTTATTCCTTAGTTGTATCATTATTAAGTAATAACATAATTATCAATAATATACTGATATGTTATTATAAGTATTAAAGAACCATATTTCACCATCTATCCATCCTATGGAAAATGAAATCACCGCGCGTGCGTACGTACGGAATACCGTCTCCACGCCGTGGTGTAATCTATTTTCCACCACCACCTTACTTGGATGGGTATAATGGTGAAAGTAATGAAAATATATGATTATTGTAAAGTGATATTGATTCTATAATATTATACATACACTTTAATACAATTCGACTATCATGGGAATGATATCATCGCTCATGCGTACGTATGGAATACCGTCTCCACGACACGATGAGATTCACTCTCCATGATAACCATTCAAGAATGATTATAAAGTATATATAATAAGTAATCATAAAATATATGAAATTATAATTCTACTGAATTTATGTATATATATATTTATTTCATCTACTTAATTCCATTCAACTCAATAAGGAAACGAAAACAGCGTTCATGCGTACGTACGGCCTACCGTCTCCATGAACGGTGTATTTCTTTCCATTTATCGATCTATTATATATATGTATATTATGAATATATATTATATATAAATAATGTTTTATATTCTTTAATTAAGTAATCATATGAATAATTACAAGTCAAAACATGGACAAAAAATGAAACGATTTTACCCAAAACACTCTTTAACATGGAATTTACAAAAGAACAGGTAATATAAAGTCATAAGTAAACCATATATGATATAATAACAATGAATATGATTCTGTAATAAGTCAATGACATTATTTAAATAATTATACTGTAGGATTGCATACATATGAATAATATCGGACCTAAGGTGAGGGATAATTTTGCAAATCTCATTTTTTTCTGAGATTGCTTATTCTTAAGTATTTACTGGGGTTATTTCTATCATTCATGTCCATGTTTTATAAAAGTTTTTTCATGTATGTTTACAGTACTTTTTGCCCATTTTTTACTTTTACTAAATGGTATGTAAGGAATCTTTCTTTTGTTTACATTACGAGGTAATTTTGACATTTCCAGCAAAAGTACGAGAAGAATGATTTTTTAACTTATACGACACAAATGGATTTTTATGGTTTTATACAGCCTTATTTTCCTGAAGATTTCTCCAAAATATTTCATTACTATTTTCAAAAAAATCCTTTTCTTATAAAATTGCATGAAATTTTGTGGAAAGAGATTTATTTTGAAGAAGAAAGGATATTTTCCTCAAGAATTCATTTCAAGTGTTTTATCAAAAACATTTTCCATCTAAGATGACATTATTTCATATGTGTTTGTTTCAAGTTTAATGTCTCTATGATTTACATGGTTTCACTTTTCTTATGATGAAATATACATTTTTTTATATGGATTATGTGATGATGGGATGATGTTTACGAAACCCAATTTATTCTTTGGGTTATGATGAATGTTTTAAGTTTATTTTGTGGCAAAAGTAAGAATTATTTCATTATGAGATGGGTGGGACCTATATATCCCTCCAATGCATTGGGTAAAGTTTTATATCTCATGAGATAGACATGGATGGAACGGTATGTTAATCTTGTTCAGTGTTATAGGACTGAAATGTGGAGTGAAATCAATTCAGAAAGGGACTTTTTCCACTAAGATGGTCTTGGCAGCAATGCCTTGGATACTATGGAAATCATAACATGTGCTTAATGGTTTCCACAATTACATGTTTTATTCCCATGATATTTTATCATGATTGATGTTCCTTTTTGATATATGCCTTACGTACTTCCAAGATTTATGTCTTTGCTCAAGGTTTTAATGTTTAGATTTCATGTTAATGTTTTTGCTTTCAAATGTTTATGGATTGTTTTATGTTCTCTATGTTTTCCCTTACTTAGCATTTGAGCTCACCCTTTTTATGTTTTATTTTCCCCAGGAAATAAATAAAGGTTTTAGGTAAGGAAACAAAAAGGGGAAGATCGTTATGGGAGATTTTGAAGATCTTTCAACATGATTAGTTGTTTATATTCCGAGTTTCCAAAGACACCAAACTATTACGATCCTTGTGCGTCTTTTTTGTTATGTATTAAGTATTCCACAAAAGTAATGTAATGTACATGTACGTCAAGCTATGGGTCTCTACAACAGATATATATGTCTGTATATATGTATGTTTGTTTGGATGCATGCATTCATGTATATATTTGTCTTCATTTGCACATATGAATTCATATATGCACTATTTAATGTGTGTGTTTGATATTACATCATGTCCCAAAAACACAATAGTAACCAAACCTAAGTGATAATAGGCCTTAGGTGGTCGTCTCGGTATGTTAGAGGCTTCCAATAGGCATGGGATATTTATAGTGATATATTGTGGAGACTATAAAGTCATGTCAAAGTAGAATGAATATAATTGAAATATCATTCTATTAGATATCCCATTTCCTAAATATATCAAAGGACCACTACAAGTAAGATGACTATGAGAATAAAAAACATCACAATCTATAATAGATTGAAAAATAAAAAAGGATTCATTAGTCATTCTGAAATTTTTAGTATCTCCCATAGGAATATCATATACAAAACTGAGTGAAAGTAAATTAAATGAATTAATAACATAATCTGGAATCTGAAACATTTTATGTCTTATAACTATGTCTATTCTATATAGCTCATCCATTATACAATAGTTATCTTCCATATATTTACAAACATTTTTATGATTTTCATTGGTACCAATGATCAATATAATTCAGATCCAGGAGTGTTTACAAATCAGTTGGCCACCACCAATGGCTTCCCCAAAATATCATACATATACAATGCATTATCCAATATTCATGATATATAAATAATAACAAATAAAACATTTCTGATCCATATGATTTGTAGTGATATCGTTGAATATCTATAGCTCTAAAAAATAATTTTGGGGTTTCTTTGAACATGAAACAATCATTTGAAAAGTGTTTATGTGACCCTAACCCATAAAACCATACCATCTCAGCAATAAAAAGGGTCAAATTAGTGCCGACCAATAATATTATCACATATGATCACACTATTTCATAGATTAAAAGTAAACCCATCCCAGATATCATATCATCAATATGGGATTGGTTTAAAGTGTCAACTTATTAAGATACAATCATATCTCATCCACATGCCTGGTTAGAATTTTGTATATCTCGGTTACCATTATATTACCCTAACACCCCAAGTAATAATCACACTAGTCCTCAGTTTAATCCAATAAGATTGGTACATTGTTTTATAATGTCTCTAACCTCCAGATCCATCACATATGATCATCAAAGTATTCTAGAATAGTGTATGCCCTAAATTTATTCACATATCATTAACACATTGAGTTGTAATGGAAACCTCCCTAAAATAGATCATATATCAATAATAATTAAGGTCAAAATGGAACCATTCCACGTTCTCTTCGCATTTATCATCACAAAAGGTTAGAATATTCCCCCCTCCCTAATTCAATCACGTACAAATAGTATAGTGGTTCAAAATATTACCATTCTCTTTCATTCATCACATATCATCAACACATTCAGTAAAAATGTATTAATCCAATAATTATATTAGATATCATCATTTCAAACGATCTTAATTGTCCTCACCCTATGTTTAATATTATATCACCATATAGGGGTTAGAGTATCTACTTAGGTTTTTTTAGTTTCAAATAAGAACTATGAAAACATGAATAATTTATTAAAACAATTATTGCATGATCTCTCAAGAAATCTATATAAAACATCTTATAAAAATGAAATGATGAAGTTGTAATAAATATAGTCCATATTTTATAAAATACCCACTAAATTGTATCCTTAACCTTAAAACATCATCTAGGTTTATTTTAAAATATCATAGGAGTATAAATAAAAAACATCCCACCTCTATGGTGACACCACATGCCTTGTTAACATCATGGAGGACATGGAAATTTCTCCTTTATTCCATGATTTTCAATAATCTAAATCAATAATTGAAGAAAAAATATAATTTTATGAATATTATTTAATTTCATATATGGTTAGTATAATAACTCATTAAACCATACCATATTTTTATATTGTTTATATTATTAAAAAGGATTACTCTTTGGAATTCATATTGAATCATGAATTCATAATGCATAGGTAAATCTGATGGATTGTTTATGCATCATATCCATGAATGCAGATCCATCCAAAAAATTTATAAAATTAAACAATATGAAAAATGATACGCATGTGGATGATCAGACTACACAAATGAAATTTTGTTCATAGGTAGTATAAATGATATACCCATAATGCTTGAAAATGAAAAATTTCTAGAAACAAGTACACTATTTATATATATATTTATATTGACATTCATTTATTTGAAAATTGAAGGAAAATGATCCTAAAGAAGCACTTTGAATATCAAAAAAAATAAAAGAAACATTAATAAAGAAACTAAATTTAGTATAAGTGGATATATACACCATGAGTAGGAATAATAAGTCCAATACTGATCTTCCCCATTCAGCGTAAAAACATAGGGACATATGTGACACATCTATCCATCAAGTTTCCAGCACAGGTCATGCCCGTGAAACCCAATGTGAAGCACACTACATTGAGGACCTATGTGACAACAATGTTTTCTCACCCCTTTGTAGAAGATCTACGCAGTTGAGCTACACCAAAGACCTATTCGGACAAACTCCTGTTGACCAACCCCCTCCTTTCATATAAATTGGACCCTTTTCTCCTCATTTTTCTAACTAAAAAGGTTGGAGGAACTCTTGAGGTTACCATTGCGTATAACATTCACCATGTCCCCCAAATTTTTAAAGGTAGTACCCTAAAACATGTGAGAAGAGATAATTATATGGTATGGGCATGATCAAGATCCTTTTATTGTTAAAAATAAAAAACATCTGATTAATTACCTTACTTCCATAGGAAGAGGACATCTACACATTGTTCTTTCCATTAGTAAGGACATCTATGGGATGCTTCCATGGACATCAAGGGACTCTCGGGGTGCTTAAGTTAAAAACTCACCCAAGTTGTGTTGATTGTGGTCCATTTCCCAAGGCATATCATTCTCTAACAGGATTATACATCTTGTGTTATAAAGTTTTTTTGTTTCATTATAGGACCTTCATGGTACACCTATGTGGTATACCTACCAGAAATTCCAGTGTGGACCACCTACGCAACCCATCATTTAAGGCCTCTTATAATCAATCAAATGAGGGGCATCTCCTCCCATGGATATATATTATGAATGAGACAATGTTAAAACCTCCACAAAAACCTCCTTACTTACCAAACCCTCAGGAAAGACACATTAGCATGTATCCCATTTGGGTTTGTATTTCTATAGTCATTGGTTTCCCACATTTGTCTAATAAGGGAGTTAGGATCCATGTGGTTTCTATGGGTCTGTATATCTATAGTAACATGTACCCTTAACCAGGATAATTATTTCTAAAGTTCTTGGTTTGATGGATTAGGGTTGGGAACATTTCCCCCCTTCTCGTCTTTAAGACACAGAACCTCAGGTCCCTGGTAGGGAAGGTATGGTTCGCACTTTAATTTCCTTTTAACATAGGGAATACAATAATCCATCCACTATGGGATCGATTTTATGGAATCCCTATAGGAATAATCCCCTATAATTTTGGTCTATACCTAATGACCATCACATTTATTCCACATTGAATGATTTATTTCTACATTCCCTTGTCTACTGTCGCCCTGACTTTTTCGCTATAGGCAGCCCTCTTCCATCTATAGAGGAGAATTTATGTGGTTTTTTCATTATTTCACATCGTATTTTTTCTCACAACAATAATCACTCACATGGACTTATAGATTTGTGTTGATCAAAAACATCAACACAATCCACCTCTCTTCTTGAACTAAAAGAACTAAAATTCCCACCGAAATTGCAAAATGTTTGATGCCTTCACCCAAGGCCGGAGCTCATTAGACATCTTATTTTGGAATCCAAATCTAATTCCTTTAATCTGGGAATCCACCATAGAAATAATCAATGAATTATTCCCCCCTAATTATTTATGATTTAATACATCTCTTGTAGACCCTATTACAAGGGAATCCTCTTTAGGAGTAATCAGCGACATATTTCTCCCAAGGGGACATACTCCCATACTTGACATACTAAACTATGTGGGTTTTGATTCCCATCCAATTGGGGTATGTAGTAATCCTCCTAGAGGTTAAAACTCAACACTCCAAATCAATCCTTTTCTTTTTGGGACCCATTCCAAGCATGGTCTAATACAACTTAGAAACTCATATCCTTTCCAGGTTCTTTGGGATATATAGGTATAAGTCCAATACAAATATTTTACTAGGAACCTTCCTCCTAGATGTCCATAGCACATGACATTAAACTGTATGGATAGGTCCTTATAAAACTACCTAAAAAGTTATGATATTTCTTATTATGTTGCACCGAACTAAGAGGGTTAGGATTCCTATCACGAGGAAAAGTTGGTAGCCCAATTATGGGTATGATCCCAACATAAAAACAAACTTTAGTATCACTGGGTGAAGATAAATTCTAGAGTGCTCAACTAAGTGGCTTAAAATCTCACATCAACATAACAATGAATAAAGAATATCAATGTATTATATGAGAGCACAACATTGATTGAGAACATCGAATAAAAAATAATATCCCCATTTGATGAATAACCTTGAATATATACAAATATTCTAAATTCCACACATGCTACAAATTGATTTTAAATTTCATGGGAACCATACCTTATTCTTTGTAAATTAATATGGTTTCATGAAAATATCATAAATATATAAGTGAGTCCCAAATTACAAAATAATACCCCCAAAATGGTGAGAGAATCCCCGCCTCAAATCATCCCGACGAATTTAAGTTTTTAAGTATCGTATGTCAAACAACCGAAAAACACTTACCATTTGAAATAAGGTCCTTTTGGATGCAGAATAGTTGGATGATTCTAGTTCCATAAATAAATCTTATGGTAATTGTATGGATATAATTATCCGTAACCCAATCTCATATTCTGTGGAAAAACAAAAAATGGTGAACCCTACGTGAATTCTTAACTAAGATGATAGTGTTACACATCTATTAGGCCCATATCAATTGATAAAATTTGTCCAGACAAGGGAATGAATCATGAAAGTGTTCGTCTAAAAAATAATGCTTTAATGGATTTCATTGTTTGTATTTGTCATATATAAAAACACTTTCATTCCAGTAACTCACTTCATTACAAAATGGATTCCTTCACGTTTTCACCAGTGAATATCCCAACAATAGATCAAGTTGTATCCTCATCCACTCGAAGGATGTCATCACCAACTCAGCGCCTTCAATTCTATGTCTCCAATGCATTGGCCCAAGAGTACCGTCAACATTTTATTATCCTTATGTTTAAGGCTACCCAAAATGCCCTCCAAATCAAGAATAACCCTCGATCGTCCGGTCAATGATGACTAGTGTTCCAGAAGCAGATGGTGAAAACCACCATCTTTATCCTTTTGGGGACATTACACTCGGATTAAAATCATAAATTCTTCCCATATTAATGGCTAGTTGAAAATGATTCTACCCATGCCCTCATCCCGATGACATAAGGGTACTTTACAAAGGCTCCTTCCAACAATCATTGTTTACAACATCACATTATATCAAAGCCTCAACATGAAGAGGGAATTATCTTCGCCTATCAAGACTAGGTCCTTCGGACCCTGGAACGTAAGAAGAACCACTTGGGACAACAACCAGCCAATAAGGATAAGGTTCCTATATATTCCCCCACTAGAGAAGTCTATTAACCAATCTTGGTGGAAAATAGAAAACATGCACATATATATGTCTACCTTAACTCTGCCATCCAATATACTCATCTGAGGGAGCTATACTATTTTTGCCAATAAAATCCAGTAATGTACAATGATCAGGATCCTACACCTTCTTACAATATATCATCTAGTAATATGACTTTTCTAACTACATTTTAGAATCCCAGCTGACCAAATGTGGTAGTAATTAACTATCAGGCACATACACCCGCCGGTATCCATCAATCCTTCCAACAGACCCGATTGGAAGCACCTATAGAAGTTAGTTGAAAATATCTGATGAAAATATTGGGGCACGTCCAACTCACTACCCCCACCCATGAGTACCATATTTTTTCAAGGATAGTAAAAGGAATGACATGAGCATGTGCATACACATACACTAGATAAGAAATGGACTTATATTACCATTCTGACCATTGATGTAACCAAACACATTTTGGAAATGGTGAATTAGTAGACACACTTTCCTACCCATATAATAGATGTTTTCTAGAAAAACATGATTACAACTTCAGCAGTACCAGTGGGATGAACTCATAATTATGTCCTCGTACTTTGGATGACTCATTAGCATGAAATCAATGTATAGATATATAAATTTATTACAGTACAAGGGTAATGGGGAATACTCCCCCATCTCATATGGAAAAATGGATTGGGCACATACAATCTTTCTAATAGTAGATAATAATTTTGTTTTTATAGCCATTACAAATCATTAATATATACCTTCTCATGATAACCACTTTCCCAAGCATGTGGTCCCAACTATGTGTACAAGATAATCTAAGAAGGAGTCTTTCTATGAATACTTTGAGTGTTAAGAATCAATCTATGATATGGATCCTCTTAATTTTAGTGTTATTGAAACCCTCATACAACTATATATTTTAGATCATTATTTGACCCTCCCATTATAAAATTGTGGGAGCAGTAGAATTAATTATAGATTTCCTTATCAGAAACTTCATTATTAATTATTCATTCTTTAAATTTGGACATTCTTGAGAACCTATCTTTGTATGATAGCCATGAAACCCTCAGTGTGTCCAGAAGTCCATGGAGGAAGAGGACTCGTCCATTAATTTAATCCACAATGGTGGTACACCCCATGAAAAAATTCACTACAAAAGTTTTCTTCACATTATTGTAACTAATTTTCAAGAAAAATTTCCAACTAACAATGTATTGATGAGAATCCCCTAATATCTTGAGGTACATGTAAACATAAGGCTAGTCATGTCTGATTCCTTGTTATTGGAAGGTGAAATAATTTCTCAGAAGAAGACATTTCTAGGAGATAGTCATTCTCTGAACCTCTATTAAGTCATTTGGCTTCTAATATAGTAGTGGAAACACCAATATATATCATTTCTTGTTATAAATTAATCCTGAATTATCCACTATGGTCGAAACTAGTTGAGAAACCTCTAGTAAAAGAAGAATAGGACACGTTGAATATGATAAAACAATTGTCTACAGGTGAGGTACAAATTCTATTCTTGACATTGAAAACCTCTCCGTACAAAATTCTATAGATGTTGATGGAAGGTTATATTCATGATATCATACTCACCATATAGAAGACTCTTCCTCATCTAAAAAACAAATTATTACCATATGATTAATATTAAATTCATTTCACGATAATAGAAGGATTACAACACCAAATGTAATCTTAATCTCTCCATTTTTCACAACATCCAAGGATCTTTAAGAAACAATAGGCCCTTCAATGTGAATGACTCAATGCATTAATGATATTGAAAAAATTTATCATGGAAACCCCATATAGAATTCATATCAAAGGATTGGGTGCACATTGAGCATTTAATTTTACTATGCTCCAAAATCATCAAATCCCATCAAAAATTGTCTCGTCTAATGTTATTGCATCTTGCTGGCTATAACAACCAAATTATAGAGACACTCTATAAGAACATGCCCAATTTGGTTTTCACCAATGCCAGGCATAATGATATCATGCTATTGAGATGTTTCTATATCAGGAATCTGAAAATAGTGAGATGGACTATCTCTTAGAGTATTTCATCCATCATATAACAAAAATATATGAAATAGGATAATGGTCTTCTAAAACGGATGATTTATGTGTGTGTTAGATAATGAAATCATCTAATGATCAAAATAGAATTCATAAAATCAAAAGACAAGTTACAAAAAAATTTGGCATAGTAGTTTGGGAACCACCCCAACTCGCTGGTCTGAGGGATTTTTAACCAACCATTAGAGTAAAAAAAATAGAGTCTGAAGGGTTGATAATCAAAAACATGAACAACCCCATGATTTTGGGCTAAAGGATATTTCACATCCACAATTCCCTCCTCAACAGAAGTCTGTATTATCCAAAATATGGAAGAATCCACAAAGTGAAAGCAAAAATGTACTATATAAGGGTTCCCTTTAGGTCACTATATATCCAACAACTCATGTGTAACTAATAAATAGGAGAATAAAATTTCATGTAGGATAAATAAAAAGGATATTTAACAATGCTATTGATATAATTTGTTCATCGGATTATGTGTCAGTAAATTTCATTAATTACAATAGGGAATACCCTCTAGAAACTGAGTCCATGTAAGGGAAATCAGAGGATGAAGTTTCTATTATTAATCTAGTCCATATCCAATAAAATTAAGGAGGTTTTTATACAATAAATAAATGGATTTCCTATAATCACAGAAATCCCCCAAATAATCCACTTCCATCTATTCGAGTGTTAGCTTATAGGTAAATTTTTAATGGTCAAACAATGTTCCACCTTCACATTGGAGAAGTTCAATCTCTTTTTCTTGAAGAATTATTTTCCCAGTAAGAGGGGGAAATGGAGATGTTTAGAAGACTCAATTCAGATTTACTGTAAAGCAATATTCTTGGCATACATGCTCTGCAAGCGGATCCTTATCTTGATCTTCCAGTAGAAGATCCTTGACAAAGAGGGTTTGTTTCAACTACTAATGTAGATAGTTAATTCCCTCCATTGTGTACACATATAGAACATGTTCATGTGTATACTTATACGCCTGCCCCTAGGGGATTTTCATGGTAAATAATAGTAGTGCCACCACCGGTAGTCCTACTAGTTTCTACACTAATTAAAGCACTAGATGTTCAACATGTACAATTTTCAACTCAGCCAGATATTCCTAATATAATATATTCAATAAAGAATCTGTTGGAATCTATGGAAGGATGGAACTAACCTATACAAACAGAAAAGAACTCTTACCCTGAATGGGTAGATCTGATTACTCCCCCAACAAATTTTTTGAGTACCACTTTTCCATTATATAATAGTTACAGAGATACTGATCATCATTTGATGCATTTCATATCTTTTATTATCATATGATGGGGACCCCACAACAACAAGAATCTGTAAACCTCAGTTGTTTTGTATAACCACTAAAAGGGCCATCCTTTGTCTTGTACACATGTTTTCAATCTAGAACGATTAATAGATAGAACGTCATCCATTAGAAATTAATTTCCCAATTTTGATCAACACTGCAGAATATAATAGTATTAGATATTACAAACTGAAAAGAAAGATATTATGGTATAATTTTAGTTTCAATTCATTGATGGAATGGATTAACTAACTCCATGAATGTATCACTCCCACCAAAAGTATTGATACAAATTTTTGTTTCAAATATCTGTGATTTTTTCGGAACACCATTAGAAGGTATGAAATACATTGGGGGTTTATTGTATTGGATTTTATTTTCCAATTGGTTGGAAAATTCATAATAGAGACTAGATCTAAATCTCGAGTAACCCCATTAACTCCACGAAGGATAATAATAAAATTATTGGATGTTGCAGTTACACCCATGTGAGCAGTTGTACCTACTTCTACTTCAATGAATTTATCATACCATATGGATCTACCTCATGAGCCTAATATGCAATGACCCCCAAATCAATATGATAAAAAAATCAAAGCCAGTGATAGTTCGAGGAGATAAAATACAGGGTCTATTCTTTTTGAAATGACGAAGTCCCCGACAACTTTATTCTAGAAATGTAAAATGGCTTAGATCAGTTTCTCAGGCCAAAGAAACCCTATAATAAAATACATTATGAAGTACCAAACAACAATACCATCAATAAAATAATGGGGAACCCCATTCAGGTGTATTCTATATTCAAATATCTCATGAAAAATATAGTGTAATCTAGACAAGAAAAATTAAGACATTCTTTAGCCTTGGTAGAATGTGTTACTGTTAAATATCAATAGGAAAAATGAAAATGGTATAACGTAAAAATAAAGAATGCATATATTTTTAATGATAAGATGTTTTGGAAAATAATCATTCTAACTCAATAAATTAAATAAACTTAGTTGAAATAACCATCTTTGCTTCATGCCGCTTCTAGTGTAGAAAAACCATCTTCATCAAAGGATCAAACATCCAAAGGCCAACCCTCATAGAAGGGAAATAATCAGAACGATAAAGAGAAATCAGAAGAATAATATCTCTTCTTAAGTCCAATTATATCCTTGAATTAAGAAGATTTCATGAATCTATTTCAAATGGAAGGGCACCATCCCACCAAGCAGCACAACACGAACCAACCTGTCAGGTAGATTTGTTAGCATATGAGGAGTTTATCTTCGATTTGATTAATGTTATCCACTTAATGGACCAATATGAAATTGATGAGTCTGACTATATAACTTAATTACATGTAATGTCTTGCGAATTTGGTGGAATAATTCATCAAGGACAAGGATATAGGAGAAGGTAAGGGTATGTTAGTGGCCACTATTTTAATTACACCCCTAATAAAACTGTTTATGCAGTAGAAACTTGTTAGAGATCCCTTCAGTGGGCATAACATGAATAATGGAATTCCCCCCCCCCCTCACATGATAAGATCATCCCCGACATGGTCATCTTGGATGACCAATTGTCGGATATATCACTAATTTTGGGTAGGTGGTTAGATCTCGTTAACCTAATCCACAAAGAGGAGAAGTATTTCCAGCTTCTTCCCCAAAAAATGTTAAATCTACAATAGCAGATCCAACGTCCATGGTACCTTCAAATACATATCTCCATACTATAAAATTCATACCATTGGTCTAGAGGAATGGTGTTTTTAATCAACTCTCCCAAGTATTTTCTATGTTATCAATCATGGATTCTTTCATTATAAAAATATATCCTCATGAAGCACTTATTGGGGTCTTCTCATGTCCTAAATAGTTCAAAACTGATGTTGTTTCTACTAAGGACTACTATATAGAGAAAAATCCTACAAAATTCTGAGATGTTATATCATTATTGGACCAATATGATGATGATTTTTTTAAGGGAAACATTAGGACCCTTTATTTTGCAAGGCTAACAATCAAAAAATCTAATGAGCCTTCATTAATAATGGATCAAGGGTCAACGTCATTCCAATCTATACACTTCATCGGTTGGGTCTCACTGAATCCAATATATCCCCCTTTACATTTATGTTTCAAGGTTATGATGAAAATAAATAGTAAACTCTAGACAACATTATATATAGAACTAAATTTGGGGATTTTTTATCTAATTCCTATTTCATCCTTGTCCGAAAGGGTGTAACATTCAATATTTTTCATGGAATGCCTTTTCTACATCAACATAAAATCATTAATTCTTCATAACAACAATTTATCAAGTGTTTTTTCAATGGGAAAATTAGGACCTTCCATGGTGACAAGACCCCATTCAAAATATGTGAATATCAGTTTATTGAGGTATAATTATATCATAAAAAGGGACCATTGTCCTTGGAAGAAGATATAACCTGAATTAATGCTCTGAGTTTTCCATATAATATTTTTTCTAACCCATTCAAGCATCTTAGTATAGATTACATGTTTTCTATAAATCTATTTGAATGTGTAGACCCAAATCCAAGAACGCAGTCAATGGAATCCATAATACATGTTGTAGAATTTGAGCCTGAAAAGACATGGGAAATTATTGATATACTATACCATGATAGAATATTAAATTGATATATAATCCTTCCATATACCAATATTTACTTGGTATCTGATTCATCAGTCATTCTTTAATAATATGATGAATTAATAGAAAATGACAAGGATGATGATTCTCAATCCATCATTTCCCATCAACGCTCTCGGAATACCCCTCATAATCAGTACCATCATAAATTATTGCCTCCTCTTTAGGATGTCCAAATACATACTATTCTCAATGATTTGAATATATTTCTTCATTATACTCCTTTTAAGAATACACAAAAGAGGTACCATGTGAGAAAAAATAAGAAGACTACGATCTCAGGGGCGCCACTCCATCATTTGAGGAAGGCGTTACCACCACAGAGGATGAACTCAAAGAAATAATATGTGTATAGAAAAATATTTACACCCTAATGTGATTTGTTTTTCCATGACTTATTAATATAATGACGTGAATAGTTAATTTATAAGGAAAAATATATATCTGTGTTCATGGAACACTACATAAATTCTAGGCCTTGACACCAACCTGACCACCCATCATTTGTGTTTTCCAGAAGATAATTAGGGATTTAAGAAGGTGGTAAGAAGAATACACCCATCTCATGCCTCCAAAATTGAGTATGAAATCAAAAATCATATCAAATAAGACTTTTTGAGGTAGGCGAAATATCCCAAATCTTTGGCCAATATTGTTCCTGTGTAAAAGAATAATGGGAAAATCAATGGTTTCAATGATTACAGTGTTCCCAATCGGCATTGTTCCTATGATTTCTTCCCGATTCTAATCATAGAATAGTTGAGTGATGAAACATCTGGTTATGAAGCTCTATATTTCATAGATGCCAAATCTAGGTATAAAAAAATCTGAATGGAGATGGAAGACATGGAATATAAAGCTCTTAGAACCCCTTAAGTAATAATTTTTGATCAGGTAATGCCCATTGATTTGAAGAATGAGGGTGCGACATATAAATGTACAATACAACATATTATCTAACAATTCATTGGTAAATTACTTGAATTCCATTTTGATGATCTAGTGGTTATGACCAAATAAAATTCTTATCACATTACTAATACAGATACCATATTCACCAAGCTTCTATAGCATAATTTGAAGATGAACCCCTTGAAATATACCATCAAGGTAACCACAGGAAAAATTCTAGATTCTTTTCTTATGCAATCACAAAATCAAAGTCGATTCTGAGAAGATTAAGGCTCTCCTTGGAATGTCACCACCTCAAAACAAGATAGTGTTGAGAGGCCTTCATGGAAACTTGGCTTATATCTGATTCTTCATAGCCAATTTTGTAGGAAAGTGTTTACCCTTCACCAAATTGATGAATATTTGGGTAACATATCAATGTTCCAATGACGGCCAATAAGCATTTGATAACCCCAAGAATAACTCTTTTTCCTGCTGGTGTTGATTCCAAATATTGATAGAAATATACTTATTCTTTATTTGATATCCTTGGAGTGATCAGTAGGCACATTCCTTATAGAAAAATAAATATTTTTGTAATGAAAAAATTCTTCACTATCTTAGTTGAACAATGCTCATCACAGACACTCTATATTTAGATTTTGAGAAAAGTTTCTTTGAATTAATATTTATAATTAATTCATTGTTTTTATAATCATGAGGTCCACTTGGTATCTCGTAAAAACCAGCTCAAATGTTTCATCATTATTTCTATTCTTATAGGTTGTTTGGAATGAGGTATGTTATTCTAAAATAGTTTCATAAATAGTTTGTACCTCAGAAAGTATTAAAATTATATGATTTAGCAGTCTACCATGCTGAAAACTAGTCTACATAAGATACATTACTAAATAGAAAATTTATTGACGAATAAATCTTTTCTATTCAAGAAAATCCCCAAATATCAGATATGTAATTTTATGGTGATTCTAGAAGTACAACAAGAAATAGAATTGAAAAACCTAAACTCAAAAAAATTGGGGTATGAATTTTATTATCTATATAGTGAAGGAAGTGTTGTCATGTTCATTTTTGTTATCATAAGTTCGTACAAATGATGAGGATGAATATGAAGCACTCATTGCAAGCCAAAAAATATCACTCCATGTACCAGTGAATTACCTAAAGTTGAAAGGTGATTCACAATTGGTAATAAAAAAGATCAACGAGGAATA
This sequence comes from Viscum album, assembly GCA_963277665.1. NCBI lineage: Eukaryota > Viridiplantae > Streptophyta > Magnoliopsida > Santalales > Viscaceae > Viscum > Viscum album. The sequence goes on along the minus strand of OY728135.1, from coordinate 597,659,572 downwards.
AACCATTAGAAAAGAAGAAACAATTCCCCTATGTGATTATTTTCAAGGGATAATGTATGAATATACCTTAGGGAAAACCTTGTCTTAAACCCCGTAGTTACAAAATACCCAAGATGATGCATTGGAAAATATAGCCACAACCATGGATGATCCAAATCTAGAGTAAACATTTATTGTCATTTCTAATCTTTGACTGGTTTTACCTTTGGTCCAAATAATTATAGAGGAAATCAATAAAAATGAACCCCATTTCCGATCCATCTGTTTATGTCATGGTATGGATGACACCCATCATAGGATATCTCTAAAATGGGATACTTTTTTGGATGTAATAAAAGTAGAACATATCTGGAGTTGTGAAATTAATTTTACTCTTTATGATGGCCCAGATCAATTGATGATACTTTGTAGATGTAGATTTGAAGGATTTTTTCTAAGATGCATTGATGGGGTCGAATCTTCGTCTGTCATGAAAGAAGTACATGCAGGAGCCTCTACTGCTCACAAGTCTGGGAATAGGCTTTTTGATCCAATCCAAATACTTGTATACATTTTTCCTTTGATGATACACAATTTCACCTAATTCACTAAGATGTTTAATACCTAGTAGATGCATTCCAACTTCATTGAACAACCCCTAGTGTTGATAAATATAGAACAATACTCATGGACATTATCTAGATGGGTAATGGATGTAGTAGGTCCCTATCCTCCCACTATGGCTAAGAAGTTAAATTATATTCTTACTACTACTCATTTCTTCTCCAAATGGGATTATGTAATACCTCTGAAGGATGTCAAGGTAAAAGTCATTTTTTCATTGTCAAAATTAATATCATTACTAGATTTGTTGTCCCTAACACCATGTTGATAAGAAATGGTGCCAATTTCTATTCTGTTGAGGTAGAGAATCTATATCTGGACAACAATATCAAATCCAACCATTCATATCTCTATCATGCAGTAACCAACGAACGAATAGAGTCTTTCAAGAATACCCTCTAAAATATACTGAAAAATCTGGTGAATTTAGATATCAATTGTTTTCCAAACAAGCTCTTGCACTCTTTGTGGGAATATTTGTCTATTACATGTAATGCAACCTAGTCAACCCCGTATTCATTGGGGTATGAGACAAAAGTAGTTCTTCATGTTGAAATTAAATTGCTTCCACTCCGAGATACTATTTGTAACTCATTATTTACATATGAATAGTATCAGAATCAATTTGATGGGCTATAATGATTATATGAAAAGAGATTTCATACCTTGCATAACATGGAAGTTTAGAATAATAGATTATCATGATATTTAAAAAAAGAAACCTCAAATATCTTGATTTTTTCTAGGAGAACTGGTACACGTCCTTAGGACCTCAATGATACTAGGAATTAAGCCTCAAAAACTTCTTCCAATGTTGGAAAGACCTTATTCCATACATAAGGTCCACTATAATGGAACTTATTCTACAATCTCAATGGATAGAGAACTGATTACTACATCAAAAAGGAAATATTCCGAAATAATTAATTTGTGTAATCAAATAGAGCCATTTCCTAGTTACATGTCATTAAACTACATACCATCCATATGAGTCCACGATACATGATGTTAAAATGTGTGTCATATTTGTCCTTATCGAATGATATTAAACTACATGACTTCATTTGTCCTCACTATAAGACATTGAAATGTATGGTTAATTAATCCTTCACATGATGTTAAGAAATACCCCAAGATATCAAAAATTGGAATTCATCGTAATTCATTAAAATAAAATGAGTTTCTTCCATGCCCAAGCATTAATAGTATCATTTATATACAATAGTGGCACATGAGCCCCATTTCACTTTATATTTGAATCAGAACTACCTAGGGACCACATGTCGTGAATTATGTGTGGCTCGATTCTTTCCCCTATCATGATATATATAGATGAAAATATCTCAATTTGTTTTCCCAGCCATGAAAATAAATTCACTATTCCTCATGTTTATGAGTTAGATCTTCACAAGGAATAAAATCTTCAATAAATACATTTGAAATGATTTCATTCTAATGATATATGTAGTGACATCCATATCTCCAATCATGGGCCTAGCCACAACCATAAAAATTATATTTCTCATTTTTTCTTATATATAAACTAAATCTATAAAGAGTATTATTTCAGAATACATGTTTAATTTTCATACCATCCTTTATGTAAAGCATAAATATTATTCTAGAATTTATTTAAAACCAATGTCTCTCAAATCAAACTCAATCGGTGTGGGAGTGATATTTTCAAGTACTACATATGTCTTGATTCTCATTCTAATGTGATACATTAAGATGCCCATATTTCTAATTATGGTCTCATCCCCAACACAAAATTAAAAAATCACCTTCATTCCACATTTGTATGAATCAAACCCACATAAGTAATGCTTTATGAACTATGTGTGGATTGATTCTTGTACCGACAACAGACGTAGTGATCCATGGGTTTTAACTTAGTCCTTGAAACATTATCTTCATCTTTTTACATTATTTCATCTGTGTCCTCCCCAAATGATAATAAACTGCATGGACCTACAAGAACTAAAAGTTTCTTGATTCTAATCCCATTGAGATATGTAGTGAAAATAAAAATTAAATCTTATCCCAACCTCATGATAAATTAAAATTAACAATCTATTTCATATAATAATAATCATTACAATATAATTTTATTTTCGGACCTCACCCCAGAGAACCCATAAGGGAAAAAAATATATGTCACCATTATTTCTAAAAGTCATATATATGTAAGGGACACTGAACTAATGGAAAATATTAGTCCAGACACACCCTTATAATTTAGACATTACCCATTTCAGATTTCATACTCATAATTTTGAATGCTTTTATATCTTCATAATCATTCTTCAAAATCTAGTAAATGGATGTCTAATACTTGAGAAAACGTTTTCCTTAATATTTAGTGCATGTCCCTAGGTGGCCTTGAATATGTCTGCCACATAATGGTCGTTTCATCCAAAAGATACCACTATTTCACTATACAGCACATTCCCCGATTGGACCTACATAATATAGCCCCCATAATAGGTTTTTTTTACAATGGTAACATTTATCTTGGGAGAAGACTCTTTTGTATCCTTAAAGCTTTGATGACGGTATGTAGGAACCCATATTTTAAAGTGGGCATCTATTGTATATTTTCCCCATATCCTTCCTCTGAACCTGAAAGTCTCTAATACTTTGGTTTATGTTTTTTATCATCATTTGTTCAACAAATAATTAAATAACCTTGTATCCAATTAACATATTTCATTCAGCATTTCCATAATATTTTTTTCTTAGTATTGTGACCTATAAACAACAGACACCATATTTTTTACATTTGGATCCAACCATCATAGAAATTATATTCTTCTATTTCGTTGGAAATTATGTTTGGAAACTCTTTCTGTGTTCAGGTACTTTTCTCTATATACTAAACACAATGTTATGGAAATTATTAATCTCCAAAAAAAATTCTCAAATTTTAAAAATAGAATGTATGATACATAAGAGATATTTTTCTTGACTTTACACTACGTCCTTCTGGATGGTCTTGAACATGTTTCCCACATAATAAGCATTTCATCCACAAAATGTCATTGTTTAGCTAGGTCACACATTCCAAAGTTATCCCGACATAATATAAACCCTATAATGGGTTCATAAAACATTGGATACTTCATTATTGAAAACTATTTACACTAATTACATTACCCCATTTCCAATTTCATTCTCCAGATCTATAAATTTAGAAATCACAGTTTATAATTATTCTTTTCCATACATGAATATGGTCGTAAGATTACATAATAACTACCATGAAATGGGAGATTCATTAACCATTGTTCAATGCTAAAGAACTTGAATTTAATCCCTCTAATGTAGTTGTTTTATGAATTAAAAATACATTGTATATTTTATTTGGTTTGTGAAATAAAACTATATGACATTTTGTCTTTCTATATTACATTAAACAACATAGAAAAATATCAAAAATCATATTTCTTAAAAATTTACATTCCTTCACATTTCAAAAAAATTTATGGATGGTTTCTGATTCATAGGACTATGTCAACACAAATGGTCATTTTAGTCTCAGATACATTACCTTAGAAAAACCACCCAATAGGGTTTTGAGACATTCAAATTTTATACAACATTGATTATGAGTAATATAATGAAACCATTATTAATTTCTCTTTTTCTTGACCTTATTGTATGTTCCCTTAGGTGGAAAAGAATATGTGTCCTACATAATGGGTATGTCATCCATATGATACCATTTTTTGCCAATGCCGCATATACCATATCTAGAACTACATTATTCATCCCCCATAATGGGTTTTTCAAGTAGCAGTTAAATTGTTCTCAAAGGGGACCTCCTCTATTCTCATACATCAAATTTTATATTTGGTGATAATAAAAACTCATGACTCAAGATTACCCATTTAATTTTCCTTGAAAATATAGAGATGTTCCTTGAAACAATGTTTGTTTATGTTCTATTAATTTTATTCATGGTCAAATATATTAGAAAAAAACACTAGATTTAGTAGTCTGGTATGAATCACTTTAAATATCATACCAAAAGAGATATGTTACTCACTAGATTGAAAACCTGCCAAGAAAATTCGGGATAAAATTCGAGTGTCATCTCAATAGATCTATACTCTATATGGTTTGGGAAATATCGAGAAATAAATTTCAAAATGGCCCAAGGATTTTAGGGATTTCCATGTGACCCTAAAAATAGTAAAACTATTCTTACTAAACTTCTTGACGTCTGTAAATTTTAAAGCTCCCTTAACCCTGTCAGTGTAAGTTTGCATATTTGACCTAAATATTTCATGATATGAAAATCATCTTTGATATTGAAATTACAAAAAGAAATAAGGGATGATTATGTATATATAACTGGAGACAAAATCATTTTAAGTTATATGGAAAAATTGGAGAAACATCTACATAATAGAGTCTCTTTATCATATATTACAAAAATCTTTTAGTGTGACACTTTAATTTTTGAATAGCCTCCTAGGCCCAATAAATTGCTTGTTTAAGATTAGATAGTTGATCACCTTCATCCTCCTTGGCCTAAAATAGTGCATCTTTGGTAGTTGAAATGGTCGTTACCCATTCTAATTGGTTTTCTCCCAGTGATTTTATTTCAATTTCTCAATCCTATTTTGAATATAATCATTTTTTTTGCTGAAGATGTATCTTATTATTCATTTCTCCAAAATTTGATTATTTAATTCCATAAAATTCTTATTATGAATGGAATCATCCTAGGATAATAAACCATGAAATCCCTCAACATTGGTGAGTATTTTTTCTTTTATAAAATCTTTTCGTAGTTTGTGTTCATGCTCTCACTGGAAGAAGATCTCATTCACCACATTGTAGACAAAGAAATAATCAAATCCATAAAATCCCAATATACTAAATAATGGTGGAAGATGGAAAATATACGAGGGAAGCACATACAAATTATTTTAAAAGATTATATCCCAAATGGTTTTCCACAATTTCTTCCACAAAATACATAGAGAAAACTACGTCCCAAAGTTTAAATTTTAATCATTACCATGAGTCAGAACATATTATGGAATCAGTTCACTGAAAGAGGTTCTTGAGTCTTGTCATTTCAAAGAATTAAGTGATTCATCTTTTTTTATTGGTTGAGAAACATATGTGCTTCATATTCATACCTAACCATAATAGATGATATCCCTAAATGGTAATTTAAAATGATTGATATCTATAAGTGTGTAGGAACAACAAAATCTTGATCAAGATAGTTAATTAAATTTAATATGTAAGAAGTTCATTTCTTGAGTAGATTCTACCCCAGTATTCTCTTCTCTAGTATTTTGAGTAAGTACATTGGGGGGGGGGGTAATTCTCTTGAGATTTACCAATTACCATAACCATAGGCTTTGGGGAATCTCCAAAAATTGGGTTTTCAGTTTTAATATATTCAATATCAATGGATGCATGAAAGAGTGGGATTCTCTATTCATGCAGGGTATTCAAAAAATTATCTTCATACAATGCGACATAAATTGTGATTTGATATCAAATGTTTGATAAATAAATAAATATGTATGAAACATGAACAAATGATAACTTATTTCCTTTTAGTTCCTCATTGAAAACCTAGAACTCCTTTATGGAATATAGAATATAGATGTATGGATTAAGAGAGTCCATCATTTCATTGTACATAGAATTGTATTTTATAGCATACTAATTGTTTATGGTATCTAGAAATTTTGAGTGATTCCCAAATTGGATCCTCTAAAAATTTCTTCCGTCATCTCTTCTACCAGTGCAATGTCATTCAGCCTTGAGGAATCCAGATAGATACTATCACCTACCTCATATTTCTCAAGATCCTTTATCCTACTTTTTGTAGTGATAAGAATATCACCATTGATTGTTGTAGGATCCTTTGGCACCTACAACAGATCAGAATTATTGTGGAGAAAATAATGTTGGAAACAAAATTTCATACCCAGATGAAATGCATTTGATAATAAAATGACACATTTCTATCTCTATAGTAATAGTATCAGCTACAACTCCTTCAATTGGCACTTTATCGGTATGTGTAACAGATTCATTAGGAAGAATTTGTACTTCACCTGAAGTTTAAATCTCAATCCTTGAAGGACTAGTTTTTACTCCCTCAAGAGAATAAACGGATGCAGATCCTATGAAAAGATGAACATGGTCAGCAAGGTGTGTCAAGTAAGTCATAAAATTAGTATAAATCACAGATAACCACATTTGTGATGTACACTTTCGATCAATATAAATTATTTCTTTCTTTTAATTTCATAAGATAGTTTAGTAAATATAATACTCATTTTAGCAGTAGAGACCTGAGGTAACAGCTGAGGATTTTCTATTTCCATTACCTACATCATTGTTTTCCCTATAAGAGAAAGTCCTAGAGAGCTAGGGGTTTCATCCCGTGTGTCAATGGGGTTCCCATAGGTCTATAATTTGGTGACTCTGAAACCTTTAATAATGTCCCTTCACAAATTTGACGTCGAAAAATAAAATCCCATTGAGATTAATGATGGTGTATTATGGAGAAGAATTGAGTAAAATGAAAAGAAAAATACATTATCGGTATTAACATAAATTTCACATTCTTTTTCGAGGTGAACAATTACCCCATCATGTATCCCCTGATCCATCATGTCAGATACTAATTTTAAGGTTGGGACTTCTTAATCAGTTACATATATGAAGGACTCCGTCTCTATAAAATTCTCATGTACTTCTAAAAGATTATTTTATAGTTAAAAATTAGTAGGTTTTTTAATATCACCCACATTCAGTATTCGAAGTCCATATTGGACAAATTCCCTTGCATCATTGAGTTTTCAAGTTGTTCTTTCCATGTAATGGATGGGAAAAGTCAACATATAATATATCATTGATATGGTTTTCTATGATGATAACTCAAAACCATATGATTGGAATGCCTCTTCAAACCTAACTTCTTCTTCATATGAATCAGTAGATGAGATAGTAACTAATTTTTGATGATGACGACTAGATCGCCTTAGGGATAGAGGTACTCTCTCTCTATCCTTGGTCTTCTTAGTGACTTTTTGTGGGAAATTATTGATGGTTCTGAATATTAAGATGAATCTACATCTTCTTCGGATTTAGACATTTACCATAATTTCTATGGAAAACAGTTTTCAAAGCCTCTTCTCAATGTATGCCTTTTAATAAATCCATATGAGTGTATGAAGAAACCAACAAATTAGAATATCCATCCTCTAATCCAATTGATGAATATGGTGGAGGAAGCATAACATCTATTTTGGATGTCTCTAAATCCATCAAAATATATAATTTTCAGTCTACGATTGGGTGCTTCTCATGACTAACATATATACACTACTATAAATTGGCCCTTTATCATCGCTAAAAACTGAAATTAACAGCGCTAGAAAAGCACTATAAATGTCTGTGAAGATAAAGGGGGGTCCCCTTTATTAGTGCTCTGAAAAGTGTTGATAAAGGGGACCCCCCCTTATCTTCACTGGCATTTCCAACATTTTTCTAGCACTGATGAAGGGGTTCCTTTATCAGCACTATCTTGAGCACTAATAAAGGGCCATATTATCGGTGCTCAAGAAAGCAATGATAAAGGGCCCTATTATCAGCACTCAATATAGCACTAATAAAGGGCCCTATTATCAGCACTCAAGATAGCGCTGATAAAGGTGTCCTTTATCAGCACTCAATACAGCGCTGATAAAGGATCCTTCAGCTACACCTGTAGAACCAGCACCTGCAGAAACTAGCACCTGCACCTGTACAAAACAACACCTACACACCTATACAAAACAGCACTCGCACACAATATTTTGATGGGTAATCCTATATGCATTTACATAACTTTATGAGTACAAAAAAACACACTACTATATCCATTTCAAACAATGTTTTACATGGTTACAATTACAATTATCCAATAACAGTTATAAACATTAATGTTTCATCCTTTGATATCATTCATCCTCTCACAAAAATTTTCATCCATGGTATTTTTTGCCGAACGAACAGAAGGAAAAATTAACCTATATTAGAAAAAATATATTATGTTATTAATAAAATAATCAAATAAATTAAAACATTAATATGAAAGAATAAATTAATATGGAAATGTGAAACTAAAATATGGAAATGATAAACTCAAATTTTTTCATTTTGATAACAATGAAAGGGAATAATGTAAAATCAATATGTTTTTGGATGATTTATCTCATTTAATAAATATTGATTCTTTATCTAATGAAAATCATTATCAGTCACACCGAGCGTCGAATTGAGTTGCAGTCAATTTGTACACCTCAAAAATGACTCATGGATATTTGTCTTAAAGTATCAAAAAAATCTGAACGTTTTTGCTTAGTTTTTCGTATGTCACTAGTGTTGTTTTCTAAAGTTAATGTCAATTTCAAACTGATATCAGACACTTTTACCATACCGATCACACCATGCATCGAATTGAGGTGAGGTTGATTCTTACACCTCACAAATGACTCATGGATCATTTTCCTAAAGAATCAAATCAATCTGAACGTGCTTTTTTGGTATTCCATATGTTAGTAGTGTTGTTTTCTAAAGTTAATGTAAATTTGAAACTGACATCTGACACTTTTAGCTATACCGGTCACATCGTGCATCGGATTGAGGTGTGGTCAATTCGTACACATCCAAAATGACTCATGGATCATTTTCCTAAAGTATAAAAATAATCCAAACGTGTTTCCTTGTTTTCTGTATTTCATTGTGTTGTTTTCTAAAGTTTTTGTCAATTTGAAACTGGTATCAGACACTTTTAGCCATACCGGTCACACCGTGCGTAGAATTGAGGAACGGTCGATTCGTACACCTCAAAAATGAATCATGGATCATTGTACTAAAGTATCGAAACAATACGAACACGTTTTCTTGGTATTCCGTATGTGATTTGTGTTGTTTTCTAAACATAATGTCAATTTGAAACTATTATCAGACACTTTTAGTCATACCGATCACACCGTGTGTCGGATTGACATGTGGTCGATTCATACACCCCAAAAATAACTCATTGATCATTTTCATAAAGTATCAAAAAAATCCAAATGCATTTTCTCAGTATTCCATATGACAGTCGTGTTGTTTTAGAAAGTTAATGTCAATTTGAATCTGGAATTAGACACTTTTATCCATACCAGTCACACCGTGCGTCAGATTGAGGTGCGGTCGATTGGTACATGTCAAAAATGACGCCTGTATCATTTTCCTAACGTATCAAAACAATCCGAACACGTTTGATTGGTTTTCCATATGTCATTTGTGTTGTTTTCTGAAGATAATGTCAATTTGAAACTGATATACCGGTCACACCATGAGTCTTATTAAGTTTCGGCCAATTATTACACCTCAAAAATGATACTTGGATAGTTTTCCTAAGGTATGAAAACAAACCGAATGTGTTTTCTTGGTTTTCCGTCTGTTATTAGTGTTGTTTTCTAAAGTTAATGTCAATTTCAAACTGATATCAGAAACTTTAACCCATACCGATCACACCGTGAATCGGATTTAGGTGTGGCGATTCGTACACCTCACAAATGACAAATGGATATTTATCCTAAATTATCAAAACAATCAGAATAAGTTTGCTCGGTTTTCTTTATGACACTTGTGTTGTTTTCCAATGTTAATGTCAATTTGAAACTGGTATTAGACACTTTTAGCCATACCGGTCACACCATGCATTGGATTGAGGTGTGGTAGATTTTTACACATGAAAAATGACTCATAGATCATTGTCCTAAAGTATCAAAACAATCCGAAGGCGTTTGCTCAGTTGTCTGTATTTCATTATGTTGTTTTCTAAATTTAATGTCAATTTGAAACTGGTATCAGACACTTTTAGCCATACAGGTCACACTGTGCATCATATTGAGGTGTGGTTGATTCTTACACCTCAAAAATGACTCATGGATCATTTTCCTAAAGTATCAAAACAATCTGAATGCGTTTTCTCGGTATTTCGTATGTCATTTGTGTTGTTTTCTAAACTTAATGTCAATTTGAAACTTTTATCAGACACTTTTAGCCATACTGGAACACCATGCATCGGATTGACGTGCGGATGATTCGTACACCTCAAAAATGACTCATTGATCATTTTCCTAAGGTATAAAAACAATCCAAATGTGTTTTCTCAGTATTACGTATGTCAGTAGTGTTGTTTTCTAAAGTAAATGTCAATTTGAAACTGGTATTAGACACTTTTATCCATACCGATCACACCATGCATCAGATTGAGGTGAGGTTGATTCATACATGTCACAAATGACTCATGGAACGTTTTCCTAAAGTATCAAAACAATCCAAATGCTTTTTCATAGTTTTCTGTATGTCATTTTTTTTGTTATCAAAACATAATGTCTATTACAAACTGATATCAGACACTTTTAGCCATACCAGTCATACCATGCATCATATTGAGGTGTGGTCGATTCGTACACCTCACAAAAGAGTCATGGATCATTTTCCTAAAGTATTAAAACAATCCGAATGCATTTTCTATGTTTTTTGTTTGCCATTAGTGTTATTTTTTAAAGTTAATGTCAATTTGAAACTGTTATCAGACACTTTTAGCCACACCGGTCACATTGTGCATCAGATTGAGGTGCGGTCAATTATTACACATCACAAATGACTCATATATAGTTTTCCTAAATGATCAAAACAATATGAACGTGTTTTCTTGGTTTTCTGTATGTCACTTTGTGTTGTTTTTTAAAGTTAATGTCAATTTGAAACTGGTATCAGACACTTTTAGCCATACCGGTCACACCGTGCATCGGATTGAGGTTTGGTCAATTATTAGAAATCAAAAATGACTCATGGATCATTTTACTAATGTATAAAGAAAATCCGTTCACATTTTCCCAGTATTCTGTATGTCACTTGTGTTGTTTTCTAATGTTAATGTCCATTTAAAACTTGTATCAGACACTTTTAGCCATACCGGTCACACCGTGCATCGGATTGAGGTGTGGTCAATTATTACACCTAAAAATGACTCGTGGATCGTTTTCCTAAAGTATCAAAACAATACGAATGCTTTTTCTTAGTATTCCGTATGTCATTTGTGTTCTTTTCTAAAATTAATGTCATTTTGAAACTGTTATCAGAAACTTTTAGCCATACCGGTCACACCGTGTGTTGGATTGAGGTGTGGTCAATTCATACACCTCATAAATGACTTAGGATCATTTTCTTAAATTATCAAAATAATCTGAATATGTTTTCTTGGAATTACGTATGTCAGTAGTGTTGTTTTCTAATGTTAATGTCAATTTCAATCTAGTATTAGATTCTTTTAGCCATACCGGTCACACAGTGCGTAGGATTGAGGTGAAGTTGATTCTTACACGCCACAAATGACTCATAGATCATTTTCCAAAATTATTAAAACAATTTGAACGTGTTTTCTCAGTTTTCTGTATGCCATTTGTGTTTTTTTCTAATGTTAATGTCAATTTCAAACTAATACCAGGCAATTTTAGCCATACCGGTCACACAGTGCGTTGGATTGAGGTGTGGTCGATTTGTACACCTCACAAATGACTCATGGATCGTTTTCCTAAAGTATCAAAACAATCCAAATGAGTTTTCTCAGTTTTTCATACGTAACTTTTGTTTTTTTCTAAAGTTAATGTCAATTTGAAACTGGTATCAGACACTTTTAGCCATACCGATGACACCGTGCATCATATTGAGTTGCGGTCGATTCGTAAATGTCACAAATGACTCGTGGATCGTTTTCCTAAAGTATCAAAATAATATGAATGTATTTTCTCAGTTTTCTGTATGTCACATGTGTTGTTTTTTAAAGTTAATGTCAATTTTAAACTGGTATCAGACACTTTTAGCCATACCGGTCACACCGTGCATCAGATTGAGGTGAGGTCAATTATTACACCACAAAAATGACTCATGGATTGTTGTCCTAAATTATTAAAAAAATATGAACATGTTTTCTCATTATTAAGTATTCCATTTGTGGTGTTTTCTAAAGTTAATGTCAATTTGAAACTGGTATCAGACGCTTTTATCTATACTGGTCTCACCGTGCATCATATTGAGGTGTGGTCAATTCTGACACATTAAAAATGACTCATGGATTGTTTTCCTAAAGTATCAAAACAATCCAAACTCATTTTCTCGGTTATTCATATGTCATTTGTGTTTTTTTCTAAAGTTGATGTCAATTTGAAACTGGTATCAGACACTTTTATCGATACCGATCTCTCCGTGCATTGGATTGGGGTGTGGTCGATTCATACACCTTACAAATGACTCATTAATCTTTTTACTAATGTGTCAAAACATTCCAAATGAGTTATCTCAGTTTTCCATATGTCACTTGTGTTGTTTTCTAAGTTTAATGTCAATTTGAAACTGGTATCAAACACTTTTATCCATAACGGTCACACCATGTGTTGGATTGAGGTGAGGTAGATTCTAAAATGTCACAAATGACTCATAGATCATTTTCCTAACGTATCAAAACAATTTGAATGCATTTGATTGATTTTCGGTATGTCACTTTTGTTGTTTTCTAAAGTTAATGTCAATTTGAAACTGGTATGAGACACTTTCAGCTATACCGGTCACACCGTGCGTCGGATTGAGGTGAGGTCGATTTTTACACCTCAAAAATGACTCATGGATCATTGTCCTAAATTATCAAAACAATACGAATGTGTTTTCTCATTATTCTGTATTTCATTTGTGTTGTTTTCTAAAGTTAATGTCAATTTAAAACTGTTATCAGAAACTTTTAGCCATACCGGTCACACCGTGCGTCGGATTGAGGTTCAGTCACATCTTTCACCTCAAAAATGACTTATGGATCATTTTATGAATGTTTAAAAACAATCCGGACGTGTTTGCTCAGTATTCATTATGTCATTAGTGTTGTTTTCTAACGTTAATATCAATTTCGAAATGGTATCAGACACTTTTACCGATACAGGTCACACCGTGCGTCGGATTGAGGTGGGGTCGATTCGTACCCGTCAAAAATGACTCATGGAACATTTTCCTAAAGTAAAAAAACAATACATATACGTTTTCTTAGTTTTCTGTATGTTATTTGTGTTGTTTTCTAATGTTAATTTTAATTTCAAATTGATATCAGACACTTTAGCCATTCTGGTCACACCGTGCATCGGATTGAGGTGTGGTCGATTCGTACACATAAAAAATTACTCCTGGATAGTTTTCCTAAAGAATAAAAACAATACGAACGTCCTTTCTCGGTATTCCTTATGTCAGTAGTGTTGTTTTCTAAAGTTAATGTCAATTTCAAACTGGTATCAGACACTTTTAGCCATACCTGTCACACCATGCGTCAGATTGAGGTGTGGTCGATTCGTACCTGTCACAAATGACAGACCATTTCAAAATCATCATATACCATTTAATTGGTTACATCCATCTATAATATATATTACCACATAGTCGAATCTCTCTAACCAAATGAACCGTCAAATGAACCATCATATCAAAAAATCTCGGCGGGAAGAACTTTTTCAATTCACATAATATGACGACAATTTCTCTTTCCATACTTGGAAATTTCGCTAGGTATATAACATTGATGAATATAGCTTTGAAGAAGAAACCGAGCTTCATTAATGCATGACATACATTCTTGGGAAAAATGAAATGTAAATCTATATGAATTAGATCGTGCCTCAAAACATAGCAGTCATGTAATTTCAAACCCTTTAATTTTAAATCGTTCATTGACACGAGGTTCTTGATATCTGATGAATACCCCTCTAGAACCTTTATATTATTCAAGAATATAAAAAACAGGTATCTCTCCATCCTAGAAAGTTTGTAAGCATCATGAGTAAGAAATTTACATTTATCACCCTTCACGGGTGCCAACTCTCCTCGTATTCCTATCTCAACGATATCCACTATAGCCATTATTCCATCCTTTGTTTTTCTGGGAACATTTAGCAATGTGCCAATGACACTATCACATACATTTTTTTTCAATATGAAAAACATCATGAAAATTTCTGACATATAGACAATTCCAATATGGTAATTCAAAAAAACAGATATCTTTTTCCAACCATTTTTTCTAAGGTTTTTCGAAAATGGTTTACCAGAAGTAGTGTTCAAATATTTTACCTTCTTAAACAATTGATCACCTGTTAGTGGAGACGGTGTTGTACGTTCTTCTAAACTTCCATCTAATGATGTCGTCCAAGATTGGTACTTATGTTGTCGGGGTAGAAATCTGTGATGTCCTAAAAACACGATTTTCAATGAATGTTTCAACCCAATTGACTGTGTACCTTGTATGCAAATGGGACACCCTTGAGTTTCATTAATGCTATATCCTGACATATTTCCATAAGCAGAAAAGCCATTAATCGTCCCGTATAACATGTATTTCTAAGTGAAATCTTCTTTTCTGTAAGCATCATACAACGTAACACATGAATCCCACAATATTTTCAAATCCTCGATCAATGGAGCCAAATAATCATCAATATCAATACCCAGTAGTTTTGGTCCTAATATAAGCATAGATAACATGATGTATTTTTGTTTCATGCATAACCACGGTGGTACATTATAATTTACCAACATAATTGGCCATGTACTGTGACTGCTGCACTGAAAACAAAAAGGATTCACCCCATATTTAGATAACACCGGATGAAGGTTTCTCGGCACATTTCCAAATTCAAGATACTCGTGATAAATTCGATTCCACTGAGGAGAATCTGTTGGATGACATAGTTTCCCATATTTAATTATTGTATCTGCATTCCATTACAGTTGTATTATAGTTTCTTCACTTCCATATAGGCGCATAAACCTTGGAATGATTGTAAAGTACCATACAAAATTCGTAGGACTAGAATCATCTTTCTTGTATCGAGAAGCACCACACTTTGGGCATTCATTAAGTGATTTTTGGTCATTGAAAAAAAATATAGTCATTCGGGCAGGCGTGTATTCTTTCATAGATCATACCCATTGATCGTAGCATTCATTTGGCATCGTATGTTCATCTTGGGAGTTTATTATCTTCTGGGAGCATGTCATTCAAGAGATCAAGTAGTTCCGTAAAACTAGCGTCACTCCACCCATTTCTTGCTTTCAAATTATACAGCTTCAATATGGCTGACAATGCTGTATATTTAGTGCAACCAGCATACAATGGTGTTTTTTCACATCTCTTTAAATTATCAAACAATTTTGGGCAATCACAAACATCATCTTCAACTGCCCCTATCATTTACTCAATATGACATTCATCATCATTCACATCTGTAATCACACCCTCCATACGATCGCCTTCACTGTTCACACATGTAATCATATCAGATCATCCATAAAATTTCGTGTTATCCGAGCCACTGACTAAATTTGTTTTTTCCTCGAGTTTATTTCAACATGTATAACTACGATCTATTCCGTGACAAATCAGGTGTTCTTCAAACTCCTCTGGATTAATTTTTCTTGAATAAAAACAACGTAAACATAGACAGAGGATTTTAGAAGTGTCACATGCATGATCTCTTCTAAACGTGATAAAATATTTCACGCCATCTTCATACTCTTTTGTCAATCGATTGACATTCATCCATTCATTAATCATATTCACCATCTTTATGGGTTCGATCTCGAACTTGCCTAATATTATGGTTTACTTAATCAAGTATCATTGTTTGGGTTTTATAAAAAAATAATGGTACAAATGACTATACAATGAAATAGAAGAACCTACCCCAAAACATGTGAAATTACTTGAACTCTATCTATATATGGGGGATTGTGCCCTATCTTTTTTATATCTCCATGGAGTACCTAAAACCTATACATGGAGGACTCTTCACCACAACATGGAGGAGTACCATACTACATATTTTCTCCAAACATCTCACTAGTCACTTGTCAACACTAAAGCTGAGTGAATATAATTAAAATATCCAAACCACATCGTGGGAAATTTCCAATGAATGAGGGAATCATAATAATGTGATCTACATGAGAATATATTTATAATGGGATACTCATACGTGAAATATTATCATATAAGTGAAAAATAAATAATAATAATGAAATTAACATAGCACACAATTTGTTCAATGGATACACAATGTGTAGGGTTCTCAGTCAAGGTTGGTTGTATACTAATATTTATAAACTCATGTGAAAACCATATACATGGTATGTCTAATAGGGTGAACATTGTCTATGGATAAGATACCTGATTTAATATGACATATATCAAATTAATTCCAAGTTAGTCTTACAAAGACTGTATGATGACTTTGAAAATACATGACATATAGAACAACTTGAGCTAAAGGTGTGTACTTTAGATACAAAATGAGTCACTTCACCTGCTATGCAACACATTTTTGTGGAATACACGGTGTGTAGTCCTTACATGACCACTAGGGGTGTATAGACTATACATATCAGGTATCTATGGTATCTATACATGGTGTGAGTGAAGTCAAACACATATCATATGGTTATACAATTATTTCATGGAACGTACATGTTTTCATGTTGAAGTATATGTCTTGGAGATATATTGTGTGTGACCTACGTTCACATGACATGTAACATTTAAAATAAAACTTTTTCCCAGTTTGATTTAGTAGATGAGTCATGTGGTGTAAATTTTGGAGATAACTGTTGTCTGGAATTAAAATCTATATGAAATCCATGTATGGTGAAGCATGTTCCATTTAACAAGACTACATACCATGTATTTTAAAAATATATATAATCTGAAAAACATCATCTTCACACCATAAAGTGTCTCATAGAGTCCTCTAGAAGTGGTTTTTTAGGATTTAGTGGAATTGCACTAGTAACAAAGTGGTGGTGCCATTGAAATGGGTAAGGTTTGGATTGATATTGAATGGTGGAAGAACTACAACATGGAAGATAATGGCATATCAATCATGACTACAACTGCAACACCATACAAAAACACAATCGTGCTCACAATCGCAACACCATACAAACCGAACAATCACTATTTTAGATTTTACAAAGAAACCCTTTTTCAATTTTGTTTGTTAATTCAGGGGTTATCAACGATTTTTTATCATCCTGGGATGTTCATTCATAAGTAAAGTATACATAAATTACCAATTTTTATATTCAAATTTTCAACAAGAACCAACCAACATGCAATTCATTTAGTGCACAAACAAGGACCACCAATGACCACGATTTTAAGCTGTACATTTAGCCTGTAAATTTCACATTATAACCATCAATATTAAATAGTAATAACATCCGAACAAGAGAAAGAAAAAGAGTAACAGGATAAAAATCACCGCGAAGGTGTCTTTAAGAACATGGCAGAGGTTCGTTCTTGGCAGAGAATATGCGCACAACATAGGATATTTACAACTGAAAAAGAAAACATAAAATAGGGGAAACTTATGAGAATAAAATAATCTAAAACCGAGTACACCATTTACCACATCCCGAAAACCCCAAGAACCCACTAAAACCAAAATCAACCCACACCATGGTTAAACACACCTTAAGATAACAAGAAATTATAGAACCCACCTTTGATTCAACGAGTTCAATAGAATTTCTAAAATATAAAAGATGAACATACAATTGGAAAGCCCTGACCAATAGGTCCTCCTTACTAGGAATAATCCCCAAGTTTATTCTAGATAGAATATCCCAAATGAGTAATCCTTGATCAATCCTCTATTATCACACCTTTCACGAAACATACATCCTAATCACATGACTTT
Source organism: Viscum album (assembly GCA_963277665.1). Classification (NCBI taxonomy): domain Eukaryota; kingdom Viridiplantae; phylum Streptophyta; class Magnoliopsida; order Santalales; family Viscaceae; genus Viscum; species Viscum album. The sequence continues at coordinate 597,641,156 of OY728135.1, read as the reverse complement.
AAAAATCATAGTGAAATCTTTTCAACACAACACGTTGTATCTAGTGAGTAGGATCATATCCTTATTCCAACTCAATGAGCCTACCTGTACATCTGGACAGAAATTAGGGGGAACACACATATTTCTAATGGGACACCCCCGGTACTCTTTTCCAATTTTAACATCACACCATGCCAAAACTCACCACATGATCAATAAGGTTAGGAATCGATAAGGTTAGGAATCCAAATGATCATGTCCCTCAATGCATTCATAACACCAAAACTCAAAAATAGAGAGTGCTTCCCTTATACAAATCCAAGGCATGAACATTCCTTAGTTATCAACTTGATAACACCTAATATACATCATTCCATCATGTCAAAGAATCTACCCTAGATTTATGTATCTATGGAATTCATAACACAAAGATAACCCCAGACATTAGTCTCCCCCAACCACCAAAACTCACTAACTCGCTACCATCCTGAGTCACATGCTGACGACCATTGGGATCTCACACAAACCCCTTACATCAATTCTCACACTATCCTTAGCCCATGGGTGCCACTCTTATCCCAACCTCAAAACACACATCATCTAGTGAACCACACCAACCACTTACTATTGGTTCTCACACACCCGCTATCTAAAACAACCTAAAATACAAGGGTCTCACCACCTGGGATCTCACTCTTGCCCCAACTACCCATACCCTTGTTCAACTCACTTATAAAAAAACTATAAGTCATCATAATCATTCAAGTATCATCATTTATCATTTATATTAACCCAATAGAAGGAAAAATACTCCTACACTGACCAGCGGTGGTGGAGGCGGCGGCGGAGGCAGTGGCGGGGGAGGCAGTGGCGGTCACGGCGACGGAGGCAATGGCAGTCGCGGCAGTAGAGACTGCGGCGGTCGCGGTGGAGGAGAAAAACCAATAGTGCCGAGGCAGTGGCGGAGGAGAAAAACTCAACGGCGGTGGCAGAGTATAAGGAGGAAGAGGAGGAGGTGGGAGAGGAGGAGTAGGAAGATGATGACGCGACATGGATGAGGAGGAGAAGTCGTAGCAGAAGAGGGTCCTGGTTCAGCTTCCGTGAAAGATTTACCACATGCGAGAGAGGAGGGCCTGTTATGGTTATTAAATAGACACCACTGGAACCTTTATCAGCACTAGTTAAAAGCGCTGATAAAGGTATGTTTTATCAGCACTTTTATTTTAGCATTGATAAATATTATAATTTTATATAAATTAAGAATAACAACTTTTATCAGTGTTAAAATAAGCGCTAATTAATGTTCCCTTTTATCAGCCCTAAAAAATGCACTGATAAAGGGTATACCTTTATGAGAGCTTATTTTAGCACTGATAACGGTTATATTTATAAGCGCTCTTAACTAGCTCTGATAAAGTCATACCCCTTTATCAGTAATTTCTGTTGGGCGCTGATAAAGGGTAGTTCTTCCTTTGCCCTGTTTTGTGGTAGTAATAGGAGGAAAGGTGCTCAATTTTTTAAGACATTTGAACTTGTCAGAAAACCTATAAGGGAAATAATACTCACACATGATTATCCCAGAAGATCTGTTGTTGATAGTACACAATATCAGAATTCCATAAAATAAACCCTCAGCACACAATTTTCTGCCTTACCACCATCAAAAAATGTTATAGTTCGTGGGTTACCAAATAGAATGAAGGTGAATTCTAATGATGCATTTAGTGCCCCCATCACAACATCATGCATCTGGTTCAATGTCTGAATACAAGAACTATTATTCAAAAATAATTAAATAGAACATTAGGGACTCTATCTATATTCGACCCAGAATATGAACAAAAATGTGCTTCAATATATCCACAAAATACATGAAATGAACATGGAATTATAAATAGATCCTTCCCATTGTATAAATGCAATATGATGTGATAGAGTCTTACTAATAATGGGGTACAAAACCCAATATATTTTCTATCTACCAATATAGATAACATAACAAAATTACGTAGTCATACACTACCTTTGTACTCATGGACTAGAAGCAAATAAATTCTTATCAAGATGGAATGAAAGAAGGATAAGTGTACCATTATATCATTTATAGACCTAACTTTATATCCCCAATTCATGTAGTCACTATTCTCTAATGTGGGCCAAAAAATTCATTAAGTACCCCTGATTATCCAAAATATGGAAAATGGTTGGAATTCTACACGTAAGAATTTTCTATTTAATTTGATCTAAATAATCTTTCATCCACGCTCTTCTATGAATACCAGTCCTAGTGCGATGATTGTTCTTTTATTTCAGAAGATTCATTGCTACTTGGAATACTTCATGAGAAAATGGTGGTTTTCTATTAGCATCGACCCATGTTGTAATTGGTGGAATGAATTCTTACTATATCTCCTCCAGAATGGGAGCCACATATATTTGGTAGATATCCCATAAACTATTGCTGACATCTCCATCCATCATGTGGAAAGAATATGTCTGTGGAGTCCCTCGACACAGTAATATAAGAAGGAATTCATTTTTGTAACCATATGATTTTCCTATCAAAACAGCTTCACAAATGTGAACATTATTCAGATATTTCTTGAACTCTTCTCTAGGGTACCCAAAACGCACACATACATTCGGGCATGACTACTCCTCTAGAACGAAGGTCCCAGTCTTACATCAAGCCATTATATTGATCTTTTTTCTGTATGAAAGGATGAATAATAGAAATTCATCTTATGATCTACAACATGATTATTTATATAGTTAGAACAACCACTATGATGTAGGATTCATCCATTGTTTACTATTCCCACATTAATATAGTTACCCTTTATAGAAATATTTATAAAACGAAAATTGAGGTGTTGAAAAAAATCATGTATTTGGAAAATATTTCATGTATTCCAAAATATGGGCATCATGAAAAATTCCCATAGAGTGGAAGATAGTGGGTTTGTGGATATTCACAATGGAATTGTAACACCCCAAGATTTCATAGTGAGTTATTTCTTCAAAATAATTCAATAACTTGCACTACACGCAACACCGAGTTCAATCGCACCATGACTTACCAAACAAGCCTTTCAAAAGAGGTTATGAATAGTATTAACTAAATTTTAAACTTTATATAATCCTTATAATTTTAGAATCCACATTATGAGTTTCTTTGACATAATGCAAGAACAAATTCATTTTCAGCATTGCACTTTTATCAACTTTTAATAGTGAACCCTTTTTAAATACAATATTTTAAACTTTTTGACTAAATGGGGAAATCAAAAATTTAAAATGAAACATCCCAAGCTTCCATGGTACGCTTTCCTTTGAATAATACAGTAGCGTGTGTTGTACGCTACTTCGAGTTATAACACACACCACAAGCGATCAAACTAGCCATTATGAATAGTAATACTTACTTTTTTAAATTTTATCTCTCAAAATGGACTTCATTTTTGTATTCGGAATATCGAATTTAGCCTAGGGTGAAATTTTGGAACTTTTCGGATAACTTTAATATTTTTATGAATAGTGAAAATTGCAAAATTTTAATTAAAAACAACTTTTCTAATCAAAATAATTAATAGTGATAAATTATGAATTTGAGTGGTTTTAAAGTATATTTAGAATATATTTTTACCATTTAATATATTTTTTGTAATTGGACATAATTTTACAATTAAACCGTACATAAACAAGTTTCAATCTTTTGATAGTTATTATCTCTTAAAAACACACTTTTTGTTTTAACAACGGGAATTAATTTTAAATTAATTTCTGCCACTTCTGTGTTTTGAATTTGTAAAAATTGATTCCATATTTGGAATCAGGATGTTCAAATTGTGTAAATAGGTAACTTTTATTTTTAGACATTTTGAATAATTACTGTGGTAAATATTTTATTTACCATGGTTAAGGGTAAATCCGGTAAATAAGGGTTAAAAAATAATATTATAATAATACTAAATTACCCTAAAACGTGTCCTAACCTTATTGGTTGATACAGGTTCGACCATATACATCTTTAGGTAGATTTGGGGACCCCATGGAGCAACTTGTATGTGATAGGGACACTTTATTTTAATTAAGTTAAAATGAATACAAAAATGACACAAGCATATATGTTTTAGAAAAAAAAATATTACCTAGGGTTATATATGTTGTATTTTCGATTGTAAATATCCATTAGAAAGATAAAACAATTTCCTACATAGTGATATTTTATTTATAATTTTTAGATATTAAATAATATAATTTATTTATGACACAATGATGATGCAGTAATTACCATAATAGTGAACATTTAAAATAATTGATATTATAAATACCCAAATAAATATAATTTGAGGCTTTTAATGAATTAAAATAATTTTATAGGATAATATGACAAATTAGGAGTTATTTAATTAACTTTTTTAGAATTAATCATTCTTTTATGAGTTTCAAAAAAATCAACTACTGAATAGTGTCAAAATTGACATAAAAGAGTTTTTAAAACAAATATTATATTATTAATTGATATTAAATTCCTAAAATTCTACGGTTCGGCCAAGAGACTTATATAATGATAGTTATATCATTAATGGACCACTTTCGGGTCGCTTGGATGTATATAGTATGTTTATTAACCATATAATATAAAAATACAAAGAGACATTGTAAAAGTGAAACTAATTAACTTAGAGTTAATACTTAATGATAAGGTTAACATAAGTACCCAAAACTGTCTAAATTCTATTGTTTGAGTGGTTTTAGACCTATACTCACCTTAACATTTGAACAATCAACTTTTTAGCCATTAGAAACCGAATATAAATTTATTATAAATAAATATTTCTAGCTTTTCCAAAGGTACCCATCATCCCTGTTATAAAAGGGCACTCCTCCTTATAATTTATTCACACCTTCAAAGCCTTTTGGTTCGGCCAAACTCTGCCCAAATACTCTCCCGACTTCCCTCACTACAACATAGAGGCCTTAGTTTGATCAGAAAGCAAACCTACGGAGCCCTTTTGATCAAATCAAAAGGAAGAACCCGAAAAAGAGGTAATGATTTCACCACCCTTTTCCAAGTTCCTTTCCTCTTCCACTTCTTCTTCCTTTGTTATTACCATTCTAAAATAATAACTCCAGTATCATATATATACTGTGATGTTATTAAAAATATGGTACAACCATATTCAATATTCTATCCACCCTTTGAATAACATGTCACCATACGTGCGTACGTACGGCTTACCGTCTCCACGTCGTGGTGTAATTGTTATTCAATATATTATTATTTGGATGGGTATAATAATGATATGTAACTCATGTAAATAATAAATATAACATGTTAATGATTCTGTATATATGATATAACATCCATTTATATATTTTTTTAATATCAAAACAATGATATTGTCGCTCGTGCGTACGTACAGACTACCATCTCCACGAACACGATGAGATTCATTCTCCATCGTATCCATTCAAGTATAATTATCATTTGATGATTTAAAAATGATGTTTAAGGACTTGATATCATTCTGTATATGAATAATATATAACCTATCCATGACAAACATGTATTATGTAACCAAACATATAAAATAAAATGAGTAAGTTAACACCCGAAACAACGATAATACTAAGATATTATTAAAAAAGCAATGTTAAAAGATCATATATGATATCATATAAATGTATATGATTATTGTATAATTTAATAAAAATTATTTCACTATTATACAGGAGGTTAACCTACCCCAACCAAGAAAAGGTACAAGGTAAGGGTTTATTTTTCAATATCTTCATTATCCGAGGTTGTTTATACCTAATAATCTACTGGGATCTCTTTATCATCCACATCCACGTTTCTTAAAAATGAATTTCAAAAAAAAATTAATATTTACTAGAATATGGGTTAATGTCATCTATACCCTTGTTTTACTTTTTATAAGATTTTTATAAGGGAATCTTTCTGTCATTTTCCAAACAAGGTGCTTTTTAACCTTTTCGACAAAATTAAGGTAAGAATGTTTTTTTTATCTTATACGGAGGGTGCGGATATTTACCGCCGTTATAAAATTGGAAAAGCTTCCATTACAAGATTATAAGAATATTTTCAAAGTAAATGTTTTATTTTATAATTATGGGAGTTTTAAATGATTTCAAAATGAATATTTTAAGAATTTTTGAAAGGTACTCTTTATCAAGATCATAATTTTAAATGTTTTAAAGATTTATCTTTCTAAATATTTTTAATTAATGTCCATGTTTTCAAAATGATTTTACGGATTTACTTATTTGGACATGAATGTTTTGAAATGATATTTCTTTTAAAAAGTTTCAAAGTTGTATGGGACACTTTGATTCAAAAATCTCTTTTAAATTACTTCCTTTATAAATGTGTGACTTTTCAATGATTTCGAGAAAAGAGATATTTCTCTCAAATAGTTTTGATTTCATCTATGTCAACATCCTTTGATGGATATTTAGCTTATTTGAAGTTGATTTATTATGATACAAAAATTCTATATTATATTGAAGGTTTTGTGATATGTTTGACTGTGGATGTTCTATTTTTATACCATTCATGGTTTATGGTGAAAATATTGACATTTCGTATGCTAGTTTTAAAACGAATGTTTATGTTATGTTTAAACCTTTTCATATGGGAATGAATTGGACTTAATATGTGACGGGTGGAGCCCGCTATATCTCTTCGATGCATCGGTAGGTCTCATGAGACAAACTAGTGTCTTGGCACAAGGCCTTGGCAAAATCTTATTTGTAGTCTTGGCACGAGGCCTTGGCTATGTGGTTATGATATTCTGACATTATGCATTCCATCATTATGAATGTGGTTATTGATATTGCATGTGATTATTCGATTAGTAGAATATCCATGTGAGTAAGTAAACGACATTATTTCATTTTACTTTTTCCATTCTATGTTGAAGTTCATGTTTAAAAGGCTTTTGTTTTGGTTATACATTTCCTTAAATGTTTATGCTTATTTATGAAAGTTTCCGCTATATTGTTATCTTTACTGGGCATTTGAGCTCACCCCTTTTCTATGTTTTATTTTTCCCAGGATATGAAGAAGTAAATTATGAATGACCTGCAGGGATAGTTTGAGTGGATAAGAGTGTGGTCCATGGAGAATATATTGTTGTAGTTTTCATTTTTATTATGTAAAACTTTATTAATATATCTAGTGTTTCAAAGGCTACTAAACCAATCGGCCTTTTGAGATTTGATCTTTCTTCTGATCATGCCAATTTTATGTAATAATGTACCGACTCTGGGTAACTGGGGCCGGGGCATTACAGTTGATATCAGAGGAAGTTTAGTACAAACCTTGGAAGCTAGATTTAGATAAACTCTGATTAGAGAACATAGACCTAAGATGGATTTTGAGGATTTGTATAGAAGAACTTCCTAGAATTTTGTTATTGTATAGATTTTTTGAGTTTTCTGAGCAATACATCCATGTCTGGATACGAGCAGGTAGAGGCAGCTCTGGAACAGATGTACCTAGGGGTAAAACCCAAAAACACCGATTTGAGCTAGACTCGAACGGGAACTGGTGCACGACAACAGGCCTTGCTGCACTCTTGGTTATGACACTCCCAAGGGATATGCTTGGGATAATTCTCATTTTCTTTACAAACCATTATGAAGGGTTTATGAATATATACTTCCTCAAAGGAGACATTTTTAGGATTATGGATTATATCCATAAACTATTTAATTTATGTTAGGTTTTTTACAAGTTTGGGATTAGGTATTGTTATTCATAAACTAATCTAATGTATTCCATTGTTTAGAAATCGTGCCCAGTAGAAGGAATGAGAACTATAGAAATGCACATGATACAAAGAGAAAGAAGGATCATATATTTCATGGTCTTAAGCCAGAATTTATAAGAGAAATATTCTCGCATGTATTATCATCATATGAAGAAATAATATCATGTGTTGATAATATAAGTAAAGAGTTTACTGAGTCCTATGGCTTTGAAGGGAAGCAAGAGAAGAAAAGGATAGAAGAGAGAAAGATGGATAAAGGGAAGAGGGAAAGGAAGAATTTTCCCATATGTGATAACTTTGGAAAGAAACACCCTGGAACTTTCCTGAAAGGAATGGGAGTTTGTTATAAGTGTGGAGGAAAAGGTCACAAAGTACGTGACTGCAAGGGTAAGAAAATGGTTTCAAATGTACAATGCTTCATTTGCAAGGAGTTTGGACACTACGCGAACCTATGTCTTCATCATCAGACTATGCCACAAAGGATGTTATTTTATAATAATCATGTTATGATACTACCATAGATGAAGAGGAATGATTAGAGTTCTTATGTCGATTATGTCATTTGAGTTTTGTATCAACAATGTACTTGTTATAATAATTATGGAGTATATAAGGATTGTACTGCAGTAATATTTCATTATGGACTTGAGATTGTGTGGAAAAAAGAAAAGTGACTCAATAGTAGGTTATTTTTTTGGAAAATATATGGTTGAGAGAAAGATAAACCATAATATGGTTCTGATACCAAGGTAGTGATTTTAGAATAATACATGATTGTTTTGGATAAATTATATTGGATATTCTTGACTACCTTGAAACTGATTAAGGATTTGTATATTCTATCATTGTTGGGGTTTAAAACATTTTTGGATTGAAGGAGTATATCTATTATTCTATAAGGAATAAGGGATCATGAATGTAATCAATAAGGTTTTATGATAATTCAGGATGTTGTAGTGTTTTAAAAGAATACACGATGAAGGTGATCACATGTTATTACGCGGAAATAAAAAGATCTTCATTGTGTTTACCTTCATTATAAATTGTGGACTGAAGTATTTTGGATATTTCTAGTTTGGATTATTTGGGATTTCCATAAAAGGACAACCTGGAGGTCGGCCGGCAACCCGTCGCGTCCGGCAAGGCCGCGAGACTTGAACCCACAACCGAGGGGCGACAAGGGTGTATCACCTACCACTGACCCACATGATTTCCGGGATTAAATAATGTAGTTTTTTTAAATGATCTGGTAGATGAATTATAAATTCGTTTTTTTGGAACCCTATACGAATAGGATAAATAGAATATATTTTTTACGTTCTATTATATTTTAGATTGAAAGATGATTTTGTGGTAGAAATTAGTTAGAGGATGGAACTCTACTTGTCAAGAATATATTTTTCTTCTTCTCTTATTCTATGAAGAAATTACTTCTTATACTTTATTTAAGGAATCCTAAAACCAAAAATGTGTTATCCTAATACCCTATGTTTTGTTGAACCGATGGTATTTCAAATCATCATAGATTGATGAATTTAAGGACCTCAATTTTACACTTGTTTGTGATTGATGACCTAAATCACTACTTATAAATATTTTTATTTTTCCTCCAATTATATGTCTCTAATTGCCACCAATGTTCTCCTAATTGAGGTCATAATTTGGTGGTAACCCTTTCATTTCTCTTTTCCTCATATTAAGACTAAATTTTAGTAACCCAATTTCCGATATGGGTTTTCCCACAAAGATATTTTCTATTTTCAACGTTTTATTTTCGAAGAACAATTTCAAATTGCAAGGACGCAATTTATTGAAGGAGGGGAGAATGTAACACCCCAAGATTTCATAGTGAATTATTTCTTCAAAATAATTCAATAACTTTCACTACATGCAACACCGAGTTCAATCGCACCATGACTTACCAAACAAGCCGTTCAAAAGTGGTTATGAATAGTATTAACTAAATTTTAAACTTTATATAATCCTTATAATTTTAGAATCCACATTATGAGTTTCTTAGACATAATGCAAGAAAAAATTCATTTTCAGTATTGCACTTTTATCAACTTTTAATAGTGAACCATTTTTAAATACAATATTTTAAACTTTTTGACTAAATGGGGACATCAAAAATTTAAAATGAAACATCCCAAGTTTCCACGGTACGCTTTCCTTTGAATAATACAGTAGCGTGTGTTGTACGCAACTTCGAGTTTTAACACACACCACAAGCGATCAAACTAGCCATTATGAATAGTAATACCTACTTTTGAAATTTTAACTCTCAAAATGGAATTCGTTTTTGGATTCGGAATATCGAATTTAGCCTAGGGTGAAATTTTGGAACTTTTCGGATAACTTTAATATTTTGATGAATAGTGAAAATTACTAAATGTTAATTAAAAACAACTTTTTTAATCAAAATAATTAATAGAGATAAATTATGAATTTGAGTGGTTTTAAAGTATATTTAGAATATATTTTTACCATTTAATATAAATTTGGTCATTGGACATAATTTTACAATTAAACCGGACATAAACAAGTTTCAATCTTTTGATAGTTATTATCTATTAAAAATACGCTTTTTGTTTTAACAACGGGAATTAATTTTAAATTAATTTCTGCCACTTCTGTGTTTTGAATTTGGAAAAATGGATTCCATATTTTTAATCAGGATTTTCAAATTGTGTAAATAGGTAACTTTTATTTTTAGACATTTTGAATAATTATTGCTGAAAATATTTTATGTACCATGGTTAAGGGTAAATCCGGTAAATAAGGGTTAAAAAATAATATTATAATAATACTATATTTCCCTAAAACGTGTCCTAACCTTATTGGTTGATAAATGTTCGACCATATACATCTTTAGGTCGATTTTGGGACCCCATGGAGCAACTTGTAGGTGATAGGGACACTTTATTTTAATTAAGTTAAAATGAATACAAAAATGACACAAGCATATATCTTTTAGAAAAACAATTTTTACATAGGGTTATATATGTTGGATTTTCGATTGTAAATATTAATTAGAAAGATAAAAAGATTTCCAACATAATGATTGTTTATTTATAATTTTTAGATATTAAATAATTTAATTTATTTATGACAAATAATGATGCAGTAATTACCATAATAGTGAAAATTTAAAATAATTGATATTATAAATACCCAAATAAATATAATTTGAGGCTTTTAATGAATTAAAATAATTTTCTAGGATAATATGACATATTAGGATTTATTTAATTAACGTTTTTTGAAGTAATCATTCTGTTATAAGTTTCAAAAAAATCAACTATTGAATAGTGTCAAAATTGACATAAAAGAGTTTTTAAAACAAATATTATATTATTAATTGACATTAAATTCCTAAAAATCTAAGGTTCGTCCAAGAGACTTATATCATGATATTTATATCATTAATGGACCACTTGGGGGTCTCTTGGATGTATATAGTAAGTTTATTAACCATATAATATAAAAATATGAAGAGACATTGTAAAAGTGAAACTAATTAACTTAGAGTTAATACTTAAAGATAAGGTTTATATAAGTACCCCAACCTTTCTAAATTCTATTGTTTGAGTGGTTTTCGACTGATCCCCACCTTAACCGTTGAATAATAAACTTTTTAGCCATTAGAACTTGAATATGAATTTATTATAAATTAATATTTCTAGATTTTACAAAAGGTACCCCTCATCCCTCTTATAAAAGGGCACTCCTCCTTCTATTTTCTTCACACATTCAAAGACTTTTGGTTCAGCCGAACTATTCCAAAATACTCTCCCAAATTCCCTCACTACAACCTAGAGGCCTTAGTTTGATCAGAAATCCAACCTATGGAGCCCTTTTGATCAAATTAAAAGGAAGAACCCGAAGAAGAGGTAATGATTTCACCATCCTTTTCCAAGTTCCTTTCTTCTTCCACTTCTTCTTACTTTGTTATTACCGTTATAAAATAATAACTCCAGTATCATTTATATACTGTGATGTTATTATAAATATGGTACAACCATATTCAGTATTCTATCCACCCTTTGAATAACATGTCACCATATGTGTGTACGTACGGCTTACCGTCTCCACGTCGTGGTGTAATTGTTATTCAATATATTATTATTTGGATGGGTATAATAATGATATTTAACTCATGTAAATAATAAATATAACATGTTAATGATTCTGTATATATTATATACCATCCATTTATATATATTTTTAATATCAAAAGAATGATATTGTCGCTCGTGCGTACGTACGGACAACCGTCTTTACGAACGCGATGAGATTCATTCTCCATCGTATCCATTCAAGTATAATTATCATTTGATGATTTAAAAATGATGTTTAAGGACTTGATATCATTCAGTATATTAATAATATACAACCTATCCATGACAAACATGGCTTATGTAACAAAACATATAAAAGAAAACGAGTAAGTTAACACCCGAAACAACGATAATATTAAGATATTATTAACAAAGCAATGTTATGAGATCATATATGATATCATATGAATGTATATGATTCTTGTATAATTTAATAAAAATTATTTCACTATTATACAGGAGGTTAACCTATCCCAACCAAGAAAAAGTAGAAGTTAAGGGTTTATTTTTCAATATCTTCATTATCCGAGGTTGTTTATACGTAATAATCTACTGGGATCTCTTTATCATCCACATCCACATTTCTTAAAATTGAATTTCAAAACATTTTTACTATTTACTAGAATATGGGTTAAAGTCATTTATACCCTTTTTTGACTTTTTATAATAGGTTTATAAAGGAATCTTTCTGTCATTTTCCAAACAAGGTGATTTTTAACCTTTTCGACAAAATTAAGGTAAGAATGTTTTTTTATCTTATACGGCGGGTGCGGCTATTTACCGTCATTATAAAATCGTCAAAGATTACCTTACAAGCTTATAAGAATATTTTCAAAGTAAATGTTTTATTCTATAATTATGTGACTTTTAAATGATTTCAAAATGAATATTTTAAGAATTTTTCAAAGGTACTCTTTATAAAGATCATAATTTTAAATGTTTTAAAGATTTATCTTTCTGAATATTTTTAATTAATGTCAATGTTTTCAAAATGATTTTAAGGATTTACTTATATGGACATGAAGGTTTTGAAATGATATTTCTTTTCAAAAGTTTCAAAGTGTTATGGGACACTTTGATTCAAAAATCTCTTTTAAATTACTTCCTTTATAAATGTGTGACTTTAAAATGATTTCGAGAAAAGAGATATTTCTCTCAAATAGTTTTGATTTCATCTATTTCAACATCCTTTGATGGATTTTTAGCTTATTTGAAGTTGATTTATTATGATACAAAACTTCGATATTATATTGAAGGTTTTTTGATATGTTTGACTGTGGATGTGCTTTTTTTATACCATTCATGGTTTATGGTGAAAATATTGACATTTAGTATACTAGTTTTAATACGAATGTTTATGTTATGTTTAAACCTTTTCATATGGGAATGTATTGAACTTAATATGTGACGGGTGGAGCCTACTATAGCTCCTCGATGCATCGGTAGGTCTCCTGAGACAAACTAGTGTCTTGGCACAAGGCCTTGGAAAAATCTTATTGGTAGTCTTGGCACGAGGCCTTGGCTATGTGGTTATGATAGTCTGGCATTATGCATTCCATCATTATGAAAGTGGTTATTGATATTGCATGTGATTATTTGATTAGTAGAATATCCATGTGAATTAGTAAATGGCATTATTTCATTTTACTTTTGCCATACTATGTTGAAGTTCAAGTTTAAAAGGCTTTTGTTTTGTTTATACATTGCCTTAAATGTTTATGCTTATTTATGAATGTTTCCGCTATATTGTTATCCTTACTGGGCATTTGAGCTCACCCCTTTTCTATGTTTTATTTTTTCCAGGATATTAAGAAGTAAATTATGAATGACCTGCAGGGATAGTATGAGGGGATAAGAGTGTGGTCCATGGAGACTATATTGTTGTAGTTTTCATTTTTAGGATGTAAAACATTATGAATATATCTAGTGTTTCCAAGGATACTAAACCAATCGGTCTTTCGAGATTAGATCTTTCTTGTGATCATGCCAATGTTATGTAATAATTCACCGACTCTGGGTAACTGGGGTCGGGGTGTTACAGGAATGGAATTAGGACATTCACCAACATAGGGAGGGTACTTTCAATAATTTATTAATAGTATGGTCTAATTATCTTCATAATTTTGGATTTGAGGACTATATATTCCTCAGTTGAATTCGTCAAGTGATCGTTTCCTACAAGAGAATTACAAAATTTTAATCATTTAATTATCATATTGAATTAATAATGTTCAACCTCATTTCACACATCCCCCTCCATTATTATGAGGAAGAGATACAGTATTGAGCGGCACCACAAACCAATGTAGACAACCTCATTTCAAACATCCCTCTCCTTTCCTATAAATTGATCACTTGGAATTACCATTTTTTCAAATAAAAAAGTTTAATGAACTCATGAAGAACCCATTGTGTTTCTCTTTCTCCCAAGTCCCCAAAATATTCTGTGGAAGATCTCTATAAACACAAGAATTGACAGAATTATATGGTATTGAAAAGATCAAGATCTATTCATAGTTTCAAATACAGAACATCTGATTAACATGTAACACCCCAAGAATTTAAAAATAAATTTATTATAGAATGAATTAAACACTGTGTATCTACAAAACCAAACATTATTATAACCTATCAAATAAACATAATTTTACCACTTCTATCATTTGAATTTCTAAAAAAAGACATACACAATTGTGTTCAATATGTTATTTAGAGTCTGACAGAAACAACATTGTTTTTTGATGAATAGTATCATTACAGTGTAAATAGTAACATACTCTTACGAATAGTAACAAACCCTTATGAATATTATTGAAAAGTAAATTAGACATGAAAATTGAAACGTCACCTATGATTGTTTAAATACAATTTAGACATCTTATAAGTGAAAAAATGATCATAGTATAAGTATTAGTATTTTTGTATGTCATAAATATTTTATTAAAAATTTTATAATTTAAAATTGAAATGAATTTTCATAAAATGTTATCATAAATTGTTACTTTATTGTCCTATAGGGTCTTGATTAATTTCTCAAGGTGTTATAAAATGAGTTATAGTTGTAATGTAGTTTTTTTGGAATAAATTGTGATTTTAATTAAAATTTACATTTAAAATATTTTGAATTTTATTTTCATTTAATGGATTTAATTTTTTAATTCTAAAAGTAAAAATATTTTGGGATTAATTTTTGGTAGTTTTCTAAAATACATGAATTTTTTTGAATAGTAAAAATATAGGTTTGAGTATTCGATATGTTCAATGACATCATAATTGTGTAATAAATAATAGATAATGTTCTTCGAATTGTGTTTAGTAAAATATGACATGTGGTGTCCCAAGTGCATACTACTATCTGAAAATACAACGGGCTAGCCCATGGATTTTCAAATACTACTAATGAGGTGTCCCTTGAAATTAATAAGTAACTCCTTCTCATTTACTATAAATAACCACTCATTCTATATTTATCAGTCATTCCAAAATCATCATCCTCTAACCTCTGGTAGTTTTACCTCCCTTGGAGTCCTCCTAATGTGACTCAAGCCCCATGGTACCAACCATATTGTTTTCGGAGTTACTCTACAAGTTAAGGGATTCTACCACCCTTCTCTTTTTCAATTACTCTGTAATGTTATTCTCTTTTAATATATTTTTTATTATGTTAGGATATCTCTTACCATATGAAAATTACTCTCTATATTATTTATTAATGATGACATACCCTATTTTCTCTCATCAAAATATTTTATGAAAATTTATGCGATGTCCTTCGGCTGTAGAATTTTTGTAAGGGATTTCTCACATTTTCTTTTATTTCATGTTTCATTAATTTCTTTTTCTTACTCACCAACTTTTATCCATGGGTTTTTATGACTCAAGTAACCTACATTTACTATAATGTTTTCATGGTAATGTAATAATTTCTCATCATATCTCCTTTCACTTATTTTATACTAAAATGAAACCACCATCTGAGATATGCTAATTTACCACATTCAAGAATGATGGGTTTTCAATCTCTATTTCCTTCTTCATTTTTGGTCATGAAACCATTCTTCATGGCTAAAACAGACAATAAAATATGTATTATGTATCATCTATGGTTTTGGAATCTTTTTTTAAACATGGTTTTTATTTATAAAGAAAAACGATTTAGTTATGTCCAAAAATAGTAAATTATCAGAAACGGTTTTTATTAAATAATTTATATAATGATTCATATTCAGTACCAGTAACCAATTTAAATTTACAACTATATAAAATTTTAAATGTCCAATAATAAAATAGATCTTAAATTCTCGAAAACCATCTACATTTTACCATATTCTCCATTATTTTATATAAGTATACCGATCATGACACAAACGGACCCGAACAATGAAATTGAACCTATTAACACATCAAAAAGGAAATTAATGAACATAAAAAGTTAATAATTAATCAGTTACATGTATAATAGGTTATTGAAATATTAATTAGTGAAATTAATTTAGTTATCCAGGACACTAATATAACTTGAAGATCACCATCAAACTTTAGGTAAGGTTTTTCCATCCGAACCCCCTTTTTCATTCGGGTTATATTTATTATCTACTTCTCTTAATTTAATTATTATTAATTCATATATACTCCTAATAAATTCTAAGTTAATGTTATATATATATGTGTTCTGACCAGAATCCTACCTTCATTTACGAGGATATATATTTTTTACAATGAAATTTTAAAAATTATTCCTCTAATACAAATCCGATATAAGGGAACTTCTCAAACTGTTACCTATTTTCAAGGGCACACAATAATCTATATTTTGAAACCATTTAATTTATAAAATCACTCCGTTAATTATGAAAATACTATCTTACTTACCTTCTAGTTTTATATGATGACATTTCTAAAAGAACATTTTTTTAAATGTAAAATAGTATTTATCTAACTAATTACTCGATGATGTTATTAGGGTATTTTCTTCTACATCTACACTCTGGTTGATTATTATGTATTTTTAGGACTAATATTAATTATATTATCTAATATATTTTATTTAATGGATTATGATAAGTTTTACTATGGATATTCTATCTTAAAACCATCACTAATTTACATAGAATGCTTAGTGTTTATTCCTAATATTCGAGGAATGTTATTTACATTTCATATGATAGTTTCAATATGAATGTATATGTTTTTATGTTTATCCCCATTCATATGAGGAATTTAATGGACTTATTATGTTATGGGTGGGTCCTTCTATATCACCTTGATGCATCGGTATGCCTTATGAGACAAATATATGTGGACTTGGCTAAGGCCTTTCCTATTTTATTATTTGGTTTTGCCTAAGGCCTTAATCAATTTTTGATGTCTTGGCCAAGGCCATGACGGTATTTTTAGGAATGTCTATCATATTAATTTACCTCATTATGAAGCTATAAATTCATAGTTCATGAGGTTATCTGAATTGTACAACACCCATGGTTATGTTTTATTGTTGAATTTTTTATTCATCTCTTATTCAAACCATAATGTGTTGATGTTTATTTTTTAGGGCATGTTTTTTAGTTATTTAACCTGACTAATGTTTATGTTTATGTTTTATTCTATTGTATTTCATAACCTTATTGAGAATTTAACCTAACCCCTTTCGTAATTTTTATTTTCTTAGGACATGAAGAATTTTATTATTACTGACCTACTGGGATAAACATAGAGTTGGGTATGCTCCCAATAAAATATGTATATTGTATTTCTTTTCATGTTGTAACATTGAACCTATGTGAGTATCAGTTTTCCGAAGACTACTACACTACTCAATTCCTTGGGTTTTTATTCCTTATCATCAATCCAATGTAATATGGTTATGCATTGGATCCAGTATTATGGGATTGGGGCATTACATTTGCTATCAAAGGATGTTTAGTAGAACAAATGGAAGTTAATTTTAGAAAACGTAGATTAGGGATCAATTCCATAATATAGATATTGAAGGAAAAAATGCATGAACAACCTGGAATCTTGGTAATTAATATATTATGTGGATATTTCTATAAATTACATCCCAATATTAAAACTACAAGTAGAAATGGATATGGAAAAGATGTAGGTAGGAGTGAAAAATATGACAATGAGTTTTGGTAATGACCCAAGGAATCCTAATACATGACAATGGGCCTTAATGAGCACCTGGTTTGACATTCCCACGGGATATACTTCAGATAATTCCCATTTTATTTACCTACTGTTATGAAGGATTTATACCCCAAAAGTAACCAAAGTTTATGGTTTAAGGATTTACGATGCAAAAAAAATTAGGCAATGTGCGATACCATCTTTAGATTCATATATAGTACATAATTTTATGAGATAATAAATAATATGGAATTTATTAGAAATGGTTCCTAGAAGGAGGAATGAGAACTTCACCAATGCATGTGATGTGATGAGTAAGAAGGATCATATATCTAATGGTCTTAACCCATCATTTCAAAGGAAACTTTTCTCCCACATATCCTCATCAATTGAGGAGATTGAATTATGTATTAAAGAGGAAGGAAAATGTAAGAACCCAGAGCTTCGGTTTCAGGTATGGATCTCCTTTACAGGCTTTGTAAAGAAAATTGGAGAATCTTGAAATTTTTAGAGTACACACCGTGTACCCCTCGGCCACTCGATCTCGTGTGTTGGCCGGGACCTGGCCACACACATGGTGTGTAGGGGTGATGTGGAGGCCGATTTTGGTGGAGTATGGAAAAACCCACTACCCGCTATGTATTTAAGAGTCCACTCTGTGTACTTTATTTATTTCATTAATCGACATGTGGTCGCGCCTAATGATGGAAAACATATTATTCTCTACCTAATTCCGTCCAGAATGTCCCAGGAGGCCGTTTCTTCTCCGAGCCACTGATCCGTCACCGGTTTTCTGAATCAAACTCCATCGGTTGTAGAAGAATCGCAGCGGTGAGTTCTTGGTTCTTCTTTATCCTCATTTCCTGATTCTTCCTCTCGTGTGATTTATAGGAGGTTGAGTGTTTTAGATGTTTTTGCATATCTACTCTATTCTAGGCCGATTCACAGGCCTAGGTTCAAGTATATCAATCTCCGAGGATCGAGGTAGGTATTTTGTTGCCCTACGTTGATGTTCTTTGAGTTTTGGGTGCAAAAGTGCCAGATACCCATGTATCGGGTATCTCGGGTTGAGGATTTTGATCCTATTGTTTATCTTCCAAGATTTCATGTTAGCTTACGATGAAATGCTGCTAATTTATGATTGGTTTCATGTTTGAGGATCTCCCCATTGGTGTTTTCCTCCCCTATTTGGCTGTTTATCACTGTTTGGCACTGTTGCCCGTGAGGCAACCCCATTGCAATTGTTAGTTTAATTGTTATCACAGATTTCATGTGTTGCCTGATGTTGGAATTCTTTTGAAGTATGGTAGGTTTTATCCAAGTAGTTTTTTAACTTACTTAGGGCTTCTAATAGTCGATTACGCACGACTGGACTGCTCAGAGCTATGAGAACCTGGTGCGGGAGATCAAAGAGGGAATAGACGATTAATTGCTTCCCTAGAGGGTATGTTGGTTTTAGTTTCGTACGCAGGACCTACTAGAATAGGACTTTGTGCTTCCCAAAAGTGTTCTTAGTTTACCCACGCATCGAGACCACAGGAGGAATTAGATGTAAGTGCTTCCTCAGAGAGTCTATAGATATCGTTACAATACCATAGGGGAATTGACGTAAGAGATTCCCATAGTGTATGTGCCTTGTTTATTGACTAGACTATAGGGTTCTGCTGGTTTCAGCCACCCATAGAGTCAGTGTGTGTATTCTTGATGGTTGGTTGTGACGAGTCCACCAAGCCAAAGAACAAGCTTGATTGTTTTACTGCTTGTGTTAGGTTGTCTTTTTAGATACCTGTTGTGTTACTTGCTTATCTTGGAATAGAAAACATTGTTGGTTTTCCCTGTTTGTGAAATTAAATGAATGTGAATGGTAATTGTTAGAATTGTTTACTTCATTTATTTTCCTTTACTTTTTCTATATCGCTCACTGACAGTAGGGCACTAATCTTGTGGTGGTTGCCTACTGGGATTAGTCTCACACCCTGTTTGGGTCCTGCTTTATAGTCCAAACAGATTATATGGTTGCAGGTATCGGTAGGGATTGTGGCCCTTCTACCTCAGGTACGTGATTGATAGTCGGAGCTGGAGAGCATGGGACCGAGCCTTGGCCCGCGATGCTACTAGGGTTTCTATTTCCATTTAGTACTTTGGTTTCAGTTGTATTTCAGCACCTTGTTTTGCTTACTGCTTTTCATAGATACATGTACCATTCTGCATCATTATTATATCATACATTGCTTTTACTTTCAGTTCAGTTGTTGCATGCTATTTACTGATTCCGCTATTGTTTATACTTATTCTTCTGCTGCATACTTTACCAAATGAGGGCATAGCTTCCCCACTAACTCACCAAGGCCCTTGCTGCTAGTCGGCTGCCTCTGGCGTTTGGGGAAACACGCTTGAGGTCATGTGGCGAACCAGGTACAGGGCACCAGTGGAAGGGATCTGGATTCAGGTTGTTACAAAGTGTTATCAGAGGAGTTTTCATTCTTTACTATTACTTACTATTTTGCGACAATAGCCAGGGATAGGAAAAAAATGGGTAGTTAGTACTTAATTGTGCCCGGGTGTAATTAACCTGTGTACAGGGAAAAGCTATATTACCTCGTAATTGCATTTTTCAGTTTTTGCAAGTGTTACAGTTTATTATATTTCACCATTGGGTGATGCACATGTTTTCTGTTGTTACAGTTTATATGATTAAGATTCTATTTGGTTTCAACCCGATGAGATGAGGGTGTGCCATCTCATGCATCATGTAGGCACTGGGTAGGAAATCACTTATTATGCATTTTACCATGCCATCTAGGGTGCATTAGAATTTCATGCTGTTGTGATAGATTCCGTGATAGATTTTGCATGTCGTTGTGGTAGTTGTTGTGATAGAAATACTTGTTGCGCTGATAGAGTATTACTTCTTTTACAGCATGTTTAGCATGGGCGCCAAGCTCTGGTCTTGGAGGTGTTATGGGCCCTCGTGGATCGAAAATTGGAGGATCATTTTTTGTTATGTTGTTTACTTCTTGTATAAATTGTTATGATGTCATGCTTTGATTTGCGAAGAGTATGGCCCCCCACAGATTGTAATGTGGCACATAGCTGGTTGTTTTTTTCAGTGTTTCTGGCGTTCGGAGCAGTTTCAGAGCTACTTCCTGGAAAAACCTAGAATACACGGCGTGTACTTTATTTATACACTCCGTGTAGTTTTTAAAAATTGTTACTATCTGTGCAAAAAAAACACGGGGTGTCGGAAAATCATCGGGGACACGCCGTGTACCATAAGTATATGTCGTTTAGTAGTAAACCGTGTACCCGGCCATGTCACTAACAACACAGGTCGGGTAAAATCTTGTAGTACACGTCGTGTGTTATAAGAACACACCGTGTAGGTTTCTTATGGGTACTCGGCCATGTCACGAACAACACGGGTCAGTTTTATTCATCCTTATACACGCCAGGTTTGTTAGAAAAACGCCGTGTATGGGTCAGCCGTGTAGCTGGCCGTGTAACCTACTACATGGGTCGCCGAGCCTGTCTAGTACACGTTGTGTGTTATAAGAACATGTTGTGTAGGTTTCTTCTGGGTACCCGACCGTGTCACGAACAACACGGGTCGGTGTTATCCATCCTTATACATACCTTGTTTGTTCGGAAAATTCCGTGTAGGGGTCATCCGTGTAGCCAGCCATGGATCTTGTTACACGGGCCACCGAATACTGTCTTGTACACGCCGTGTCCTTAGTGCACACGCCATGTAGTCTAGAATTTGGAGGACCGTGTAGGCTAGCCGTGCAAAGAGACTCGGGTAGAGGAGTGGAGTCCAAATACACGCCATGTTTTTGGACAACACGCCTTGTAGTCTAGAACGTTACACGACCAATGGTGTCAAAATTGCAAGCCATGGAAATGGCTTTAACAAACATGTCGTGTATCTTAAATACATGTTTTGTAGTCTAGTTTTGAAAATGTAAGTGTTTCTCTCTCCTATTACAATTTTGTACTCTTGTTTTTTCTGTCCCTGTTAATCCTAAATCTGGAGTGTGCTTTTGACCTTTCAGGGTTATGGCACCAAGATGTCCTCACGTTGCACGCCAGGAACCAGGCAGTGACTGTACGCCTGATACGGCAGACCAGGGACTACCAGTAGTTCCACCGATTGTTCCGGATATGGCACCTGCAGTGATTCCGGACACTGGTGCGGATGCTCAGTTCAGAGAGGGTTTCATGAGGTTCATGTAGACCTTCCCGAGAGCTCAGCATCCGGCCCCGTCTATGGAAGAGCTAACACGAGTCTTCTAGTAGTAGCATCATCCCACTTTCATAGGGGATGGAGGACCACAGGTTGTAGAGTCAGAGCTAGAAACCATGATTTCCATCTTCAAGCATCTGCAGACACCCCCAGACAGACTGGTGAAGCTTGTGAATTACATGCTGCGAGATTATGCCAATTGATGGTGGGATGTAGTCTCACAGGAAGGGTTCCAGCGGACTATGTCTTGGGATGAATTCCATCATACATTCTATGACTACTTCTATCCAGCAACGCTGAGGACCGACAGGGCCAGGGAGTTCATGAGCCTGCAGCAGGGTACTCTTTCAGTTATGGAGTATTCCTCCCACTTCACTGAGTTACAACGTTTCACTCCCATTCTGGTAAATGACGAGCTGTTTTTGGCTAGTAAGTTTGAGGAAGGCCTCAAACTAGAGATCAGGTCACAGGTGAAGGTTTTCCTGTTGAGTTCGATTACTCTGATATTCAACCAATCACTGATCACCGAAAGAAATATGGGGGAGACTGGAGCTGTTGACTAGGGCGGTTCAGCATCCAGGCCTGAGTCATTTCATACTGACAGCAGGAAGCACCACCGAGAGTCTACTCGAGGTGACTCGATGAAGGAGTGTATTTCTTCTTTAAGACAAGATCTTCCTTTTGGCAACCCGGTGGTGTGCTATTAGTGTGGAAAGAGCGGGCATAGGAAGCCTCAATACCTGAGAGATCCATTGGAGTGCCGAGCTTGCGGCACGATGGGTCATCTGTAGTGTTTTTGCAGGGTTCTTCTTCCAGCGGCTAGTAAATGAGGATCTGTTTCTACCCCTCATTCGGGAGTAGGATTACCAATCCCATAGCAGACTGGGGGCTGGAGTTCTTTAGGTCGTTCAGGCCAGGGTAGACATCACAGACGCGGTGGTTAGGCTCAAGGGGGATCAGCTCAGGTATATCACGCTGCTACACTCGGTCGCGGTACTGGTCGGACGTTTGTTGTAGAGAAGATTCATCGATAGTGGGATCCTGGACCTTCCACAGTTCGAGGTACGATCCTAGTAGCCTAAGTTTTATCTTCTAAACTTTTCGATACCGTAGCTTCTCATATCTTTATTTCTGTGCACAATGTGGAGAGCCTTAGACTCATTGTCCTTACTTCTGAGGAAACCTTGGAACTAGACACTACTTTGGGACATAGAACATCTAATGTGCGTCTGTGCAAGGAGTGCCCCCTTGAGGTTGGTGGGTGTCACTTCATGTGGGATCTTTATGTCCTGGAGATGACAGGTTATGATGTCATTCTCGGAATGTACTGGATAGTTCCTTTTCAGGCCTTTGTTGACTGTTATCGCCGCAGAGTGAGTTTCACGTCACCTGAGGGCGGATATTTTCTTCACAAGATCGAATGGGATGTCCAGGAAAGCAGAGCTGGACCAGAGCATCATGGGTTGGGCAGAGTTACAGCCCAAATTGCTAGTTTATATCTGGATGATCAGGGGACCACTCAGATGGATTTTCCTCCTGTAGTCAACCATTTTCCGGATGTCTTTCCAGAATAATTCTCAGGTTTTCCTCCTGAGCGTGAGGTAGACTTCTCGATTGAGCTTGTTCCAGGAGCCGCACCTATATCCATACATCCTTATAGGATGGCTACACCTGAGTTTCAAGAGCTCAAGAAGCAATTGGAGGAGTTGAATTCTAAGGGTTTCATCCGACCCATTACTTCCCGTTGGGGTTTACCTATGTTTTTTTCGAAGAAGGAAGATGGTACCTTACAGCTTTGCGTGGATTATCGGATGTTGAACTAGTTCACGATCAAGAACTGATATCCCTTGCCGAGGATTGATGATCATTTTGATCAGCTTCGGGGACCTAGGTGTTCTCAAAGATCGACTTGAGATCCGGCTATCATCATCTGCACGTTAGGCCTTCAGATATACCCCTGACAGCCTTCATAAGCAGGTATGGCCTCTACGAGTATACGGTTATATCGTTCCACCTTATGAACACGCCAGCAGTTTTCATGGCAGTGATGAACCGAGTGTTCCATCCTTACATGGATTCCTTCGTCGTGGTCTTCGTGGACGATATCATGGTGTACTCTCACACTCGAAACGGCCATGAAACCCATCTTGAGATCATTTTGAGTACACTGAGGGAGCATAGGATTTATGCTAAACTCTCAAAGTTCCACTTTTTGAAGGATGAGATTCACTTCCTGGGTCATGTCATCTCAAAGACAGGAGTATTAGTCGACCCAGAGAAGGTGAGAGCAGTTGTCACCTGGTAGCAGCCGAAGAATGTATTTGAGGTACGTAGTTTCTTGGGGCTGGCAGGTTACTACAGGTGGTTTATACAGGACTTCTCACGCCTAGCCACATCGTTGATGGGCTTGACTAAGAAGGGGGTGAAGTTCGTTTGGTCAGAAGCTTGCTACTCGGCCTTCCAGGAGCTGAATGGGAGATTGAATTCAGCACTAATTCTAGTTCTGCCGGAGCCGGGAAAGAGTAATACAGTTTTCTGTGATGCATATGGCATTGGTATTGGAGTAGTGCTTATACAGGAAGATCATGCTGTTGCGTACGGATCTCGGTAGTTGAGGCCACATGAGAAGAACTATCATATGCATGACTTGGAGTTGGCTGCAATTGTTCATGGTTTGCGTTGTTGGAGGCGCTATATCATGGGAGATCATTTCATGGTATATACTGACACACAAGAGCCTCAAGTATATCTTTACGCAGTGTCACTTGAATCTGAGACAGCGGAGGTGGGTTTAGTACCTACAGTCTTTCGACTTCGAGCTTGCTTATACACCTGGGAAAGGCAATGCTGTGGCAGATGCACTATACAAGAGGACTTAGTTGTAGGCAGTTCAAGAGGCCAGAAGTGAGTGGCA
This sequence comes from Viscum album, assembly GCA_963277665.1. NCBI lineage: Eukaryota > Viridiplantae > Streptophyta > Magnoliopsida > Santalales > Viscaceae > Viscum > Viscum album. The sequence goes on along the minus strand of OY728135.1, from coordinate 597,615,965 downwards.
GCTCATGGCTCGATTCTTTGAGATCTATTTGGAGGTGCACGACAGACATGGTCAGACGGTTTTTTCTTCTGTACCTGTTACCTCTACCCTTTTTGATCGAGTTCGAATGAGGCAGCTATCAGACCCTGAAGGCCTAGTTCTACGATAGGGTGTGTCAGATGGAGACCCTACTCTAGGGTGGACAGTGGGAGATGACGAGGTTCTATGTTTTTGTGGTCATGTATGGGTTTCAGGAGACATACGTGAGGAGCTGATGTGGGGGTTTCATGCTTCAGCTTGGGAAGTTCATCATGGTGTCACCAAAATGTACCGAGACATGCACCGCCAGTATTGGTGGCTAGGTATGAAGAAGGATGTGGCTGGTTTTATTATGTGGTGTTCCACCTGTCAGCTGGTGAAGGCAGAACATCAGCGACCAGCAGGGCTTTTGCAATAGTTATCCATTCCTGAGTGGAAATGGAATGATTTCTCAATGGACATTGTGATAGGTTTATCGAGATCTCCTCAAGGAAATGATGTGGTTTGGGTTGTAGTGGACAAGCTCATGAAGGTTGCACACTTCTTGCCGATCAAGGAGACCTTCTTTGTTGATGATCTAGGACGGTTGTACATCCGAGAGATTGTACATCTGCATGGAGTTCTACACTCTATTGTTTTAGACAGGGATGTGCGTTTTACTTCACACTTCTGGAAGGGGCTACAGAGGGCGTTGGGTACACAGGTACTTTTGAGTACAGCATACCATCCCCAGACTGATGTCCAGTCCGAGCATACAATCATTATGCTTGAGGATATGCTCCGAGCTTGCATTATAGACTTTGGCGGTTCATGGGAGAAACATATTCCTCTGGTAGAGTTCGCCTATAACAACATTTTTCAGGCGACTATTCAGATGGAACCTTATGAGGCTTTGTAAGGTAGGCCATGTTGATCACCTTTATGTTGTTTAGAGGAAGGAGAGGCTGCTTTGCGGTGACCTCATCTTATTTAAGAGACCTCTGAATAGATAGAGTTGATTCAAAAGAGGATGGCGACAGCACAGTCTCGGCAGAAGTCTTATGCTGATCAGCGGAGACGACTTCTGGAGTTCGAGGTCGGGGATCAGGTTTTCCTGCGTGTCGCACCGAGGTTGGGACATAAGAGGATTCAGAGATAGGGTAAACTTTCACTGAGATACGTAGGGCCATTTGAGGTTCTGGAGAAAGTCGGGCTGGTTGCTTACAGGTTGCAGTTACCTTAGAGATATCAGGCTATGCATGACTTCTTTCATGTTTCTCAGCTTCGACGATATTTCTCAGACCCGTCCTATGTTTTTCAACCCTAGGAGGTTGATTTAGATCATGATGCATCTTTCTAAGAGCATCCTATCAGGATTGTTGATCATAGTGAAAAAGTACTCCGTGGTCGGTTTGTTCCTCTGGTATGGGTGCTATGGTCACACGGCCGTATACAGGACGAGACCTGGGAGAGGGATGCTGATATGCGATCAAAGTGGCCAGAGTTGTTCAAGGTTTCTTCTTCCACACCTTTCTAGGGAAATTCAGGGATGAATTTCTTGAAGGGGGGAAGTTTGTAAGAGCTCGGAGCTTCAGTTTCAGGTACAAATCTCTTTTACTGGATTTTTAAGGAAAAATGGAGAATATGGAAATTTTCAAAGTACACGTCGTGTACTTATTGAGTACACGTCGTGTGCTCCTCGACCACTCGAAGTCATATGTTGGCTAATACTGGGCCACACACACGGTTTTTAGGGGGGCGTGGAGGCGATTTTGGTGGAGTATGGAAAAACCCACTACATGCCGTGTACTATAAGAGTACACGCTGTGTACTTTTTTTATTTCATTAATCGACCCGGGGTTGCGCCTAATGACGGAAAACATCTTCTTCTCTGCCTAATTCTGTCTAGAACATCCGAGGAGGACATTTCTTCTCCGAGCCACCGATCCATCACCGGTTGTCCGAATCAAACTCCGTCGGTTGCAAAAGAATCATAGTGATGAGTTCTTGGTTCTTCTTTGGCCTCGTTTACAGATTCTTCCTATTGCGTGAGTTATCTGAGGTCGAGCGTTTTAGACGTTTTTGCAGATCTACTCTGTTCTAGGCCAATTCACGGGTCGAGGTTCAAGTATATCGATATCTGAGGATCTAGGTTGGTGGTTTGTTTCCCTACGTTGAAGTTCTTTGAGTTTTGGGTGCAAAAGTGCCGGATACCCATGTATCGGGTATCCCGGGTTTTGGATTTTTATCCTATTGTTTATCTGCCTAGATTACTTGTTAGATTATGATGAATTGATGCTAATTTATGCTTGTTTTCATGTTTGAGGATCACCCCATGGGTGTTTTCCTCCCCTGTTTGGCTGTTTATCGTCGTTTGGCATCGTTGCCTGTGAGGCAACCCCATTGCAATTGTTAGTTTACATGTTATCACTGATTGCATGTGTTGCCTGCTGTTGGAATGCTTTTGAACTACGGTACCTTTTATCCAAGTAGTTATTTAACATACTTAGGGATTTTAACAGTGGATTACGCATGAATGGACTGCTCAGGGCTGTGAGAACCTCGTGCTGGAGATCAAAGAGGGAATAGACGATTAAGTGCTTCCCTAGAGGGTCTGTTGGTTTTAGTTTCGTACGCAGGACCTACGGGAATATGACTTTGTGCTTCCCAAGAGTGTTCTTAGTTTACCCACGCATCGAGACCACATGAGGAATTAGACGTAAGTGCTTCCTCCGAGAGTCTGTAGCTATCGTTGCAAGACCATAGGGGAATTGACGTAAGAGCTTCCCAGAGTGTATGTGCCATGTTTGTTGACTGGACTATAGGGGTCTGCTGGATTCAGCCACCCAGAGTGTTAGTGTGTGTATTCCTTATGGTTGGTTGTGATGATTCCACCAAGCCAAAGAAAAATCTTGGGTTTTGTACTGATTGTGTTATGTAGTCTTTTTAGATACCTGTTGTGTTACTTTATTATCTTGGAATAGAAAACATTGCTAGTTTTCCCGGGTTGTGCAATTAAATGAATGTGAATGGTAATTGGTAGAATTGTTTACTGCATTTATTTACCTTTACTTTTTCTATATCACTCACTGATAGTAGGGAACTAATCTTGTGGTGTTTTACTACTGGGATTAGTCTCACACCCTGTTTGGGTCCTGCTATTCAGCCCAAACATATTATATTGTTGTAGGTATAGGTAGGGATTGTGGACCTTATACCTGGGGTACTTGATTGCTAGTCAAAGATGGATAGCATTGGACCGGTCCTTGGCCCGTGATGCTGCTGGGGTTGCTGTTTCCATTTGGTACATTGGTTTCAGTTGTATTTCAGCACGTTGTTTTGCATACTGCTTTTCATAGATACATGTACCAATCTGCATCATTATTATATCAGACATTTCTTTTACCTTTAGTTCAGTTGTTGCATGATATTTACTGCTTCTACTATTGTCTATTCTTATTCTTCTGCTACATACTTTACCAAATGAGGGCATTGTTTCCCCACTGACTCACCAAGGCCCCCACTGCTAGTCAATAGCCTCTGGCGTTTGGGGAAATGTGCATGAGATCATGTGGTGAACCGGGTACGGGGCACCAGTGGAAGGGATCTGGATTCAGGTCGTCACAGAAAATACATTTTTTATTCAGATATCTTGGAAGGGAAAAAATAATAATAGGATGGTTGAGAAAAAAATGATAATGGGAAGAAGGTAAATAAGGGTTTTCCCACATATGATAACTATGGAACGAAGTACCCTAGTAAATTCATCAAGGGAATGGTTTATTGTTTTAAGTGTGGAGAAAAAGGAAACCACGTTCATGATTCCCAGGGTATGAAAAATATTTACAACATACAATTCTTCATTTGCTAGGATATGTTAAACTATACAAATCAATGTCCCAAGTGTCAGAGAAATATTCCCCAAATGGTGATTCTAGATAATGATCAGGTTATTATTCTACGACTGATGATGTATAATGGTTAATATGCCCTATCATGAATCATGTAATTTGATTATCTTTCCATTAATGTACTTGTTATATTAATTATGTAATATATGAGGATTGGAATGTAATTCATTTTCATTAAGAATTTGAGACCATAAGTTAAATGGTTCCAAGAAAATATATTAAGTGGAAGGTTTTACGTTTTGGAAAATGCATGATTAATGGAAGGAAAACCCTTAATATATTTCTAATTTTGAAGATAATTATGAAGAAGTTATTCATTGGGATAAGTACTGACTACCTCAAAACTGATGTTTGACTTGTCAACAATAGGTTTATGATGTCATTGATATAATTTATAACATTTTTTAATATAATTAATATATCCAATAGAATGTATAAATATGAATGCATGTTTCCAATAAGGATTTATATTAATTTTAGTTATTACCATATTTTAATAAGATACATGATGAAGATATTTACATTTTTGGAATGTGAAAATTTAGTGTTTCTTCATGAAGATTAAGTTTTAATGATAAGGGCATATTTTAAATTAAGATTCATTCATTGTACAGTGTTGAATCATTACATTTTGGAAAGTTTAACCATTTATGAAATTGTTTAAGTTGATCCTTGTAACAGCTTTTATATTTTAATGTATTACATCACCATATTGTGTAAGCTGTACCAAGTGATAAAGTATAGATAGGTAAATGTGCAATCAAAGGATGAGTTTGGAAATTGAAATTTTTATTTACTCTTATATAGTGGATTAATACCTCAAAACATTTAATAGAGTATGAAATAAAATATAGTGATATTATCATTATTTTTTATAATATCAATGATTTTTTACAGTAGTTTATAGTTTTGTGGTAGTCAAATTTCATCGGAACATGTTCTCAATCATGTCCCGTTAGATCTTTATAGTTATATTTTTATTATATGTCTAGGTTATTACTTTCAACTTATTTCACCCCATTAGAATGAATTATCTTTTTGGTGACCACCACATTACCTATAAACACTTTTTTAGAAAGAAATTTTATTAACCCTTTTTATGATGTGGGATTCCCATAAACGGATTTCCAAGCATCAATATTTAACTATCAAATTGCAATTACAAATTGCAAGGATAAAATTCAATTAAGGTGGGTGAATTTAATACCATAAGAATTTACAAATAGATTCAATATAGAATGCATTAAATAATAAGCCTCTATAAAAATACATTATTATAATCTATCCAATAAATATAAATTTTTAACTTATGTAATTTTAATTTCAAAAAACTGACATATACAGTTGAGTTCAGTAATATATTTAGTTTATGATAGAATCAACATAGTTTTTGATGAATTGTATCATTCCATTATGAATAGTAACATAAATTTATGACTAATAACATTACCCTATGAATTTTAATGCATAGTAAATCATAAAAAATTGAATCTTTACCCATGAGTGTATAAATACAATTTATGCATCCTATATGTTAAAAATGATCATATTATAAGAATTGGTATCTTTGTATGTCATAAATATTTTAATTCCAATTTTATGAATAATTTATTAATTTAAAATAGAAATTTATTTTCATAAAATCTAATAATAAAGTGTTACTTTATTCTCTTATAGTTATAAGATAATTTTGTGGGAGCTTGATAAATTTTTCATGGTGTTAAAAATTGAGTTATAATGTTAATGTTTCTTTTTTTGAATAGATTATGATTTTATTTAAAAAGTAAAATAAAAAAAATTGAGAAAATTCTCATCAAATAATGGATTTCATTTTATAATAATACCTGTTGAAAAATTTTTGGGGAGAATATTTGGGATTTTTCTATAATTAGTGAATTTTTCTTGAGTAGCAAAAATGTAGTTTAGAGTTGTTAGTATGTTTGAAGTCATAATAATGTTGTAATAATTAATATGAAATGTTTTTTTACTTATATACAAGAAAATATGACTTCAGTTGTCCCAAGTGTCTAATACCATTAGAAAATACCATGGGAAAGCCCGTGGTTTTGCAAAAACTAATAAAAAGGCATCCCATGAAATTAATAAAAAAACTATCTCTAGTTTATTATAATTACAAACCCATTACTTTATTTTCATCCATTCTAAACTCATCATCCTCATATATATGGTATTTTTATTCACATTTATTCCTCCGATGTTTTCTTCAAGCCCCCAAGGTCCCAATAATAACATTTTAGTAGTTATTCTACATGGAAAGGGATTCTATCACCCTTATCTTTTTCAAGAACTCATTTTATGTTATTATATTTTAATTACTTTTAACTAATGTATGGATATTTCATTACATATCAACATTACACTCCAAATTTTGTATGAATGATGATATACCTCTATTTCTCACATCAAAATATTTTATAAAATTTTATGCAACATCGTTATCCTTCTAAATTATCATAAGGGATTTCTTAACTTGTCCTTTATTTCATGATCCTTTATTTTATTTTTATTCCTCACCTACTTTCATATAAATGTTGTGATGAAACTAGTAACATAAAATTACTTTAGTTTTTTCATTATTAAGTTATATTTATTCATCATCTCCCCTTTCCAATTTATTTATACAAAAAATGAAAACACCATCCGAGATGTGATAATTTACCACATTCAAGGATGATGGGTTTTCAATTTATATTATCATCTTAAATTCTTTTCCAGAAACAAGTTTTATAGTTTTTCCAGACAATAATATATTTATTATGTATGATATATGGTTATAGAATCTTTTCGTACACATTGTCATTATTTATAAAGAAAACTGAGTTTTTTGTGTTAAAAAACCTCTAATTAACCCAAACGGTTATCATTAAATAAATTATATAATGATTGAAATTCAATACAAGAAACCAAATGAAAGGATAAAAACATTTTTCCTTCTATATGTTCAATAATAACATATAACTTCAATTGTAGAAAACTATCCTCATTTTACAGGGTTCTCCATTCATGTATATAAGTATACTGATCAAGAATCAAACAGACATTAACAATGAAATTAAACCTATTAAACCATCAAAAGGCCATGAATAAACATAATAAGGTTGTAATAAATAAATTAAATATAAAATAGGCTCTATAAATATTAATTAATGAATTAATTTTATTATCCAGGACAGTAAAACCAATTGAAGAGCCCAATCAGACTTAAGGTAAGGGTTTTCCATCCGAACCTCCATTTTCATTCGGGTTAATTTTATTATCAAAGTACCATAATTATATTCTTATAAATTCATATTTACTCCACATAATTTATTTATTAATGTTATATATATGTTTTTCAACCATAAATCCATCTTCATTTATGGGGATTTATATGGTTTAAAAATATCTTTGAAAAAATATTCCTCTAATACAAGCCCGTTTTAAGGGTAAAATCTCAAAATCTTAAATATTTTCAAGGTAACTCTATAATATGTTTTGATAAACCAATATATTTCCAAAATAACTCATTTTATTATGATTATTATATATTATTTCACTTCTATTTTTATATGAATACTTTTTCCAAAATAACTCTTCTTTTAAATGTAAAAAAGTATCGAATTAATTACTCGATGATTTTATAAGAGTATTTCCTTCTGCTTAAACACTCTTGTTGATTCTAATTTATTTTTATGAATAATATTTTTTATATCATCTAAAATATTTAATTTAATGGTTTATGATTAGTTTTACTATGGATATTATATCTTAGAATCATTCACATATTTACTCTGAATAGTTAGTGTTTATTCATAATGTTCGAGGAATGTTATTTACGTTTTATATGTTAGTTTAAATATGAATATTTATGTTTTTTATGTTAATTGATGTTCATATGAGGAATATATTGGACATATTATGTTAGTGGTGGGGCCTGTTATATCCCCTTGATTCATTGGTAGGTCTCATGAGACAAATAGATGTGGACTTGGCCGAGGCCTTTCCCATTTTTAGATTTGGTTTTGCCCGAGGCCTTATTCAATTTTCTACGTCTTGGCTGAGGCCATGATGGTATATTTCAGAATGTATCTCATATGAATTCCCCTCATTATGAAGCTATTAATTTTTATTTCATGAGTTTATTCGACTAGTATAATACACGTGTTTATGTTTTATTATTCCATTACGTAATCACCTCTTACTCGTACCATAATGTGTTCAATTTTATTTGTGTAGGAATGTGTTTTAATTATTCACTGTGACTAATGTTTATGTTTATGTTATGTTACATTTTATTTCTTACCCTTATTGAGAATTTGAGAAAACCAGTTTTATTTTATTTCATTTTCTCAGGACCTGAAGAATTTTATTATTACTGACCTATTGGGATAAAAATAAATTTGGGGATGTTCTATGTAAAATTTATATGTTGTATTTATTTTCATGTTGTAATGTGGAACCTATGTATGTTTTTGTTTTCCTAAAGCTTCTAAACTACTAATTCCATTGGTTTTTCATTCCAAATAATAAATACAATGTAATAATTTAATGCACTGGCTCCAGGATTCTAGGGTCGAGGGAATTATAATTGGTATCAAAGGAAGATTAGTAGAACACCAGGAATATTTATTTTGAAAACATATATTAGGGATCAAATACATAATTTAGAAATTGAGGATAAACATACAAGAAAATCATGGAATCTTGTTAATGAATATATAATGTTGATTTTTTTATAAATTACATCGCTATATAGAAACTACAAGTTGACATGGTTCTTGAAAAGATGTACCTAGGAGAGAAAACTCTAACAACAGGTTTCGGCCATGACCCAGAGAATCCTGGTACATGACAGTTGGACTTAATGTGACAATAGTTTGACATTCACAGAGTATATTATTAGTATAGTTACAATTTTATTTACCCATTGTTATGAAGGATTTATTCCCCAATGGCAACCAAAGTATATGGTTATAGGATTTATAATGCATAAATTTAGGCAATGTGTGATACCATCTTTTGATTCATATAGAGTTAATAATTTTATATGTTAATTTTCAAAATGGAATTGATTAGAAATGGTTCCTAGAAGAAGGAATGAGCACTTCACCAATGCATATGATGCGATGAGTAAGAAAGATGATATATCTAATGGTCATAAGCCATCTTTTCAAAGGGATATTTTCCCCCAAGTCACTTTATCACATGAAGAGATAGTATGATGTTATAACAAGGTATGTAAAGACTTCTTTGATTCTTTTGGCATTGAAGGGTAGAAAAATAAGAAGAGGATGGTTGCGAAAAATATGGATTTTGGGATGAAGGGAATGAACAGTTTTCCCATATATGATAATTATGGAACGAATCACCATAATCAATGCTTAAAGGGAATGGTTTATTGTTATTAATGTTTAGAACAAGGACACCATGTTCATGATTACAGGGGTATGAGAAATATTAACAATGTAAAATTCTATAACTTCAAGTATTGGAGACAATATGTAAATCAATGTCCCATGTGTCAGAGAAATATACCCTAAATAGTGATTCTGGATAATGACCAAGTTATGATGGTACTATAGATGAAGTATAAGGATTAATATTCCTAGTCAAGAATTAGGTAATTTGAATAATTTTTTCAGTAATGTACTGGTTATAATAATTATGGAATATATGAGGATTATAATGTAATGTATTTTCATTAATAATTTGAACCCATAAGTTAAATGGAACAAAGAAATGATATTCATCGGAATGTTATATGTTTTGGAAAATGAATGATTAAAGGAAGAAAAACCCATAATATATTTCTAATGATGAATATAATGATGAATAAATTATTCACTGGGATAAGTAATGACTACCTCAAAACTGATGTTCACTTGTCAATAATCGGATTGTTATATCATTGATAGATTTTACAAATTTTTTGGATATATGGTATATATCCAATAGAATTTTTAAGGATGAATGCATATTTCCAATACGGTTTTATGTAAATTTAAGTTATTACTATATTTTAGGAAGACAGATGGTAATGATATTCACATTTTTGGAATGTGGAAATTTAGTTTTCATCATGTTGAATAAGTTTTAATGATTAGATCAAGTTTTTAATTAAAATACCTTCATCGTAAAGTGTTGAATCATTATATTTTGGAATATTTAACCATTTATGAAATGGTTTAAGTTGATCTTTTTATGAGATTATAGATGTTAATGTATTCCTTCAACATATGGTGTCATCTGTTCTATATGATAAGGTATAGATAGTTCAATGTGAAATCAGAGGACAATTTTATAAATAGAAATTTATATTCATTCTCTTATAGAGTGGAATAATACCTCAAAATAAGGAAAAGTGGTAAAGGCTCCAGCTTGGCATCCAAAAGTTTGAGGATCAAATCTTGGAAGGGATGAATTTCTGGGTACTGTAGGAGGTACTGTAGTAGGTACTATATTAGTGACGGCACTGTTGCGAAGGTAGCACTATAGAGGCAGAGGAACTGTAACAGGGACTGTAGTGGTGAAGATACTGTAGTAGATATTGTAGCAGACCTGGTGCTATAGCAGTACTATTCACCAAAGGGCCCTTTGGGCCAAAATAATGGGATTTCATGCCTTGTATTCAGACCACTTATTCTTGGGCCTTCAGGCTATGTAATGGGTCTCCCTCTACCCAGTTTGAAAGAGGTATTTTATTTAAATAATAAATGAGGATTCAACCCCAATCTTTAAAAATAATTTATGATTTTTTTACAATAGTGTAGAGTTTTTTAGTAATATAATTTCATATGAACATGTTCTCGATCACATTCCTGCAGAACCTCATTGTTAGAATTTTAATCCATGTATTGGTTTTTACTTTCAACTAATGTCACCCCATTTGAAAGAATATTTTTTCTAGTGAACACTACATTACCCATAATCACTTTTATAGAAATAAATTTTATTAACACTATTTCTTATGTTGGTTTCCCATAAGGGGATCTCCATGCATCAATATTTAAATTTTGAATTAAAATTTTGAATTACGAGGATGGAAATCTATTAGTGGGGTGAATATAACACCCCATGAATTTAAAAAAAGATTAAATATAGAATTCATGAAACAAAAATCCCCTACTAAACAATCATTATTATAAAATATCTAATAAATATAATGCTTCCACTTCTATAATTTTAATTTTGAAAAACTAACATACATGTTTGTGTTTATTAAAATATTCAGAGTCTGATAGAATAAACATAGTTTTAGATGAATAGTATCATACCATTATGAATGGTAACATGTCCTTATGAATTGTAAAATTCCCCTATGAATATTAACGACAAGAAAATTAGAAAAAATAGAAACTTCACCCATGAGTGTATAAATAAAATTTATACATCTTAAAAGTTAAAAATTGATCATAGTATAAGAATTGGTATTTTGTATGTAATAAATATTTTAATTACAATATTATGATTAATTTAATAATTTAAAATAGAAATGTAATTTCATAAAATGTAATGATAAAGAGTTTCATTATTCTCATATGGTTATAAGATAATTTTAAGGGATCATGATTAATTTCTCAAGGTGTTATAAAATGAATTATAATGGTAAAGTTGTTTTTTGGAGTAAATTATGATTTTATTTAAAAATTAAATTAAAATTACCTAGAATACTATCTTCAAATAAATGATTTTATTTTATAATTATACATGTCGAAATATGGTTTGGATGAATTTTTGTGATTTTTCTAAAATAATAGAATTTTTGGTGAGTAGTAAAAATGCAGTTTTGAGTTTTCAAAATGTTTAGTGTCATCATAATAATGTAATAATTAATGTAAAATGTTGTTATACTTATATATAGTAAAAAATTAAATTAGTTGTCCCAAGTGTCTAATACCATTGGAAAAAACTGTGGGCAAGCCCATGGTTTTGAAAAAACCACTAATGAGTCTTCCCTTGAAATTAATAAAAAAACAATCTCTAATTTATTATAAATACCCACATATTCCTCAATTCTCATTCATTTCAAACTCATAATCCTCAAATATCTTGTATATTTTTTCCATTGTGTCCTCCCAAGGTTACCTCAAGCACTCATGGTCCCAACAATCCAGTTTTATTATTTACTCTACAAGGAAAGGGAATCTACCACCCTTCTCCTTTTCAAGAACTCATTTTATGTTATTCTATATTAATTTGATTTAACTTATGTTGGGATATGTCATTCCATAGGCATATTAATGTGGATATTATTTATGACTGATTTGATACCTTTGTTCCACACATGAAAATATTTTATGAAATTTTAAGCAATGGTGTTAGCCTACCGAATTTTCATAAGGGATTTCATAACATATCTTTTATTTCGGGATCCTTTCCTTTATTTTTATTCCAATCCTCCTTTAATATAAATTTTTCGATGACACTATTAGTGTAAATTTAGTTGAATTGTTTCATGAAAAATTAATGTTTCTTCTTCATATGTCTTTTCCCATTATTTTTTAATAAAAATTAAAACACCACCCTGAAATGTGCTAATTGACCGAATTCAAGGAAGATGGGTTTTCAATTTCTTTTATCATCTTCAATTCTATTCATAAATCAATTTTCATAGTTTATATATAAAATAATATATGTATTATTTTTCATCTATATCCATATAATCATTTTTTACACATGTATTTTATTTATAAATAAAAATGAGTTCGTTGTGTTCAAAAACCTCCAATTATCCCATACATTTGTCATTAAATAAATTATATAATGATTCAAATTCAATAAAAGTATAAATATTAATGGTTACAACCATGTAACCTTCCATATGTTCAATAATAACATATAAAATAAATTCTATAAAACCATCCTCATTTTTTAGGGTTCTCAGTTCAGGTATATAAGTAAACCGATCATGAAACAAAGAGACTCAAACAATGAAATTGAACATATTAACCCATCAAAAGGGACATTAATGAACATAATAATGTTGTAATAAATCAATTAAATATATAATAGATTTTATAAATATTAATTCATGAATTTAATTTGGTTATTCATGACACTAATACCAATTGACGAACACCATCATACTTAAGGTGAGGGTTTTGTAGCCGAACCTCTATTTTCATTCAAGTCACATTTATTATCAGCATACCTTAATTAATTTTTCATTCATTCATTTTTACTCCTCATAATTTCAGTATTAATGTTCTATATATGTGTTTCAACCAGAATCTCACCTTCATTTATGGGGATTTATATTTTTTAAAAAGATATTTAAAAAATTATTCTAGTAATACAAGCCTCATTAAATGGAACATCTTAAACTCTTAACTCTTTTCAAGGTCACTCAATAGTATATTTTAAGAAAACCATTATCTTTATAAAATAACTCATTTTATTATGATGATTCTATATTACTTCACTTCTATTTTTATATGAATACTTTTCTAAAAGAACTATTCTTTTCCATGTAAAAGTTTAATTATCGAAAGAATTACTCGATGATTTTATAATAGTATTTTCTTTTGTTTCAACACTATTGTTGATTATTAAGTAAATTTAGGATTAATATTTATGAAGTCATATACCATATTTAATTTAATTATATATGATTACTTTTACTATGGATGATGTATCCTAAAACCTGTGGATGTTGTATCTTAAAACTATTCACCAATTTACTCGGAATGGTATGTATTTATGCATAATGTTCTGGGTAAGTTATTTATGTTTCATATGCTAGTTTCAATATGAATTGATATGTTATTTATGTCTATATATATTCATTTGAGGAATTCATTGGACTTTTTATTTAATGGGTGTGGCCTTCTATAGCCACTCAATAAAATTGTATGTTTCATTGGAAATTTTGATAGGGACTTGGCCGATGCCCCAGCCATTTTTAGATATTTTTTTGGACGAGGCCTCAATATTTTTTGGATGTCTTGGCCAAGGCATTGACGGTATATTTCAGAATTTCCAGAATTTGAATTTCCATAATTATGATGCTATAAATTCATAGTTCATGAGGTTATTCAACTAGTATAATAACCATGGTTATTTTTTATTATGGAATTATTTATTCATCTCTTATTACTACCATTATGTGTTCAAGTTTATTACTAATGTTATGTTTTTTAGTTATTAACCAAGCATATTTTTTATGTTTATGTTATCTTCCACTATATTGATTACCCTTACATAGAATTTGATCTCACCCCTTTCTTATGTTCTATTTTCTCAGGACATGGAGAAGTTTATTATGACTGAACTGTAGGGATAAACATAGTATTTTGGATGTTATCAATAAAACATATATGTTGTATTTCTTTTCATGTTGTAATGTTGAAAATATGTATGTATTTGGTTTTCCAAAACTACTAAACAACTCGGTCATTTGGTATTTGATTCATTGTAATCATTCCAATGTAATAAAGTAAAGAACTGGCCCTAGGATTCTGAGGTCGGGGCATTACATAAGGACCTTCATTCTATAGGAATAAGTCATATAGACATGGAATTTTCCTTTAGCAATGTCCTAAGTGGGATGCTTCCAAGGACATCAAGTGATACCTGGGGTGCTTAGGTTAAAACCTCGCCTATGTTTTGTTGTACTTATTACATTGCCCAAGTAATATCGGGACTGAAGGGCTTATAATTTATCTATTGATAATTTTTTTACTACCTCCTAGGACCTGCGTGGTACACATACGTGGTACACCTACATGGTACACTTACATGGAATACCTACGCTGACCACCAATATGAGCCATCATTGAAGGCCTCTCTTAATCCACCCATGGAGGGGCCTCTCCGTCCTTGGATCCCATTTCAGAAAGGGACCATGTTGAAACCTCCAGAAAAACCTCCTAACTTACCAAACTATAGGGAAAGACACATTAGTCTGTCTCCCATTTTGGTTTTTATTTCTATAGTCAGCAAATATATCGTATAAGGGAGTCAGGGTCCTTAGGTTGTCATTATGTATGTATATGTATACTCACATGGAACCGTAAACCTGAGACATAGTTGGTATGTTCTTTGTTTATTGGATTTGGGTTCTGATAATGTTTTCCCCCTTCTTGAATCTAAAACTTATAACCTCAAGTCCCTGGTATGGAAGCTACTATCCACGCTTTCCTTTCCTTTAGATAAAGATAATTATATCCTCCATCCACTACAAGAACAATTTTATGGAATCACTCTTGTAGTAATCCACTTTCATTTAGGTCCAGACCCAATGACTTCACATTCATTCCACATTTAATTTTCTTTGTTCCCTCATCCACCATAACACTGGTTTCGTTCACCAAAGTCCTGGCCTCTACAATCAGCGGAGGAGAAAGTATATGGTTTGTTTAATAATTTAAATCCTCTTATTTCTCAACCTAATCATGACTGACGTCAGATTAAATATTTTTTATTATAAAAACATCCACACAACCCACATCACTTCTTCAACTATGATAACTCTGATTCCCACTATAATTGGGATACATAGGAAGCCATCACCCAGGGCACGATCTCACTAGACATCCTCCTCAGGAATAAAAATATAATTCCCAAAATCCTAGTATACACTATCAAATACATGAATTATATTATTGTTTTTTTTTCATTTAATTTTTATTCCTCCTTTGTTTCAGGGGCTTCCCATGATTTTTTGGAAGAAATGGTGGGTTTTCATGTTTGGTGCCCAATTGTGAGCCAATTTCATGATTTAAAAACTAATTTTGATTCACATATAAATAAATAAATTTTAAAAAAAAAAATAACCATTCTAATTCATATTTGGCCTCCCCTTACCTATTCAATCCCCCCATATCCATTTTGAAAACTTAGTAACTCATTATCATTTATGATTCGTGTGATTTATCTAGGCATTGAGCCAACATGTGAGCCCATTTTCTACATTAGAAAAATTAATTCAATAATATCTCATTCATGTTTTACATTTTTTAGTGATTAAATCTCCTAAAAAAGTAAAAATACCTAGGCAATCCCCCCACAATAATTCCTTTCTCTTTAGAGCTCATTTTAATCTTAGATTAGGGAAAAAATATCAAGGTGTGTCAAATCATCTATATTTGAGAAGTTAATTTTTTCCATCCATAAATCATTCAATTTTCACTCCATTTATCCCATTTCAGTCCCCACCCGACCTACTCATCCTCATTCTATAATCCTTATAAGTTTTGGTAGCTTTTAGATTCATCCTTTGGTCGATTCGAGGTGTAATATTCAAGATCTCTCAGGTAAGTGGGTTTTCTTCCTTCCCCCTCTAATTTTCAATGGGTTTCATCCATTTTCATAGGATTCACTACTGGAAAGGGAACTTTTCCCAACAGTTTTATACCAACAGTTCAATGAACCGTTGGTATATGTTGACTTTCCAAACGGTTTATTTAAACCGTTGGTAAAGACCATGAACAATTGACTCTTTGCAACAGTTTATGAAACCGTTGGGAAAAGTGGGGAAAAATTAGTTTTCCCAACGGTTTCATAAAACCATTGGGAAAGATTGGGTATTACCAACGGTTTTTAAAATCCGTTGGAAAAAAAGCCCCAAATTCTCCAAATGCAGGCAGCGGCCTCCCCACGATTCGAGAAGCCTTCCGCTCATCTCCAAAAGCGATTCCTTGGCAGAAGCACTTCTGAATCCCCATATCTTCCATCGGATCAGCAGCTACCAAGTTATACTCCTTCTATATTTTATCAAGGATATAGTTCCACCTCTTATAAAGCATATCCTTCTATTCTCAATGATTTCGTTATTCCCAATTTTTAGGGTTTTTGTAAAATTTTATGATTGTTCCATGAATTGTGTACTCAAATCCCTATATCGGTGTATGTAAAATTAATGTTTTCATTACACATTTACATTTATAAGGTCATGGTGTCTCTTTATTGTGTTTTAATTTTGAAAATTCATAGTTTTATTAATCTACTTCAAATATTATAGCTTCATGTATAAGAACTAATAAGAAATTGTTTGTAATATTTATTGATATTATTTCATGAAAATCACTCCTTTCATTATGATCATGCCAAACATGAAGATCTTGTTCATCTTAATTTTTGTACACTATGTGCATTAAATAACAAGTATGTATCATGTTTCTATCAAAATATATATTTATATAAAATGACACATTGTTCACTTATCCTTTTCACAATAGAACATATGGGGTATCTTCTTGAACTTTTCCAAATAGTATGTGGTCCCTAATTAGTACTTTTTCCTTCTTCATGAAACTAATTCACAGAATTTCAAATTCGCAATATTAGTGAATATTATTTTTTCTAATATAACCATTATTCATTCTACCTTCGACATTGTACATGTGTTATTCAATCACCTTTTTAAAACACAATGACCATTTTCACTGATTTGGGGTTCCTCAAAATGCTTGGGAAAATCAGAAAAATGCATGTATTGAATCGTGTTTCCCATATGGTTTCATGGATACATGTTCATCTCGAAAATCATAACTGCGTGGTTCAAATATCATGAGGGCCATGAGATTATTATTCTTCACATAAATGAAGTTTTTTTATACAACTATGTGTTTTTTTTCACTTTTAATTTGGCCGAAAGGGGAGATTTGTGGTCATTAATCGTGGTTGTGGGTCGCCATTTAGGATGTAAGATAGTATGACTTCATTTTTCTTGATATATCCAATGTTATTATTTATTTATGTTCAATTTAATTATCTTTAACAAGTGATGTTATTTAATAAGTTGTTATTAATTGTTGTAATAATGACGATATTGTATAAGGGATCATATGGTGTCTATAAGGGTTCATATGGTGTGTATAACGGTTGACATGGTATCAGTGAACTCAAGTCATTAATTTAAGCCTTCATTCTCACTATTATGTAAGAAATTGAATGATGTAAACCCATCCTCACATGATTTCTTACCTTAGATAGTGTCCAAAATATGGAATATGAGCTTTTGAATTCATCAGTTAACTAGGATCATATATTCCATTTCCCCCAAGATGTCTGTACAAATATAACTTTATGGTCAACTAAATATGGTTCTCATTGTACGTTGTATATAATGTGTCCTTCATGGCCAATACTCATTTTTATGAGGGTGGGGTGCTTTTCACTACCCATTCTGGCATGTGTAGACAGCCATAAAAATGTTAGATAAGTCGCAATTTTAATTTAGTAATGTTGTCATCATTAGCATACTTTATTAAGAATTTAAAATTTAAAAATAAATGTTTTTTTCTATACTTAATGAAATTAAATCTTTTTATAGGTCATGAACAACCTATTAGTGTAGAAGCCTAATATATATTCACCCATGGGGTGTTATTGACTTGGGGAAGTAATTGGGAAATGAAAGGTATGGCCAGGTGTCAATAATGAGTTATTGAACATGAGTGAATGATTTGGGATACCTATAACACATGATGGGACCTGAGGCATGTGCCTCTTATAGACCAAATGAATACCGACCAAACGCATTCGGATTGTGTCGATACTTTAGCACAAACATCCATGGGTTATATGTGATGTGTACGAGTCAACCTCACCTCAATCCGAGGCACGGTGTGGCTGCCACCACTCAAAGTGTCTGTCTTTTGTTTCAAAAGGACGTCATTTGAAGTGAAAAACATCAACTGGCATATGGAAAACCGACCAAACGCATTCGGATTGTGTTGATACTTTATCACAACGATCCATGGGTCATATGTGACGTGTACGAGTCATCCCTGCCTCAATCCGTGGTGCGGTGTGGCCGGCACCACTCAAAGTGTCTGTCTTTTGTTTCAAAAGGACGTCATTTTAAGTGAAAAATATCAACTGGCATAGAGAAAAGTGACCAAACTCTTTCGGATTGTGTCGATACTTTACCACAATGATACATGGGTCATATGTGATGTGTAGGAGTCAACCCCGCCTTAATCTGAGGCATGGTGTGGCTGAAATCACTCTAAGTGGCTCTCTTTTTCTTAAAATGGAAAGCAATTTGAGTACATATGGAAAACCGACCAAACACATTCAGTTTCCATTGAAAACATTAGGAGAACGATTCATGGGTCATATGTGACATGTATGAATCAACCCTACCTCAATCTGAGACGCGGTGTGGCCAGCACCACTCAAAGTGTCTGCCTTTTGTTTCAAAAGGACGTCATTTTAATTGAAAAAAAAAACAATTTCCATATGGAAAATCGACCAAACGCATTCAGATTATGTCAATAAATTGGCACAACGATTCATGGTCCATATGTGACGTTTATGAGTCAACCCCTCCTCAATCCGAGGCACGGTGTGGCCGCCACCACTCAAAGTGTCTGTCTTTTGTTTCAAAAAGACATCATTTGAAGAGAAAAACATCAACTAGCATACGGAAAACCGACAAAACGCATTCAGATTGTGTCGATAATTTAGAAAAATGATCCATGGGTCATATGTGACGTGTACGAGTCATCCCCGCCTTAATTTGAGGCATGGTGTGTCCGTAATCACTCTAAGTGTCTCTCTTTTTCTTCAAATGGACAACATTTTATGTACATACGGAAAACCGACCAAACACATTCTTATTGTGTCGATACATTAGCACAACGATCCATGGGTCATATGTGACGTGTACGAGTCAACCCTTCTCAATCTGAGGCGTGGTGTGGCCGCCACCACTCAAAGTGTCTGTCTTTTGTTTCAAAAGGACGTCATTTTAATTGAAAAACATCAACTGGCATACGGAAAACCAACAAATGCATTCTGATTATGTCGATACTTTAGCACAACAATCCATGGGTCATATGTGACGTGTACGAGTCAACCCCGCCTCAATCCAAGGTGCGGTGTGGCCACCACCACTCAATGTGTCTATCTTTTGTTTCAAAAGGACATCATTTTAATTGAAAAACATCGATTGTCATACGGAAAACTGAAAAATGCATTCGGATTGTGTCGATACTTTAGCACAACACTCCATGGGTCATATGTGACGTGTTCGAGTCAACCCTGCCTCAATCCGAGATGTGGTTTGGCCAGAACCACTCAAAGTGTCTGTCTTTTGTTTCAAAAGGACGTCATTTTAATTGAAAAACATCAACTGACATACAGAAAACCGACAAACGCATTCGGATTGTGTCGATACTTTAGCACAACGACCCATGGGTCATATGTGACATGTAAGAGTCAACCCCACCTCAATATAAGGTGCGGTGTGGCTGGCACCACTCAAAGTGTCTGCCTTTTGATTCAAAAGCTTGTCATTTTAATTGAAAAACATCAACCGGTGTACGGAAAACTGACCAAACGCATTCGGATTGTGTCGATACATTAGCAAAATGATGAATGGGTCATATGTGACATGTACGAGTCAACCCCGCCTCAATCCAAGGCGCGGTGTGGCCGCCACCACTCAAAGTGTATGTCTTTTGTTTCAAAAGGACGTCATTTGAAGTGAAAAACATCAAATGGTATACGGAAAACCGACCAAACTCATTCAGATTGTGTCAATACTTTATAACTACGATACATGGGTCATATGTGACGTGTACGAGTCACCCCGCCTAAATTTGAGGCACGGTGTGGCTGGAATCACTCTAAGTGGCTCTCTTTTTCTTAAAATGTACAACATTTTAAGTACATACAGAAAACCAACCAAACGCATTCGAATTGTGTCGATACATTAGAATAATGATCCATGGGTCATATGTGACGTGTACAAGTCAACCCACCCTCAATCCGAGGCGCGGTGTGGCCGCCACCACTCAAAGTGTCTGTCTTTTGTTTCAAAAGGATGTCATTTTAATTGAAAAACATCAACTCGCATACGGAAATCTGACAAACGCATTCTGATTATGTCGATACTTTAGCACAACAGTACATGGGTCATATATGACTTGTGCGAGTCAACCCCGCCTCAATCTGAGGCACGATGTGGCTACCACCACTCAATGTGTCTGTCTTTTGTTTCAAAAGGATGTCATTTTAATTGAAAAACATCAATTGACATACGAAAAACCAAAAAATTCATTCGGATTGTGTTGATACTTTAGCATAACGATCCATGGATCATATGTGACGTGTACGAGTCAACCCTGCCTCAATCCGAGGTGCAGTGTGGCCAGAACCACTCAAAGTGACTGTCTTTTGTTTCAAAAGGACGTCATTTTAATTGAAAAACATCAACTGACATACTGAAAACCGAAAAACGCATTCGGATTGAGTCGATACTTTAGCACAACGACCCATGGGTCATATGTGACGTTTACAAGTCAACACTGCCTCAATCCAAGGCGTGGTGTGGCTGGCACCACTCAAAGTGTCTGCTTTTTGTTTCAAAAGGACGTCATTTTAATTGAAAAACATCAACTGGCATATGGAAAACTGACCAAACGCATTCGTATTGTGTTGATACAATAGAAAAATGATGCATGGGTCATATGTGACATGTACGAGTCAACCTCACCTCAATCCGAGGCACGGTGTGGCCGCCACCACTTAACGTGTCTGTCTTTTGTTTCAAAAGGACGTCATTTGAAGTGAAAAACATCAACTGGTATATGGAAAACTGGCCAAATGCATTCAGATTGTGTCAATACTTTAGAACTACGATCCATGGGTCATATGTGACATGTACGATTCAACCCCGCCTTAATTTGAGGAACGGTGTGTCCAGAATCACTCTAAGTGTCTCTCTTTTGTTTAAAATGGACAACATTTTAAGTACATATGAAAAACCAACCAAACGCATTCAGATTGTGTCGATACATTAGCACAACGATCCATGGGTCATATGTGATGTGTATGAGTTAACCCCTCCACAATCCAAGGCGCGGTGTGGCTGCCACCACTCAAAGTGTCTGTCTTTTGTTTCAAAAGGACATCATTTTAACTGAAAAACATCAACTAGCATACGGAAATCCGACAAACGCATTCTGATTGTGTCGATACTTTAGCACAACAATCCATGGGTCATATGTGACGTGTACGAGTTAACCCCGCCTCAATTCGAGATGCGGTGTGGCTGCCACCACTCAATGTGTCTGACATTTGTATCAAAAGGACGTCATTTTAATTGAAAAACATCAAATGACATACGGAAAACTGACAAACGCATTCGGATTTTGTCGATACTTTAGAAAAACAATCCATGGGTCATAAGTGAAATGTACGAATCAACCTCGCCTCAATCTGAGGTGGCGTGTGGCTAGCACCACTCAATGTGTCTGTCTTTTGTTTCAAAAGGATGTCATTTTAAGTGAAAAATATCAATTGGCATACAGAAAATCGACCAAATGCATTCGGATTGTGTCGATACATTAGAAAAATGATCCATGGGTCATATGTGACCTTTTCGAGTCAACCTCGCCATAATTTGAGGCACGGTGTGGCCGGAATCACTCTAAGTGTCTCTCTTTTGTTTTGAATGGACAACATTTTATGTACATACGGAAAACCGACCAAACGCATTCAGTTTCCATTCAAACTTTAGGAGAACGATTCATGGGTCATATGTGATGTGTACGAGTCAACCCCGCCTCAATCTGAGGTGCGGCGTGGCCGACACCACTCAAAGTTTCTACCTTTTGTTTCAAAAGGATGTAATTTTAATTGAAAAACATCAATTGGCATACGAAAAACTAACAAACACATTCGGATTGCATCGATACTTTAGCACAACTATCCATGGGTCATACGTGATGTGTACAAGTCATCCCCACCTCAATCCAAGTCATGGTGTGGCTGGAACCACTCAAAGTGTCTGTCTTTTGTTTCAAAAGGACGTCATTTTAATTGAAAAAATCAACTGGCATACAGAAAAGGGACCAAACACATTCAGATTGGTACGATACATTAGCAAAACGATCCATGTGTCATATGTGACGTGTACGAGCCAACCCCACGTCAGTCCGAGGCACGGTGTGGCTGCCACAACTCAAAGTGTCTATCTTTTGTTTCAAATAGATGTCATTTGAAGTGAAAAACATCAATTGGCGTACAGAAAACCAACCAAATGCATTCATATTGTGTCGATACTTTAGAACAATGATCCATGGGTCATATGTGATGTGTACGAGTCAACCCCGCCTTAATATGTGGCACGATGTGGCTGGAATCACTCTAAGGGGCTCTCTTTTGCTTAAAATGGACAACAATTTAAGTACATAAGGAAAACCGACCAAACGCATTCGGTTTCCATTGAAACATTAGGAGAACGATCCGTGGGTCATATGTAGCATGTATGAGGCAACATCACCTCAATTCGAGGTGCGGTGTGGCTGACACCACTCAAAGTGTCTGCCTTTTGTTTCAAAAGGACGTCATTTTAATTGAAAAACATCAACTGACATACGGAAAACCGACCAAACCCATTTGGATTGTGTCGATACATTAGAAAAACGATCCATGGGTCATATGTGATGTGTATGTGTCAACCCCGCCTCAATACAAGGCGTGGTGTGGCCACCACCACTCAAAGTGTATGCCTTTTGTTTCAAAAGGACGTCATTTTAATTGAAAAACATCAACTGGCATACGGAAAACTGAAAAATGCATTCGGATTGTGTCGATGATTTTGCACAATAATCCATTGGTCATATGTGAGGTGTACGAGTCAACTCCGCCTCAATCCGAGGTGCGGTGTGGCCGATACCACTCAAAGTGTCTGTCTTTTGGTTCAATAGGACGTCATTTTAAGTGAAAAATATCAAATGGCATACGGAAAAGAAACCAAATGAATTCGTATTGTGTCGATACATTAGCACAACGATCCATGGGTCATATGTGACGTGTAAGAGTCAACCCCTCCTTAATCGGAGGCACGGTGTGGCCGGAATCACTCTAAGTGGCTCTCTTTTGTTTAAAATGGACAACATTTTAAGTACATACGAAAAACTGACCAAACGCATTTGGTTTCCATTCCAACTTTAGGAGAAAGATCCATGGGTCATATGTGACATGTACGAGTCAAATCCGCCTCAATACGAGGTGTAGTGTGGCCGGCACCACTCAAAGTGTCTACCTTTTGTTTCAAAAAGATGTCATTTTAATTGAAAAACATCAACTGGCATACGGAAAACCGACCAAACGCATTCGGATTGTGTCGATACATTAGCACAACGATCCATGGGTCATATGTGATGTTTACAAGTCAACCCCACCTCAATATGAGGCATGGTGTGGCCACCACCACTCAAAGTGTCTGCCTTTTGTTTCAAAAGGATGTCATTTTAATTGAAAAACATCAACTGGCATATGGAAAACTGACGAAACGCAGTTGGATTATGCCGATACATTAGCAAAACGATCCATGGGTCATATGTGATGTGTACGATTCAACCCCACTTCAATCTGAGGCACGGTGTGGCCGCCACCACTCAAAGTGTCTGTCTTTTGTTTCAAAAGGACATCATTTGAAGTGAAAAACATCAACTGGCATATGGAAAACTGACCAAACACATTTGGATTGTGTCAATACTTTATCAAAACGATCCATGGGTCATATCTGATGTGTACGAGTCAACCCCGCCTTAATTGGAGGCACGGTGTGACCAGAATCACTCTAGGTGGCTCTCTTTTGCATAAAATGGACAACAATTTAAGTACATACAGAAAATTGAACAAACACATTCGGTTTCCATTGAAAACATTAGGAGAACGATTCATGGGTCATATGTGACATGTAATAATCAACCCCGCCTCAATCTAAGATGCGGTGTGGCCGGCACCACTCAAAGTGTCTGCCTTTTATTTCAAAAGGACGCCATTTTAATTGAAAAACATCAACTGGCATACGGAAAACCGACCAGACACATCCGGATTGTGTCGATACATTAGCACAACGATTCATGGGTCATTTGTGACGTGTACGAGTCAACCACGCCTCAATCCAAGGCGCAGTGTAGCCTCCACCACTCAAAGTGTCTGTCTTTTCTTTCAAAAGGACGTCATTTGAAGTAAAAAACACAACTGGCATACGGAAAAATGACCAAACGCATTCGGATTGTGTCAATGCTTTAGAACAACGATCTATGGTTTATATGTGACATTTAAGAGTCAGACCTACCTTAATTTGAGGCATTTTGTGTCCAGAATCACTCTAAGTGTCTCTCTTTTTCTTAAAATGGACAACATTTTAAGTACATACGGAAAACCGACCAAACGCATTCGGATTGTGTCGATACATTAGCACAATGATCCATGTGACATATGTGACGTGTAAGTGTCAACCCCGCATCAATCCAAGGTGCGGTGTGGCCACCACCACTCAATGTTTCTGTCTTTTGTTTCAAAAGGACGTCATTTTAATTGAAAAACATCAACTGGCATACAGAAAACTGACAAACGCATTTTTATTGTGTCGATACTATAGCACAACAATCCATGGGTCATATGTGACATGTACGATTCAACCCCGCCTCATTCTGAGGTGCGGTGTGGCCGCCACCACTCAATGTGTCTGTCTTTTGTTTCAAAAGGACGTCATTTTAATTGAAAAACATCAACTCATGTACGGAAAACTGACAAACGCATTCGGATTGTGTTGATAGATTATCACAACGATCCATGGGTCATATGTGACGTGTACGAGTCAACCCTGCCTCAATCCGAGGCGCAGTGTGGCCGGTACCACTCAAAGTGTTTTTCTTTTGTTTCAAAAGGACGTCATTTTAAGTGAAAAATATCAACTAGTATATGGAAAAGCGACCAAACACATTTGGATTGTGTCGATACATTAGCACAACGATCCATGGGTCATATGTGACGTGTACTAGTCAACTTCGCCATAATTTGAGGCATGGTGGGGTTTGAATCACTCTAAGTAGCTCTCTTTTGAATTTAAATGGACAACATTTTAAGTACATACAGAAAATCGACCAAACGCATTCGGTTTCCATTGAAGCATTAGGAGAATGATCCATGGGTTATATGTGATGTGTACAAGTCAACCCCGCCACAATTCAAGGCATGGTGTGGCCGAAACCACTCAAATTGTCTGCCTTTTGTTTCCAAAGGACGTCATTTTAATTGAAAAACGTCAACTGGCATATGGAAAACTGACAAACGCATTCTGATTGTGTCGATACATTAAAACAACGATCCATGGGGCATATTTGAAGTGTAGGATTCATCCCTTCCTCAATCCGAGGCACGGTGTGGCCGTCACCACTCAAAGTGTCTCTCTTTTTGTTTCAAAAGGACGTCATTTTAATTGAAAAACATCAACTGTCATACGAAAAAGTGACCAACACATTCGGATTGTGTCGATACATTATCACAACGATCCATGGGTCATATGTGATGTGTACGAGTCAACATCGCCTCAATCCGAGGTGCGGTGTGGCCTCCACAACTCAAAGTGTCTGTCTTTTGTTTCAAAAGGACGTCATTTGAAGTGAAAAACATCAACTGGCATACGGAAAACTGACCAAACGCATTCGGATTGTGTCGACACATTAGAACAACGATCCATGGGTCATATGTGACGTGTACGAGTCAACCCCGCCTTAATCTGAGGCACAGTGTGGCCGGAATCACTCTAAGTGGCTCTCTTTTTCTTAAAATGGACAACAATTTAAGTACATATGGAAAACCGACCAAACACATTCTGTTTCCCCTAAAATATTAGGAGAACGATCCATGGGTCATATGTGACGTGTACGAGTCAACTATGCCTCAATACGAGGTGTGGTGTGGCCGGAACCACTCAATGTGTCTTCCTTTTGTTTCAAAAGACGTCATTTTAATTGAAAAACATCAACTGGCATACGGAAAACCGACCAAACGCATTCGGATTGTGTCGATACATTATCAAAATGATCCATGGGTCATATGTGATGTGTATGAGTCAAACCTGCCTCAATCTAAGGTGCGGTGCTGCTGCCACCACTCAAAGTGTCTGCCTTTGGTTTCAAAAGGACGTCATTTTAATTGAAAAACATCAACTGGCATACGGAAAACCTACAAACGCATTCGGATTGTGTCGATACTTTAGAACAATGATCCATGGGTCATATGTGATGTGTATGAGTCAACTTCGCATCAATCCGAGGTGCGGTGTGGCTGGCACCACTCAAAGTGTCTGTCTGTTGTTTCAAAAGGACGTAATTTTAAGTGAAAAATATCAACTAGCATATGGAAAAGTGACCAAATGCATTCGGATTGTGTCGATACATTAGAACAATGATCCATCGGCCATATGTGACGTGTACGAGTCAACCCCGCCTTAATCTGAGGCACGGTGTGGCCGAAATCACTCTAAGTGTCTCTCTTTTGTTTAAAATGGACAACATTTTATGAACATAAGAAAAACTGACCAAAAGCATCCAGTTTCCATTAAAACTTTAGGAGAACGATCCATGGGTCATATGTGACATGTACGAGTCATATCTGCCTCAGTCTGAGTCGTGGAGTGGCCGGAACCACTCAAAGTGTCTGACTTTTATTTAAAAGGACGTCATTTTAATTGAAAAACATCAACTGGCATACGAAAAACTAAACAAACGCATTCGGACTGTGTCGATACATTATCACAATGATCCATGGGTCATATGTGACGTGTACAATTCAACCCCGCCTCAATCCGAGGCGTGGTGTGGCCACCACCACTAAAAGTGTCTGCCTTTTGTTTCAAAAGGACGTCATTTTAATTGAAAAACATCAACTGGCATATGGAAAAATGACCAAATGCATTCGGATTGTGTTGATACTTTAGCACAACGATCCATGGGTCATATGTGACGTGTACGATTCAACCCCGCCTCAATCCGAGGTGCGGTGTGGCCGCCACAACTCAAAGTGTCTGTCTTGTGTTTCAATAGAACGTTATTTGAATTGAGAAACATCAACTGGCATAAGGAAAACTGATCAAACGCATTCATATTGTGTCGATACATTATCATAACGATCCACAGGTCATATGCAACGTGTATGAGTCAACCCCACCTTAATCGGAGGCACAGTGTGACCAGAATCACTCTAAGTGGCTCTCTTTTGCTTAAAATGGACAATAATTTAAGTACATACGGAAAACCGACCAAACACATTCAGTTTCTATTGAAAAAATTAGGAGAACGATTGATGGGTCATATTTGATGTGTACGAATCAACCCCGCCTCAATCTGAGACGTGGTGTGGCTGACACCACTCAAAGTGTCTGCCTTTTCTTTCAAAAGGACGTCATTTTAATTGAAAAACATCAACTGGCATACGGAAAACTAACCAAACGCATTTGAATTGTGTCGATACATTAGAAAAATGATGAATGGGTCATATGTGACGTGTACAATCCAACCCCGCCTCAATCCGAGGTGCGGTGTGGCCACCACCAATCAAAGTGTCTATCTTTTGTTTCAAAAGGACGTCATTTGAAGTGAAAAACATCAACTGGCATACGGAAAACCGACCAAACGCATTCGGATTGTGTCGATACTTTAGAACAACAATCCATAGGTCATATGTGATGTGTACGAGTCAACCCCGCCTTAATTTGAGGCAAGTTGTGGTCGGAATCACTCTAAGTGGCTCTATTTTGCTCAAAATGGACAGCATTTTAAGTACATACGTAAAACCAAACAAACTCATTCGGATTGTGTCGATACATTAGCAGAACTATCCATGGGTCATATGTGACCTGCACGAGTCAACCCCGACTCAATCTGAGGTGCGGTGTGGCCGCCACCACTCAATGTGTCAATCTTTTGTTTCAAAAGGATGACATTTAATTGAAAAACATCAACTGGCATACGGAAAACCGACAAACGCATTCTGATTGTGTCGATACTTTAGAAAAATGATCCATGGGTCATATGTGACGTGTAAGAGTCAACCCTGCCTCATTCCGAGGCGCGGTGTGGCCACCACCACTCAATGTGTCTATCTTTTGTTTCAAAGGGACGTCATTTTAATTGAAAAACATCAACTGACATACGGAAAACCGACAAACGCATTCAAGTTGTGTCGATACTTTAGAACAACGATCCATGGGTCATATGTGACGTGTACGAGTCAACCCCGCCTCAATCCGAGGTGTGGTGTGGTCGGCACCACTCAATGTGTCTGTCTTTTGTTTCAAAAGGACGTCATTTTAAGTGAAAAATATCAACTGGCATACGGAAAAGCGACCAAACGCATTCGGATTGTGTCGATACTTTAGCACAACGATCCATGGGTCATATGTGACGTGTACGAGTCAACCTCGCCATAATTTAAGGCATGGTGTGGCCGGAATCACTCTAAGTGGCTCTCTTTTGTTTTAAATGGACAACATTTTAAGTACATACGGAAAACCGACCAAACACATTCGGTTTCCATTGAAACTATAGGAGAACGATCCATGGGTCATATGTGATGTGTACCAGTCAACCCCGCCTCAATCTGTGGCACGGTTTGGTCGACACCACTCAAAGTGTCTGCCTTTTGTTTCAAAAGGACGTCATTTTAATTGAAAAACATCAACTGGCTTAAGGAAAACCAACAAACGCATTCGGATTGTGTCGATAAATTAGAAAACTGATCCATGGGTCATATGTGACGTGTACGAGTCAACCCCTCATCAATCCGAGTCACGGTGTGTCCAGCACCACTCAAAGTGTTTGTCTTTTGTTTGAAAAGGACGTCATTTTAATTGAAAAAATCAACTAGCATACGGAAAAGGGACCAAATGCATTCGAATTGTGTCGATACATTAGCACAACGATCCATCGGTCATATGTGATGTGTACGAGTCAACCCCGCCTCAATATGAGGCGCCGTGTGGCTGCCACAACACAAAGTATCTGTCTTTCATTTCAAAAGGACACCATTTGAAGTGAAAAAAATCAATTGGCATACGAAAAAACAACCAAACGCATTAGGATTGTGTCGATACTTTAGAACAAGGATCCATGGGTCATATGTGACGTGTACGAGTCAACCCCGCTTGAATATGAGGCACGGTGTAGCCAGAATCACTCTAAGTGGCTCTCTTTTTCTTAAAATGGACAACAATTTAAGTACATATGGAAAACTGAACAAACGCATTCAGTTTCCCTTGAAACATTAGGAGAACGATCCATGGGTCATATGTGACATGTACGAGGAACCTCCGCCTCAATCTGAGGTGCGGTGTGGCCGGCACCACTCAAAGTGTCTGCCTTTTGTTTCAAAAGGACATCATTTTAATTGAAAAACATCAATTGGCATACGGAAAACCATCCAAACGCATTCGGATTGTGTCGATACAATAGAAAAACAATCCATGGGTCATATGTGACGTGTACGAGTCAACCCCGCCTCAATCCGAGGCATGGTGTGGCCACCACCAGTCAAAGTGTCTGCCTTTTGTTTCAAAAAGACGTCATTTTAATTGAAAAACATCAACTGGCATACGAAAAACCGACAAACGCATTCGGATTGTGTCAATACTTTAGCACAACGATCCATGGGTCATATGTGACGTGTACTAGTCAAATCCGCCTCAATCCGAGGCGCGGTGTGGCCAGCACCACTCAAAGTGTCTGTCTTTTGTTTCAAAAGGACGTCATTTTAAGTGAAAAATATCAACTAGCATACGGAAAAGCAACCAAATGCATTCGGATTGTGTCGATACATTATCACAATGATCCATGGGTCATATGTGATATGTAAGAATCAACCCTGCCTCAATCCGAGGCACGGTGTCACCGCCACCACTCAAAGTGTCTATTTTTTGTTTCAAAAGGACGTCATTTGAAGTGAAAAACATCAACTGGCATATGGAAAACTGACCAAACACATTCGGATTGTGTCAATACTTTATCACAACGATCCATGGGTCATATGTGATGTGTACGAGTCAACCCCGCATTAATTGGAGGTGTGGTGTGACCAGAATCACTCTAAGTGACTCTCTTTTTCTTAAAATGGACAACAATTTAAGTACATACAGAAAACTGACCAAAAGATTTCAGTTTCCATTCAAAACATTAGTAGAATGATTCATGGGTCATATGTGACATGTAATAATCAACCCCGCCTCAATCTGAGACGCGGTGTGGTCGGCACCACTCAAAGTGTCTGCCTTTTGTTTCAAAAGGACGTCATTTTAATTGAAAAACATCAACTAGCATACGGAAAACTGACCAAACACATCTGGATTGTGTCGATACATTAGCACAATGATGGATGGGTCATTTGTGACGTGTACGAGTCAACCCCTCCTCAATCCGAGGTGCAGTGTGGCCGCCACCACTCAGAGTGTCTGTCTTTTGTTTCAAAAGGACGTCATTTGAAGTGAAAAACATCAACTGGCATACGGAAAACTGACCAAACGCATTCGGATTGTGTCGATACTTTAAAACAACGATCCATGGGTCATATGTGACATGTAAGAGTCAACTCCACCTTAATTTGTGGTACGTTGTGGCCGTAATCACTCTAAGTGGCTCTCTTTTTCTTAAAATGGACAACATTTTAATTACATATGGAAAACCGACCAAACACATTCGGATTGTGTCGATACATTAGCACAATGATCCATGTGACATATGTGACGTGTACCTGTCAACCCCACCTCAATCCGAGGTGCGGTGTGGCCGCCACCACTCAATGTGTCTGTCTTTTGTTTCAAAAGGACGTCATTTTAATTGAAAAACATCAACTGGCATACAGAAAACTGAAAAACACATTCTTATTATGTCGATACATTAGCAAAACGATCCATGGGTCATATGTGACATGTACGATTCAACCTCGCCTCATTCCGAGGTGCGGTGCGGCCGCCACCACTCAATGTGTTTGTATTTTGTTTCAAAAGGACGTCATTTTAATTGAAAAACATCTACTAACATACGGAAAACCGACAAACGCATTTGGATTGTGTCGATACTTTATCACAACGATCCATGGGTCATATATGACGTGTACGAGTCAACCTCGCCTCAATCTGAGGTGCGGTGTGGCCAGCACCACTCAAAGTGTTTGTCTTTTGTTTCAAAAGGACGTCATTTTAAGTGAAAAATATCAACAAGCATACAGAAAAGTGACCAAACGCATTTGGATTGTGTTGATACTTTAGAACAACGATCCATGGGTCATATGTGACATGTACGAGTCAACCTCGCCATAATTTGAGGCATGGTGTGGCCAGAATCACTCTAAGTAGCTCTCTTTTGTTTTAAATGGACAACATTTTAAGTACATACAGAAAATCGACCAAACGCATTCGGTATCCATTGAAGCTTTAGGAGAACGATCCATGGATCATATGTGATATGTACAAGTCAACCCCGCCTCAATCCAATCCGTGGTGTGGCCGACACCACTCAAATTGTCTGCCTTTTGTTTCAAAAGGACATCATTTTAATTGAAAAACATCAACTAGAATACAGAAAACCGACAAACGCATTCCGATTATGTCGATACTTTAGCACAACGATCCATGGGTCATATGTGAAGTGTATGAGTCATCCTCGCCTCAATCCGAGGAGCGGTGTGGCCGACACCACTCAAAGTGTCTCTCTTTTTTGTTTCAAAAGGACGTCATTTTAATTGAAAAACATCAATTGTCATATGGAAAAGTGACCAAACGCTTTCGTATTGTGTCGATACATTATCAAAACGATCCATGGGTCATATGTGATGTGTACGAGTCAACATCGCCTCAATCCGAGGCGTGGTGTGGCCTCCACAACTCAAAGTGTCTGTCTTTTGTTTCAAAAGGACGTCATTTGAAGTGAAAAATATCAACTGGCATATGGAAAACTGACCAAACGCATTCGGATTGTGTTGATACATTAGAACACCGATCCATGGGTCATATCTAACGTGTACGAGTCAACCCTGCCTTAATCTGAGGCACGGTGTGGCCGGAATCACTCTAAGTGGCTCTCTTTTTTTTAAAATGGACAACAATTTAGGTACATATTGAAAACCAACCAAACGCATTTGGTCTCCCCTTAAACATTAGGAGAATGATCCATGGGTCATATGTGACGTGTACGAGTCAACTCTGCCTTAATCCGAGTCGTGGTGTGGCCGGTAACACTCAATGTGTCTGCCTTTTGTTTCAAAAGGACGCCATTTTAATTGAAAAACATCAACTGGAATACGGAAAACCGACCAAACCCATTAGAATTGTGTTGATACAATAGAAAAATGATCCATGGGTCATATGTGACATGTACGAGTCAAACCCGCCTAAATCTGAGGTACGGTGCAGCCGCCACCACTCAAAGTGTCCGCCTTTTGTTTCAAAAGGACGTCATTTTAATTGAAAAACATCAACTAGCATATGGAAAACCGACAAACGCATTCGGATTGTGTCCATATTTCAGAACAATGATCCATGGGTTATATGTGACGTGTATGAGTCAACTCCGCCTCAATCTGAGGTGCGGTGTGGCCGGCACCACTAAAAGTTTCTGTATGTTGTTTCAAAAGGACGTCATATTAAGTGAAAAATATCAACTGGCATATGGAAAAGTGACCAAATGCATTCGGATTGTGCCGATACTTTAGAACAATGATCCATCGGTCATATGTGACGTGTACGAGTCAACCCCGCCTTAATCTGAGGCACGGTGTGTCCGAAATCACTCTAAGTGGCTCTCTTTTGTTTAAAATGGACAACATTTTAAGTACATACGAAAAACCAACAAAAAACATTCAGTTTCAATTAAAACTTTAGGAGAACGATCCATGGGTCCTATGTGACATGTACAAGTCAACTCCGCCTCAATCCGAGGCGTGGTGTGGCCGGCACCACTCAAAGTGTCTACCTTTTATTTAAAAGGACGTCATTTTAATTGAAAAACATCAACTGGCATACGGGAAACTGAACAAATGCATTCAGATTGTGTCGATACATTAGCACAACGATCCATGGGTCATATGTGACGTGTACAAGTCAACCCCACCACAATCCGAGGCGTGGTGTGGCCACCACCACTAAAAGTGTCTGCCTTTTGTTTCAAAAGGACGTCATTTTAATTTAAAAACATCAACTGGCATACGGAAAACCAACCAAATGCATTCAGATTGTGTTGATACTTTATCAGAATGATCCATGGGTCATATGTGACCTGTATGATTCAACCCCGCCTCAATCCGAGGTGCGGTGTGGCCGCCACCACTCAAAGTGTCTGCCTTTTTTTCAAAAGGACGTCATTTGAATTGAGAAACATCAACTGGCACAAGGAAAACCAATCAAACGCATTCGGATTGTGTCGATACATTATCATAACGATCCATGGGTCATATGTGTCATGTATGAGTCAACCCCACCTTAATCGGAGGCACGGTGTGACCAGAATCACTCTAAGTGGCTCTCTTTTTCTTAAAATGGACAACAATTTAAGTACATACGGAAAACCAACCAAGCGCATTCAGTTTCCTTTGAAAACTTTAGGATAACTATTCATGGGTCATATGTGACGTGTACGAATCAACCCCGCCTCAATCTGAGATGTGGTGTGGCCGACACCACTCAAAGTGTCTGCCTTTTCTTTCAAAAGGACGTCATTTTAATTGAAAAACATCAACTGACATACGGAAAACTGACCAAATGCATTCGAATTGTGTCGATACATTAGAAAAATGATGAATGGGTCATATGTGATGTGTATGAGCCAACCCCGCCTCAATCCGAGGCGAGGTGTGGCCACCACCACTCAAAGTGTCTATCATTTTTTTCAAAAGGACGTCATTTGAAGTGAAAAACATCAACTGGCATACGGAAAACTGACCAAATGCATTCAGATTGTGTCGATACTTTAGAACAACGATCCATGGGTCATATGTGATGTGTATGAGTCAACCCTTCTTTAATTTGAGGCACGGTATGTCCGGAATCACTCTAAGTGGATCTATTTTTCTCAAAATGGACAGCATTTTAAGTACATATGTAAAACCGACCAAACTCATTCGGATTGTGTCGATACATTAGCACAACGATCCATGGTTCATATGTGACCTGTACGAGTCAACCCCGCCTCAATCCGAGGCGCGGTGTGGCCGCCACCACTCAATGTATCTGTCTTTTGTTTCAAAAGGATGACATTTTAATTGAAAAACATCAACTGGCATATGGAAAACCGACAAACGCATTATGATTGTGTCGATACATTAGCACAATGATCCATGGGTCATACGTGACGTGTAAGAGTCAACCCCGCCTCATTCCGAGGCGCAGTGTGGCCTCCACCACTCAATGCTTCTATCTTTTGTTTCAAAGGGACATCATTTTAATTGAAAAACATCAACTGACATAAGAAAAACCGACAAACACATTCAACTTGTGTCGATAAATTAGCACAACGATCCATGGGTAATATGTGACGTGTACGAGTCAACCCCGCCTCAATCCGAGGTGCGGTGTGGTTGGCACCACTCAATGTGTCTGTCTGTTGTTTCAAAAGGACGTCATTTTAAGTGAAAAATATCAACTGGCATACGGAAAAGCAACCAAATGCATTCGGATTGTGTCGATACTTTAGCACAATGATCCATGGGTCATATGTGAGGTGTACAAGTCAACCTCGCCATAATTTGAGGCACAGTGTGGCCAGAATCACTCTAAGTGGCTCTCTTTTGTTTTAAATGGACAACATGTTAAGTACATACGGGAAACCGACCAAACGCATTCGGTTTCCATTGAAACTCTAGGATAACGATCCGTGGGTCATATGTGATGTGTACGATTCAACCCCACCTCAATCCGAGGTGCGGTTTGGTCGACACCTCTCAACGTTTCTACAATTTGTTTCAAAAGAACGTCATTTTAATTGAAAAACATCAACTGGCATACGGAATACCGACAAACTCATTCAGATTGTGTCGATACTTTAGCAAAATCATCCATGGGTCATATGTGACATGTACGAGTCATCCCCGCCTCAATCCGAGTCACTGTGTGGCCAACACCACCCAAAGTGTCTGTCTTTTGTTTCAAAAGGACGTCATTTTAATTGAAAAAAATCAACTGGCATACGGAAAAGGGATCAAATGCATTCGGATTATGTCGATACATTAGCACTACGATACATGGGTCATATGTGACGTGTACGAGTCAACCCCACCTCAATCCAAGGCATGGTTTGGCCGCCACAACTCAATGTGTCTATCTTTCGTTTCAAAAGGACGTCATTTGAAGTGAAAAACATCAACTGGCATATGGAAAACCAACCAAACGCATTAGGATTGTGTCGATACTTCAGCACAAGGATCCATTGGTCATATGTGACGTGTATGAGTCAACCCCACCTTAATATGAGGCACGGTGTGGCCGGAATCACTCTAAGTGGCTCTCTTTTGCTTAAAATGGACAACAATTTAAGTACATACGAAAAACCGAGAAAATGCATTCGGTTTCCCTTGAAACATTAGGAGAACGATCCATGGGACATATGTGACATGTACGAGGCAACTCCGCCACAATCTGAGGTGCGGTGTGGCCGGATCCACTCAAAGTGTCTGCCTTTTGTTTCAAAAGGACGTCATTTTAATTGAAAAAATCTATTGGCATACGGAAAACCATCCAAACGCATTCGGATTGTGTCGATACATTAGAAAAACAATCCATGCGTCATATGTGATGTGTACGAGTCAAACCAGCCTCAATCCGAGGCGTGGTGTGGCCAACACCACTCAAAGTGTCTGCCTTTTGTTTCAAAAGGACGTCATTTTAATTGAAAAACATCAACTGGCATATGGAAAACCGACAAACGCATTCGGATTGTGTCGATACTTTAGCACAACGATCCATGGGTCATATGTGACGTGTACGAGTCAAATCCGCCTCAATATGAGGTGTGGTGTGGCTAGAACCACTCAATGTGTCTGCCTTTTGTTTTAAAAGGACATCATTTTAAGTGAAAAATATCAACTAGCATACGGAAAGGCGAACAAATGCATTCAGATTGTGTCGATATTTTAGCACAATGATCCATGGGTCATATGTGATGTGTAAAAGTCAACCTCGCCTTAATCTGAGGCACGGTGTGGCCGTAATCACTCTAAGTGGCTCTCTTTTGTTTAAAATGGACAACATTTTAAGTACATACGGAAGACCGACCAAACACATTAGGTTTCCATTAAAACTTTAGGAAAACGATCCATGGGTCATATGTGACATGTAAAAGTTAACTCCACCTCAATCTGAGGCATGGTGTGGCCAGAACCACTCAAAGAGTCTGCCTTTTGTTTCAAAAGGACATCATTTTAATTGAAAAACATCAACTGGCATACGGAAAACTGACCAAACGCATTCGGATTGTGTCGAAACATTAGCACAACGATCCATGGGTCATATGTGATGTGTACAAGTCAAACCCGCCTCAATCTGAGGCACGGTGTGTGCAGCAGAACTCAAAGTGTTTGCCTTTTGTTTCAAAAGGACGTCATTTTAATTGTAAAAAATCAACTGGCAAATGGAAAACTGACAAACACATTCGGATTATGTTGATACTTTATAAAAATGATTCATGGGTTATATGTGACGTGTACGAGTCAACCCCTCCTCAATCCGAGTCATGGTGTGGCCGGCACCACTCAAAGTGTCTATCTTTTGTTTCAAAAGGATGCCAATTTAATTGAAAAAAATCAACTAGCATACAAAAAAGGGACCAAATGCATTCATATTGTGTCGATACATTAGCAAAACGATCCATGGGTCATATGTGATGTTTACGAGTCAACCCTGCCTCAATATGAGACGCGGTGTGGCTGCCACAACTCAAAGTGCCTGTCTTTCGTTTTAAAAAGACGTCATTTGAAGTGAAAAACATCAACTGGCATACGGAAAACCAACCAAACGCATTAGGATTGTGTCAATACATTAGCACAAGGATGCATGGGTCATATGTGACGTGTACGAGTCAACCCTGCCTTAATATGAGGCACGGTGTGGCCGGAATCACTCTAAGTGGCTCTCTTTTGCTTAAAATGGACAACAATTTAAGTACATACGGAAAACCGACCAAACGCATTCGGTTTCCCTTGAAACATTAGGAGAACGATCCATGGGTCATATGTGACATGTACGAGGCAACCCCTCCTCAATATGAGGTGTGGTGTGGCCAGCACCACTCATAGTGGCTGCCTTTTGTTTCAAAAGGATGTCATTTTAATTGAAAAATATCAATTGGCATACGGAAAACCATTCAAATGCATTCAGATTGTGTCGATACAATAGAAAAACAATCCATGGGTCATATGTGACGTGTAAGAGTCAACCCCACCTCAATCTGAGGCGTGGTGTGGCCACCAACACTCAAAGTGTCTGCCTTTTGTTTCAAAAGGATGTCATTTTAATTGAAAAACATCAACTGGCATTCGAAAAACTGACAAACGCATTCAGATTATGTCGATACTTTATCCCAACGATCCATGGGTCATATGTGACGTGTATGAGTCTAATCCGCCTCAATCTGAGGCACGGTGTGGCCAGAACCACTCAAAGTGTCTATCTTTTATTTCAAAAGGACGTAATTTTAAGTGAAAAATATCAACTAGCATACGGAAAAGCGACCAAATTCATTCGGATTGTGTCAATACATTATCACATTGATCCATAGGTCATATGTGACGTGTAAGAATCAACCCCGCCTCAATCCGAGGCACGGTGTGGCCGCCACCACTCAAAGTGTCTGTATTTTGTTCTAAAAGGACGTCATTTGTTGTGAAAAACATCAACTGGCATATGGAAAACTGAACAAACACATTTGGATTGTGTCAATACTTTATCACAACGATCCATGGGTCATATGTGATGTGTGAGAGTCAACCCCGCCTTAATTGGAGGCACGGTGTGACCAGAATCACTCTAAGTGGATCTCTTTTGCTTAAAATGGATAACAATTTAAGTACATATAGAAAACTGACCAAACGTATTCAGTATCCATTGAAAACTTTAAGAGAACAATTCATGAGTCATACGTGACATGTAAGAATCAAACCCGCCTCAATATGAGATGCGGTGTGGCCATCAACACTCAAAGTGTCTGCCTTTTGTTTCAAAAGGACGTCATTTTAATTGAAAAACATCAACTGGCATACATAAAACCAACCAAACACATCCTGATTGTGTCGATACATTAGCACAACGATGCATGGGTCATTTGTGACGTGTACGAGTCAACCCCGCCTCAATCTGAGGCACGGTGTGGACGCCACCACTCAAAGTGTCTGTCTTTTGTTTCAAAAGGACGTCATTTGAAGTGAAAAACATCAACATGCATACGGAAAACCGACCAAACACATTCGAATTGTGTCGATACTTTAGAAAAACGATCCATGGGTCATATGTGATATGTAAGAGTCAACCCCACCTTAATTTGAGGCACGTTGTGGCCGGAATCACTCTATATGGCTCTCTTTTGCATAAAACGGACAACATTTTAAGTATATATGGAAAACCGACCAAACGCATTCGGATCGTGTCGATACATTAGCACAATGATTCATGTGACATATGTGACGTGTACGTGTCAACCCCGCCACAATCCGAGGTGCGTTGGGGCTGCCACCACTCAATGTGTCTGTCTTTTGTTTCAAAAGGACGTCATTTTAATTGAAAAACATCAACTGGCATACAGAAAACTAACAAACGCATTCTTATTGTGTCCATACTATAGCACAACGATCCATGGGTCATATGTGACATGTACGATTCAACCCCTCCTCATTCCGAGCTGCGGTGTGGCCGCCACCACTCAATGTGTCTATCTTTTGTTTCAAAAGGACGTCATTTTAACTGAAAAACATCAACTGACATACAGAAAACTGACAAACACATTTGGATTGTGTCGATGCTTTATCACAATGATCCATGCGTCATATGTGATGGGTACGAGTCAACCCCGCCTCAATCCGAGGCGTGGTGTGGCTGGCACCACTCAAAGTGTTTGTCTTTTGTTTCAAAAGGACGTCATTTTAAGTGAAAAATATAAACTAGCATACGGAAAAGAGACCAAACACATTCGGATTGTGTCGATACATTATCAAAACGATCCATGGGTCATATGTGACGTGTACAAGTCAACCTCGCCATAATTTGAGGCATGGTGTGGCCGAAATCAATCTAAGTAGCTCTCTTTTGTTTTAAATGGACAACATTTTAAGTACATACAGAAAACCGACCAAACGCATTCGGTTTCCATTAAAGCTTTAGGAGAACGATCCATGGGTCATATGTGATGTTTACAAGTCAACCCTGCCTCAATCCAAGGCACGGTGTGGCCGGCACCACTCAAATTGTCTGCCTTTTATTTCAAAAGGGCGTCATTTTAATTGAAAAACATCAACTGGCATATGAAAAACCGACAAACGCATTCTGATTGTGTCGATACTTTAGAACAACAATCCATGGGTCATATGTGAAGTGTATGAGTCATCCCCGCCTCAATCCGAGGCATGGTGTGGCTGGCACCACTCAAAGTGTCTCCCTTTTGTTTCAAAAGGACGCCATTTTAATTGAAAAACATCAAATGTCATACGGAAAAGTGACCAAACGCATTCGTATTGTGTCGATACATTATCACAATGATCCATGGGTCATATGTGACATGTACGAGTCAACATCGCCTCAATCCGAGGCGCAGTGTGGCCTCCACAACTTAAAGTGTCTGTCTTTTGTTTCAAAAGGACGTCATTTGTAGTGAAAAACATCAACTGGCATACGGAAAACTGACCAAACGCATTTGGATTGTGTCGATACTTTATCACAATGATCCATGGGTCATATTTGACGTGTACGAGTCAAGCCTTCCTTAATCTGTGGCATGGTGTGGCCGGAATCACTCTAAGTGGATCTCTTTTTCTTAAAATGGACAATAATTTAAGTACATATGGAAAATCGACCAAACGCATTCGGTTTCCCCTGAAACATTAGGAGAACGATCCATGGGTCATATGTGATGTGTAAGAGTCAACTCTGCCTCAATCTGAGGCATGGTGTGGCCGACACCACTCAATGTGTCTGCCTTTTGTTTCAAAAGGATGTCATTTTAATTGAAAAATATCAACTGGCATAAGGAAAACCAACCAAATGCATTTGGATTGTGTCGATACATTAGCAAAATGATCCATGGGTCATATGTGACATGTACGAGTCAAACCCTCCTCAATCTGAGGTGAAGTGCGACAGCCACCACTCAAAGTGTCTTCCTTTTGTTTCAAAAGGACGTCATTTTAATTGAAAAACATCAACTGGCATACGGAAAACCGACAAACGCATTTGGATTGTGTCGATACTTTAGAACAATGATCCATGGGTCATATGTGACGTGTATGAGTCAATTCCGCCTCAATATGACATGCGGTGTGGCTGGAACCACTCAAAGTGTCTGTCTGTTGTTTCAAAAGGACGTCATTTTAAGTGAAAAATATCAACTAGCATATGGAAAAGTGACCAAATGAATTTGGATTGTGTCGATACATTAGAACAATGATCCATCGGTCATATGTGATGTGTACGAGACAACCCCGCCTTAATCTGAGGCACGGTGTGGCCGAAATCACTATAAGTGGCTCTCTTTTGATTAAAATGGACAACATTTTATGTACATATGAAAAACCGACCAAAAGCATTCAGTTTCCATTAAAACTTTAGGAGAATGATCCATGGGTCATATGTGACATGTACGAGTCAACTCCGGCTCAATCTGAGGCGTGGTGTGGCTGGAACCACTCAATGTTTTTGCCTTTTATTTCAAAAGGATGTCATTTTAATTGAAAAACATCAACTGGCATACGGAAAACCGAACAAACGCATTCGGAATGTGTCGATACATTATAAAAATGATCCATCGGTCATATGTGATGTGTACAAGTCAACCCCGCCTCAATCCGAGGCGTGGTGTGGCCACCACCACTAAATGTGTTTGCCTTTTGTTTCAAAAGGACGTCATTTTAATTGAAAAACATCAACTGGCATATGGAAAACCGAGAAAATGCATTCAGAGTGTGTTGATACTTTAGCACAACGATCCATGGGTCATATTTGATTTGTACGATTCAACCCCACCTTAATCCGAGGCGCGGTGTGGCCGCCACCACTCAAAGTGTCTGTCTTTTGTTTCAAAAGGACGTCATTTGAATTGAGAAACATCAACTGGCATAAGGAAAATCGATCAAACGCATTCGGATTATGTCGACACATTATCATAACAATCCATGGGTCATATGAGACGTGTATGAGTCAACCCCACCTTAATTGGAGGCACGATGTGACCAGAATCACTCTAAGTGGCTCTCTTTTGCTTAAAATGGACAACAATTTAAGTACATACAGAAAACTGACCAAACGCATTCGGTTTCCATTGAAAACTTTAGGAGAAAGATTCATGGGTCATATGTGACGTGTATGAATCAACCCTGCCTCAATCTGAGACGTGGTGTGGCCGTCACCACTCAAAGTGTCTGCCTTTTCTTTCAAAAGGACGTCATTTTAATTGAAAAACATCAACTGGCATACGGAAAACCGACCAAACGCATTCGAATTGTGTCGATACATTAGAAAAATTATGAATGGGTCATATGTGACATGTAAGAGACAACCCTGCCTCAATCCGAGGTGCGGTGTGGCCACCACCACTCAAAGTGTCTGTCTTTTGTTTCAAAAGGACGTCATTTGAAGTGAAAAACATCAACTAGCATATGGAAAACCAACTAAAAACATTCGGATTGTGTTGATACATTAGAAAAATGATCCATGGGTCATATGTGATGTGTACGAGTCAACCCCGCCTTAATTAGAGGGACGGTGTGGCCGGAATCACTCTAAGTGGCTCTATTTTGCTCAAAATGGACAGCATTTTAAGTACATACATAAAACTGACCAAACTCTTTCGGATTGTGTCGATACATTAGCACAACGATCCATGGGTCATATGTGACATGTACGAGTCAGCCCCTCCTCAATCCAAGGCGCGGTGTGGCCGCCACCACTCAATGTGTACGTCTTTTGTTTCAAAAGGATGACATTTTAATTGAAAAACATCAACTGGCATACGGAAAACTGACAAACGCATTCTGATTGTGTCAATACATTAGCACAATGATCCATGGGTCATATGTGACGTGTAAGAGTCAACCCCGCCTCATTCCGAGGTGTGTTGTGGCCACCACCACTCAATGTGTCTGTCTTTTGTTTCAAAGGGACATCATTTTAATTGAAAAACATCAACTGACATACGGAAAACCGACAAACGCATTCAAGTTGTGTCGATACATTAGCACAACGATCCATGAGACATATGTGGCATGTACGAGTCAACCCCGCCTCAATCCGAGGTGCGGTGTGGTCGGCACCACTCAATGTGTCTGTCTTTTGTTTCAAAAGGACGCCATTTTAAGTAAAAATATCAACTGGCATACGGAAAAGCGACCAAACGCATTTGGATTGTGTTGATACTTTAGCACAACGATCCATGGGTCATATGTGACATCTAAGAGTCAACCTCACCATAATTTGTGGCACGGTGTGGCCGGAATCACTCTAAGTGGCTCTCTTTTGTTTTAAATGGACAACATTTTAAGTACATACGGAAAACCGACCAAACGCATTCGGTTTCCATTGAAACTCTAGGAGAACGATCCATGGGTCATATGTGATGCATACGAGTCAACCCCGCCTCAATCTGAGGCGCGGTTTGGTCGACACCACTCAAAGTGTCTGCCTTTTGTTTCAAAAGGAGGTCATTTTAATTGAAAAACATCAACTGGCATATGGAAAACCGACAAACGCATTTCAATTGTGTCGATACTTTTGCACAATGATCCATGGTTCATATGTGACATTTACGAGTCAACCCCGCCTCAATCCGAGTCGTGGTGTGGCCGGCACCACTGAAAGTGTCTGTCTTTTGTTTCAAAAGGATGTAATTTTAATTGAAAAAAATAAACTGGCATACAGAAAAAGGGACCAAATGCATTCGTATTGTGTCGATACATTAGCACAATGATACATGGGTCATATGTGACGTGTACGAGTCAACCCTGCCTCAATCCAAGGAGCGGTGTGGCCTCCACAACTCAAAGTGTCTGTCTATCGTTTCAAAAGGACGACATTTGAAGTGAAAAACA
This sequence comes from Viscum album, assembly GCA_963277665.1. Taxonomy (NCBI): domain Eukaryota; kingdom Viridiplantae; phylum Streptophyta; class Magnoliopsida; order Santalales; family Viscaceae; genus Viscum; species Viscum album. The sequence continues at coordinate 597,572,037 of OY728135.1, read as the reverse complement.
TCAACTGGCATACAGAAATCCAACCAAATGCATTATTATTGTGTTGATACTTTAGCACAAGGATCCATGGGTCATATGTGACGTGTACGAGTCAACCTCGCCTTAATATGAGGCATGGTGTGGCCGAAATCACTCTAAGTGACTCTCTTTTGCTTAAAATGGACAACAATTTAAGTACATACGGAAAACCGACCATACGCATTCAGTTTCCCTTGAAACATTAGGAGAACGATCCATGGGTCATATTTGACATGTACGAGGAAACTCCGCCTCAATATGAGGTGCGGTGTGGCCGACACCACTCAAAGTGTCTGCCTTTGGTTTCAAAAGGACGTCATTTTAATTGAAAAAAGCAATTGGCATACAGAAAACCAGCCAAACACATTAGGATTGTGTCGATACATTAGAAAAACAATACATGGGTCATATGGGACGTGTACGAGTCAACTCATCCCCAATCTAAGGCATGGTGTGGCCACCACCACTCAAAGTGTCTGCCTTTTGTTTCAAAACGACGTCATTTTAATTGAAAAACAACAACTGGCCTACGGAAAACCGACAAACGCATTCGGATTGTGTCGATACTTTAGCACAACGATCCATGGGTCATATGTGATGTGTATGAGTCAAATACGCCTCAATCCGAGGCGCGGTGTGGCCAGCACCACTCAAAGTGTCGGTCTTTTGTTTCAAAAGGACATCATTTTAAGTGAAAAATATCAACTAGCATACTGAAAAGCGACCAAATGCATTCGGATTGTGTCGATAATTTATAACAATGATCCATGGGTCATATGTGACGTGTAAAAGTCAACCCCGCCTTAATCTGAGGCACGGTGTGGCCGTAATCACTCTAAGTGGCTCTTTTTTGATTAAAATGGTCAACATTTTATGTACATACGGAAAACCGAACAAACGCATTCGGTTTCCATTCAAACATTATGAGAACGATGCATGGGTCATATGGGATATGTTAAAGTCAACTCCACCTCAATATGAGGCGTGGTGTGGCCGCATCCACTCAAAGTGTCTGCCTTTTGTTTCAAAAGGACATCATTTTAATTGAATAACATCAACTGGCATACGGAAAACCAACCAAACGCATTCAGATTGTGTCGATACATTAGCACAACGATCCATCGGTCATATGTGAGGTGTAAAAGTCAACCCCGCCTCAATCTGAGGCGCGGTGTGGGCACCACAACTCAAAGTGTCTGCCTTTTGTTTCAAAAGGACTTCATTTTAATTTAAAAACATCAACTGGCATACGGAAAACTGACAAACGCATTCGGATTGTGTCGATACTTTAGCACAGCGATCCATGGGTCATATGTGACGTGTACGAGTCAACCCCGCCTCAATCTGAGTCACGGTGTGGCCGGTACCACTCAAAGTTTCTGTCTTTTGTTTCAAAAGGTTGTCAATTTAATTGAAAAAAATGAACGGGCATACGGAAAAGGGACCAAATGCATTCATATTGTATCGATACATTAGAACAACGATCCATGGGTCATATGTGACGTGTACGAGTCAACCCCGCCTCAATCCGAGACGTGGTGTGGCCGCCACAACTCAAAGTGTCTATCCTTCGTTTCAAAAGGATGTAATTTGAAGTGAAAAACATCAACTAGCATATGGAAAACCAACCAAACACATTAGGATTGTGTCGATACTTTATCACAAGGATCCATGGGTCATATGTGAAGTGTACGAGTCAACCCCGCCTTAATATGAGGCACGGTGTGGCCGAAATCACTCTAAGTGTCTCTCTTTTTCTTAAAATGGATAACAATTTAAGTACATACGGAAAACTAACCAAACGCATTCATTTTCCCTTGAAACATTAGGAGAAAGATCCATGGGTCATATGTGACATGTACGAGGCAACTCCGCCTCAATCTGAGGTGCGGTGTGGCCGGAAACACTCAAAGTGTCTGCCTTTTGTTTCAAAAGGACGTTATTTTAATTGACAAACATCAATTGGCATACGGAAAACCATCTAAACACATTCATATTGTGTCGATACATTAGAAAAATAATGGGTCATATGTGACGTGTACGAGTCAACCCCGCCTCAATCCGAGGCGTGGTGTGGCCACCACCACTCAAAGTGTCTGCCTTTTATTTCAAAAAAATGTTATTTTAATTGAAAAACATCAACTGGCATACGGAAAACCGACAAACACATTCGGATTGTGTCGATACTTTAGCACAACGATCCATGGGTCATATGTCACCTGTACGAGTCAAATCCACCTCAATCCGAGGCGCGGTGTGGCCAGCACCACTCAAAGTGTATGTCTTTTGTTTCAAAAGGATGTCATTTTAAGTGAAAAATATCAACTAGCATACAGAAAAGCAACCAAATGAATTCGTATTGTGTCGATACATTAGCACAATGATCCATGGGTCATATGTGACGTGTACAAGTCAAACCCACCTTAATCTGAGGCACGGTGTGGCCGTAATCACTCTAAGTGGCTCTCTTTTGTTTAAAATGGACAACATTTTAAGTACATACAGAAAACTGACAAACGCATTCGGTTTCCATTCAAACTTTAGGAGAACGATCCATGGGTCATATGTGACATGTACAAGTCAACTCCGCCTCAATTTGAGGTGTGGTGTGGCCAGAACCACTCAATGTGTCTGCCTTTTGTTTCAAAAGGACGTCATTTTAATTAAAAAACATCAACTGGCATATGGAAAACCGACCAAACGCATTCGGATTGTGTCGATACATTAGCACAACGATCCATGGGTCATATGTGATGTGTAGAAGCCAACCCCGCCTCAATATGAGGCGCGGTGTGTGCACCACAACTCAAAGTGTCTGCCTTTTGTTTCAAAAGGACGTCATTTTAATTGAAAAACATCAACTAGCATATGGAAAACTGACCAAACACATTCGTATTGTGTCGATACTTTAGCACAATGATCCATGGTTCATATGTGATGTGTACGATTCAACCCCGCCTCAATCTGAGGAGCAGTGTGACCAGAATCACTTTAAATGGCTCTCTTTTGCTTAAAATGGACAACAATATAAGTACAAACGGAAAACCGACCAAATGCATTTGGTTTCCATTGAAAACTTTAGGAGAACGACTCATGGGTCATATTTGATGTGTACGAATCAACCCCGCCTCAATCTGAGACGCGGTGTGGCCGGCACCACTCAAAATGTCTGCCTTTTGTTTCAAAAGGATGTCATTTTAATTTAAAAACATCAACTGGCATACGGAAAACTGACCAAATGAATTTGGATTGTGTCGATACATTAGAACAACGATGAATTGGTCATATGTGACGTGTAAGAATCAACCCCACCTTAATCTGAGGCGCGGTGTGGCTGCCACCAATCAAAGTGTCTATCTTTTGTTTCAAAAGGACGCCATTTGAAGTGAAAAACATCTACTGGCATACGAAAAACCGACCAAACGCATTCAGATTGTGTCAATATTTTAGAACAACGATCCATGGGTCATATGTGACGTGTACGAGTCAACCCTACCTTAATTTGAGGCATGGTGTGGCCGTAATCACTCTAAGTGGATCACTTTTGCTTAAAATGGACAACATTTTAAGTACGAATGGAAAACTGACCAAACGCATTCGGATTGTGTCGATACATTAGCACAACGATCCATGGGTCATATGTGACGTGTAAGAGTCAACCCCGCCTCAATCTGAGATGCGGTGTGGCCAGCACCACTCAAAGTGTCTACCATTTGTTTAAAAAGGATTTCATTTTAATTGAAAAACATCAATTGGAATACATAAAACTGACCAAATGCATTCGAATTATGTCGATACATTAGCACAAAGACGAATGGGTCATATGTGATGTGTACGATTCAACCCCGCTTCAATTCGAGGCGCGGTGTGGCCACCACCACTCAAAGTGTCTGTCTTTTGTTTCAAAAGGACGTCATTTGAAGTGAAAAACATCAACTGGCATATGGAAAACTGACCGAACGCATTCAGATTGTGTTGAGACTTTATAACAACGATCCATGGGTCATATGTGATGTGTATGAGTCAACCCCACCTTGATTTGAGGCACAGTGTGGCCGGAATCACTCTAAGTGGCTCTCTTTCGCTTAAAATGGGCAACATTTTAAGTACACACGGAAAGCCAACCAAACGCATTCGGATTGTGTCTATATGTTAGCAAAATGATCCATGGGTCATATGTGACGTGTATGAGTCAACTCCGCCTCAATCCGAGGCATGGTGTGGCCGCCACCACTCAAAGTGTCTGTCTTTTGTTTCAAAAGGACGTCATTTTAATTGAAAACATCAACTGGCATACGTAAAACTGACAAACACATTCTTATTGTGTCGATAATTTAGCACAATGATCCATGGGTCATATTGACATGTATGAGTGAACCCTGCCTCAATCAGAGGCATGGTGTGTCCTCCACCAATCAATGTGTCTATCTTTTGTTTCAAAGGGATGTCATTTTAATTGAAAAACCTCAACTGGAATACGTAAAACTGACAAACGCATTCGGATTGTGTCGATACTTTAGCACAATGATCCATGGGTCATATGTGACGTGTACGAGTCAACCTCGCCTCCATCCAAGGTGCGGTATGGCCGGCACCACTCAAAGTGTCGGCCTTTTGTTTCAAAAGGATGTCATTTTAATTGAAAAACATGAACTGGCATACGGAAAAGTGACCAAACACATTCGGATTGTGTAGATACATTAGCATAATGATTAACGGGTCATATGTGACATGTAAGAGTCAACCCCGCCTCAATCCGATGTGTGGTGTGGCCGCCACAACTCGAAGTGTCTGTCTTTTGTTTCAAAAGGACGTCATGTGAAGTGAATAACATCAACTGGCGTACGGAAAACCGATCAAACGCATTCGGATTGTGTCGATACTTTAGCACAACGATCCATGGGTCATAAGAGACGTGTACGAGTAAACCTAGCCTTAATCTGAGGCACGGTGTGGATGGAATCACTCTAAGTGTCTCTCTTTTTCTTAAAATGGACAACAATTTAAGTACATACGGAAAACTGACCAAACGCATTCGGTTTCCCTTGAAACTTTAGGAGAACGGTCCATGGGTCATATGTGACGTGTACGAGTCAACCCCGCCTCAATCCGAGGCGCAGTGTGAACGACACCACTCAAAGTTCTAATTTTTGTTTCAAAAGGACGTCATTTTAATTGAAAAACATCAACTGGAATACGAAAAACTGACCAAACGCATTCGGATAGGGTTGATACATTAGAAAAACGATCCATGGGTCATATGTGATGTGTACGAGTCAACCACGCCTCAATCTGAGGCTCGGTGTGGCCGCCACCACTAAACGTGTTTGCCTTTTGTTTCAAAAGGACGTCATTTTAATTGAAAAACATCAACTGGCATACGGAAAACCGACAAATGCATCCGGATTGTATCAATACTTTAGCACAACGATCCATGGGTCATATGTGACATGTACGAGTCAACTCCTCCTCAATAAGAGGTGTGGTGTGTCCGGAACCACTCAAAGTGTCTGTCTTTTGTTTCAAAAGGACGTCATTTTAAGTGAAAAATATCAACTGGCATATGGAAAAGTGACCAAATGAATTCGGATTATGTCGATACATTATCAAAATGATCCATGGGTCACATGTGACATGTATGAGTCAAACTCGCCTTAATCTGAGGCATAGTGTGGCCGGAATCACTTTAAGTGGCTCTCTTTTGTTTAAAATTGACCACATTTTAAGTACATACGAAAAACCGACCAAAAGCATTCGGTTTCCATTAAAACATTAGGAGAACGACCCGTGGGTCATATGTGACATGTACGAGTCAACTCTGCCTCATTCCGAGGCGTGGTGTGGCCGGCACCAATCAAAGTGTCTGCCTTTTGTTTCAAAAGGACGTCATTTTAATTGAAAAACATCAACTGACATACGGAAAACCGACCAAATGCATTCGGATTGTGTCGATACATTAGCACAACAAACCATGGGTCATATGTGATGTGTACAAGTCAACCCCACCTCAATCTGAGGCGCGGTGTGGCCACCACCACTCAAAGTGTCTGCCTTTTGTTTCAAAAGGACGTCATTTTAATTGAAAAACATCAACTGGCATATAGAAAACCGACCAAAAGCATTCGGTTTGTGTCGATACTTTACCACAATGATCCATGGGTCATATGTGACATGTACGATTCAACCCCGCCTCAATCTGAGGTGCGGTGTGGCCACCACCACTCAAAGTGTCTGTCTTTTGTTTCAAAAGGATGTCATTTGAAGTGAAAAACATCAACTGGCATACGAAAAACCGACCAAACGCATTTGGATTATGTCGATACATTATCAAAACGATCCATGGGTCATATGTGACATGTACGAGTCCACCCCACCTTAATTGGTGGCACGATGTGACCAGAATCACTCTAAGTGGCTCTCTTTTGCTTAAAATGGACAACAATTTAAGTACATTCGGAAAACCGACCAAACGCATTCAGTTTTCGTTGAAAAGTTTAGGAGAATGATTCATGGGTCATTTGTGACGTGTAAAAATCAACCCCACCTCAATCTGAGACGCGGTGTGGCCGGCACCACTCAAAGTGTCTGCCTTTTGTTTCAAAAGGACGTCATTTTAATTGAAAAACATCAATTGGCCTACGGAAAACTGATCAAACGCATTTGGATTGTGTCGATACATTAGCACACCGATTAATGGGTCATACGTGACTTGTACAAGTCAACCCCGCCTCAATCCGAGGTGCGGTGTGGCCACCACCACTCAATGTGTCTATCTTTTGTTTCAAAAGGACATCATATGAAGTGAAAAACATCAACTGACATATGGAAAACCAAACAAATGCATTAGGATTGTGTCGATACTTTAGAACAATGATCCATGGGTCATATGTGACGTGTCTGAGTCAACCCCACCTTAATTTGAGGCACGGTGTGGACGGAATCACTCTAAGTGGCTCTCTTTTGCTTAAAATGGACAACATTTTAAGTACACATGGAAAACCAACCAAACGCATTCGGATTGTGTTGATACATTAGAACAAAGATCCATGGGTCATATGTGACGTGTATGAGTCAATCCCGCCTCAATCCGAGGCTCGGTGTGGCCGCCACCACTCAAAGTGTCTGCCTTTTGTTTCAAAAGGATGTCATTTTAATTGAAAAACATCAATTGGCATACAAAAAACACACAAACGCATTCTGATTGTGTCAATAAATTAGAACAACGATCCATGGGTCATATGTGACGTGTACGAGTCAACCCTGCCTCAATCCGAGGCATGGAGTGACTGCCACCACTCAATGTGTCTGTCTTTTGTTTCAAAGGGACGTCATTTTAATTGAAAAACATCAACTGACATATGGAAAACCGACAAACGCATTCAGATTGTGTCGATACTTTAGCACAACGATCCATGGGTCATATGTGATCTGTACGAGTCAAGCCCGCCTCAATCTGAGGCGTGGTGTGGTCGGTACCACTCAAAGTGTACGTCTTTTGTTTCAAAAGAACGTCATTTTAAGTGAAAAATATCAACTGGCATACGGAAAACAGACCAAACGCATTCGGATTGTGTCGATACTTTAGCACAATGATCCATGGGTCATATGTGATGTTTATGTGTCAACCCTGCCTTAATATGAGGCACGGTGTGGCCGGAATCACTCTATGTGGATCTCTTTTTCTTAAAATGGACAACAATTTAAGTACATACGGAAAACCGACCAAACACATTCGGTTTCCCTTGAAATGTTAGGAGAATGATCCATGGGTCATATGTGACGTGTACGAGTCAACTACGCCTCAATCCGAGGCATGGTGTGGCCGACACCATACAAAGTTTCTGTCTTTTGTTTCAAAAGGATGTCATTTTAATTGAAAAACATCAAATGGCATACGGAAAACTGACCAAATGCATTCTTATTATGTCGATACATTAGAAAAACGATCCATGGGTCATATGTGATGTTTACGAGTCAACCCTGCCTCAATCCGAGGCACGGTGTGGCCGCCACCACTCAAAGTGTCTGCCTTTTGTTTCAAAAGGACGTCATTTTAATTGAAAAACATCAAATGGCATACGGAAAACCGACAAAAACATTCGGATTGTGTAGATACTTTATCAAAACGATCCATGGGTCCTATGTGACGTGTAATAGTCAAATCCACCTCAATCCGAGGCATGGTGTGGCTGGAACCACTCAAAGTCACTGTCTTTTGTTCCAAAAGGATGTCATTTTAAGTGAAAAATATCATCTGTCATACGGAAAAGCGACCAAATTCATTTGTATTGTGTCGATACTTTAGTAAAACGATACATGGGTCATATGTGACGTGTAAGAGTCAACCCCGTCTTAATCGGAGGCACGGTATGGCTGGAATCACTCTATGTGTCTCTCTTTTGTTTAAAATGGACAACATTTAAAGTTCATACAGAAAACCGACCAAACACATTCCGTTTCCATTCAAACTTTAGGAGAACAATACATGGGTCATATGTGACATGTACGAGTCAACTCCGCCTCAATCTGAGGCGTGGTGTGCCCGTAACCACTCAATTTGTCTGCCTTTTGTTTCAAAAGGACGTCATTTTAATTGAAAAACATCAAATCGCATACGGAAAACCGACCAAATGCATTCGGATTTTGTCGATACATTATCACAACGATCCATGGTTCATATGTGACATGTAAAAGTCAACCCCTCCTCAATCTGAGGAGTGGTGTGGACACCACCACTCAAAGTTTCTGCCTTTTGTTTTAAAACGACGTCATTTTAATTGAAAAAAATAAACTGGCATACGGAAAACCAACCAAACGCATTGGATTGTGTCGATACTTTAGAACAACAATCCATGGGTCATATGTGACGTGTATGATTCAACCTCGCCTCAATCCGAGGTGCGGTGTGGCCTCCACCACTCAAAGTGTCTGTCTTTTGTTTCAAAAGGACGTCATTTGAAGTGAAAAACATCAACTGGCATACGAAAAAATGAAAAAATTCATTCGTATTGTGTCGCTACATTATCACAACGATCCATGGGTCACATGTGATGCGTACGAGGAAACCCCACCTTAATCGGAGGCACAGTGTGACTAGAATCACTCTAAGTGGCTCTCTTTTGTTTAAAATGAACAACATTTTAATTACATATGGAAAACCGACCAAACACATTGGATTTTGGTTGAAACTTTAGGAAAACGATCCATGGGTCATATGTGACGTGTACGAATCAACCTCGCGTCAATCTGAGATGCGGTGTGGCCGACACCACTCAAATTGTCCGCCTTTTGTTTCAAAAAAGACGTCATTTAAATTGAAAAACATCAACTGGCATATGAAAACCAACCAAATGTATTCGGATTGTGTTGATACATTATCACAACTATCCATGGGTCATATGTGACGTGTACGAGTCAACCCCGCCTCAATATGAAGCACGGTGTGGCCGGTAGCACACTAGGTGTATGTATTTTGTTTAAAATGGACATCATTTCACTTAAAAATATATGGTATTCAAAAAACCGATCAAATAATGAATTTACATCCATATTCCACATATAATTGTCATCTAAATTTTAAATTGAATTCTAAATGAATTATGTATATTTATAATTACGTTATGAATTCAAATTTAATTGTGGATGTTTATAGTTCCAGCATTATATGTTAAATGTCTATGAATTTGTTCTCTATATGTAAGTGTTAGTTGGTTATTGAAGGTACACTAATTGTATATGTATGTGTTAGTTTATTGCAGGTAAAATAATTGGATTGAAACTGAGAGGGCTGGTGGGCAAATTGGAGAGCTGGTGGGCAAATTAAAGAGGTGTTGGGCAAATTGCAGAGGTGTTGTTCAATTTTCCCCAACATAGGCTATGCCAACGGTTTGAAACCGTTGGCATTGCATGTCTAGCTTTTGTTTTACCAATGGTTCATAGAACCGTTGGTAAAACACTTTTCCCAATGGTTTCTAAACCATTGGGAAAGAACAGATCTTGGGTTTTTTCCAACGGTTTTGGAAAACCGTTGGGAAAAACATGGTAATTTTCTACACTCTATCCCAACGGTTGATAACCGTGGGGAAAAAGCTTTCCCAATGGTGTGCCAGAACCATTGGGATAGGGTAATATTTCTCCACCCTATCCCAACAGTTCACTGTAAACCATTGGGAAATGATTTTCCCAATGGCTTACTTCTCTACGGTTTGTAGAACCGTTGGTATAACATATACCAACGGTTCTGCAGCCATTCCCAACAGTTCTAAACTGTTGGGAAATGATGCATTTCCAATAGTGATTTCATCAATTTTAGTTGGTATTATTCTATTATTCTTGAAGTTACTAATTTATAAAATTTAGGTTTTTGAACATAATGTTTTATTTGAAGTTTATTGGTACAATCATATGGGTTTAGGTTCGTTTTCACTACATTGTGGTGAAACAGTGGTGCAGTTGAAGTTTCTCACAAGGATTTGAGGGTTTTGAAATATATAGAAGGTGATTACATGTGTACGAATTGTAGAATGAGTTATATTTCTGGATTTATATATTATTTATGTTTCTATATTTCTATTTTAGTTCAAAAACTATATTTGGTTACATTTGTTTAGTGGTTGATTTTTAAGTGCCAATTTTGTGTGAAAATAGGTGTTTTTACTTATGCATTCCGGGTTGAACCAATTGGTATTATTTTATAATTCATGGAATGGAATCATAATTCTTTTTTAGTTCATAAATTTCTAGTTTGGTGTAATATTGGGATGCATTATGTGGTAAAATAGAGATTTTAAATGGATTTTGTGTGCAATGATTGTTTATAACTTTTATAACTGTTTTATGGAAATTATAAGCATTTGATTGAGATATAAAAATAGTAAAAATCATGTATATCTATTGTTTTGATCATGTAGGACAAGAAATGGTATTATTATATGTAAATGGAATTTTTTTAGCTTGTGAGTCATGTTTGAGAACAAAGAGGGAAACCCGGGTATCTAAGTGGGCTGACGTGTACTAGCATGCTAGTGATCTGGAGTGGTTTTGTCCATGATTCACTAAGAATGTTTGACATTGAAATCACTAAAAAAAATATTATGATGATGGTTATGGGGACCACTAGGTTATGGGTGATTCCACTACTAGTGTATCACACATGAGAACAAATATTATTATGGTTAATTTCACAACGAGATGTGAGGTACCTAGGGCTCACAAATACCTAGTGCCTATGGGTGTTCATATGTTCAGTGATCATTGACTATTTGGCATTTATAATTCAATTATGTTCTATTTGGATGGAAAATTCAGTAGATTAAATTTTTTATCTAAATGTACCTATTCTTTATGGTTACCCTCTTTGAAAACTAATGTCATTTAAAAGATGCACATTAAGAAATTATTGCTACCATTATTTGTTTTTAACACTTACAAAAATTTTATCTTATAATGCTTGTCACCTCCAATATATGGGTGGGATACTATTGGGATTAGGGTAACACCCTACTTACACTTTTCAGTGTATGTAGACTTGGTTAATTTTGACATGGGTAAGGGAAAGGTTTTTGGAGATGGCATTTTGTGTTGCTAGTTTCTTCTGTTGTGCGGTGTTGTGGAGATGAATCATGGGTGAGGACCCCTTGTCACATGGTGGTTTTGGGATACGTGTTTTGATATTTTTGTAGTTTTTGGCCCCTTGTGTCATGCTAAAAACCTTGTATTCAGTTCGGAATTTTTAATTAAGGCATCTTTGGCATGAATTTTTAAATTTGTTTATTTTTGCTTGTTTTTGGTTGTCTTATGTATCATATTTTGGGTAAATCATTCCCAAACCATTATTTATGATACGAAGGCACTTGTGCCAACCCTTGGGAGTGAGGAATTCCCTTTGGGCCTTTCCAGTGGCTGGGTTTGGTGTCGGTAATGATGATGATCATATTCTGTTCGTGAAAAAATACTATCAATGGCTGTTAATGATTTTGGGTTATATTATTATTAATGGATGGGTCGGGCTAGAAAGGATCTGGATATATCAGGGCTCAGATTTTTGGTTATGAGTAGGGTGCCTAGTCCTCACAACTCGGGACTTACCCCGAGTCACCTTGGGACATTTGAATTTTTTTGTTTTGATTCACTTCCAAGTGAGATGTGTGGGATGCATACTACATGTGGACATCGGGTGGGGGTGAGGTAGTTGCTTATTTTATTGTTTTAATGTGATTAGATTTTTTATATCTGATTTTATTGATGATATTTTTAAAATTGTTGTACTAATTTCTTTCTTGTGACTATTTTCCTTTTTAGCAGCATGCCTCCCCAGAAAACTCACATGCACCCATGGGATGAATCCGGGGAGAGTTCTCCTTCACTGATTGATGAGAGGCTAGTAGAGGCTCTGGATTGGGCTATGCATGATCTGAGACAAGGAAGGTATCCTGTTTCAACTATCATTAGGGAATATGAGACTTTTCCTATGAAGGAAAATGTGTATGTGTTTCTGAAAAACAATCCTCATACATTCTGAGGTAGCATAGAACCCTGGGAAGTTTAGGAGGTGATTGAAAAGATCGTACACATGTTTGAGTTCCTAAACAAACCTTAGGGGGTCAAGGAAAAATGTGACACTTTTCTATTAGAGGTCTTCATCTGAAGGTGGTTGGAATTAGTGATTTAGGATGGGAAGAACAATAAGACGAGCTGGAATGACCTCATGGTTATCCTCCACGACAAGTATTTCCTTGTATTTTTGGAACATGCTAGATCTCGAGAGTTTATGGAACTTGTTTAGGGGGGTCTTCCATTGACGGATTATGACAATTGTTTTGATGAGTTCATACTGTATGCTTTAGAATTGGTCTCTAATGAGTAGATGAAGGCCCAGAAGATCAATAGGGGTCTTTGACCATAGACATATTCCCAGATCATCTTTTTCTAGATGAAACCTTATGCAAAGGTGGTTGAATGGGAATGTATGATGAAGATCAAATGTAAAAATATGGGTAGTTTTTCTAGGATGATATCAGTTCTGCGAAGTGGTGGCTCTTCTAATAGAAAAATGAAGTGGTAGGAGTAAGTAAAAGAGGGATGTGGCTACTTAGGCCAACCTAACAGGTAGTTTTCTTGGGTTTATTCTGATGCGAGGTACATTGTGTACCAGAAGTGTTGGAGGATAGGGAACAACCGACCAGAATGTATTTTTTCTCCATATCCTTGTTATAAGTGTGGTGGTATGATAAAATTTCATTTATTTTTCAGGATGGCACATCCAATCCACAGTGGGGTAGGATCATTGTCTTTTAGGGGAGTTCCAGATCATTTATAGCCATAGAGGATCAGGGGATCATAGTTTGGTTGCCATGGCAGCCGGTTCGGATCATTTATGGGAAGATCCAGATCAGATAACATCTATAAACTAGCATTCATTCTCAATAAGAGACCATACATCTTCATGCAATGGATCATGCACCACCTGGATTAGTGGTGGGACCATCGACAGTTTGTTGTACCGTTTTTATTGCAGCTTCTATAGATGTTTCTCTTTTTGATTCTAGTTCCTCTGTTTCATTCATCTCTTCTCATTTTGTGATCATTCTGAATTTTCCAACTGATCTTTTTTCTTTTGCGATGGAGTTGGTGACAGAACTGGGAAAGAAGCAGTAGGGTCTCAGGTTCCCGTCGTGTGTGCTTTGCGTGTCAGGGGTTTAGATGGAGTTAGACCACCGAATCATAGATATGGAACTATTTGACATGATAGTAGACATGGATTGGATGGTAAAATTTCATGTTCAATTCTATTTCTATAGGTGATGGGTTAGTTTCCTTGCACCGGTTTGGATTATTCAAGTTTCGTTTAGGTATGGGATCCTCGGTCGGGTCACATAAAACATTCACTCCTAGAGTTGGGGAATCATTTCTTATAGTTATCATCACTCTCGCTAGAGGAATATGTTCATGCTCTTGAAGGTGGAATACCTCGTGTAGTGGATGATTTTCTTGAGTTATTCCGATAGAAATTTTCAAGCTTACCCCCTAAGAGGTACATGGAGTTATCAATTGACTTGGTCCTGGGAACACAACTCATATCTCATACCTCCTGATGGAATTAAATATTTAACTAGACAATTTAGAATCTAAAGGATTCATTTGCCTAAGCATCTCTCCTTAGGCCGCTCTTATTCTATTTTCAAAGAAGGTCGATGGTTCCTTCTGGTTGTGTATTGATTATCGGAAGGCAAAAATGGTAACCATCAAGAAAAAAATATCATTTTCCCTAAATAATTGACTTGTTTGATAGGATTATGGGAGGAAAGTGGATTGTTAAAAATAGACTTTCATTCAGGTAACCACCAACTCAGGGTGAAAAAGTCAGATATCCTGAGGATAGCCATCTAAAGAAGTTACATCCGATTGAAGTACATGGTCATTCCCTTTGTATTGACAAATTATCTAGTGGTATTTATGGAACTCATGAATAGGGTGTTCCCCCAGTATCTCAACTCTGTTGCTGTGGTATTTTTGGATGAAATCTGGGATTCCTTTGGATCTGAGGAAGAACATTTTCAAAATTTATAGATCATTTTTGTCACTTTTCGGGATCACTGCCTTTATGAAACTGTGTGAAAGTGCACCTTACGAATTAGTGAGGTTAAGTTTCTAGGTAATGTGATCTTGAAGTAGGGGGTTTTAGTGGACCCTAACAAAATCAGTGTAGTTATGTAATTGGAGTATCCAAAGAACGTGTTATAGATCATAAGTTTCCTCATTTTGGATGGATACTACAAGATGTTTTTTTAGGATTTCTCTAAGATTTATTTTCAAACAACTGTGCTCACCCGGAAAGGGGTGAATTTTTTATGGCGCCTAGAATGTCTGGTATACTTTGGTGATTTTAAGGGGCGCTTGAATACCCCCCTCATGCATATTTTTTCCGAGGCTTTAAAGGGTTATGTGTTGTATTGTGATTCTTTAGGTTTTGGTCTCGGGTGTATGATTATGCAGGGTGGTAACATTTTGGTGCATGTTTATATCCAACTCTTACCACATGAAAACAATTATCTGACCCATGGCGTAGACATAGCAGTTGCGATGGATTCACTGGAGATGTAGTGTCACTACCTCTTTGGGGATAATTTTTTGGTCTACTCTGACCACAAAATCTGGGCCGACATATTTCCATAGAAGGATCTAAATCTAAGACAGCGTAGCTGGATAGAGTAGCTGTAGGGGTTCAACTTTGACATTGTCTATACTCTGGTAAAGGGTAATTTTGTGGTAGATTATTTGAGTAAAAAAGTACCAGTGCAATCTTTGATGAAGTTTAGTGATGAGTGGACTCTAATGGGGCTATGTTTTCATATGCATGTGGAGGACAAGAGAATATTATAGGTGTGTTCATGGTAGGAATTCAATTTAACACTTCTCACATGGAGTTGATTCAATGACAATAGCCCATCGATTAGATCTATTAGTGGTCAAGGCTATTTTTTCATGGTGGGGAGACAAATTTTTATTGTTCATTGTCTCCCAAGGGAATATTTTGCTTTATGGGACGTTTAGTAGTTTTGTTATATCGGCGGAATGTGGTGGTGTAGGATACCCACCAATATAATTTGGTTGTCCATATACTTGCCACCAAAATGTATTGTGATGTGTGATGACAGTTCTGGTGGCCAGGTATGAGACCGGACATAGATGACTTCGTTTTGAGATGCTAAACATGCCAGCAGGTGAAAGTGGAGCACCAAAGGCCCTCCAATTTTCCCCATCCGTTACCCATTCCTCTCCCGACGTGGGATGAGGTTATCATGGACTATATTTTCAGCCTAACACTTACATCTAGGGGTAATAATTCCATTTGGGTAGTGATTGATTGTCTGGAAATTAATCCCACTTCATTCTAATTAATGATACTGCAAAAATGGATGAGTTGGGTCATTTGTATCTCCAAGAGGTAGTAAGGATTCCTGGTATGAAATTTTTAGTTGTATCAAATAGATACCCCACCCATTTCACTTCTCATATTTGGGATGGAATATTGAAGGCCTTGGGGTCTCAAGTTAAAATGAGGATGGCATACCATACATAATTGGCTGGTCAGACAGATCGGGTGAATCAGATTTTGGAGGACATGATGTGTGCATGTGTATTGGACATTGGAGGTTCCTGGGATAACAATTTGGGATTGTATGAGTTTACATATAATAATTTTTACCAATCCCCAATTCTAATTGTTCCATTTGAGGTGCTCTGTGTTCAGCCTTTTCGGCCCCCCCTATGATGGGATAAGGTAGGTGAGACCTCACAATTGTGGCGAAGTCATGTGAAGGAGACTTCTGAGAAGATCACATTGATAAAAAAATCATTTATTCAAATCTAAGAGAAACCATAAATCATATTACTGTCATAGGCATCGGTAACTACGGTATTCGGTGGGTGATAGAGTGTTTCTGAAAGTGGACCCTCGTTTGGGTCATTGTCATTTGGGAATGCAAGGAAAGCTATCTTCGTGGTATTTTGGACATTTTGAGAATACTGAGATGATTCTAAAGGTGTAATATAGGTTTTTTTTCCATTTTAGTTGACATATATCCACAACTTCCTCCATGTCTCACAACTGAATAAGTACAACCTGTATCCATCCCATGTGATGAATTTGGTGGAGTTCGATATAGAGCCTGATCTATCTCTAGTTGGGAGACCACTGCATATTGTGGAATCCTGAGAACAATTGTTTAGAGTGTTGACTATTACTCTTGTTGGAGTCCTCTGGAAGCATGGGACTTTAGATCATGAGACATGGGAGTTTCAGCCTTCAGTCGAATATCAGTTTCCGTTTCTCTTATCTGATTAGGCTTCAAGATGACATTTTATGGGTGGACTGTTTCTATGGTGGAGGTAATTGTAACATAAATGCTTTATTTTAAAGTTATGTTTGATGTAATATGTAATCTTCCTTTGTTTTGGGGGCATTCCATTCATTTTTGGAGGAAATGGTGGGTTTTCATGATTTGGGCCCAACTATGAACTCATTTCCATATTTAACAACAAATTTTGATTCTTTTATAAATGTTTCATTTTTCAACATTTCTCAAACATTAGAATTTCTACATGGGATCCCCTGAAACATTCAAACCCACATATCATTTTTTTCACCTTAAAAACTCTTTATGATTTGAATTAGGGTGATTTAGAAAGCCATTGGGCCAACATGTGATCCCAATTCCATCATTAAAAAAATTAATTATTTAATATTTCATTCATAATTTATTGTTTTCATGTGATTCTAACTCACACACTAATCGAACATCCCTAGGAGCACGCCCATGTTCATTCTTCCCTCTTTTGATCACATTTGCAGTGCGTATTATGGAAAAACTTCTGAGGGTGTCTCAAATCATCTCGATTTGAAAAGGTAATTTTCTTCATCCATAAAACATTCAATATGAAATCTTTTCCCCCATTTTAGTTCCCACATGACCTTATCAACCAAATTAGATCCTCCCTATCAGTTTTGGCTGCTTTTAAATTAAAAAATTGTTGGATTCAGTGACATGTATTGAAGACCTCTCACTTAAGTGTGTTTCCTTCTTTCCTCCTACCATTTTCTTAGTCTTTCTTCCATTTTTTTAGAGATTATTCCATTTTCATAGGGTTTCTTGTATTATTCGTGAAGTTCCCAAATTCCATATTGTAGGTTTCGGAACATAGTGGTGTATTTTGAGATTCTTGGTCCAATCTTGTGGTTTTAGGTTCGTTTTCACTCCCATGTGGTGAAACGATTGTGCGGTTGAAGTTCTACACAACGATTTGAGGGTTTTGAATTATATGGTAGGTGATTCCATGGGTATGAATTTTATAATGAGTTATATTTGTGGATTTATATTTCTATTATATTCTTCGTTCATTATTTTTTATGTGAAAACTATTTTTGGTAGCATTTGTATAGCGATTGATTTTTAAGATGCAATTTGGTAAGAAAATGAATGATTTTACTTGTGAATTCCATTATGTTCCAATTGGTGTTCTTATATAATTCATGGAATGGATTTATAAAAATGTTTTAGCTCTAAAAATTTGGGTTCAGTGTAATATTGGTATGAAATTTGTGTTAAATTATGGATCTTAAATGGATTTTACGTGCAATGTTGTTTTATAACTTATATAATTGTTTTAAGGGAATTTTTAGCATTTGGTTGAGTTATAAATATGGTGAAAATAATGTTTAGATACTATTTTGTAAGACCAAAATTTGTATTTTTATGTGTAAATGTAATTTTCTAACATGTTAAAATTGATTGAGCATGAAGAGGGAAACTCGGTTATCTAGGTGGGCGGATGTGTACTAGCATTCTAGTGACCAGGATGGGTTTTGTCCCTATTTCACATAGAATGCATGGATTTTAAGACACTAAAAAACTATGATTATAATTGTGTTTTGGACATCTAGGTTATGGGTTGTTCCTATACTAGTGTATCATGCATGAAAATAGATACTGTTGTGGTTACATTCACACTGAGAAGTGAGGTACCTAAGGCTCACAACTAACTAGTTCCTAGGGGCAGTCCCATATTGAGTTCTCATTGACTATTTTGAATTTATCATTGGATTATCATGTGCTTGGATGTAAAATTGAGTATCATAAATTTTATATTTAAATTTACTTAATCTATAATGTTACCCCATTTGAAAACTATTTTCATTAAAAATATTCACCTTTAGAAATCATTTCTACCATTCATTTTTTATAACACTTGAATGATTTTTATCATATAATGCTTGCCGTATGGAATTTTGGGGTGGGATACTATTTTTATATGGCTCACATCATACTTACATCTTTGGGTGTAAGTATAATTTGTTATGTTAGACACAGGTAATGGAATGGCTTTTGGAGACGGTGGTTCGGGTTGCTAGTTTATTCCATTGTGTGGTGTTGTGAAGAATGCTCGTGGGTAATGACCCCTTGTCATGTGGCGGTATTTGGGATGAATTTTATATTATTTTTTTAGTTTGGGACACCTAGTTTCATGTTAAAAACCTTGTATTAATTTCTTAAGATTTAATTATTGACGGGTTGGCATATATTTACATATTCGTTTTATTGATAGTCAATTGTTGTCTTTTGTGTCCTAATTATGGTAAATCATCCCCAAACCCTTATTTATGATACCTGTGAACTTTTTATAGCCCCTAGGGATAGGTAACTCCCTTTGTTCATTAATAGGGGACAAGTTTGGTGCCAGTAATGATGTCGACTAGATTCAGTTCGTGACATCCCCCTTAGGAATATGCCTCGAATTAACCCCCTAAATTTCCACGAGTTAAGAAAACTCTCATAGACCATGTTATAATGTTATCATATTTAAGAGTAAACCACAAAATATTTAAATAAAAGGGATATACTCCCCTATGAGACATAAAAAAATATGTGGGATTTGATTCACATATAATTGGGATATGTAGGAATCCTTAATGAGGTTCAAAACAAACACTCCAAACAAAAAAAATTATTTTGGGCCACATTCCTTGAACGGTCTAATCCAACATGGAAACTCATATAATTTCAAGGTTCCTTAGTCTGTATAAGAATGAGTCCCACACCATCCTTTGACTAGCCGCATACTTTCTAGATTCCCTTAGCACATGACATTAAATTGTATTGTTATGTCCTGATCACCCAACCACAAAATGTATTATGTATCCCATTTTTCGACACCATACTATGGGGGTTTTGATTTCATTCACGAGGATAAATTGGTATCCCATTTTTGGGTATGATCCCAACATCAAAAAAACATCTATCTCCTAGGTTGATGATAAATTATAGAGTGATCCACTAAGTGGCCTAAAAAACAGCATCATCATAACAAATTCTAAATAATCTCTAAGTAGGATATGATAGCATACCATTTATGTGGAACCTTGAATACAAAAAAATATATCCATTGATAATGAACATTGACTACATTCATATGATTCTAAATTCCACTCAATCTAATAATTGATTGAAAATTTCAAGAGAAACCTATATTATGATTGGTAAATTTATAACGATTCATGACCATATCATAAATATATAAGAGATTCCTCGAGTAGGGAATAATCCACACCAAAAGTGTGTGATTAGCCTGACCTCTCATCCTATTAACCCATGTATGTTCTTAAGTATCGAAGGTCAAAAAACCAAAAAAATGGATGTCTTTGGAAATGAGGTCCCTTTGGATACAGAACCATTGGATGTTTTTGGATCCATAAATAAATCCAATGGAAACCGTACGGATGTAATGTTTCTTAAGAAGAAATAAATTTCCAAGGGTAAAATATATATCCATGAATTTAGGTTTAATCTCCTTCAATATCCCACTTGAACTGATTCCTCATATATTTTGTTCCAATGCAAATTATATTGAATCATATACAATAAATAATGAAGCTATATACAAAAACCTTTTTTGACCTATTCCATGACACATTCAGAAACCTATCATTAACTTCAACTTCTTTCACATCATATTAAATAACTTTTAAACACCTATCAAAAACACTATTATACGAAATGGAAAACAATTTTAATGCATCCCTCAGAGATAAACCTAATCCATATTTACTCAACGACAAATTTTAACCACTTGAAACTTCAAAACCTTGAATAAAATAAAAATATATGGTTACATATATATATAAGTGAGTGACTCTAGAAAAAATTAAATGACACCCAATAAAGAAAGGGATTGGATGGATTTAAATCAATCATTTGTATCTTTATAATTGTGTCTACAATTCAGTATCATTTGAAATAGATTATTCTCATGTTTCACCTTTGTATAAGATATTAAATGACTATATGACACATAAAATGTCAATTCCATATATGAAACTCATATGTTATTAATTCCCAGATTATAGACTGATATGATCGATGAATAAATTTCATGACATTCAAAATAACAACACATGTCCATTACCTGGATAGAAATAAAATACCTAGGTGATGATATACAATCCCACGGTCTATCTCAATTGAGGACCCATGTTCCAGACTCATCACACAGTAACAACAATCCATTCTCGGTTATTCTCTAATCAATTTCATGATCAAAAAACACCCAATGACACAGTAAATTAGATATGTAAATATATAGACTTAAATATGCAGGCTATCAGAGTATAAAGGTTATCATTCTAGGTTTACCTATAACCTCATAGAATAGGGATTCATATATGTTCCATGAATCACTTGTATACAAGATAAATCTATATTACATTCCATATGTTATACATAGTAGGCCATCTAGAACACAAAATGAATCATATTTATTGTTTTTTCATCATGAGCATAATTAGTATTTGTAATATTGAATCCTACTCAAACTGACCTTATCATTTAATAATAAACTATAATACTCAATGGAAATCATTAAGTAGGATTAAATTAAAGTCATAAATTCAATATTCAATTGTGATTTCACTTTTATAATTGAATATCTATATATACACATATATTGGAAATAAATAAAAATTACAAAATGGAGGATGGATTTAATAAGATATATTTTAATATTCATAAACTCTTCATGAATAATTAATAATACAAACATATTAATTGGTTTATCATATCATATATGATAAATAGATAGATGAGGATTAAGATTGATATAAATTCATGATACTTTTATCTTTATCCATCATTTTTAATTGATGACACATATTTATGTCACCATGTTGGGATAACCTCCCACTAAACAATTTAGTGAGAAACATGTATAAGGTAATCAATTTTGAATAATAGAATGATTTAAAAATCATAGTCTTAACTATTAAACTTCATGAACGTATTCAATCTTCTTAAGTATGCATTAAAAAATGTTATAATGTAAACTTATATTTTATACATAGAACTTATTATATTTTTATCATCATAATCACGGTAACAATATTCTAAAATTTTTTCATTGAAATAAGATAACTAATTAAATTATTGTTTACTGCCCCTTCAAAACTCTATTATTGTAATTTGAAAATTACGAATATATGGTAACTAAATATAACTCCAACATTTCTCTTTAATTAAATACCCTAAAACATTTTATGATAATGTGATAAAAAAATTTCATAGTAACTAATGTAACACTTTAAGTGTGACTTTACCTCTATACCATAAACTAAATTAGAATAAATTATTGACTACTTTGTTATGTTAACTAATGAAACTATTAAAATTTTTATTTGCAAAATACCCTAAACTCTTTTGAGATATATAGTGTAATTCAATTTCATGTTTATTGGTATAATCATTCAAAAATAGTGTCTTCCAATTTTCATGACAAAAAATATAACCCTTTTATGTTTCTATTTGTAATCATGAAATCTAAAATAAATTAATATATTGTGTAAAAACAAGTAAATATTATATTTTTACATTCCTTTAGTAAATAGTGTTTTTCACTTACTAAATGGAAACTAAATGTAACAATTTACATTCTTATTTACATCACATATCATAATTATTTTAGGATATCAATTGGAAAAATAATTATCTAAGTATTATTGTTATCATTTATTGATTTACTATGAACTTATCTAAGTCTAAACATACTCACAATATACACTTAAACACCGTATTATTTTTAAAATATCTATCTAAGATACAGAAAATATTTAGTGTTAGAAAATAAATCATATTTTTTTATTAGGAACATTTAAAAAAATAGTTTACATATCATATATGGTATCATCTATATTTCAATATTTTATTTTATTTTAAGACCTTACTAAAATATACCATCAATGGGTGGTAAGAACATGTTTCCTTTTATTTGTGGAATATTTCTCCACACATTCTATCCTACATAATATATATATATATATATATATATATTCTTCATAAAACATGTTATTATAATTTTTCTGTTATAAATCATGTGTATACAATTATACAACTTAGGTTGTTCAGAAAAACTATTAGTTATCAATGATATTATCTTATCATATAATAGAAATAAGATGAAGATACACATCATTAACATAGATTCATTTTATCTTGAAAAAATAATTTTAATTAAAATACATCATGTAGTAACTACTTACATTATCTGATGAATATAAACATATTTTTTTATCAATTCATCCTTTTATTATATCATGTTGTATATTTACATCACATTGTAATATATAAATTCTTATTCATATAAAATTCAAAATAAAAAAATTATTTCCTATAACAACTATATTTTTCCTAGAAATTTCCGGGAGTATCCAAAAATACATTTCTTATATCTCAAATAATCCAGTGATATTGAATTATTACTCTTGATTCCTAAATCCATAGGTTTCAATGATCAATATTGGCTTCATGAAGAAATATAATTGAACATTATATCCAATATTTTGTCTTCTAGTTTGGTCTTTTACATACATATAAAATCTATATAATTCATTACAACCTAAAAATCATATGTCTAGTTCATATATATTCCTCAAACCTTGATAATCTAATTTAAAAGTTATTTGAATTCAATATTATTGTTGAAACCATTCCATATATGAAAATATCATAAATTAAATGACTAGAAGAAACTAATTTTTAGTCTCCCAATGAAGAATCTTATGGAAATAAAAAAATTATGAACCATTTTTGTTAAAAAACATGGATCACATTTAAATTAAACTATTATTCTTGGTATGACCATCTCATGGGCTAAATGAGACCAAATGAAACTTCTTATGATAAAATTATCAAAAACTCAAGTATCCTTGTTATCAACATAGTATCTCATTTTCTTATTTAATGAATGTAAAAATAATGCTTCAATTTTTTTAATCATCAGAACATATATATATATATATTGAAATTTTTAAAATATATTGTTGATATTATATATCCATTAGGTGCATGCCCTGTACATATCTTAGCACGTCGAGCCTTGTAGTCAGCATCCTCATGTTGCACCTCCCAGACTCACTGAAGAAGTGGGGGAGTGACTGTTTGGGAATGTAGTAAGGATTCTCCATCTCTATCAACAATGAATATCTGCAAAGCAGAAAACTGCTCTATCACCTCACCTAGTAGTTGTATACCAGATCTCTTATGAACTGCATCTGTAATAACGTTCCCCTTCCCAGGAGTATAGACTATCTCGATGTCATAGTTCTGGAGGAACTCAACCTAGCGTTGCTGTCTCAGGTTCAGGTGCTTATGGGAGAAGATATACCTGAGACTCTTGTGATCAGACTACATGGTAAAATTCTCACCCATAAGATAGTTTCGCCACATCTTCAAGGCCAAGATCACTACTGTTAACTCCAGGTCATGTGTAGCATAGTTCTGCTCGTGTTGACTCAGTTGTCGAGAACCATATGCGATCACTTCTCGCTCCTATATGGGGACACATTTGAGTTTGGTCCCTGATGTGTCATAGTAAAATACGTTCCCTACGCCCTCCTCTGGAATCCTCAAGATGGGGGAACTAGTCAGCCTCTGCCTATGATCCTAAAAACTCAACTACCATTTCTCCGACCACATGAAGGGTTTCCCTTTCTTCATCAAAAGTGAAAGTGGTTATGCAACTCTAGAGAAGTCTAGCACATACCTATGATAATATCAATAAAAACCCAGGAAACTTTGTACCTCTATCACACTCCTGGGTGGCTCCAAAGCAAGTACTGCCTCAATCTTTGATGGATCCACTACAACCCCAGCCTCTGATATGACATTTCCTAGGAAGTGAACCTCTCGGATCCAGAACTAAAACTTCTAGAGATTACCATAAAACTAGTGATCTCAGAGTGTGTCCAGTACTACCTAAAAATGATAGGAATTCTCTACTCAATAGTCGAGTAGATTAGAATGTCGTCGATGAAGACTATTACAAAGGTATCGAGGAATGGCTGAAAGAACCTATACATGAGTACCATGAACACTTCTGGAGTGTTGGATAAACTAAAAGGCATAACCAAGAACGTGTAATAGACATACTGACACCTGAAGGATGTCTTCTGCACATCCTCATTTCACACTCTGAGCTGGTGGTAGCCAAATCTAAAGTCTATCTTTGAGAAACATTGTGCTCCCTTCAGCTAATCCAAGAGTTCATAATCCTCAGAAGTGGGTATGTTTTCTTCACGGTCACCTAGTTCAGGAAATGATAGTCGACACAAATAATCCATATCCTATCGGCCTTCCTAGCGAATAGAATCAGGGCTTCCCAAGGTGAAACACTGGGACAGATGAATCCCTTCCCTAGCAATTCATCTAGTTGTAACCGCAACTCACAAAGCTCCGCGGGAGCCATCCGATATGCTAGTGTAGATATCATTGTTGTCCCGGGCTATATGACAATGTAATATTCCACCTCCCTTCGAGTAGGTCAACCAGGGACATCATCAGGGAAACCATAAATGTACTGGTCCACCACTACATGATAACTCAAACTCTCCACATCATCATCTTTGAGGGTAAGGCTAGCCAACTGACTCTCCTTCGACCAAGTCCATCCGGTGATGTAAAGGCTACCTTCATTCTGGTGAAGGTAAATCTGGCCCCATCAGTGTGGAAACACTGCACTTTTCTCCTAATACAGTCAATCTAAGCGCGAACTGTAGATAACCAGTCCATACCCAAGATGAAATCGTAAGGCCTTGACGCCACAACTATGAGATCCCAATCGAAGCTATCACCTCCTAGATTAATCTCACACTGTCGGCACTAGTTTGTAATCATCTAATCTACTCTCGTAGGAATATCTAGCCATATGGATTGAGCCAATGGATCTGTAAGAATCTTTGAGCTATGAACGAGGGTAGTGGAAATAAAATAATTACTGTAACTTGTGTCTATAAGTACTGTAGTTAATGTGGAGTAGACAAAGATCGTACCTCGTATCATTTTTAGACACCATGACCGTACGCCTCAGCTGCCTGGAGCTATGCTCTCCCCTATCCACCTAGTCTGTGTGGTCGAGGTGGATCTCCTGGTGGTGGTGGCAGTAATATCTCAAAATGTTTCCCACCTCCTGTTGCACGACTAGCTCCTCTTCCATTTCCGCCTACTCCCTGTGGACCACCTTGATCGAACTTATGTCTTTGCCTGGGTGGTCCTTCAACCATTTTTTGATCATCCTAATGGTAGTTCGGACAATAACGAGCCATGTGACCATGCCCACCGCATGAGTAACACTGCCCGCTCATGGCATTTCTGTCTCTGCTTTGGGTGACCTGCACAACCGATCTGGAGTCATGCGGTCGCCCAACTATAGGTCTGATCCTCTTGGACCTCTATGATGTCTGTCTACTTCCAGCTACAGAGGACTCCACTACGTGATGACTGGTAGTGGTTCTTGCTGCTGGTGATTGCTCAGCAAGGAAACTATCCACTAATTGGGCTCTCTCTAAAACCCCTGCCTACGTCAGGATACTGTGTGACACCATCGAAGCTCTAATATCCCATCTGAGCCCCTTCTTGATGGTCTGGGCCCTGAATAATGGGTCCCACGCCATATCGATGGAGTAGAATGAGAGGTTCTTGAACCTTAATTTGTACCGATCTATAGTCATGCTGCCCTGCAGCAGATTAAGGTGCTCTTTTATGCGCACAATGCAGAGAGTCGATGGATCAAACTCTGCCCAAAATAGGCTCTCGAAGTCTGCCAAGAGAAGCGTCACCTTGTCATAAACCTGGATCATCAAGATCCACCGTATTCCTATTGCTTCCTATTGTCGGCTAGTAGCATGGATCACCTTGAGGTCTGCTGGTGTCCCTACCTGTTAGAAAACACTCACCACAGCCTCTAGTCAATCCTTAGACGCTTTTGGGTCCATCTGTCCCCTAAACCAGGTTGGCCTCTCGAACAGGAACTCATAAAACATGCTCAAGTGGCATGCACCGTCTGATGATATGGCGCGTTCAAATGGTGCCCCAACAGATAATGGTATCATTGGTGCCTCCACTGGAAAAGGGCCCTACACCGAGGCCTCGTCGCTTGGTGGTCTATCAGTGCATACAACTCTTGGAACTCTAGCCGGCTGTATGTGTGGAGGCATCCTGAAAAGAAACAGGTGTGCTACGGTTAAATGTTATACCTGGTGAGTAGGCATGGTTGAACTGACTTAAATTTTTTTTTTAAACACACAGGCAATCAGTGTTTTCGTGCACTGAGTCGAAAATCAGAAGTCAGGGTCCTGGTGTATGGATACGTCAGTAACCACACCAATACTGGACTCCCAGAACTGAAAACCACACTCAGTACACTTAACACTATTTCTTCACTAAAAAGATCATAGTCATAAGTTCTACGGTATAACCGAATCCTATGATACCAATTTGTCACGACCCGCCCCTTGGGCCCATTTCCTGACTTCCCCTAGCCCAGCTTCAATAGGCAATGGCCTGGTGACTAGCACCAAAGGTGTAATTCCCTAAAACTGGGAATAAATTGCCTTTATTACATGTAATCACACACACAAGAAAGCACATAGTTGGACTATACACTAAGTAAACTGTATAAAAAAAGAGTGCTGAAAGTAAATGGGGCCAGAATACAAGCCCAACAGTAAAGGTACAAATACAACTGAAATGGAATATAACTAAAAATAGATAAAAGACAGCTAATGGATTGTCCTCCAAAGATCCTACTTGAATGGTAGGTACAGATTGCCTCCTCAACACTCCATGTCTGTTCGTCTCCTCTGGGTACCGACATTCCGTATGATCCTCCTCTGGGTACCATCCAGTCCAGGTACTCTATCCTCTGTCAGCGTTGACCGTCGTCTGCATCCAACACATTGAAGTGCGGGAATAGACTGTGTTGGGGTGAGTATAAAGATACTCAATAGGGACCCTGAGACCCTCATGGTCTCATAAAATCCAACAAGGATAATCCAAAATGTATGACATCAACATATATCCCTACTTAGGTATATGCCCATACATATACCTATGTTATTAAGTAATCCATCTCAATCATGAGGAAAACATAAAAGTACTGTCTCAGATCAACTAGAATTTTATTTTAGTGGTAGTATCAATTAATATCCCCTATCACATTATCAAAACCTCGGTTGTGGGAGAACTCCTGCTCAATTGAGAACAATGGGAAGTCGTGACCCCAAGAGCGCTTCCCAATAACCATGGACTGCAGAGGTACACCTCCTATCGAGTACCATGGGTCTTCTACATCACCTAGAGGAGCTCCCCACCATTGGTCTGACTCGTCACAAATCGCGCTCCCACTTATAGCTTTATGAGATACTCTTCCTGTCGCGTATCACGGGACTGCCATGTCACCAAATGCACTCCTCCACTATGGGTCTTCAATGACACCAAGGCACTACATACTGGGCTAGTGGAGTCACTCCGAGTCAAATGGTCTGCAGGCGTTAGGTCTCAGCCATCTACTGGGTCTCTGCACTACGCTCACATGTCTCTGAGAGGTTCTGCTCCATTAACTACTGTTTGATATTACAAATATCACAAAGTCACACAAAGAAGTATCTCAAAGGTCATCCACATAATAGGGGTCTCAACACATCAATCGGTGCGTCAATCAGATGTCGGGTATGTGAGTTATTATGCTTTTAGTCTTGAGGGCTCGGTTGGATTCATGCACGATCCAACCTGACCATATCACAACTATACCCCAAACTCCAGTGG
Source organism: Viscum album (assembly GCA_963277665.1). Taxonomy (NCBI): domain Eukaryota; kingdom Viridiplantae; phylum Streptophyta; class Magnoliopsida; order Santalales; family Viscaceae; genus Viscum; species Viscum album. Next base: position 597,543,376 of record OY728135.1, on the reverse strand, counting down.
GGTACACTCAAAGGGACTATCATGCTCCAAGATTACCAGCTCCGCTAACAGTTCATCAAACAGACGTCTGGTGCCAATGATATGGCCAAAATAAAGTAAAGAGTCGTAGTGGGCCTGGGTCATGTCCGACCCAGTCAGACCAACCCGGCCTGACCTAGTCTGAACTGTCCCGGTTTGGGTCGATCAGGCCAGACCCATGGGGTTTGACCCGACCCGTTGAGTGTGGCCTAGCCATCTAGGCCTAGGCCAGTGGGCCGCGAGGGGCCGAGAGGACATGGACCTTCCGTGAGGGCACGGACCGGCCATGGGTCGGCGCGAGGGAGCTTCGGCCCGGAAGGTGCCGCATGGGTGGCTCAGCTTAGAGGGCGTTGTGTGGGAGTCTCGGTATGGGTCGCGGGGCCAGTTTGGCTGAGGCGCCGTGAGGCTGCAGGGCGGTTCACTCGAGATTCCGCGTGGGGCCGATTCAGCTGGAGGCTCGGAAGGTCGGCGGGCTAGCGCAGCCGCGGTGGCTGAGAAGGCCGACAGGAGGCATGGTCGGCAAGCAGCGCAGTCAGTGGGTGGCGCGGCAAGTGTGCGGTGCGGTTCTGCTCAGGGCGGCAGAACTGGTTCTGCCAGGGCACATGAGCATCGTGGGGGCAGCATGGGTCATGGAGGCTGCATGGGGTGTGGTTGTTTCCTTCGTCACCTTCGACGCTGTTGTCACATTCCTCCGTTTCAAAGAACACCACAAGGAAGAACGATGGGGGGTTGGGCCATGGTTTTTTGGCCCGCACCCTCCACATTTATAGTGGTATCAAGCGGTTCATCAAGAACATAAATAAAGAATGATAATGGAAGATATTTAAGAACATAAATTCCCATAATCCCTCAATAATTTCTATTCCCAACCCCTCGAAGGAAAAATATGGGAGAACATGGGAAGTGTTAATCAAATAATGAATAAACCCCTACAACTTCCTGCTATAATTTATTCCTAACCCACAAGGAAAACATCCATTGATCAACTTGATAAAAAGATGAACCGCATTCTTTTTTAGAAGAAAAGAATCAAGGGAATAAAATAATACTTAATTAAGAACCCTAACTTTTTCATTGATGATGATAAAGAGGGATGGTCAGTCGTCGAAGACGTCCCATGTCATTTTCCACTCTAAGGTTCATTCGAAGAGGAAGTCAAAGACATTCCTCACTAGCGTTCTTTAGGGAGGAAGCGTTCTTCATGGAGAAAGCATTCTTTATTGGAGATCGTAATCCTCCAAGTGTTGGGTGTCACGTCATTGTACCAGTTCTTCGTCACTTGGTGAAGCTGTCCCAAATCATCATCCCAAGCTCCATATATATAGGAGAGGGGGTGGTAGGTAAAAATCTTGGAATTTATGATGATTCATTTATTTGGAACCTTCAAAAATTCCAATGACGATTTTACGTAATTTAAAAAGGGGTCAAGCGAATTAACTAAGTTTGCACAATTAATATGGTGCATTGGCACAATTAAAAATTTTGGAGGGGTTGTAGAGGCTCCCCCACATTTATGAGTGTGTTTGAGAGGTTTTTGTCTCCTCCCATTAATAGGGGGTTGGGCGGTCCCCACCATAATAAAATAAAAAGAGGAGCTTTAGATGCAGTGGACCCCACCCGTGAACATCCACATGGGGGTGGTTACAACAAAATAAAATAAAATATGAAATTATTTTATTTTATTATTTCCACGAAAAAACCCAAAAAAAACTTTTACCCTCAACCAACTGTTGTCGAGGTGAAAGTCTTCTTATGTGAAATATCGGCGTTGTGAGTTCAAATGTGCCCCCAGATATCAATTCTGAGCACTGGTTCGAAATTTAGAAAAACCCACTCGCACATTTATTGAAAGTACCCGAAAAAAAGTTCAAAAATTCATTTCAGTCACTCTGGTCCTCAAAATCACGCATAGTCAATTTTCGTGGACTCCTAAAATTAGCATTTATTTTTTAAAAAAAATTAATGGAAATACAGGGTCATTAAATATATTCTTGAACAACGTGTCATATTATCAGGACATTCGAATGGGAAACCCCTCGAATTAGATAGAAAACCTGATTTCATCCCCAAAAGGTATATATCACCCCACTCGGTACCATATGATGTAATAAGTAGTGTATAAAATATTGTAAATATATGTGGATCTATATTAAAAATATAAATAGACTACATTTGAGTTGAATCCTTTGAATCTTGGCTCATTTCTGTGATCCGTGAATGCAGAATACTGATGCGGCTCCACCAAATCTCTACTGTGGAACCTCCATTTATCTCTCCCACTTTCCCTCTCTCTCCTATATATCCTCCCATGTTTATAGTGAAATAATATTACAAAGGTTTTATAGGAGAATACATTTTATAATGGATAATAGAAGAAGGGAAAATAAAAAGAATAAAATAAAAGAAGAAGAAAAAGGTTATCATGCCCAACCCCAAAGTATAATAACATTGTATGCCCTCCTAAAGAAAACATACCTATTCTGATATCAAAGGAGGAGACAAAATCTCATTTTATGATCTGTTCAAAAGATATTGTTGAAAAATAATGTTTGAATAAATTAATAATTAATTAGAATATTATTAATTATTAATTATTCCATATAAATCCAAATGGTTTAGAATTTCACTAAACTATTATCTTATGGAAAACATCATATTTCGGGACCTATATTGTGCTCATAAAAATTACATGAGGTCATTTTATATTGTAAAATGTCCATATTTCCAATTATAGACATTTGATAATGAAAACTAAAATTTTAGCTCAAATTTCTAGTCCAAAAAACATGGGTTCTTATGACAGAGAGTGGATCATTGATATTAAGTAAACTGCTTAGATGGTGGGTTTGAGGTTGAATCATCCCATAATTAGTTTTCTTTTATACATTATGTTTGATGATTTTTATACTATAAATTATTGTATAATGAGGATAACCTTGTGATATTTTTTGATCAAGTAAAATACTAGATTTTTTATATTTCTACCATCTTATATTATGTCCAGGTTTAGTTAGATGGGCTTAGAGAGATAATGGAAGATATGGATGAGTGCACTACCATTAGATTGAGGGTTATCCCTTGATATGGAGTCGTTTTAGTTGTTTTGGATGCTTTTCGTTTCTCAAATTTTCTATAGATCACACAAGGTAGGGTATACTCCATGTCCATGGGGTTGGAGACCACATGGAGGTGTATATATTAGGTCCATGTAGTGGATCCCAAGTAATTATGCAGAACAACTGAGAAATGTGAGATCTGTGATTTATAGAGGGTAGGTTATGATTCCATTTATGATCATGCCATCATAATTTTAATGCATGATTAATGTTCTTGGTCATGTTGATCTATAGGGTTACACCAATGGGTTTTACATTTGTTACATTTTTTATACATCTAGGATCTCATGTGTACATCAAGTATATGTGCCTGACGTTGTGTGGCTGGGTGAGTCAGGGTTTATAAAACATTAGCATGGGATAAATCGGCAGAATATTTAATATGGTTTTCAGACTAGAACCCTCTAGATAGAATCTACATTCTATCTGATTTGACAATTATTTATTTTTTAATATTTTCAACATGCCGTTAGTTTTTTTCTAGGAAACACATATCATGCAATCATGAACTTATTATGATATAAGATTATAAGGACATCATTGTAAGTGTCTTAATGATATTTTGTTTCCCATCCATGTACATGAATCTTAGTGTGCATGAAAAACCAATTTCCACATTAAGGGTGGAGTTAAGGTTTCATGATGGTTTGTGTGAGTCCTAGTGTTTGTTGGTCAAGTAGAGCTTTTATCATGGAGTTTCATGATTGGGTTAGTGTGGCTTGAGAATCATGAAGATTTTTTATGTTATTTAGATATATTTCTATAGTATATAAGGATGTATTTATTTTATGTTTTATTTTTTTTATAAGTGGATGTCCAATTTGATGACCAACTATTGCATGTTTCTCATGCCTATAATCTATATGACTATACGTGTCATTCCATTTATTATAGCATGATTTTTTAGTTTATTTATTATGTGTAATCTTATTGTGATACCTATACATGAGTGTGGTTGTTTTCCACTATTATTTCACTCTGGATAGAGGGTATAGTATCCCAACTACTCCTTTTAGACCCTCTCCACTAGCCGACATCCTATGGCATTTGTTGAGGCATGCTTCAGGCCTTGTAGAGGGCCATATCAGGTGATTTTTTAAGAATATGTGGACTAGTTTGATACATATTTTATTAATAAAAACTATATTATTCCAAAATTTTATCACATTCATCATTTATATTTGAGTTTATAAATATTATTTATAATAATTATTTACATGTATATTAGTTAGATTCCATCTATTTATAATATCAGGTGTGTGTAATCTTTATTGTTTTGATATTATTTCATAAAAACAATTTTTTTCATTATTCTCCAATAGTTCATCATTCACAAAATATTAATGATTTAGTAAAAAATGTTTTCAATGATAATCAAAAGTACAAGTTTTTTTTAGTTTAAGGACATGGATGATGTTCATAAAAAATTATTTTGTGATAAAAATTTTATACTGTGTTAAACATTCGAATGTAAACATATTAATAAATATATTATTTATTAATAATATATTTATTGAATCCCAAAAACATAATAAATAAAATAATATTAATTTATGTTAAAATTATATATAATTATTTAATCATTCAGGTTTTAAACACTATATAGGTCCTAAAAAGAACCTAAATGATATATTGTTATAATGATTTTATGAGTAAAGTTACGTTGATTTATAATTCGACTATAACTTTCATAGAATATTAAGCATGTCTTAATTAAAATATATCTTCATTATATTTGTTTTTATAAACATTCATGATGTTTATTGATGATAAATGAATTTTTTATTTTGTGTTGGCGGTACCTGTCTATACACACAATTATTTGTTCCAATTCATAAAAATGTGATAGAATGAATAGATATGAAAAACTATACTATAATAATTATAATTTAGAAATATTCAACATATTTATACCTCAAATCCATCATTTTTAATTCCAAAAAATCTAGTTATGAAAAATGAACACCATAGTTTCATTGTGGAGGTAGTGCACATGTACAAATGATAAATATTGTTTTGTTTTTAATAATGGGTGGAAAGGATTAAATAATGGTAGATTAATTTAAATAATATAATTATTTTATATTAAGAAGAATATTTTTATTATATTAGAGTTTATAGAAGATTTTTTTAAGATTGACATTAAGAATAAAAGTCTATGGAGTATGAAAAACCCATGCTTAGAATTTCAGATTTCACATGGGAGTCTCATTGGAAATAAAGGGATATTGAAAAATTATTGAGTCCATAGGCATTTTAATTTGAGAGAAGATTCTTTGGGTAGAAAAATGTCATATTTTTAATGATATATTATTGGATAATGGTGTTGTGGAGGAGTTTAAGTGTCCCCCTTTTATTAGTGAGGAAATTGGTACATTTTTTAATACCCATTAATCTAAAATAATGCAATGACACTATTCAATGGTCAATGTCTCCATATGTAATAAATAATATAGTGTGTGGTGTAATAAGTTATTGAAATCCACTTCTACTCATTTTATAACACGTTTTAAATATGATTCAATATCATCTATAAAGACTACCACATATTTGTTGAGGTAATCTCTAATGAATATATTCATCATGTACCTGAATATTTATGGAGCATTAGTGAGTCTGAAAGGAATTATGATGAATTCATAGTGAATGTACCTTGTATAAAATGTATCCTGGTGGATATCCTCCTTCTTTATTCTTACATGGTAATACCCCAACTGAAAATCCACCTGGGAGAAGTATTGTGCCCCACGTATCTGATCAAACATGTCACCAATATGTGGCATAGGATACTTAATATTTATCATCGTTTTTTTGAGATCATGATAACCAATGGAAATGCACATTGACCCATCATTCTTCTTGAAGAAGGGGACTGGTACAACCCATGGTAAAGCAGTTGGACGTATAAATCCTCTATCTAGATTCTCTTCAAGTTGTAATTTAGCTCATAAATCTCCACAAAATCCATTCTATATGTAGTCTTGGATATTAGAAATGCCCCATATATAATATCAATTGAGTATTTAACATATCATATAGGATGAGGATCAGGGAATTCATCAAGAAACACTTCATTGAATTCCCTCACAATAGAAACTTCTTAAAGGATGGTTGCTTCCATGGACTCATTCATCTGATTCAAATACATGTTCTCATAGGGTAGTAATATCAATGCATGAGATGATGTTACTAAGGATGATTCATCCTCTTCCTTACACTTGTACAATATCAGGGGTTTGTTATCCATATAGATACTGATTTCCAACTCGCGGCAATTTATGTTGGCTCTATATAATGAAATCCAATACATGCAATGAATTCCATCATATTCTACCATAGGGAGTATGAAATGGTTCATTGAGACGTTCCATCCAAAAATTAAGTCAGGGGAGGAGTTATACTCATGGGTTGCAATGATTGCCCAATTTTTTTTACACACTTTCATCCTTACATCCATGATTTGTAGTGGTGTTAGGATTGTTATACTAAACGTTCTGGATATAAAAGAATGTGTAGAACCAGAATAAATTTTTTTTCTCTATTCATGATTGAATAAATAGTATGTGTTCTACCAATATGTTTTCAGGGTTCACTTTTGTGGTAGTGATGGAAAACCCTCTAACATTTTTCCTTGGAGGTTTTTGTTTGCCTCCTAAAACCCTTGGATTTGGGCACTGGTTGTAAAAGTTCCCTGGTTCCTTGCAGTTGAAGTAATGAACAACATGTTGAGGGTCTAATAGAGCATTTTATATACTGTATAAGGTGATGGTTTCTCTTGTCGGCAGTTAATAGTTAGGTTCCCTTCTCTTCCACACCTAAGGAATTTCATTTCCCTCTTCTAGAAAAATTTGGGGGGCTTCATTCCACACCTTTGTCAAGCGGGATGATGGATTTTCTTATCACCATTGGATTTATCCATCAGACCACAAGAATTGAATTCCACATTACAATTCTTATCCCAGTGATACGTCTGATATTATCTTATATCCATTTCATATTTTAGGGTACATCAGACAATTTCCTCATAGCTATCGAAGTCACGGATCGCCAGGTCTTTCTGTAGGCTAGGTTGCATCCCACCAAAGAAATTATTAACCTTACATTTGGGGGTAATGACATATCCTGAGTCATATCATACATGACTTGTGATGTTTTCCTCATATGCTCTAATGTATTCATCATATTTTTTTATTTAGGGAAAGGAATTCCATTTTTAGGCAATGTCAAAGAGTGCAAAGAAAATATTTGTCAAAAAAATAATCCCGAGATCCTTCCATTCAAATGCCTCTATCTCCTCCTATTGCATTGTATTTTTTATCAATGTCCACCATTGACCAGATTCACCCTCCCTATGATAAGCAGCCATAAGAACCTTATCTTGTTCGTAACATTGATGGATAAATAATATCTTTTCAGTGGAGTTGATTCATTATTCATAAATTGGGGGATCAGATGATCCATTAAAAGTAAGAGGCATTTTCCTCATGAATATCTAGATTGTGACTTATTATTTATTGGGGGGGTTAAAGTTCCTCTTGACCAAATTTTTTTATTCAAAATTTGAGTTAACTAAGAGAGTATCATGACAATGTTTTTGATTCCCACTCACATTAGATTTTTCATCTCTTTAGAGCAGTCATCACATTGATCTATGCATCGGTTGTTAACCAGATTCCTCTTATTACAGGCAATTGGCTGGAATAAAATAATCATTAGGGTAACACATAAAGGGTAATCCAAAGACAACAAAAGATAACTTATTAATTACTTTTATTTCATTAAAATATGAAATTATAGGCTTCAATATAGGTTATCCCTGATATAATTCTCATCATAAATACTTCCCCTAGGAGATTTGTAACCGAGAGTAAAGCAAGTTCCAATGATGTGGACTAGTTCTCATTCGAGTCTATCTGAAAGTAGTGTTTTCAGGCATTACCTCTTGGATACATCTGTGGTAGACCCGCCTCTACCTAATTGTATCCATACAGGTATGCATTTTCATTATTATCCACTTACTCAATACACTCATTAATTTAGGGATGTTTTTATTATTCTTAGCTGTATATCTAATACGTTATCTAGGGGTTTCTAATCCTAATACCAAAAATATCTAAACCTTCTTCTAATACCAACTATAACAACCCTACTCTTCATTTAACACATAAACATAATTTATTACATAAAACATTTAATTGATACAAGATATAAGATCAAGTGTTCTAGTGTATTTGGGGATTAGGAACATTACATAAAAACTTAGAACATAAAAAAAACATCTTTATTGAAAAATTATTTTACATGACCACAAAATTCCATCATAATTTTCATTTCATGGGATAACCTGAAGACATTCATCATAAATGGGTGAGCTATAAATCTTATTAAGGGAGTAAGAAAGTCATAAAATGAAGAACACAATACATATTAGGAAATATGAATATCAATGGAGCATAATATATACATGAACATAAAGGCATGATACAACATGATTATTATAACATTAAAATTTGGAAACAACATTTTACATGATATTTGAATGATCCAAGGCCCATTGCACAGGTATCATGAGTAAACATTCATTGAAATTGAATTATCATGAGTAAAACCTCATTGCACTTGACAAATAAATATTCTAATCTTTACCCAATGCATTGGAGTGCTATCAGGGTTCCCCATTCTTAATCATTACATTTCATGCATAAATGTGTGACATGGATCATAAAACATGGATTCATCAAACATAAAAATTTATTACATGAATAAGAGGTGTGTAATACATAACTAAAACTATATAAGCAATAAGTAAATGTACATAAATCGAAATACCCATGATAGAGAAATGGGTATGGAATTTACTTCACAATGATTTTGTCTTGGAAAATCACGGTGCAATTTCTACAGCAAAACGACATGACACATGAATTAAAAAAAATGAATGATGATATATAAAGGGGTATATAATCATATGTATATTTAATGGACAGTAAGGGTTTAATATAGATACATTTATCAATATTTTTATAGAAATTTAGATTCATAATACAAAATAATTTCTTGAATGTAAATGAGAAGAGATAAATTCCTTACGGAATTTCGACATGGTAACAGGTGTGCATGGCATGCACTAATGGGTAATAAATAGGACTCCCATAAATTAAAACATGATGAGGGAAGCATGGGGGAGGTGAAAATAATTCCCCATAATTTTTTACTGAAAAAATGGGTATTAAAACATAAAGAAACAGTGAAAAAATGAGAAAAGAAGAAAATCCCTTACTTGGTTGTCTGATCCCAAAGGGAAAGATTGGGCTTTAGAGAGGATTCTTGGGAGCTTGTGGAACCATGTAAAGATTCTAGAGAGAGAAGGGAAGAGGTTGGTTGTGGTCAAAAGGCTTTTAGTGAAGAGCAAGTGGTATCTAGTGTGGGTTAATATATGAAAAGGTTGGTAATTTTTTATTATTTAAGTTTTTTCCAAAACCCATTAAATTAATAAAAACCACAAAATATACCATTGTTTTTTCCATGGTTTTAGCCAAAGGTGAGTGGAAAACATTAATTCATATTTCTAATGGCTGAACTTCTTAAAATATTAGGATTCTTTATGTGGATATGAGTCACACACTAAAGAAAATCATTTCTAAATGACAAACTATTTTATAGGTTTCTAATGGTTCACTAAGGCTTTGTAAAATAAATAAAACAAAAAAATCACATTATTTTAAAAGTAAAAAATATATTGGAAAACAATACCATTTATAGTATTTTATTACATCACTATTGGGTCATTATGATTTCATAAAACAAATTATATAATTAAATTGTATTTAAATATTTCCCAAAAATTCGATTGTCTCGAAAAATTATGAAAAATTAACTATTAGATAATTTTGATGTCATGATTCCAATAAATAATATTCATTTTATATAAATGTATTTTCTTAATAGATGAATTTTTACATTTAAAATAAAATCTTATATTTATCAAAAATTCATGGGATTTGACAAAAACGACTTTCAATCATTAATAAAAATTACAACTGTATTCATAAAAAATATACAATAATTTATATATAATAAAAAAATTATTAATAATATTTTTTAAAGATATTATTTAATTCATAAATCCCTTATTTAATCAAAATAGATTTCAAAATTGAATATTAACTAAAAATGCTATTTTTATTTTAAAAATTATTTACAAAGTTACTATATTAAAATGAATGTATATACATTATTATATAAAAAATAAAGCACATAATCATCGTGCTAAGGTCTTGTTACATAACTCAATAAAACACCAACTTAAGACTTAAGGGTAAGGTGTGCGATGGTGACATACTCTTGGGGTGGCTCAAATAACATCGCTCAGGTGGTAATCTCTATCAACATCCACTTATCACGTATGCGGTTCTGTTCAAGCATAACATGTTAAAGTTCAGCTTGGGCTTTGTCTATAAAAAAGACTAATGATGCAACCTCCTTATCATGCTCCAAAAATGGGCTTCTTATGGATAAATTCCACTTGATGAGGCCATCGATTCCTTTTTTGAGTAAATTGGATTTGTTAAAGTTGAATATTCAAACTAACCATCTATTCATTGTTCAATGACAATATTTGAATAAATAACAATTATCAACTATATTTTGAAAAACAAAAACATAATACCAAATAAGTTCATATGTTATATCCATTTTACATAATAATACATTTAATTAGATCAATAATAATTTCCATTTTTAATGGTTTGGGTAGTTACATTAAGTTCATCTTTGGGGAGCTCATCAGCTTCATATTGCTCATAGGAATTGTGCCCACCCAACATCCTTTATCGTCCTTTTGAATGCTAGCATACAAGACATTCCTAGAGATACCAAATAAAATTATGCCATAATAAACTCATAGTTACCTACCTCCATACCCAACAGAGGGTACCATGCCATGTATTTTCTTTTTCTATGTACTTCCACACAACCTTCATCCCACATGGGGTTTGGTCGTGTACATTACACAGCCATGGGCTACTACACTGGCTGGTTAGCAGGTACTCAGCTACAAAACCAAGTACTAGTACACACAATATATACCCTATACCTAAACTTTACCTATAATAAAATCATATTCCTTGAAAAATAAAAATAACTAGTTTGTGTTCCTAAACTACACACTAAGTGTTCAGGATTTCCGAATTGGGAAAACACTTGAATCAATGCAAAATGGTTGTTTTCACTAAAAAGGTATATATTAACCTACATGGGGTCCAAAAAAATGTAAGAAGTCATCAAAAAATGAAAAGATAAATATATAGGGTGTTATGGTGAAACTTAGAAAATTCATACCTTTTGGTGGAATCTTCCAAAGCATCTCATGTTTTCAAAATATGCAATTACGACATGATGAAGGGGATCTTACCAAGCTCAAATGTTACACCTCCATTTTTATCTATTTCTTTATTTCCCTCCACATCCTTAAAATTTATTGACCATGGTGAATTAAACCCATATGATACTTATGTGAGATTCTAAGAGATATTAAGGAATATAAAAATGAAAAGAAAAGAAAGAAATGAAAAAAGGAAAGGAAGCAGAGAGCCAGGCCCAACCCTGGTGCTCGAGATGAGTTTATGCACCACTTAGATAAAACACCATGTTCTCTACTAAACCATATAGAAAAAAATCTTATTCCAATTATCCATTCAAAATACATTACCAATTTAACGTGTTTCAAAAAATTGATATGTAATTAATTATATATTAATTATTAATTATTCCTCATAAATTCAAATGGCTCAAAATTTCCCAAAACTCCTTCCATGGGGTTAAATCCATATTTTAGGTCCAACTTAGTATCCATAAAAATGGTTTCAAACCACACTCTAGGGTAAAATGACCACTTTACCACTTATTGGAATCTAATTTAAAAATTATATTCTGATACAGATTTAATATTTATTAAAAATGGTTTCTTATAATATTCTCATCATAATCCTTCTCAACACTATGAATACTTAGTGGTAAAACTAGTTTCCAGGCTCATATCCCAAAAATCTGTATAACTATTCTATCTTGACAATCGAATGACTAGTCTTGTATCATCATTAACTCTTCCATCGAGAGAGGTGTTTATCTATGACTGATCTGGTACTACCCAACATAAAAATACCCTTATCATCATCTCATGACCTAATGATGAGATAAAAAAACTAGTGAAAAATTCATAATTTCAACTAATGACAAGATTCACGACCCTCATATAGAAAATGTTGTACTTCCTATCATTTTTCTTATCTTATACAAGTGCTAATGCAGAACATTAATAAATTTTTCAATTAAACTATGAAGATATTAAAAATTAAAATAATATCATTGTATCACCAATTATCACTTATAATACTAATGACAATTTCATTTAATATTTCATGCTCGTCTCTAAAAATGACTATACTAGGATTTTATCTGAATGCATATATATCTATCCCAATAAAAATTCACATCAATCATGGTAACTTTACATTACCCAAATCTTAACACCACAAATCCCGAAAATTCATATTGAGGTCCAAACATGGGGTAAACGCCTCATGAATCTAGTTTCATTTCGATGTATCCAATACCCAAGAGGAAAATTATACATTTTCACCCCAACTCATTTGAATCCATACCAATGACAAGTCATTAAAACCATCAATCATTATTTTTCACCTAACCAGTCACCCTTCTAATATTTTAATGGTACCATCTGTAACTATAGTGTAACATTATTACAAAACACATTCTCTTATGAGTCATCTACTTTTAAAACCATGCTAACTATGTTACACAACATTTAGTCCAAAAAATACAAAATCTATTTCGAAATCTTCCTTAAAATCAGTCACTTTAATCATTCCATGATTTATTCTATGACTTCCCATCACCCAATATCATTTCAGTCATGATCAACAACACATTAACTGGATACATTAGAAAAAATGAAAAAAATGGTAAATGGTGCTAGGAACATAAACAAACCTACCAACCAAATCTAAACTCAAAACCCAGTCACCCTAGATTCATTATCAAAATCAAAAGGTATCAACATGACTATGTCACAAAGGAGGAGTAGTAACCATGAATTAGTCTCAAATGAGTATACAACCCTTCTCATATCCAAAAAGGTATCCATAATCCAGAGCTAACATATATCAGAGGATTCCCTAAAAATATGGAACGTTGAACTACAATTTTCAAAGTAAATAAAGGCCTCTAGGTCTCCCACTTAGAACAACTAATTAAGTCTCATTATAGGGGAACTTATTCTAATAAAATAGGCCAAAATCAAAACCTCTCCAAAGAGAGGTACTGATAAAAACCTATGAGGGTCAAAAACATTCAATCATCAACCAAATAGGTCCCTTATTCACAGTGAGCATCATTATAAGGAACTAACCCTAGAGATCATGATACCAACATAGAAGAGATACTGAACTAACACTCACCAGACATCCATATGTGGTAATACTCCCATGAGTTTTATTTTACCAAAAATATACTCAGTATCATACTCACCAATCAGATTTGATAACCATAAATAAAGGCTGGGTTTTTTAAACAGAAATTATAATGTATGTGTGAAATATATATATATGTTATTACTAACACATCAAATATCTGAACCATAGAAAAAACACCCCATCAGGGGTATAAAACATATACACCACATGCCACGTCGACCTAATAGGGTCCTCACACCTATTGTGGACGAGGGAAGAGCTATCAGACTTAATATGAATTGTCTCCATATAGATCCATGTAGCCTTCCATCAGATAGAATTATATGAAAGTCATCCCATTTGAGTTGAATTAAAAAACAACACCTATAGAGTAAACCACCATCTACACATTTTATGTAAATTTATATAATTATACAGTATCTTTATAAATAATAACACTTATGTATGACTATAAAATATAAATTATACATTAAAAATTTGATTCATGAGATGCAACATGCCTATGATAGACATGAATAAAAATTAATCACTAACATCTTGATATTGTATGAGAGAAATTAATTTATTACAAATAACTAACTCTACACAACATGTGAATCTCTAAAAGTGAAAATAATATATAAATGTAACATCATAATTAATAATAGCAATCTTATATCCTAGGACACCATGAAAACCTAACTGAACAAGTGTTTTTGATGAACCAGCCCAATATCCACCATTGATTCGAACACATTCCTAATACTCCCATATACTATATTCAACATAGTAATACATAAATAAAAGAACACCTATGATACCACATTGAAATTTCCCAACCCGGACACCGCCAATCCGAAGAATATATATGATTCATTACAGAGTATCAAGGGAGAATCTCCATCTGTTAGAAGTTATTGATTAGTAGTGAGGACCTATGGTGTGTATGTGTAGGGAATATTCCCTCTTATAAATTTAGAAAAATATCATAAATAAAAATATATAATCAATAATAATAATAAAACAAAGTTAAAATTAGTATATAAACTGAAAGATAACATATTTCAATAAAAAATGGATTAATATAAATTCCTAGAAGTTTATATCATACATACAACTTGGTTCACCCACTGGGATGATCATACATGAAGGAGTACATGAATGGAACAAAAATTCATGTACATGGCTCTAATACTACCTCTGAGCTAGCCCACATACCTGGTCCCTATGACACCATCGAGTTACTCAAGACTAATCATTAGAATCCCCATTATCATCTCTGCTAAAAAATGAAACCACGGTCCATATCCATATCCATAAAATATAAATTCTCAACCTAAATATGAGACATATGGTTTTCACAAAAACCATGGTCTATGTACAAGTATGGGAAATAATCTAAGTAGGGCACCCAAATAATGAAATTATAAATCTGTTATCATAATCCCATTCTTATGAAATATTCCCAACATATGTTGGAAAAAACATGAGTATTAAGGAAAATAATAACATAAATAGAAACATAGTTGATCCTTTGGACCATATTCCCTATCCACCATATCTTAAACTACCAAAGTAAAAAAATTTACTGGTGCTTATTCCATTTATATATATATATATATTCCAATTAATATATATATATATGATAATTAAATTGACATGATACATCAGAATAAAGATTCTATGGACACAATTATGAAAATTAATGTCCACAATTGATCATAAGAACCTTGATATGGTCAAATGAACTCCCTATGAATGGTGCTCTGAGATGGATGTATTACAACTCAATACATGTAACGTTTTGTCTATCCTATAATATGTAATCTAAATCTATAATAACTCATTTGACCAACAAAAAAATATCTTATAGCAAGATACATCAACAAAGTTGGATACATGACATTTCCATGGGATCACATGCACTCTCCTCCATTAAATATAAGATGAATAATTCCATGTATCTATTGGACACCATATAAGTGTGGAATTGTGTAATATGTCATAATACTAATTCCACATATAACCCACCCTGATGTATAATTCATATGTCCCAACCCATAGGAAATCTTGACACTGTAACATGGACAATCAATTAGGGTGTGCCCTTTGAAAATATGTAAGGAAGAATCTATTTATCTATTTTATCACCACAAAATCAATCAATAATTCTCTCAACAACCTCATCCCCAAAAAATTTTGGGAGACACTATAATGGTGCATCCATCAATCCCAAGGAGTATCTTAAGAATTTAAGGATGGGACCAAATCCATTAAAAGTAATCTCCTCAACATCCTACTACATGGAAAAAACAAACTCACCAATAATCATTAGGAATCCTATTTAATTATAGTAGACTAAAAATTTCATGATTGAATCAGTATATGAGGGGTCCATAAATCTCAAAGAAATCTACTGTTTTATCCCTTTTCATGGAGGACTAACAATATAAAACGGGGCATCCAATAATAGTATTAGTGTTATTTAATTATGAAATTCTCATAAGATGGACCCTAGAATGTACGACTATAAATCCCAATAGATCAATGATTAAAAGAAAGATGTGAGGAAGCTTGATTAGAAATCCCATGTTATATGTATCAACAACCGGATCCCAAGAATTACATTTATACATCCAAATATAATAAGGTGAAGAAGATGGATTACATGTTGAACTTTTAAAAATCACTAATAGTAAGGCTAAATATCCAGATCCTAGTATGTACATATAAGTATCATGATCAAAAGATAGGTAATAGAAATGGATTATCATATGGGTTCCGTGAAGTACATCTGGGCACCCCAATATTAATAAACTATATCACATAAGGCACATCAGCCACAAACCAAGAAAAACGTATGACTATCATAGTTATATCAACAGTATCATCATGAAAGCATAAATGATTAGGTAGGATGGCCAAAATCGTAATACCACCAATAAGGTTATAGCCTGATAGGTTATAATTTCTATATAGGTTCTGTGGTGACACTCTCTACCATATATAACCAAAATTGACGTACCAACTCAGGGTAAGTCAAAAATTAGGAAACCCACTGAGTCCCTCAAGTCATTAAATATAGAAGGAATCCTACTACAGATCCTCTTAAATGATAAAAAACAATAGTAATTCTATATGTGAACCAAGGAAGGTGAATGTAAATAGAGAAGTCCTTCATGGGATCCACAAGGTTGAACTTATAGGGAGTCATCCTACATGGAATCAATGGAATGGTATTCCTAGGAAAATGAATCCAACAAGGGATCCTTAAAATAAAAATGAAGTAGAAGGATCCTATAAGAGGTTCCCTATGTCAACATGTATTTGAAGGAATAAAAAAGGGGACCATCAGTAATAGGGATAAGGTAGTGTTGTCCTATATGAGGTCTACAAGTAAAAAATATAGGTTGGTCTTTAGACCCAATTGGATGAGTCCATGAATACCAGTCTAAAGAGATGGCTCATATACTACCTTAGATCAAGGGTCCCATTCATAGGATAGACTTGGATGTGATTATGAGAGGAATATAATATTTATTTAGTAAAAATCCCAAAAATCATCCATGGATTTCTCAAATCACATAAATGGTTTTACTATTGTGATCTATTTTAAATGATACTAAAAATTGACTACTTAGGTATCCAATTTAGACTCTTTGGCATACATATACAAAACAGCCCTCAAAAGGGTTACATTGAAGTAGTATGCCATGTTTTAACCCTTGTACATTGTGTGTACCTTCTAATAACCACATAGGTATGTACTCATGATGGTAATAGAGTGTAGAAAAGCGTGTACATTTAATGTATAACCTATACATGGTGTGTACCCTTCAGAGTGTACCTACTCATGTACCTCACAAGGATTAGAAATTTATTTATCCTAGATAGGTAATTCTACATGGAATGTGATCCAAATGGGTTATAATATTGTACCCTACATATGGTACCCTTCCATTTATTCTTAATATCCATCCATTTTACATGGTGTGCATCCCATAGGGGGTCTGCACATGTACTCTACCTAGCTAGGTGCCTCAACACAGGTTGTCTTTCTAGGTATTCTACAACATGGCTGAGTAAAAATAAATGAAATATATACCACAGTCATCTTGTGTACCTCTGATAATATTTTCTATACTAAATGGGATTAAAACATGACATATGTTCCTGAACAACATGTCTTATTATCGGGACATTTGAATGGGAAACCCCTTGAATCTGCTAGAAACCCTCATTTCATCCTCAAAAGTTATAGATCACCCCACTCGGTATCCTATGATGTCATAGGTAGTGTATAAAAATAGGAAATATATTTGGATCAATATAAAAACTATAAATAGACTACATTTGAGTTGAATAATTCGAATCTTTGCTCATTTCTGTGATCCGGGAATGTTGATTGTTGATGCAGATCCTCCCAATCTCTACTGCAGAACCTCAGTTTATCTCCCCCACATTCTCTCTCTCCCCAATATATCTTCCCATATTTATAGTGAAATAATATTACAATGTTTTACAATAGAATCCATTTGATAGTTGATAATATAAGAGGGGAAATAAAAAAAATAAAAGAAAAGAAGATGAAAAAGGTGCACGTGCCCAATGCCAATGCCTAATAATATTTTATGCCCTCCTAAGGAGAACATACATATTCTGATATCAAAGGAGGAGTCGAAATATCATTTTTAGATTTGTCCAAAATATATTGGTGAAAAAGAATGTGTGAATAAATTAATAATTAATGAATCTATTATTAATTATTAATTATGAATTACTCCATATAAATCAAAATGGTTTATATTTCCACTAAAATATTATCTTATTGAAAACATTGTATTTAGGGACCAATAATGTTCTCATAAGAATCCCATGAGGTATTTTTATAGGGTAAAATGACCATATTACCTATTATAGACATTTGTTAATGAAAACTAAAATTTTAGAACAAAATATTAGTTCATAAAACATGGGTTTTAAAGATAGAGGGTGGATCAATGATATTAGATAAACTTTTTGGATGGGGGGTGTGAGGTTGGATCATCCCATAATTAATTTTCCTTTGTCCATTATGTTTGAGGATTTTTATACTCTAAAATTTTGTATTAGTATGAGAACCTTGTGATATTTTTGGATCAACTACAATCCTATAGTTTTGATCTTTCTATCATCTTTTTTTGTAGGTAGTTTTTGTTAGATGAGCATAGGGAGATAATTGAAGATCCAAATGAGTGCACTACAATTAGATTGGGGGTTCTCTATAGATATAGAGTTGTTTTAGTTATTCTGGATGCTTTGTTTCACTCAAAATATTTTATAGATCACACATGGTAGTGCATACTCCGTGTCCATGGAGATGGAGACCACAATGAGCTGTATATATTAAGTCCATGTACTGAAGACAATGTCATTATATAGAACATACGAGACATGTGAGATCTTTGATTTGAAGAGGGTGGGTTATGATTCCATTTATGACAATTCCATCATATTTTCAATGCATGATTGATGTGCTAGGTCATGTTGATTTCTATGGTTACACCATTTGGTTTTACATTTGTTACATTTTTTTATACTTCTAGGATCTCATGTGTACATCAAGAAGATGTCCCAGACGTTGTGTGGCTGGGTTAGTCGTGTGTTATAAAACTATGTCATGTGCTAGGGTGGGGGAAGATTTAATATGGTTTTCAGACTAGAACTCCCTGGTTTGAATCTATATTCTTTCTAATTTGACCGTTTTTTATTTTTTAATATTTTATACCTTCTGTTAGTTTTTTTCTAGGTAACACATATCATGCATAAATGAAAATATTATGATAAAATATCATAAGGAATTCATTGTAGGTGGCCTAATCAGATTTGTTTCCCATCCTTGTACATTTTCCTCATTGTGCATGAAAAACTGATGTCTACATTAATGGTGGAGAAAATGTTTCATGATGGTTTGTGCGAGTCCTAGTGTATCTTGGTCATGTAGAGATTTTACTTGGGAGGTTCATGATTGGGCTAGTATGGCTTGATAATCATGGTGATATGGTATGTGATTTAGTTTTATTTCTATAGTAGATAAGGATGTTTTTATTTTATGTTTTATTATTTTTTATAAGTGGACAACAAGTTGTTGACCAACTATACATGTTTTTCTTGCCTATAATTTGTATGACTATACGTTTCATTCCATTTATTTTAGCATGATATTTTATTTTATTTATTATTTGTACTCTGATTTTGATCCCTATACACGAGTGTGGTCATTTCCACTGTTATTTCACTCTGGATATAGGGTATAGTGTCCCAAATACTCCATTTAGACCCTCTCCACCAGTCGGCATCCCATGGCATTCTAGGAGGCATGCTTGAAGCCTAATAGCAAGCCATATCAGGTGATGTTTTAAGATTAGATAGACTAGTTCATTACATATTTATTAAAATTAAGTATATTATTTCAATATTTTTTCATATCCAACATTTATATATATGTTTATAAATATCATTTATAATAATTATCCACATGTATATTAATTAGTTTTCATCTATTTATAATATCAGGTGTGATTAATCTTTATTTTTTTATCTTATTTCATAACAATAGTTTTATTCTTCATTATTCTTTAATAGTTCGTAATTCTTAAAATATTAATGATTTAGTAATAATTTTTTTCAATGACAATTAAAATTTACATTTGTTTTGTTGAAGGACATGGATGATTTTCATAAAAAATTATTTTGTGATGAACAAGTTATACTGTGTTTAATGTTTGAATGTAAACATATTAATAAATATATTATTTATTAAATAAATATTTATAAAATCAAGAAAACATATTAAATTATGAAAACATTATATATAATTATTTAATCATTCATGTTTTAAACATTATATTGGTGGTAAAAATTACCAAAATGATATATTGTTATAATGATTTTATGAGTAAGGTTATGTTGTTTTATAATTAAAACATAAATTTCATTGAATATTAAACATGTTTTAATTAAAATATATCTTCATTATATTTGTTTTTATAACCATTCGGGATGTATGTTGATGATAAATGAATTTTTTCTTTTGTGTTGGCGTTAATTATCCATACACACAATTATTTGTTCCATTTCAAAAAAAAAGTGATAGAGTGAATAGATATGAAAAACTATACTATAATAATTATAATTTGGAAATATTCAACATATTCATACCTCAAAGCCATCATTTTTACCATCCAAAAAATCTAGTTATGAAAAATGAACACTTTAGTTTCATGGTGGATGTAGTGCACATGTACACACAATAGATTTTGTTTTCTTTTTCATAATGGGTGGAATAGATTAAATAATGGAAGATTAATTAAAATAATATAATTATTTTCTATTAATAACAAAAAAATTATATTAGTTTTTATAGAAGATGTTTTTATGATTGATAATAAAAAGAAAAGACTATGGAGTATGAAAAACTCAAGTTTAGAATTTCATATTTCACATGGGAGTCTCCTTGTAAATGAAGGGATATCGAAAACTTATTGAGACCATGGTCATTTTAATTTGAGATAAGATTATAGGATTAAAAAAACATCATTATTTTTTTAATGATATATGATTTTATAACGGTGTTGTGGAGGAGTTTAAGTGTCCTCCTTTTATAAGTGAAGAAAATGGAACATTTTTAATACCCCTCAATCCAAAATAATGGAATGACTCTATTCAATGGTCAAATACTCCATATGAGAAAAATAATATAGTGTGTGGTGTAATACATTATTGATATCCACTTGTACTATTTTAATAACATGTTTTAAATGTGATTTTATAAATTTACGCTTAGTTTTTTACATCATACAAGTTTTTATTTTTACCAAGGAAACTAATTTTCAACTAAGTAATATATGTATTAACAAGAAAATCAAATAAATGATCATAAAAAGTTTTAGTGTAATGAACCAAAATTTAACCTCTATTTAATCCCATTCAATTTTTATATATGATAAATTATCTTTTAAATGAATATAATTTATATATCAAAATTGCTATTTTTTATAAAAATTCTGTTCTAACCATTATGTGAACCTAATTTTTTTCCCTTGAATGGAAACTATATTTATGATAATATAGTTTTATATACAATTAAATATAATGTCAATTTAATTATTTAAAATCTATGAATTTTATTTTTTAGATAATAATTTTAAAACACTAATAAGACAATCATTTAAAAATAATTCTTTTACAATTATCATTTTTAGTATAATTAATCTTTGAAATCAAAATGTTTCTCCTCAAAATGAAATTTATCCTATTATATATTAATTTTCTTTCAAAAATATAAAATAATTTTATTAATTTCTATAAATGGTGAATTTTTTAATATAAATAAATAAAACTAGTTTTAAGAGTAATTTTTTTTTCAAAATGAATAACATGGGGTTTAAAAATTCAAAATATTATGTTAAAAAAATTTATATTAATTTAAAAAAAATTATATTAAAGGGGTTATAAATATATTAGTTTTTCCTATATAACAATATTTTCATAAATGATATATTATTAGACAAATTAGTATCTTTTAGCTATTGACATAAAAGTCATTTATTTTTTAAGATTATCATAAATTGGACCTAAAATATTATTGAAATGATTATTTTTAAATAGATATTTCTTAAAAAACTAAACAAAAAATAAATTTAGGTTTTAAATATTGGATAAAAATAATAAATATATTCAGATGAAAATTACATTTAGTTTCTATAAAAAATTAAAAATGTGTAAAATATTTGTGGTAAAAAACACATTACAATAATTAATAAAATATTATAGAATAAGAATTTATAGTTACATATCCCCTTAAGATCCATGGATAATATCTAAGAATATTGCTACTCCAGTGGAAGTCAAGTGTGGTGAATCTATTTGCATAGATCTATTCACAATTTCCATAAGCTTCGATTTTTACCACATATGATTTCACTCATTCAATAACTATATGAGTTTTTCATTGAATTTATATAGGTCTATTCCTTGTTAATATACCACATTTCCGATTTTGAAAAAATTATCCTTATAAGGGTGAATTACACTACCCTAGGTCAATTTTCAACCATTCATTTTTTCATATTGTTACTTCATATTATATCTGCTAATTTAAAAAAATATTTTATTAATAAACTCTTATTTTAATATATCATCATTACATTTTAGTTCAATTTTTCTTGTGAAAAAATGAAAAAATATCAAAATAATATTGAAAAAAATTCCAAAATCATGAGTTGTTGTAAGAATAATTAATAAAATCTAAATAATGAAAGATTTTACCCAAATATCATTAGATTGTATAATTATTTCTTCAGTATCACACCTAGAAAATGATAAATCAATAAAAATAAATAGTTTAAAATATAAAGATAATTTTCAATGAAAATTTTAAATTATAAGTACTAAAAATAAATGTTTTTATTGACACATAGCCTACTTTCATAAAAGAATAATGACTTATATTTAGTTATTGAGAATTTATTGGGTCTTGTTATTTTTGAAAATAGAAATTTACGGACGCGCATTTGTCAGACTACTCTCTGTTTTATAAGTAAAATGCCGAAAAAAATATTTATGAAATAAATAATACATAACACTATTTAAATAACATTTTCCTTTCAATTGAAATCCTATTTTACATTTATTATGAAAATGGTGACTTTAAAATTTAAATAGGTTAACATAATATTGATCTTTTTAAAGGTAAAACATTTTATAAATGATGTTTTCATTCACTTAAACTATTTATATAACTTATGAAATTTATCACTAAATATTGTAAATATAGAAGAAAAAAAATTTCCAACCATTGACCATATAGATTTATTTAAAATCCATATTCTGGAAATCCAATATTGAACAAAAACTACATTTAGAATCTAATTCCAAAAAAATTTCAAAAATACCATAAGGTTTGAATTCATATTATTTTAGTTATTATTGTATTCATTAAAATAATATTTATCTTTCATCAACATAGTATTTTACTTTTCCAAAAATTTCATATATCTAGTCACTTCTACAAATATAGGAATATCATTCACATCTTATAATTAAGTTAATGATTAATCATTCAAAGAAAATAAACTAGAATCATTATCCTAAAAACTAAGAATGGTGTAATTTAATGTAATATGGGTAGGATAATTAGGAGTCACATTATCTAAAAAAAGTATTCATTCATAGGAATTGTCCCATAAAACCAAAAAATTCTCTCTCTACCGTTACTTTATTTCTATGAACTAAATAATTTAGTTTATCAATAACATGAACTCCGTGAATTTTTTTATTTTAAAATTTTTATCCCTGTACTCTAAGATAATGTTATAGATTAACATTATTAATTTGTAAATAATTTGTATTCTGGAGAAATATCAAAAGTGTTATTAAATACATAACACATCATTTCAGATGTGACATTCATTTCATGATTATCATATTGATCCATTCAATAATTATAATGGAAGTTCTTATGATAAAAAATTGAGTTCATCCTCTTTTGTTATGTTAGTTCATCCCCATTATCATCATGACTTGAGTGAGATTGAATATTTTAATTTTAACTCGTATTCCTAGATGGATTAATTCAATAATTAACTACACTACATCACTTTCTATTCATTTACCTTAAATTTATTCTGGTATTATATATTTTTACAAATAATATCATATATGATTTTTATTATGAGGTTGTAAGTGTCATTTATATCAGTTATATTAGATACCCACTACTTTTTAAGAATATTGACAATATTATCCACCAACTAATCATCTTGAATATCCATTATATGACTAAATTGAATCCTACTAAGAAATTTAAAATATCATAAATTCATGGACACTGTAGACCCACTTTGCGAAAAATAAGAAGCCTAAATATTTAGCCTTAACATAGATCATTGAGTTTCAAGAACATTATCTGTTATATAAAGAGTAATTTCTACCAGTTTTTTATATTTAATTATCCATTTAACATAAAGAAATTTGACTTTATTTATTATGAGTTATTTAATAATGTAATTTATTCTATAGTTTCTAATTCAATTGATATTATGGAATTTTTAGAAGAAAAAAAATTATATTTCCTATGAATCGAATATTTTATATACATCACAAGAAAAAGAAAAAATCTAATATTAAAAAAATTTCTTCATCTAGTCGCGTAACTATTCATAGTCTTCACAATAAAAATAGGATGTAGAATATGATTTTAATTTTATAATATTTAAATAAAATATGCAACCATTAAAATAAAAATAATATTGTGACTCGTACACATTAATTTAAATAAACTATGCCATTTTATAATAAAAGAAAATTATTTATTGATACAAATTTTTTTCATAGGTACAAAACAATTAAATTGCAAGGTGGTGGTTAATTATAGATTGAAACAAAAATACAAAATTCTAGACCACTCAATTATTCATGTAACAAGTAGTTACAAAATTTTGATAAACATAAAAATCATAAATAACATGCCATTATTTGTAAAAAAATATTATATCTATTTAGATGAAAGTTGAATACCAAAAAAATATGTTTCATACTTGAAAAAACTTTTTAGAGTCTTCTGAGATTAGATAAACAATCTTCTTACTTAATGAATGATCTCAAACATCTTCTGGAAATATATTCTCACATTGTATTGCTCCTAGGTATACCCTTCCCAAACCATTCATCATTACATGTGGATGAAAACATAAGAAAAGGTGAGATTACAAGCTGGGTATGCGTATACATAGTATATGACAATCTATGGCCAAATTCAAGAGTAAATAAAGAATAAAGTTATTCTATCATGAACACGGTTTTAAATTTTCATACACAAAATATCATTGATCATAAACAAGTATCTTGGAATAAAAAATTATCATTTTAGGAAACATGGGGCATATTAGTGATAACACATTATCAATCATTCTTGAACCAAAAAATCATGTTATTTTTTTTGAATTATAAAAAATATAGAAAACTCTTTAATATTTCAATGTTAATTACTATGAAAATAAACATAGTGGATTATGACTTATCATCTATTTACCATTTTGGATCAAGATGAACAAATTCCTTATAGTATATTAAGATTATCATGTTTCTAATCATTGATAAAGACATAGAAATTGATTATAGTATATCACTAACAAAAAAATACCATTATATTTTCATGAGATATGAATAATTACACAATGAATTGGAGGAAGATATAGGTCCCACATTTAGTATAATGAAAACAATAAATATGTATTCAATGAGAATCTAAATCATTCATCATATCAGAACCCTTAAAAAATGGGTTGCTTAAACATTTTATCAACTTAAAAATAAACCATCTAGAAAAGAATATTGATTAAATTCTTGAATCACATCCATATAAAATCATAAGTAACATTAAATTATATTTTCATGGATTTATTTTATATGAATGATTACTTGAAAAAAATATAATAGAAAACATCCTTTTCATTTTGAAAACATTTTCCTTGAAAAACTCTCAAGAAAAACAGAATTTTTTTAAAAAACATGTATCATAATATATAAATTGTAAAGACCAAGAATTTCTATGTAATTGTTTTAAAATATATGGGAATTTAACGAGCCCTCAAAATCTGACATAGTGTGATTCCGAGGCCCGGAGTGCCCGGAATGATCCATTGAAATTTTGTTAAACATAAGTAAAAGTGGGTAAACAGTATTCCTCAAAAGTAGAATAACTCTTAAATGGTTAATCAGATCAGAAATCTATGTGTACGGTTGCGCTCATGATGGCAGGATTACCCTGGGCGTGACTTAAGATTAGTCGGTGTGGGCTTCCTATGAGAAAACCCAAAAATGGAATAATCGTAAATAAAATAATTAAATAAATTATATTATTTTTCAAATTCTTATAACTCACAAATGGTAACTCGGATTAAAAATCTAAGACCACCACTGAACATGTGAAGGTATTCGTTCTTTATGTAGATACTAACATTGTCCGGCACGGGCCACTGAAAAAAGTTAGTTTTTGGCCATAAATAAAATAATTAAGTGTGAATTATTTTATTTAAAATTCATAACTTATAAACGGTAACACAAATTGATATTCTGAGAGTACCGTTGGGTTTTTTGGGTCGTTTTTCATCTAGGTAGAGCCTAACCATGACTGACACTGGTCGAGGGTGACAAACAATAATATTATGAATTTTTTTCAAGTAAGTTCAGTAAACGTGCAAGTGGCATTTTATAACTATTGAACTGGTGCTAAGAATTTAAAAAAAGGGAACTGTTGAACTTCCACCACTGGTTTTTGCTTAAGAATACTTTCACCTCGATGACAGTTGTTCAACAATAAAATTTAGTTTTTGGGTTTCTAGTGAATGAATTAAATAAAAATAAAGTTGTGTAGGCTTATTTTTAATTGTTGGTTAAAACCTCCTCTAAGAAGTTAGAAGTTGGAAGTGTGGGGACCACCTGACAATAACCTCCCATGAGAGGATATGGTGGTGGGGCCCACTCGAACCTAACCTCCTACGATAGGTTACGATGTGGGACCACCCAGGTCTAAACCCCCTAATAATTGAGGGAGAGAAAAATCTCTCAACTCCCTTCATTAATGAGGGACAGTCTCTCCACCCCCTCCTTTAATGTTCCAAATCCTCCAGTTTAATTTATTGTTCCAACCTCGTGAATTAATTAAGTGGATCCAACTTAATTAATTCACCCTTTTTAATTTCATAAAGCAAAGATATATTTTGTAATCTATTACCTTGGCTTCCTATTCTTTTGGTTGGAAAATGGTTGGAAAAAGAGGATTAGAGGTTTTGAGAGAAAAGCGCTTTCCAACAAAGAACGAAGAACTCTCCCATTGAATAACTCCTTAGAATATTAATAACTTTCTATTTAAACCTTCATACATAGATTCCGACTGACATGGGGTGTCATCATCCGATCGTCCCTCCTCATCATCATTAACGAACCGACGTGCGATCTTGGGATTGGAAGTGTTCGGTGGACATGATGAACGATGACAACACCGTCTTCTTCCTAGTGTCTCCATCAGCAAACAACAATCAAAGGTAGGGGTTTTAGATTTGATAATTGATTCACGTTCTTCATTTCCCTTCAAGGATTAAGAATCGAAGTTGCATGTTATCACTCTAACAAAGAGGGTGCTGGCCAAAAAAATACGGCCTGACTCCCTCCACCTTAATTTGTGGATTTTGACCCTAATTGTGACCCAAGTCTGGGTTTAGTGATTTTAGTTAATTATGGTTTCAAATTGAAGTCAATATCCCGAGTTTTGTGCGACAAATTCCTGATCAAGATTCAGGCCACCAGAACTCGTCCGATGACCTGCAAAAGATTCACCGGTGTTCAGAACTCGCAAACATAACCAGCGAAGAAGGGAAGGGTGGCTGGCACTCTGGCCGGCTTCATGGTCAGTGGTGGTGAAACCGCGTAGTAGGAGGAATAGGCTGTGTCGATGGGCCGTAGAGGTCGGCATAATGCTGGTCATGAGAAGAACGGGCGGCTCAATCCACTAGGTCTCTGGAGGAGGCACGACACAACTGCGCCACGCAGGAGGCGGCTGGATACTCGGCCAGCCGGGAGGAGTGGGTCCCGCCGCGGGGGTCCCGCATGACATAGACTAGCGCCACGTGGCGCTGATTTTGAACCCCCCCCCCCACCCCCACCCCCCCCGAATGGCTAAGCCGTTCTAGATTCTAGGGGGCGCAACCTCCACCCTGAACATAACTAGGGAGGACCCCACATGCCGCTAGTCTTGGGCCCCTAACAGGCAGAGCCCAGCATGGGCCGGACCAAGCATGCCCTAGACCTTGCGCGGGGCGCACCAAGCGAGGGTCGGGCCGACCCTATGGATTGGGTCGGACACCCGGACCGGGTCAGAGCTGCGGACGGGGTTAGACCCACGGAATGGGTCGAAGCTGTAGACCGAGTCAGACCCGCAGACCAATTCGGACCCCAGTCCGGACCCAGGTTAGGCTGGGTCATGTCGGTTCAGTCCGACTGGGCCGGACCAGACCTGGACCCGTTTTACATATTCCCACTCTTTTTCTCGTAACATGATCTACGGGCGTCCGATTGAAGAACAGTCAGCAGTGATGAAAACCAAGGAGGGGGGATGTTATTTTGTTATTCCCAACTCAAGGTTTAGTCATAGTTAGGGTATGGATGGGTTGGATTGAACGTAAATCCAACCGGGCCCTTGAAAAAAAAATTCCAATAACTCTCAGACCGCGCGTCGGATTGACGCATCGTCTGTCGCATCGGGTATTTTTGACAAGACATATCATTTGGACAGATAAACATGGGACTTTGTGGTAGTTTATGTATAGACACTTGGATTAAGGAGAAGAACCTCCCCCCCCCCAAATCAATCATTCTTTGTGTGGAGCCCTATGGCTGGATGCATTTTGACTTCTATTCCTGGATCCTACGTGGGTTCGATAGCTCTGACTACTATTCATGGATCTTACATGGGTTCGATAGATCTGACTACAGTTCATGGATCCTACATGGGTTCGATAACTCCGACTATTGTTATTTGATCCTACGTGGGTTCAACAGTTCAGACTACTATTCCTAGATCATACGTGGGTTCGACAGTTCTGACTACTCTTCCTAGATCCTAAGTGGGTTCGACAGTTATGACTACTCTTCCTAGATCCTACATGGGTTTGATAGCTCTGACTACTGTTCCTGGATCCTACATGGGTTTGACAGTTCTGACTACTGTTCAAGGATCCTACATGGGTTCGACAACTCTGACTACTATTTCTGGATCCCACATGTGTTCGACAACTCTGACTACCTTTCCTGAATCCTATGTGGGTTCAACAGAATAGTTGATTTAGGGGCTGCATCTAATCATCTATAACTTTCTGCATATGTTGTATACCTTTGTGAGCTGAGTCAGGTTTGCTGTGTTTCCCTCTTGATTGAGATGGATCACTTGATAACTTAGTTATATGTATTGGCATTTACCGATGTAAGGTTATCTATTGATTTCATACTTTGTGGTTTATCCTTGTTGGATTTTTATGACACCTTGTGGGTCTTGGGGTCCCTACTGAGTATCGTTATACTCACCCCTTCTTAGTCTATGCCCACATCGCGTTGTTTTGGATGCAGACGACGAACAGCATTGATAGAGGCTGAGAGTTGCAGGACTGGATGGTACCTGAAGCTGGACCATATGGTGTGTTGGTACATGGAGGAGACAAACTGACGTGGAGTGATGAAGAGGCGATTTGTACCTAACCTTCAGGTAGGAACCTCGGAGGATGACCCAATATCTATTTTTCCTTTTTCCTCCGCTATACTTGAACTTTTAGTTTCTTGTACTTTCCAGTTGGGCTTCTATTCTGGCCCCTTTTTACTAACTATACTCACTTGTTGGTTATACAGTTTACTCATTTTCATAACTATTGTGTGTGTTTACAGGTTATGAAGGAAATTCCTTCCTATTTTTAGGGAATTATGACTTTGGTTCTAGTCGTCAGCCCCTGGCCTATGGAATTCAGGCTTGGGGTAGTCACGACACGGGCCTCGGGGTTCGGTTCGTGACAAATTGGTATCAGAGTAGTCAGTTCTACCGCATAACATAGGACACTGATCTTTCTTTTCTGTGAAGCAATAATTTTATGTGTAGTGACTGTGGTTTTCAGGTCAGGGAGTCCAGTGTTGGTGCGGCGGTCGACGTATCCATACACCAAAACCATGACTTCTGATTTCTGACTCAGTGCACGGAAACACTGAGCGCGTGTGTGTTTTCAAGCGATTTCGTTAATTCAGCTTGACTAGGTCAGCTCACTAGGTATAATATTTTCATTGTGTCACATATGTTTCTTTTAGGATGCCTCCACGTAGATAGGCAGCTAGAGTTTCGAGATTTGTACGCACTGATAGCCCACCGAGCGACGAGGATCCGGTGTAGGGCCCTCTTACTATATTGGAACCTTCGGGTGGTGTACCAGTAGCACCACCACCAGTTGGGTAGAAGATACCACTAGAAAAACTAGTGTATGATGCACGATGAGAGAGAACATTTCATGAGTTCCAACAGCATAGGCCTTTTATGTTTTGAGATGAGATAGATTCCCACGTAGTTGAGGGCTGGCTGGAGGCGATTGCTATAGTTTCTCCACTAGTTGAGACACCAGTAGAGAAAAATTGATCCTAGCTACTAGTCTTATTCATTGAGTTACCATGAGGATGGTCTGATTAGTTATGAGGCTTCGGTACATGGACCGTTTCTCGAGATAGTACCTTCGGGTAGTGTTCCATCTATATCACTACACGTTGGTCAGCTGTTAGAACAGGTTGTACCGAAAGAAGAAACATGTAGGGTTAGTGACTTACATGTGTTTTAGCATCAAATACCCCTCAGGTTTCGAGGCGATCCTGACTCACAAGAAGCTGAGGACTAGCTCGAGGAGTTTGTTGAGAGTTCTCTAGAACATCTACAACTTCGGCAGGACGACATGTTGGTGGCTGAGTATTCAACGTCGCGTACCAATCCTTCATGGTTCTCGATGAATACGATACGATCAGTGCTTCAAGGCTCAAAATTCCAAGAGATGTGTGTTTAAAGAACACCCGAGCCGACATTATTCCTATGTGAATTCAACCATATGTTAGGGTGCTAGAGATAACCATTGTGGTTGAATGTTTTTTGGCTGAGGGGATACAGTCAGTGAATGTTAGTAGGGGGAAAGCTGGAAACTAGCACCGATCTCAGGGACTTGTGCATGTAAAATGTTTTGAGAAGAATCTATATTAAGTACGGATGAGTCTACAAGGAAAAATATGTGGAAGTAGATCTTGGATAGTAGTATGAGGTAGTTTACTTTTTTCCATGTTACAACCACCCCCTTTTCTTATGTGGACCCCGCCAGGCTCAGGGAGCTGGAGGATAGAGGAAGAGAGCAGTTGAATGCAGTCAAGGAATGAAACCAAAGGAATCTATGAATGATTCGAGGTACAATCTATATCTACTACTAGCTACCGTATTAATAGACATAGGTCGCAATCATTCATTCCTTTCGCGAATCTTTTCCAGGACCTAGAGTTTCTAGTTAAACCATTGACTTGACCCTTACGTCTAGAGATACCTTTGGGAGGAGACTCGATAATCAAACTTACGCTGATGGTGTGATCTGAACCTTGAGCAAGAGTTTCAGATGGAACCTCTTGGTGGTAGGGTCGAGTCCTTACGATGTTAATTTGGGGTTGGACTTGACAACCACAGTTCATATTTAGATTGATTGTATTAGTCAAAGAGGTTGTGGTTTATCTACAATGTTGGAGTGGGGTTTTCCTTGGTCGGAGAAAAATAAAACCCAGGAAGAACATGATAAACCCAATCATAGGAGTGTGAAACCAATCACTTTTGAGTCAGCCAACCTCACCCTCGTAGCAGCAGATGTTGACTTTGAGATAGTCTATACTTCTGCGAAGGGGAACATGGTAGCAGATTCACTCAACAGGAGGTCTGGCCTGCATCTACTGAGTGAGGATAAAATGCAGCTAACTGCATTACAGATATCATTTGGGGATAGAGAATGATAATCTTTTATTCATTCTATTACAGTCACTCTCCCACTCCTTCAATGAGTCAGGGAGGTGCAACACTAATAAACTGACTGCGAGGCTCGACGTGCTCAGATATCCACAGGAGAGGCACCTGATTGATTTTATTAAGGTGAGGAGCACACCATCATCTTTATAGGATGTTCCAATGTCACTTCAGTAGGAATTGGTGAGGTATTTCCACACATCCCATCTAGAGGTACATCAATTAGTGGAGAAGATGTACCAGGAACTCCGACAACAACACTGGTGTTTGGGAATGAAGAAAGTAGTTGCTGAGTTTGTCTCTTGATGCCTCAATTGACTGCATGTGAAGGCGAAAATCAGGTACCAGCATGCTTGTTTCTTCCTTTAGAGGTCTCAGAGTTGAAGTGGGATAGGATATGCATGGACTTCGTGAAGAAAATTCCACATACATCCAAAGGACGTGACTCGATTTGGGTGATCATCGACTGACTCACCAAGTTGTCCCATTTCCTACAGGTCAAAGAGTAGTGTTTAGTAGGGATCTTGGTAAGCCTTTATGTGTATGAGATTGTGAGGATACATAGAGTACCTTCAATGATTGTCTCCAATTGTGACACACATTTTACTTACCAGATATAGAATGGGTTGAATGAGGCTTTTGGGACACAACTTCGTTTTACCACCACCTTCCATCCTCAGACAGATGGTCAGATTGAGGGGCCAATTTAGACCCTTGAGGACATGATACATGCTTGTGTCATAGACTTCTGTCGCAGCTGGGATGATCACTTACCTTTGGTGGAGTTTTCATACAACAACAGCTATCACTCCACCATTGGGATGACACCTTTTGAGGTGTTATACGGGCGACCTTGCATATCACCTTTGTGCAAGATTGACCCAGGGGAGTCAGACATCGTGGGACTAGAGATGGTACGGGCTACCATAGAGAAGGTGAAGATAATCCAGGAGCAGATGAATACTGCACAAAGCAGGCAGAAATCATAGGCCACCAAGAGACGGAGACCTCTGGAGTTCGAGTTTGGCGACAACGTCTTTCTACGGGTCTCACCTCGATGAGGTTTACGGAGATTTGGCCGAGGTGACAAGTTATCTTCGAGATTCATCGAACGTTTACATGTCCTTAGTAAAGTTGGCATGGTGGATTACTACGTAGCTCTTCCACCTCAATTGCATCAGGTTCATGAAGTCTTCCACGTGTCTCAGCTGAAGAGATATGTGCATGAACCGTCCCACATCATCAACCTTAGAGATCTTGACGTCGACGATGGGGTGACTTTTACAGATGTTCCAGTAGAGATAGGGGGTCAATAAGAGCGGGTCCTTTATGGATGGTTGATTGCTCTGGTGCACGTTCGTCGGCAGCACGGGAACCTCCATGGGAGCACATGGGAGCAGGAGGCTCAGATGTGTGCTCAATACCCCCACTTGTTCCATTATTTTGAGTTGTGGCTTATGAGGACATAGATCCCGGAAAGGGGGAGAATGAAAAGACATGAAATTTCCATGTAATTTTTTTTAAATATATGAAAATTTTACAAGCCCCCAAAACTTGATGGCCCGCAATTCTAAGGCCCGGAGTGCCCAGAATGATCCATCAAAATTTTGTTAAGCTTATGTTAACACGTGTAAGAAGTTATCCTGAAAATGTAGAATAACTCTTCAACGATTACTCAGATTAGAAATCTAAGGGCACTATTGTGCATTGGACAGCGGTTACACCTTGGATACGACTTAATATTAGTCGGAACGGGCCTCAGGTGAGAAAACCCAAAAATTACATAATCGTAAATAAAATAATAAAATAAATTATTTTATTATTAAAATGATTATAACGCATAAATGGTAACTCGGATTAAAAATCCAAGAACACCACTGAACTTGTGAGGGTATGATTTGTTTAAAAAGATACTAACTTTGGCCAGTGCGGGCCACTAGAGAAATTTAGATTATGGAAGCAAATAAAATAATTAAGTGACAATTATTTTATTTTAAAATTAATAACATCAAAACGGGCACTCAGATTGAAAATCCGAGAGTACCGATGGGTTCGGTGGGGCATGTTTCACTTATAAAAAGCCTAACCTTGACCAGTGCGCATCGAGTGTGACTGATAATAATTTTCTGAATTTTTTTTTGGGTACGCTCAGTAAACGGGTGAATGGCGTTTTATAACTTTTGAACTGGTGCTCGGAATTGAAAACCGAGGGCACATTTGAACTCACAACGCTAGTATTCACTCTTGAATACTTTCACCTAGATAGTAGTTGGTTGATAATAAATTTTGTTTTTAGTTTTTTAGTGAATGAATTAAATAAAAATAAAGTTTTTTAGCTTTATTTTTATTTGATGGTTAAAACCACCTCTTAAAATTTGGAAGTTGGAAGTGTGGGGACCACCTGACCATAATATCCCATTAGAGGTTATGGTGGTGGGTCCCACCCGAACCTAACCTCTCATGAGGGGTTACAATGTAGAGACCACCCGGTACTAAACCCCCCCAATAATGGTGGGAGAGGAAAAACTCTCAAATCCCCTCATTAATGGGGGAGAGTCTCTCCAACCCCCTCTTTTAATGTTCCAAATCCTCTTCTTTAATTTATTGTGGAAAACTCATGAATTAATTATTTGAAACCAACTTAATTAATTCAAACTTTTTAAGTTCTTCTTCCAGTGATAGATTTTATAATCTATTATCTTATTTTCATATTCTTTTGTTAGGGAAAGGATGGAAAATGAGGATTAAAGATTTTGAGAGAAAATCTTTCGCAAACGAAGAATGAAGAACGCTCCCAACAAAGAACGACTTCGACTAAAAAGAATGATCTCCATAGACCTTCATCAAAAGACTCCTACCCATGTAGGACATCTTTGACTGAGCTTCCCTCTTCATCGTCATCAATGAACTGATGCATGAGCTCAGGATTAGATGTGTGCGGCAGACACATCGAATGATGACAACACCGTCTTCTTCCTCACGACTCCGTCAGTGAACCAAGATCAAAGGTAGTGGTTCGAGCTTTGTTAATTGTTTCACATTCTTAGTTTCCTTTCAAGGATAAATAATTGATGTCGCATGATATCACTCTAACACGGAGGGTGCGGCCTGAACGAACAGTGCCTGACCCCCTCCGCCTAACTTTATAGATTTTGACGCTAATCGCGTCATGAGTCTGGGATGAGTGCTGTTCTCCAACGAACATGTAGGATTGAAGGAGACATCCTGAGTAGTGAGTGACAACTTCTATATCGAGAATCGGGCCACCATAACTCGTCTGGTGACCCGCAGAAGGTTTTCTGCTTGTCGAAACTGGCGCACGTCGCCAGCGTTGAATGGAAGGGCGGTCAGCACTCCAGCCGGCCACGTGGATGGCGGTGGCGCAACTGTGCCACTAGGGGAGTAGGATGTGGCTGACATGCCATGGGGGTGTAGTGGAGGCCCACTCAAGGCTGACAGCGAGAAGAATCAGCGGCCCGAGCATCTGGGTCCACAGAGGAGGTGCAGCGCAACCTCACCGCACGGGAGGCGGCTGGCCGATTGGCCATCTGGGAGTAGCCGGACACTCCCCATGGGCCCTGCATGACACGGAATGGTTCCACGTGTGCCGGTTTTGAATCCCTAGAATGGATACATCGTTCGGGATTTTAGGGGGTGCGGCCTCCCCCCTGGACGTGGATAGGGTGGACTCCACAGAACACCAGCCGTGAGCCTTGCGTGGGCTGAGCCCAGTGCGGGCCAGACCCAGCACGAGCCGGGCCGCCCCCGTGGTCCATGTCGGACCAGCGAACCAGGTCATATCCACAGACTGGGTTGTAAACATGGGCCGGGTCTGTCTGACTGTGTCTGACCGGACACGGACCAATTTGACATGTTCCCACTCTTTTGCCTATAAAATGAGCTACGAGCATCCGATTGACGAACCGTCTATGGTGACAAAAACCATGGAGAAGGATTATTATTTTGGTATACGTCACTCAAGCGTTGGTAATAGTTGGTGTATGGCTGGGTTGGATCGAACGTAATTCCAACTGGAACCCTCGGAATGGAAATGTCAATAACTCTCAGATCGTGCGTCCGATTGACGCACCATCTATCGTGTTGGGTTGAATTTGGCGAGACGGGTGTTTTGGATACATAGATGTGGGACTTAGTGGATGTTGATGTATAGACACATGGATTGAGGAGAGGACCCTCATGGAATCAAGGATTCTTTGTGTGGAACCCTATGGCTGGCTGAATTCTGACTACAGTTCCAGAATCCTACATGGGTTCGATAGCTCTGAATATTGTTCCTGGATCCTACGTGGGTTCGACAGTTCATACTACTGTTCCTGGATCCTATGTGGGTTTGACAGCTTTGACTACTATTTCTGGATCCTATATGTGTTCAATAGTTGTGACTACGGTTCCTGGATCCTACATTGGTTGAAAGTTCTGACTACTATTCTTGGATCCTACGTGGGTTCGACAGGTCTTACTTCTGTTCCTGGATCCTACGTGTGTTCGACAACTCTGACTACTGGTCTTGGATCCTACATGGGTTAGATAGCTCTGAATACTTTTCCTAGATCCTACGTGAGTTCGACAGCTCTAACTACTATTCCTGGATCCTACGTGGGTTTGACAGCTCTGACAACTATACATGGATCGTATGTGGGTTCGACAGCTCTAACTACTGTTCCTGGATCCTTCACGGGTTCGACAGAATCGACGATTTAGTGGCTACAACTAATCATCACTAACTCTCAACATAGGTTGTATACCTGTGTGAGATGAGTACGTTTTTCTGTGTTTTCCTCTTCATCGAGATGGATCACGTGATTACGTAGGTATATTTATGGGCATATACCTTTGTAAGGTTATCTGTTGATTTTATACATTGTGATTTATCCTTGCTGGATTTTTTTGAGACCTTGAGGGTCTCGGGGTCCCTACTGAGTATCATTATTCTCACCCCAGCACGAGCTATGACTGGACCTCATTGTATTGGATACAGACGACAGAAAACACTGATAGAGGCTGAGAGTACAGGGACTGGACAACACCCGTAGGTGGACCATACCGCGTGTCGGTACACAAAGGATAAGGACAGACATGGTGTGATGAGGAGGCGATCTGTACCTACCCTTCATGTAAGAATCTCAGAGGAAGACCCAGTAGGTGTTTTTCCTTTTTTTCAGTTGTACATGTACTTTCAGTTTCTTGTGCTTTCCAGTTGGGCTTGTATTCTGGCCCATTTTTACATAATGTAATCACATGTTGGTTATACAGTATGCTCATGTTCATATGTATTGGGTGTGTTTACAGGTTATAAAGGAAATTCCTTCCCAGTTTTAGAGAATTATTCCTTTGGTGCTAGTCAACAGCCCCTGGCCTATGGAAGGAGGGCTTTGGGTAGTAACGACACGGGCCCCAGGGTACAGATCATGATAGAACGATTCAAATAATTAATGTATTGTGATGGTGGAAAAATAATTTCATTTCATATAAGTATAAAAAAATTCCATTCATATTTTAACTATAAAATTCACAGTGTCACTTCTTTAGTAAATGATATAAATATTCCATTTAAATCATTTTCTACAAAGTCAAACATTGTTGAAAAATGATTTTAAAAATTCATAAGAGAATAGTAGAATCCTTTATGAATGTATTTCCAGATATCAAGGAAACGGAATGCTAATATTTTTTTAGTGGATAGATAAAAAAATAATCTCTAATGATAAGGATATTTTTAAATAAACTATTTCCACTTTGGTATATTTTGAATCATAAGAACCATGAAAAAAATAAATAAATATTGATGTCTAAATACCAAAAAATACATAATATGAACCATAAAAATGAATGGTACTATATAAAATGCAATGAGGGAAATAAGGTGGGAATATTAATTTTGTACCACATAAAAAATAATAAGAAAAAATACCTAACATCATGTCTCGCTTTTCATCGTTCACATTCAAGCCCCCTTCTCTTCAAAGCGAATACTTTATATATCCTCTAAATGGCTCTAAAGATAGTCTTTTGATAATTCTTAAGACACTATAATTTTTATAGGTAATATTATAAAATACACATTTTGGGGATTTCCAATCTAGAAGGCTATGAATGGTTTAATGAATTGAGGGATGTGGTTCCCTTTTATAAATTACATGATGGGAACTTTTAGATATTAAAAAAATATTAAATATAATTAAATAATTTTCCTAAAAAATACTTCCAAATAGATATGGATTAAATGATAATTTCTGATAAGGTTTTAATATCCTCATGTAATATAATTTATAAATTTTTCATGTATTTTTAATCCTTATCATTTTGATTCACACTTAGAAAACCAATTTTAATTTTAACAATGGTACCGTCTTTTTAAATATTATAAGGTTGAAATTATTACATATAATATAAAAACTGTATCATAAATAGACATTTAATGATATTTTATACCATCTAATAATAAATTTATATATATATATATGGGTTTTAATAATTTAATAAATTAAAAAATTGATAAAATATAATTATAGTAATTTCTAAAACTCTTAAATAGTTTCACTAAAAAAACATCAAGATAACATGTAAGATTAAAACAAAATATTTTATTACATACCTAACATGTAACATTCATATATATATATGCTTGTATCATTGTAAATATCTCAAATTATATTAATTTTAATATTTTTAATATAATTTATTTTCATTTTCAATTAATTGAATAATTACTCGATTAACATTGTGTAAGGATTTTATGTTGTTATTTAATCACCATAAATTATACATAAATTATAATTTTTTAGATAAGTCTTTTAGATTTAAAATGTAAATATTTATATGAACATATAATTTTTTACCCAATATTAAAAATATTATACTTATTAAAAAAAGGAGTGAAACATTTTGAATGTTTCTATTATTTTAATAATATTTAATAAATTTTCAAGGAAATATTTCCAATAATTGATTATGTTAAGAACCTTAAGTGTAAAATTTTAAATTAAATACATTAAATAAGAAAAAAGATGGAATAATATTCCCTTATCACTTATTTTTAATCTATATTACTATGTTTTACCCTTTATCGAAGTGATAAATTTTACCATAGTTACTGTACATATTGTACAAAAAAAGATTCCTTTTACTAAATTTATCTCGCATTATTCAAATTATAGAATTATATTTTTAAAATTAGAAACCTATAAAAAATTCAAAATAATCTTTTTTTTAATATGAAATGTTTCCATAATTTATTCATATATAAAATCCAATTACAAAACTAAAATTTGATTATTTTTAAAATATATAAATTGTTGAAATTTTAAAACTAGTCCCAAACATAATATGACCAAGTAAATACTTTAATATAAAAAAACGTTTCAATAAAAATATGCATTTTTCACTATTCTTTGGAAAATAAATATATTAAAAAAAACAATAATAAATTATATGATATTTCTGACATACTGAATTAAAAAATTGATTTTGAGAAATAATGTTTAAATAACTAATATAAATTCATATTGACCAAAAAAATTAATAAAAACTCATTTTTGAAACAAAAATATATTTGATTTTTAAAATTCCATTCCCAAAAAATATGACATTATTCTCTCTGAGAATAAAAATAAATTCATATTGATTTCAAAATTTATATTTATATTATAAATAATTCATTAATAATCCTTCCCATCTAATTTTATTTCTAGGTTATAAAAGATATATAATCTTTTAAAAATGTTTTGTGGTTCGTCGTAAAATGTCTTTGCGTGAAACACAAGCTATCAATCAAATACAATTATTTAATAATGAATTTTATAATAATCTGGGGTTATCACATTCATACCCCCTTGAAAAGAATTTCTCCCTTTATGTTCATCACATAAGAATAAGTATATCAGGTCTCCTCTTCCTCATAACATCCCCATGTTCCCACATAGCTTCCTCAATTTTTTGGTTTTTCCAATAAAAACAGTAACCAAACGAGGATTTGTTTCATAGAAATTTAACTCTATGATCCAAATTAAATAATAGTTATTCTTTATAAGAAAAATATTTCTCAAATAGTTTGATCTTTTTGTTTTTTCCATGTTTAGGATAAGTTCAGTACTACCTCAGGTGAGATATAAAGAAACTGTCATGAACATGAGAGATATTCAAAAGAAATGATGAATGATAATATACTATCTCAAAATGATCAATTATTTTAAAATGGCCAATATACCTGGGATTTAGTTTTCCTTATTTATCCTGTACATAAATTTAGAGAAATACGTTCCCACAAACATCAAATTCTAGTTTAAATCATTGATTATCAGCATAACATTTCATTCATCATTTTGTTATCCTAATATATTATTGAATGAATTTAACCTTGTTTACTATCTCTTCAATTTTCTTACGTCTTAATAGGTTTATTCATAAAAGTTATTTAAAAACTGTTTTAATTATATACTTATTTCTACAAAGGGTTTTATATGGAGTGATGTAAATTCCCATGTTAAATCTATTATTGTAAAAAAATCGACTAGATGTGGGTGTTGATCTAAACAGCAATTGAAATTTTTATAACATGAGGTTATCGTATTCTATAAAGATTCAAATATTATTTTAATCTTACTATCTTCCTGAGGAGGATATGTAATACTTAATGTAACAAGATCAACTTATATATAACAAAATTACATCTATTTGGATGAATATTCAATATATAAAAATATGATCTATTCCAGAACCGTATAGATTTTGAGTCTTGAGATATTAGATAAACTATATTCTTATATTATGAAATATATTCAACATCTCCCAATAATATCTTCTCACATATTACTCCTCTTAGGAATACCCATTGTAAATGATTCATTATTATATGGGGAAGGAAACATAAGTATGTATGAGATAATATTATTTTTTGGGGTAATTATATGAGATATCAATATATGATCACATAAAAACATACAAAATTAATAATGGCATGTGATAATAAACATAAATTATAATGTTCATACCTAACCTTTCATAAATAAAAAAACATGAGTCATGTAATTTAACAATATCATTTCAGGAATCATGGGTCATAAGAGTCATATATCATTAGAAATAAATCAAAAACCATAATATGATGTCAAAAAAATTTAAAATAATTCATAAATATAGAATTCCATTTAATATATAGAGTTTAATGACCATGAAAATAATCATATTGGATTAGGACTTATCATATGTTTCCCATTATGGAACAAGACACACCAATTCCCAATACTATATTAGGAAACACCTGTTTCTCATAGTATACCAGCATGCACCATTTTATAATTTTAGATTAAAACCATTGAATTATTATAAGATCATAAGAGTATCATTGATTGATATACTTACAGGAGGGTTGAATTTTAGATTCAACAACCTCTAAATAGATCAAATCAAAATACTTTATAAATTAAATGTATCATATGAAGAATTAGTCCAATTAATATAGTGGTGAATTACAATAACAATGGATCTAATTAATATCAATATATGTTATTATCATATTAAGAAATAAAATTATTAAACAAACAGTATAGAATAGTATCTATAAATAATAACTGTATATAACATAAAAATGGTATGGAAACTGTAAAAACAAGAAATACAATATATAGTAAAAGTAGAAATGACATACAATATATATTAAAAGATTTTAATCATTTAACCTTAAGATTAAGGTATTAAATAATCATGAATAAATTTATCCAAATATTTATACCTACTTACAATTCTTTATTTACATACTAGGAAATCCATCGATATGATGATCCTAATTAACAATATATTTTTATCCCATGAATCCATTACTATGATGATCATACTCTATCTTCATAGCCCTAAAATTAATCGATCCATTGGATTAGATTCACTATATCCCTATCCATGAAATTTCTTAATCATAATAATTATATGACTAAATTAAAAAATAAATATTTCTATTGGAAAAAACTGAAAATGGAATCCTTAGAAGTAAAACTCTATAATGTTTTACGATGAATTAAAAAATCATCTTCATTTAAGGGAAAATTCAGAATACTTGAGATGTGAATATGAAAATATAATTATTATTAAAATGATTTAATATATATAGATTATTCTATATTTTTCAAATTTTAGAGTTAGTTGTAATGGCCTTAAACAAATAGCTCTTCAATGTTCAAAAAGTTCTGTCATAAAGGAATGTCTGATGTAAATTTTTTAGCACAATTAAAATTCTACATGTATTGCATACAATAGAAATATTTATCATATATTCTGATCATAATCATAGGATATTCTGATGTTATTCCTTATTTTTTTCCAATATAATAATCCTTATTAGGATAAATCCAATTTTTTCGAAACTGGAAACATTCTGATAGTCATGAATTTTATTTAGTATGATATAAAATACACACGTCAAACTCTTAGTCTGATTAAAGGTGAGGAAAATGAAATGGACATATTCTCAATGTGATGATCATAATGAAGAAAAATAATTTTATATACATTATACATTTTATCTTTTCCTAGGTATAGTGAAAGGTAATGTATTCTATAACACATAATAAAACACATATGATATAAAAAAAATTGTAAAAGTGTTTAAAGAAAGAATTATTGGTGTCTAAAACAAATGGAATGGATAATGAAGAAGTAATAATTTTACTTAAAAATATCCCACATTTTCTAAATAACCAAAACAATAACTAAATGATAAAACAAAATTAAAAAGATACAATCCATTTTTCTGTTAAGAACTAGGGGTTATAATTTATTGTACAACATTCCTTGAGTTTTTAACTCTTTTAAATATGATGGAATATATTATAATAATTATTCCATAAAGAAAAATTCTCTCTATTAGGAATTATTTTCCCATAATGAATGTTTCTCTCCCTTTAAGTAAATAACACCCTTTTTAAAAATTCTCCACTTTGATAAACCATTCTCCCCCATTCGTGAAACATTCACCACCTTTGTTATTTTCATAAATGCGTGGGGAGAATATTATGTTTTTTATAATTTAGAGATAAAAAAACATACGAAACAATTTTTAATATACTAATCACCTAGAAATAGTATGAAAGTACATATAACAATTAAGAATTATAAAAAAAATCATAAAGGGTTGGATAAAATTTTGCTCTTAATTAACAATCATTTAAATGTTTTTCAAAATACATTGAGATTTCAACGAAAATAATTCTTTTTCATAAGATATGTCATGAAGGCCTTTATTTTTTAAAACATATGTTGATATATATCAATAATTTAAACCTTTTATTTGAGTGTACCCTGCTTCTGAACGTATTCTTTCAAGCATTGAATTTGAATGGAATACTTTTTATTCTCCTTCCTCAAAATGAAATGTCATGCTTCACATGGTATGAGACATGCAATTTCTTACTCCATATTCTTAACATTTTGATTCACTCATGAAATCATATATCCGATCATCCGTAGCATATTTCAATTCCTTGACAATATTAACTCAATCTTACATAGGTGATGATTACTTATTGAAGGAATTTTAAAATACTAAAAAAGGATTACTGAATTCCATATATATATGATCATGCTCCATGATATAGGTACAAGTTATAAATGACCAATTATCCATTTTATTATATGAATAATATTGAGTGTTTGACCTTTCATGAATAATTTTCATTCATACAATAATCATTATATCTATTTTTGTAATCAATTGAGTGAATCTGGTTATTCATTCACGATTTCATAAATCGGCATACAACCTTCATTCAATATTTAGAAAATCTGGAATCTAACTAATTAATATATTCAATGTAAGTAAAATGAAGTAAAATTTTTTCTATATAATAATAGTTTCTGATTCCAATTGATCGAGCTCAGGATGAGGAGGTTTTGGCTTAGTTGTTCCATCTTCTACTTTTTTTCATTTCTTTAAAACATCCCTTAAAACATTATTATCATAAAAAACTTCAAGAATCTCAACATCTTTATAGGGAATGACATTGTAAGATGATTTCATCATTGATTATTGATATTCATCTTATTTATGAGTATTACTAGAATTTTATTTCTGATGAAGATTAATCTATGTTTTTAATGATGTTTAATTTTCCTGATATCTTTTTTACTTTTAACCCTTATCATACAAATAAATAATATCTGAAGTAGATGAATATGAAATTTCCTTATCTAATTTATTTTTTATCCTAATATTATTCCTTTTATACATGTTCCATCTCTTCTTCTTCTAATTAGACTTATAATTCTTCATAAAAATATTCTTCTATATTTTCTTCTTCATCATACTCATAAACTTATTTATCATGTAATTATTCTAACTAGCTCACTTTTCTCAAACATCCCCTTCCATTTAATCCTAGTTTAAATTATTTATCATTTACAATGGGAGATGATTATTAAAGAAAAAATTTCCCTTCCCTATATCATCCTTAGAAGGTAAAA
Organism: Viscum album; assembly: GCA_963277665.1. NCBI lineage: Eukaryota > Viridiplantae > Streptophyta > Magnoliopsida > Santalales > Viscaceae > Viscum > Viscum album. The sequence goes on along the minus strand of OY728135.1, from coordinate 597,498,689 downwards.
ATATGTCTCTTAAAAAAACATGTCTTCCAAAATTATTATATTGGTGTGGCATATCGAAATTAGTGGATTATAAAATAATCTATAAAAAAAAATTCATCATACTATCGGAAACTATAGATGATTGTAACCAGTTATTTTAATTTTTTTTCTTCCCCCTCATGTAATTCATTTACATAAATTTTCACCACCATTAGCTCATGAGGATGAATTCCAAAATATAGATCCCCTGTTATTATTTTAATATTTAAGGCCCATCGACATCTCAAAAACATCATAATGTTTTTTATTTATTTTATTGTTTAACAGGAGGATATGTCTCAACGTTTCTCATTATCGGTTTTCATCTTAATTAGCATTCTTTGAAGCTTGAGAATCATAAGTATCTCATCCAACATGTTCAACAAATTTATTATTTTTTAAATAGATAACATCACTCTCAACATATTTTCTTCTCTAATGAAATATATATTATCATTTTCTAGATACAATGTTTTAATACCCTGAAAATCTCTATACACTTTCAATTCATCTTACTCATGAAATCGAGAAACATTATTATCTTTAATTTAATTGTGTTAGTTTATATATTTTAATCTATAATGATGATTAACTTTAGCATATCAATCCATCTCATATTCACCAAATAATCATGAAAAATTACATGTGAAACCATAAATATATATTTATTTTATTTCCAAGGAACCAAGTAACCTTTCATCCAAGAATAAATGACACAATTTTTCAGAGTCAAATGGGAAATTTTTTTTACTATAACATAATACAAGAATATAGAGTCTTAACGCTTATTTTTATCAATGACTCATAGTTCTTTCGTAGATAATAAAAAGTTAATATTCTTCTCATTCATAGGGGACACTAACCAAGTATAATAAAAAATCTATAAGAAATATTATACATTTTATCAAATATGGTAAATGAAAACATTTTCTTACCATTATTTTTAAAAAATTGATGTTATAGAAAGAATTCAGAAACTCTCAAGAGAGTATTAATTAAAATATTTTCCAATATTCCTAAATCAAATTGGTTACAATCTATGGAATGAAATATTATTCTTGATATTATTATCATACTTTTCAAACTGTAATATCTCAACATGTCTTTACCTGGAAAAAAACCACATAGAAATCAATTATTTGGTTTCCATTTTAACTGAATATGATACCGGTGATCATATTTAATGAAGAATAATCACACTAAAAAATTTTAATAGTGAAACAACTTGACTTAAAAAACATTTAATTATTAACATAGAACAATGAAGTGACTCACCCTTATATAGGAATTGGGGATGATGAATCAACATCCATTTGAAAACCAACATTAGAGAGAAAAAAACCTTCTATTATAATGGAAAATATTAATCTATGATTTGTATTAAATAATTATTATAAACATTCGATGTTTGAAAATTTTTATCTGATTACTAATCACTAAGACTAGAAAAATTTCAAACTTTAGATTTTTTTGTTAAAACTAAAACTATAAAACAAAAAAAATTATATAACTTCATAATGACAGAGTGATAAGATCTGAAAGAATATAAGTGTACCATTCAGTGTTTACATTTTTATTATTTTGACTGGCATGATCTTCTTGTTTTTCTAAAATAAATAGATTAAAATAGTTATGAAAAATGCTTTTTTTGATAGTTTTGTTTTGAAAAACTTATTATGATAGTGGTACAAAAAATTATCAATGTTTTTGAATCTAAAAATTTTTGTAACAAATAAGAGTTATTCAATTTTATAATAATTGATGAGTCCCATAATGATTTTGAGAATTTTTACTCGGAATTTTTAAAAAAAATTTAAATATAAAAAACTTCTTACTATACATTTATTTTAAAAAAAACTCATGTTTTTTAGAAAACCAAAATTTTTAAATAAAAATTAATTTGAATTAAAATTAACCCCATCTAAAAAGAGAAATATTACTGTAAAAGTATGGGTAAACATGATGTAGATAAGAATAATTAAATTATATTGATCATTACTATGTTTTTTTTAATATTCTATAATTTATTTGACATAGGGATATTTATAAAATATCAATAAGTTGTTTTTTCATTCCATTGAATTGTAAAATTATATCTCATATAGGTTTGTGATCCTAAAGGAAATTGTGTCTTATATATATGTGTGTGTGTGTGTTCATAACATCAGTGATGTTCATGTTTTTTAACAAAATGAAATGGAACATTTATTGTCACAAACTATTTGAGTTGTAGAAAAAATCATTCTAGAGTCCGTGACTCTGTGTTTCATTCACAACCCAAGACGTAACAACTTCCAGGTTCCACATATTTGGCTACATTAGTGGAAATATATACTTATTATTGTATCGTACATGAAAAATAAAATAATTAAACTCTAAATAAATATCATTTAATGGATGTTATTTTCCTATCCATTCTATATTCACTAGTGTAATCTTCTGCAAATCATTTTAGATCAAACAAATTTCCAAAATATAATAAATGTCTGAAATTCATTGTTCCTTTAATATAACACAAAATTCTTACTAAATCTTCAAAATGGGATTCATTTTGATTGCCCTTATATATTTCATATAATAATACTAAAAAATAAAATCCAAATTTACAGTCAGTTATATTAAACTTCTTATCATACCTATAAATGTTTTTTAATTAACTAATTTACCTAATAAATATGTTCTAATGATTTAGTGGTACTAATGGGAGTACTAACAATTTTAATATTTTCATATAATGTTTATAAGAATATATATTTTATACTAATGTTGAGATTTAATATTTCCTTCCAAATTGTGTGAAATTTGAATACCAAAAAAATATTTTGACTCAAACATAATACTCCTTTTAAAATATAAATTTATAAGATCTATACAGAATTCTGTTAAATATGTCTTTAGTTGAACCAATTATAATTTCATCAATATCAATTTTTATTATCATATTATTTTTATTAAAATATTAAATAAAATGGGTTAGATTCACATCTCCCTTAACAAAATTAGTTTTTCATCAAAAATACAATTAACATATCATAATAATCTCTTCGTGGATGTTAAGTCCATATAAATAATTGGTATGTTTATAAAAATATTCTGGATTAATTTAAATTTTAATTATAGTTGGTTGTTCAACACAATATTCCTTATAAACATATTTGATAAGAAAATCTAACTTGACATCCATTTGAAAATGTTTGAAATTAAATATTCCCACAATAGATAGAATTATTCAAATAGCAAAATTTATTGCTACCAGTGCATAATTTTCTTCAAAATATAATCCATATTTTTTTATATACCTTAGGAACACATTTATCATTACAATAACATTTATTCCATTTTCATTACATTTATATTTAAAATCAATTTTACTCCAATTATAGAAGTTTCTATAGGTCATTGAAATAAATTCTATAATTTGTTTCCAATTCTAACTCAATAAGTTCATATTTCATTTACTTAATCCAATATTCATATCCTAGATCCCTATCTGGATTCTAAGTTTAGAAATTTTTTAAAAAATATAGATGTTCCAATTCATTTCATAATGAAATTCCAGTCCTAACTAGTTGATCTACATAACTAATGATACATTCACTAGGATTATTCCAAAAAAACAATTGACATCCATGGTTTTGAAAACTATTTTGTTTAAAAATTGGAAGAAAATAATCCCATGGAATAACTTTATAAATTAATTTAGGAGTTATTAAATTATGAGAATAATATTTTATGAGATGTTGAATATTAGTTTTATAAATATCAATAGAGTATGTAGGTTGATTTTGTTTCAAAACAAAGGGATATATTTTATCAAACATAACATATATTGTTTCCTCAAAAATAAAAAAAAAATATTAAAAAACTTAGAATCCTTACTACTAGTTGAATAGCCTAAAAATATTCCTTTATCATATTTGGGTGAAAATTTAGGTTATTTATATTTATTTTTATGTATGAATACTTTAAAACCAACAATATTAAAGTAATAAACTTTTGGTTTTCTCTATATCCACAAATCATTATCATTTTTATTAGGAAATGGTATAATAAAAACATGATTTATAATATAACTTGAAATACTAAATACATCAGCCCAGAAATGATTAGAAACATAGTATTCACACAATATGGTCTTAGTAAACTATTAGATAATTTTTTTTCTTACTTTAACGACACCATTTTGATGGGGAGTTATATATGTAGAAAATTTATGGTCACTAACATTCTTATTAACAAATGTTTCAAAAAAAATTTAAATTATCCACCATGATCACAAAAAATAGTAATCAAGGAGACATTTTTCTCATTTTTATATTTGGATGAAAATATTATAATGTAACTAAAGGTTTCAGAGTTTATTGATAGATAATAGACCCATGTATATCACGTGTGATCATAAACAAAGTCTTATATATAGTATTCTCCAACAATAAGACCAGTATTTGTTGGAACAAATATGTTAATGTGTAGTATGTGAAAATTATTTGAAGTTGAGACTTAATAATATATTTAGAACATGATTTATGTTTCTTACCATATTAATAAGGGCAAAAAACATTTCAAGTATCAAACATATGTTCCACTAGATCCTAAATAAGTCATTTATTATTGAAATAATATAATTTTTATGGTTACAATGTTATATCCTTTTATTACATAACCAATATTGATAGTCTGTTTTATTAATTGATGGTAATTATTTCCTTATAAGGTCTTATATGTTTTGTGCTTAATAATTCTAATTCGCATTGGCATAAAGGAGAAATTCATCCTTAGATATATATACTATGTATATTTTATTTCTAAATATCACATGATAACCTTTATAAAAAAGATGACTTATTTTTATAATTAGTTCTTAATTCCTACAAAAAATTAAAAATATTAAATAATAACCATTCTATGAAGAAAAATACTACCTATTCTGATAATATCTCATTGCTTATAATCTCTAAAATTTACTTTTTCACAATTCATGTTAATTATATTCTTGAGGGAATATTTTTTTTTAGAAATTTTCCTAGAAAATCAATTATCCATTATCCATATACCATATTTTTTATTTTTTGTATTATCTTTATTTTTATCGAATCGAAATTATTAGTGTTTTTAGAGCCCAAAACATCTTGGGTTCTTTATTGTTGGAAAACAAAATTTTAGGTTACCAAATTTGTCTGATTTTGTTATTTTGGTAAAAGTCCATTTACTTAAAAAAAATAAGCCTTATGAAAACCAAAGGATTGTAATCCATTCAATAAATAATGTTTCCTCAAACGACCACCATATTGGCACATAGTGAAAAAATTATTACATTTAGGAATAAAGACATTTTTACTAAAAACAGGTTTTGTATTTGTGAAAACCATTCCAGAATTATTACCTTGTGGTGTAAAATTTATTTATATTTTCCAATGTTTTACCTTAGAGTGTAAAAAATTGATACAATTTTCTTCAAAAAAAATTGGATTTTATATTGATAACTAAATTTCTATCCTTAACAGTATTATTTTTTGAACAATTTTTTTAGAATTAGTTGGATAAGTTTTTTTCATAAATAAAATTTAATATCATATTAAATTATATCTAATTTAGTAATATTTTTACAAATATCATTATAATGATGTTATATTACATTATATAAAAGATATATTCCATAATATTCTTTATAAATGTTTAATTTTTCATTATATGTTTTTTTAAAAATCATGAAATTTTCATTTTAATGTAATTTTGAATGTCTAGAAACATCATCATAGACTGGTAATGTAGTATATACTACTAAGTAATATTATATATTAGTATATAATGAATATTTATCATCTGAATAACATTCATTTAATTACATAATAGTAAGGGATTTAATATTATTTACCTTCTCCATTAGGTAATGATTTACAATGATTACTTTCGAAAAAATGACTAATGTTCATCTGACTGAAACGTTCATATTAAAAATATCTATAAGTAAAATCACCTTCAATAAAATCACAAGTTTCATAAGAATTCAAATTTTTCTTGAAATTTTTATTATATTATCTATTATAATTTAAATATTAATGTATTTCCATATTGTCTTTACTTTTTAGCTTTGAAGAATTAGGTTATATATTTCTAATATTTATACATTCATAGCAAGTGAACTCAAAATTATTCTTATCACCTGTATACTTGTAAATTTTCATATATTAATATTGAAAATAATACATTCCAACAATATTATTAATCCTTATATCAAGATTAGCCAAATCATTATCTTAGTTTTTTAATGTAATTGATTCTGTCTGAATATCAACTTTCATCATCCTAGAATATTTAACAACTTTCTCATCTTAATGTACCTTAGAAGGTACAATGTATGTTATAGAAAAATAAACTCAATAATTATTATTTTTATATTTGTCATCATATTTTTTATTTCTTCCCCCATACTGTATAAGGGTTCTAATAAAATCATCTTGAGTAATATGAGTTTACTTTCATATATCATCAATAAATTTTCATTTTAATTCCTACTCATTGGGAAATATATCAATAATATTTTTAAAAATAACATCATCATCATTTCCTTATCCACATGTGACTGTAAAATATTTATAATAGTAATGAATCATTGGTTCATCTTCAAAAATAACTCCCCTAGTATAAAATTAAATCCTTTTTTATCATCTCTAACCATAGTGCATTGTGTTTATTTAAATTTTTCTCTTAAAAAATTTGTGAAATCCAATTTATTCTAAAAACAATTGGAAGATTTGTAATACGATATATGAAATTAGATACTACTTGTCATGGATAACATTAGATTATTTATGTTTCAATAATTCAATTTATAGTCTTGCTTCTTAGAATTTATAAATGGAAAATCTTTAATATCATCAATATTTTATTTTTCTCCCAAACAAAAATTTATCTCCTCCAATGATGACCAAAAAAATATTCATTCTATCTATAAAATACTCATAGTCATTCCTATAAAATATTTTTGGCTTATTATGATTTAGATTTCCAAGAGATACCACATTCATACATGACATATTTAATCAATAAAAACTCTTTATTAAAATACATTTTAGTGTATGAATGTTTAAAAATAAAATTTATATCAAAACATAACAACATCAATTGGGTAAAGAAATAAGAAACATAGATTGTATTTTTTTTAGTAAAATCATGATCTAATGCTGATGTCAAATCTATGTAGTATCATTAATGAATAGACATACAACAATGATGTGAATTATAGTTTAAAAACGATTAAACCTAGTAAAATGAAATTCCGCTTTCATTAAAATTATTAGACACAAACTTATTTTGATTATCAGAGTAATGAGTCAAAATCTCAATAGATGTGATTAATATCAAAGTATTTTATTTTGATTTAAAAAAATAAACTAATAAAACAAACTGTATAGAATGTTAATTATAAATAATAACATTCAATAACATGAATAGTTGAATAGAAATTGTAAAAACAATCAATACAATAACTATTAATAGTAAGAATTCCATATAAGATAAACTGTAACATTTAAATCATTTTAAAATAAGAGTAAGGTTTCAAAAAAAATTGAATAAATTTATCCAATGTTTTATTCATACTATAATTCATATATTTATATTCAAGGAAGTCCTTGATATGGAAATGAAAACATGTTATGTATTCATATCCCCAGAAGCCCTCAATGTGATGATCTTCATCAATATTTCTAACATCTGAAGTCACGAATCTAATGGATTAGATTTACCATATTCCTATCCCCAATATCCCTTTATTTTAAGAATGATCATACATGATTATAAAATAAAAATTTGTATATGAATGAAAATAAAAATTATTACTCAAACCTACAACTCTCTAAATTATTACAATGACTATGAATTTTTTTTCACACAAATAAAACATTAGAAGACACTAGCTATGAAATTTTTTATCTCGAAAATATTAAAATGGAATTGTATTTATAGGTGATGATCCAACGGTAATATTTCTATGTTAGTTGAAGTGGCCTTGGATGGATAGGACATGACATCTCACAAAGTTCTTACGTACCTAAATAGTTTCCATAGTTTTTTTAGCACCATTTTAATTATAAATGTACTCATTATGACAGAAATATGTCTCATATATGAAAAATATAAAAATATTAAAGTTTTATGGACATCATTATTTATTTTCAATATGATATTCATTATGAGGATTAATCTGATTGTTTCAGTACCAAAATCTGTCTGATGGTAATGAGATTTTCAGTATGGTAGAAATGATAAAAGTATAAAAATTATGCTAATTTATGTTAATTCTGATTAATTGAACACATTATCAATACGATAAATATATTAAACAATAATATATTTATATTCCTAAAAAATTAGATATTTTAATATTTATGGAAAAGATAATGTTTTCCAAAAAATATAGTAAATCACATCTGTCATAAAACGTTAGTAAACTTTTTTTAATAAAGTGTTCTGATTCCAAGAACTAATGGAATGAAAAATGAATAAGTGTTAATTATGACACAACACTTATTTCCTTATAATTCATCATGAGATATAAATCATTACATAATTCTTTTTTTGGGAGATATAGATCCCACCCATCACATAATGAATATTTTACAAATGTTTTATATAGGAACATAAATCATTCATTACATCTAAACCCATTAAATGAAATGGGTTTCAAAACCATTTAATCAACATAAATAATTAATCATCTAGAGAAATAAGAATGATGTTATCATGGAAATATATCCTCATTAAATTATAAGTATCACAAATTAATGGTATATTATATAGTAAAAAATTTAGAAAGTTCACTAAAATAATTATTGAGGGAAATATGATTTCCATTTTGAAAACATTTCTAAGCCATGAAATTAAAAAGGAAAAAATTTTGATTAAAAATAACCTCTTCATAATCTATAAGAATCTTCAAAACATTGAGGTTTTATCACTTAAGGAAAATTATCTCATTATTTATAAGTTAAAATAATATCCCATCCCTTTATTTACAAATGTCACAAGGTTCCATGTTTTGTAAAATGATATGTTTTTTCAAACAATTTTATAAGAATTCCAAAAGAAGAATAAATGGATATAAATTTTTTTCATAGATTAGTAAAAAAAATTCTAATATTTTTAGTCAAAATATAAAAACCTGAAAAATATACCCTATTGGATACTTAAACAAAAACAATATCGAAAAATAATGACATTTAGAAATAAACCCTTACCTAATTGGTAACATTTGAATCCTAATTTCTATGAAATAAATAAACATAGATGGATTTGTAATGACACATAAAATTAATAAGATGAATCATAAAAGGAATTTGAGTGTATTATATATCCCAATCAAAGGAAATTAGTAGTGAATATTAAATTCACCCCATAGAATTAAATATGACAGAAAAATCCATAACCTCAAGTATCTCTTTTCCCCGTTCATGTTCAACCACCCCCTTCATTGGAATGACTCCTGTATATGTCCTCTAATGGGATCTACAGATGGTATTTTAGAAATAATATCACCTATATAATTTAAATGGATATGTTTATAATAGAAATTTGTATAGTATGGTCAATCATGAGGGATCTAATTGCTATAAATAAGTGAGGGAGTATGTTCCCATTTACAATTGATGTGAGTGGATCTTTTGGAAATTCTCAAATGATTAAATTATAATAAATTTATTTTTGACCCAATTTCTCTGAAATTGAAATATATTTGAGGCTAAGATAAGATAATGTTTTAATTTCATCAACCAACTTAATTTAGAGAATCATTGGTGTTATTTTAAACCTTATCATTTTGATTATCTCATAGTTAACATATTTTAAATTTTATTATGGTATAAGATTTTTTAATAAAAAAAGATTGTAATTTTTAATAATAAGATTTAGTTTCTTCTAATATTTCATTTTTATGAAATTTTATACCATTATATAACCACTTTTTATATATTAAATATTTTAAATAAATATAAACAATTTAATGAATTATTATTTTCGTAAAATATATTTTTTTATTTCTAAATTGTTCATTACATATACTTATAAAATATCAATAAACCTTGTAATTTTTGGAAAAGTTATGTTCCTGTATGATTAACATGTCATGGTCACAAAATTAATTACTGGATCACCTGAAGTATCTAAAATTATGTTTTAATTAAAATTTTAATATGACTTATTTTATTTCTTCCATTAATTGAATACAACATTTAGAAAATAAAGTAACACGCCTTCAAATAATGAAAATGTAAATGGGTTATAATATTCAAAAAAAGGAATTTTACACTTATCTCTTTGGAGTATGGAAAGTATTTGATTGGTTGTGCTTCGTCGAATAATTAATACATTAGTCTTGAGTAATAATTTAAGGTAATTAATTCTCAAAAAATTTAAAAATTAATTTTCATGATTTAGATAAATATTTTAATTTTCAATATATTATTTATAGTCAACCATATCCTTTTCTAATTAAATTTTTAAAATATTATATTTATTACAAATTTGATTGTAACATTTGTTTCACATTCCTTGATTTTAAAAATATAATTCATTTTCATTGACAAGTGTATGTTAAATGAATACATTTCTATGCTTAAGTGTAAAGGGTAATGTAAAATTAATTAGTTAATATATATAAAGAAAATATAGAGTCGTATCACATATCTTTAATCCTTATTAATCTGTTTTACACATTAATGAGGTGATAAATGTTTCCACAATTACTATTTATATTTTATATAAAAGAGAGTTTATTTACAAAATGTTTAATACCAAATTTGAAATATCGAAAACATTTTTCAAAATTACAAAGAATATAATTAATTTATTTTAATGTTTAACTATAAAAGTTACATGGAATATTTTTTATTGATAAATACTTTTTAAAATATAATATGTTTTTATACAAAATTAATTAATTAAATCTACATAAGAAAAATAATTTTATTATTTTAAATAAAATTTAACATATTATAATTTAAAAATAATCCAAAAAATATTTTATTCCGATCAATACATTGAAATAAAATTATATTTCCAACAAAAATCGGTATTTTTCTCTATTTTTTGAAAAACCAATATTTTCCAAATATTATCAAAAATTTAGTTTGAGAGAAATTTATGATTTTCTATTCAAAAATTAACTTTATTTAATAAATTTTCTATACATTATGTAAATTTATATTCTCTCTTTAAAATAAGAAAACTCATTTTTGAGAAAAATAATATTTTGGAAGAATAAAATGAGAAACTAAAAATTGTATGATTATTTTTTGTGCAATTAGTTTTACGTTAATTTTCTATTCAAACTTCATATTTTTTTAAAAAATTGGTTGTTACTATTCATTCCCACCAATTTAATGGTTTTAATATAACAAAAAAAATAATATGTTGATAATGTATCATGGTTTAACTAAACATGCTATTGAGTTCACTACAATTTTCCAATGAAATAAAATTATTTTAATGTATTTTTTATAAAAATAATATGGTGTGGAATCATACCCCCCTTTAAATTAATTTCCAATCAAAATTAGTCACATTTTTTCAAGAATATGAAGATACCTCTACGTCATTATATACTCATGTTCCCACATAGCTTCCTGATATTGGTTGTTTCACCACAAAACACTAACCAGGTGGGGGTTTTTGTTTGTAAAACATTCTATTTATGATCAAGAATCACTACTTATTATTATTAATTAGATAAATATTTCCCTAATAATATGACCAAAGTGTTTTGAACATATAAAGAATCAAGTATGTACTACCTTAGTAGAGATACCTTGAACACATCATGAACTTGAGAGATATTTAGTGGACACACAAAAAGATAATATACTATTCCAATATGATATTGTATTTTAAATGGACCAATATACCGAGAGTTTAGTTTTCTCTTAAAAATTCAATATATAAATTCAAATAATTAACTTCTCACAAATATCAAATGATATATCACATCGATTATTATTAGTGTAATGTTTCGTTCGAAATTTTATTTTACTTACATGTTGTTTGTCACGACCCGTACTCAAGGCCCGTGCTGTGACTACCCCAAGCCCACCTTCCATAGGCCAGGGGCTGGAGACTAGCACCAAAGGCATAAATCCTGATAACTGGGAAGACATTTACTTTATAAAACATAAACACGACCAACCAGAGTATAAGCGGAAGTAATACACTAAGTACAAAAGAAAGTGCTGAAAAGTAAAAGGGCCAGAATACAAACCCAACTGAAAATTACAACTACAACTGAACAAAAGTACAACAGAAAAGACAAATAGTTGGAAGATAGAAGAAGCGCATGGGTTGTCCACCTTGGATCCTACCTGAAGGGTAGGTACAGTTAGCGCAGATACTAGATCGTCAACCACGGATCCTACCTGAAGGGTAGGTACAAATATCCTCCTCAACTCTCTCACCCGTCATCCTCCTCCGAGTACCGTCTCGTCATGAAGTCCACCTCCAGAAACTGACTTGTCGTGAGGTCCACCTCTGGGTACTATCCAGTCCTCGAACACTCGGCCTCCGTCAACGTTGTTCGTCGTCTGCATCCAACACAACGAGGTGTGGCCATAGGCCGTGCAGGGGTGATTATAAAGATACTTAGTAGAGACCCCTAGACCCTCAAGGTCTCACTAAATCCAACAATAATAACCTCAAAGAAGGATCTAAACAGATAACCCTTACTTAGGTATAATACCATACATATACCTAAGTTATCTAGTAACTCATCCCAATCATGAGTTATCACACTGATATGAAATCAACAGATAACCAATACTTAGGTAAATGGCAATACATATACCTAAGTTATCAAGTAACCCATCTCAATCATGAAGAAATCAAAAAGGTCAACGACTCAGCTCAAACTAGGATTTTCATTAAAGATATCGAAACCAAAACTACTGAAGAGCTCCCCCTCTATCGAGTACAGTAGCCCAATCACGACTCCGAGACGCTACTCACTAACCTTAGACTGCTGAGGTACTCCTCTTGTCGAGTACCATGGGTCTTCCACCCAAACAAAGTAGTGCTCCCCACCATGGGTCTGCCACCCCAACATAGTAGTGCTCCCCCTAATAGCCTACATAGGTACTCCTTCTGTCGAGTACTGTGGGTCTTCCACCCAAACATAGTAGTGCTCCCCTCCATGGGTCTGCTACCCAAACACAGTAGTGCTCCCCACTGGGCTAGTCAAGTCACCCCGACTCGAATCGGAAAAGCAATCATCAGGTCTCCGCCAGCTACAAGGGCTCCGTACTCCGTACACACATCCCCGAGAGGATCCTCTCCACAACCTACTACTCGATACTACAAGTATCACAAGGTTCCATGAGAAATTATCAAAAAGAACCGCCTCATCATAGGGGTCTCAATGCAATAGACGATGCGTCAATCGGACGTCAGGTCTCTGTGTTATTAGCCTTTTCATCCTGGGGGACCGGTTGGTTTCGTGTACGAAACAACCTGACTGTATCTCAACTATACCCTGAAATCTCATAGGGTATACTCCAAGGGACCATTTATCAATGAGATTACCAACGCCACTGATGGTCCGTCCAACGGACGTCCGGTCTGAAAGTTAACTGCTTTTCCATTCCAGGGGCCCGATTGTAATTTGTGTACAATCCAATCCATCCATACTCAAACTACATCCAAACATCCGTTGAAGTATTTCAAACGTTCGGTCTCATCATGAGGAATCCAACCAAGTTGACGACACATCATTCAGACGTCCGGAGCTCAAGTTATGAGCATTTCCGATCCGAGGGCCTGGTTTGTTTTGAGTTTGAACTAACACGGCCATACCAAAACTTTGCCGAAAGCTTGACTGTAATATACCGAAACGCATGTCCCGATCCAAGTAATCCTACCCAACTGACAGTGCATCGATCAGAGGTCTTTAGCCCAAGATATGAGTGTTTGAAAGAACCTGGTCTGAAGATAGGGGGTCTGGGCCCGGTCCGACCCGACCCAATACCCCATGGGTTGGCTCGAACGGGGTCGACCCGACCCGAGTCCCGGTGTGGCCGAATTGTGTGCGGCCAGACCCAGCTGGCGTGACCCAACCTGGCACTGGCTGCCCGGCCCGGTGCTGGTGGCCCGGCCCGGCGCTGGCGGCCCAGCCGCGGATCGACTATCGGCTGAGCGGGGTGCGAAGGGGGCGTCACCCCCTTGTTTCCGAAACGGTGGATGCTGTGGGGTCTTCCCTAATTTCTGTTGGGGGGTTACGACCCCATGGTTCCCTTCGAACGGTCAGCCATAATAGCCATCCTTGTGTAACCGTGGGACCCCTTCAGGTCTTGCCTCCAGGTGGCGCCCGCAGCCGGCTCAGCCGGTCATCCCTTTGAAGACCGTCATGGCCTTAGGCCACGACTCTTGTCCGATCGGTGTCGCGCCAAGGTTCCACTCCCCTCCGTCGCAGGCCACTCTGGCTGCGGCCTCCCTCGGAGTCTCCGGGGTGGCGCGACAGCACTGCGCACCACCTCCGTGGCCCACTCTGGTCATGGTTTCTTTGGCCCCAACGGCGCGACGCGAAGGCGCCCCACACCACTGCCGCGTCCCGCTCTGGTCGTGGTCCTCTTCGTTCTCGCGCGGTGCAACACCACCCCACCACCTTCACCTCAAACGTCAACATTGATCAACAAGAAAGCGGGGAGGATAATCGAACGTGTTTGTGCGGTCCGATCTCCTCTCGTTATTTTGATAACAAGCGGCCAAAGTAAACGAGAATGTTCAATTACAAAACAAAGCACCATTTTAATTCAATAAAATTGAACTTAACCCCTACCTCGCAAAGACGTCACACGTCATCGAGCCACGGAAAGAGGCAAGCGTCGCGATGATCGGATGTAATGGAAGATCAGTGTCAATTCCATTGACGTCGGAGGAAGTGTCATCGTCGATGAGACATTCCCCGTGGTGGTGTCTCCTCCCTTGATGAGGAGGATGAAGAGGAGAAGGCACGTCCTCGGTGACTTCGCGTTCTTCGTCGGAGGCGTTCTTCGTCGAAGAGGCGTTGTTCTTCTTCAAGAACGTTCTTCGTTGGAAGGATTGAGCTCTTCTAAATTTCTCCAGAGGTTTCCCACAAGGTTCTCCAAAATATTTTCCCACCCATAATTGAGTAAAGGCTCCCCAATATATAAAACTATCATGCATGTTTATCTTTCAAACCATTGAGGGAAAATTAATTTGGGAGGTGAAGGGTTGTCATAATAAGAGAAATTGTCACATTAAATTGAATAGGTGCTAAGTGGGGGGTTGGAGAGAGTTATAGGAAGATGAGAGGATGGGGCTCGTGTAGGCCCCACCTCTCATATATCCACACATGGGAGAATAAAAATTCATTAGAAATAAATTTGTTTTAACAAAATTATTTAACTTGTTAACTAAACTCCAAATTAATAATTCTCTGCCCGCTTCAAACGCAAATGCGGTAAAGGTCCCCTTAAGCAATTACTGGTGCTAAGAGTTCATCGGTGCCCTCGGTTTTCAATTCTGATCACCGGTTCAATAGATAGAAAAACTCACTAGTTCATTCACTGAACGTACCCAAGATAAACATTGGAAATTGATTCCAGGAACACCGGGCCTCGGAATCAGGTGTCGTCTAAAGCCACAGACTCGTAAAATTCCAAATAAATTAAGAAAAAAAATTCATTGAAATTTTTGGGTCTTTACATTACTCCCACCTCAGGGATTTACATCTCCGTAATGCTATAACACAAACTAGGGAAACTAAAGGAGGTACAGAGTACCCAACGGAGCCTCCCGCTCCCATGTGCTTTCCTTGAGGTTCCCATGCTGCCAGAAAAAGTGCACATGAGGAATCGATCATCCCCATAGGACCCGCTCCTATCAATCCTAAACCTCTACTGGAACCCTGAGAATGTGACCCCATCATCGATGTCCAACTCTCTGTGGTCGATGATGATGGTTAGGTCATGCGTACATCTCCTCAACTGAGATAAGTGGAAGATGTTGTGAAACCTGTGAAACTGTGGTAGAAAGATCATGTTGTAAACCACCATTCATACCCTACTGAGGACCTATAAGGGTCCAATGAACCTCGGAGATAACTTGTCGCCTCAGAAAAATCTCCTTAGACCTCATCGAGGTGAGACACATAAGAAGACGTGGTCGCCATTCTCGAACACTAGTGATATCCTATCAGCTCTGTGGAGTCCCATCTGCCGTGATCCATAGGTGATCACTAACCACTCCTACATTAGGAGAAACCCGAGTCTGGTCCATGATGTGTCGCAGTGAACTATGTAACCAACACCCTCAGGTTGGGCGCACTAGTCAACCTCTACCCCAGCTCCTAAAAGCTCTGCTGGAAGTGGTGCCGCAACTCTGGAGAATTCAGGCACAAAGGTAATTTTGGAAATCGCTTGAGTGATCAAATGCACCCTCTTATGTATAATTTTGTCCTGTGATTCTGGGGTTTTCCATTTTACCGACCAAATATCTGTGGTTGATGATGACTGTTAGGTCCTCAACCTCTACTGTAACCCTGAGAAAGTCGCCCCATCATCAATGTCCAACTCTCCATGGTCGATGATGAAGGTTAGGTCATGCGTGCATCTCCTAAGCTGACATAAGTGGAAGATGTTGAGCAACCTGTGCAACTGTGGTAGAAAGGTCATGCGTTAAACCACCTCGCTTACCCTGCTTAGGACCTAGAAGGGTCCAATGAACCTCAGAGATAACTTGTCGCCTCAGCCAAATCTCCTTTGACCTCGTCGAGGTGAGACCCATAAGATGACGTGGTAGCCATTCTCAAACTCTAGTGATCTCCTGTCAGCTCTTTGCAGTCTCATCTGTCATGATCCATAGGTGATCACTGCCCACTCCTACATCAGTACATACACGAGTCCGGTCCTTGATGTGTCGCAGTGAACTATGTAACCAACACCCTTAGGTTTGGCACACTGGTCAACCTCTACCCTAGCTCCTGAATGCTCTCCTGGAAGTGGTGCC
Organism: Viscum album; assembly: GCA_963277665.1. Lineage (NCBI taxonomy): Eukaryota > Viridiplantae > Streptophyta > Magnoliopsida > Santalales > Viscaceae > Viscum > Viscum album. The sequence goes on along the minus strand of OY728135.1, from coordinate 597,481,664 downwards.
ACAACTCTGGAGAATTCTGGCACAAAGGTAAGTTTTCCCATCTCTTGAGTGATCGAATGCACCCTCTTATGCATAATTTCATCCTGTGATTCTGGGGTTTTCCATTTTTCTGACCAAGGAAAACCCCATCCCAACGTTGTAGATAAACTACGCCTTTTTTTCCTAATACCGTCAATATGTGTATGAACTTTGGTTGCCTAGTCCAAACTCAAACTAACGTCATAAGGAATCGACTCTGCCACTAAGAGGTTCAAACCGAAACTCTCACCTCTAGGGTCAGATCACACTATCGGCATAAGTGTGTGTATCAAGTCTCTTCTCAATGAATCTCAAGACGTGAGGGTCAAGTCAACGGTTTAACTAGAAACTCTAGGTTTGGAACAAGATTCGTGGAAGGATGGAATGATTGGTACCAATGTATATTGATACGACAGCTAGTAGGAGACATAGACCGTACCTTGAATCATTATTAGAGCCCTTGGGTCACACTCCTTAACCGCATGCAGCTATTCTCTTTCCCTGCCCTCCAGCTCCCAGAGCCTAGCGGGGACTACAAAGGTGGGTGGTTGTAACATGTTGAAATGTACACCACCTCAGTATTCTCTCCTAGATCTACTTCCTCATCTACTGCTCTACATATACATATATCCTTAACACATACTATTCAAATCATTTTAGATGCCCAAGTCTCTGAGACTAGCACCAATTTCCTGCTTTCCCACTGGTAACCTTCACTGGTTGTATCCACTCAGCCAAAGAATTCTCAACCACAAAGGTTCACCCTAGCACCCCAACGTATGTAGGAATTCATAGAGGAAAGGTCCTAGCTCATATATACTTAAACACACCTCGCTCAGAGGTCCGAGCTCTAATGAACTGATCGTATCGTAGTGATCAAGTACCCGGAATGATTCTTATGCCCCGCTGAGTACTCATCTTCCGACATGGCGTCTTGCCGAAGCTGTGTAAGCTCTAAAAAAACTCCCAACCACCTCCTCAAGCCAGTCCTCTGCTGCCTATGAGTCAGGCTCGCCTCAGAACTTGAGGGATATCTGGTGCGGAAACACATGTAAGGAACTAATCCTTCAAGTGTCATCTACTGGTACCACGGGTTGTAACTGCTGACCAATAGGTTGTGATATAGCTCGCCCACTACCAGAAGGTACTATCTCAGGCATCTATCCACATACCGAATCCTCATCACTATACTGACCAACCTCATGGTCACTCACTAGAAAACACTAGTAGCTAAGTCCATTATCCACTCTACAAGGGTCTCAACTAGGCGAAAAACTCTAGCAATTGCCTCCATCCAGTCCTCTGGTGCCTAGGAATCTGTCTCGCCTCGTAACCTCGGAGGCCTATACTATTGGAACTCGTGAAACACGCTCTGTCAGCGTGCACCGTTCGCTAGTATGGCTGGTGGCATCTGCTGCCCAATGGGTGGTGGTGCTGCTGGTACACCACCCGAAGGCACCAACATAGAAAAAGGGCCCTGCACTGGAGCCTCGTTGCTTGGTGGGCCGTCATCGTGTACTATCGCGAAACTCCAACTGACAGTCTGCGTGGAGACATCCTGAACAGATGTGAAACGGTCAACGATTTATACCTGGTGAGCTGACCTTGTTTGAGCTGACTTTTAATCATTTGGAAACACACATGCAATCAGTGTTTTCGTGCACAAAGTCGGAAATCAGTAGTCAGTGACCTCGTGTATGGATACGTTGGCTGCCGCACCAACACTGGACTCCCTGAACTGAAGACCACACTCGGTACCCTTAACACTATTTGTTCACAGAAAGGAATGATCAGAGTCATATGTTCTATGGTAGAACCGACTCCTTTGATACCAATTTGTCATGACCCGTCCTCGGGGCCCGTGCCGTGACTACCCGAAGCTCGCCTTCCATAGGCTAGGGGCTAGCGACTAGAACCAAAGGTGTAAATCCCGATAACTGGTAAGGAATTTCCTTTATAAAACATAAGCACGACCAACCAGAGTACAAGCGGAAGTAATACACTAAGTAAAAAAGAAACTGATGAAAAGTAAATGGACCAGAATACAAACCCAACTGAAAAGTACAGCTACAACTGAACGAAAGTACAACAGAAAAGGAAAATAGCTGGAAGATAGAAGCAGCTCATGGGTCACCCACCTCAGATCCTACCTGAAGGGTAGGTACAGTTAGCGCAGCTCCTAAATCATCCACCACAAATCCTACCTGAAGGGTAGGTACAGATAGCCTCCTTAAATCTCTCTCCTCTCAACCTCCTCTGAGTACCGTCTCATCATCATTTCCACCTCTGGATACTGACTCATCGTGAGGTCCACCTCTGGGTACCGTCCAGTCCTCGAACACTCATCCTCTGTCAGCATTGTCCATCGTCTACATCCAACCCAACGAGGTGCGGGCATAGCCCGTGCATGTGTGAGTATAATGATACTCAGTAGGGACTATGATACACTCAAGGTCTCACTAAATCCAACAAGGATAACCACAATGAAGGATCTAAACAGATAACCCTTACTTAGGTATAATCCTATACTTATACATAATTTATCATGTAACCCATATCAATCATGAGGTATCACACAGATATGAAAGCAACGGATAACCACTACTTAGGTATATTCCCATACATATACCTAAGTTATCAAGTAACCCATATCAATCATGAGGAAATCACAAAGGTCAACGACTCAGCTCAAACCCGGATTTTCATTAAAGATATCGAAACCAAAACTGCTGAAGAGCTCCTCCTATGTCGACTACAGTAGCCCTATCAAGACTCTGAAGCACTACTCACTAACCTTATACTTCTGAGGTACTCCTCCTGTCGAGTACCGCGGGTCTGCCACCCAAAAAAAGTAGTGCTCCTCGCCATGGGTATGCCACCCCAACACAGTAGTGCTCCCCCTAATAGCCTACAGAGGTACTCCTTTTGTCAAGTACCATAGGTTTTCCACCCAAACATAGTAGTGCTCCCTGCTGTGGGTCTGCTACCCAAACACAGTAGTTCTCCCCATTGGGCTTGTCAAGTCACCCAACTCGAATCGGACAAGCAGTCATCACGTCTCAGCCAGCTAGTAGGTCTCCGTACTCCGTACACTCGTCTCCAGGAGGATCCTCTCCAAGAGCTACTAGTATATACTCCAAGTATCACATGGTCCCATGAAGAAGTATCACAAAGAACTACATCGTCACAGGGGTCTCAACGCAACAGACGACGTGTCAATCGGACGCCCGGTCTATGAGTTATTAACCTTTTCATCCCGGGGGCCCGGTTGGTTTCGTGTACGAACCAACCTGACTATGTCTCAACTATACCCTAACTCTCATAGGTTATACTCAAAGGGACCTTTTCTCAATGAGACTACCAACGTCACTGACGGTTCGTCAAATAGACATCCTGTCTGAAAGTTATCAGCTTATCCGTTCGAGGGGCCCGGTTGTATTTTGCGTACAATCCAATCCGGTCGTACACCAACTGCGTCCAAACCCCATTTGAAGTATTTAAAATGTTCCTTCTCATCTAGAGGAATCCAACCAAGTCGACGGCACATCATTCAGACGTCCGGAGATCAAGTTATGAGCATTTCTGTTCTGAGGGTCCGGTTGGTTTCGAGTTCGAACCAACCCAGTTGTACCCAAACTTTGCCAAAAGATTCAGTGTAATATACCGAAACTACCATATTGATCCAAGATATCCTACGCAACTTACGGTGCATCGATCAGAGGTTCATAGCCCAAGATATCAGCGTTTGAAAGAACCCGGTCCTAAGAGAGGGGGTCTGGGCCTGGTCCGACTCAGCCCAATACCCCCTGGGTCGGCCCGAACCAGGTCGACCGGTCCCAGGTCTGGGTCCGGCCCAATTGGGCATGGCCCGTCTTTTCTGGTGCGGCCCGGTCCGACACTGGTGGCCCAGCCCTGCGCTGGTGGCCCAGCCGCGGCTCGGCTGTCAGCCGTGCCGGGTGCGAAAGGGGGGTGCCTCCACCTTGTTTCCGAAACAGCGGACCCTATGGGGTCCGCCCTAATTGCTGTCGGGGGGTTACGACCCCCCGGTTCCCTTTGAACGGCCGGTTGTAATGGCTGGCCTTGTTTAACCATGGGACCCCTTCGGGTCTTGCCTCCAGGTGGCGCTGATCGCGGCTCTTGTCCGACCGGCTTGGCGCGATGGCACCGCACCCCTCCCCCGCAGCCCACTTTGTTCGCGGACTTCCTTGGTGTCTCCGGTGTGGTGAGACGGTGCCGCACACCACCTCCGCGGCACGCTCAGGCCGCAGTCTTATTCGTTCCCACGTGGTGCAACGGCACCGCGCTGCGTTCGCCTCAAACATCAAAGGTGATCAACAAGAAAGCGGGGAGGAGAATCGGTCGTGTTTGTGCGGTCCGATATCCTCCCGTTATTTCGATAACAAGCGGACAAAGTAAACAAGAATTTTCAACAATAAAACAAAGCACAATTTTAATTTAGTAAAATTGAACCTAACCCCTACCTCTCCAAGACGTCACATGTTGTCGAGCCGTAGAAAGAGGCAATCGTCGCAAAGATCAGACGTTACAGAAGATTGGTATTGATTCCATTGACGTCGGAGGACTTGTATTCATCGATGATACATTCCCCACAGTGGTGTCTCCTCCCTTGACGTGGAGGATGTAGAGGAGAAGGCACGTCGTCCGTGACTTCACGTTTTTCATCAGAGGCATTCTTCATCGAAGAGGCGTTGTTCGTCTTCAAGAACGTTCTTCATTGGAAAGAGAGAGCTCTTCTAAATTTCTCCAGAGGTTTCCCATAAGGTTCACCAAAATATTTTCCCACCCATAATTGACTGAAGGCTCCCCAATATTTAAAATTATCATGTCCTTTTATATTTCAAACCCTTGATGGAAAATTAATTAGAGAGGTGAAGGGTTGTCATAATAAGGTAAATTCTTACATTAAATTGAAGAGGTGCTAAGTGGGGGGTTGGAGAGAGTTATGGGAAGATGAGAGGATGGGGATCGTGTAGGCCCCACCTCTCATATATCCACACATTGGAGGATTATACTTCCTTAGAAATAAATTTTTTTTAAATTTTTTTTACTTCTTAACTGAACTCCAAATTAATAATTCTCAACGCTCTACAAACACAATTGCGGTAAAGGTCCCCTTAAGCAATTACCGGTGCTAGGAGTTCATCGGTGCCCTCGATTGTCAATTCCGAGCACCGTTTCAAAAGATTGAAAAGCCCGCTCATTCGTTCACTGAACGTACCCAAGATAAACTTTTGAAATTGTTTCCGGGCACACCGAGCCTCAGAATCAAGTGTTGTCTGAAGCCACAGACTTGTAAAATTTCAAAGAAATTATGAAAAAAAAATTCCTTGAAATTTCCGGGTCTTTACATTATTGAATGGATCTATCCTTATCTACAATATTCTAATATTTCTCAGGTCCCAATAGAAATACTTGAGGAACATATTTCTAGTACGTTTTATTTCTACATTTATTTCCATAATGGGTTTAATAAGGAACTATCTGAATGCTCGAGTAAAAGATATTGTTGCATAAAATCTCAACTACAGAGAGGTGTTTATCCGAACCAACAAAAAAATTCATAGAACAAGATCATAGATTATACTATGAATTTTTAACTATTCTCTCAGACTGACCATCTAAACAAGAATGATATGTAGTGATGAAACTCACTCTCTACCAAGAGTCTACTGAAGACTTCTCTAAAACATTGAGGTAAACTTTAGATCTAAATCAGATGTAACTGAATGTGGAAATCAATACCAAATTATTACATACATTACGGAATGATAATAAAGGGAAAAATATTATATAAAAAATGTTTTCTAACTTCAGAAATTCATTTACTAAAACCCATAATTACCTTAATATGGAATATATGATAAACCCTAAATGTCCCTAGTGCCTTTAATCATATGACTACAAGGTGAAAATTTATTCCTCCTTGGATAATGTTTTCATTAAAACATATAAAAATATAAATGGTTGTATTTCATTAAATCTATCTTAAAATATATTTTATCATAATAAACTCCATTCGCATAAATATATAAAAGGGGTGTCAACGCATAAGCCAAAGATGATATCCATTACATTTAAATTACTTCTATATAGGTATATATAAACATTAAAAAGTTATTCACTTTTTTCATTATATAATCTCTTAAGTTATACTAATAAATTTTCTTCAGAACTTTTGGTTCGTCATTTTGTTTAAAAAATATCAAATGTTTTTTTACTATTATAGAATCCAATTACACTATAAGAAAAACTTGTTTTCTGTTATTGTTTTACCAGAAATTTAGGAAAAAACATCTACATATTTTTCGTAAAAAAATTATTTTGTTTTTTAAACCACCAAATCATATTTCTTTATTTTTTTAAAATTATTTACTTTATATTATATTTTAAAGTAAATAAATTTATTTTTCACTATGGGTTATTAGAAATCTCTTTGAAATAGAAACTGTTTTTTAAATACCACTACTAAATTAATGGAAAAAATAAAAAATAAAAAATTATCATTTGTGATTTATTATTTATTATTTACTATCATATACATTTTTGTATTTCTAATTATATTTAATTATATTATGTTAATTAATAACTAATTATAATTATAATTTATAAATACTTGAAACTGAAAATAATTCTCAAATAAATTTAAAATCTAACATTAGCGTCAAATAACAATAACATTAGATCCAACATTCCATTATAGCTCCAAAACCTACCACATTTAATATTATGAGATAAAGAATAACCATATGAGATAATAATATATTAATAATTAAAAGAATTAATAATTAATAGTTATATGAAAAGTTATAAATATAACTTCAACATCAATCGGTAACAATTTCTAATCTAAGTGTCTATATGAACTCTACCACATTTCAAATTTATTTCCTTTTGAGGCCAGAAGAGGCTATGGAGTCCTCTATAATGATTTTTTGTTCAAATTTCATAATTCATGATCATTCAATGAGATTTCAACTTCATTTAAGAGAGTATTCGTTTTCTTTTTAGGACATTTATGATTTTATTCCATTGATAAACATTTCCACTGAATTGATGGGGTTCAATTATTTTGGTTTCCCCTGTTATTTTATTTTCTATTATATATATTTGTTTCTATGTATTTTTATTTTTTTATATTTATAAAGAATTTTAATTATATTTATAGAATTTATATATACCTGTGTTTATATTTATTCATATACATATTTATATATGTATATACAAATATATATATATATATGTGGGTATTTATATATATATTGGTAACATAAATGTTTGTTTACATATATTTATGTGAATTTTCATTGTGTATGTGTATATATATATATTGATATGGATATCTATTAATTTTTTATTATTTATTTAATTATTATTTTCAATTTTAATTTAATGTTTATGTATTAGTAATTTATTATTTATGAAGTTATTTTTTGTTAATAAATTTTTTTATATTAATATTTATTATTTTAAATATTATTGATATTATTTAATATTTCTTACAAAGTAATATTTTAAATTTATTTATTTATTTTTAATTATTATTAATATATTAATTAATAAAAATTAATAATTAATTTATAAATGAAATATTATTTATTATTTATTTATTACTTTTAATTTAATATATATATTTTCTTAGTTATTATTTTCTTTATTAATGACTTTTTATTTATTTATTTGTCACTTTTTTCGTTATAATTTGTTTTCTATTAAATACATGTATATTATTTAGTTTTTATTAATTTATTATTTATTTATCAATTATTTATTATTAAATTATTATTAAAGTATTAATAAATTATTATTAGTATTTTATTAATTTATTATTGAATTATAATTTATTATTAATGTGTATTTGTTAAAATATTTGTTATTTATTTAGTAGTAATTTTTTAGTAATTATTAATTATTATTATTAATACCATTTTCATATAATATTTATTAGTTTTTTAGGAATTAATTTTTAAATTATTATTTTATTATTATTACTTTTGTTATTAATAACATTTTTTATAATTTATTTATGAACTATATATTATATATGAAATATTTATTAAATATTTATTTATTAGTTATTATATATTTTTTATAGATTTATTTTTTATTTACCATATATACATTTATATGTAATTTAATTTTTTATTTATTCATTAAATAATAAATTTTTATTTTTAACTAACTAATGAGTATTTATTATTTATTTATTATTATTTATTTTTTACTATTTACTATTAAAATTTCTTTACCATATTATTTATTTACTTATTATTCATTTATTTAATTTCTCTTAATTATTAATTATTAAGTATGAACTATAAATAAATAATAATTAATAAATATTTTTTTAGTTTGTGTCTTTGTGTTAGTTATTATTTCATTTTTCTATCGATATATATATATTTATAAGTACATCAAATTATTTCTATTCACCACACGAAGAGTTTATTATAGTGGTAACATATTTGTGGAATAACCAATAGGTTAAGGGGTCAAATATAATCCAATGGATAATTTCTACAATTCATGTGAAAGTATATGTGCATGTTCATGGTAATATATAATAATTAAATAATAATAAATTAAAATAAATAAGAAAAAATTAATAAAAAATTAAATATTAATATTTAAAATTTACAGAAAAGATAAAAAATTAAAAATAAACCACCGTGCAATATTTCCCATGAATTTAAAAAACCACCGCTAAAACCCACTCGACAATAATTACATTGTCTATCGCACTTAGTATCACTATAGTTAATTTTGCTTCTGACTATTGACTAAAACCATAAACTATAGAGTTAGAAACAATAATCATAGTGGATAATTGCATAATTATGACATATAATTTATAGAATTTATAAATCTTAACACCTTCTTCTATGACACATTAGGTTTATCCTCTGTCATTGATGATCATCATAAAACACTAGTATTTTTTTCTATGCATAGTATTATCCTAAGGTGTTTCATTAAATCATTCTAACCCTAATCTCCATAAATGTTCTAAACCCTTCTCTGATACCAAATATAATGACCCAAGACAATGTACATAGGTATTATATCTATTTCAATGAATATTAATTACATAACAATATGATCTATTCCATAAATATGTTTGTTTAGAGTGTTTGGAGATTAGAAAAATAGTCATCTTATTTTATGAAATATCATTAACATCATCCACAAAAAACATATCACTTATTACTCCAACAAGCCATACCCTTCTTAAATCTTTGTCCATTTCCTGGGGAGATAAACATAAGAAAAGGTGATATTAGATTCTTAGTAAGGGTAAAAAGTTGAAAATATATGATCATAAAAACTTATAAAATAATAATAAAGGTATGTGATCATGAACATAATAAAAATTTCATACCCAACCTATCATAGATCATAAACATGAGTCAAGGAATAAAAAATATCATTTCAGAAAACATGTGACATAAGAGTGATAAGTCATTATAAATTCAATCATAAATGATAAGCACATGTCATAATTGGGTGGTATAATCCTAAATATAGAAGAAAAAAAATTCATAATTCATGGTTAACTAAAACAATATCAACATAGTCTATCAAAACATATCACGTGTTTCCCATTGTGGATTAGGATGCACATGTTTCCCACAGTAGGTTAGGATGTAAATGATTCTTATTGTAGATCATGACACATTTGTTTCTTATAGTAGATCAGTCCCGTAATATGGGTTCCATTATTATGACATGAGATATAAATAATTACACATTTGTTTGGATGGAGGTATAGGTCCCAACCATCATATTATAAAAATCATATATATTTGTGCCATAAGAACATAAAGCATTCATCATATCAGAAACCTTGAAAAAACATTCATAATAATTTCACCAACAAAAAAATTAACCATACAGAGAAAGAATAAGGATAGTATCTTGTGATCATATCCCTAGTAAAGCATAATGAACATCAAATAATACTGTCATAAATCAGTAATAAAATTAAAATATAACTCAATATATTTGTTGAGGAAATATCCAATCTATTTTGGAAATATTTTGTTAAAAATCCGAACAAATACAAAGGAAAAAAGTTCCATTGAAAAGAACATTGTAAGTTTATATATGTGGATTCAAATTACTATGGATTCATTATGGAGGGAAAATAATCAAATTCCCTATAATGTAAAAATAATTTCTTATGTATTTATTTAACCAAATTCACAATGTACCTTGTTAGTAAAATGATAAAAATATTCCTTTCACTTTATTTATCAATAGTAAAAAATGTGTAAATGATTTTAATCATTTATCAGATAATATTAAATTACAATAACAATTATTTTATATAACATATCCATGGAATAGATATATTCCCCATTTGGTAATTATCCATAAACAATCATTAATAATAATTATATTATGAAATAAACCCTTTTCGCTATGGTTACATTTTATTCATAAGCTCTATGATAGAAATAAACATAGATGGATATGTAAATCCTTATTAAATTAATAAGATGAATAATAAAAGTAAATAAATTTAATTATATATTGTATAAATATGAAATAAGTAGTGAATATTCCATCTATCCTATTGAAATAAAATTGACACAAAAATCTCATGCCTCAAGTCTCGCCATTCGCCATTCACACTCAAACCTCATATTTTTCATAATTACTCAATTCGATCTAGTTTAAATGGTTATAAGTATGGTATTTCGGGTATAATAACATCATCATATTGTGTTTAGGTATTTTAAGAAGAAAATTTTGTAGTGGATAGTCAGCATATAAGTCTCAATGTGGTGTAAAGATGTGAGGGGGGATGATCAATTTTCTAATTTAAGTGAGGGTCATTTTTGAAATTCCCCAAAAACTAGAATTTAATAAATTCATAATCAATACAAATACCACTAAATTTCCATGTATTCAAGGATAATATAATATAAGGTTTTAATTTCATTATCCAATGTAATTTATTCATGTTTCTATGCTATTATATTCCATATCATTTTCATTGACCCTTATTTAAACTTTTGTGATTACAAATGTAGTAAAAAATTATTTGATATTAAAAGGTTTTAATTCTTACTTATAAGATGTAAATTTGACAATAAATGACCAATTCAAGAACATATAGACCATATCATAATCACTTTTCATTTTTTAAATTTTTTTATTTTTATAAAATCTCGTAATGGCCAATTTCAAAACTATTCATGACTTCTACAATAAAAAAATCAGGAATACATGTAAAATAAAAAAAATATTTATTATAACCATTTAATATAAAGTCTATATTTATAATTCGTGTATTAATTTAAATATCACAACTTTTATAAATTTTAATATTTTATATCATTTATTTGATTTATCGATTAATTCAAAATTTATTGCATCTGCATTATGTAAGAATTTAAGGAAATTATTTTTGCACTAAATTTTTTTAAAAATATCAGTATTTATTTAATTTTTTTAATTTTAAATATAATTTTTTTAGTCAAAAATATCTTCTGTTTATCCCCTTATAGAAATTATTATACTTATTAAAAATAAGTGTGGGATATTTTGTCACTTTCCCTGATTTTAGTAATATATTAGTCTTTTTCATAGAACATTGTATAAATTGAAATAATTATGAAAATTAAATTTTTTTGGATGAATTAAATAAATCCCTTAAGAAATAAATTGAATAATTCTGTCATTCTCACTAATTTTTAATACTTATTAATCTGTTTTTCCATTTATTGAGATGATAAATTTTACAACAATTAATATTTATATTATCCAAAAATAAAAGTATTATATCTACTAAATTTCAACATATTTATTCAAAATTTTGGATTTATTTATAAAAAAGCAAGATAAAATTGTAGAATTTAGTTTAAAATAAAATCGGATAATCCCAATGAAAAATAAATATTTTGCAGAAAAAATTATTTTTAAAAATAAAAAATGTATTTTATTAAATTCAAATATAAAATAAAATTCAAAAAAATTGGATTATTTCAAATAAAACATAACTTATTAAAATTTTAAACTAAAACAAAAAAATATTTAGATTTTAAATTTTATAAAATAAAATAATTATTTTAATAAAAAAATTTATATATCAGACTTCATTGAAAAATCAATTTTTTAGAAAATTATAAAAAAAAAATCATTTTAATATATTTTTCAAATGATGAATTCCAATATTATTTTTTTCATATAGATTCTATACAAATTTAAAATATAATATTCACTCATTAAAATAACTATAATTCATTTTAAAAAACATATTTTTGTTGAATAAAATAGAATTTCCAATACTACTATGATTATTATCTGAAAACACCACTATAATCATATTGAGTTATAAAATTATATTTAAATCATAAATTATTTATTAATATTCATTTCATCTAATTTAATATCAATATTACAATTGATATGTATTATTTTAATATTGTTTTGAAGTTCATTTGAACAAGTTGTTGTGTGAAACACAAGAAATCAATGAAATCAAATTATTAAAGAATATATTTCATTAAAATATCATGGTGTTACACTAAATCTCAACCCTATATAATGGTATTTCTAAACACTACATCAAAATATTTACTTAAACCTAAACTCCCAATTAGATAAAATTGAATGTGGTAATCCATGATACTATATAACTTCCATAATTATTATTCTAGACATATGACCTAGGTAGAAGTATTCTATAAATGAAGTATGATGAATCTACATGCAGATTAATTAAAACCCATAATTACCTCAATAATAAGATAATTTAAACTTTAAAGGTTACCAGTACCTTGAATCATATGTCCACAATGTGAAAGTTATTCTTCTTTGTAATAACATTATCACTAAAAAATGTACATAACAAATTTTTTTATTTCAATAAATCTATCTTATAATATCCTTAATCATCATAACATACCATTACTTATAAATATAAAAATGTTTTCAATACATAAACCTCTGATGGAATCCATAACTCTTATGTTAACCTTACATAGAGACATATTTACTTCCAAAAGAAAATTAACCCATTATTCCTTAGATAATCTCTTATATTATAAAATACCATTTCTTTTGGAAGCATGGGTTCATCCTTTTACCCATATAATGTCAAATTTGATTTTGAAATTTTATAATCTATGTAGAAAGATATAATAACATGAAATTTCAATAATTTATTGACAATAATATTTTCGGGAGGCTCATTCATTAAAAATAAAACATGATATTCCCAACTAAGGAGAAGAGGGTAAAAATTCTCTGATTATTATGATTCACTTATTCCATTGAGATTTTTTATGGTTTCCTATTGTCCCTTTTATTTATATTTTTATTTTTATTATCATCTAAATTATCCCTTAGATTTGGTAATTGAATATCATAACTCCCAAAGACGTTTCACATGAATAAATGGAGTTTGGGAGGTTAATGAGTAAGAATTATCTTCTTACGAATTTCATTTATCAGCCCATTAATATTATTTTTATATTAATGGGATTTATGACACTATTTTTACATTTAATTAACCTCTCATTTCTATTTAAACACTTCTAATTATTTTTCATACCACATATCTAGCATATATATTGATAATTTTTATTTCACCATGTGATTTTTTCTTGTTTTCATAAGTCACGATCATTACTTTCTTATGTAACCATGGTAATGGTCGGAATCTACAATTTAAATTTCTACTTTTTGTGCACATCAAATTATTTCTTCATATACTATACATCTTATAGTTAATGCATTTTATATATTTTCTTTTAGCAAACCAAAGAATTGATCAATTTTACTTTTAGGTGAGGTAATTAAACTATATATATAAATTTAAATCCATGTAAAATTATCTTCATTATTTGAAATTGATTCATAATTATTTTCCATTATATTAAAAAATTTATTCTCTATTTTTGTTTATAGAATATTGGGTAACACTTTCTAAATAATATCCCCTCAAACTCAACCCATTTCATGGATTCAACCTCATCCTCTTTCCTTGTATTCTTGATAGGATTCCACTATTGATATGATTCACCTTCTAGATGATAAACAGTTAGGGAAGATTTTTAATCTACATAACATTAAAGAATAAAAAATAGTATTCCAATGGTGTTTACCCATATATCATCTAATAAGGGATTATAAGATCCAATAAATATTTGGTGGATGTTTCTTCATAAAATATTCACCAATATGTTGTTCACTACATTGATCATTTATAATCTCGTGATGATTCATACCATGGTTGAGTTGTTTGAGCATAAAAATAAGATTCTTAATTCCAACTCCCATATATTGTGGTTACTTTGGAGGATAATCATTTCATTGTCTATCACACATTGTGTTAACATTATTATTTTGTTTTTCAATCCATTGACTAAAACCAAAAGTCATGGTGTTAGAAACACTAAACATAGTGGATAAACAAATAATTCTGAAACAGAATTTATACAATTCATATATCAAAACAACTTATTATATGAAAAAATAGGTTCGACCTATTTCATTTATGGTCATTATTAAAACATAAGGATTTTATCATATAACTAGTTTTACCGCTAGAGTTTTCATAAAAGATTTATAACCATAATCTCAAAATATTTTCTAAACCCAACTTTGATACCAACTATAACATCCCAAAATCTTATATAAAAATATTACATCTATTTAGATTAATATTCAATACATAAAAATATGATCCATACATAATTATAAAGGGTTACTTTAACTAGAGATTATATAAAAAATATTATTAATTTATAGAATATCTTTTACATATCCCATAAATATTATCTTATATAGTACTCCACATAGGCATTCCCAACATAAAAAATTCATCATTACATGGCGAGGAAACATAAAAAAGGGTGAGATCAGAAGCTGAGTAAGGTTAAATATAAGATACATCAGAATATGATCATTTAAAAACCCAAAAATAAGAATAATGGTATGTGGTTATGAACATAACTTAAAATTTTTATACCATGTATGTCATAGATAATAACCATGAGTAATATATTAATACATTTTAATTTTATTAAACATGGAAAAAAGTGAGAAATCATTAAAAATCAATAATGAACCATCACATATTGTCATAAAACTATAGAATAATCATAAATATAGAAAAAGATTTAATATGCTATGGTTTACCACCAAGGTAACAAACAATTTGGATCTGGACTAACCTTTTATTTTTTATTTTTTATCAGGATTCACCTGTTCAACATAGTGGGTGAAGACACACCTCTTTCTTATAGTCGATCAGGGCACAACTTTTTCTCATCATATATAAAGACAAAAATATTTCTCCCCATTATTATCCCATGAGATATAAATCATTACATAATTAATTAGACAGCGAAACAGCTCTCAACTTTTACATAATGAAAACCATATATACACGTTCCATAAGAACCTAAATAGTTCATCATATCAGAACCCTTTAAAAGAAATGGCTTCAAAGAAAGTTCATCCACAAAAAAAATTAATATCTAAAGAATGGATAAGGATGGTATATTTGGATAATATCCCCAGTAAAATAATATTTAACCCCAAATAATGATATCTTTGATAGAAAATAAATTTGAAATATCACATGCAAAAATTCTTGATGAAAATATCATACCCATTTTCGATAATTTTTTTTTAAATCCAACCAATTACAAAGGAAACCATTTTAATTGAAAATAACCTTTTAAGGATGTATAATAATCTTTAAATTATTAAGGAATAAGGACTGTGGGAAATTAATCACATACTGTATTACATAAAAACATTAATTCTATACTTTTTGTCTAGAAATTAAAAAATTACCATGTTAGGAAATGATAAAAATATTTCATTGAAACAATTTTTTTAAACTGTAATATGGCTAAAAATGATTTTAATCATTCATGTTAGAATAGTAAAAAACTTTCCAATATTTATTTTTAAAACATGTACGTTGAAGTTAAATATTC
This sequence comes from Viscum album, assembly GCA_963277665.1. NCBI lineage: Eukaryota > Viridiplantae > Streptophyta > Magnoliopsida > Santalales > Viscaceae > Viscum > Viscum album. The sequence continues at coordinate 597,465,669 of OY728135.1, read as the reverse complement.
CATAGTGTATACTTAAACATAAACAATATAAAATTAAAATTATATTTTGAAATAAACCATTTTTGTTTTTTGTAACTATTGAATCATATGAATAATGAATGAATTAAACACATATGGATATTTAAATCCACACAAAATATATAATATTAATAATAAAATTAATTAATGAGAAGTATATACATCATACAATGGAAATAAATGGGAAATATTCCATGGATCCTATATAAATAGAATCAAGGCAATAATTCCTTACCTCAAGTATCACCTTTACTCATTCACATTCAAACCTCATCTTCCTTTTTACAACTCCTATAGATCTCCCCTGTGGGGTCTATGTATAGTATTTTGCACAGACCATCAGTATTAGAATATGGATATGGTAGGTGAGAAGTGAAATTGGCATGGGACATAAGAGATATAATGCTTCAGGTGGTCTGAATAAGTGAGGTAGGAAGTTCCTTTTATAATTTATGTGAGGGGATAATTTTAGAATTTTCAAACTATTAAATTATAATAAATTTATTTTATATCCAAATACCACCAAATGTCCATGGATTAAAATCTAACATAATAATATATTTTCATTTCATCATATAATATAATGTTGACATGGTTTTTGTAATTTTAATCATTTTCATTTTCATTAATTCTTAGTTAACCCATTTTAATTTTAACTATGGTGAAAAAAAATATAATATTGAAAGGTTGTAATTTTTTTTATATGAATAAAATTGGAAAATAAAGGGCCAATTATTTACATTGTTAATAGTTTCATAATAAATTTGAATTTTTTTAAATAAACTAACAATTTTTAAATAATTTAACAAATTATTATTTTGATAAATTATGATTATGATCAATTTTAAACATATTAATTACATTAATATTAAAAACATTAATAAGAAATTTCAAATTAGAAACAAAAAAATTAAATATCTCACTAATTGGTCACAGTATTAATGATAATTCATATATTATATTAAATAACTCTAATTATGTGACATTTAATATTCTTAAATTCATTTATTTTCATTTTTCATTTAATTGAATAATTATTGAATCAGTGTTGTGTAAACATTTAGGTTAAATAGTTCCTCAAAAAAATTAATTTAAATTTTATAGAGGAAGATAAGTGTTTTTATAAGGATAATATTTATTATAAAATATATGAATTTTTAACCCCATCTTAAAAATATTTTATATAGTACAAATAAGAGTGTCATTTTGACAATTCCTTTGATTTTAATAATATATATGTAATTTTCATGGAAAATTATCCATTAAATATCTTAATTTTAAACCATATATTAAAAGGGTTGAATTAAATTCATCTAATAATTATAGGATGTAAAATAATGGCCTAATCATTAATTATTAATCTAGAATAATCTGTTTCATCCAAAATTGTAGAGATATGTTTTGCCATAGATACTACGAATATTTTCTAAAAAATTATGATTTTTACTAAATCTGGATCTCCTAGTTTAAAATATTGAACTCATTTTTTCAAAAATCATAACAAAAAAATTATGAATTTCATTTCAAATTAAACAAGAGAAACACAATGAAGGGAAACATTTCAGAAAAATCCCATTACGAATACAAAATTTTCATACTATAATCAAGTATAAAATCATCTTAAAAACACATAATTGGATTATTAAAAAAATTAATTGAAATTCAAAAAATATCCATAATATAGTTTGACAGTGTATATAATTTTGAATAAATTAATTTCTTTATGAAAATTTAGTTGTTCTCACCATTCCTTGAATCCCCAATATTTTCAGAAAATTCCTAAAAAAATCAATCCCAGATAATTTTTAAATGATTAATTAATGAAGAAATCATTTTCAAGTAAATTTTCAATAACATTAAGACAATTATATAGACTCATAAAAATTGAAAATATTGTTTTTGAAAAATATAATCTTTTTTAATAAAATGACTTCATAAGAAATTATGTAATTGTTTTATAAGAACATTTCAAAAAATTCTTATTGAGTTGAACAATTATATTTATTTTATAAGTGATTTATTTTGATAAATTACAAAAAAAAAATTATTTATAGGTTATAGAAGACATATAATATTTATATAATGTTCCATTGTTCTTGTAATCATGCTATTACATTAAACAAAATCTATCAATGAAATAAAATTATTTAAAACTGTACTTCAAAAAAATATTGATGTGTTACATTAGGGTACGAAAAATGATATGAAATTGAAAAAATGGTAAAATAAATTGAATCATATAAGAAATAAAACATGATATAAAATTTTTAATAACATTAGAAATTGACACTAAATGTGGAGTACTAGTTAATGATGTATGAATTGTTATTTGGCACTGTAGTAGTCAGGACTATTCCTCCATTTGGGCATTTGGGCCACCAATTACGTCTCTTAGTCATTTTAGGCTTTTGGTCCAATTAGGCCTTTTGGTCAATAAGGCCTTGAGGCCACCTCAAGACCTTGAGGCCACCTTAAGTGTAGATTTAATCTATAAAACTTATAGGAATAAGTTCTAGAATGAGGAATATAAAGGATCTTTTACCATAGCAGAAGCAAAATGGATTGAAAGCTGAAAGGGTATGGAACCTATCTTCGAGAAAAGCTTGTACATGCACAAGAAATCCTATCCAAACATCCATGTGAAGGTAGAGAGCTGATTTCATGATAAAGATGCTGGGGAGGAGCAGTTCTAATTAGTTAGTATGGGTTTATGCAATTTTTGAAGCCTACTGTCAAGGGATTCCTCTAAGGACTACGCTTCATGTAATACATAAGCCTACGGGCCATGTGAGGGTTCCACCTCACCGCTTAAAAGGAATATTATCAAATATGAATAAAAAAATGAAGGCTTTCAGGCTAATGGTCGATTGGAAGACACAATATATACATTATTGTAAAATAAGAATTTTATATACAATAGGCTACATAATTAGAATGACAAAAAATAATTATTACGTAATCATGTTAAAATCTTTATAATTAAATAATCTCAAAATGATGATCTTATTAATTTGCTCACAATGAAAAATAAAATGTAGAATATCTCTAGAAAAAAAGTTATAGTAGAACTCAAAATGATAAATAGAATTTATAGCATATCTTCATGAATTATAACTCGTGATCTATAAAGATGTGGGTTCTATTTATAGATACTAATCCAATATTCAGATTCCCCAATAATTGGGTTTTTTATAATGCAATTTGAAGTATAAAATCCATGATTTTATTGATTTAGTGCTCTCCATCTTCTAATAATGTCTATACATATCTCTATAAAACATTATCCTCTAGAAATAATAATGTAGTAAAAAAGACTAATTCACAAAAAATAAACAAACGTAATGTAAATCTAAAATTAACCAGATTTAAATTCATCATATTTTTATCAATCACATAAAAATATAACTAAAACACTTAAGTTAAATCAATTTTAATTTTAAGTATATTTTAATTTATAAAAAACGATATAGTGGACTCATTATCTCAACCAAAACCCCATTCTAACATCTAAGGGTAATGTAATGTCACTACGATATGACACCCTAACAATGCATTCAATAAGAGATGGATTTTAATAATAATAAATGCTATAATAAAATCAAATGGTTGGAATTTTACATGAAATAAAGTATATTAATCTCTACGAGATTTATGAAATCCATTTACAATAATAAATTAATAGAAGAAATAAAAAACCAACGCATATCATGTCGTATAATTAAGAGATCGCTAATGTAAACATTTCTAAAAATAGAAATCCTATGGCTCATATACCTCAAGAAAGAAATAGTAATATAAAATGAATGGATGTAACAATCTATAAAACATCTAGGAGGATTATCCCAACATTATATATTTCTTCTTTGGATTAAAATGATGTTTAGTTCTAATGAAATAAGGCTATCAACCTCCAATTATACTTCAAACCACATGATGACATTGTTGGAACCCTGAGGAATCTAGAGAATCTTATATGATTTTATCCTAATGTGAAGGAGTAGAAGATGGATGAAACCATTTTCATCTTCATTAAATGTAAATAGTAAAAATTGATCATAAATTAGGGTATTATATCAAATGAATTAAAAAATTGTGTTTCCCACATAGAATGACTAGATGTAAGTATGTTCTTAGTTATATCTCACATCTTATTGGTGAAGGGATTAATTTTAAATAAATATAATGATATGGTTCATGGTTTATCCTTTATAATAGGTTTATAGGGTTGGAAAGGAATATTTTGTGGAAGTGGTTTCTATCATTTTCTTTGTTCCTTATCCTATTCTGAAAAAAAAATGTAAATTTAGATTAGTCAATTTGAAAAAGGTTGTGATGAAGAACGATTAATTGAGTCTCAAAATTAATTTTAATGATTTAAATGATACTTCATCGTATTTATGGCTTATGATATTTTGAAAAAATTGTGTTTTATGTCATCTGGAAATTATATTTGACATTGTCTTCTCAATTCGTTTACCGATTACGATGGACACTACAACTAGGTTATCCACTAATTAACACAATGTGAGGGTTATATTTGAGTTAGACATAAAATCTACCTTAACGATGATATTTATCCTTTTCACTCCCCATTATGAAATAACTCTTGAAATTTATTATGAGAAACCCCCCCTTTTTCATAGCTTGTATAATAATAGGATACATGAGTTCCAATTGATGATTATATATCTTGTGTTCAAAAATCCTAATTAAGGGTGATGACCTAGAACACTGTATAGTAGTAATGGATGTTATGTATTGTGTTCCAACTGCTACTAGCACTATAAAGACAAGGATTCATGGGTTACCCTCTATTGAATACACCCAAACACATGGGATTCTGAAGGATAGGGGTGATATTCATGGCATGGGACAACCTTCTATTGACATGGAATGAAATAACCTCAAAATATATTTAGGTGAAATTTATAATGAATTGGGTGAAAAGTGATCTAATGGTCCTTCCCCAAACCTGAATAAGAATTCATGTGTTATGATTGTAGAGGATAATAAGGATAGTGGGTAGCTTTCTCATGTTTATGTTTATCCTCAAAATACAGATTTATTTGATATTCAATCTAAAAAGAAGAATAATAAACATGATGAATCATATATGGAGTTAAGAAAGGGACACTTTTTAGTCAATTTTAAAGGGAATGGAAATCCAATCTTTTGGAGCCATACCCTAAGGTGATGAAGAAAACTACCTAGTAAATTCTTGATTCCAAAGTACCTCTCAACAATCTTCAGTTCCTTCCATGACCTTGGCCATTTGAAAAACATAAAATATGAAATTAAAAAATCATCATCATACATGGTTTTTTTAGATTAAGAATGTTTCCATTTTTCACATATAGGATTTCCATACCACTATAGTTGACATTTGAGTCTCAGTAACCCACACCAATGAAGTGAAACACTGCCAATGAGTCTCCTTTGATCTTGGTATAACCAATGATAAGTGATAACTAACATAGTATACTTGAAATTTTAAATATATATATTAAAAATGAATTTTTCCTTGAGGGATTTCGAAATACACACTGAATGATCTATTTCGATTGGCAGTCCCCAAGCATTTAAACTATCAATGAACAGAGTATTTCTGACATGAAGATATCATTATAGGGTTCAAGTATTACATGAAAACAATATCCTCAACTTCTATAGGATCCCAATATTGATCTTGTGTTGAATTAAAAATTTGTTATATTTAATTTATGTTTTTATGCTCACAAAGAGTCACATTTATGTTAATAATGAATATTTTTTTAATGTAGATTTCATTAAATTTTTATTCATCAGAATATTTTTCCTAGAATTGTATTTAATTCATTGGTTTGATAAAAATATTTCATGAATTATTCAATGAATGTTTAAATATATTCTAGAAATAATGCTCAAACACTAGATTTGTAATAGAAACATAAATAATGGAAACCATAAATTTGAGACAACACAGAAATATTTTATACAGTATATTGTTGGGAATGTATGGTTCAAAAAACATATGAATATGAAGAACGCTGCATTTGAGAAAACACATGTATCAAACATCAAATATACATTTTTTTCATCTGTATGTCATCAATACTATTTTTTCAGTTTTTTTGTCATGTGACGGAACCATACATTTGACTATTCAATGGGAGAGTTTAAAATTTGTGATATGATTCAGTGTTTATACAATGGTCTTGGTGGATGTAAATATATTTTCAATGATGGTTTACAACAAATTAAAATGCTTGTTATGATTGACTTAAAGAATCGTATTAAAATAAGTTAGTCTTTCCTATTTATAATAGATGTTATGATCTCTCTGGAATAATTTTGAATTCATATATTTGAGATTAATTCTATGATATTTCAGGACATGGAATTAATTGAAGATGATCGAACTAAAATATAAATGTCAATACTCAATTCATTATAATATACATTATTTACATCATAATAAAATATAAAAAATAGATATATACAATATCATGTTTTATTGTATCCATTGGTACACATTGCAGACATACATGTTTTGATCAGTTGACTCACTAATTTTTTTCATTACTACCACATTTTATTTTTCCATATTATTCTACTAGATAAAAAAATTATTTTCCTAAAATTATTTTTGGAGATATATATATTTAAAAATCATTCTGCTATTTTCTTTATCTATATTTTATAATAAGAATGAAAATTTTATGACATACTTTCTAAAGTGAATTATTGTCGATATTAATACTTAATTCAGTTTTTAATGCAACTATAGTGTTTAATATGTATCCTCAAAAAATAAATCTCTATTTATTTGGTAAATTTTCTACTTCTTATACTTAGTCATGATTACATGTTAGCTTATTGAACTAAGATATGTATTTACTATTTCTTATAAATGAACCAAAAGGATTTAGATATACTTCTTTTTAAGGTGTCACCTTCTAACATTTAGTTGTTGATTAATGTTCTTAGGAAAACAGGACCCAGTGAAAATTACCAAGCTCATGGATTTGAATGTTGGTGGATTGGAATAAGGTATAATACCACCTTTAACCACTATAAATCATTTTTTATATTTACATTAATTATTTCCACTGCTCACTCAACTCCAAGGGAATAATGAATGGATCCCTAAAAAACAAGATAGGTGTTTTTAATCTGTCAATGTTTTGAATACCATAATTCGACTCTCGGTTGTGTCTTAGTCTCATTCACTATAATCATGAAATAAACAATGGTATTATTGAAAGGGATGTACTTGTATAATTTATTGTTTTAAATTGTTTTTTCATATCCTATGTAAGCAATTGGAATTAATGAAAGTGATCTATTTAAATGTTTTTGTTTTTTATAAATCATTGAATACTTATCTCTATTAGATAAAGAAAATTAATATAAAATACTATAATTATTATGGATTATTATATTTGATCTTTTCAATACTAACATGTTGTATTTGAAAGATCAACTGAATATTTACAAACTATAACAAAATTGAGTTAAATATTCAGACGAAGACATCCTGAAATGGCATATTATAGGTAAGGTATGTTGATGATTTGTTCTCAGTAATTTAATGATTATAATTAATGATGTTGGAAATAATGTATGATTATATATTTAATTTGTTTTGTAATAATGCATTATATGAGTGTTGTTAGACCATATTAAATCTCTAAGGATGTTTAGAATGATTGGAATGATGAACTTGTAATGGAAAATGATCCCAATTCAAAAGATTTGAATGATATTGATTGTGACTTTAGAACTAATGAATTTCATATAGTTTCTCAATGAACTACAATATATGATGTGTGGATGACATTTTTAGATTCCTATGAAGTAACTAAAAATATTATACAATTATGGTACATAATTTTGAAACTAATGTTTGATACATTAAGGATGAATTAATATGAAAATATCACTAAAATGAATCGATGATCGATATATATTGTCAAGAAAACTGTTTCTTTATGAGATTGTACATCATAGTCAGAAATAGTATAAAATTACTCAAAATACTACTCCTTATATGGAATGGAATATTTTATTCTATATTTCAATCTATAACTGTGAAAATTTTGAATATGATGGATTTAATTGGAACATTAATGATGTAGGAAGACGAGATGTAGGTAAAAGATAAAAATCATAGAAAACATGAATAAGAGGCTCTCAGGACTAGTATGTATGAATCATCTGATTCAAATAATATATATTACAATAATTATTTATCAGATATTGATAATAACTTTGAAAATTTTTATAAAAAAATAATGGAAGAAATTAATTTAGATAATATGAATTCAAGGAAAAAATTTAAACAAAGGATAACTGTACATTACTCAAAGCATGATGAAAATCCAATTAAAAGATAATTCAAAACATATTTTTTTAGGGTTACCTATAGTAATAATCATGGATCGCATGATAAATCTTCTAAATATTCTGAAACTAAGATTCAAAAAAGGATATGTATTTTGGACCATATTTATTATTTGGTAAAATTTTCATAGACTAAAAAAATTATTTGTGATAAATTGTCTTATAATAAATAAAATAAGTAAACATTTATTATACCATACAAATATTAATATGGAATTAATTACCATAGAAAAACTATGAAATATTTTGATACCATTTTAATAGATATATAGAATTTTTAAAAAATACATTATATATTTAATGTCTACTTATTCTAAAAAATTCTTGTGATTCTAACGATAATATGATTAAAGAATTGTTGTTTAAATTGTACAGTTAAAAGAAGATTATATTATATTGATATAATGAAAAAACCTCTAATATATGGTCACAAAAAAATCAATATTTCTCAAAATAATTGTTCAAATTAAATAATAGAATTCTTGATCAATATAAACATGTTTTGTTACATGAAAAATTATTTTCTTACATTTTTTTCCCAATAGAATAAGGTTACCAAAAATTACTTTCATATGATATTTAGTAGGAATACAACACTATGATGCACCATTAAATCTTTTTATGGTTGATCAATTGAAATATAAATTTTTATATCAATGAAGTGAATAAAAATAAAGTAGATTATTATAAAAAATACTTAGTAAATAAATCACCAATCTATGAATTCTTTTATTTTCATATATATATATATATATAAGCACATCAGGTGTACTAACTATATTATATAGGGAGAGAAAGATATCTCTAAAAATTTGACTTTTTATTTCTCTATAAATATATTCCGAGTAGATGTTTGTATACTTAAATTTCTAAAATTTATTGATATATGACTTCTTTTTTTAATAATATATTACATAGTATAATTAATAAATAGTTTAAAATTTTCAACCATTAATATCAATTTAAAATCTATATATTTCATGTTCTTGAAATATAATTTGATAATACAAAATGTAATAATTTTTATATATAACATGAAATGATTATTCTATATTTTTTAGCTGATGGAAGTGCAACATTTTATGAATTTGTTAGAAACTAACTTTTCCTATTTCAAATAAATATTTTATATAATAAAAACATCTTCTCAAAAATATACCGTTCAAAGGCTTCTTATAATCAATCAAAGAATGATGAAGCGGTCAAATACTTCATGTTTTGAAAAAAAATCTTTCACAAAAAAAGAATAATTTTAATCCTTATTTTTTTCCACTTTAGTATATTGATGATTCACTTGTAAAGTATTATAAAATAAATATGGATGTTCAGAGACATGAAAAATTGGTATTCTCTTCTTCTCAAATATCTTTTGAAGTGTTTTTATTTATAATCAACACTTGGAATGAAGAAAATGTGAAGCTGCAAACTGATTTAGATGCATCCAAAGTGTAATTTGAAGATCTATAGAAAGAATATGTATATAAAATGTGTTTTTATTCATTAAGAAAGTAGTATTAAAATATGAATGATAGTTCGATCTCAAATGTATACATTGAATCTATCAATTTAGTAATTCTATGTGAAATAGAGTTTCTTAAAAGGGAAGCTGCAATAAAATTATATCATGATAAGTTGAAGTTTTTAATGATTAATTTTTTTTTCATATTATTCATATTAAATTGTAGAATATGTTAAAAATAGTGTAGAAAAACTATCAAGATTTTTATCTTCATTATTTGACAAAGTTCGATGCTAAGAATGTTTAAATTAATAAATTATTCCTTACTAAAACATAGTATTTATTTTGTGTTTATTTAAAATCAATAATTTATTTATTGTTGTTAGTTAATTTATAATTAATTTACTTTTTATATAAAAAAAATTAGGTATTTAATTATTTCGTGAATAAGATTATTTATATATATAGTAATTCGAGTTCTTATTACTTTGGAAAAATATTAATTCATTAAATATTTTTATATGATATGATTATTGGGGATTTTTTAAAAAAATAATCAGTTAATTTATTCTATTATGTGATTTTCTTAATTATCTATATTTTTAAAATGAATATTTTTTAATTTAATTTCAAATACTTTGTACTCTTACATTTTTTATTTAATAAAAAGAGGGTGATATTTTAATTATTTTTTGATGAATATTTTTTTGGGGATGAATGTTTTAGATTCAATAATTTGGGTGGAAATTTATTATTAATGTTATCATTAAGATTTAAGAAGATGGATAAATTAATACTTAATTAAATTGATAAAGAGAAGAATGATGGATCCATTATAATATGTGGAAAAGTTTTTTGTATAAGAAATTTAACAAAATAATGAAGATGATTCAAGTATAAAAGAAATATTATACTATATAAATATAGGTTGAAATTTATTGTTTTTACTTTTATGTATTTTTACATGGGTTTTGTGAATATAAAAAGTTGGATATTTTTTATCAGGTGGTGATTCAACAATTTCATTAATTTATATTCGGTTTTTATGTTCACAAAAACCCACATTAATGTTACTAATTAATTTAGATTTAAGTGAATTTTAGGAAATTATTATTCATCATAATATTAACTCTAGAATTATTTTAAATTCATTGGTTAGCTCAAATTATTTTTCAAACTATTTGGGATGTGTTTTAATGTATTTTGGAAACACTATCGAACCCAATGTTTGTAAGCATAATGTTCGGAATTTAAACCAAATGTTTGAAACATAATATATGGATTTAATACCCTATAATTCTGGGAATGAATTGGTTAAAACCTTCTATTTATGAAGAATCCTACATTTGGGGAAACATACATATGGTACATCAACACTAATTTTTTCATCAAACAACATTATAAACACTATTTTTAGAGTCATATCATCATGTGAAGGAACCATACATTTGAATAATAAATAAAAAAGTTTATGTTATTTGATATTTTGCATGATTTATGAAATGTTATTTGAGGATGTAAAAATATTTTCTATTCTGTTATATGACAAATTCAAAGGTTCCTTAAGATTTTTTTAAAGTATCATATTCAAAGGATTAAATCATTCCTACTTATAACGGATTATATATCCTCTCTTGAATGGTTTTAAATTCAAATATTTTCGATTATTTGGAAAATATTTCTAGAGATGGTTTGAACAGAAGCTATTCAACCGAAATTATAAATATCAAGAAAATCTAAATTGAAATATGAATGGTATATAACACAATGAAATTTACACAAAAACATTTATATAAAAATTCATCGCTCATTCTCTATAGTTATACACTATAGATACATGCATGTTTCGATCTGTCGACACACTACTATTGTTATCATTACTGTTACATTTTATTTGTACATATTCTTTGGAAATAATGAAAAAATATTTTTCATAGATAGAATTCATAGATATTCATGTCTAATAATCTATTTGGGGTTTTCTTTATCACTGTTTGAATAAATCATACATAGTGTTGAATATCTATTTTCTGATGTGCATTATTGGTAATATGAAAACATATTTTATTTTTTATTGAAAATGTGATGTTTAATAAGTATCCCAAAAAAATAAATCTCTATTTATTTGTTGAAGTTTCAACTTCTAAGAATTAGTCGTGGAAATGTTTCATCTTCATTCCGTAAGATTTGGATTGACAGATTCTTTTAAAAGAACAAAAATTTTATAAAAGCATTATTGTAAAGGTTTCAACTACCTTCCCACATTTTATAATTACTGGTCATAGGATAAGAGGACCAACTAAAAATCCCCAAGCTCGTGGAGTTGAGAATTGGTGGACTAGACTAAGGTATCTTTGTTCTTGGAAACACTACAAACCAATGTGTTGGTTTCATTTATTTTTTTTATGATCAATGGAATCTTAGAGAAAATTATATTAACATTTAAAAACAAGAGAAGTTTTTTGAATCATTCAATGTTTTTAAAACCAAAATTCAGCCCCTCTTGTCTCTTAGTCTTCATTATTATCATTCTGACCTAACACCCACCCCACCAGATGAAATCATTTTCCACCTTATGATAATCATTATAACACATGGGAAAATCCAAAAACCAAGTGTATGGGTTCTATTATGAGTATTGGGGTAAATTTTTTATCTCATTCCACAAGATGAATTTTATTCTCTTATTTTATATGCAGTTGTATGATTTGATTTGTGGTAGGTTTTTTATTGTTTTCTTCATTTCATCTCCCATTTTTATTGTTATTTTTTTTTATTTTAAATAAATTTCATGATCATCAGTTATAACCCATGGTTTATCCCATTTCTTGTAGGGTACTCATTTTTATGAGATAAATTTATTCAATTATACACTGATTTTGTACTAAAAATATAAAAAACAATTAACTGAATTTTGAGTGTATAAATATACTTATTTGGTTCCTATTATCAATAATAACATGATCATATAAATAATTAATACTAATGTATCATTGAACAATGTTGAAATGATAAGATGTCCAAATCCACCATCTAAGAGTGAATCTAAAGAAAATCTATCACATACCTCATGGAAATCACAAATTGAAAACCATTTGACATGTCTATGTATGTGTGTGTGGGAATCATAATTTTACATTATAACATTATGGAAAATATTTAATAGGATGAGGGATGAAACCTTATTGGATATATATTTATAAATTTCATAAAGTCGATATCCATTGTCAATAGCATTGCCAATAGACACCCTATGGCCATTATTCTTGACTGTGGTCGTAGGATGTAGGTTATGTCTATATAAAAAGTTACCACTAGAAAATGGAATTGGGATACAATCCTTATCGAGTTGGTTTTTCCATTAATTTTTCACCCCAAAATAAACTAATTTCATAACACATTTTGTATATAAGTATGAATGAATTTATGTGTGTATGTTTACATGTATAAATGATTTAATTCATTCATTAATACCGTTATACATGTATGTACTTATATATATATATATAAATGGGAATGTATGTATGAATGTATTTATTTATGTATTTATGTATATATGGATAGATTGATGTATGTTTGTTGGGATTGATGAATATATGTATGTTTTTTGTATGGATATAAGTTAGTATGCGAATAGTTATATATGTATATATGTATATATGTATAAATGTATATATTTACATATAAATGAAGGTACGTATGTATGTATGTATAAATGTATAAATAAACCAATGTACGTACACATGTATGCTCATACATATCTATATATGAATGTATTAATAGATGTATATGTGGGTTTGTATATGTTTGTATGTATAGACGGATGCATGCATGCATGTATATATTTGCCTTTGTTTTCATGTATGCATACATGTATGCATTATTTAATGGGTGTGTTTTATGTAACATCATGTCCCGAAAAACACAATAGTAACCAAACCTAAGCGCTAATAGGCATTTGGTGTTTATCCCAGTATGTTAAAGGCTTCTAATAGGCAGTAAAGATTTATATTGATATTGTGTGGAGACAATAAACTCATGTCAAAGTAGAATGAATATAAATGAAATACCATACTATTAGATGTCCCATTTCCTAAATATTTCAAAGGACCACTATATGTAAGATGACTACAAGAATAAAAAACATCACAATCTATAATAGATTGAAATATACAAAAGAATTCATGGGTCATTCTAACATAATCATTATCTCCCATTGGAAGATCATATACAACACTAAGAGAAAGTAAATAAAATGAATTAATAACCTAATATGGAATCCGAAACATTTTATGTTTTATAAAAATGTCTATTCTATATGGCACAACCATTATACAGTAGTTATCTTCCATATATTTACATACAATTTTATGATTTTCGCTGGTACCAATGATCAATATCATTCCGATCTGAGAGTGACTATAAATCAGTAGGCCACCACCAATGGTTTTCCCAAAATATCATACCTATAAAATGCATTATCTAATATTCATGATATATAAATAATAACAAATAAAACATTTCTGATCCATATGATTAGAAGTGACACCCTGGAATAATTCTAGTACTATCAAATAGGTTTGGGGTTTCTTTGAACATGACACATTCATTGAAAAAGTGTTGATGTGACCGTAACCCATAAAACCATCCCATCTCAGCAATAAAAAGGGTCAAATTAGTACCAAACAATAATATTATCACATATGATCACACAATTTCATTGATTAATCATAGACCCACCCCAGATATCATATCATCGATATGGTATAGGTTTGAAGTGACACCTTTTCAAGATAAAATCATATCTCTCATCCACAGACAAGGTCATAATTGTGTATATCATGGTTACCATTAAATTACACTGACACCCCAAGTCAGAATCGCACCAGTCCTCAGTTCAATGCCATAAAATTAATACATAGGTCTAGAATGGATCTCACCTTCAGATCCATCACATATGATCATTAATGTATTATAGAATAGTGTATTCCCTAAATTTATTCACATATCATTAACACATTGATTTTTAATGGTACCCTCCCTAAAATCGATCATATATTAATAAAAATCATGGTCAAAATGGAACCATCCCACATTCTCTTCACATTTCATCATCACAATATGATAGAATATTTCACCCCACCTCCTTGATTCCATCACGTACCAATTATATAGTGGGTCAAAATATTACCATCCTCTTTCATACATCACATATCATCAACACATTGGTTAAAAAATGAGTAATCCAATAATTATATCAGATATCATCATTTCAAACGATTGTAATTGTCCCCATCCTATGTTTAATCTTATATCACCATATAGGGGTTAGAGTATCTAATTGGTTTTGTTAGTTTCTAATAATAACTAAGACAATGGGAATAAATTATTTAAACACTTATTGTATGATCTCCCAAGAATTATATATGAAACATGTGATAAAATTGAAATGATGAAGTTGTAATAAATATAGTGAATCTTTTATAAAATACCCACTAAATCATATCCTTTACCTTCAAACTTCATCTAGTATTATTTATAAATATCATAGGAGTATAAATAAAAATCATCCCACCTATATGGTGACACCACATTCCTTGTTTATAAAATGGAGGACATACAGATTTCTTTTTTATTCTATGATTTTCTAGAATCTAAATAAATTAAAGAAGAACAATTATAAATTTATGGATATTTTTTAATTTATTATATGTTTAGTATAAGAACACATTAAAATATACCATATTTTTATAGTGTTTATATTATTCACAATGATTACCATTTGGAATTCATATTGACTCATGAATTCCTAACGCATGGGTAAATTCGATGGATTGTTTATGCATCATATCAATGAATGCAGATCCATCCAAAAAATTTGGTAAATTAAACAGTACATAAAATGATACTCATGTGGATGATTAGACTACACATATGAAATTTTTTTCAAAGATATTATTATTTATATAACCATAATTCTTGAAAATAAAAATTTTCTAGAAATAAGTACACTATATATATATGGACACTCAATTATTTGAAAATGGAACGAAAAAGATTCTAAAGAAGCACTTTGAATATAATTAAAAATAAAAGAAACATTAATAAAGAAAATAAATTTAGTTTAAGGGGATATATCCACCATACCCATGCATAATAAGTCCAATAAAGATCATCCCCTTTTAGTGTAAAAACATAGGGACATATGTGACACATCTATGCATCAAGTGGCCAGCATAGTTTATGCCTATGCAACCAAATGTGAAACAACCTACATTGAGGACCTATGTGAAAACATAATTTTCAAACCCCTATGTGGAAGACATACATTGTGGAACTACACCAAAGACCTATTCAAACAAACTCATTTTGACCAACCCCATCCTTTCATATAAATAGGACCCTTGCGCTCCCCAATTTTCTAACTAAAAATTTTGGAGGAACTCTTGAAGGTCCCCTTGCATAGAACATTCACCAAGTCCCCCAAATATTCATAAGTAGTACCCTAAAAACATGTGAGAAGACATAATTATTTGGGATGGGGATGATCAAGAACCTTTCAGTGTTTAAAATAAAAAACATCTGACTAATGACCTTCTTTCCATAGGAATAGGACATCTACACACTGTCATTTCCTTTAGTAAAGACCTATATGGGAATCTTACATGGATATCAAGTGACACCTGGGGTTCTTAAGTTAAAACCTCACCCAAATTGTGTTGTCGGTATTCCATTTCCCAAGTCATATCATGCTCTAATAGGATTATACATCCTGTGTTATAAAATTTTTTTAGTTCCTTATAGGACCTTCATGGTACACCTATGTTGTATACCTACCTGACATACCTATGTGTAACACATACGAAACCCATCATTGAAGGAATTTTCTAATACAACGAATGGGGGGTATATCCTTTCATGGATCCACTGTATGAATGAGACAATGTTAAAACCACCAAAAACCCCTCCTTACATACCAAACCCTCGGGAATGACACATTAGCATGTATCCCATTTGGGTTTGTATTTCTATAGCCATTGGATTCCCACAATTTTCTAATAAGGGATTTATGATACATGGGGTTTCTGAAGGTCTGTATATCTATAGTCACATGTAACCTTAACCTAAATAATTATTTTTGATGTTCCCAGTTTGAAGGATTAGGGTTTGTACAATGTTCCCCCTTCTCGTATTTAGGACACATAGCCTCAGGTCCCTGGTAGGGAAGGTACGGTTCATGCATTCATTTCCATTCAACACATGGAATGCATTAATCCATCCACTATGGGACATATTTTAGGGAATCCCTTTGGGAATAATCCCCTATAATTTTGGTCTATACGTAATGACCATCAAATTCATTCCACAATGAATGATTCATTTCTATATTCCCTTATCTACTGCCCCCCTGACTCTTTCGCTATAGGCAATCCTCTTCCTTCTATAGATGAGAATGTATGTGGTTTTTTCAATATTTCACATATTATTTTTTCTCACAATGAGAATCACTCACATGGACTTATATATTTTTGTTGATCAAACATCAACACAATCCACCTCTTATCTTGAACTACGAGAACTCAAATTCCCACCAAAATTGCGAAATGATGGAAGCCTTCACCCAGGGCCTGAGCTCATTGGACATCCTCCTTTGGAATACAAGTCTAATTACACTAATCTGGGCATCCACCATAGTAATAATAAATAAATTAATACCCCATAATATTCTATTATTTAAGAATTCTCTCGTAGAACCTATTACAAGGGAATCCAATTTAGGAGTAATCAGCAGCATATTTTTCTCAAGGGGATAAACTCTCCTACAGAATATACTAAACTATGTGGGTTTTGATTCCATTCTAATTAGGGTATGTAGTAATCTGCCTAGAGGTTAAAACTCAACACTCCATATCATCCCTTTTCTTTTTTCCAATATTCTTATCATGGTCTAATACAACATAGAAACTCGTATAATTTCCACGTTCTTTAGGCTACATAGCATATATCCAACACCAAGATTTAACTAGGCACCTTCCTCCTAGATGTCCGTAGCTCATGACATTAAACGGTAAGGACATGTCCTTATAAAACTACATAAAAATGTATGATATTTCCCATTAAGTGGTACCAAACTAAGAGGGTTATGATTCCTATCATGAGGATAAGTTGGTAGCCCAATTTTGGGTATGATCCCATCAAAAAAACAAAATTTTCTATCTCTGGGTGATGATATATTCCAGAGTGTTCAACTGAGTGGATTAAAATCCAGAATCAACATAACAATGGATAAAGAATATCAATGTAGTATATGAGATCGAAACATTGATTGAGAAACCTTAATACAAAATATTATCCCCATTGATGAATAACCTTGAATATATACAAATATTCTGAATTCCCTACTTGCAACTAATTTATTTAATATTTCAAGGGAAACCTACCTTATTCTTGGTAAATTAATAAGGTTTCATGAAAATATCATAAATATATAATTGAGTCCCAAAGTACCAAATAATACCCCCTAAATGGTTAGACAAGCCCAACCTCATATCCTATCGACCAATGTGTGTTCTTAAGTATCATAGGTCAAAAAAACTAACAAACAAATACCATTTGAAATAAGTTCTTTTTTGACGCGGAACTGTTGTATGTTTCTAGTTCCATAAACAAAAATTATGGAAACTATATGGATGTAATGATCCCTGACTCGAGCACACATTTTGTGGAAAAACAAAAAATGGTGAACCCGACGTGAATGCTTAACTAAGATGATAGTGTTACACATCTGTTAGGCCCCTTTCAATTGATAAAAGATGTCTAGACAAGGGAATCAATAATACAAGTGTTAATCTAAAAAATTATTCTTTAATGGATTTCATTGTTTGTATTTGTCATATAAACGCACACATTCATTCTATTAACTCCCTTCATTCGAAAATGGATTCATTCAAGTTTTCAGCTTTGAATATCCCAACTGTAGCTCATGTCGTGTCCTCATCCACTCAAAGGATGTCATCACCAACTCAGCTTCTTCAATTCTGGGACTCCAATGCATTGGCACAAGAGTACCATCAACATTGCACTATCCTTATGATTGAGGCTACCCAACATGACCTCCAAATCAAGAATAACCCTTGGTCGTCTGGTCAATGATGACCAGTGGTCCAGAAGCAGATGGTAAAAACCACCATCTTTAACATTTTTGGGACATTACACTTGGATCGAAATCATAAATCCCTCTCTTATTCATTGCTAGTCAAACAAGATTCCACCCACGGCCTCATCCCAAAGACATAAGGGTCCTTTAAAAAGGCTCCTTCCAACACTCATTGTTTCCAACATTGCATTATATCAAACCCTTACCATGAAGAGGGAGTTATCTACGTCTGTCTAGACCAGGTCTTTCGGACTTGGGCATGTAAGAAGAACCACATGGGACAAAAACCAGCCGATAGGGATAAGGTTCATATATATTCCCCCTCCAGAGAAGTCCATTAACCAAGCATTGTGGAAAAAAACTAACGTGTACATATAGATTTCCTACTTAACTCTACCATCCAACAAACTCATCTGGAAAAGCTATACAATTTATGCAAATAAAATCCAGTAAAGTACCTTGATTATGATCTTACATCTTCTTAGAATCTATCATCTAGTCATATGACTTGTCTAACTACATTTGAGAATCCCAACTGACCAAATGTTCAATTAATTAGCTAGAAAGCACATACACCTGCCAGTATCCATCAAGCCTTCCAATAGTCACGATTGGAATCACCTATAAATGTTAGTCAGAAAGATCTGATGAAAATATTGGGGCACATCCAACTCTCTACCCCCACACATGAGTATTGTCTTTGTTCTATGATAGTAAATTGATAACAAGAGCATGTAAATACACATACACTTTAAAGGTAGTGGACTTATATTACCATTCTGACCAATAAAGTAACCAAACACATTTTGGAAATGGTGAATTAGTAGACACACATTCCTACCCATATCCTAGATGTTTTCCAGAATAACATGATGAAAACATCAGCAGTACCAGAGGGATGAACGCATAATTATGTCCCCATACTTTGGATGACTCATCAGCATGAATTCCATGTGTAGATATATAAATCTATTACAGTACAAGGGTTTTGGGGAATACACTCCCATCTCATATAGACAAATGGATCGGGCACATAAAATCGTTCAAATATGAGATAATCAGTTTGTTTTGATAGCCATTATAAAGAATTAATATATACCATCTCATGATAACCACTTTTCCAATCATGTGGTCCCAACTTTTTGTACAAGAGAATCTTAGAAGAAGTCTTTCTAAGGAAAGTTTGAGTGTTAAGAATCGATCTGCGATCTAGATCCTCTTAATTCAAGAGTTATTGAAACCCTCATACAACTATCTATTTTATATCATGATTCGACCCTCCCATTAGAAAATTTTTGGAGTAGTAGAAGTAATTATCGATTTCCTTATCAGACACTTCATTATGAAGGATTTCATCATTAACATTCGGTCAATAATGAGAACCTATCTCTGTATGAGAGCCATGAAACCCTGAGTGTGTCCATAAGACCATGGAGGAAGAGGACTCATCCCTTGATTTAATCCACAATTGTGGTACACCCCATGATAAAATTCACTACCAAAGTTCCCTTAACATTATTGTTTTTATTTTCAATTAAATTCTCCAACTAACAATGTATTGATGATAATCCACTCATATCATGAGGAACATGTCAACATAAGGCTACTCATGTCTGATTCCTTGTTACTGGAAGGTGAAATACTTTCTCATCCAGAAGGCATCCCCAGGATCTCTTCATTCTCTAAACCTCCCTTATGTCATTTGGATTATAATATATTAGAGTAAACACCAACATATACCATTTCATGTGATAAAGTATTCTGGAATTGACCACTATAGTCAAAACGGGTTGAGAAACCTCTAGTAAATGATGAATATGACATGTTGAAAATGATAAAACAATTGGCTAAGGGTGAAGTACCAATTATGTTCTTGACATGGAAAAACTCTCAATACAAAATTATATATATTTTGATGGAAGGTTGTATCCATGATATCATCCTCACCACATGGAAGACTATTCCTCATCTGAAAGACAACTTATTACCATATGGTGAATATTAAATTCATTTCACGATAATAGAAGGATCAAAACACCAAATGTACTCTTAATCACTCAATTTTTTACAACATCCAAGGATCGTGAAGAAATAATAGGCCCTTCAATGTGCATGACTCAATGCATTAATGATATTGAAACTATTGACCATGGAAACCCCATATATAATTCATATCAAAGGATGGGGTGCACATTGATCATTTAATTTTACTATGCTCCAAAATCAGAAAAGCCCATTAAAATTTGTCTTGTGTAATGTTTCTACCTCTTTCTAGCTACAACAACCAAATTATAGAGATACTCTGTAATAACATGCCCAAATATTTTTTCACCAAATTATGGCACAAAGATAACATGCCTTTGAGATGTCTTTACATCAAGAATATGAAAACAGTGAGTTGGATTCTCTCTTAGAGGATTTATTCCATAACATTATAAAAATTTATGAAATTTAATAATGGTATTATGAAATGAGTAGTTTCATAGGGTTTTAGATAATGAAATCATCCAATGTTCGAAACCGAATTCATAAAATCAGAATACAAGCTACACTGATATTAGGCAATGTAGTTTGGGAACCACCCAACCCGCAGGGCTGGGGGATTTTTAACCCAACCATCGGAGTCAACAAATAGAGCCTGATGGATTGATAATGAAAAACCTGAACAACCCCATCATTTTGGGCTAGTGGATATTTCACATCCACAATTCCCTCCTCAACGGAAGTCCAGTTTCTCTCAAATAGGGAAGAATCCACAATGTGAATGCACAAATGAACAATATAAAGATTCCCTTTAGGTCACTATATATCAAATATCTCCTGTGTAACCAACAAATAGGATAATTAAATTTCATGGAGGATAAATTAGAATGATATTTAACAAAGATATTGATAGAATTCTATCAGTGGATTATGAGTCAATAAATTTATTTAATTACATTAGGTAAGACCCTCTTGACACTGAGTCCATGTAAGGGAAATCAGAGGATGAATTTCCTATTATTCATCTAGTCTATATTGATGAAATATATGGAGGTGTTTATAAAATAAATAAAATGATTTCACATAATCACAAAATTCTTCAAATATTCAACATCTAGATTTTTGAATATCACCTAATAGGGAAATTTGTAATGGTCAAACCATGTTCCACCTTCACATTATAGAAGGTCAATCTATTTTTCATGAATAATTATTTTCCCAATAATATGATTAAATAAAGATGTTTAGAATACTCAATTTAGAGTTACACTAAATCAATATTCTTTCCAGACATGCTCTGCAAGTGGATCCTTAGCTTGATCATCCAGTTAGAGATCCTCGTAAAAGAGGGTTTGTTAGAACTACATAAGTGGATAATTAATTCCCTTCATTGGGTACACATATAGAATATGTTCATGTGTATCCTTATATGGCTGTCCTCATAGGTTATCCAAGGTAAATACAAGAAGCACCACCACTGGTGGTCCTACCAGTTTCAACACCAATTAAATATCTAGGTGTTATACATATACATTTTTCAACTCATCCATATATTCCTAAAATTCATATTAATAGCACCAAGAAAATAAATAATCTATTTGAATTTATGGAAGTATGGAACTAACCGATACAACCAGAAAAGAAGTCTTACCCTGAATGGGTAGATCTGATTCCTCCCCCACCAAAAATTGCGAGTACCACATTTCCAATATATAATAGTTACAGAGAACCGGAGAACCATTTTATGAATTTCATTTATTTTTTTGATCCTATGATGTTGACCCCACAACAATAAGAATATTTAAAACTCAGATGTTTTGTATAATCACTACAAGGGCTGGCCTTTGTCTTGTACAAAATTTCTTAGTCTACATCGTTTACTAGATGAAAAGTCCTCCATTAGAAACTAATTTCTCAATTCAGTTCAACACTATAGAATAAAATAGTATTAGATATTAAAATCTAAAAATAAAGATAATATGAAATAATTTTAGTTTCCAATCATTGGAGGAATATATTAACTAACCCCATGAATGTATCACTCCCTCCATAAGTATTGACAAAAATTTTGTGTTTCAAATATCTGTAATGTGTTGGGAACACCATTAATAGGTTTAAAATAAATTGGGGGTTTAGTGTTTTTGATGATATTTCCTAATAGGTTGTAAACTCCATAAAAGAGACTAGATCCAACTATGGAGTAATCCCATTAGCTCCTGGAAGGAGAATAATAAAATTAGAGGATGTTGGACTTAAACTCATGTGAGCAGTTGTACCTGCTTCTACTTCAATGAATTAATCTTACCCTAGGGATACACCTCATGAGCATAAGATTCAATCACCCCCACGTCAATATAATAAATAAAATATCAAAGGGAAACATACTTCTAGGAGATAAAAAACAAGTTCAATTATTTTTTAAATGACCAAATACACGACAAATTTAGTCTAGAAATTAAAAATGGCTTAGCTCAGTTTCTCATTCCAAATAAACCTTATAAAAATCACATTAAGAACTACCAAAATATTATCCCTTTATTAAAATGATGGGTAACCCCATTCAAGAGTATCTTATTTTCAAATATCTCATGAAAAATATATTAGACTCTTGATAAGACAAATTAAAACATCCTTTATCCTAGGATTAATGTGTAACTGTTAAATATACCTATGAAGAATTGGAATGTTATAACGTAAAAATAAAGAATTTTCATATGTTTAATGATTATATGGTTAGGAAAATAATCATTCTAACTCATGAAATTCTACAAATGTTGAAATAATTAACTGTGATTCATGCCGCTTCTACTGTAGCCAATCCATCTTCACCAAGGGATCAAACCTAAAAAGGCCAACCTTCAAGGAAGGGACATGATCAGAAGGATAAAGAGAAGACAGAAGAAGAAGATCTCTTGTTAAGTCTAAATATGTCCTTGATATAGAAATATTTCATGCAATCTATTTCAAATAGATGGGCACGATCACACAAAGAAGAAAAACAAGAACCAAACTATTAGGTAGAATTGTTATCATATGAGGAGTTGACCTTCGATTTAATTAATGTTATACAATTAATGGACCTATATGAAATTGATGATTCTGACTATATAACAAAATTACATGTAATTTATTGGGAATCTAGTTAAATAATTCATCATGGTAAAATATACAAGGGATGGTGAGGGTACGCTAGAGGACACTATTTTAATTACACCCCTACTAGAAACGTTTATGTAGTAGAAACTTGTTGGAGATCCTTTCAGTGGGATTAGCATGAATAATGGGATCCCCCCCCACGACCAGATCATCCCCGACATGGTCATCTTGGAAGACCAATTGTAGGATATGTCAATAATTTTTGGTAGGTGGTTAGATCTCTTTAACCTAATCCACCAATAGGAGAAGTATTTCTAGCTTCTTCCCCAAAAAATGTTATATCTACAATAGGAGAACCAACATCTAAGGTACCCTCAAATCCATATCTCCATACTAGGATATGCATACCTTTGGTCCAGAAGAATGATGCTTAGAATCAACTCTCCCAATTATTATTTATGTTATCAATCATGGATGCTTTGAATATAAAAATATATGCTCATGAAGCACTTATTGAGGCCTTCTCAAGTCCTAAAGTGTTTAGAACTAATTTTTTTGCTACTGAGGACTACTGTATAGAGAATAATATTACAAAATCCCATGAATTTATATCTTCAGTGGACCAATATTATGATTATGTTTTAAATGTTCACATCAGGACCTTTTATTTGGAAAGTCTAACAATCCAAAAATCTAATGAGCCTTCATTAACAATAGATCTTGGGTCAACGTCATTCCCATCGGTACACTTCATCAATTGGGTCTCACTGAATACAATATATCTCCCTCTAATTTTATGATGCATGGTTTTGGAGAAAATAAACAAGAACCTCTAGTTGATATTACATATAGAACTCAGTTTGGGTATTTTTTATCTAATTCATATTTCATGGTTGTCCGAAAGGGTGTAACATTTAATATTTTTCATGGAAGGCCTTTTCTACATCATCAAGTAATCATTCATTCGTCATAACAAAACTTTATCAAGTGTTTCTTCAATGGGAATATTAAGAAATTTCATGGTCACAAGGCCCCATTCAAAACATGTGAATATAAGTATATTAAGGTATAATTATGTCAAAAAAGGACCACCATAATTGGATGAAGATATAACCTAAGTTGATGTTATGAATTTTCCATAAAAGATTTATTCAAACCCATTCAAGCATCTCGGTGTAGATTACATGCTTTCTATAAATCTATTTTAATGTGTAGACCAAAATCAAAGAACTCGTTCAGTAGAATCCATAATACAAGTTACAGAAATTGACCCTGAAAACACATGGGAACGTATTGATATACCATACCATGATAGAATATTAAATTGATATATCTTCATTGCATATACTAATAATTACCTGGTCTCTGCTACATCAGTCATTCCATAATAATATTATGCATTAATAGAGAATGAAAAGGATGATGATTTTCAATCCATAATTTCCTATCAACACTCTGGGAATACCCCTCATAATCAGTAGCATCATAAATCTCTGCCTCCCCTCTAAGATGTCAAGATACATACTCCTCCCATATATTTGATTTTCATCCTTTATCATAAACCATTTGAGAATAGACAAAAGATGTACCATGTGAGGAAGAATAAGAAGACGAAGATCTCAGGGATGCCCCTCCATCATTTGAGAAAGGTGTCACTACAATAGTGGATGAACTCGGAGAAATAATATGTGCATAGAAAAATATTCACACTAAACTCTGATTAGTTTTTCCATGAATTATTAATAGAATGATGTATATAATTAATTTATAAAGAAAAATCTAGATCTATGTTCTGGGAACTATACATAAATTCTAGTCCTGGACCCCATCATAGCCACCCATCGTTTGTGTTTTCCATAAGAGAATTAGGGATTTAATTAGGCAGTAAGAAGAACACCCCCAACTCATGCCTCCAAAATTGAGTATGAAATCAAAAATATTATCAATTAAGTCTTTTTGAGGGAGGTGAAGTATCCAAATGTCTTACCAATATTGTTCCAGTGTAAAAGAATAATGGGAAAATCAATGGTTTCAATTCTTCCAGTGTTCTCAATTGGCATTGTTCCGTTGATTTATTCCTGATTCCCATCACAGAATAGTTGACTGATGAAATAGCTGGTTATGATGATCTATCTTTCATAGATTCCTAATCTAGGTATAAATTTTTTTGAATGGACATGGAATATGAGAAATATACAGCTTTTAGAACCCCTAATGGAATATTTTTCGATCAGGTAATGCCCATTGTTTTGAAGAATGCATGTGTGACATATCAATGTACAATAAAACATATTATCTAACAATTCATTGGTAAATTATTGGAATTCCATTTGCATGATCTAGTGGTCATTTCCAAACAACATTCTGATCACTTTACTAATCTAGATACCATATTCAACAAGCATCTATAGCATAATATGATGATGAACCCCATGAAATGTACCATCAAGGTAACCTCAGGAAAATTTCTCGATTGTTTCTTATGCCATCACAGCATCTAAGTCAATTCCGAGAGGACTAAGGCCCTCCTTCGAATGTCACCACCTTAAAATAAGATAGTGTTGAGGGGCCTTCAAGGAAACTTGGCTTATATCTGATTCTTCATAGCCAATTTGGAAGGAATGTGTGTACCCTTCACCAAATTAATTAATAAGGGGGTAACATATCAATGGTCCAATACTTGCCAATAAGAATTTGATACCCCCCAGAATACCTCTTGAGCCCACTGGTGTAGATGCCAACTATTGATTGAAATATAGTTATTCTTTATGTAATATCCTTAGAGTGATCAGTAGGAACATTCCTTATAGAAAAATAACTATTTTGGGAATGAAAACATTCTTATCTATCTTATTTGGACCATGATCTTCACAGACACTCTATATTAAGATATTGAGAAAGTTTTCCTAGAATTAATATTTACAATTAAGATATTGTTTGTAGAATAATGAGGTCCACTTGGTATCTCTTAATTACCAGCTCAAATGTTTCCTCATTCTTTCTATTCTTACAGGATATTTGGATTTGGGGATGTTATTCTATAGTACTTTCATAAATAGTTTACACCTCAGAAAGTATTAAAATTATTTGATTTAGTAGGCTACCATGCTGAGAAGTGGTCTATATAAGAGACATCACTAAATACAAAATTTCTTGATGACTAAATCTATTCTATTCATTAAAATCCCCAAATAGGGGATATGTAATTTTATGGTGCTTTTAGAAGTCCAACGAGAAATAGAATTGAAAAACCTAAACTCCAAAAAGTTTGGTATGAATTGTGTTTATCTCTCTAGTGAAGGAAGTGTTGTCATGTTCCATTATGTTATTATAATGCAGTACAAATAATGAGGATGAATATCGAGCACTCATTGTAGGACTGAAATTAGAACTACATATACCAGTGAATTACTTAAAGGTGAAAGGTGATTCATAATTGGTAATAAAAAAATCAACGAGGAATAAACCATTAGAAAATAAGAAATAATTCCCCTATATGATTATTTTCAAGGGTTAATGTAAGTATTTACCTTAGTGAAAACCTTCTCTTACACCCCGTAGTCAATAAAATTCCCAAGATGATGCCTTGGAAAATATAGCCACTTCCATGGATGATCCAAATTAAGAGGAAACAATTATTATCATTTCTCATATTCAAGTGATTTTACATTTTGTCCAAATAATTACAGAGGAAATCAATGAAATCAATCCCATTTTTGATCCATCTATTCATATCATGGGATGGATGACACCCATTATTGGAAATCTCTAAAATTTGATACTTTAATTGGATGGAATAAAAGTACAACATATCTTGAGATGTGAAATTAATTTCACTCTTTATGATGGCCAATATCACTATATGATTCTTTATAGATTCAAATTTGATGTATTTTTTCTAAGATGTAATGATGTGGATGAATCTGTGTCTATCATGAATGATGTACATGCAGGAGCCTCTAATTCTCACAAGTCTGGGAATAGGATTTTGATCCAAATACTTAGATACTTTTGGTTTTTGATGACGCACAATTTTACATAATTCACTATGATTTTTAATACCTATTAGATGAATTTTAACTTCATTGATAAACCCCTAGTGTTTCTAAATATAGTATAACACTCTATGCCATTTCTACAAGGGTAATGGATATTGTAGGGCCTTATCCTCCCTCTACGGCTAATAAGTTAAATTATATTCTTGCATCTATCGATTTCTTCTCAAAATGGGATTAGGTAATACCTCTAAATGATGTCATGGTCAAAATCATTTTTTTCTTTTTCATAAGTAATATCATTACCAGATTTGGTGTCCCTTACACTATATTGATAGAAAATGGTTCCAATTTCTATTCTGGTGAGGAAAAGAAGTTATATTAGGACCACAATATCAAATCCAACCATTCATATCTCTATCATGTAGCGACCAATGAACAAATAGAGTCTTTCAAGAATACCCTCTAAAATATACTGAAAAATACAGTGAATAAAGATTAAAATTTATGTCCTAACAACCTCTACACTCTTTGTGGGCATATTAAACTACCACTTGTAATGAAACCTAGTCAACCCCATATTCATTGGTGTACAAGATAGAAGTAGTCCTTCCTTTTGAAATTCAATTGCTTCCACTCTGAGTTACCATTTTTAACTCTTTATTTAATTATGAACAATATCACAAGAAATTTAATGGGCTATAATGATAATATTAAAATATATTGAACACCATGCATAACATGAAAGTTTAGCAGAATAGAATATCATGAGATTTAAAAAAAGAAACCTTATATCTCTTTATTTTTCAAGGATAACTAGTACAAGTCCTAAGGACCTCAATTATACTAGGAATGAAGCCTCAAAAATTTGTCCCAAAGTGGGAAAGACCTTATTCCATACATAAGGTCCACTATAATGGATCTTATTCTATAATCTCAATGGATGGAAAACTAATTACTACTCCAAAAAATCAATATTCCTGAATAAGTAATTTGTGTAACCAAATAGAGTCATGTCTTAGTTGTAAGTCATTAAACTGCATAGCATTCATATGAGTCCATGATACATGATGTTAAAATGCGTGTCATATTTTTCCTTGTCAAATGATGTTAAACTACATAACATCATTTGTCCCCACTACATGATAATGAACTGTATTGTTAATTAGTCCTTCGCATGATGTTAAGAAATCCCCCAATATTTCCCAAATTGGAATTCCTTGTAATTCATTAAAATAAAATGATTTTCTTCCATGTGCAAGCATTACTCGTATCATTTCTACCCCCCAGTGGCACATGAGCCCATTTTCACCCTATATTTGAATCAGAACTACATAGGGACCACATGTCATAAACTATATGTGGCTTGATTCTATCCCCTATTAAGATATATAAAGACGCCAAGATCTCTATGATTTTGGCCCATCCATGAAAAAAAAATTCAATTTTCCTTATTTTTTTGAGTTATATCTACACAAGGAATAAAATATTCAAGAACGAAATTTGACATGATTTTCATTCTAATAAGATATATAGTGACACCTAGATCTCCAATCTTGGGCCTAGCCACAACCATAAAAATTATATTTTGCATTTTTTTCTATATAGGAACTAAATCTATAAAGGGTATTCTTTCATAATACATGTTTAATTTTCATACCATCTTATGTCTAAAGAATAACAATTATTCGAGAATGTATTAAAAACCCATGTCTCTCACATCAAACTGAATCTGTGTGGGGTGATATTTTCAAGTACTAAATATGTATTGATTATCATTCTAATGGAATACATATAGATTCTCAGATACCCAATTTTTGTATCATCCCCAACAAAAAATTAAAAATCATCTTCATTCCATGTGTGTATGAATCAGACCTACATAGGGAATGCTTTGTGAATAACATGTTGCATGATTCTTTTACCGACAACATATGTAGTGATGAATGGGTTTTAACTTAGTCCTAGAAAAATTATCTTCATCTTTTTACATCATTTCATCTTTTTCCTCCCCACATGACAATAAACTACATGGACCTACATGAACTAAAAGTGGCTTGATTCTCATTCCGTTGATATATGTAGTGAAATTAACAATTAAATCGTTGTCCTAACCTCAGGATAAATGAAAATTCACTATCACATTCATACAATAATAATCTATAGGATATAATTTAATTTTGATCCCCCTCCCTAGAGAACCCATAAGGGCAACAAATGATGTCCCCATTATTCATAATAGTCAGATATATGTAAGGGACTATGAAATCATGGAAATTATCAGTCTAAACACTCCATTATAAAGTAGACATTACCCATTTCATATTTCATATTTATAATTTTTAATAATTTAGATCTTTTTAATCATTCTTCAAATTCAAGTGAATGGATGTATAATACCTGAGAAATCGTTTTCCTTAATATGTAGTGCATGCCCCTAGGTGGCCCTGCATATGTCTCCCAAATAATTGTCCTTTCATTCAAGAGATGCAACTATTTGTCTATGCATCACATACCCTAGTTGGCCCTGCATAATATATCCTCCATAATGGGTTTTTTATACAATGGTAACATTGTTATTGGGAGAATCCTCTTTTGTCACCATAAATATTTTATGCTTGTATATAGGAACCCATATTTTAAAGTGGTAAACTGTTGTATATTTTCTCTATATCATTCCTATGAACATGAACGACTGTAAGACTTTGGTTTATGTTTTTTATCATCACTTGTTCAACGAATAATAAAATTACTTTATATTAGTTTAAAATATTTCATTCATTGTTTCCATAATAATTTGGTCTTAGTACTATGACCTATAAACTACATACACCATATTTCCAATATTTGGATCAAACCATCATAGAAATTATATTCCTCTATTTCATTGGAAATTATGATTGGAAATATTATTTCTGTGTTTCGGTACTTTTCTCTATAAACCAAGCTCAATGTTTTGGAAAATATTAATCTCTAAAAAAATTATTCAAATTTTTGAATTAGAATGTATGATACATAAGATCTATTTTTATTGACTATCTAGTTCATCCCCAAGCTGGTCTTGCACATGTTTCCCACATAATA
This sequence comes from Viscum album, assembly GCA_963277665.1. NCBI lineage: Eukaryota > Viridiplantae > Streptophyta > Magnoliopsida > Santalales > Viscaceae > Viscum > Viscum album. Next base: position 597,434,495 of record OY728135.1, on the reverse strand, counting down.
AGCATTTCATCCACAAGATATCATTGTTTGGCTAGGAAACACATGCCCTAGTTATCCTGACATAATATAAACCCTATAATAAATTCATAAAATATTGGTTACTTCATTATTGAAAATGGATTCCACTAATTACTTTACCCCTTTTCCAATGTCATTCTCTAGATCGATAAATTGAAAAATTATAGTTTAGAATTTTTCTTTTCCATACATGAATATGGTCATATGATTCAACAATAATTACCATGAAATGGGAGATTTATAAACCTTTATTCAAAGCTAAAGACCTTAAATTAAATCCCTCTAATTTATTTGTTGTATGACTTAAAACTACAGTGTATAATTTCCTTCGTTCATAAAATAAAACTATACAACATAATGTCTTTCTCTATGAATTTAATATACATTGAAAAATATCTGAAATCATATTTTTAAAAGATGTTCATTCCTTCACATTTAAAAATCATGTATGTATGGTTTCTCATTCATAGAACTACGTCAATATAAATGGTCATTTTATTCTCAGATACATAAACATAGAAAAACCACCCAATAGGGTCTTGAGACATTCAAATTTTATAGACCATTGATTATAAGTAATATAATGAAAAAATTAATGTGTTTTGTTTTTCCTGACATTATAGTATGTTCTCATAGGTGGAAAAACATGTGTGTCCTACATAATGGGCCAGCCATCCAAAAGATGCCATTTCTTAGCTATGCAATATATTCCATATTTGGAACTGCATTATTCATCTCCCATAGTTGGTTTTCAAATAGCAGTAAAATTGTTCTCGTAGGGGACCTACTCTATTCTCATACATCAAATTTTATAATTGGTGACTATAAAAAATCATGAATCAAGAATACCATTTGAATTATCCCTAAAAATATCGAGATGTTCCTTAGAAAAAATCATTGTTTATTTTCTATTAATAGTATTCATTGTGAAATATATTTGAACAAAAACACTAGATTTAGTAGTCTGGTATGCATCACTTTAAACATCCTACCAAAAGAGATATGATACCCACCAGATTGAAAACCTGCCAAGAATGTTCTAAATAAAATTCTAGTATCATCTCAATAGTTCTATACTATATATGGTCTAGGAAATATCAAGAAATAAATGTCAAAATGGCCCAAAGTTTCTAGGGTACTCCATATGACCCTAGAAATAGTAAAACTATTATTAATAAACTTCTTGAATTTTGTGAATGTTAAATCTCCCTCTACCCTATCAGTGTATGTTTTCATATTTGACATAAATATTCCAGGTTGTCAAAATAATCTTTGATATTGAAATTACAAAAAGAAATCAGGGATGAAAATGTATATATAACTGGAGACAAAATTATTTTATGTTATAAGGAAAAATTGGAGAAACATCCACATAATAGAGTCTCTCTATCATATATTTCAAAAATCTTTTAGCGTGACTCTTTAATTGTTGAATAGCCTCCTAGGCACAATCAACTGCTTTTTGAAGATTAGTCAGTTGATCAGCCTCATCCTCCTTGGCCTAAATAAGTGCATCTTTAGTAGTTGAAATGGTTGTTACCTATTCTAATTGGTCTTCTCCCAATGATTTCATTTTCAGTATCTCAATCCTATTTTGAATAGAATCATTTTATTGTTGAATATTTATCATATTATTCATTTTTTTCATTATTTGATGATTTAATTCCATAAACATTTTATTATGATTGGAATAATCCTTGGATAATGCACCATGAAATCCCTCAACATTATGGTTTAGTTTATCCTTTATAAAATATTTTCATAGTTTTTGTTCTTGCTCTCACCGACAAAAGATATAATTCACCAAATTGTAGAGTAGGAAATAATCAAATACAAAAAATCCTAATATTCTAAATAATGGTGGAAGATGAAAAATATATGAGGGAAGCACATAAAATTCTTTTCAGATAGTATATTCCATGTCGTTTTCCACATTTTCTTCCACATAATACATATAGAAAACTACATCTCTATGTCTAAATTTTAATCACGGCCATGAGTCAGAACATATTCTGGAATCAGTTCACTGAAGGAGGTTCTTGGGTCTGGTCATTTCAAAGAAGTAAGTGCTTCATCTTTTATTATTGGTTGAGAAACATATGGGCTTCATATTCATACCTAACTATGGTAGATGATATCCCTAAATAGTAATTTAAAATTATTGATATCTATAAGTGTTTAGAAACAAAAAAATCATGACCATGAAAGTTATTTAAATTTAATATCTATGATGTTAGTTTCTTGAGTATATTCCACCCCAATATTCTCTCCTCTAGTATTTTGAGTAAATACTTATTGAGGAGGGTAATTCCCTTTATATTTCCCAGTAACCATAACCATATGCTTTGGGTAATCTCCCAAAATTAGGTTTTCAGTTGGAATATATTCAATATCAATTGATGCATGATAGAGTGGGATTCCCCATTCATGTAGGGTATTCACAAAATTATCTTCTTTCAATGCTGAAGAAATTGTGATTTGATATCAAATGTTTGATAAATGAAAAAATATATATGTAAAATGTAAGAATGAGAACTTATGTGCTTTTATTTCTTCATTGATATCCCAGAACTCCATTGTGGAATCTAGAATATCAATATTTGGATTAAGAGAATCCATCATTTCATTGTACATAGAATTGTATTTTATATCATTCTCACCATTTAGGGTATCTAGAAATTTTGATTGATTCCCAAATTGTATGCCGTAAAATTTTCATCAATCATCTCTTCAACTGGAGTAATGTCATTCAACCATGAGAAATCTGGATTGACACCAGCACCTAAATCATATTTCCTAGGATCCTCTATCTTTCCTTTTGGAGTGATAAGAATATCAGCAATGATTGTTGTAGGATCCTTTGGCACATACAACTGATCAGAAATATTGTGGAGAAAATAATGTTGTAAACAACATGTCATACCCATAAGAAATGAATTTGATAATAAAATGACACTTTTATATATATATAGTAACAGTATCAGTTACATCAACATCAATTGACACTTCATCTATTCGGGTAACAGATTCATTAGGAAGAATTTGTACATCACCTTGAGTTTACTTCTCAGTCCTTGAATAACTATTTTTTACTCCCTCAAGTGAATAAAGGTATGTAGATCTTATGAAAATATGAACATGGTCACCAAGTGTGTCCAGTAAGTCATAATATTAGTGTAAATCACAAATACCCACATTTGTGACATACAATTTCTATCAATATCACTAATTTATTTCATTTAATTTCATAAGATAATGGAGTGATTATAATACTTATTTTTTGCAGCATAGAACTGAGGTAACAGTTGATAATTTTATGATTCCATTACCTCCATCATGGTTTTCCCTATGGGAGAATGTTTTGTAGACCTAGGGGTTTCATCCAATGTGTCAATTGGGGTTCCCATAGGTCCGTAATTTGGTGACTCTGGAACATTTACAAATGTCCCTTCCCTAATTTCATGCTGAATAATAAAATCTCATTGTGATCAATGATGGTGTATTATGGTGTAGAATTGAGTAAAAATAAAAGTGAAATACATTTTTAGTATTAACATAAATTTCTCATTCTTCTTCAAGGTGAATAATTACCCCATCATGTATCCCTTAATCCATCAATTCAGATACTTATTTTAAATTTGGAACTTGTTCATTAGTTAGATATATGAAGGACTCCATCTCTATGAAATTCTCATGTACTTTTTCTAGATTATTTTATTGTTAACAATTAGTAGGTTCTTTAATATCTTCCACATTCAGTATTTGAAGTCCATATTGGAAAAATTCCCATGTATCCCTGAGTTTTCAAGTTGTTCATTCCCTCTACTGGATCAAAAAATACCACACCAAATATATCATTGATATGGGTTTCTATGATGATTTCTCAAAGAAATATTATTGTAAGGCCTCTTAAAACCTAACTTCTTCTTCATATTAATCAGTAGATGAGATGGTAACCACTTTTTGATGATGAAGACTAGATCACCTTAGAGATGGAGGTGTTATCTATCTATCATTGGTCTTATTAGTGACTTTTTGTGAGAAATTATTAATGGTTCTAAATATTTTTATGACTCTATATCTTCTTTGTATTTAGACATTTTACCATGATTTCTATGAACAACAGTTTTCTTAGCCTCTACTCGATGTATGCCTTTTAATAAATCCCTAGGAGTGTGTGAAAAAACCAAAGAAATAGAATATCCATCCACTAATCCAATTGACTAATATGGTGGATGAAGCATAATATCTATTTTTAATGTCTCTAAATTCATCAAAATATATAATTTTCAGGCTACCATTGGGTTCTTCTCATGACTAACATATATAGGAGGAAAGGTGCTCAATTTTTTAAGACATTTGAACTGGTGAGACAACCTATAAGGGAGATAATAATCACATATGATTAACTCATCAATCCAGGTTGATTGTACAAAATACCTTAATTCTATCAAATAAACCATAAGCGCATAATTATCTTCCTTACCATTATCAACAAATGATATAGTTGGTGGGTTACCAAAAAGAAAGAAGTTAAATTCTAGTGATTCATTTAGTGCCCCCATCACTACATCAGGCTTCTGGTTCAATGTATGAATACCTAAAACATTATTCAAAAAGGATTAAATAGACCATTGGGGAAATTATCTGAATTAAATAATGAATATGAACAAAAATATGATTCAATATAGCCCCACAACACTTAAAATGGCCCTACAATTCTAAATAGATCCTTCCTATTGTATAAATGCAATAGGATGTCATAGATTCTTACTAATAGAGGGGTATCCAACCCAATATATTTCCTATCTACCAACATGGATACCATAAAAAAATTACCTAGTCATACACTACCACTGTACTCATGGACTGGAAGTGAATAAATTCATATCAACATTGAATGGAAGACGACAAAGAGTACCATCATATCAATCTCATAGCTAACTTTGCAGCCCCAATTCATGTATTCGTCTTTCTCTAATGTGGGCCAAAACATTCATGAAGCACCCCTGATTATCCAAAATAGGAAAATTTAGTAGGAATTCTACACGTATGAATTTTCTATTTTATTTGTTCTAAAAAATCTTCCATCCACACTCTTGCATGATTACCATCCCTAGTTCGATGATTGTTCATTTATTTTAGAAATTTCATTGCTACGTGGAATACTTCATCAGAAAATGGTGGTTTCTTATTAGCATCGACCAATGTTGTTATTGGTGCAAAGGATTCATTCTACATATCCTCAATAATGGTAGCCACAAATATTTGGTAGATATCCAATAAACTATTGCAGACATCACAATCCATTATGTGGAAATAATTTGTTTATGGATTCCCCAGGCACAGAAATTTAGGAATGAATTCATTTTTTTAACCATGCATTTGTCCTATCAAAACAGCTTCATAAATGTGAACATTATTTAGCTCTTTCTTTAACTCTTCTTCGGTGTACCCAAAATGCACACGTCCATTCAAGTGTGACTCCTCCTCCTGAACGATGGTCCCAGTCTTACTTCGAGCCATTAGATTGATCTATTTTTTCTATATGAAAGGTTGAATCATATAAATGAGGCCTAGAATATACAACATGATTATTTATATAGTTATAACAACAACTATGATGTAGAATTTAACCATTATTGACTATTCCCACATTAATATGCTTTCCCTTCACAGTAATATTCATAAAATGACAATTGAGGTGATGAAAAAACCAAGTCTTTGGAAAATATTTTATGTATGCCAAAATATGGGCATCATGAAAAATCTCATTCCCATAAAGAGGAAGATACTATGTTTGTGGATATTCACAATGGTATGGAATTATGACATTCACCAACATAGGGAGGGTACTCTCAACAATGGCGTAATAGTATGGTCTAATTATCTTCATCATTTTGGATTGGATAACTCTAGAGTCCTTAGTTTAATTCATCAAGTGAACATTTCTTATATGGTAATTACCAAGTTTTCCTCATTTAGTTATCATATTGAGAAAATAATGATCATATTTTATCATCGTGGAAATCAAGAATTTTGTAAAGGAAAATTTTTTTCTACCACCTTTGACGAGGTAACACGTGTTGATACTTCGACAAGGTTCCCAGAAAAGATCTGTCAACAAGGTACCCAACACAGTTCCTTCAATAACATCCTTATTTTCAGCTCTAATGATAAATTATTTTCATGTGTCCCCATCGATCAAATGGCTATACATCAATAAATTTCAAAGGAACTATGCCGGAGCACAACGCAAGAGAGATGAACAAATGAGATACACCACAAGAGCATAAATCCAAGAATGTGGATACAAAAATGAAAAAGGAACAAGTGTAATAATATGATTCATTAGCCTACATGGGTAAAACACACCCCCTAACCTACATGACATAGCTACGCAGCAGACATGCACGGTCTTAAATTAATTCTCCATAATATTTTCCCCAAAATCTTGCATTAATTAAATGACCCTCTTTCATGTCAGATCCACTCCTAAGGGGAGGAGATTTTATTGACACAATTTGATTTCATAAAGGAGAAAATATTATTAAGAAGAACTTTGAATATCTAAAAGTATCAATGAAATTTTAAGGATATAAACAAATATAGTTCAAGGTAATCTATACAACATAATAAAAAATATGAAGGCCAATGAAGCTAATTCCGTTTAAACAAAAAAGCATTGGGACCTAAGAGGGACATCTACACATCATGTTTCCAACACAGGTCTTGCCCGAGAAACACAATGCATATACCACTACACTGAGGACCTACATAAAATTATAACATTCTCAACCCTATGTGGAATATCTACGATATGGAGCGGCACCAAAGACCAACGCAGACAACCTCATTTTGAACATACCCCTCCTTCCCGATAAATAGAACATTTGGAATTACCATTTTTCTAACTGAAAAACATGGAAGAACTCATGAAGCTCCCATTCTGTTTCCCTTTCTCCCAAGTCCCCTAAATTTTCTATCTTAGATCTCTAGAAACACAAGTAAAGTTAGCATTATATGGGATTGGAAAGATAAAAATATTTCCAGAGTTTCAAATAAAAAACATCCAATTAACGTGTAACACCCCAAGAATTTATAAATAGATTTAATTTAGAATGCATTAACCACATTGTCTCTACAAAACAAAACATTATTATAACCTACCCAATAAACATAATTTTACCACTTCTATAATTTTAATTTCAAAAAACATAGACAAAAAGTTCCGTTCAATATGTTATTTTGATTCTGAGTGAAACAACATAGTTTTATAATGAATAATATCATACCTATATAAATAGTAACATAATCTTATGAATAGTAACATACCCTTATGAATAGTAATGAAAATTAAATTAGACATGCAAATAAAAACTTCACCCATGAGTGTATAAATTCAATTTACACATCTTGTAAGTAAAAAAAATGATCACAGTACAAGTATTTTTAATTTTTTATTTCATAACTATTTTATTAGAAATTTTATAATTAATTTAAATTTTTTAAATGGAAATGAATTTTCATAAAATTTAATCATAAATTGTTACTTTATTGTCATGTAAGGTCTTGATTAATTTCTCAAGGTGCTATAAAATGAGTTATAGTTGTAATGTTGTTTTTTGGCATAATTTATGATTTTAATTAAAAAATAAATTTAATATTATTTGAATATTATTTTCAGAAAATGAATTTCATTTTTTAATTATAAAAGTGAAAAACAATTTGTGGTTATTTTTTTGGTATTTTTCTAAAATACATGAATTTTTCATTAATAGTAAAAATATACTTCTGAGTATTTGATATGTTCAATGATATCATAATGATGTCAAAAATAATAGAAAATTATGTTCGAATTATGTATTGTTAAAGAATAAATGTGGTGTCCCAAGTGGATACTACTATTTGAAAATACCATTGGCTAGCCCATGGATTTTCAATGACTACTACTGAGGTGCACCTTAAAATTAATAGATAACTCCCTCTCCTTTAATAAAAATAACTAATCATTCCATAATTTTCATTCATTCCAAAATAATAATCCATAAACCTATGGTAGTTTTACTTCCCTAGGAATTCTCCCAAGCTGACTCAAGCACCATAGTCTCAACCATTATGTTATTGGAGTAACTCTACAAGGTAAGGGATTCATCCACCCTTCTCTTTATCATGAAATTTGTTACGTTGTTCTCTTTTAATTTATTATTGATTATGTTAGGATCTCTCTTACCATATCAAAATTTCTATCTATGTTATGTATTAGTTATGACATACCCCATTTTCTATCATCAAAATATTTTATGAGAATTTAAGCGATGTTGTTGGGTTGCAGAATTTTCGTAAGGGATTTCTCACCTTTTTTATTATTTCATGTTTCTTTAATATATTTTTCTTACTCGCCTAATTTCATCCGTGGGTTTTTATGACATAGGTAACATAAATTTACTAAAATATTTTCATGATAAAAGAATAAATCTTCATCATCTCTCCTTTCAATTCCTTTATACTAAAAATGAAAATACAATCAGAGATATGCTAATTTACCACATTCAAGAATGATGGGTTTTCAATCTCTATTTCCATCTTCAATTTTGGTCATGAAACCATTATTTATGGTTTAACTAGACAATAATATATGTATTATGTATCATCTGTTGTTTTGGAATCTTTTTTTACACATGGGTTTTATTAATAAAGAAAAATGATTTCGTTGTGTTAAAAAACAGCCAATTATCCAAAATAGTTATCATTAAATAATTTATATAATTATTCAACTTCAGAATAATTAACCAATTTAATTTTACAACCGTATAAAATTAGGAATTTTTAGTTATAAAATATATCTTAAATTCTGGAAAACCATCCACATTTTACAAGATTCTCTATTCTTTTATATAAGTATATTGATCGTGTAACAAACAGACCCAAATAATGAAATTGAACCTATTAACCCATCAAAAAGAAAATTAATAAACTTTAAAAGGTAATAATATATCAGTTACATGTATAATAGGTTATGGAATTATTAATTAGTGAATTTTATTTTGTTATCCATGACACTAATATTATTTGAAGAACTCCATCAAACTTAAGGTAAAGGTTTTCCACCCGAACCTCCATTTTCATTCGGGTTACTTTTATTATATACTTCTGTTAATTTAATTATTATTAATTCATATGTACTCCTAATAATTTATATTTTAATGTTATATATATGTGTTCTGACCTGAATCCTACCTTCATATATGGGGATATATATTTTTTAAAATGACATTTTAAAAATTATTCCTCTAATACAAGTCTGATACAAGGGAACTTCTCAAATTGTTATCTATTTTCAAGGGCACAACACAATATATTTTTCGAAACCATTTCCTTCCTAAAATCACTACTTTAATTGTGAAAATACTATCTTACTTACCATCTAGTTTTATATTAATACATTTCCAAAAGTACCCTTCTTTTCAATGTAAAAGAGTATTTATCAAAATAATTACTCGATGATTTTAAAATAGTATTTTATTCTACATCAACACTCTTGATGATTATTATGTATTTTTAGAAATAATATTTATTATATCATCTAAAATATTTTATTTAATGGTTTATGATTAGTTTTACTGTGGATATTCAATCTTAAAACAATTCACCAATTTACACTGAATGGTTAGTGTTTATTCTTAATTTTCGAGGAATGTTATTTACCTTTCATATGTTAGTTTCAATATTTATGTATATATATTTTTATGTTTATCCCCATTCATATGAGGAATGAATTGGAATTATTACCTTATGGGTTGTTCCTTCTATATCACCTTGATGCATCGGTATGTCTCATGAGACAAATAGATGTAGACTTGGCAAATCCCTTTCCTATTTTATGATTTCGTTTTGCCTAAAGCCTTAATCATTTTTCAATGTCTTGGCCGAGGCCATGACTATATTTTGAAGAATGTCTGTCATATGAATTTACCTCATTATGAAGCTATATATTCATAGTTCATGAGGTTATTCGACTAGTAGAACACCCATGGTTATGTTTTATTATGGAATTATTTATTCACCTCTTTTTCGTACCATAATGCATTCAAGTTCATTTTTTAAGGCATGTGTTTTAGTTATTCAACATGGATAATGTTTATGTTTATGATATCTTCAATACTATTTCATACCCTTACTAAGAATTTAATCTAAATCCTTTCGTATGTTTTATTTTCTTAGGACATGAAGAATTTTATTATTATGTACCTAAAGGGATAAACTTATAGTTGGGTATGATCCCAATAAAATATCTATGTTGTATTTATTTTCATGTTTTAACATGGAACCTATGTGTGTATCAGTTTTCCAAAAACTACTAAACTAATAATTTTTTTGGGTTTTGATTCCTAATAATCAAGCCAATGTAATAATAGTATGCACTGGCTTGAGTATTATGGGGTTGGGGCATTATAGTTGGTATCAAAAGAAGTTTAGTAGAAAACATAGAAGTTAAATTTATAAAACATAGATTAGGGTTCTATTCCATTATATAGAAATTTAGGTTAAAAATGAAATAACAACTTGGAATCTTGGTAATGAATAGATTATGTGTATATTTCTATAAATTACTTCTCTATATGGAATCTACAGGTGGACATGGTTCTGGAAAAGATGTATTAAGAGTGAAAAATCCGACAAGGAGTTTTGGGAATGACCCAGGGAATCCTAGTACACGACAATGGGCCTTAATGCGCACAATGTTTGACACTCCCAAGGTATATTCTTTAGATAATTCTTATTTTATTTACCAACTGTTATGAAGGATTTATGCCCCAAAAGCAACCAAAGTTTATGGTTTTAGGATTTATGGTGCATAAATTTAGGCAATGTGTGATACCATCTTTAGATTCATATATGGTTCATTATTTTATGAGATAATATATAATATGAAATTTATTAGAAATGGTTCCTAGAAGGATGAATGAGAACTTAACCAAGGCATATGATGAGATGAGTAACAAGGATTATATAACTAATAGTCTTAAGCCATCATTTCAAAGGAAAATTTTCTCCCATCTATCCTCATCATATGAGGAGCTAGTATAATGTGTTAAAAAGGTATAAAAATACTTCTATGATTTATATGGATTTCAAGGGAAAAAATAAGAATATGATGGTTGAGAAAAATATGGATAATGGGAAGATGGTAAATAAGGGGTTTCCAACATATGATAATTGTGGAATGAATCACCCTAGTAAATTCATCAAGGGAATGGATGATTGTTTTAAATGTGTATAAAAAGAACACCAAGTTCATGATTCTAAGGGTATGAAAAATATTTACAATATAAAATTTTTCTACTACAAGGATATGGTACACTATGCGAATCAATGTCCCAAGTGTTAGAGAAATATTCCCCAAATAGTGATTTTGGATAATGATCAAGTTATGATGGTATTGCAGATGAAGTATAATGGTTAATATGCCTAGTCAAGAATCATGTAATTTGATTATTTTTTCCATAATGTATTGTTATAATAATTAAGAAATATATGAGGATTGTAATGTAGTTCATTTTCATTAAGAATTTGGAACCAAAAGATTAATCCTACCAAGAAAATATATTAAGTGGAAGGTTTTAAATTTTTCAAAATGCCTGATTGATGGATGGAAAACCCCTAATATATTTATAATGTTTAAAATAATGATGACGAAATTATTCATTGGGATAAGTACTGACTACCTCAAAACTGATGTTTGAGTTGCCAACAATTGGTTTTTGCTATCATTGATATAATTTATAAAATTTCTGGATATAAGTAATATATCCAATAGCATGTGTAAGCATGAATTCATGTTTCCAATAAAGTTTTATGATAATTTGAGTTATTACCATATTTTAAGAAGACACATGATGAAGATATTTACATTTGTGGAATATGAAAATTTAGAGTTCTTTCATGCTGATTATGTGTTAATAATAAGGGAATCTTTTAAATTGAGATACATTCATTGTAAAGTATTGAGTCATTAAATTTTGGAATGTTTAACCATTTATGAAATTGTTTATGTTTATCCTTGTAAGAGAATTTATATTTTAATGTATTACTACACCATATCATGTAAGCTATGCCAAGTGATAATGTATAGATAGATAAAGGTGCAATCAAAGGATGAGTTTGTAAATTGAAATTTATATTTATACTCTTATGTAGTGGAGTAATACCTCAAAACAAGTAAAATAGTCTTAAATAAATTATAGTAATATTACCATAATTTTTTATAATATCAATGATTTTTTTGAGTAGTTTATATTTTTGTAGTAGTCAAATTTCATCTGAACATGTTCTCAATCACGTTCCATCAGATCTTTATAGTTAGATATTTCTTATGTGTCTAGGTTATTACTTTTAACTGTAGTCACCCCATTCGAATGAATAATTTTTTTGGTGACCACCACATTACCCATAAAATCTTTTTTAGAAAGAAATTTTACTAACCCTATTTATTATTTGGGCTTCCCATAAGGAGATTTCCAAGTATCAATATTTAACTGTTGAATAGAAATTTCAAATTGCGAGGATGAAATTATATTAAGGGGGTGAATTTAACACCACAATAATTTACTAATATATTTAATATAGAATGAATGAAACAAAAATCCTCTACATAAAAACTTTATTATATCCTATCTAATAAATATAAATTAGCAAATTATGTAATATGAATTTCAAAAAACTGACATATACAGTTGTGTTCAGTAAGATATTTTGAGTCTGATAAAACCAATATAGTTTTTGATGAATTGTATCATACCATTATGAATAGTAACATAGCCTTATGACTAGTAACATTACCCTATGAATAGAAATGAATAGTAAATTAGAAAAAATTGAATCTTTACCCATGAGTGTATAAATAAAATTTATGCATCCTATAGGTTAAAAATGATCATAGTACAACAATTGGTACTTTTGTATGTCATAAATATTTTAATTACATTTCTATGAATAATTTAATAATTTAAAATTAAAATTTATTTTTATAAAATGTAATGATAAAGTGTTACTTTATTCACTTATGGTTATAAGATAATTTGTTGGGATCTTGATTAATTTTTCAAGGTGTTAAAAAATGAGTTATAATGTTAAAGTTGATTTTTTAAATAAATTATGATTGTATTTAAATATTAAATTAAAAATATTTAGAAAATTATCATCAAATAATGGATTTCATTTTTTACTTATACTTGACGAAAATTATTTCGGTTGAATTTTTGGTATTTTTCTAAAATAATTGAATTTTTTTTGAGTAGTAAAAATGAAGTTTTGAGTTGACAATATGTTTAAAGAATAATAATGTTGTAATAATTAATATAAAATGTTTTTTAACTTCTCTATAGTACTATATGATATTAGGTGTCCCAAGTGTCTAATACCATTATAAAATAACGTGGGAATTCCCTTGGTTTTGAAAAAACAACTAATGTGGCATCCCTTGAAATTAATAAAAAAAATATCTCTAATTTATTATAATTACCCATAAATTCCTTTATTTTCATTCTTTCCAAACTCATCATCCTCCAATATATGGTAGTTTTTATTCATATTGAGTCCTCCCAAGTTTTCCTCAAGACCCCATGGTCCTAACAATCACGTTTTAGTAGTTACTCTACATGGAAAGGGAATCTACCACCCTTCTATTTTTCAAGAACTCATTTTATGTTCTTATATTTTAATTAAATTTAGCTTATTTATGGGTATATCATTACATATTCACATTACTATCCATATTATGTATAAATTATTATATACCTCTATTTTTCACATCAAAATATTTTATGAAATTTTATGCAATGTCGTTAGGCTTCAAAATTTTCCTAAGGGATTTCTTAACTTATCTTTTTTTTCATGATTCTTAATTTGATTTTTATTCCTTACCTCCTTTCATATAAATTTTGTGATGACCCCAGTAACATAAATTTACTTGATTTATTTCAAAATTAAGTTATATTTCATCACCATCTCTCCTTTCCAATTCTTTTATACTAAAAATGAAAACACCTTCCGAGATGTGTTAATTTAACACATTCATGGATGATGGGTTTTCAATTTTTATTATCATCGTCAATTCTGTTCATGTAACCATATTTATAGTTTATCTAGAAAACAATATATTTATTATGTATGATATATGGTTATATAATATTTTTTGTACACATTGTTTTTAATTATAAATAAAAGTTAGTTTGTTGTGTTTCAAAACCACCAATTAACCCAAACTATTATCATTAAATAAATTGTATAATGATTCAAATTCAATACAAGAAATCAAATGAAAGGATACAACTGTGTAACCTTCTATATGTTCAATAATAACATATAACTTCAATTCTATAAAACTATCCTCATTTTACATGGTTCTCCATTCATGTATATAAGTATACCGATCAGGAAACCAACAGACTGGAACAATGAAATTGAACATATTAAACCATCAAAAAGGCCATGAATAATCCTAATAATGTTGTAATAAATGAATTAAATATATAATAGGTTCTATAAATATTAATTAATGTATTTAATTTGGTTATCCGGGATACTAAATCCATGTAAAGAGCCCCATCATACTTAAGGTAAGGGTTTTCCACCCGAACCTCCATTTTCATTCAGGTTAATTTTATTATCAAAAAACCTTAATTAAATTATTATACATTCATATTTACTGCTAATAATTTATATATTAATGTTCTATAAATTTGTTTCAGCCATAATACCACCTTAATTTATGGGGATTTATATGTTTTAAAAAATATATTTTAAAAATTATTCCTGTAATACTAGCCTGATTTAAGGGAACATCTCAAACTCCTAAATATTTTCAATGTCACTCTATAATATGTTTTTGAGAAACCAATATATTTAAAAGATAACTCATATTATTTTGATTATTCTAACTTATTTCATTTCTATTTTTATATAAATACTTTTCCAAAAGAACTCTTCTTTTCAATGTAAAGGAGTATCTAAAGAATTACTCGATGATTTTATAAGAGTGTTTTCTTATTCTTAAACACTCTTGTTGATTCTTATGTATTTTTAGGACTAATATTTGTGATATCATCTAAAATATTTAATTGAATTTATTATGATTAGTTTTACTGTGGATATTCTTTTTTTAAAATTATTCACCTACTTACTCTGAATGGTTAGTGTTTATTCTTAATGTTTGAGAGATGTTATTTACATTTCATATGTTATTTTCAATAGGAATGTTTATGTTTTTTATGTTTATTATTGTTAATATGAGGAATAGATTGGACATATTATGTGATGGGTGGTGCTTTTTATATCCTCTTGATTCTTCGGTAGGTCTCATGATACAATTAGATGTAGAGTTGGCCGAGGCCTTTCCCATTTTTAGATTTGAATTTTTCCGATGCCTTAATCATTTTTCTATGTCTTGTATAAGGCCATGAAGGTATATTTCTGAATCTCTGTCATATGAATTTCTCTCCTTATGAAGATATTAATTCATATTTTAGGATGTTATTCGACTATTAGAATACATGTGTTTATGTTTTATTATTCCGTTATTTATTCATCTCTTATTCATACCATAATGTGGTCAAGTTTACTTTTAAAGGCATGTCTTTTAATTATTCACCATGACTAATGTTTATGTTTATGTTATGTTACATTTTATTTCTTACCCTTATTGAGAATTTTAGCTAACCCCTTTCTTGTATTTTATTTTCTCAAGACCTGAATAATTTTATTATTACTAACCTGTAGGGATAAACTTAGAGTTGGGGATGTTCCCAATAAAATTTATATGTTGTATTTATTTTCATTTTTTAATGTGGAACCTATGTATGTATATATTATCCAAAGGCTTCTAAACTACATAGTCCATTGGATTTTCATTCCAAATAACCAAGACAATGTAATAAAGTAATGCACTGGCTCTAGGATTCTAGTGTCGGGTCATTACAAATGGTATCAAAGGAAGATTTTTAGAAAACATGGATTTTTTATTTAGAAAACATATATTAAGGCACTAATCCATAATTTAGAAATTGAGGATAAACATACAAGAACAACCTGGAATCTATGTAACGAATTGATTATGTTGATTTTTTTAGAAATTACATCCCTGTCTGGAAACTACAAGTGGAAATGGATCTTGAAAAGATGTACCAAGGAGTGAAAACTTTGTCAAGGAGTTTCGGCCACGGCACATGGAATCCTGGTACACAAAAAAGGGACTTAATGCGAACCTAGTTTGACATTCCCAGTGGATATTATTAGGATAATTCCAATTTTATTTACCCACCGTTATGAAGGTTTTATGCCCAATTGGTAAAAAAAAGTATATGGTTTTAAGATTTACAATGCATAAATTTATGTAATGTGCGATACCATATTTAGATTCTTATAGAATTCATAATATTATGATCTAATGTTCAAAATGTAATTGATTAGAAATGGTTCCTAGAATAAGGAATGGGCACTTTTCCAATTCATATGATGTGATGTGTAAGGAAAAATTATATATCTAATGGTATTATGCTATCTTTTCAAAGGGAAATTTTTCCCCATGTATGTTTATCATATGAGGAGATATTATCATGTGTTGACAAGGTATGTAAAGACTTATCCGATTCATTTTTATTTGAAGGGAAGGAAAATAAGAAGAGGATGGTTGAGAAAAATAAGGATTTTGGGATAAAGGGAAAGAAGGGTTTTCCTACATATGATTAATGTGGAATGAATCACCCTGGTAAATGATTAAAGGGAATAGTTTATTGTTATTAGTGTGGAGAAAAAGGACACCAAATCCTGATTAAAAGGGTATGAAAAATATTTACAATGTGTAATTCTTCAACTGTAAGTATATGAGACAATATGTAAATAAATGTCCCAAGTGTCATAGAAATATACCCAAAATAGTGATTTGGGATAATGATCAAGTTATGGTGATACTACATATGAATTATAATTATTAATATTCCTAGTCAAGAATCATGTAATTTGAATATTTTTTTCAGTAATGTACTAGTGATTTAATGGTACCAAGAAATGTTGTTCATCGGAATGTATATGTTTTGGAAAATGAATGATTAATGGAAGGAAACCCCATAATATATTTCTAATTATAAAGATATTGATGAAGAAATTATTCATTAGGATAAGTACTGACTACCCCAAAACAGATTTTTGACTTGTTAGCAATTGGTTTGTTCTATCATTGATAGAGTTTACAAAATTTTTTGGATATGAGAAATATATCTAATAGAATTTGTAAGGATGAATGCATGTTTCCAATAAATTTTTATGTTAATTGAAGTTATTACCATATTTTAAGAAGATACATGATAATGATATTCACATTTTTGGAATGTGGAAATTTGGATTTCTTCATGTTGATTATGTGTTAATGATAAGTTCAACTTTTAAATTCAAATAATTTCATCTTAATGTGTTGAATCATTATATTTTCGAATGTTTAACTATTTAGGAAATGGTTTAGGTTGATCTTTTTATGAGATTATAGATGTTAATGTATTCCTTCACCATATGGTGTCACCTATTCTATGTGATAAGGTATACATTGTTCAAGGTGCAATAAAAGGAAGAGTTTGTAAATGGAAATTTATATTTATACTCTTATAGTGTGGAATAATACCTCAAAACATGGAAAATTTGTACGGGCTCCAGCTTGGCATCCAAAAGACCGAGGATAAAATCCGGGCAGGGATGAATTTCTAGGTACTGTATCAAGTATTATAGTAGGTACTGTATCATCGGTGGGACTATAGTGGCAGTTGCATTGTAGTGGTGGTGGAACAATAGCAGGAACTGTAGCGAAGGAGGTACTGTAGCAGGAACTATAGCAGACCGAGTAATGTAGTAGTACTATTCACCGAAGGGCCCTTTGGGCTAAAATAATGGGCTTTTGGGCCTTTTATTAAGACCACTTAGTCTTGGGCCATCCGGCTATGTAATGGGTCTTCTTCAACCAAGTTTGAAAGAGGAATTTTCTTTAAATAATAAATGAGGCTTCATCCCCAACCTTAAATAAAATTGATGATTTTTTTATAGTAGTTTATAGTTTTGTAGTAATTTAATTTTATATGAACATGTTCTCGATCACATTCCTTCAGAACCAAATTGTTAGATTTTTATTCCAGGTCTAGGTTTTTACTTTCAACTAAGGTCACTCCATTGGTAAGAATATTTTTTTTTGTGACCACCTCATTACCCATAACTGCTTTTTTAGAAATAAATTTTATTAACCCTATTTATGATGTGGGTTTCCCATAAGGGGATTTCCAGGCATCAATATTTAAATTTTGAATTGCAATTTTTAATTGTGAGGACGCAATTCTATTAGGGGGTGAATTTAACACCCCATGAATTTACAAATAGTTTAAATATAGAATTCGTGAAAAAAAAAGTCTCTACTAATCAATCTTTATTATAACCTATCTAATAAATTTTATGTTTATACTTTTATAATTTGAATTTCGAAAAACTAACATACACGATTACTCTCATTAGGATATTTAGAGTCTAATAGAATCAACATAGTTTTTGATGAATAGTATCATACCATTATGAATAGTAACATATCCTTACGAATTGTATCATTCCCCTATGAATAGTAATGACTAGTAAATCAGAAAAATCCAAAAAATCACCCATGAGTGTATAAATACAAATTAGATATCTTATAAGTTAAAAAATGATCATAGTATTAGAATTTGTATTTTATATGTCATAAATATTTTAATTAAAATTTTATGATTAATTTAATTATTTAAAATGAAATTTACTTTCATAAAATGTAATGATAAAGAGTTACATTATTCTCATATGGTTATAAGACAATTTTAAGGGATCATGATTAATAACTTAAGGTGTTATAAAAAATATATAACGGTAAAGTTTTTTTTGGAATAAATTATGATTATTTTTTTTGAAAATTAAATTACAAATATTTAGAAAACTATATTCAAATAATGGATTTTATTTTTTTAATTATACATGTCAAAATATGGTTGGGATGAATTTTTGTGATTTTTCTAAAATAACTGAATTTTTGGTGAGTAGTAAAAATGCAGTTTTGGGTTTTCAGTATGTTTAATGTCAACATAATGATGTAATAATTAATATAAAATGTTGTTTTACTTCTATACATAAAAATTTGAAATTAGGTGTCCAAGTGGCAAATACCATTGGAAAATACCATGGCAAATCCCATGGTTTTTCAAAAACCACTAATGAGGCATGCCTTGAAATTAATTAAAAACACTCTCTAATTTATAATAAATACCCACACATTCCTTAATTTTAATTCATTTCAAACTCATCACCCTCAAATATCTGGTATTTTTTATTCCCTTGGAGTCCTCCCAAGGTTTCCTTAAGCCCTCAATGTCCCAAAAATCACGTTTTATTATTTACTCTATAATGAAAGGGAATCTACCCCACTTCTCTTTTTCAAGAACACATTTTATGTTATTCTATTTTAATTTTTTTTTACCTTATGTTGGGATATGTAATTACAAATCCATATTACTGTCCATATTATGTATGAATGATTTGATTCCTCTATTTATCACATCAAAATATTTTATGGAATTTTAAGCGACGTCGTTAGCCTGCAGAATTTTAATAAGGGATTTCATAACTTATATTTTATTTCAGGATCCTTTCTTTAATTTTTATTTAAAACCACCTTTAATATAAAATTTGTGATGACACTAGTAGCATAAATTTACTTGATTTTTTTCATGAAAAATTAATATTCCTTCATCATATCTCTTTTCCTATTATTTTATACTAAATATTGAAACACCATCCCGTAATGTGCTAATTTACCACATTCAATGATTTTGGGTTTTCAATTTCTTATTATCATCTTAAATTTTATTCATGAAACCAATATTATATTTTATCTATAAAATAATATATGTATTATTTTTCATCTATGTTCCTAGAATATTTTTGTACACATGTTTTTTATGTATAAATCAAAAAGATTTTGTTGTGTTCAAAAACCACCAATTTACCCAAACAGTTATCATTAAATAAATTATATAATGATTCAAATTCAATAAAATTATCCAACTGAATGGTTACAACCATGTAACCTTTTATATATTCAATAATAACATATAAAATTAATTCTAGAAAACTATCCTCATTTTATAGTGTTCTGAGTTTAGGTATATAAGTATACCGATCATGAAACAAAGAGACTCGGACAATGAAATTGAACCTATTAACCCATCAAAAAGGACATGAATGAAGATAATAAGATTTTAATTGATCAATTAAATATAGAATAGTGTCTATAAATATTAATTCTTCAATTTAATTTGGTTATCCATGACACTAAGACCAACTGAAGAACCCCATCAGACTTATGGTATGGGTTCTGCAGTCGAACCTCCATTTTCATTCGGGTCACATTTATTATCAACATACCTTAATTAAATTTTTATTCATTCACATTTACTCCTCATAATTTCAATATTATTGTTCAATATATGCGTTTCAACCAGAATCTGACCTTCATTTATGGAGACTTATATGTTTTGAAAAGATATTTTAAAAATTATTCCTGTAATTCAAGCCTGATTTAATGAAACATCTTAAAATCTATACTATTTTCAAGGTCACTCTATAATATGTTTGGAGAAAACATTATCTATATAAAATAACTCATTTTATTATGATGACTCTATCTTACTTCACTTCTATTTTTATATGAATAATTTTTTAAAATAACTATTCTTTTCAAAGTAAAAGAGTATTTCTCTAAAGAATTACTAAATGATTTTATAAAAGTATATTCTTATTTTTCAACACTATTGTTGATTATTATGGTAATTTAGGATTATTCATTATGATATCATCTACCATATTCAATTTAATTATTTATGATTACTTTTACTATGGATGATTTATCTTAAAACCTGTGGATGTGGTATCTTAAAACCATTCACCAATTTACTATAAATGGTATATATTTATGCATAATGTTCTGTGTAAGTTATTTATGTTAAATATGATAGTTTCAGTATGAATTTATATGTTATTTATGTCTATCCACATTCTTATTAGGAATTCATTGGACTTATTATGTAATGGGTGTGGCCTTATATAGTCACTCAATGAATATGTAGGTTTAATTGGATAAATAGATATGGACTTGGTCGAGGCCTTGGCCATTTTTAGATATTTTTTTGGCTGACGCCTGGATAATTTTTAGATTTCTTGGTTGAGGCATTGACGTTATATTTAAGAATGTCATGAATTATAATTTCCCAAATTATGATGATATAAATTCATTGGTCATGAGGTTATACAACTAGTAGAATAACCAGGGTTATTTTTTATCTTGGAATTATTTATTCATCTCTTATTACTTCCATTATTTGTTCATGTTTATTATTAAATCTATGTTCCATGCATAATGTTTAGGTTTATGTTATCTTACACTATATTTATTACCCTCACATAGAATTTGAGCTCACCCCATTCTTATGTTTTATTTTCTTAGGACATGAAGAGGTTTATAATGACTGACCTATAGGGATAAACATAGAGTTGTGGATGTTCTTAATAAAACATATATGTTGTATTTCATTTCATGTTGTAATTTTGTACCTATGTATGTATCTGGTTTTCCATAACTACTCAACAACTATGTCATTTGGTATTTTATTCCTTGTAATAATTCCAATGAAATTATGTAAAGAACCAACTATGGGCTTCTGTGTTCGAGGTGTTACATAAGTACCCTCATTCTATATGAATAAGTCATATACACATGGTCTTTTCCTTTAGCACGGACCTGAGTGGCTTGCTTCCAACGACATCACATGATACCTGGGGTGCTTAGGATAAAAAATCACCTAAGTGTTATTGTACTTATTACATTGCCCATGGAATATCATGATCTCATAGGTTTATACTTCTTGTATTGATAATTGTTTTCAGTTCCTCCTAGGACCTACATAGTACACATACGTGGTACACCTACATGGTACACCTAAGTGGAATACCAACGCCGAACACCTATACGAGCCATCAGAGAAGGCCTTTCTTAATCCACCAATGGAGTGGCCTCTCTGTCCTTGGATCCCTTTTCAGAAAAGAACCATGTTTAAACCTCCATCAAAACTTCTTGACCTACCAAACTGTAGGGAAGGACACATTAGTCGGTCCCCCATTTGGGTTTTTATTTCTATAGTAAGAGAACATTTGTCGTATAAGGGAGTCATGATCCTTAGGTTATCTTTGTGTATGTATATATATACTCACTAGGAACCATTAACCTAATACAATGTTGGGATGTTCTTGTTTTTTTGGATTTGGGTTCTGACCATGTTTTCCCCCTTCTTGTATCTATGACTCAAGAACCACAGGTCCCTAGAAATGAAGCAACGTTACATGCTTTCATTTCCTTTAGAAAAAGGGAATGATATCCTCCATCCACTACAAGAACAATTTTATGGAATCCCTCTTATATTAATCCCCTTTCCTTTATTTCCATACCCAATTACCTTCACATTCATTCCTCATTGAATTTTTCTTTGTTCCCTCATCCATCGTCACCATGGCTTCATTCACCATAGGCATGGCTTCTTTCATCAGTGGAGGAGAAAGTATGTGGTTTTTTTAATCATTTAAATGCTCCTATTTCTCAACATAATCATGACTAATGTCAAATTCAATATTTTCTATGATTAAAACATCCACACAATCCACATCACTTCTTTAACTATGAGAACTCGGATTCCCACTATAATTGGGATATATAGGAAGACATCACCCAGGCCATGAGCTCACTAGACATCCTCTTCAAGAATAAAACTATAATTCCCATTATCCTAGTATCCCCTATCAAATACATGAATAAATTTAATTGTGTTATTTATGTGATTTGTATTCCTCCTTTTTTGGGGGGTCTTACCCTGATTTTTTCAGAGGAAATGGTGGTTTTTCATGATTGGTCCCCAACTGTGAGAAAATTTATTGATTTAAGAACTTATTTTTATTCTTTTATAAATCATTCATTTTTCAAATGTTCTTTAACTATTACAATCCTTACGTGGCCTCCCCCTACCTATTCAATCCCCCCATATCCATTTTGAGAAAATAGTAACACGTTATCATTTAGGATTTGTGTTATTTATTTAGAAATTGGTCCAACCTGTGAGCCCTTTTTCTACCTTAAAAAATTAATTCATTAATATCACATTCATGTTTTACTTTTTTTTGTGGTTCTACTTCCGAATCAAAGTAAAAATACCAAGGAACTCCTCCCATGATCATTCCTTCCTCATTAGAGAGCATTTTCATCATGGATTAGAGAAAACATATAATGGTATCTCAAATCAACTAGATTTGAGAAGTTAATTTTTTCCATCCATAAATCATTCATTTTTCACTCCATTTATCCCATTTCAATCCCCACCTGACCTACCCATCCGCATTTGAGACTCCCTATAAGTTTTGGTAGCTTTTAGATTCATCCTTTGGTCGATTTAGGGTTTTTTATTCAAGATCTCTCAAGTATGTGGGTTTCTTTCCTTCTCCCTCCCATTTTCATAGGGTTTCATCCATTTCCTTAGGATTTCATAAATTTTATTAGGGTTTATTCTATTATTATTTAATTTACTAATTTATAAAATTTAGGTATTCTATCCTAGGGTTTTATTTTTAGTTTATTGGTACTATAATATGGGTTTAGGTTCGTTTTCAATACCTTGTGGTGAAACAGTGGTGCAGTTGATGTTATGCACAAGGATTTGAGGGTTTTGAAATATATGGAAGGTGATTTTATGTGTAAAAATTATATAATGAGTTATATTTCTGGATTTATATATCATTTTTGTTATTATATATCTTTTTTAGTTCAAAAACTATTTTTGGTATCATTTGTTATGTGGTTGATTTTTTAGTGCCAAATTTTGTATGAAACCATGTGTTTTTACTTGTGAATTTCAGGTTGTACCAATTAGTATTATTTTATAATTCAGGGAATGGAATTATAAAAAAAAATTAGTTCAGAAATTTCTAGTTTGGTGTAATATTGGGATGAATTATCTGTTAAAAGATAGATTTTAATTGGATTTTATGAGCAATTATTTTTTAGAACTTTTATAATTGTTTTATTGAAATTATAAGCATTTTATTGAGATGTAAAAATAGTGAAAAGAATGTATATCTATTATTTTTAACTTGTATGACATGAAATGGTGTTATTTTGCGTAAATGGAATTTTTTAGCATGTGAAACATGTTTGAGAACAAAGAGGGAAACTCTGGTATCTAGGTGGACTGACATGTTCTAGCATGCTAGAGATTTGGAGTGATTTTTTCATGTATTACTTAGAATGTTTGACATTTAAAACACTAAAAAATTATGATAATGATGATTATGGGGACAATTAGGTTATGGGTGATTCCATTTGTAGACCTCGAAAAATGCGTCCCCAAAATTTTCCAAATGCTTCCATACATGATCCAAGATCGTATTCCATTTCGTAAGCTTTAATTTGGCAGGTCGTAGGGCCCAGGCAGAGTTACGAATTAGTAGTTATGGGAATTTGATGTTTGTCTGGAAAAATGGTTCACAAATCCCATTCACGAATCCCCCTCCCTGATTGCAGAGTGTCACTGCGAAGCAATGGGGTGGGAAGCTCCGCGAACCTGTTTGACGTTCGCAAACCCCCTCCGCGATTGCGGAGCACCACCACGAAGCAATGAGGCGGGAAGCTCTGTGAACCTATTTGACGTTCGCGACGTGCCGCGAAGACCCACCGCGAAGCACAGGAGGCGGGATTCTCCACAAACAAATTTGACGTTCGCGGACCCACCGTGAAGCAAATGAGGCGGGATGCTCCGTGAACCCCTTTGATGTTCACGATCCGCCACGGAGCAAGTTCCATCTTCACGCCGCGCGACCTCTACATCGCAGCGCCCCTTGCCTATAAATACCTATCTCACCCCCCTTCTACAAGGGGGAACGACCACAACCATTTTTTCACCCCTTGGGCGGCCGATCTCCCGGTCCGTGGAGCTTCGCTTTGCGGCTCTGCGAGGCCATGCTCTGTGAGAAGCATCCTTCGTGTTGCTCCTCCGTGAGTCGATGCTCTGCGAGTCAATGCTCCGTGAGCCAAGGATCTGCGATACTGCTCCGCGAGTACTCCGCGAGCCACCCTTGCTCCGCAAGAGGCCCATGCTTCATGATATCCCTCTGCTCTGTGTGACTTTGCTTCGCGAGACTTTGTTCCGTGATCTTCCCTTGTTCCATAAGAGGCCCATGCTCCGCGAGATCCATTTGCTCCGCGAGACCTTTGATCCATGAAGCTACTTTGGGAAGACCTATCCTTTGTGATGACCCTACCTTCTCTCCCGCCAGTTCATACCACGGGGCCTATGCCCCCGCAACCCCGCTTGGGGTCACTGCCGGCCTGCGGTCCCCGCCCTCCGGGCTGGTCCCTTCGCTACCGTCACAGACCCCCATAAAAAATGGAGAGTCGCACTGCAAACTTCTCGGGTCGGAATGTTGGGACTTTCCATTGCGCCCTTATGTGCACCCACCTCCCATCTATGGAACACCATGATTTGAGACACTCCTCCTCTCACCATGAAACACCTTGAGTCAACATATTCCTCTTGGTTTCATTCCCATGTCCTAAGTTGAGGGTCTCATCATCAATTCCCCGAGTACCTCGAGTCGAACCATTCCTCAGGAAACTCCTCCAAACCCAATCACTGGGCTCCTATGCCAGGTTGAACCAGAAAGGGTTTCCCTCATGTAAGTCCCAACACCATCCATTCCCAGGCACCTTATCCCAACAGTCATATCTAAAAGACTCTAAACTGTAGTACTCCCTATGTTCCAAAAATAGGACGCCTCTTGGTCCAAATAAGAGATGCCTTATGCACCAAGCATGAGATGCCAATATTCCTATATACACGACTTTAAACTTCAGTAATACCTATATAATAAATATAATATGCCTCTTGCCCATTAAAAGAGATTCCTTATGCTCCAAGCATGAGATGCCAATAGTCCTATCTACATGACTTTAAACTGTAGCACACTCTATGTGTCAATCATAGGATGCCTCTTGCATTAAACAAGAGATGCCTTATGCTCTAAGAATAAGATGCCTAATTCCCTAATTACAGTGGAATGATTCCAACACCCCTTGGAATTATCCCTCCTGTGCACCAGTGCACAGGTGAGGGCCTCAATTCACCAGTGGGTTGGGATGCCCTCGTGGCCAGACACGAGGAAGACATCACAAGCAGCTTTCTTGCGTAAGCCCAATTCACTATTACTGCTCCATAGCGACACCTGAGCATCTTCCCTGCATAATCCCCATTCTCCATTTCCGCTCCATAGCGACACCGGGGTAGCTTCCTTGCGTAATCCACATTCCCCATTGTCGCTCCATAGCGGCACCCGGGCTGATTCCTAGCATAATCCACATTCCCCATTGCCGCTCCATAGCGGCACCCGGGCAGCTTCCTAGCATAAGCCCCATTCACCATTTCTGCTCCATAGCAGCACCCGGGCTGCTTCCTAGCGTAATCCCCATTCACCATTTCCGCTCCATAGCGGCACCCGGGAAGCTTTCTAGCATATGCCCCATTCACCATTTCCGCTCCATAGTGGCACCTGGGCTGCTTCCTTGTGTAAGCCCCATGCACCATTGCCTCTCCATAGCGGCACCCGGGTAGCTTCGTAGCATAAGCCCCATCCACCATCGGTGCTCTATAGTGGCACCCGGGCTGCTTCCTAGAGTAACCCCCATTCACCATTTCCGCTCCATAGAGGCACCCGGTCAGCTTCCTAGCGTAAGTTCCATTCACAATTTCCACTCTTTCGTAGCACCCGGGCTGCTTCCTTGCGTAAGATCCATTCACCATTTCCGCTCCGTAGCGGCACCCGGGCTGCTTCCTTGGGTAAGACCCATTCACCATTTCCGCTCCTTAGCGGCACCCGGGATGCTTCTTCACGTAAGCCCCATCAACTGTAGTGATCCTATCCAGCGGTAAGCCGTTGGGACACAATCCAGCGGTAAGTCGTTGCAACCCCATTCGGTGGAAAGCCTTTGACATCCTCATCCAGTGGTAAGCCGTTGTAACCCCATTTAGCAGTAATCCATTCACATCCTTATCCAGCGGTAATCCGTTATGACCCAATCTAGCGGTATGCCGTTGAAACCCCCAATCGGCGGTAATCTGTCATCAGAAGAATTAAGTGGACTTTGATTCCCTACCACGGGGATACGTAGGAGCCTCTTCAAGGATCAAGCCTGAAGCTATCGTCATCCTTTTCCTTGGTCCTCCATCCTGGAGTAAGTCCAAGCACCATGGGAGGCCTAACGTGTAATCCCCTCTTCATTTCCCGCGGACGTATCCCCCGCGACGTGATCGTCAGGTCCCTGCAACCTCTTGTTTCTCACACCGAGCATGACTCACGTGAGATTAGAGTGAGCGCCGACCCTGACCCCCACCTTAAGTGAAATACGGGGTCTTTGATTCATGCTAAGGTATGGTACGTAGGAAGCCTTCATGAGGTTCAGTCCCACCACTCGGTAGTGTCTTCAAGATGAGTTCCACCCCCATCCAGCATGACGTTAAACTATATGACCATGTCCAGCATGACGTTAAACTGCACAATAGAACTACTTGGTCTTTGATCCATGCTAATGCATGGTATGTAGGAAGCCTCCATGAGGTTCAAGCCCACCGCCCATCGTTTATTCACGTAAGGGTTCACTCTCATCCCGCATG
The DNA here is from genome assembly GCA_963277665.1 of Viscum album. Classification (NCBI taxonomy): domain Eukaryota; kingdom Viridiplantae; phylum Streptophyta; class Magnoliopsida; order Santalales; family Viscaceae; genus Viscum; species Viscum album. Next base: position 597,406,659 of record OY728135.1, on the reverse strand, counting down.
ACGTTAAACTGCATTTCAACCCAGCGGTAAGCCTTTGTGACCATCCCGAACTATGAGGAATTTGATCCATGCTAAGGTGTGGTATGTAGGAAGCCTCCACGAGGTTCAAGACCACCACCAGTGGACCCCCCGGGTTCACATTCACGTCGGTTTGCTGAAAAAACCCAACCTGAACTACGTGGTCATTGATCCATGCTAAGGCGTGGTACGTAGGAAGCCTCCATGAGGTTCAATCCCATCACCCATTGGTCACTCTGACCTCCTTCACGTCGTTTCACCAACACCTGGGTAGCCTAGTGTGTAAGCCCCACACCATCTAGACCAAGGTATCTTTTCTTTCACATCGGTTCACCGACACCCACCATTTTCATCCGAACTATGAGGACATTGATCCATGTCAAGTCATGGTACGTAGGAATCCTCCATGAGGATCAAGCCCATCACCCGGTCGTTTCGACCTCATTCACGTCAGTTCGCTGATGACACCCATCGAACCACGGTCCACATTCACATCGGTTCACTGACGACACACATCGGGCCAAGGTCCACCTTCATGTCGGTTCACCGCCACCATCCCGAACTATGCGGACTTTGATTCCCTGCCATGGGGATACGTAGGAGGTCTCTTCGAGGATCAATCCCAACTTCACTGTCTCCCTTGCGATGGGCCCATTTCAGTCCCCCTCTACTTCATTCATCCATCAATCATCCATCCTGATTCTCGCCCGGGCCACCACATCCCGGTGGGATCACGCCATCCACCTCCTCGCTACTCCAAGCAGTACCTAGGCCGCTTTCCACGCATAAGCCCTAGCATGTCTCCGGGTCGTTGTCCTCTGTGTACACCCTGATACATCAACCCTTCGAACAACGTGGGTTTTGATCCCTGTAATCTACACAGGGTACGTAGGAAACCTCCAAGAGGTTCAATCCCATCCAATGTTAATCCATTGTGTCCCCCATCCTGGGGTGCACTTCCCCTAATCCGCCCTCAGTGGTGTTCAGATCATCCCTTACGGTGTGACATCTCCCTTCCTTGGAGCACACCACCTCGGATCAGTCCTCATTTGGCGTCCTAATCCATCCATCTTCCAGGTATTCCCTCCTTGGGATTTACCAATCTGATCTGTCACTATGGGACATTCTGAACACTATCATTCTGTCTCCACAGGACGTTAAACCTGCGGCCTACCTTGTGATAAACATGAGATGCCTGAGGAAAACCTCGGATGACACGCCTTCGGTGTAACCGTCTCTCCTAGAAGTTAAATATACTGCATACCCTGTGTTAAACATGAGAAGCTGAGGAAAACCTTAGATGAATGCCTATGGCATATGATTCCCCGCATTCGATGTGGGATGCCTTGGGTTTTACACCCTTGAGATGCCCTCTTACGGGGAAGAATATAGGTTCCCTAATGTCCACGCACCAAGAGACGCCTCGACATGCCTGAAATTTACCGTCTACTCCGACTGAAGGTTTCTACCATGTCAAGACCCCATGGAACGTCATGATGGAAGAAGTGTAATTAACTGGTTTCAATGAAGATATGGCACTGAGAATGAGATTCATGAACAACGTATTAAATCTATGATGGAGACCCGGACTAGGTGACGAGTTCCGAGGTGGAATCCACAAAAGGAAGAACTGACATCCCATCATCCTGTTTCGATCATGGAGCAAACGTCCCTGAACAAGGAGAGAATTCCTCCCGCCTTTTGAAAGCGGGAATGCAGGGTAACAGCAGCACGTCCTCCACAGACGGATGCACGCACCCTGACGAAAGCATCAGAAACACCAATACTAGTGTATCGTACATGAAAACAGATATTATTATGGTTAATTTCACAATGATATGTGAGGTACCTAGGGCTCACAACTACATAGTGCCTTGGGGTGTTCATATGCTCAGTGATCATTGAATATTTGGAATTTATCATTCGATTATGGTATGTTTGGATGGAAAATTCAGTTGATTATATGTTTTATTTAAATGTACCTATTCTTTATGGTTACCCTCTTTGAAAACTAATTTCATTTAAAAGAGACAAATTTATAGATTATTGCTACCATTGTTTTTTTATAACACCTGAAACATATTTATCTCATAATTCTTGTAACAAGGAATATATGGGTGGGATACTATTGGGATTAGGGTCACACCCAACATACACTTTTCGGTGTTTGTAGACTAGGTTATGTTTGACACGGGTAAGGGAACGACTTTTGGAGACGGCGATTCGTGTTGCTAGTTTCTTCTGTTGTGTTGTGTTAAGGAGATGACTCGTGGGTGATTACCCCTTGTCACGTGGTTGTATTTGAGAAAATTTTTCTGATAATTTTGTACTTTGAGGCATTTTGTGTCATGTTAAAAACCTTATACTCAGTTCTAAATTTTTAATAAAGACTTCTTTGGCATGAATTTTTAGATTTGTTTTTTGATTGTTCTTGGTTATATTATGTATCCTAATTTGGGTAAATCATTCCCAAACCATTATTTATGATACCGAGGAAATTGTACCAGCACTTGGGGATATAGAACTCCCTTTGGGCCTTTCCAGGGGCTGGGTTTGGTGCCGGTAATGATGGTGACCAGATTTAGTTCGTGACAAAATAGTTTCAAAGGTTGTTAATGTTTTTGAGTTATATTATTATAATTGTATGGGTCGGGCTAGAAAGGATCTAGGGATATCATCGATTGGAGTTTTGGTTATGAGTTGGGTGCCTAGTCCTCACAACTCGTGACATACCTCGATTCACCATGGGACATTGTAATTGTTTGTTTGGATTCACTTCCAAGTGAGATGTCTGGGTTTCATACTGCATGTGGAAATCACATGGGGGTGAGGTAGTTCGTCATTTTGTTATTGTAATGTGTTTATATTATTTATATTTGATGTTATTGATGAAATTTTGAAAATTTTGTACATAATTTTTTCATGTGACTGTTTCCTTTTTTAGAAACATTCCTCCACATAAAACTCACATGCACCCATGGAATGAATCTGGGGAGAGTTCTCCGTCACCGATTAAGTAGAGGATAGTAGAGGCTGTGGATCTGGCTGTACAATCTCTAAGACAGGGACTATATCCGGTTTCAACTCTCTTTATGGACGATGATACTTTTCCTATGAAGGAAAAAGTGAATGAGTTTCTGAAAAACAATCCTCATACATTCTAAGGTAGCACAAAATCCCAGGAATCATAGGAGTGGCGTACAAGGATCGAACAGATGTTTGCATTCCTAAACACACCTGAGAGTGTCAGGGTGAAATGTGACTCTTTCCTATTAGATGGCCCCATCTGAAGGTGGTTGGAATTAGCGCTTCAGGATGGGAATCAGAATAAGATGAGCTGGAATGACTTCATGGTTATCTTCAATGACAAGTATTTGCCTTGAATTTTTAGAACATGCAAGATCTTGTGGGTTTATGGAACGTTTTTAGGGGGATATTCTTATGAAAATTTTGACAACTGTTTTCATTTTTTCTTATTGTACTCCTTATAAATGGTCTACAGTTAATAGATGAAGGCCTAGAAGATCAATATGGGTCTTAGAACATAGATCTATTCATAGATCTTACTTTTCAAGATGAAACCTTATGCAAAGTGTGTTGACTAGGAATGTATAGTGGAGATAGACTGTAAAAACATGGGTTGTTCTTCTTGTATGATATCTGGTCTGGGGATTGGTGGCTCTTCTGAGAAGAAAAATAAGTGGGATGAGTAGGTAAAAAGGGATGTGGCTGCCCAGGCCAACCTATCTAGTAGTTTTCTTTAGAGTATTCTGATGCGAGGTACATTGTGTTCCACCATTGTTGGAGGACACGACACAACCGACCAGAATGTATTTTTCCTCCGTATTCATGTCATATGTGTGGTGGTATGGTAAACTTGCATTGACATTTCAGTATGGAACATCCACTCCATAGTGAGGTATGATCATTGGCTTCTAGGGGAGTTCCAGATCATTCATAGCCATCGAGGACCGGGGGATCTTAGTTTGGTTTCTATGAATGCGGGGCCGGATCATCTTCTGGGAAGATCCAGATCAGAGAACATCTATAGACTAGCATTCGTTCTCATGAAGAGACCATAAATATTCATGCAATGGATAATGAACCTCTAGGATCAGAGGCGGGACCATCGACAGTTTTTTGTACCGTTTTATTGCATCTTCTATAGATGTTTCTCTTTTTTATTCTAGTTCCTCTGTTTCATTCATCTATTCTCATTTTGTGATCATTCTGAATTTTTCAACTCATCTTTTTTATTTAGTGATGGAGTTGGTGACACAGCTGGGAAAGAAGGCATAGGGTCTCAGGTTCCTGTCGTGTGTGCTTTGCGTGTCAGGGGTTTAGATGGAGTAAGACCTCTTGGTCTTAGATATGGATCTATTTGACATGATACATATCATGGATTGGATGGTACAATTTCAAGTGCAATTCTATTTCAATAAGAGATGGGTTAGTTTCACTGCATCAGTTTGGATTCGTCAGGTTTATTTGGGGTATGGGATCCTCGGTCGGGTCGTGCAAGACATCCAACACTAGTGTTGGGTAATCTTGTCTTATAGTTATCTTCACTCCCACTTGAGGACGATGGTCGTGCTCTTGATGGTGGACTACCTCGGGTAGTGGTTGATTTTCTAGAGTTATTCCTATATGATTTTTCAAGCTTACCCCAATAGAGGGACATGAAGTTATCAATTGACTTGGTGACGGGAATAAAACTCATATCTTATCACTCATATAGTTTTTTCCCTCATCTAATTTACAGAATTAAAGATTTAACTAGACAATTTAGAATCCAAAGGATTCATTTTTCCGAGGGTCTCTCCTTGGGCCGTTTCTCTTCTCTTTGTGAAGAAGGCTGAGGGGTTCCTCCAGTTGTGTATTGATTATAGAAAGCTAAAAATGGTTAACATCAAGAAAAAATAACCATTTCCTGAAATATTTGACTTGTTTGATAAGATTATAGGGGAAAATTTGTTTTTCTAAAATAGACTTCTGTTCGGGTTACCACCATCTCAGGGTTAAAAAGGAATATATCCTGAAGATATCCTTCCAAAGCAAGTATATCCAATTGGAATACATGTTCATGCCCTTTGTATTGACTAATTCTCTAGTGTTATTTATGGAACTCATTAATAGGGTGTTCCCCCAGTGTCTCGACTCTATTTTGGTGGTATTTTTGGATGAAATCTGGGATTTCTTCGGATTTGAGGAAGAGCATGATCATAATTTCCAGATCATGTTTGTCACTTTTCGGGATCACTACCTTTATGAAAATATGTGCAAGTGCACCTTCCGGAGTAGAGAGGAGAAGTTTCTAGGGAATGTGATCTTGGAGTAGGGGGTTTCAGTGGACAATGACAAGATCAGTGCAGTTATGTCATGGGAGTAGCCAATGAACATGTTCTAGATTAGGAGTTTCCTTGTTTTGGCTGGAAACTACATGCATATTTTTTGAGATTTCTCTCAGATATCATTTCTGAGAACCGTACTCACCCGAAAAGGGGTAAATTTTTAGGGCACCAAGAATGTTTGGTATACTTTGAGGAGTTGAATCAGTGCTTGACTATCGTGCTCATGCATATTTTTTCAGAGGTTGGAAAGGGTTATGTGGTGTATTGTGATTATTTAGGTGTGGGTCTCAGGTGTGTGATTATGCAGGGTGGTAAAATTTTGGAGTATGTTTCTATCCAACTTTGACCACATGAAAACAATTTTCTGACCCCTGACTTAGAATTAACAGTTGCGATGGATGCATTGAAGACTTGGCATCACTGCCACTTTGAGGATACTTTTTTGGTCTACTCTGATCACAAAATCATGGTCGATATATTCCCATAGAAGGATCTAAATATAAGACAGTGCATCTAGATAGATTAACTGAAGGGGTTTGACTTTGACACTGTCTATACTCTGGGAAAGGGTAATTTTGTGGTATATTCATTGAGTAAAAAATTACCATGGAAATCCTTGAGGTAGTTTAGTGATGAGTGGACTCTAATGGGGATCTTTTCTCATATTCATGTGGAGGCCAAGAGAACATTGGAGGTTTGTTCTTGGAAGACATTTAATTGAATACTTCTCTCATGGTGTTGATTCAGTGAGAACAACCCATTGATGAGATTTGTCAGTGGTCAAGGCTATCACTTCATGGTGGGGAGACATCTTATGATTGGTCGTCATATCCCAATGGCATCGTGTGATTTATGGAATGTTCGGTTGTGTCGACTCTCTGTGGAATGTGGTGATGTAAGAAAGCCACCAATATCAGTTGGTTGACCATCATGATGCCACCGAAATGTATTGTGATGTGCGATGACAGTTCTGGTGGCCAGGTATGAGACCAAACATATATGACTTCGTTTCGAGATACTACACTTGTCAGATGGTGAAAGTGAAGCACCAAAGTCCCACCAAGATTCCCCATCCATTACACATTCCTCTCTCTAAGAGGGATGACATCATCATTGAATTAATTTTCAGCCAACCTCATACACCTAGGAGTAATAATTCCATTTGGGTAGTGATTGATTGTCTGAAAAAATCATCCCACCCATTCTGATCAATGATACTGCAAAAATGGATGAGCTGGGCCATTTTTATGTCCAAAAGGTAGCAAGACTTCTTGGTATTACTTCTATAGTTGTCTCAAATAGAGACCCCCCATTTTACACCTCAATTTTGGGATGAAATTTAGATGGCCTTGGGGTTTCAGATTAAAATGAGCACGAAATACCATCCTTAAATAGATGGTCAGACAGATCGGGTGAATCTGATTTTGGAGGACATGATTTGTGCATGTGTTTTGGACATTAGAGGTTTTTGGGATAACAATTTGGGATTGGATGTGTTTATAAATAATAATAGTTACCAATCCCCAATTTGAATGGATCCATTAGAGGTTCTCTATGGTCAGCCTTGTAAGTCACCCCTTTGTTGGGCTAAGGTAGGTGAGACCTAACTATTGTGGCTGAGTCTTGTCAAGGATACTTATTAGAATATTAAATTGATAAAGAATCATTTATTAAATGCTCAGAGAAACCATAAATCATATGCTGGTCATAGGCGTCAATTCCTAGAGTATTCGGTGGGTGATCGAGTGTTTTTGAAAGTGGCCCCTCATTTGGGTCATCGTCGTTTGGGAAAGTAGGGAAAGCTATCTCCATGGAATGTTGGACATTTTCAGATTACTAAGTTGAATAGAAATGTGTAATATATGTTATGTTTTCCTTCTTAGTTGACATATATCCACAAAGTCTTCCATGTCTCACAACTGAAGAAGTACAACCTGTATCCATCCCATGTGCATAATTTGGGGGAGTTGGATATAGAGCCCGATCTATCTCTGGTTCGGCAACAACTGTATATTGTGGACTCTCGAGAAAAATTTCTTCTAGGGTTCACTATTACTCTAGTTGGATTCCTCTGGAATCATGTGACTTATGATCATGAGACATGGGAGCTGAAGTCTTCGGTCGAATAACAGTTTTTGTTTCTCTTATCTGATTGGGCTTCAAGATGACATTTTATGGGTGGAAAGTTTCTATGGTGGAAGGAATTGTAACATACATGATTTATTTTCATGTTATTTTTTATTTAATGTGTAATATTAATTTTTTTGGAGGTTTTCTATTCAATTTTGTAGGAAATGTGGTGTTTTCACGATTTGGGCCCAACCGTGAGCCCATTTCTAGATTTAAAAACAAATTTTGTTTCATTTATAACTCTTTAATTTTTCAACATTTTTCATACATTACAATTTCTACATGGGATACCCTGACAAATTCAAACCCACCTATTAATTTGGACCTCTTATAAAAAATTTATCATTTGAATTAGGGTGATTTAGATAGGCATTGGGCTAACCCATGATCCCAATTCCGTCTTAAAATTTTAATTCTTTAATATCACATTCATAGTTTACATTTTTCAGGTGATTATAACTCGCACACTAATCCAACATCCCTAGTATCACACCCATGTTCTTTCCTCCCTCTTTTGATCACATTTGAAGTATGTATTAGGGACGGACTTCTCAGGGTGTCCCAAATCATCTAGATTTGAAAAGGAAATTTTTTTCATCCATAAAACATTAAATTTAAAATATTTTTCCCCCATTTTATTCCCACATGACCTTATCTTCAACATTATATCCTCTCTATTAGTTTTGGATGCTTTTATATTCAAACTTCTTCCATTTGGGTAGATGTATTGAATATCTCTCAAGTAAGTGGGTTTCCTTCCTACCTCCTCCCATTTTCTTAGTGTTTCGCCCATTTTTTTTAGAGTTTCTTCCATTATCATAGGTTTTCATATATTAATCTAAATGTTCCCAAATTCCATAATGTATGATTCTTAACCTGGTGTTTGATTTTGAGATTCATGGTATAATAATGCAGTTTAATATTCGTTTACACTCCCTTGTGGTGCAATGGTGGTGCGGTTGAAGTTCCACACAAGGATTTGATGGTTTTGAAATATAGGGTAGGTTATTCCATGTGTAAGAATTGTATAATGAGTTATATTTATGGATTTATATTTCTTTTATATTATTCATTCATTATTTTTAGTTTGAAAACTATTTTTGGTAGCAGTTGATTAGCGATTGATTTTTAATTTCCAATTTTATATGAAAATGGGTGTTTTTTACTTGTGCATTCCATGTTTAACCAATTAGTGTTGTTATATAATTCATGGAATTTATTTATAGAAATATTTTAGTTCTGAAAATTCTAGTTTGTTGTAATATTGTTATGAATCTTTTTATAAAATATGGATTTTAAATGGATTTTATGTGAAATGTTGTTTTATAACTTGAATAATTGTTTTATGGAAATTCTAAGCCTTTGTTTGAGTAAAAAATATGGTGAAAAGAATGTTTAGATACTATTGTGTATTACAAAAAATGGTATTATTATGTGTAAATGTAATTTTCTATCATGTTAAACTTGTTTGAGAATGAAGAAGGAAACTCAGTTATATAGGTGGGTGGATGTGTACTTGCATACTAGTGATCAGGAGGGGTTTTGTCCCTATTTCACATAGCAAGTTTGGAGTTCAAAACACTAAAAATAATATGATTATAATTATGTTTTGTACAACTAGGTTGTGGGTTGTTCTCATACTAGTGGCTCATGCATGAGAATAGATATTGTTATGGTTACTTTCACATCAAGAAGTGAGGTACCTAGGGCTCACAACTAACTAGTGCCTAGGGGCGTTCCCGTGTTGAGTGATCATTGACTATTTTAAATTTAACATTGGATTTTGGTTTCTTTTGATGTAATATTAAGTATCATAAATTTTATATTTACATTTATTTATTCTATAATGATACCCTATTTGAAAACTATTTTCATTTAAAATATTCACCTTTAGAAATCATTACTACCATTCATTGTTTATAACACATGAAATATTTTTATCGTATAATGCTTTTCACATGGAATTTATTGGTGGTATACTATTTTTATTAGGTTCACACCATACTCACAACTTTGGGTGTAAGTATACTTGGTTATGTTAGACACGGATAAGGGAATGTCTTTTGGAGATGGTGGTTTGGGTTGGTAGTTTCTTCCATTGTGTGGTGTTGTGTAGACGACTCATGGGTGATGACCCCTTGTCGTGTGGTGGTATTTGTGTTGAAATATGTTATGTTTTTATTTCTGTACCCCTTTTTCATGTTAAAACCCTTGTATTCGGTTTATAATTTTTAATTATTGATGCTTTTCCATGTAATTATAGATTCATCTTATTGATAGTTTTATGTTGTCATATGTATCCTAATTTGGGTAAATCATCCCCAACCCTTATTTAGGATACCTGTGAACTTTTGATAGACCTTGGTGATAGGTAACTCCCATTGGGCCTTAATAGGGGCTGAGTTTGGTGCCAGTAATGATGTTGACCAGATTCGGTTTGTGACATCCCCATTAAGAATAAGCCCTGAATTAACCTCCTAACTCCCCAGGAGTTAAGAAAAATCTCATAGATCATGTTATAATGTTATCCTCTTTAGGAGTAAACCACAACATATTTCTATCAAAGGGACATACTCCACTATGATACATACTAAACTATGTGGGATTTGATTCACATCCAATTGGGATATGTATGAATCCTCAATGAGGTTCAAAACGAACACTCCAAACCAACAATGTTATTTTTGAGCCACATTCCCAAAATGGTCTAATCCAACTTGGAATCTCATATCAATTCAAGGTTCCTTAGGCTGCATAAGAATGTGTCCCACACCAAGCTTTGACTGGCCACCTACCTCCTATATTCCCTTACCACATGACATCAAATTTTTTGGTTATGTCCTGATCACAAAACCATAAAATGTATGATGTATCCCATTTTGTGACACAAAACTATGGGGGTTATGATCTCATTCACGAGGATACATAGGTATCCCATTTTTTCGTATGATCCCAATATCAAAAAAAACTTTTATCTCTGAGGTTGATGATAAATTATAGAGTTCTCCACTGAGTGGCCTAAAAATAGAATCATCGTAACAAATTCTAAAGAATATCTATGTATGATATGATAGGATACCATTGATGGGGAACCTTCAATACATAAAAATATATACATTGATAAAGAACATTAACTACATTTAAATGATTCTGAATTCCACTCATTCTAATAATTGATTAAAATTTTCAAGAGAAACCTATATTATGATTGGTAAATTAATAACGATTCAGGACCTTCTCATAAATCTATAAGAGAGTCATGAAGTAAAGAATAATCCACACCAAAATGGTATGATCAGCCCGACCTCGCATCCTATTGACCCATGTCAGTTCTTAAGTATCAAAGGTCAAAAAACATAACAAATGGATGTCTTTGAAAAGAAGGTCTCATTTGATATAAAACCCTTGGATGATTTTAGATCTATAAATAAATCCAATGGAAACCGTATAGATGTAATGTTTCTTATGAAGAACTCACTTTCCAAGGGCAAACAATATATATCCATGAATTTAGGTCGTATCTCCTTTAATATCACACTTGAACTAATTCTTCATATATGTTGTTCCAATGAACCTTATATTGAATCGTATACAAAAAATTATGAATATGTATACAAAATCCCATTCTGAAATCTTCCATGACCCATTCAGAAACCTATCATTAACATCATCTTCATTCACATCATATTAATACACATTTAAACACCTATCAAAAACTCTATTATAATAAGTGTAAAACAATTTTAATGTATCCCTCTGTGTTAAACTCGATCCATATTTAATCAATAACAAATTTTAACCACTTGAAACTTCATAACCATGAATAAAATAAAAATCTATGGTTACATATATATAGAAGTGAGTGACTCTAGAAAATATTAAATGACACCCAATAAATATAGGGATTGGATGGATTTCAATCAATCACGTGTATCATAATACTTTTGTCTACTATTCAGTATCATTTGAAATAGATCATTATCATGTTTCACCATATTCTAAGACATTGAATGACCATGGGACCCATAAAATGGAAATTCTATATATGCAACTCATATGTTATCAATTCTCAGATTATAGACTAATATGATTGTTGATAAAATTTCATAACATTAATATATTTAAAAAATAACAACACATGTCCATTACCCAGATAAATATACAATACCTAGGTGATGATATACAATCCCAAAATCTATCTCAATTGAGGACCCAGGTGCCAGACTCATTACACTATAACAACAATCCTATATTGGTTAATCTCTAATCGATTTCATGATCAAAATATACCCAATGACACACTATATTGGATATGTCAATATATAGACTTACATAAGAAATATATCAGAATATAAATGATATCATCCTAGGTTTATCTCTAAACTCATAGAATGGGTACTCATATATGTTCCATGAAGACCTATTATAGATAATAAATCTATATTACATTCCATGTGCTATACATAGTATTCCATATAGCACACAAAAAGAATCATTTTTATTGTTTTTTCATCATGAGCATAATTTTTATCTGTAATATTGAGTCAAACCCAAACTAACCATATCATTTAATAATAAACTATAATACTCTATGGAAATCATTAATTAAGGATTTAATGAAAGTCATAAATTCAATATTCAATTGTGATTTCACTTTTATAATTTAATATCTATATATACACATATGTAGGCAATAAAACAAAATTATAAAATGGAGGATGGATTTAATATGATACATTTTAATATTCATAAACTCTTTAAGAATTATTAATAATATAAACATATGAATTGGTTTATCATATCATATATGATAAATAGATAGATGAGGCTTATTATTGCTATAAATTAATGATATTTTTATCTTTATCCATCATTTTTAATTGATGTCACATATTTATGTGACCATATTGGGACAACCTCCCACTAAACGATTGAGTTATAAACATCTATACGGTAATAAATGTTGAATAATAGTATGATTTAAAAATCATAATATTAACTATTCAACTTCATGATCGCATTCAATCTTCTTAAGTTTTCATTATGAAATGTTAGAATGTAAACATAAATTTTATACTTAGAACTCATTCAATTTTTTTCATCATAATCCCTATAACAATATTCTCAATTTTTTTCATTGAAATAATATAACAAATTAAATTATTGTTTCTGCCCCTTAAAAACACTATTATTGTAATTTGAAAATTACAAATATATGGTAACTAAATATAACTCCAACATTTCTCTTTAATTAAGTAGATTAAAACATTTTATGATATTATGATAAAAACTTTGTCACGATAACTAAAGAAACACTTTTGGTTTTTCATAACCTATATACCATAAACTCAATTAGATTAATGTATTTACTATTTTATTATGGTAACTAATGAAAATATAATATTTTTTAACAAAATACCCAAAACTCTTTTGAGATATATAGTTTATTTCAATTTTCATGTTTACTGGTATAATCATTCCAAAATTGTGTCTTCCAATTTTTATGACAAATAAATATAACCATTTTTTCTCTTTGTCATCATAGAATCTAAAATAAATTAATATATTGAGTAAAAACAACTAAATATTATATTTGTACATTCCTTTAGTAAATAGCGTTATTCACTTACTATATAGAAACTAAATGTAACACTAAACATTCTAATTTACATCACATATCAGAATTATTTTAGTATATCAATTGGAAAAATTATTACCTAAGGATTGGTGTTATCGTTTTTTTGGTTTATTATGAACAGATCTATGTCTAAACATACCCACAATATACACTTAAACACCGTATTATTTTTAGAATATCTTGCTAAGATACACAAAATATTTAGTGTTAGAAAATAATACATATTTTCTTTTTATTTTGAACATTTAAAAAAATTGTTTACATATCATATACGGTATCAACTATATTTGAATATTTTTGTTTATTGTAATATCTTACTAAAATATTCCCTAAATGGGTGGCAAGAACATTTTTCCACTTATTTGTGGAATATTTTTCCACACATTCTATCCTAGATAATATATATATATATATATATTCTTCAGGAAAGATGTTTTTAAAAAATTTCTATCAGAAATCATGTGTATAAAATTAAGCATCTTAGGTTGTTCAGAACAACTCTTTGTTATCAATGATATTATCTTACCATATAATAGAAATAAGATGAATATACACATCTTTAACATAGATTGATTTTATCTTGAAAAATTCATTTTAATTAAAACAAATCATGTAGTAACTACTTACATTATCTCATGAATATAAAGATATTTTTTTATCAATTCGCCCTTTTATTTTATCATGTTGTATATTTACAACACACTATAATATATAAATTCATTTTCATATAAACTTCAAAATAAAAAAAGTATTTTATATAAAATCTATATGTTTTCTATAAATTACATGGAGTATCCAAAAAAATCATTTCCCATATCTCAGATAATCCAGTGATATTGAATTATTACTCTTCATTCCTAAATACATAGGTTTCAATTTTCAATATTGGATTCTTGAAGAAATATTATTGATCATTATAACCAATATTTTTTCTTCTAGTTTGATATTTTACATACATATAGAAACTATAAAATGCATTAGAACTTATAAATCATATGTCTAGTTCATATATTTCCCAAACCTTGATAATCTAATTTAAATGTTATTTGAATTCAATATTATTTTGAAACCTTTCCATATATTAATATATGACAAATTCAATGACTAGAAAAAATCATTTTTAGTCTCCCAATTAATAATCTTATGGTAATAAACAAATTATGAACCATTTTTATTAAAAAAACACTAATCACATATCAATTATACTATTATTCATGGTATGAACATCTCATGTGCCAAATGAGACCGAAGGAAACTTCTTATTATAAAATTATTGAAGAATCAAGTATCCATGTTATCAACGTAGTATATCATTTTCTTCCTTAATGAATGTAAAAATCATGCTTCAATTATTTTAATCTTTAATACATCTTTAAATTTTATGAAAATTTTAAAATATATTATTGATATTATATATCAATTAGAAAAATAAAATTAATTTATATAATTAAAAAAATAAGGAAACTTCTAATCACATAGAGTCATCAACATTTTCAATCACATTTAATTTCATTTTACATACCTAATCATATTATCTATATGAGATTAAATTTGCTTAAATAATTTATGTACCCAATCATACTGAGCATATGAGTGGAAACTAATATTCCATGGGGGATTTATTTATATAATTATTTTGAAAAGATGAATAAATCACTTTATCTTTACAAAAAATATATAGATTTAATTGTTCAGAAATTTCAATACATGGTTGTGTATAAAAGATCTATTCAGATAGATTAAATTTTTCATTAATAAATTTTATTAAATTGATAGTTTTTCTTAATAATATTCCTATAGATTGTTGTATTTATAGGTACTTACATTATTAATCTCTATTTTAGTGATTAATCAAAAAGATTAGTTTGAAGATGATGATGGTATTCACTAAGAAAAAAAATATTTTTTTAGAATAATATCATGTTTTATTACCATGTAATAAGTAATTTTAATGAATGGAATCCGAATAAAATGAAGACCATATTTAAAACGTATCATATCCATTATTGGTACATCATCCATATTTAAATAATAATTACACCGAATATCATGTAATTAACACATGTCTATATCTAGTAGAAAATAAAACGATCAATCAAATCATATATGACTATTTTATGGTAAAGAAGATAGTTCTTTTTTCAATAAATCATATTTATATACCCAATTATATTCTTCTAGTGTCGTAACTCTTATGGTTTCCTATGAAAACATAGCAAAAAGAATACACCAAGAATAATACAACAAAAACAATCTAGGGATACTCAATAAAGTTTTGAAAATATCATAAATTTCATCCAAAGTAACATATATCATTATTTATTTACAGAAGATTATCTAGATTTATTTGTCTTTAAATTAGAAATATACAGTCAAATGATTAATTTCTTACAAATTCCACTTTATATGGAATCTGGAACTTAATATTTGAATTGTATTTTAATTTCACTATTTTATCTCATATTATTAAATTGTATATGTGCATTCTTCATTTAATTTAGATAGGAATCATATTCCCTATAAAAAATCATTATGTTCACACCATAATGATGTTTAATACTTTAAACAACATACATGATATTCTTACTCACCCAAAAATAAATAAATTTATCGTATTCATAAATATTTGAATGAATCATACACATGAGGAAAATGAAACAAAACATTAAATGGTTTGAAATTATATGATATTGAAAATATCGTAATGAATAAACCTAAATAAGAACATAGAGAACCCTAGTTAGTAACCTATATAAGGTATATGCCTCAATTTTGGTTTCCTGTTCAACCACAAGTCCCACTACCCAATATACAGTAGTCAATAAAGAATCAAATTTACCAAAATTAAAACACCAAATATGAAAAACCAATATACAAAAAATAATGTCAAGATACAATAATAACGAGAAATTGATGTCATGGTATATGAAAAATAAATTCATTATGGAATCATTCTGATCATGGAAATGAAAGGATCTATCCTAGAAGTAATTTATCATATATATTTTGGCATAAAAAGAATTAATAATATGAACAATATGTAATTATCAATAAATCAAGGAATAATCATTAAATAAATAATCAATTAGTTTATATGAACATAATATAAACAATTATAATTTGGTCATAAATTAATTCTAATTATAAGGGTTTATATAATTTCATCTTTAGAATTGTGTACATTATATAATTTTGAATATTAACATTTTATATTAATTCCAATATAAACTATTATACATTTACCATTACATATATTTTAACTATATATTTATATATTAATAACCAAATTAAAAAAAAATTATAATCCGTTTTTTATTTTTCCAATTTTTTACATAATATAAATTTTTTATACATAATCATCATATAAACCTTTATCATGTCAATAATCAAAAATAATATTGATATGGCTTAAAAAATATATAAATAAAGTAACCTTTATATTTTATATAGTTGAAACTAATTAATTTCAAAAAAATACCTATTAGATTATAAAACTTTTATATTTTGTCTGTATTTAAGCATTTATAACCCATAAAAAGTTATTTCATATTATTTATAAATAAAAATTTTCATTTTTAAATTATAATTAGTGAAATATAATTTTATTAAAAGGTATTTGAAAAATAAAAATTTAATATTTTAGAGAATAATATTTTCATTAAGGCATATTTAATTAGTTATGAACCATTTATAATTTAAAATTATTTTTTAAATTTCATATTAATTAATTATTCCCCCAATAAATTTTATAATTTTTAATAAATATTTTATTAACTATTAATCCATTTAGTAGTTTGAAAACTAATTTGAAAAAGTTTTATATCTACCCTTGAAAAATTACATATTTTTTCAATGGTATAATGCCTACACCCTTATAGAGGCTCTATGTGTAAGGGTAATATGTTTCTAGAGACTTCAAATATATGTGTATAAGAGTGGAAATTTACTAACCAAAATTTAATTTCATATTTCTAATGAACTTTTTTTGGAAATGTGGGAGACCTCACAAGACATTAAATTGGGTCATTTAGAACATATAGAAATAATGAATCATTTAAGACTCGGTTGATATTAATAGAACCAGTAACTCAATATAAACCGCCTTGAAATTTAGTTACCTTGATTTCTACAAAATGGTGTGCCAAATAATCCCATGTTTGAATGTATTCAACCATAGTGATCTTCTTTAAATTGAATCCTCATCCAAAATGAGGTCATGTTTATTTATTCACACCTTTTGATGATCTTTGATTTCAACTATATCATTCTTCTATATATTTGGTTAGCCTCCTCCTTTGTAGTATTTAGGTTGAAGGATCCTTCCAAAATTTATTCATCCAAATAGAAAATGAGATTCAGGAAATATACTTTCACTAATTCAACTATTTTAGACATTATCACAATATATTTTTTTTTTACTTCCCTTTTATCTTGACCCTTATAAATTTAAACCTCTTCTACCTAATTCACCACAATAACATTAATATTATGATCATGTTTCTTCTCCTATTTATTTACTATAGAATTGTTCACCTCATTGACCAAAGTTTTTAACTAACATTCTATCCATTGGAATAGGAATGTAGGACTAGTATTTATGCCCTTTCGGTTTTCTCCACATATGTATTGTGTTACTCTTTAATTCATGGGTTTAATTCATACCTTTTTCATCATTGGGATCCAAGGAACACTACGAAGAGTATGGTTAAATCTATCAATTTAAAACAAACAATACATTTCATCACTGGTCAATTGTCTTTCCAATTATCCATTTCATACTGGTAGAGGAACAATTTATTGTACCCACTCCCCTATAGCTTTATAAACCATTGATCCATTGAAATTCCTTTTCTACTTAGGGATCACCATTTTCCAACCATCCTATAGAGAGCCATACACCACCATTTTAATCAGGACATGAAATCATTTTATTACCTGAGCTTATCTAGGATTGATTTTCTGCACATTAGGCTCTTGTAATAGAGACATCCCTTCATCAACCTGTTCCCCCACAAGATTAACTGGTGTAGAGGGGGGGGAGAGCTTATATGTGCATTGGGAGATTATTCTAACTTCCAAACCCCCATAGCAACCAAAATTTGAGACAAGGAAGGTACAACATTAGAGGAGATTAACTGAGGCTCCCACTCCACTAGAACTGGTTTAATGGTCCATACTAGATATCACCATTAATAATTCCCAACCACATTAAGTTATAAAACAATAATCTCGGCCTCCTTCCAAAGGGGAACCTCAACACCTAACAAATCCAATTAACCTACATAGAACCTCGCATTTTTAACTAATCTATGAGATGAGCATCATACAAACTATATGTGTCCCATTAAATAACATGAAAAGTAGATATTAAACAAATTCCAAAAAAATAATAGGTTGATGGAACATATATCTCCTTTAATAATGATCCAAACCACCTTGAACTAGGGAATAGATATGACAACTAGGTCCCATTGACAACACAGACATTGAAATTCCCCTGTAGCTTTATAAATCATTGATCCATTGAAATTCCTTTTCTACTTAGGGATCACCATTTTCCAACTATCCTGTACAGAGCCATAAACCACCATTTTAATCAGGACTTGAAATCATTTTATTACCTAAGATTATCTAGGATTGATTTTCTACACATTAGGCTCTTGTAATAGAGACATCCATTTATCAATCTGTCCCCCACAAGATTAACTGGTGTAGAGGGGGGATAGAATAGATGTGCATTGGGAGATTATTCTAAATTCCAAACCCCCATAGTAACCAAAATTTGAGACAAGGAAGGTACAATAGTAGAGGAGATTAACTGAGGATCCCACTCCACTAGCACTAGTTTAATGGCCCATAATAGATATCACCATGAATAATTCCCAACCACATTAAGTTATAAAACAATAATCTTGGCCTCCTTCCAAAGGGGAACCTCAAGAGCTAAAAAATCCAATTAACCTACATAGAACCTCACATTTGGAACTAATATATGAGATGATCATCATACAAACTATATGTGTCCTAATAAATAACATGAAAAGTAGAAATTAAACAAATTCCATAAAATAACAGGTTGATAGAACATATATCTCCATTAATAATGATCCAAATCAGTTTGACATAGGGAATAGATATGAAAACTAGGTCCCATTGACAACACAGACACCCTGCCTTAACATGGCCATCGGGTCCCAGCTTGCCAGGTACCACCAATTTCCCGCAGACACGTGGTCCCCACCAAAGGGTCCACCCACATGCTTCAATGGGTCATCTGACTAATGATTGTCCCCACATGCCAACACATGTCCTTTCTAGTGTGTGTTCTCCTCACTCACACACACTCTAGGAAACTTCCCAGAAGGTCACCCATCCTGATCACTACTCCAGTCAAAGCATGCTTAACTGTGGAGTTCTAATCAGATAGGCTCTTGAAAAGGAAGGTGCACCTTGTTGACATTAGTCATATCATTTAGTCATTTCAACTTGTATCATTTGGGGATGTTACAATCACCCCCCTTTAGAGCACAACACCCTCATTGTGGGCCCTAAATCTCAACCCAGGCAGTGCACTGCACGTAAGGATGAGTTCCTCCTTTGATACCAAATATGACAACTGGGTCCCAATGACAACACATACACCCCGCCTTAACATGTCTATCAGGTCCTGGCCTACCAGGTACCACCAGTTGCCCCGCAAACACGTGGTCCCCAACCAAGGGTCCACCCACATGCTTTAAAGGGTCATTTGACTAATGAATATCCCCACAGGCCAACACATGTTCTTTTCCAGTGTGTTTTGTCCTCACTAACACAAACTCTGGGAAACTTCTCAGAAGGTCACCCATCCTGATCACTACTCCAGGCCAAACGCGCTTAACTTTGGTGTTCTAATCGGATAGGTTCTTGAAAAGGAAGGTGCACCTTGTTGACATAAGTCATATCATTTAGTCATTTAACACTATATAATTTGGGGATGTTACAATAGAGATATATAATTACACACATAAGTGGTGCGAAATGAGATGAAACATTGATCTTGAGAAGTTGTCAAAGTCCAGGAATCTCCCAATCAAATTAACCATCATTTGAGGGATTTTTGGGTTTTGGAAGGATGAAGGAAGACCAGTCAAACATAGCCAAATCACAACAATGGGGGTTTGGGGTCTTGTTTCTAGTGGAAATAATAGATCTATCAAATAAGGAAGAAACATGAACCCTCACATTATTGATTCCGCTCAGAAAATGTGGTTGTCAGATAGTCAACATAGGTAATGTGTATAAGAAACTATTGAGAGTCCAAAAGGCTAATCATAAATCATTCATATAGGGGATAGTATGTAATGATGAATTGATTTCCATTGATGGCTATCGTCAAACAATGAGAGAAACCAACGAAAACTCATGGAGAGATCATGCCTCAAAGAATTATTAGCGAGAAATAGGAAATAAAGGATCCCCATGATGAAGAGATGGAAGATTCTAGAATGGGCATATGTGGGGAAAATTTTATAGAAGGGTTGTGTTTGTTAATGGGGAGAAATCTGAGGGGGGGGGGGGGGGTCGTCCACCTCCACCACCTGAAGGGGAAGATGTTGCCTTTGGGTTTCATGGGGAAGATGAGCATTGAGATTTTGGGGGATAGTGAGGACCTTTTAATAGGCATTTAAAACATGTAATTACCTTTTAATGAAATCCTTTTCATAAAGGTAATACCAAGTATGACTTTATGTATCCGTAAGAAACCTCATATACATTTACATTAACACTCATATATTAGATGAGAATGAGTTACATTTACAAAACCCATCTTTATAATGGTATTTCCTCAACTACCATTAATTAGTCTCATTTCACATAAATATACATGGATGGTTACTTTTAAATATTTCTTTAAAATAAAAATTACATTTTCACATAAGGGTAAGAACTAACAAAACATTGTATTAAACTCTTTAAAAGACAATTTATTTTAGTGTTATAATCTAGACTACGTTTATGTGAACCCTTCATGTAAATGTATGTTATAGTTTTCCATAATTTACAAAGGTTAATTCATTTTTTACCTTGAAATGAAATGGTTTCAAAAGTTTAAGGCCTTAGATACCTTTACATAGCCCATATTCATAAGGGTAAACCATTTTTAGGTTAGAATTTCCAGAACCAGAAAACAATTATCTAATTCTTGTTACTTCTTCATTTGATCATGTGATTTTATAAAACTAATACATAGAATCAATATGATAAAAAAATAGTTTATTAAAGTTAAAAAAAATATTACATGTAGAATCAATTTGTAAAACTATCTATGTATCCCCCATGAAAGATATGTTGATAATACGATAAAAGATGGAAGAATCTGGTATAATGTTATTGTACCTTACACAAAATAACAATTGAAATATCATTTACACCTCCAAACATTTTTAAATGTTCATTGTAATGATCATGCAAGTGGAAACTCATACCATCCCACACCTATGGTAAATCCACATCCAACTGGATCGCATGTCATACATGAAAAATTCTCATTTCTCCAATTATGTGATATCCCCTTTATATACAATGGAATATGATGTAGTGATATATGGATAGATAATAGTTTCAACCAAGATTAATGTAAAAATGCATTAAATAATATCATCATATAGTACTATTTATATATCATAATGAATGATCACGGGGTTTTAATATTCACTCATGTATTCAAAATGTATGATTAAATAATAGGGTCAGTTTTTTTATCATAAACAGAAATGAAATTCATTAAAACAATTCCTCATATGAAATGATATATTAAATTATCTTTGTGTTGATGATGTTAATTCCCAAACAATAACTATTATCATAAGTAGTTTAAATTATATACCCATAATGCATGCAAATCATTATTTTCATGAAAACAATACAATATATATATATATATATTCATATATTTAGTGTTATATCCTTTAATATCACCCCACCCTATTGTTAACTCATTCCATCAATCTACATGGGTCATAATGGTTCATGTACATAGTATTATCAAACTGAATCACTAACCATCACCAAAAAATCGAATAAATGGTTTCCTCCCATTTTATTATGTAATCAATCAATGTATATTATTGATGTCGCACGTAACCCATTTCATTATTACAAAAACTCACATAATAAAAATCATATATAAGATTAATTATATAAGTACATAGTATAATCATGAATTCACATATATGATATGGTTTATATGGGTTCATAACTCTCAAGAAATCGATATATAGTTCATTTGATGGACTCTCATGTACAAAAACCTATTCTCACATAAATTCGATTCAATTTTTTCTCCAGGTCATATTAATTTCACTAATCTATCATTTTTTGGAAAAACATTCAATGTAAAAAGATGGTCCATATAGTAATTTCATGACTAGAACACCACCAAAGGGTTTACATAGTTTAATTCAAAACATTACGGTTATGGATCATCACTCATTTGTTTCATAGTGTTCCTCTACATAACCATTATACATCAGGACTAAATCAACCACACAATTAATAAAATATAATAAAAACACAAATAGGATGGAATAAGAACAATATATCTTTCAAAATCATTATAGGTATGTCTGATCACAACCAATTAGTATATAAATCCATTACACGGTATACCTACCATAATACTTAAAAAATTGAGGAGTAACACTCACCCCATAGATTTATCATATATGTAATAACATATATGTTATAAAAGGATTATATATGGACTAAAATTAAGATAACCATTCTGAATTTAGTACATTAAGATGCTCATATGAATTTAATTTCACCAATCCAAAAGTAAACTATTTTTTTCAAAAAGGGAAACCCACTGGGGTATAGTTATTATGTACCATATTAGATATGATGGCTCTCAAGACCCTCATTGGTCATGGAATAATGCCCCACCATTTTTAAATCCAATCATTTACCCAGTATGGTTTATCCAATATAATATAGAAAATAGAAAATCCATATAATTTAATTAGGAATAATGAATCATGGTTTTCATGACTACATATTACATGAATCTTGATAAAATGTATAAACCATCAATAAATAATTAGGGACCTCCAACCTTATTCGATATTATTACCTTTAACCAAAACATTTCCTAAAATATGGATAATTATCAATTAGCTCATACCCATTAAAGAGGTTAACTAACTTCATTAAAACGTCTTGATCAATTTTTTTTAATTATCAATCAACTAGAGCATTTAATCTATAATTCATTATTTAGGCATAATTTATAAAACATCAATAATGTTTACCTATGTTTCTTAATTCTTAATAAACGTGATACACACCATCCTTGTAATACACCAAGATGGATAGAACACAAAATCTATAAAATATAATTCTAGTTCATCCACTTATTTAAATAAAATCTATACAAATAAATGTATAATTCATGATAGTAACACACTTAAAACGAAACGAAACAACACCTATTGTGTTTACCCTCTTAAATATTACTCTAACCACAAAAAATTAAAACCATATCATATATGAATCATTACACCATACTCCTTTATAATATTTCCCAAATAACTAAATGTTTGATAGAAAAAATAAAATAGTGAAATAAAAGTAAGATAAGATAATGATTAAAAACTAACATTACACTAAATGTTATTGAAATCCCATATTTAATTATGATAGATTGATGAGTTGAATGAAAATAACATTTAAATGATAGGGAAAGTTTCTCCCTATGTTGGAAAATAATTAAAATAAAGACCCTAAAAGTGTGTGTTTAAATTTAAATGACAAGAAACCATCCAACATTTTTTATTTAAAAACATGAAAAGAGCATCATTTTACATGACCTGTGTGCGTCACTATGAATAACCAATCATCTAGTATTTCACTATGCCATAACCCATTGGGATACCACACATGTCCAATTCCTTCAAACCTTCTATAATGAATCCCTATTGGTAAGGATGTTAATCCTTTTCAAGTGACATAATTATTCTAATGGAAGGAGATACTCCATCCAAAATCATGAAATTGAGGGATCAGGAAACAACAACAGTTTCACAAATTAAGGAGGAATAATAGGTTGATGGTATTCTCTAATAGGTATATTGAGAATCACATACATATTAAGAGGAAATCCAAAAATAAATTTATAACTCTATATATAGAAAAATGGAAAACTCATGGGTCTATACTAAGGATTTAGTGTCTATTTTCCAAGTGGTATTCCATTAAATTGTTTTTTTATATAAATTAATAATAAACGATATAATTTGGATAGTGAAGAAAAAAAGAGGGAGTAAGAAAAATAATGAATATTATAAGGATAAAATAAAAACATTGTCATCAATAAAATATATTGAGAAGAAAAATAATATCCAATAAGAAACACACATGGATCTAGGTCATTAAACATTCCTTCTACCTATCAATGAACTCAATAGACTTGATCATCCCAAAACCTCAATTAGTGGATGTTCAATCTCTCAATTCACACACCTGTCTCACCTTAGAGAGAAATAGTGATGAATAATTCCCTTTTTTGGTTAGTATCATATAGTAATTTCCCTCCAATGATAAATAATAAGGATGATGTTCAGTATAATGAGTAGACCTCTAGGAAACATCATTGGTTAAATTCCTAAAACTAAATATTCATATAAGACCATCATCACTGAAAGGTTAGGATCACAAAACATTGAGGGATAGGAAAAAAAATAAATTAATTTATAAAAGATAATAATAGAGTATATTAGAAGGAAATTAGGATAATAATAACTCCAAAATAATTCTATCATATTGGAATAAAATAAACTATCTAAAAATTCCATTTTTCGGGCACCCACAAAATACAACTTAGTCCCATCCCTAGGCATAACATGACCCATTTATTCAGAAATAAAATCTGTTTTTATCTTCTAAACTCATCCCATTAGCTTTGAATTACTAGTGTTCTTTCATTATTCTTAGCCTTTTATAACATCTAGAATTTTCCTCCATCAAACACATTGTTCCCATGAAGAACTATTCTCCTTCCTTTCGTAAAAGAACCTAATAAAGAAAATTATAATACAAACTCTTACATACCTCATATAACCTACTTCTAGACTCACAATGTGTTTCAAAATGGAAGATATTCCTTATAAATAGTGAAAACGAGTTCTGTATTCATGAACTACATAAAAAATCATTACATATAGCCAAAGTGATCGATGGATGTGTCTATCGATTTAGCTGTTTATTTGATGTATGTGATTTCTCATGTAAACGATTTTGATCATGTATGTGATTAGGATATTTATTTTTTTATCAAAGTATTCAAATGGTCTCCATTTAACTAAATTTATAAAATATCTAGTAGGTATGATATTTTCATTTAGTCAATATAGGGATTTATCCACGTAGTTGATTCCCTTGATGTAGGTGATTGTGCCACATATGTGATTTCCCATGTAAGTGATTTAATGATGTAACTAGATATGTATATTTATCAAAATTACAATATTGTTGAATCCCTATATGTATCCTTTTAGGATTATGTATCCATGTGTAACCATGTATCTGTTTTGGCTGACATAGCCATTTTCATCCCGCAAAGCTATTTTGTCTGACATTGATGATTTCACCATGAAAGACCCTTAAAAAGTTTGGAGAATGTGAAATCAAAATACCAAATTTGATTTCAATGAAAATAACACAAATAGTTTGTTAAAATATTATATGAGAAATCAATAACTAAACGATGATACTTTTTCTATTGAAAAATCTAACAGGAAGGAATATTTAAAATGAAAACAAGTTTCAGCTGAATTTATGACATATTTTAAAAAAAAATCCATTCAAAACAATAAATATCATTAAAAATAATTTATTTGAACCAAAATATATGTTTAAATGTGTGATAAAATAGTTCCACATCAAACTCCCCCGCACATAGAATATTAAACCCATGGTCAATTTAGTAATATAAATGGTTTGTTGATAATTGATTAAGGGTCAATGAATTTTATCATTCCTATGAGAACACCTAATAATCTACTTTAATAAATTTTTATTCATCCAATGTGATTTCATCACACTACCCCACTTTAATAAAATCTCAAATCCAAGTTACAAGATAAAATACTAGAGTTTCCTAAGAAGAATAAGATCTTTGACAAAATTAACAAACTATTCCACTCTCCCCTGGTTTCCTCCAACCATGACTTCACATCCCAAATTATTGATACAACTAAAATTATTTTCTTACAAATTAATTTCTGCCATGTTTATTTAGGTTCAATATTTCCCTCACTATCATGAGTTCATTTTTGAAAAGTTTATATTATTTTAATTTTTTCTAGGCATGAATTTTTTCATATAACTATGTATAACAATTATTTATTTGGATTTATTTATAGAAAATCACCCACTAACCTTGATTTAGATTCTCACCATTGGATCCCAATATCCCATGTTACTTTAGATTCGAAATATTTATAATACTCTTGATTGGGTTTTCTACCTCTGAAATCACATTATACCCATGCTCAGTAGCTTATATCATGTTGATTTTAAATAATAACCAATTTATTATAACAATGACCCAAGATTCTAACAAATAGAAAATATTTTTCATTATTAACATCACACATTTCAATAAATATAGCAGACAAAAGCCCTCAGAAATCACTCAATGGTCACAACATCATACTCAATGAAATTCCTCAATAAATTCACGTAATTTTCTCAGGATAAACATATTGAGTTGTTATTTTTTAAAACTATTAATATAGGGAACTTCTATTTATATTGAATAAGAACTTTTTTAATTTCTCAAAAATTGGGGGGAAGGGGTATCTAGAGGAACTGAAGTACAACATGGGAAAACAATGTATCCTCTCTCCCAAATATATATCCCAACATTGTACCTAATGTTGAATCCTAATTTTAGAGACAATCCAAATAAATAGTGATATAAAAAATTGGTTTTTAATGGAATAAAATGAGGATTTGTATGAATGTTCAATACAACACTATTTAAAAAATTCTAATTAAATCTATTGAAATTGTGGTTTTGTATATATATTTTTGAAATTTCAATCGATACTCGTTTAAATAAAAATAAAATAACATGGAATATTATATCAAATAGAAAAATGATAAAAAAAAGGTATTTGAATTTTAATGTAGAGGCATGTCAAGGGAACTATCCACATTTGAAAATCAATTTAAATTGATTCTTCAATAATATCAATATTAGGAAAATAGGAAACCAATAATGAAAAACAGACTCATATATGTTTTTTTAAAAACATTATTGTGTTATTAACCCACACATATTTTATGAGATTTAAAATTAATTATACGGTAGAATTAAATTCTAAACTCCCATTGTGTAGTAGAGTTTTGTGAATTTTATAATGTTAGATAGATACTCCGTATATTTTATTTCATCAAGAGTCATGTATTCCATGTTATAGTTCATAAAACTTGAAAACATATTTACATTAGAGTTAAAATTTTGAAATTAAAAAGTTTAATGAAATAATATATAGAGGTAGGGAATGTTGATCTAGTGTACATTAGCTTATATCTCCTTTTTCTTCAATTGAATACCACATGGTATCATAACATGATTATTTTTCTATGAGGTAAATCACAAAATTAAAAAAAACACAAAATTTAAATGAATCTGGATACAAAAAACGACAAGGATAATCATGGTATAACTTCCAAAGGTATGATGTGTTTTTACTATCCATTGTTAGATAGTCATTGGCTCAACCAAAATCTAATGGTGTATGTGGTTTAACCCTTAATAACTACCAGAAATTATACATTCCAAACCTCAGTCATCAAGAATTTTTTGATTTCCCCAATATAATATTATTTAAAGTCCCACTCCATGAGAGTAAACCAATTATGGAGTATGTGAGGGTAAATAATAGTGGATGAAGAATGCCTATCTTCTACGATTTGTGGTTTCAAATGCGTAGGTAGTAGGAAATAAAATATAGAATTGTATTTTTCTTAGAGTTCAGTCAAATATTTTATTTATTCATGAATAAAAAATATATCTATACCCTATTTTGATCATTTAATAATCTCTAACACCACGTCTTCTATAAGAGGTCTCATATTGGAATCTATATAAAAAATGAGGGTTCCATATATTAATCGGCATGTGAAAATTCAAGTTCCTTATGAATCTAGAGGGAATAAAAAAACTATATCATAAATACATAAAATGGGATAAATTAAATTTTAATTATATTTCACATAGTTATTGTTAGATAAAAACGTCGTTTGGTCATTTAATTTTCCTACTACCTATATCAATTCAGTTTTCTCTTCTTGTTGAAGGAAGAGCGATCCTAGATGTATATCTAAGGTAGTAGAAGGTTATTCAAGATCTTTGAACTCACTTAAACCCAATAAACCATTTCTAAAAAATTTATAGGAATTTTTTCTTCTTGGGGAACCTCTCCTACCTAAAACCTATGGAAAATGTGAGAAAAATGTTTATTTTATTTTGATATGGTTTTGAAAACAGGTAACCTAAGTTCTTTTTAAAATTAAATAAGAACAAGGACATCATCCCTAATAAAAATTTCAAATATTTTTTAATTCTATATAAATGGAAGTCTACATGGTCATATCACTAATGTATAGGTCTCATTATTTTTTTAGTTTTTCTCTTTTTTAGTTATTATGGTTTCTTTGGAAAATGAAAACCCCACTAAAACATATATTGAATCCCTATAATGTTGAAAATTGATGAGTGTTTCTTTGTCAGGGGGATGGCTGAAAAGACACTAATGACCCTAAATATTTATTAATTCCTACCATAGGGGTTTATCTCAATGATATGGTGTAGAATATCCCATTGATATTCCGAAAACAATATTTTTATATATGTTTTCTGAAAAATAAACCAAATGTTCAATTCCAAAATAGATGGATTGCGGACCAATAAAAATTATTTAATGATAATCCATAAATAGAAACATAATTTTATGACATTAAGCATAAAATGATGTGTTATAAATAAATGTGCCCATATCCAGTTTGATCCAATCATCTTCTTCCTATCATTGACCTAAAATGGACTATATAATCTAATATCCTAAATTAGTGGATGCTCGATCTATCATTTCACATACCTCTCTCACCAATGAGTGAAAGAGTGATGAATAATTAACATTAGGGGATCGACTCCTGCTTCACCACTTAAGAATTATTCATTTGTGAATGGTTAATAAGAAAGATAATGTTTATCATGATAAATCAACCAACAAGAAACATCATATTTTCACTTCCTGAAACTGTTTTTACACATTATTCCTTTAACGCTGAGGGATTTAGATAAAAACACATTAAGGTAAAAGAATAAATAGAATCATTTATTTAAAAAAGAAAAACAAATTATACAGTACAAAGATCCTAGGAGAATAAGCACTAAAAAATATGTCACACATCTTGGAATAACAAAAATGATATATATATTCCCATATATGGGAAACCAAAAAATACATATGAGTCTCATATCCATAAACAACTCGCCCTATTTCATTGAATATCTCCTCCTTTTTTCTCTATATCTCTCATCCCCTTAGCTTGATAGACTAATCATTGCTTGCATATTCATTACCTCTAAATACCTCTCTCATTTTACTTCGTATTCCCATTTATCACAAACTATAACTCTCCTCATTCCTTTCTGATATCACATGATTTCATATAGAAGAATAGAAACTCCACCATACCTAATCAAATCTGTAGTTGGCTTCCAAGTATAATTTCAAATGGAATATGATTCCACCATTCAGTAAACATGACCTCCATTATCATGAACAATGTAACAAAATATGGCTTGGTATCCAATTGAATCAATGAATTTTTTATCAATGTAGTCATTTTTTCTAATGTACGTGATATACTCAAATGATGATTTTGTTCATGTAATTGATTATTCAATGTATGTTATTATAAAATATCCAAATATTATCAAAGTAGATAAATTTCCAATGCATCCATTTGGGAAAATATATCTATTTGGTCGACATAATAATTTATACATTTAGCCAATTCCCATGATGTACGAAAATTGTGCTATGATTTTATTTTACCATTTAAGGGATTGGATGACGTAGCTGAAAGTGTTGACATATATAATACTCAATGTTGTAAAATACCTTAATATAGAAATTTATTCTAACATAACCAAATGTATCATTTTATTAGTATTAGTTAATGTATATTTTTTCGGTCGATGTAGTTGTTTTGTCTGGTGTAGTACATTTCAACATGAATGGCCGTAAAAATACAGATTTATAGTGCACATGAAATCTAAAAACTAAAATTATTTTTAATGAAAATAAAATTAATTTTTTATTCAATAATTATATAAGATTTAAATAACCAAAAAAAAATTTCCCATGGAAAAATAAAACATTAATGAATATTATCAATATAAATAAGATTAAATCCAATTTGTTCCATATTCTATGAATCTATATTAAAAATAAGACATTTAATTAAAAATAATTTATTTATCAAAAAATAGACATCAAAAAGCATTTTTAAAATGGTGACACATAATATTTTCATTATTCAGTCACTATGGTCCACGTAATGTTAAATATATGATATAGGTTGGACCTAACTTCATAGAAACAAATGGCTAAGTAAATTTTTCATAGTTCACTGACTTTAATTGTTGGGTTCCAATTGTAAGAGAGAAAATATAATCACTAAAGATTAATTGTGGTTCATCCCAAAATTTACGATGGTGGATGAATAAAATGATTTTATATTAAATACTATAATTATGTAAGTCCACATGAACATTTTATATAATGGGATTAAGAGATTAAAAGGAAATAATTATTTAATTTTTTACCATGAAAAAAATGACTGAAATTCATGAATATTATCACTATAATTGAATGGATGTAATGTTTCTCATGTATATATACAATTCAAGTTTTAAAAATGTAAAAAATTATTTCCAACATTCATATATTTTATTATTTCAACTAATCGTTATTATTTTTGGGATTTTCGTTTTCAATTATGTGTGAGAGTGATTGAACTAGTGTAATGAGTATGGTGAAAATTCCTTATATCTTCTCATACCCCAATATCAAGGGACTCTATCTGGATGATCTAATTTTTTATATGGAATGTTTCAACCGATTTATCTATTCCTTGGGATCAAACATTGTGTAGGATTCCCAACATATGGTATTTGAGTCAGGTTTAGTTTCCTCTAATCCATAAAATTTGTGGCAGATCATGTAAACATTAATCTCATGAAATGATATTAAATGAATTAAAATGGGATTTTATTATAATTTAAATGTATAGAATATGATGAAGTTAGTACATGGATATATAATTTCAATAAGTAATAATTTTTTTCATGGTGAAGGTAGATATATGGTATTATTATTAAGAAGGACCAACTTTTTCCATTGGGAGATATTAATGTTCTCTATTCTTATTTAATAGGACACATATGCTATATTTGATAAGTAACAACTGGTGATATCATTAAATAAAAAATATAAATATATTTATAGGAATGTGTTCTATCTGATTAGAATTTTTTGGCATGGAATTTGGTCAATAAAATCTAATAAAGACCACTACATAGTGGATAAACGATATATCTAATTTGATTGAAAATATGATGGAATTTGACAGAGTATTCATGATTTGGTTTTTCTTCATAATATGGGTTTTTAAAATGAATACTATTAGAATATCATGTAGACTACTTCATAAATATTTAAGGGAATCATGAATAAGTGAGAGAGGATAATCAACACAAATAAGTAGTCAGAATAAACAATCTAAATATAAAACTTGATAGGGGAGTGGGGGAAATTAATTAGCAATTCTCTTTCATGATTTTTGTGTGGTAAGAGAGTTAATATTCCGATATATTATAGATATCATAAGGAAGTGCCTATATTGTTATTATAATGGATTTAAAATCACAAAACTATAAACGAGGGAGAAAAAAACTTATTTCTTAGCATCAACATTCTAATTTATTCATAGATGATTGATTCTGGAGAATCATTTCATTCAATAATATAGAATTGATGAGGTGTAAATTATTTATCTACAATTTTTTGATAATTGAATCTAGTAGATGATAAAGTATTGAAATTTATAGGGAATGGGATATCAATATATGAATGAAGAATAAAATCTCTATGAATATTGATGAAGTGAGGAACAACCCATGGCTATGGAAGAACACAATTTCCACCATCATCAAGAAAATGTAATCTATAGTAAATTATTTTATAATAAGACATAGAAGGTGACTCTGAGATCAATGGTATTAGAATGAAGAGTATTGGATGTTAACATATATCTTATTATAAAATCAAATAGAATGGTAATTTATTGAGAAAAAATATAACATGGTTTGGAGTTTTGCATTTAATACTAGGATTTCTTAGTGAGAAAAAATAAGGTTCTATGGGATGAATCCATGATGAATCATGATCACCATGACTCTGAATGTTATGTGATTTTTATACATGGGAATAAAAATATGGATTTATTAATTATTAACAGACTAAATAATTGGGACCAAATATCAGACTTCGTTTACATGGATATTTAGAGGACTATTCTATTCCAATATCAAATCGGGGTACTTTACATTGTGACATTCATTTATAATGATACTAATAATGTATGGGTTTGTATCAAATTTATATGTTTTATTTCATTGAATAATTCATTCAATGTTAAGATACAAGGGTTAGGGTGACAAGAATAAAGTTAAAAATGATATATTAATAAAAAGGTGGTGTGTATATTTTGAAGAATATATATTTACTTCTATAAGAAAAAGTGATTTTTAGTAGATATTTATACCTGGTACATTATAACCCAAAGGTGGAATCAAATTTAATTATCTAGATCCAAACAGAAAATGAATGAATTATCCAGGTACCCATTGGAATTACCAAGTATGTTTATGAAAAATTAGTGAACATGAAACAATATATTGTCAATATATTTCTATCATTTCCATTTTCATATGAAGTAATAGAGTATATATGGTTTATTAATTAACTATATTATAACTAAATTTATGTTTACAAGAACATTTATTATATCCATGTACATTATATGGAATGATAAACACATGATGGAAAATTTAATGAATTATTCATTGTTTTATATAGATATAAAAAATTAATTAACTATAAAATAATGATAAGTTCTGATCTATATGAAGTTGAGATATTATCTTAAATGATAATGTTATATGGATAAAAAAGAAACATATAAAATTGAATTGACTGATGGAATAAAATTTTCGATTCCATGATAATCTGATTTGGGATACCATATGGGAACAATTTCAAATGATTTCAGATTGAAATGTAGGGTCTCCATATGTTTGACCATATAAATATATCCATCAATAATATATTTATTGTGTATTTTAATGTAAATACCTAGAGGTTTTAGAATTATCACATGGTTATCCATATGATAGATCAATATAATATACAGTACAAAGAAGATATCAGTCGTAAACTATAGTGTGGATATCTTCAAGGGTCATGAAATTAGTAAAAATATTTAGGATAGAGAAGATTTTATTGATTTTAATGAATGATGGAGAACAAGAATGTGTTCAAGTGTGTACCTTTCTTAATTACTCTAAAAATATGGATTATATGATGAAATAATAAATATTTTTCATGATTACCATTTAATCATGGGATGTGAATAATATACCACTAAGAAAAATTTAAATTTAGAATAAGTTGGTTTTTAGATTGAAGGATGATGTTTATGGAAGTAAGTGATATGGGTAATTACTTTTAGTTAATGAATTTCTAGAAAAAGTTTTTTAATTAGTTCTATAAAATATTCTCACCATAAGATAATAATTTTTCATCCAAATGGTGTCAATTATAGTATCATCTGACCGTATACACCATGAGAGAATTTATGTCAATAACTATCCTTTAATATAATTTTGTGGAATACATTTACATTCTACAGTTGATAGTTTCTGAAGACAACAATAATAAATTATTATAGTGAAATCCTATAAAAAGGCTCTTTTTCATGAAGTGAGGGATATAGTAGTTATATCTCAAGTTTAATGTAATTAGAAATGATCTGTTTTTTCTATAGTTTCATGTAGATATATTTTTTTACTCAAAGACATCGAATGATGAGTAATTCATCATTTTTATCATGTATATAAAAGATATTTTTTATCTCATCGAATTTTTGATATGATTAAAAAGATAATGTTGGATT
Source organism: Viscum album (assembly GCA_963277665.1). Classification (NCBI taxonomy): domain Eukaryota; kingdom Viridiplantae; phylum Streptophyta; class Magnoliopsida; order Santalales; family Viscaceae; genus Viscum; species Viscum album. The sequence continues at coordinate 597,372,225 of OY728135.1, read as the reverse complement.
TATCAATGAATGTTATGATAAAATATCATGGAGAATCCAAAATTATTGTTGTAGTGAATATTAAGAGACAAAGTAAATTTTTTCCATTACTGTTATCCCATAAAGACTTCATCTATATATTCATTGAGAGGACTGGGATAAAGGTATTCAAGATTTTTTCAAAATAAGTTTCTAGAAAAAACTTATTTCTACGGACATGAATTTTAAAATTCAAGAGTATTTTGGTCGCATGTTGAATATTTTATTAGCATCACCTGTAGAATATTAGATGTATTCTATTCGATGTACTGAACAATAAATTTATTTCACTATGGTAGTTATGATCCAATTAATGTCAAATATAAAAAGAGAATACAAAACTGTTTTGAAATGAATTATTTTCTTAAAGAATGGATTATAATAAACAGCCTTTGACTTAGAAAAAAGGATAAATGTTTAGGTTAAAAGAATGATTTATTCATTGAGTATTTAGATACCCATAAGAGTAAAAAATATTTTGGGCCTACCAATGTATGAACTATATATAGTTGAATATAGGGGTTACAATAGATTGTTACTTTGTCTAAAAAGAATGAATAATATGTTCAAAAATGAATTTTATAGTGGAATGATTTATTTTCTGTACTTTTTTTTGAAAATGTAAGATTCACGGGGGTGGAGTGTTATTCAATGATTGTTATAGTGTGATTCACATATCATAAAAGATGATGTATCATGTAATTATAAAACACAGAAACTATATATTACTATTATTTTATTAATTTATATATAAAAACATGTTGGGTTTTCAAACATTATTTTGGATGAGAAATATTTCATTAAAGTTCACCAATACTATAGTCTATGTGTTTTTAAGAAAACAATGTTCCTCGGTTGGACCTAGGTAAAAATATTTTAGTAGAGTTAACTAATGTCTATTTTCTATGGAGGACAAAGAAATTCCCTTACTTTCAGAGTGTCTATATTTTGTTCATAAAAATGTATTTAATTGGGATATTATTTGGTTGTGAATCTTGTTAATGTGACAAACACATTTTACTAGAAGGATTCACTTGGATCCATAAAACAATATTAATTGTTTTCGCATTGGAAATGATATTACTAAAAGATACGGGTTGATTCAGAGATGGTATTTTTTATCAGAAACAGAATTAGTCAGTCTCAGTGGTTTTGATGGAGTTAAAAAAACTAAAAAGCATTCCTTAAAGTCCTGAAACAATGGAAAATATAACCATTTCACTATTTACTAGATACAATGGTCTAGTACCGATTAAATTAGGAAACTGATAAACAACATGGTTTAATGATAGGTTATCCATGAATTTTTTATAGTTGTTAAAATTGAAAATAGTATGGTTCATAATACACATAATTTTATCCACATGTACTCATTATATGGTTTGATCAATATATTACTTATAATGAATGCTTTGATTTTCTTACATGAAAAAATGAATTTCAATCCATATATCATCATATTACAATGGGACTAATTTTGTATCCTTCTCATTGATGTGGGTTAATGTCCAAATAAAATAATTAAAAGTGTTAAAATTTAATAATTTTGTTTTTCTAAAATGGGTTTTTGTGAGTTTATAATTTTAGTGAGTCTGTGAATAGTTGACCTATTATAAGGTTTAGGGTTAATGTTAATCCAATTTTATAATAAACCATTGTTGAGGGAGTATATATAGAGTTTATTTTTTTCCAAAATGTGTATCATCTAATGGATATATGTCTAATGGTTACATAATATGTAGTTTTTCTAAGAGAATGATCCCTTTTTAACTGACTACATAGAGACATGATATGATACTACATCATCAATAAAATCTATATCATAACTCATCCAGTGTGTAATGGTCCTTACACTTAAATATATCCACCTATGAAACCCCATTTGGTTGTATCATGATACATCACTTCTCTTTATCATTTTAACCTTATGAAGTATATAAGAAATTGTCTTGAAAATTTTAAAATAATATAGACCCCAATGAAACTCTTATACAACACCAATCATGGTGTGACTCTTTTGTTGCGGCACAATACCTTAAAATTTAGAATCACCCCCCCCCCCCCCCATGACACAAACCATTGGTTGTGGTCTCACACATCCTAGAATACATATTTTCATTCTCCCAAAAAATTCCATGAAATATATATATATATATATATATATATATATATATATAACCCACATTTATTATTAAAAAAATAAATCTCAAAATATACCCACCATGCTAACAAAAAAACTAGTCGTGGATTTATCTTACTCCTCCAAAAAAATATGTAATAGGTACACCCTTACCATACTACAATACCCAATTAATCCCTTGATACATCTATTGGGCCACTTAAAACTTTAGAAAAACAATCTACAGTCATTTCAACAATCAAATTTTTTATTTGAAACCCAATTATCAATCATTCCAATTAATTGAAGAAAATTTGAATTTCACCTAATTTCACCAGCTCATAAAAACATGCTTCATTATATTCCCCCCACAATGAAACATATTATCTCCAATAAGTTTCATTAATAATCATATGTGAACCATTATTGTCATAAACCCCTAATCCATGAAAAAAATTATATCTTCCACCAGTTATTGTCATATAAACGGTACAACTGAACCATATATATAGCTAAAAACCAATGAAAATTTAATTATACCTCATAATAATATCATTAATTCCTTTAATTACACACTTGATTCTATTTAAATTTTCATTTTTAATCAATCACAAAATAACACTGCAAAAACCTACCCTTTTCTACCATTACTGAAAACTTGTTGGACCATGGATCTTCTAGCCAATTAATTTTCACAAAATACAAATGGAATCACTACTCTTAGTGGGAATTTTTAATTCTCAAACTACATATAACATACACCTTCATCAATCCTCATTGATCTTGATTAAACTATGACTCACTCAATACTACACCAGTGCATTTCTGGATTATTCTCACTAAAAAATGTAGTATAACTCTTGAGACAGTACCCATAACATGAATAACATACCTATTATGAAAGATATTTTACTCTCTCATGACTACTAAAAATATATACACCTTTTTTTTAACTATTTAATTTCATAATAATTCCTACAAGGTCAATCCACCTTACCATAATCCACATTGTGTACCTATAATTTACCAATGATAATTAATCTATCGGTCCTCATAATATGATACACACATTTGGGTATTTTCTAATCATTTACCATAACTTGTTCACATATATCCAGGAGCTAAAATACAACTATTACTACATTTGAATTAGTTAAACTTTAAATACACCCTTGATGTTAACTAAAAAAATTGGTTTCATGTGCACTGAAAATCCATGGTGTGCTCCCCGATGTAGGATTTCCCTTTTAACAAATCTACGAGCATGATCATTCCTAAAACCAAGAATTATCCAAGCACATACACTCACATGAAATTATCATATTTTTATAATATGTTAAATCTAGAACCCCACTACATGGTTCAAGGATACATATACTCCACACACTACAACATTATAACAATATTGATAATCCACCACTATAGACCGGGTCTAATTGGATGTAACTATTAGTATGTGAAATTTCCCATCAAACCATGATTCAAATATTTTATCCCAATAAAGAAACAATATATTCCCATAAGAACCTCCCAATTTATCATTTACCCCACCCACCATAGCTGAGGCACTCTCATAATTTATTATTCATCACATTGATATATTCATCCACATAGTGTCTCGTAAAATTCCTTAATCATCATGCCACATTTTGTATTTTCACAAAAGATCACAAAACATACCTAATATTATTCTTCCATTTGAAAATAAAAATATATTTATGCCCAATCATTGATTTCTCCCTCTCTCTATGAGGAATTCAACTCACACAGAATTCATATAATGCTACAATAGATTTTTTTCATTGAAATCACACATGAACATACCACCTTTTTATCCCTTGCACTAAAAAAACATTATATCATAAAGGGTCAACATCCCTTTTCTAATTATCAATCACAAAATTTTTATCATATCATTACATTAACATATCATATTTGGTTACAAATAAAGTTTCATTTCTCACTAAAGTCTTCCATCACCCCATATCTTACATCCATTAATTCTTAGGAAAGATGAATTTTAGACCTCCATATAATATATAGTAACCTCTCAGGGTCTAACCTCCAATTTGATATCAATGAAACCAACCCATACATATAATAATGACATACAACATACACAAAGAAGGTTTAATATGAAACAAATATGTATTTATTTTGTTATCATGACCTCACACTCAAATTAAAGTAAAATCCAAAATATAGTAATTATATCCTGAGATGTTCCCAAAACCCAATAAATGGAATGAAACACATTCCTTCATGTTCTAATAATTCGTTAATTAAATTTCATAATCACCATAATCAGTCAACATTTAGTTTAAGTAAATCCACCCACCACATATTTTAAAATAAATATCACCATTATTACATTTTAAATAGTGTTTTCATCAAACCAATCTCACAATTATTCTTAACAATGTAGCATCCCTGAAACCCCAATCATATATCCAATTCTAAAATCATAGACCTTATATTTTATAATTTGATAATAATAAATATATATAATTTTTTCCATACAAAACCTAAAAAATTTGAAAGATATTTAGACCAATTACATACCCTATGATTTTTAGGTATAGGTTTTTTGAGAATGAAGAAAAACACTTACATAATAACATGGATAAATAAACAAATGGTTCATAATTATCAACATTATCCCCATTATTATTTTTACATATAGTAAAATTCTTAGGTATAACATTATTAAATCCATTAATCACATCCTAAGGAAAGGAAACATGAGAAGGGTATGCTAAAATTATTAGTAAGGGAAAACATAACCATTACTTATGTAATTTCATTACTGATCACATGATGATATTAAGGGGATGATTACATACCCAAAGTGAATGTACATAAGTTAATTCATACCCATGAACACATATAAGATCAAAATGAAAATTGGAAAAAGGTTTTAAAATTGTAATAGTGATAGGAATAAATAATCATAAACTCATTGAAAGAATAACCAAAATGTGTTGGTATCCTAGAAATTTTCATATGACTCAGACATAGGATAAAGAATAAATGTTATATGTAAAGTAACAATCATTTATAAACATGGATTAATCATCACAATTATAATTGGATTTACCATCATGGTTACAATTTTGATAACCATCATAGTTATACATGGAATGACCATTATTGTCATCTTCTAAAATAATTAATTCCCAATGAATTGGAGGGATATCAAGGACCCTCCCATCCTTGGTTTATAATATAACCACCCATCATCATAATCAATTTACAAGAATCATATTGGGAATAAATTTTAATGATATTTCATTTAATCATACAACTTAAAGAATATACCATTATTTGATTCATGAAAAAAATAACCATTGCAAAAGAAATGGGTTCCAGGAAAATATATTTGAAACAATAAAAAATCATCTACAGAATTAATTATGATGGTATCATTAAAAAATATCCCATTGGGATAATGAATAATATCAATGGATTTCAGCATCGATGAATGGAAATACAATTAAAAGGTCATGAAAAATATTCACAGGGAAAATACTGATTTCACATTGTAAATAACTATTAAAAAATAAAAAGTCATAAAATATCAATGTATTTTGTAATTGATGAATAGAAATACAATTAAAAGGTCATGAAAAATATTCACAGGGAAAATACCGATTTCACATTGAAAATTTATTTTAAAAAATAAAAAATCATAAAATATTATGAAAACTTTTTCATTGAAACAATCCATTTATAATTAGAAATGTATATTCAATGAAAAAACTAGTCTTGATGATGGAAAATAATTCATGTTGTATACAATAAAAACAAACATTTTTTCTATCATTTTTTAAAAGTTGTATAAAGATACTCATTTAGAAAATTGAGGATATTTTTTAACACATTTTAAATGAAGGTAAAAAACCATGTCAAATAGAGTTAGGAAATAAATTATATTTATAAATAAACAATTTTCAAATAATTTTAGACAACATGTAGATGGAAGGAAAATAATCCTTTTCTAAAAAAAGATATATGATTTGTGTAACATGAAAACTAGATTCATGATGTTTATTAAATAAATAATAGATGAAATAAACCTTAAACATGTAAAACACAGTCATTAGAAGATGAGAGTAAAATATATGTGGTTAATTAAAATAATAACATATTATTTCCCCATAAAGGAACCTTGAATGTAGAAAATCCAAAAAATAACGTATATTGTAACATAAATAATTTTCCACATCGATACCTTTTCAAAAATAAGACCCATGAAAGGATAGTGTAGAATGATTTTTTAAACATAATTATAAAAAATATATTAATTATATAACAAGTCAAATGAGAAATATATACATCACATAAAATAATAATGGTGCAGATCATAAGTGTATGTCTTAAGGAAAGAGAATTGAGATGAATAACCCCTAAAAAGATCATATCAATGAATTGAGAGTTAATAAATGATGATTTTATATATATAAAACAAATTTTTTAATATATAATAAAATAAAATATATATCAATTCGTAAATAATCATGTAATAACATGATCAATGAAGTAACGTTATAACATATTGAAAGGAAATTTAGTTAAAAATCATATTACCACTTAGTATCTTTCATGTCAATATACATGTGTTTAAATTATTAAATTTTTAAAAATATAACAATAATAATCAATGATTCACTATATAACATTTAATAGGTGAAAAAGTTGTACTAAATAAATAAAATTTATTGCACAACATTATAATATGCCTTAATGAAAGGAAATTGAGATCAAATCCCTTACCTAGAGTCCAAATAGTCCACATATATCCACTATAAAATATATAAAAAACATATATAAATTATTAAACAATTTAATATACACTGATAGGTTTATTAGATAATAATTAAAACACATTATTAATTTAATATAATGACATATTTAATTACTCACTATGTTATTTTCGCATTGATTGTTTTGAGGACATTCAGTTCTTATTTTCAATACAAATTTTGTGTGTTACCCACTATTAAAATGGTCAATTTTTTACATTATATATAGAATAATAATCGTGAAATATATATCATTTTTATACATAAATTATACATTTATAAAAAATTATGAAATATAGTTATGAAAATTGAACTACATTATAATCATGGAGATGGTATATTGTATGTAAACATGAGAAATGTTTCTATCATTCAATGATAATTAATGAGTGAAGTTAAGTGTTATATTATATTTATATAGTGATAATTATATCATAAATTCCATATTATTTCATTTATTACAATTATATACATCATCCTTGTGATGCAGTGATGAAAAATGAATCAGATCGCTTCTTGGAGTTAATTGCTCACCTGTATGCATGAACCACATTGTCATTTATAAATAGATTAAATGGTAAGAAATTATATTATATATTAACTTATAATAATTATAAATATTTCATAAATATCACATCTAAAAATTAAATTCATCTTTATAACAATTTGGGAGAGGTGGTTGTGTAAAATGATTGATACCGGTTCATGAGGTGGTAGTATATTGTACCCACAAACTATTGTATCATATACATTTTTATAGAAGTGGAGATGGATATATTTTTTTTAATTAACATAAAAATTTCTTTTTATATGGAATTAACTAGTTATTTTTTTCATCATTTCTGTATAACATTTGAATTTAGAAGAAGAAGAAATAATAAAACTCTAAGTTAAGATCTATGCTTCTTAATCACACAACCTCTTTTTCATTAAAACTTTAGTTCTCTAAGGATGGTATCTGATATATATATACCAATATTAGGTATTTCCAACTTACACGTGTCACACTCCCATTATTCCCCTCCTATTTTCCCTTACGTGCCATTTCACCTTTCATCCACGTCGCCCCTCTCCCGTATTGTACCAATTTATTCATCTGCCTCCCTCTCCCGATTCCGCTGATTTTATCACCCATCATGAACTATACTCCCCTGAAACCCTCACCTCCATCATCCTTGCTTTCACAGTCAATCCACAGTTGGTCGACCTCAGTCTCCGACGTCCTCCTTATACAGGTTTCTACTCTACGCTCAACCCTTTTCCTTATGTTGATCGTGATCGGTATTGTGTTCTTCTCATCCATGGGTTTACGAAATATCTCGACTCAGGCATCGCTTAGGGTTCTCAGTATTTATTTCTACTCTCGCATATCCGGGACTGATTATCCTCATGTAAGGTTCTCACTCTCTGGAACTCCTCCTGGAAATCCCCCCTCAATATTCTTTGGTTATGTTCCCTCTTTCTTTTTCTCCTCATGAAAACTACCGTCGAATCATCCTCAGTGTTTGATTCCTATATATAACAGCTACATCCTTCCAATAAACATAATACCTTCTTTAATAGATTCGATTTCAGCACCGGTGTTTTCCTCCAACTCCTCCTCCCGACCTATATTTCCCGCAAAACCATACCTACACCGGGATCCCGCTATAGGTTCATGCAGAACAATGCATGAATCATTCTAATTGCAATCAATGATACATTGAAACGTGTAATACTCATTTATCTCTACAAACTCTTGGTCTTTCAATATTCAATCTATTCCTGATATTATCTATTGATGCATACTGAATTTTTTGATTTTTTATGTTCTTTGATGTCAACTTACTTGGATTTTTATCTTTTTGTGGTTTTCAATGTCTGGATTATATTGATTTCGAGAGATGTGTTCACATCTAATATCCAGTTTTCTCATGGGAAATTGTTGGTTTATATAAAACTAGTACTTGGAGATTCCACTAGGAGTGTCACTTCATTCTATGAATTCTCATTAAATCATCATGATTGTTTAGTTTATTGAGAATTTATCTGGTAGAAACCTCTCTTTTATTTGTTCCTATTTTATTTTCTAAATTCATAATTGATTTTTTGATTTGTTATTTCTCAGTTTTCAAATAAATGGGATTTGATCCTTCTTCAGGATTCTATTTTTTGGATTTAGTTGAATTTAAATGTTGTGATGTCATTTTCTATTTGTGTTGATCAAAATTTCAACATGACATTGTATATCTATTTGCAATTTACCCAACCATATTTTTTTACACATCCAATATGCTTTTCATTGTTATTGATGAGGGGTATTCTCTTATTTTATAGGACATTCAAATTGGTTCTCTATCTCAGTTTTTATAACACACAAGGTTTTTTTAATTTCTTATATTGTTTATAAATGTCACTTTTTGACCTAGAGGGATAATTTCTCTTAGAAGTGCATTTTATGTCTTTTATGCCTGATAGTTTTAAACCTGATAGTAACATGCATGGAATAATAACCTGAAAATAAATCTGCTTTTTCAGGTTGTAATTATACATTAATATTTTGATAATACCAAGGTTGTGAAAGTATATTTATTTTACTTTCCTCTGTTTAGGTCTTATATGTTCTCCTAAAGAACCTTGTCCTTAATTCCTTCGTGATTCACTATTCCAGGGAGCTATGTTGGTAAAAAACATTGCTGGCATGGAGCCTTCTGCACTTGGTTTGGATACTTTATCATAAGAAATATTTTCTTTTCTTGATTGTAGCTATAGTTACCATTGAATGCTACTCAAGTATTAATTCTTTATAAAAACTATATTAGGGGACAAAAATCATAATAGTACATATAATTTGGCAATAGTGTACGATGTAGAAGAGTCTCTTTACTAGTTACTGCTTTTTTAAAGTTTCTTGAGTTTATTATATCACAAAATTTATTAATTTGACATGTGTTTTATTACATTTTTATGAAGCATAAAAGCAGAGAAGGTGGTCATAATTACAAACCACTTATTAATGGTAAGTACTTTGTTTAACTAGTTTTGCTTCCCAAAATTAATGAATCAAAAGAGTGTAACTCTCAGGCTCTAACTGAATTAACAGAATTTAATCATCGCAGATATTTAAAAATATTGAGTTAATATGTTTTTATCAATGAATAATCCTTTTTCATTTCAATTAAATCTTTATGATCGAATGTTTCAAATCCACAATCATCTTTTATTTAGTGTAGGTATATTAAAACCCTAAAATTTTAGGAATTCTAGATGTTTTTCTATTTCAAACCTATCTGATTAATGTTCTATTTTTATCCTTACAACTATTAAAGATCATTTTGTGCTTCAATTATTTCAGTTGTCAATGTCACTTTCTACTAAATCATTAAGTTCAATTCTTTTCTGGAAAAAATCAAGGAGTGGGTGGTACATTAATAATCTTTCATGTTCATGAGATAAGTAAATTTTCATAAATTTTTTTCCCTTAGTTCTTTTAATTCATGTCTCATCCAATTACACCTTCCCTCTTCCATCTATTAACAGGTACACTGAATTTGGAGGGACTCTTCCTTTCCAGCCTACTGAAAAATGTGCTGTCCAAAATTGATCAAATAAATAGATTAGGGATCGGGGAGATAATATGAAGACATATTAATAAGATACTCAAGTTTTTCATAGGGGAGCTTCTACGGTGCATCATTCATTGAATTCTTGAGTTTTTTTCATTCATAATTTCACTTTTGATTCATCTTCTTTGTAATAGAATATGATTTGATAATGCATTCATAGTATACAATTCTTATTCAGATACTCCATCCACCCCTTCCCTAATTCATCTCAGACATCATTTCTTCAACAATATTCTTTATGCTTATATTCTCTAATTTTGTGGGTATATTCATTAAAAATATTGTGTTTTATGTTTTTCCCATCTATTCTAGATAAACCAGGATAAAAATGATATTGTTCATATGATTGGGATTAATTATTTCTGAATGATCAATCATATAATATTTTTTAAATATTTATTTTTGAAACTATGCAGTTTATCTTCATACTGGGTTCTATGGAAATGTTGAAATATGTGATGGTGTTGGCGGATCTAGAGGTGTCGCTTAAGGGTGTTTCAACTTAAATTCATAACACAGTCACGGGGCCTGCAACATATGTATTTCATCCGAGAGATGTTCTTTTAATAACATTGTATTCTCCCCTCGGTGATCTACTCTTCTTTCATTTCTCTTACCTTTTTTGATTGACATTAAATGGCCCAGTTTCCCTGAAGTGACTCTTTTTCTGCTTCTACAAAGTGCATAATTAATATTTTGTTACATACTATGTTTTGATGATTACTTGTGCTATAGATGTCAAATTGGGGTGATCTTTACTAGGATGGAAATCTTATAAGATTATCTAAAACAATCATATATGCATAAAAGTCTGGGTCGATCATTTTGGATATCAATTTTTTGGCCCAAAGTTGTTGTACTTTTATTGCTATAGAATTAGCTTTTATTTCTTTTATTATTTTAACAGTTTTGACTATGTTTATTTCAGATTTTATGTATAGATATATAAAAAATAATTTGATCAATCAACTGGATGGTTATGGTGTCCTAAACCACCAGGTTCCCCTTAGGATCCTACCGGCGCCCCTATAGGACATGCTAGGAAGTAGGTTCTTTTATTGATCACACCAGTAACCTGGAAAAATATTGTTGGAGGTTAATATGAAGTTAGTTATACTAACATGAATTTATGATAAATGGTTTGAATTTCCTAGTCATACAGATGGAATATTAAGGGGGTATTCTACATGTCTATCGTTTGAAGACTATTATTGGTCAGCTACATACCCCAGTAGATTTGGTTGTTGTAGATTCATGATGGATTTATGTTAACATCTTGAATGGTAATATATTGTTTCCCTTAATTGTTTTCAATAGACATAAATATCCATGGTTCTTTGAAGATTCTCTATATTGGTGATCTCCCACAAGCTCAGATGTTTGATTTATTTATTTCTCGAGATTTTACATTTGATTTCCTTTATCCCTCTTCCTACTTTTTCAGCAAGTTGAATTTATAAACATCAAAAATTCTCCGATGTTTGTTGACTGACATTAGCGGACCAATTTCCTCGAAGTGACAGTAGTTATGTTTCTATAAAGTACATAATTTAAATGATGTTACCTACTATGTTTTTATTATTACTTGAGTTGTAGATGTATGATTGAGGTGATAATTACTAATTTGGAAAGCTTATAAGATTATCGAAATCAGTTAATGTCTGGATCGATATTTTGGGTACTCAAATGTTTTCCCCAACCAATTTTACTTTTTTTGCAATATAATTATCTTTATTTTAAGTTATTTTTGTAATAGTTTCAATTGAGTTTATTTCAGGTTTTATGTTTGGATATAAAAGGATGAATATGATCAATCAATTGGAAGGTTTGGGTGGCCTAAACCACCAGGTTTCCCTTAGGATCCTACCGGGGGCCCACTAGGATATGTTAGGAAGCAGGTGCATATGTTCTCCACACTAGAAACCTAATAAGTTCCCATTAGAGGCTAATATTTTTTAGTTATTCTCACATGAATTTAGGAAAAATGGTATGATTTATGTAAATATATTTTACAGTAATATATTATTTCCCTTAATGTTTTTTGATAGACAGAAAAATACAAGGTTCATTGATGATTTTCTGTACTAGCAATCTCCCACAAGATTACAAGTTTTATTTATCTATTATCTAAGATTTTAGGTCAATTTACCTCTTCCCTCTTTCTCCTTCTATACTTCCTGTTCATATTTCCATCATAGATCCCCTCTTCCCTCTTTCCCATTTTAATTTTCAGGTTTTGTGTGCCCTTCACATGTTCCCACTTTCAAATTTCTCAGCCTCCACCTGCTCCCCCTCAGTCTCCCTAAGCCTGCTCCGCCTCTGAAACCACTGCCTCCACCTCCGCCTGGTCCACCGTAGTCACCCTCTGATTTCATGTCTATGGTAGGCTTTCTTGATTTAAATAAAATAATGTGTTTTAATTTTATTTTTCATAATATATAATATAGATATTTCTTATATTAATTGTTAAATAGTATATTAAATGCATTTCACTTATTCAATATATGTGGATTGCATATTCATCACATGCCTACTAATATTGTATTTCTAATTTTGAATATCAAATATTCATCATATGCATAACAATATCAAATTGAAAACAAGGTAAATTATTCTTCATTTCTATTCAAGTGGCTTTTCATGTAGTGACTGTAAGTTAATATGGTTTCAATATAGTATTTTCAACTATAAAGACCATATGTATGTTTTAATATTGAATTTGTAAAATTATAAATTTTTATATTACATATTACGGAAAAGTTACATGAAAATAGAACATTGGTATTCTACATTTAGTAATATATTTAATGCATATTACATATATACTATATTCTTATTATATATTCAGTATATGCATAATGAATATATAAATAAATGATGGCTACATGGGTGTATATTTTGGAAAAATTATGAGTTTAGGATTCTGGTGGAAGCTTCATCTATTTAAACCCTAAAAATTGTTATTTTCCATGGAGATTTATGAAACAACATCCAGAATCATCAACATCTACTTGAAGATAGTTTTAATGTTCTGGACATATTTTAAAATACCTCACAAATCATGGATTTTCGTAAATATAATTTCATCAATGTAGCTTGTCAATTTGAATACCAATGGAAAACTCCATGATAATCAACATAATTATATAGGAATACTAATATTTTTTTGAAGATGCTTATAAAAACTAATAAGTCTTTATATATAATTTTTTCTAGATCTAGTTCTTCATATGTTCAATGATGATTGTGGATGTTGTTTTCACAAATCTTGAGGATGTGTTTCATATGCTGAATAGGAAATCATCCTTAACATATATGCATAATAATATCAAATTTCAAACAAGGTATATTATTTTTCATCTAAATGAAATTGGCTTTTCAGGTACTGCCTATATGTTAAGGTGGTGTCCACATAGATTTTTCAACATGAAAGACCATATAAAAAGTACTAATATTGTAAAATTGAATTTTTAATATTATAAATACATATATTACATATTACATAAATGATAATTGAAAACCGAACATTGTTAAACAACATTTAGTAATATATTTAAGGACTTTTACATATTTACTATATGCAGATTACATATTCTTTATATGCATACATCATACATAGTATATGCATGTTACTTATAATAAATTAAGTCCTTTGGTATTCATAATATACATATTATCAAGTCACTATATGTGTTTTTTTCTAATTCAGTAGAGTTGAATTCAATATTATTCCTTTTCCACATTAATTAAAAAATACAACCTTACGGTAAACACATTTTTAAGTTGAAAAACATTATGTTATCTTTTTTGGGTTTTGAATAATTTCTTTTACATTAAGATTCATAATTTCAAACATAATTCAATATTCATTAATTTTTTATTATTTTTAAACTTTATTCTATATTCACGAAAACATGGTGGAAGTTTTGGAAGATGAAGATTCATTACAAGGTGACATGTTCAATGGATCTTTCTACAAATTCAAGTAATATACCACTCCACTCTAACATAAGATTTTTATTCAAGGAAAAGAGGTAAAAAGTAACAGGGAGAACCCAAGGATTAGGGGGGATTTATTATACTAAAGGTCGATGGAATCCCCTCTCATCAAATTGTCCCCATTAGGTTTCATGTTTCTTGGGTCCCAGCCTTGGGATGGGATCAAGCCATTGTATGCATTGTGCTTAGATAATTGATGTTAGGCACTTCACCTATATTTAGTTCACCCTCACCTAGCCTACTTATCCATCCATTTGATTTCTTTATTTTTAATTACAGGAAAATCATTCCAGCATTAAATATTATAATGATCATAATTTATTTACTCCATTCAATCATTTTTTCAATGATGTAATTGATTTAACCATAATGAATGTCTAATATAAATTTCTATTTATAATTAGTTAAACAAAATATTTAATACTATGTTTATGATTTCACATCAATTTATCTACCTTTAATTTAACAATCAGGTATAACTCATTTGTGTTTTAAATATATTTAATAGTTCAAAAATGGTATTCAATTAATGAAAATAAGAATTGTTTTATAGCACTGTGTGAATGCACCAATGGGGTACTAGTTATATTCTAAATGAGGCATATATTATGTGTATAGATATAAATTAAAGGTATTTTGGCATGTTTGGGAAGAAAAAAAATTGATTTTTATGTGTTTAGAAATTATAAGGAGATGTTCCCTTTAATAAGAGATGGGAGGGACACATCGAATTTCATAAAACATTATATTAATATGTTTTCATTTTATATTAATAAATGTATCCAAATTGATATAATTATAATATAGGATTATTATTATTATTATATATAATTTCTTAAAGTGAAATTTAGACATGTTTGGATCACATTTTAACCCTTTTCTTTTTTGTTTAACCCTTTGTAATCTCTTTTGACAATTACGGTGATATTAATGTTGTTTAAAGGTATAGTTTTGTTACTATCAAAGAAAAAATAAGAAAAAATTAACTGTTGTATATATTTTAAAAATTAAACCATTAAATTGTTAGATGATATTATTTTTATTAATTTAATATAATTTAATAAAATAATATTTGTTATAAAATATCATTAATGTCAATTTTGGAACTATTAATTTAATTTAAAATTTTAAAACTGTATCAAAATAATGGAATTATAAAATGATTCAAAAACCCCCTATATTATTTCATTTTTATCTAAAATAATCTCAAAATATATATATTTAGTCCAATTATTTAAATTAAAAAAAAATTGAAATGATTTTATTTAATTTTTTATTATTTGAATAATTAATTTTTTATAATTGCTTATGCTTTTTATGTAATTATTTTAGAAATAATAATTAAAAATAATCTAAAATTAAAAAAACAAATTTATATTTTAATTTTATTTTATAACCTAACATATACTCTATTTATCCCTATGTTGATAATATTATAGTTATTTAAAGAAACAATGTGGTATTTTTCCTTTATATACACATAAATATTATAATGCATGAAATCATATCCAAATAGAACAAAAAATACATTTAATTGACTTTTTTATTATTATGGATGATATATAATCATATAATAAAATTTAATTAGGTGATAGGATCATTATTTTTCATTAACATTTAATTTGTAAGTATAAATAACTGATTCACTCATTACTCTGGTAACAAAATTTACAAAATCTAATGTTCATAATGTCTAAAAAATAATAGGGAAACATTTTCCAAATTTAGAAGAATTTATTCTCAATATGGAATCAATTTTATTTTATTAAATAAACATAAGATTTGGAAGTTAATAAAAAATTTAACACAATAAAACGTGAGGAAAAAGATATTTTCACAAAAATATCTTTTTACAAAAAAATTGATTTTAAACTAATTGAATCATAAAATTGATTACAAGGAAATTAATAAAAGTATTCATACTATAATAGAGATAATTGTAATTTTAGTATATTTTAAAACAAAATTGATCTTTTTAAATTCATGAAAAAAAAAGTGTTTTAAATGAAAATTATAATTTTTCCCTCTTCAGTAAAAAATAAATCATTTTAGAAAAAACAAAAAATATCCATGTCTGATAATATTAATATGATTTTTTTTTTAAAATATTACATTTTTATAAAATACAACTTCGAAATGTGTCTTAAATTTAATATATATTCCACTCAAAAATGAAATTAAATTAAATTTTGATGAAAATTTATTTTTTATGAAAAATTGACTTCACTAACAAATAAGTGAATATTTACATAGTAGTGTTCTATAAAATTATATTGACTACTGTTAGAACCAATTCCTATCATTGATATAAGCTTAAAATGGGGTCTATTTATTGTTCTTTTTCAATCCATACATAGTTGATTAGGGATTTTCAAGGTTAGAGGTCTTACATTATAATAGGTATACGGAGTTGAAGGTGGTATAATTTTGTAGTGATTGCCAATGTTTTGGTCTCAAAATCTAAAGGAAGAATCAGTATTCAAACAAATATTTTTTCTATGATTCTCTCATCACATATACGGTAAATAAATGAGTTTTTAAATGACCTATCTTAGTGAATGTTGAGATTCGTGAAGATGTTGAGCATCATGAAAAAGTATCACAAATGAAATGATGGGTAGATGGTACATATTTTAAACTATTAGAGGAATTCCGAATTCTTGATGGTGTGATTATAAATAAACAATACTATGAGAATATTCATTAAATTTTTAAATTTAATTGTATATTTTTAAAATAATAATCTTTATGATCTATACTTTTGAGTATCTTTTGGAAGTGTATAAAAATATAGGGATAACCCATCATTATTTGAACTGAAATGAAATGGATAAAATGATTAATCCCTCAATATTTTGTATGGCTATTATATTTGATGATAAAAAATTAAAAGTGGTCTTGAAAGTGCTAAAAATATTTTTATATTCTTTAAAGATGATTTGGTATCCTAGAAAAATGAGTTTTATGATGATAGGGTATTCCATCATGGCTTAGTGATCTGCAAGGGATTTTTACTTCAAGAAGGTTGTATGCTTTGTGAACAATATTATTGATCATTTGGTATATGTAAATAGTTTTTTCATGTTCAACTAATCAATACTACTATGAAGAAAGAGTATCATGATATTCAGAGAAAAAGATTTTAATTCCAGTCTACTGAAGAAACCTTCAATTAAATAATATTTGTAAATATTCACCCAATGAAAAGGAATAAGAGGAGTCTGTGGAAGTGTTCTGATTGAGGAACTATGTTATCCTAAAATATTGTTAAGGAATTGTTCCCAAGAAAGACTGATTATATCTAAAATTAAATATTCCACAATAACTGGTTTTTAGTTGATTTCAGTATAACAAAAACAATATCAGTATATCGTCATTATAATAGCCCTTATTAGTGACCCAAGAAAACTAATGTTTTGTCTCTCTACATGAGAATATTTAATTACTAAATGATTCCATCTGATAGAATTATCAATTTCATACCAAATTGTAAAACATGTTTGTCTCTTTTAAATAAAAATATGATACCCTAATTTGACCCTCCCCTGTATGGGTGTTCAAGGGTCCTACATGTGATATCATAGGGTACTAGTTATTAGAGTTAAATATGTCCTCCGTTTTTTCAATGGAAATTGATTGAATATTATGGGATCCCCCCTATTTGATGGAATAAACTTCATGATTTTGAATAATATGATGATATATCATCTGATATCACCTTAGATGAATTTTAAATTTTGGACTACATAGGTTATTCAGATCGCAGATGCAACATTCTTTTCTATAACTGAAACAGACAGGAGTATTATTGATATAGGGTACCAGGAAAAAAATACCCCAACTAAATCTCTATCTATTCAAATATATTTGATGCTGATGAGTTTTAATTCAGCCAAGAATATGTAGTAAAAAAATTAAACATATATACAAAGGAAATAACAATGTGAAGTTGGTAAAACTCTATGTTTTTCATAAATGGTTCGATGATCTAAAAATTCATTTTAATAGATATGAAGAAATATTTTTTAATCAAATTACTAAAATTGTTATAGTTATTCATTGAATTACTGAATAAAATAAATATATTGACATTGTAAATAAAATAATAATAATCATTCCACCAATGAATAATTCAAAAGTGTCCTCTGTTGAGGAATGTTATCTATATAAAATTTCCCTTGATGATCTATTGAGCATAATAGTGGATTATGAAATGAGATTCAATCCATAAGATTAATCACCTATAGTAAGAAATGAATGTGAATTAAAATCCTTATAAAAACATGACATTTTTAGAGAGTGTTGGTGAAAATAACAAGAAATATGATATTCATTATATTTTCTATAACAAATTCATGAGAGGAAAAGTCATATTTGAATGAAACATTCTCTGGTTTTTTTAATGAGTTAGAGTTAGTAACATTTCATCTAAATGATCAAAGACATTTGATGATAGTGAAAGTGAAGAAGGAGTCATCCAAAGGCCTTAAAAAACATTCCCATTAAAGGGAGACTTCAAATAAGGAATGAAATTACAATGAAATTATTATTTCTGTAAATAAAAAAATTAAAATAATTAATTAAAAAAGATGAATAACCGTACTATAAATTTGAAACCCAATCATCCATGATGCATAATTTTTAAAAGGTAGAACCTTAAAAAGATAAATATCATTATTTAATTGGTGTTTTTTATTTCATAGTGTAACATTAGGATTCTATTTATAATATTTACATTAAATGAATGACAAATAGAATGGTGAGATCCATTATGGAGGATTCGTTAGATTATACTTAATAGATTGAAGAAGGAATTGATCGACTGAAAGCATTGAATCAAGAACATTTATAAACTCATGAAATCCTATAAGAAGGCTATGAAACATAAGATCATGATTAAACTACATTAACAATTCATCAATTTACTTTTATATAGAATATATTAGATGGCTAATACAGTTGAGGGACATGATGAAGAATTTTTTCCTCTATATATTAAACTATAAATTGAATCTGAATCAATGAAAACCAGTAAGAAATTATATTTTGGAATATTCTCAAATGTAGAGCTCTCAGACTGAGATAAACATGGTAATAATGGAGTAGATATGGACTTGAATTATAATAAATCCATTTTTGTGGGAAACATTGTAATTGTAAATGACTCAAAAACATAAAAATATAGAAATATATGATTCTAAATAAATGGAATTAGAATTTTGAACATATCATAATGGAACGCAATGTCCCAAAAAATATAGCATCAACCCAAACATAAAATATGGCTCAAAATAATAATCATGTAACCAGAAAGTATTTCCTATCAAAAATCATTACAAAAGAATGCGATATGTGGAGGAATGGGTGTGATGAAATTTATCCAATTATAATGTGTCAATTCTATGTATTTCTAGGCCATATAATTCCCTATTGTAAAGTGGAATGGATCTATCTAAATGGATAATTGCTTGGAAGTGAAAAAAAGTAGAATGAAACCACTTCATACATGATATAGAATAAATAGTTTCAATGGATATTTTTCATAGTTCTAACTATGGAAAAGAGTTAATCATTACCGAAAGAGGAATGGTGGGAAAAATGACTTCAGATATTTGAGGGAATTCAGTATACATCATCCATGAAGAATATCTCTTGAAAAGGGTATTATACTCTAGAAGATTAATATGAATATGTTGAACGTCTATATATTTAAATGATATTCTAAATAATGTATGATTCCTTTATATAATAGTGTATTTGATGGAATAAAAAGAAAAAAAATGAGAAATACAACCTTATAGAAATACACCAAAAGCAACAAATAATAGTATATCCATGACTATAGATAATGGATACTCATACCACATATCAAGAAAAGACGATTTTATGAATAATGTTATTAAAAATTTGGATTGAATAGTAAGATTTGGAATCGATGGTTCTTTAATGATCAATAAAGTGGACTTATATAACTGTTAAATGATGATCTAATGAAAACTGATGTTTTCAATGTAGATGGTTTGCATCATAACATATTGAATGTGATTAAACTCTGTAACTTGCAACTAATATTTAAATTTAATAAAAAGGGTGCACTATCAAAATTAATACTGGTAATTATCTCATTTATGGCTGCAGCATAGATGGTTGTTTACACCTTACTGATAGTAAAGATAACAATTTTTACTTAATAGTTGAAGAAGAAAACAACTAGTGGCACCCAAGGTTTGGTCACATTAATCAAAAGATAATGGAATGTATATTTATTATTTAGATAGTTGTTGAAATTATTATTATTAAGAATGATTTATAAAAAATATGATTCTTGTGTTGGAGGAAATATGGATGAGAGTTCATATAGGCCGAAGAACAAAAGGGACTCTAATCAACATGATCTTTTCCACACTAATGTAGGTGGTCCAATAAATGTTGATGTAACATATGAAGATTAATTATTCATTTTTTATGTTTTAGTACAATGTATTGTGTGATTTTTATATAGAGGTATCATAAGTTCTTTATTTCAAGTGATGTTATTGTCGAATATCTTATAATTAAAATAGTTGCACAATATTGATTCTATGATCTGAAAGTTGTGTAGAATACAAATCCAAATAATTTAAAAATTACCTTCAATAAAATGCAATAAATAATTATGTGGTTGTATTGAGAACCCCATATAAATGTTTTGTTGTTGATTGTAGAAATTTTTAGTATAAAAATACCACTTGAACTATGACGACTTAGATTTGTAATTTGTATCATTACAAGAATTAGGTTATTAAAGTAGCAGTGTACAGTAATAATATAAAAATGTTGTTATTGTAGAAACCAAGACATAAAATGTGTTATGGTATGGAAGTAAACCCTCTATGAATTATTTTTCTGTTTTTGGAGGTCAATGTATCATCTAAAAAAAGAGGGAAATCAAGGAAACTATGGTGATACAGTATATGAGAGAATATCACATGGATATTCAACATTTATTAATGCATAAAACTATTATAATAATCATCCTGGAATAATTTTGGAAGTCCATAATGCCATTATCATTGAAAATATATCCTTATATACCTCAAGGATCTCATATTCTTATATGATAGAAGATGAAGAAGAAAGTGGAAAAGGGATATAATAAAATGAAAAAATAGTGGAATTCTATAAAAACATTCCTGACTCAATAAATAATTATAAATCATAATAAGATTTAGAAGAGGAATCCATTGTTGAAGGATCATCATTATAACCTCACATGATAAATAGGTGTGGAGAAACTGATCAATCCAATATCATTGAGGAATGGACCATGCCCACATAGACAAGGATAAGGAGGAATGAAGAACATTCTATCTTCATATCAATTGTGGAATTGAAATATTTGGAATATGTTTTGAATTTTGGATCATGGGTAAAGGCCATGAATGAATAATTGAATCCTATTGAAAAAAATACATGGGATTCTGTTAAGACTCTCGAAATAACAATGAGATTAAAATAATTAGTATCTTTAAAGACAAATGTGATGAGGATGTCAATGTGAATAGAAACAATGAATGTTTAGAGTGTCAAGGATATGAAGATATTGTAGGACTTGATGTTGATGAAACATTTTCTCTAGTATATAGAACGGAGTCAATCAGGGATTCCCTTTCATTTGAAATTCAAAGAGAGTACATAGTTTATTATATAGATATAAAAATAGAATTATTAACTTTAATTCATGAAAAATATGTCTAATTTGAACAAACACTATTATTTATGATTGGAAAATATGAGAATATGGTATTTAGATTAAATTAGGCTATCTATGTTCTGATTTAGGCACAATGAGCATGGTATTCTCGACTCGATTCTTATATCAAGAATCATGAATTTAAAAGAGGAGGTTTCAAAAATAATCTTTATTTAAGGATGTCTAATAAAGATTAATTTATGGTAATTTTTTATGTGGATGGAATTTTTTTTGGTGAAAAAGGCATGGATCAGTGTAACAAATATTTTAATCATGTGAAATATGAATTTTTGTTGTCCATGATTGTTGAAAACATATAATTATTATGGATGTATGTGGTTCAAATTAAGGATTATATCTTCATTTATCAGAAATAATATGCAAGTGATATTCTAAATGAATTCAATATGCATGACTCCAAACTAATGATGTCCTCGATTGTAATTTGGATAAAAACATAGAATGAACAAGGATGGTAAATATATAGGCCATACATTGTAAAAGAGAATCATTGGTAGCTTATTATACATGACCATATCCAGAACAACTATCATCCTTCCAATACGATAAGAGGACCACATTCAATGTAATTCAAAGGGAGATCATTTTGAAGCAATTAAATGAATTAAGAAGTATATTCAACGTACAATCAATTTTTTATTATATATTTTATAAGTAAAAGATAATGAATTATATTAATCTTTTGAAAATGATTGATCTGGATTTATGGTGGATCAAAACCCACAAGTGGAGTATATTTCATTATAGGAAAACAATTTATGGGATGGATGAGCAAGAAATAGTAATTCACTTCTCTTAGTAAGAATAGGGAAGTGCCTATATCTACAAAAAGTTCTTTCACTCATCTATTATTATTTAATCAACAACTAAATGATATTGGTGATATGTTTAAACATCCAATGGTAATTTTCTGGGACTATAAGAGTGTGATTGATCGAATGAGGAATCAGATTCAATTCTCTCACAAAAAAACATATTCAGATCATATATCACTTAATCAAGGAAATTAATGAATAAGTATTGATTAAAATAGAGCGTGTTGGAACATATGATCTTTTGGTTGATATTTTGAAAATGATTTTTCAGGTAAATGATTTCAAAAAAACATTTGTTGTGCCTCAATGTTCATCCCGCTCTTAGTTCATGAGAAGGTTATGGTACATCTCTTCTCATGAATTTTTCAATTTTTTTATCTTTAAATCGATGTGATACATGATTTTGAAGGATATATGATCCAAGGGGATTAATAGTCAATATCTAAAACTATAAATAAAAGTTAATAGGGTTTATTTTCATAGAAAGGAAATAGATAAAGTCACAGTTATAATGTTTTTTTAGTTTTAGAATTTTACAATCAATGAAATTATTTTGTGACAAGACTAGAATTAGGCATTATAAAGAAATAGTTTGGAATAAATATTTTACATAATGAGAAATAAATTTTATGAGGAAACAATTCATATTTCTCAAATATTATATTGTACATATTTAAGTGTTATGAAACATGATAACCCATTTCATTCTTCCCCTCTTTTTCCTATATTTATTTTTCCTCACATAGACATAGAGTACTAGATGAGTTGTTTCACAATGTTTAGGGTTTCATTTGAAGATGGTGTTTTATTAAATATTTCTAGTATATTTAAAAAAATCCCAAATGGGGAGTTTATTAGAATATATGAGCATATATCTCAAAACTATAAAAGGATTCTAGTTTGAATTTTTTTCCAATACATAATGTTTTAATCACAGATTTCTCAAGGAAAGTGATCATATAGTAAAAGATGGATATAGTTTTGAAGGTGGTTTTATTACATAGTTTTTTCCAAATTCTTTTTATCAAAAATTAGGATGAAGGAGAAATAATTATAAAATGTGTTTATATAAGATTTTATCTTCTAAAATATGGATAAGGCATGATTTTTTCAAAGGAGTGGTTTTTCAAATGATGGGATTCATGATGATGTGAAACATCAAGAAGAAGTAAAACAAATAGTGTGATGGGATGACGCTAACTATTTTTTACTATGAGTGGGATTTTCAAATACATGATGGAGTTATGTTAAATATATTAAACTATGAGAATGTTTCCAAAATTTTAAAATATCACAAGAGAATTAAAATTGAAGGATCTTCCCAAATAGGATTTTGGAGGTTCCTGAAAAAATTTCTAGGACCTTGGAATCCTCACAAATCTTTGTCTATATAAACAGTTGTTGACCCATAAATCATTTGAAATGAAATTAATTTTAGAACATGAAGAATACCACATCATTTCTAAGTGATAAGTTCATAATAAATTAGTAATTCAAAGTGATATCAAGCATCATGAAAAGTCTATTCTATTATTTACTGATACTTACGTATCTTGGATGATTATGTTTTGTGATAAAAGGCTATTATGAAATGACATAGTGCTCCATGAAGGATCTTTATGAAGGAGCTTCATGAACATTAGTATTGAACTTATGGTTTAATTGAAAAAATCATTAAAGTGCATCATCTCAATACTATTTTGCAAGAAGAGTCACATGATATTCGGGTATAGATAAATGAATTAAAATATTTTAAAGTAAATTTCATGTCGTTAAACTGATAAATACTTCACCCTATGATGTTTTCTAGTTTGATTTTATGTAAGTGTTCATAAGGAAAAAGTGTGTTACCACTAAAATGTTGTTAAAGAATCATACATGTATTATGGTGATTATATATGAACATATGTATTCTATAATAAATATTGAATCTTAGTGGATTTTGGTACAACCGAAAGACTTTCAAAATATGTTCCATGGGTTGGCCATTAGTAGAGAACCAATTAAAACAGTCATGTTGTCACTCTATGTGTGAATGTCTAATTACTTCATGATTCTACCAGACAATTTTAAAAATTTCCTACCAGTGTGGGAACCAGATATGCCTATTTAATAGAAAATTTTGATACTTTGAGTCACCAATCCCCTCTTAGGTTGTTTTGAGGTCTTAAAAGTATGACCATTATATATATATCATGAATTATTGAGTCATTTTTATACATTAATATTCAACATCTATGTTATAATGGGAATATTAAGATATTAATTTTTTACAGTATGAATAATCTTGATATTGTTTATTTATTTTATTTGAATAATTTTTTCTATAAAAATTTCAAGATATTACCTTCACTGCCCACTAATAAATTATGTACTTGAAATAGAAATTAATACTTGGTAATAAAGGGTTAAAATTTGAAAATTATTTTTTGGAAACCCCAATTGTAATAAATGATTAATATTGCATCCTATTAAAAATGGGAAAATGAATTAAGAAGCTTATCTATAATAACAAACAACCAGGCTACCCAATATTAGAAAATTATTAGGAAGTGAAGATATAAAAATAAAAAAAAATACAATTTCAAAATTATGGTGGGTAGTGAACTAGAACAATAATCAAAAGAAATTTGATTGTCAAGATCATTTTAATTACTAAATCAATAAACCAAATATATGTGAAAAATTCATCGATTCATTGTAAATGAATGTAATAATATATGATTTTTTTTCAAGAACCAATTCCTAGATTATTGATATAACATTACTATCATTAATTAGAACATAACTAAAAATTTTACATGAGATGAATAATTTCATCCATTAATCAGTTTCCATCACAACTATTATCTTTCTCCCAAAATGATGATTATTATAGATGAACTTTTTTTATGCTTGAAACACAAAAATCAACTTCTAGTGGATCACATAACCCTAAAATGATAAAAATATATTCCTCATGTATTTAGAAATTACCCAAATGATAAAATGTTAGTATATAATATGATTATTCCCAATATTTAATAATCTTTTATATAAGGAAATACAATTTTAATCCCAAATGCCTCAAAAATAACACCCAATGTTCAACATATATCATATTATAAATAAACAACCATTAAGTTATTCAAAATATTATTTATTGATATTGAAACCCAATTATCATAATTATTTGATAACAAATTTATCCAATATTTATCTATAAATTACATCATTCACTAATAAAATATCATAAAAAAATTATTTGAACTAATCATTAAATCTCGCGAATTTTATATACACGTTTATTACAATAATAAAATTCAATAATGTTTATCCTTAATTAACATCTCAGACAACTAATATTTTATCTCCAGACGTGTAATAACATTCTGAAAAAATAATACTTTACATTAAACAGAAGGTCTAAATATACCAAATCCGAATAAAACCCCACACTGGATATCATTAGTCTCTGTAAAATCCAATCACTTAAAACCACCCAAGGGGGTTCTAGGACATTAAATTTTCTATAAACATTTAAATTATAATCCTATGATGCTATACATAAATTTTATGTTAACCTCACTAGAAATCTATGTAATCTATAAATGTTTCTAAACAATCTATGATACGAACTGTAGTAGTCCAGAAACTTCACTCCTAGATCTCGTTCTCAAAACATAAACATCACATTTTTTTATTTGATATAGATAAATGTGACCATGTTTTATTCATTCAATTAAATTCAAAATGAATATGAAATATTGGATCACTTTCATAACCAAACAATTTTTTACCTTTAAAATTTAAGAGAATTAGTAAAAAATCATTCTTCATTACATATATTCATTGACACCTAGTTCTTAATGATCTAAATTTTCTCCCATAAATAATTTCAAATCATGTATCTGTGTTAGGTATAAAATAATTAAAACCTATCTTCACAACCTATTTATATGGAATATAAGGAGGGTGATCTAAAAGTATTGTTTTGGGAAAACATTATTGTTACTACTCAAATGCAGTCAGAGATCATTAGATGAACCTAAGGATATGATAAAATATTAAAAATTAATTAAGATAAGAAACTTATTTCCCATTAATACATAGATCATAAATCAAGATACATGGAAGAATGGTTTACCAAAGGAAATATTCATATGAAACAGTAACTTTTATTCCATTTGATGTCAACCTTGGTCAAAAAAATCATTATATACCCATACTAAGCATAATAAAATCTTGTTGTTAACTTTGAACATTTTCATATTACTCATAAATATAAAATAAACATCATATTATTTCATTGGGTAACCATCATAGTAACACTTATTGTAATACCACAATATTCCACGGTACTTTTCTTTTAAATAATACAGTAGCTTGTGTTGTACAAAACTTTGAGTTCAAACACTCCACAACCAATAAAACTAGCTATTATGAATAGTTAAACCCACTTTTTGAAATTTTATAAATTTTAACATTCAAAATGGACTTAATTTTTTGATTCATAATATCAGAATTAGATTAGAGATAATTTTTGGTAATTTTTTGTAAACATTCAATTTTTGATGAATAGTAAAAAACACTTAGTTATTGTTTAAAAAATAATTTTTATTTAATTATTTAATTATTTTATTTAAATTTAATTTTATTCTAAATATATACATAACACCTATATAAGTTCAATGTAATTCATTGGAGTCATTTTATAATATGTTTAGATATATAAATAATTTATTGAATTTTTTACCGTCTTTTACCCACCTCCTAGGAGCATTTCAAAATTTTCATAAAACATAATTTTACCACTTTTGTGATTTGAATTTCAAAAATTGAAGAGACATAGTTAATATTAGTAAATAACATGTGATTCAATAAGATAGAAATAATTTTTTTTTTCAATAGTAACTTTTGACTTTTATTTACCACGGTTAAAAGTAAATAGGGTAATTAATGGTAGAAATGATATTATTATTACCCTAACACATGTCCTAATTCTATTAGATTAGTTTAATTCGACCAAAAACAACTTTAGGAATAAAATATGATACTTTAGGACCACTTTAATTAGATTATTACATTTATTATTATTTAATTCAAAGAATAGTTAAAAGTGTAAAATTCAATGTTTAATAAATAAACCATTTTTAATATAGGGTAACATATAAGATAAATTCGAAAATAAATATTCATTAGAAAGATAAAAATACTTCTAACATAATGGTATTTTATTTATAATTTTTAGACATTAAATAATTAAATTTTTATGAAACAATGATTATGGAGTGATTACCTTATTAAAGAAATATTAAAATAATTGATATTATAAATACCCAAATAAATTTAATTTTAGACTTTTTATGAATTACACTTATTTTATAGGTTAATATAATATGTTTTTGTTGATTAAATGATTTTTTCCAAGTAATAATGCTTTTATGAATTCAGAAAAAAAACAAAATACAAAATAGTTTCAAAATTGACCTAAAAGAGTTTTTTAAAGAAATATTATATTATTAAATGATATAATATTACTAATATTATATGGTTCGGTCAAATGAATTATATGAGGTTATATTTAGTAATTATGAACCAGTTGGGATTTTCCTGTCTTGTTATAGTATTTTTATTAAAAATAATATATGTATACAAAGAGACATGGTAAATGTCAAACTAATTAAGTAAGAGTTAAATCTAAATAATATGGTTAATATAGTGACACAACCCTATATATGACCTATTTATTGAGTGTTTTTTGACCCATCCCCACATTATCCTCAAAATAAATCATTTTATAGCGATTATAAACCGAAAATAATTTTATTATAAAATAATACTTCAATCTTTTCCTAAGGTTCCTCTCACCCCTCTTATGAAAGGGCACTTCCCATTATTTCAAATTCACACATTCAAAGACATTTGTCTCGGCCAAAACCTACCCAAATATCATTTCAACTATCCTCCCTTCATCCTTGATGACTTACTTCAGTCATAAATTTATCCTAAGGATCCCTTTTGATCAAAACAAAAGGAAGAACCTAAAGAAGATGTAAATATTTAATCACCTCTTTCACGTTCGTTTCTTCTTCCACTTTTCCTTTCGTTGTTTTTTCTATTCTAAAATAATAAATCCATTATCTTCTATATGATGTGATGTTATTAAAAAATGTTACAACCCTATTCATTATTCTATCCATCCATTAAATGACAAAGTCACCATACCTGTGTACGTACGGATTACCGTCTCCACGTCGTGGTGTAGTTTGTTATTCAAACACATCATCATTTGGATGGGTATAATAATGACTATAAATGATGTAAATTATAAATATAACCTGATAATGATTCTTTATATATGATATACCATCCAATTATATAAGATTTTAATATCTAAATAATGATATTTCCGCTCGTGCGTACGTATGGATTGTTGACTCCACAAACATGTTGCGATTCATTCATCATCGTATTTATTCAAAAATAATTTTCATTTTATGATTAAAAATAATTTTTAAGAAAACTATAGAATTTTGAATATTAATCAAATACATCCTATCCATAACAAACATTACTTATGTAAATAATAAAATAAAGAAAACGAATCAGTTAACACCCAAAATGATGATACTACTGAAATATCATTAGCACAAAAATATTAGATGATCATATATGATATAATATTAATTTATATGGTCATTTAATAATTTAATAATTATTATTTCACCCTTATACAGGTGGTTAAACTACCCCCAACCAAGGAAAAGTACAAGGTAAGGGTTAATTTTACAATCTCTTTATCATCCGAGGTTGTTTTTACATAAGTATCTACTGGGAAATATTTATTATCAATGTCCATGTTTCATCAAAGTGGGTTAAAAGGGATTCTATTTAATGGAATTTTCATCAAAAACATCATTTTCAATGTTTTATAGATTTATTCTTCTAAACCATTCTCATTAATGTCAATGTTTTAAAATGGGTTTAAGGATTTATTTATATGGAAATGAATGTTTTAAAATGTTATTTCAATTAAAAAGTTTCAAAATGGTATGGGAAACTTTTATTTAGAACTATATTTAAATGACCTACTTTATAAATTATGTGAATTTTAAATGATTTCATGAAAAAGGGATATTTCTCTCAAAGATTTTTACTGATCATTTTCAACTATATCAACATCCTTTACGGGATATTATTCTTATTAGAAATTGATTTATTATGATACAAATATTCCATATTATATTTAAGGTTTTGTGATATATATGACATTAGATGTGTTATTTTTATACCATTCATGGTTTATGGTTAATGTATTGACTTTTTGTATGCTAGTTTTAATACGAATGTTTATGTTATGTTTTGACCTTTTCATATGAGGAATATATTTGACTTAGTAAGTGACGTGCTGAGCCCGCTATAGCTCTTTGATGCATCTTTAGGCCTCATGAGACAACTAGATGTGGAATTGGCTGAGGCCTTTCCCAATTTGATATATGGTTTTGGCCGAGGCCAAAATCAATTTTAGACATCTTGGCTGAGGCCTTGACAAAATGCTTTGAATGTCCGGCAATATACATTCCCTCATTATGAAAATAAAATTGATTATTAATGTGGTCATTCAACTAGTATAATACCCATGATTGTTTTTTATTATGGAATTATTTACTCATCTGACATTCCAGTCATAAAAGTGTTCTTGTTTATTATTTATAAAGGCATGTGTTTTCAATTATTCACCATGCTTAATATTTATGTTATCTTCCGATATATTTCTTACCCTTAATGGGGGTTTGAGCTCAACCCTTTCTTGTGTTTCATTTCCCCAGGATATGAAAGTGTTAGTTATTAGTTACTTGTAGGAAGAATCTAGGTGGCTTTGATGTTTCAAATGTAATAAATTATTGTTGTATTTCTTTTCAATTTGAAATGTTGAACTTATGTATGCATATTCAGTCCAATAATACTAAACCAATTCGTCTTTCGGGACATGATTTCCTTATGATCATGAGAATGTTATGTAATAATGCACTATCTCTATGTTACTAGGGTTGGGGCATTACAGTTTATATCAGAGGAAGTTTAGAATAAACATTGGAAACTAGATTTAGATTAACTCTAAATAGAGCACATTATCCTAAGATAGAATTTGAGGATTAGTATAGAATATATTCCTATAATTGTGAAACTGTATAGATTTTGTGAGTTTTCCAAGCAATACAACCCTATCTGGATACGATCAGGTAGAGGTGGATCTGGCACAGATGTACCTAGAGGTAAAACCTGAAAACGCCTCTTTCAGCAGACTCAAATAGGAACTAGTGCATGACAACGGGTCTCGCTACACTCTTGGTTATGACACTCCCGGGTGATATGATTAGTATATTTCTCATTTTCATTACAAACCAATATGAAGGTTTTATGAGAATATAATTTCTCAAAAAAAACCTTTTTATGATTATGGATTATATCCATAAAATTATCAATTTATTTTAAGTGTTTTATAAGTAGGGAATTATTTATTTTGATTCATTAACTAATCTAGGGTATGATATTGTTTAGAAATGGAGACTAGTGGAAGGAATGGAAATTGTATCAATATAGGTAGTTCATATAGGGATTTCCCTCCTACTCAAGATAATTATAACAAATCTAGTGAAATAACTGGTGCTGATCAACTTATCACCATACTAGGACAACTCACTATGGTTATGAATAATAACCTTACCCATATGAAGCACCCTGATCCAAAATGCAGAGGATCAATGTTAGACCGATTCATGAGGCAACAACCACCAAAATTCAATGGGAGTACAAATCCATTAGTATCTGAGCAATGTAAAAACTTTTTTGAGAAAATATTTCACGCTTTGGGGAGTAGAGAAAGGTAAAAAGTTGTCATGGCGGTTTATCACCTCACTCGAGATGTTGACCAATGGTGGTAATTGATTCAAAACACAAAGGAAGTTGATGAATTATCAAATATATAATGGGGGAGTTTAAAGATATTTTCTTAGAAAAATACTTTTCTCATGACCATCGAGCGGATATGGAAAGACAATTTCTGAGTGTGAGGCAAAAGGAGGATGAGAATGTCACAAAGTGTGAGGCTAAAATTACAAGGATAGCAAGGCATGCTGCAGATTATATATGTAACCCAAGAAATAATATTTATCATTTCATTGATGGGTTAAAACCATTTATCCTTCTATCATTAGTATCACAATACTTTTCATAGTATGAAGATATTGTGTCATGTGTTATCAAGACAGAAAATGAATTCTCTATGTCTTACAACTTTAAAGAAAAGAAAGAGAAGAAGATATCTGTTGTACACTATGGGAAAGTAAATAAGGAAATAGGAAAGAAGGGAGGAGTTGAATTTCCGCCCTATGATAATTGTGGAAGGAAGCACATTGGTTCCTGTATAAAAAAGAAATGGAGTATGCCACAAATGTGGATAGAAAGGCTATCTTGCTGGCCGTTTTAAGGGAAATAAAAAAGCTACCAATGTTCAATGCTACAATTTCAAGGAGATGGGACATTATGAACATGAATGTCCGAAGAGTTTGGGAATCATACATTAGAAAAGTATAACTGATCAAGGACAAGAAAATATGATCACAACTGTTAAGGTTGAAGCTCCTAAAGACATGATGGCATGTAATTTAATGGTTCCCTCAAGTATATCCAATTCTTTATTTGATTCTATATCAGTGCATTATTTCATATAATCCCAATTTGCTACAAAAATTAGATATTTCCAATTTGATTTAACAAGAGAGTTGTTAGTCAAAACACATAAGTTAGTATCATTGAAAAACTGTATTGTGAAGTAGTACCCATTATGGCATATAAATGTTTTTTATCTGCTGATCTCATCATCATAACCATGATTGAATTTGATATAATAATTAGCATGGATTGGATTTCGGACCATGATGCAAAAATTTATTTTAATAAATAAGAAGGTTACAGTTCTCGATGATTATTATGTGTACCTTATCTTTAGAGAAGAAACATCACCACCTGATTCTTATCTAGATCCACCACCGGTAGCTCAACTAAATTCAATTATTGGGGAGGAAGAGAATGAAATAATTGTGTGTGAAGTAATGAATTTTCAAATAGAGGATGTACCTATTGTGAAAAATATGTTGACGTGTTTCAATAAGATTTACCTGGACATGCTCCAGAATGATAAATTGAGTTTTCAATTGATTTAATTCATGGTTCAAGGCCCATATGGAAGACCCCTTATAGAATTTACAATATGTAATTAATGGAACTAAAGATAAAACAAGAGGAATTCAGTAATAATGGATTTATTCTCCCTAGTGTTTCTCCATGGGGAGCCCATGTCTTATTTTATAAGAAGAAAGATGGATCTATGAGGCAGTGAATTGACAACATTGAGATAAATTCTTTAACAATAAATAACAAGTATCCCCTACCTCACATTGATGATTTATTCGACCCACATCATGTATATCAATAATTTTCAAAGGTATACCTTTAATATGGATATAATCAGTTGTGTGTGAAGAAGGAATAAATTTGGAAAACATAATTTTGAACCAGATACGGGCATTAAGAGTTTCAGTAATGCCTTTTGGGATGACTAATGAACCCTCTATATTCATGGATCTAATGAATAGAGTTTTCAAGGAATATCTTGATGACTTTGTACTGATATTTATTGATGATATCCTGGTATACTCACAAATCTATGAAGATCATGAAAATCACTTCCACACCATTCTAAAAACCCTCAAAAGAAAAGAATTATATGGGAAGTTTAGCAAATGTGAATTCTAGATTCAGGAGATTTCGTTTCTTGGCCATATTGTCTCTAAGGATGGAATATCTGTTGATCCATCTAAGACAACAGCAATCCATCAATGTAGAACACTGACTATTATAACTGAGGTACGTAGTTTTATTAGTTTAGCAGGTCATTATCGGTGTTTCGTCTAGAATTTTTCATGATGGGTTAACCCATTAACCATGCTCACACGTAACGCGTTTAAATTATTTTTTAAAAAAGATTTTGAAGAATTTTTTTGAATAATTGAATAGAACATTAGTCAATGCTCCTAAATTGAATATACCATCAGGGAATGATGGGTTTGTTATTTATAGTGATGCATCAAAGAAATGACATGGCTGTGTCCTTATGTAGAATGTTAGGGTTATTTCCTATGCATCACAACAACTAAAAATTCATGAGAAAAACTATCATACTCATGATCTTGAGTTATGAGCTGTAATCTTTTGTTTGATGATATGGAGACATAATCTCTATGCTTAAAAATGTGAGATATATACCGATCACAAGAGTTTGAAGTATATTTTCTCAAAGAAAGAACTCAATATGAGGCAAAGGAGATATCTTGAACTACTCAAGGATTATGATTTCACTATACACAACCACCTGGGGAAGGAAAATAAGGTGGTAGATGCTTTGAGATGAAAATATAATGTAGTTTTTAACAAGGTGAGAGTTGAAAGGGATCCAATTTTCATGGATCTAGTGAAAATGTATATGGAAATAATTATGGAAGGTAAAACATCAATAATTTTTCAAATGGTAACCAACCCATAATTAATAGAAATGATAAAAAGTTATCATATTGATGATGAGTAAATTCAAAAGAAGATTAAATCTGTAAATAATGGGTGATTGATTAAATTCATATATGAAGATGGGATTTTGAAATTTGGGAAGGGACTTTGTGTTCCAGGTATACATGATCTAAAAACGAAATTGTTAGATGATGCTCATAGCTCTAATTTTTTTATACACCCCGGTAGAAATAAGATGTATAGAGATTTGAGGAAACATTCTTGGTGGGAAAACATTAAGAGGGAGAGTTCTAATTTTTTTGTCAAGATGTATGGGTTTTCAACAAGGGAAAGCTGGAAGGCAATAGCCTAGAGGAGTAATGCAACCTCTTCCAACACCTAAGTGGAAATAGGAAAATATTACAATTGAATTTGTCATGGGACAACCAAAGACTCCAAGAAGGAATGATGCAATATGGGTCATTGTTGATCATCTTACCAAGTCAAGACATTTTCTTGCTATAAGAGTGGATATACCACTTGAACGTTTAGAAAGAATATATATTAATGATGTTTTAAGACATCATGGAGTACCCCTATGAATTGTTTCTGATCGTGATTCCCGATTTACATCAACATTCTGGAAAAGTCTTTAGAAATCCATGGATACTAAACATTGTTTGAGCACTGTCGATCACCCTCAAACTGATGGACAATCAGAACTGACTATTCAAACCATAGAAGAAATGCTGATATCTTTCTCAAGTGACTTCCAAGGTATGTGGGATCAATATTTACCTCTGGTAAAAAATTTCTATAATAATAGCTTCCATTCAAGAATTATGATGGAACTATATGAAGCATTATACGGAAAGAGATGTCACACACTAACCTGTTGGGACGATGTTGGTGAAAGAAAACTCATAGGCCAAGAACATGTTGAGGAAACAATGGAAAAGTTGAAGGTTATCCGAACCGATATCAAAGAAGCTCAAATTTGGTAGAAGATCTATGCTGATAACCGAAGGAAGGATTTGGAATTTCAGGTAAGAGATCATGTTTTATTGAAGGAATCTCCATGGAAGGGAATTATATGATTTGGTAAGAAAGGTAAATTGAGTCCCAGTTATATCGGAACTTTCGAAATTCTAGAATGAATTAGGGTTGTAGCTTACTGTTTGACAATACCTCTAAGTCTCTCCAAAGATCATGATGTGTTCCATGTATCACTATTGAGAAAATACATGTATGGCCCAACACATGTACTCACCTATGAAGAATTAGAACTGGAACCTGATCTGTCTTATTATGAAGAGCCTATCAAGATTATTGATACAAGTGAACCAGTGTTGAGAAACTGGATAACTCGTCTAGTAAAAGTTCTATGGAGAAACCATAAGATGGAAGAGGCAACGAGGGAACCTGGGGAACTTATGATGAAGAACCCCCCGAATATTTTATGCAGTAATATTCTAGAAATTTCAAGGACTAAATTATTTGAATGAGGGGAGAATGTAACAACCCAAGCTTCCATGGTACATTTCCCTTTGAATAATATAGTAGCTTGTGTTGCATGCAACTTCGAGTTCAATCAAACCACAACTAATAAAACTAGTTGTAATGAATAGTAATACCCACTTTGAAATTTTATAAATTTTATCATTCAAAATGGACTTCATATTTTTATTCATAATATCGAAATTATATTAGGGTTATTTTTTGGTATTTTTCTAAAAACATTAAATTTGTGGTGAATAGTGAAAAACACTGAGTTATTGTTTAAAACCGAGTTTTTTTTAAATAATTATTTATTTTATTTAAATTTATTTTAGGTAAAAATAGATACATAATACCTATATAAGTTCAATATAATTTATTGGAGTCATTTTATAATAAGTTTAGATATATAAAAATTTTATTTATTTATTTTACCGTCTTTTACCTACCTTTTAGGAGCATTTGCAAATTTGCATAAAAATTAATTTTACTACTTATGTGAATTGAATTTCAAAAATATAAGAGATGTGGTTGATATCCGTATGTAAAAAATGGTTCAATAAGATAAAAATATTTTTTTAGAAATAGTATCTTTTGACTTTTATTTACCACGATTAAAAGTAAATAGGGTAATTAATGGTAAAATGCTATTATTATTACCCTAAAACATGTCCTAATTCTATTGAACAAGCGTAATTTTACCAAAATCACCATTAGGAATAAAATATGATCCTTTAGGTCCTGTTAGATTAGATTAGTAAATTTATTATTATTCAATTCAATGAAGAGTTAAAAGTGTTAAATTCAATGTTTAATAATCAAACCATTTTTTATATACAGTTACACATAAGAGAAATTAGACTATAAATATTCATTAGAAATCTAAAAATATTTCATACATAATGGTATTTTATTTATAGTTTTTAGAGATTAAAAAATATAATTTATTTATGACACAATGATGATGTAGTAATTACCTTATTAATGAAATATTAAAATAATTTATATTAAAAATACCCAAATAAATGTAGATTGAGACTTCTTATTAATTACACAAATTTTCTAGGTTAATATGACAATTTAGGGTTTATTTAAGAATTTTTATCGAAGTAATAATTTCGCTATAAATTTATCAAAAACAAAATACCAAATAGTGTCAAAATTGACATAAAACATGATTTAAAAAAATTATATTATTATTTGGTATAATATTACTAAAAATATAAGGCTCATCCAAATGACATATATATCGTAATATGTATTAATTATTAACCACTTGGGGTTCTCTTGGCTTGTTATTGTATGTTTATTAATCATATAAGAAAAAAATACAATGAGATAAGGTAAATGTCAAATTAATTAACTATGAATTAAATCTAAAAGATGAGGTTAATATAGTTACCCAAACCGGTCTAAATCTTATTTGTTGAGTGGTTTTCAACCAATACCCACCTTATTCTTGAATAAATCTTTCTGGATCCATTAGAAACCAAAAATTATTTTATTATAAAATAATATTTCAATAATTTTCTAAGTTGCTCCTCACCACTCTAATAAAAGAGAACTCCCCTTCTCTCAAATTCACACCTTCATAGCCATTTGGCTCGGACAAAACATGCACAAATATCCTCTCAACTGTCCCCTTATCATCTTAGATTCCTTTCATTAGTCATAAAGCCATCCTAAGGATCCATTTTGATAAAATCAAAAGGAGTAACAAGAAGAAGAGTTAAATATTTCATCACCTATTTCAAGTTAATTTATTCTTACACTTCCTTTTTCTTTGTTGTTTCTATTGTAAAATAATATCTCATGTATCTTATATATATTGTTATGTTATTATAAAAATGGTATAACCCTATTCATTATTCTATCCATCCTATAAATGACAATGTCACTATACGTGCGTACGTACAGATTATCGTCTCCACGTCGTGGTGTAGTTTGTTATTCACAAACTTAATCAATTGGATGGGTATAATAATGAGTATAAATGATGTAAATAATAAATATAACATGATAATGGTTCTGTATATATGATATAACATTCAATAATATATGATTTTAAGATCTAAACAATGATATTGTCACTCGTGCATACGTACAGATTACTGTCTCCACGAATGCAATGAGATTCATTACCCATAATATTCATTCAAGAAAAATTTTCATATTATGATTAAAAATAATTTTTATCAACATAATATAATTCTGGACATGAATCAAATATCCTATCCATAACACACATTACTTACGTAATAAAGCATATAAAGGAAAACAAATCAGTTAACACCCGAAAAGATGATACTACTGAAATATCATTAACAAAGAAATATTAGAAGATGATATATGATATCATATAATTATATATGGTTCATTAATAATTTAATTGTTATTATTTCACTATTATACAAGATGTTAACCAACCCCCGACCAAGGAAAAGTACAAGGTAAGGGTTAATTTCACAATCTCTTTTTCATCCGAGGTTGTTTTTATGTAAGTATCTACTGGGACATATTTGTTATACATGTCCATGTTTCATAATAGTGTGATTGAAGAGATTCATTTTAAGGTTATTTTCTACTAAAACATAATTTTAAATGTTTTAAAGATTTATTCTTCTAAACCATTCTCATTGATATCGATGTTTTCAAAATAGTTTTAAGGATTTATTTATATGGACATGAATGTTTTAAAATGTTATCTCCTTTCAATAGTTTCAAAGTGTTATGGTACGCTTTGATTAAAAACATTCTTTAAATGAATTCCATTATAAATAATATGTCTTCTAATTGATTTCATGAAAAATCGATATTTCTCTCAATAATTTTTACTGATCATTTTCAACTATGTCAATATCCTTTATGGGATTTTATTCTTATATGAAGTTGATTTATTATGATACAAATCTTCCATATTGTATTTATGGTTTTTTGATATATATGACCATGGATGTGTTATTTCTATACCATTCATGGTATATGTATAAAGTATTGACATTTCGTATGCTAGTTATAATATGAATGTTTATGTTGTGTTTTAACCTTTTCATATGAGGAATTTATTGGACTAAGTAAGTTACAGGTGGAGCCCTCTATAGCTCCTCGGTGAATTGGTAGGTCTCATGAGACAAATAGACATGGAATTGGATGAGGCCTTTCCCAATATGATGTATGGTTTTGGCCGAGGCCTAAATCATTTTTATATGTCTTGGCCAAGGCCTTGACAAAATGTTTTAGAATGACCGACATTATACATTCCCTCATTATTAAAATTAAATTGATGGTTCATGTGGTCATTTGACTAGTAGAATACCCATTGATATGTTTTATTATGGCATTATTTACTCAGCTCATATTCCTTCCATAAAAGTGTTCATTTTTATTATTTTTTAAGGCATGTGTTTTCAATTATTCACCATGATTAATATTTATGTTATCCTCCTTTGTATTTCTTACCCTTACTGAGCATTTGAGCTCACCCCTTTCCTATGTTTCATTTTTCCAGGATATGAATGTGTTTGTTATGAGTGACTAGCAGTCATAATCTAGGAGGCTTGTATGTTTCTAATGGAATAAATTAGTGTTTTATTTCTTTTCATGTTGTAAAGTTGATCTTACATATGATTCTTGTTTCCAATAATAATAAACTGACCGGTCTTTCCAGACATGATTTCCTTATGATCATGCCAATGTTATGTAATAATACACTGACTTGGGGTAACTACAGTTTGGGCATTACACTTATAAAAACTATCATAGTTATACTTGGGGTAACCATCAATATTACACTTTAAATAAATATCATACTTATACATGGAATCACAGCCATGATCAACTTGTAACATAATTCATACCCAATGAATTTGAGATCTATAATTGGAAAAATTGTATTTGGTTTATAATTTATGAATAAATTATCATAAATATATTCAAGGAACCATAACATGAATAAATTGTATATAGTTCCATGAAGAAGAACATAGGAAGATTAAAATCTTATGTCGCAATTGACACAACTTTCAATGTCCACAGATCAACAAATAGAACCACCACAAAGTAGTTCCTCACCAATGCTCAAACCTAGATGAAGATAATATACAAAAACTTGAAGGTGTAGGTAGGGTGTGAGGTTTAATTCCAATAAGTTCTCACCTTGGATTCCATAAAATGATTCAAATGTCAATTTAACCAAATAAAGTGATTTCAGTTTTTCAAATAAACAAGATTTTCATTTAATAATCTTATTTAAAAAAATATCCAATAAATATCAAATAATGGAAATGCTTTTCAAATGAAATAAATACCTCAAAAAATTGTGGTTTTTAGAAATATCATTAATAAACACCATTTTATAAATAATTTATATAAATCTAAAAAAAATAAAAATCGTTCAAAACATTGGGATACATTTATATATCATATATAAACAAGATCATAACTTGGTAATATTCCATGAGGAACAATAGTTCCATGTTTTATGATCATCACACACTCATGTGATAAACTGAAATTTGTACACATCCCCCCGAGAAATTAAAAGAGAGGCCTCATTCATGTCCTAATGGGAATGTAATATGTGCTAAAAATATTTTTCAGTGTTTCAAAGCATAAATCCACCATAAGGGACATTCCAACATAGTGTGTTTGTCCCATTAACACACTAACTTAATATTATTGTATGTTTTCTAGTATAATTCCATGATGGAAGATATAGTTTACACAAACTAAAATCAAAATTAATTCACATTACCCCATTTCAAAGAGACCAATTTCCATTTAAAAACCAAAATGGGTTATTAATAAAATACATTCTTTTCCACAAAGACAAAACCATATAGTTTTTATCAAAAAAAATTAATATATTATCATAAATCGATATTTTAAATCAATTCACAATTAAATTTAATAATTGAATATCATAGATAAATTAAAAAAATTAGTTTCAAATAATTTCTATCAATTTCATGAAAAAACCGAACTCAATGGATTTGGTTGCTTTCCCATTTTTTCCATATAATACATTCCAAAATTTAAATTAATAAATATAAATTCCAACAATTTCCATAAATGATTCCTAGTTTAATAGAATTGATGGTTTTTCAAGAATAATGGTTAAAACACATTTTTAAAACCACAATTAAATATAATAGGGTTCTTTCCCAAAAATCAAATTCAAATCCAATTAATAAAAGAAAGATATTAATTTTATTAAAAATTAAATTTAATTAATTAATTTAGGGTTAAAATAAATTGAGCATCATGGTGGAACCACCTACCTCCAGATCAATAGATCTTGTAAGACTAAACCCTATTTGGGATTCATCAATAAAAAATTGCAATAAAAAAATATGGGAAATAAGGATCAAAAATAGTATTAAGGTCACAAAATAGAGGGTATTTGATCCAAAATGAAATATAGGGAGCCATAGAACCCTAGGTGGGATAATATAGAACACTGATGATAGAGATCGTGGGGAGGAAACTTACTCAGATATGATAGAATGGAATTCCTCAAGGTTCGAGTTGCATCTAAAACGATTTTTGGGGGGAATTTATTGGATGCTCCCATATATGAATTACTCTTATTGAATTATTATAGGTTTTACTGACACAAAATGTGGGGTTTTAGTATATTTATTTTGGATTTTCGTGTTGAAGAAATCCCATGCATGGTTAGTTATGTAGAGCCAGACAGTTTCAAAAATATGAGAAAAAAATAGAAATTGTATTAAATGGTAGACATAATATTTTTTAATATGGAACATTTTATGACTAACCGTGAGCCAAATTTGGAAAACCCCACTGCATGTGATTTCCCAATATTCCTTAGGATGGTGCAAGGTTTTGGAAAACTATATTCCAACCATACAGTAGACATGAATTTCCAAATCTTTCAAATTCCACCAAATAATACCCCAAACAGAATACATATAATTCACAGTAAAAATAAGGGATTATGAATACATAAAAATAGTTGAAATATGTTTTATACTCCCCACTATAGACACAATCTATGCCCAAAAAGACTAATCATAATCTTCCATACCATAAAGACGAGGACACTGCTCTCTCATCAGTTCATCCATCTCTCGTTCTTTTTTAGTATCAGAACTAGTATTCTATGTCATGAGAACCAAAGGAATATTACTACCATTATATAAGTTTGTTTCAGAATTAACTATCATGACTGGTAGTTTAGTCATGAATAAATCATCTTCAACATGATGATCACACCAGCTCAGAACATGAGGTGGATCAAATAGATACATTCACAGCTGAGATATATGGATCATTTTAAGTATCAACGTAATCTATGGTGGTAGTGATAAATGATAATCAACTTTCCCAACATGTTGTACAACCTCAATAGGTCCCACAAATTTAGGAGAAATATTCCTTTTCCTCCAAATCCATCGATGAACCAATCATGGGGAAATTTTCAAGAACACCTTGTCACCAACTAAAATCACTAATGGTCTGTAATAATGATCAGCATAAGACTTATACCGGATCACTTCCATCAATTTCTTCTAAAAAGCAACTGAATGTATTTTGTCATCTCTTGCACAAAGCACATTCAATCAAAGGAACTATTGGACTCCTCGTGTATTAATCATGTTTTAATGATCACACATACAATTATTGTTAATTAATCTCAATCTTAATTGCACATCTTGCTAATGCTCTTCAATCTCAATAATAACTACACATCTTGTTTTAATGATAGCAAATTTCATTGATGTTAAGTACTCTCATTATTATTTACAAGTCCTATGCTTGATCACAAATCTCACTTATATTATCAAGCCTTTATATTTATGATTCATGTTATTTTACTCTCTACTGGTTAAACCTAATACATATTTTTCATATTACCGTTTAAGTATAAATACAAATATTTGTCTAAGTATAGAGACACCGTGAAGGACACACTGTGACCCAGACACCATGAAGGACAAACCGTGACCCAGACACCGTGAAGGACACACCGTGACCCAGACACCGTGAAGGACACACCGTGACCCAGACACCGTGAAGGACACACCGTGACCCAGACACCGTGAGCTACACACTGTGACATGGAGAAACCGTGATCTACACACCGTGACATGGAGACACCATGAGCTACACACCGTGACATGGAGACACCGTGAACCACATACTGTGAATGTAACACCCGATAATTTTATGAGAAATATTTTTTTTTATGTTATATAAATCATCAAAGGAATCTTTCACTATAGCCAACACTATCTTGGCTTGCTTTACATGCAACCGCGGGCTTCCTCGATAGCTTGCGTTGTACGCAATACCGAGTTTCACTAAACAACAATATGCTATTAAAAAATTATTAAAACTAGCCGTTATGAATAGTAATACCCATTTTTTGAAATTTTATAAATTTTAACATTCAAAATAGACTTTATTTTTGGATTTAGAATATCAAAATTAGCCTAGGGTGAAATTTTGGTGTTTTTCTCAAAACATTCAATTTTTTATGAATAGTGAAAACACTGGGTTACTATTTAAAAACCGACTTTTTATTTAAATAATTATTTATTTTATTTAAATTTATTTTAGGTAAAAATTTATACATAATATCTATATATGGTCAATGTAATTCATTTGAGTCATTTTATAATAATTTTAGATATATAAAAATTTTATTGAACTTGTCACCGTCTTTTACCCACCTCCTAGGAGAATTTCCAAATTCACATAAAACATAATTTTACTGCTTCTGTGAGTGGAATTTAGAAATCCCAAGAGACAATGTTAATATCAAGGACTAAAATGTGGTTCAATGAGATGAAAATAATTTTTGGTGAATAGTAACTTTTTAATGTTTTTTACCACGGTTAAAAGTAAATAGGGTAATTAGGGGTAAAAATGATATTATTATTACCCTAACACATGTCCTAATTCTATTGGATAAGTGTAATTCGACCAAAAACAACCTTAGGAATAAAATATGACCATTTAGGCCTTCTTGGATTAGATTAGAACATTTATTATTAATTTATTTAAAGAAGGGTTAAAATATTTAAAATCAATGTTGAATAACTAAATCATTTTTAATGTAGAGTTATACGTAAGATAAATTTGACTATAAATATTTATTATAAT
The DNA here is from genome assembly GCA_963277665.1 of Viscum album. Taxonomy (NCBI): domain Eukaryota; kingdom Viridiplantae; phylum Streptophyta; class Magnoliopsida; order Santalales; family Viscaceae; genus Viscum; species Viscum album. The sequence goes on along the minus strand of OY728135.1, from coordinate 597,327,940 downwards.
GATAAATAGATTTCCTACATAATGGTATTTTATTTGTAATTTTTAGACTTTAAATAATTTAATTTATTTATGACACAATGATGATGCAATAATTATATTATTAATGAAATATTGACATAATTGATGTTATAAATACCCAAATAAATGTAATTTTTGACTTTTTATGAATTCCAATAATTTTATATGTTAATATGACATGTTATTATTGATTTAATTAACTTTTTTTTGAACTAATATGTCTGTTATGATTTTCTCAAAAATCAATTACCAAATAATGTCAAAATTGACATAAAATAGTTTTTAAAACAAATATTATATTATTAATTGTTATTTTATTCCTAAAAATCTATGGTTCGGAAAAATGACTTAGATAAGGTTGTATATATTAATAATAAACAACTTGGGGTTCGTTTGGCTTGTTATAGTAAGTTTATTAACCTTATAGTGTAAGAAAACAAGAAGACACGGTAAAAGTAAAATTATCTAACATAAAGTTAAATCTAAATGATAAGGTTAAAATAGAAACCTAAACTTGTCTAAATTATATTGGATGAAAGGATTTCGACCCATCCCCACCTTAGATTAGAAATAAATAAATTTGGAGCTATTAAAAACCGAATATGACTTTATAATAAAATAATATTTTTAGTTTTTCCAAAGGTGCCCCTATCCTCCCTTATAAAAGGACACCTCCTCCCTCTCTTCCTCACACCACTTTAAGCCTTAAAGCTCGGCCAACCCCTGACAATTCACTAACTGGGTGTTTATAAATAAAGTATATGAATTTGGAAACATAGTTAGAAACAAAGCTAGGATAGTTGCACAATGCTATAGTCAAGAGGAAGGAATTGACTTCGAGGAGACTTTTGCTCCAGTAGCCAGATTAGAAGCCATTAGGATTTTACTTGCTTATGCTGCACATATAAATTTCAAACTATATCAAATGGATTTCAAGAGTTAATTCTTAAATGGATATATTGATGATGATGTTTTTGTTGAACAACCACCTGGATTTTCAAACCCTCATTTTCCAAATCATATTTTCAAATTATCAAAAGCTTTATATGGTTTAAAACAAGCTCCAAGAGCTTGGTATGACAGATTAAGTACTTTTCTAATTTCTAAAGGTTTTAAAAAAGGTATAGCTTACCCAACTCTTTTTATAAAATGAATTTCTAAAGATGTTTTAGTTGTAAAAATTTATGTAGATGATATTATTTTTGAATCTTCAAGAAATTCACTGTGTACTAATTTTTCTAAAATGATGCAAAAGGAATTTGAAATAAATTTAATGGGTGAACTAAAATTCTTTCTTGGATTTCAAATCTTTCAAAATGATGATGTAATTATTTTAAATCAAATTAAATATACTATATATCTTTTAAAACGTTTTGGATTGGATAGCACCAAAAGTAGTGACACTACTATGAGTACCACCTGTAAGTTGGATCTTGATGAAGATGGTAAATTTGTTGATCAAACCACTTATAGATGAATGATTGGAAGTCTACTCATCCTTACTGCTAGTCATCCTGATTTTATGTTTAGTGTGTGTATGTGTGCTCATTTTCAATCAAACCCTAAAGAGTCACATTTAAATGCTATAAAGAGAATTTACAAATACCTCAAGCATACTCCCAATTTATGACTGATCTATCCCAAAGGAAAATCATCTGATTTAGTTAGTTATTCTGATGTTGATTTTGCTGGATGTAATTTAGATATAAAAAGCACCTCTGGAACATGTCACCTTTTAAGCAAGTCACTAGTATCATGGTGTAGTAAGAAACAAAATTATGTTGCATTATCTACTGCAGAAACTGAATACATAGCTGCTGGCAGTTGTTGTGCGCAAATTTTGTGAATGAAACACACATTACTAGACTATGGATATCAATTCAGACATGTCCCAATAAATTGTGATAACACAAGTTCTATTAATATTTCTAATAATCTTGTTTCTCATTCTAGGACAAAACATATTGATGTAAGACATCACTTTTTGAGGGATCATTATCAAAAAGGTAATATCACATGGAATTCATCGGAACTAAATATCAACTTGCGGATATATTAACTAAACCATTAAATTCTAAAAGATTAGACTACATCATACATGTTCCTAGCATGATTAATCATAAATAGATATCTTACTGATCTTAATGTTTAATACTTTACTGTATTTTACTTTACGGTTTCATGCTCACTGTTTTATAGTTACTATTTCATGCATACAGTCTCACCATCATGACCTTGTGTTCATGGTCTATTAACTCACTGTCTCACTATGATTGCACAGGAGGTTCACTGTCTCCCCGTGACGACCACTAACTCTCTCACCGTGAAGATTATTTATATTCTTATTTTAACCCGTATCACAGTAATTTTTATTTCACCGATATTTGATTTCCTGCGTTTTTTCTTTTATGACGTTCGACATTCCCAAATGATAAAACATAAGGGTTTCATTAGATTCCTTACCTGAACTCACTCCTGAATCTGCTCACTCTTGAAAAAATTATCCTCTCTCACCTGAACCTTCATTGGATGCCTAGGATGTAGCGTCCATCTTCACCCACGTCTGAGAAGGGCCGCTCTAAGAAATAGAAGAGAATACAGAGGATAGCTCCTGAAGGACTTCTAAACCCAAACTTGGTAAGCCTTACTATTGTAGATGAAAAATAAATTTTCCATGAGTGGCTGCTGTCTAGAAATTCGTTAGTTTTGAAAGTTTTAAGAGAACAAGGATGTATTGAATGGTTTTGTGGACAAAATAAACCGATTTACCCGAGGCTGGTATCTCAATTCTATCAATATGTGAAGTATTCCTTTGATTTTCGAGAATGATTTATTGTGACCAGATGGATCAATGGTCAGAAGTGTTCTTTCTCTTCGAGGTTGTGGGTTGCATGCCTACAGATTCCTCATGAAGGAGTGAGTGATGACTACCAGAGAGAACCTCCTCCATCATCTGATATCTTCAATCTGGAAAATGACCTTGAAATTTTAACTGGTAATGGCACTAAGTGAAGGGCTATAGCTACAGAATTAGATGGAGAAACTAAACTTCTATTCAAATTTGTTCAAAATTTGATCAGTCTAAGAAAAGAGGATTTTTCTGTAATAATGTATCAGGATGTGTTCCCGATTCACTTCTTGAAGAATGTCCATCAGATCAACCTATAAAAGTATGTTATTAACCATATCTGTGAGCTGATTAAAGTCACCTCCAAATCCACTTCCTTGTTTTTCACAAGGATGATTTCATACATGCTAGTTGCCAAAGGAATGGTTGGACTAAACAAAGAAAAGTTATAGGATATGATTTCTACTTATCCAAGCCTATCATCAGAAGGATAAAGATTAGTTGGAACCCCTGGAAGAAGAAATGGGTTGAGGATAATGATCAATAGTATAAGAATTTTAATCCTGTTGATTATCCAATAAGGCCTAATAATCTAGTTGATCCTGGTTTAGAACAAGATGAAGTGTCTGAGTGTTCAGAATAAAAAGAAGAAGAGGAAGTGATAGCTGAAGTATCACCTAGAGAAGAAGCTAGAATACCTCCAATGGAAACGACTCCTGTTGAAAAAGAAAGAACTGATGTTGTCCCTGCTGAAATACCTCAAAGAGAGGAAGTTGCTATTGGTTTGAGAGAAGAGGAAGCTCTTCCTTATAGTGAGGATATAAATCCAGAAAATCATCCTACGGCTTCAAGAAAATTGGTTTTTCCTGATTTAGAACAGAAAGCAACCATAGAGATAGATCTTGTTGAAGAGGATCTCCCTATTGAGAAAGAAGTCAATCTAGAATCACAACCAGTTGAACAATCGGTTCCTGAGATAATTACCTCTACTGAAAAGAGGATGGAAATTGCCTTTCATCTTGCAAGGAAAGAGTTTTCTGAAGAGATTAGAGATGATCCTGTGGATATTGACCATGTTGTTGTGCCTATAGTCTCTGAAATGGATGAACAATTTGAGGGGGAGGAACCTCAAAACATTGAGATTATAGAAGCTGGATCTGCTGAACCTTCTCAACCTAATGTCACATATTCTGTGTACACTCGATATGTTTTCCCAAGATTTTATGATGTGAATGAGTCAGAGCAGGTGACTACAACTGTAATGGATCTCACTTCTGTGTTCCAACTAAAGTTTGTAGCTCATCGAGAAGAAGAACCAGAACCAGAGCCCCACTCTCAACCTGAATCGGAATCTGAGTCTGAAGATGACTCTGAACCACAACCAGAACATTCTCTACTAACTTCACCTGCACTCTTACCTGAGCAACACTCCTTTGTAACTAAATATGATCTGAAAGTTTTTGGAGAGACTCTGTGAGCTGGAGTTGAGAAAATATTATCCACTAAACCTCCTCCAGTAACTCAAATGAGTCAAGAAGATCCATCAATTCTCTTGGAAAATATTATATTGAATATTCAACCAAGGATGATCACAAAAATTCAAGTAGTCAGAGTAGAAAATAAGATAATGAGTGTTGATGTTGCAAACCTGAAAAATGTGGTAGCAAACCTACAGAATGAGTTGTCTTTGAGATCAGAGCCTACTTCTATTTCTTCCCCTGCACCTGTTGCTGCTTCTCCTGATCCATCTGATTCCACCCTTGATAGGGAAATTGTGTCTCAAGTTCAGCCATTTCTACTGTCTTTTGTTGAGAAGATTGGAAAAAGACACACAAAAATTCTGGAACGCATGAGGGAGCTTGTAGAAAATCTAAATAAGCTCACAGATGAATACACTGGATGCCTGTAAAAAGTTCTCAAATGGCTCAATGTTTTAACCAAAGCTTTAAAAGCTTCTCTTGCTTCTGATCAACCTTCTGTTCCTTCTTTGGATGATTCTTTGTTGAGATCCATAATCAAGGAAGAACATCAGAATGCCTTCAGTGGATTGGATCTTTCTTCTTTGTCAGAAGTGGTTACGAACAGTGATCGAGCATTGGACTTGGTTAGAATTCATTCTAAGATAGCCAATGATGCTCAACAGGAGATCACTAAGAAAATAGATTTTTATCTCACCTAGATTTTCTCTAAAAGTGATATGACATATCACTTTAGATATCATGTGGAGAATTTGGGAATCCATCCAGTAACTCAATCTTTTAATGCTCAAGCTCAGAAGCTTACAATGTTCACCAGATTTTTGGACAAATCATGGAGAATAAGGATGATTTTGAAAAGTCTATGCAATATGGTGGAGAAATCAATAGTAATTTCATAAATATAATGAAGTCGTATCTTCATGTTCATAGTACTGCTATTGTTGCTCGAGATGCTGCACCCCTTACACCTGGTCTACCTGCCTTAGCCTCAACTGCCATGTCAGTCAGCCAAGCTCTTTCTCAGATTCGTCCAGTCATTCTTGACCAACTGCATCCTAGATCTTCTACTACTTCTACTTTGGCTCCATCTATTTTTCAAGTTCTTACCTTACCCTCTTTATCTACCACATTTATTCCTTCTTCTAAATCAGCACCAACTCCTTCTGCTGATAAAGGCAAGGAAAAGGTGGATCCCTAAAGAGTCCAGGGACTGTTTCTGTTTTCTTTTTTGATGGGATTTCATTTGTTGTTTACCTTTTGTATTTCTCTTGTATGTTTTATTCTGAACATTTTCAATGACAAATGTAGTGTTTCATTTTATTTTCACTACTTTTTTATAATCCCAAAAGGGGGAGAAAAACTACAAGTTTCAGTACTTTAATGAGATATGTTATTATCAAATCTATTATTCTCTAATTTTTTTCTATTCTAATATGCTAGATTCTTTAATGTTTCATTTCATTTATATTTTGACTATACATGATTTGTGATCCTCAAAAGGGGGGAGATTGTTGGACTCCTCATGTATTAATCATGTTTTAATGTTCACAAATCCTATTACTGTTAATTAATCTCAATCTTAATTGCACATCTTTCTAATGCTCTGCAATCTCAATAATAACTACACATCATGTTTTAATGATCACAAATTTTATTGATGTTAATAACTCCCTTTATTATTTAAAAGTCTTATGCATGATCACAAATCTCACTTATATTATCAAGCCTTTATATTTATGATTCAAGTTCTCTTACACTCTACTGGTTAAACTTAATCCATATTCTGCATATTACTATTTAAGTATAAATACAGATATTTGTCTACGTATAGAGACACCGTGAAGGACACACCGTGAAGGACACATCGTGTCCTAGACACCGTGAAGGACAAACTGTGACCCAGACACCGTGAAGGACACACTGTGACCCAGAAACCGTGATAGACACACCGTGATCCAGACACCATGAAGGACACACCGTGACCTAGACACCGTGACCCAGACACCCTGAGCTACACACTGTGACATGGGGACACCGTGAGCTACACACCGTGACATGGAGACACCGTGAGCTACACATTGTGACATGGAGACACCGTGAATCACATACCGTGAACCACATACCATGAAGTCCATACCGTGAAGATGACACCATTTACATAATCACTTTGACACCATTTCTTAACATTTTTTTCAATATTAATTAAATAATGAAAACGATCATATTTGATGTTTTTAATGAAATTACTGTTATTTAATGATAGTTTTTGGCATGTCAGGAAATCGTACCTCGTAACTATGAAAAGGGAATCATTCATACTGCCAAAACTCGTGGAATATAAGGAATATTGAGATGTAGTACATGTGTGCAAGTGTGACGATACAATAAGAAGAACTTACATACGCCCAAGATCACTATGCTGAACAATAAGAACAATCCTGAATAAGAAGGAGATTGCAAGACTTTCAAAGAAATCTAATGAGTGCAATCCAAACCACTGAAGAACACACGAAGAATCAAGAGATCGTTTTTACTCCTATATAACACAAGATGAACTACGACACTCTGTTTTTCAACAGAAAAACCAGAGGACTCAGAAGCATTCATGCTGAATCCAATGAGTCCGGAGCTGCATTGCTAATCACTAGAGCTCTCTAAACTCTTATCTGTTCTCTCTAAGTGATTTGTTTATTTACTTTCAAGCAGTGTGGTGTACTCTGTATATCTTACACACACAATGTCTCCTATACTGAACTGGAGGATATCAAAATCCTCACTCCAAAACTCTTAACTCTTGTTTACCCATGTCAACTGTGGAAGAGGACCTTGTGTGGCCTGGTCTTGGTTTTGTTTCCCACGAAGAACTGTGGTAGAGGTCCATGCATGGCCTGGACAGTTTTGTAAACTGTTATTAACCCCGATCCAGGGTGTGGATCAAATTTATAATAATTTGAGGGGACTAAGTCTCGGCTTGAGACTGAACCTCTTGTTATATCTGTTGTGTATCTTTAGATTATGTTTAAAGTATAATAAAAATAAATTTTATATTCCACTTCTATTACTTTGAAATACAAAACTATTTTAAATCTACTTTGATAGTTAAATTAGCAAGTGTTTATACTTATTGTAAATCAGTAGTTTAGTTTCAAAAGTTAGTTAAATATTGTGGGTAAATTAACTGAGACCTAATCAATATTTGAAGAGCTAAGTGAACATCTACAATCTGTATAAATTCACTACAGTTTAACTTGTTTTATAAATTGGGAGATTTTAAATAGACAATATTTTAACAGAATTTTTAATTAGAACTCAATTCATTCCGCTTTGGAGTATCCACTCTGACCAACAGGAACATTCACCAATCATCAACCAACAAAACAAAGATATGTAAGGTTGGATATAGAAATCCTCAAAAGGATCAATTCCGATCATAGATTGGTAAAAAAATTTATAATCAAAATCAAACATCACAACATTATCATCCAAATTCCCTCCAAATTCGAGAACAAAAGTGTAATTCATATCCTTAAGAATCAGTATAGCTCTTTTTATCTGGCCATATGACTATGGATTGTGTTCTATACTCAAACAGATGTGAGATTACAATTCCTCTTGAAGTCCTCTCAAAAAACTAATATGTCAACCAAGGATCCCTATCAGAGGATATTATAGATGGAATTCCATAAAACCAAAAAAATAGTTTTCACATAGAGATTTTCAAACACCTCATCTCTGGTTGTGTCGAAAATTGATTTAATGTTACTCGATTTTTTTAGTAGATCAATCAAAACCCATATTGAATTACTCTTACTATGGGTACATATATACCCAACCATAAGGTTTATAGACATATCATATCACTTCCATGTTGGAACTGGAATTAGATGAAGAAAACCCAAAGGAATCTGGTTCCAGACCTTATCCTTTATGCATGTCTAACAGTAAGGGATAAAATTAGCAATGACTCTTCTCATACATGTCCACAAAAATTGTCACTGCATTTCATAAATCATCAAAATGGTTCCTTGGTTCACATCATAATGGGAATTAATGAAATTTCACACCACATATTTCCTTGTGGATAACGACACAAAAATACGTTTCTGGAGGCAATGAATTTCCTCTTTGGAGAATAACAATCATCGAAGGTATACCCAAAATTAAGTGATTATCCAATGATATTGAACTCATCATCAAGATACTATTCCTCAAGAATCATTTCGAGAAGATAATATTCCATATAAACACTAGCCAATGAAATCTCAGTCCTAAATTTGTTGACTCCAATATAAAAATGTGAAAATTGAGGCATTAAGTTCTACTCTTATGATGATTCTTCCACTACCTGGTTTATAATATTCCTTCTCATGGCATCTATAATGTTATTTCCTTTCCCCAGTGTATAGGTGATGTCAATGTAAAAGGATTTTAGGTATTCCACCCAACACCTCTAGTAGAAATTTAAATCTTTTAGATATTTGATATAACTCATGATCTCTATTTATAAAACACAGTAAAATTTTACCCATAATAGAAATGCAACCAAATCATAAGACCATGTGTTGAATTTTTGATTTTATGGTCATAGGTCAGATTATTTTTGTCATGTGGTCTAAGATGATAAGATCTATAGGCAACGACATGATCTCCATGCATATGAACATAACCCAAACTGGAACCTGATACGTCACAAATGACCACATAGACACAACCTACATCTTGAAGAGTCAGCACTCAAACTGTATTAAAATGTTGTTTCACCTACACAAATGTCCTATAATAATTTTCAACCAAGGAATGTTTAATTCCTTCTAATTCAGCGGAGTTATCGGAAAATCCAACATTCATAAATCTGTAATGGAATGATTATAATACTGAGATAGAACCCAGAAACTCCAAATCTCGAAAACAATTTATTGTTATAATCATTTAGTAATATATTTTACCTTCTCAGGACCAAATTATATCCTCTGATCTCATACCATGTGTCCCATTAATTTCACTTCCGGAATCCATAAATCACATGTTAGAAGCTTGGAAAAAAGTTAGTGATTTCTTAGCTAACCTAGCACTATTCTATGATGATTCACATGTTCCTCGACAAACATAGAGTAAACAAGGATTTCATCCACCAAGAAGACCAAAAAGGAATATAGATACACATGGAAGATCATGTACATTAAATATATAAATACTAAATGATCATTGATTTGACCAAAGGTAATAACAAGGTACTCATAATGGATATACCTTATTAGAAAAGTGGTTTTTATAATTTTTTTATTACATTATTCTTAACTGACGGTAAATAGAGAGAAACACCATCTATTATAACCATATTAACCATTTAATCTGATCAAATAGGTCATCAATATATGGAAATAGATATTTATTCTTTACTATAACTAGATTGATCTTTATATAATCAACACAAAGGTGATGTGAATCATCAAATTTATTATCAAAGAGAAGTGGCACCACCAAAGGCGACACACTCGGGTGCACAAATACTTTCTCTAGAAGATAATAAAATGTTTCTTCATGTAATTTAGTTTAGCGTCTTTCATGTAGTAGGATGGAATATAAATTGGTTTATTGACATACACTAACTCAATAATACACTCTACCACTCTTACCGGCAGAAAACTAGAGAAGTCATAAAGAAACACATTAGAAAACATGTTGGAAACTTGAGGTATACCACTACTAAGATATTAAACCTCTATATTCAAAGAAAACATTGATAGTAATTTCCCCAACTTTGGATGTAAGGTCCATCCCTTCTAAATTGTGGGTCCCATTATCCATTAATGACATGACACACACCATTGGATATAGAAAAGGATACACAAAGAAGGAAAAAAACAATCTAGGAATTATTAGAAATGAGGGAATCCATTTCTAATATGATGTCTAGTATTTTGATAATATGAAATAGAAAAACAAATGCATTCTCAACATCTGATAGTGATAAGACACAAGTGAGACTCTTGAGACCCTTATATCTCTTAATACCAAGGGGTGTAGTAATATCCATAACAAAATATAAAATCACTATAGAAATATTTAGAAAAATGATAATACTAGATGAAAAAAATGAATTATATGCATGAGTATCAAATAACGTAGTTCCCAATGACAAACATATAGTAATGGTCCCTCTCATTGTTTATTCACTTTTATGTACTTCCTCTATTGAATCTTCAACATAATTAAGAATATTGGTTCCATATTCATATGGTTGGAACCATTTTATACTTGAATCTTGTGATTTACCTATGGTTTTAGGATGATTTTATGATATTTTTCAATGGTGTGAGGAGTAATAAACATGGAATAATTGTTTTTGGTTATATGTGTGTCCATAAGAACCACATACCTTGGGTGCCTCAAAATAAACTCTCACAGAATTATTTGGATTTAATCACAGGTAAGAAATCAACTGGAATCTACAGAATACTATAGGAGGTCTAAAATGGACTTACATTTGAGAACTACAACAATATTTATCACACATTACCTTTCCATTGATGAAACTGACACTAACACCCAAAGATAAGGAAACTCTTAATAAACCGGACTTTCCAGCAAGGTCCGTTTCAACCATCATTAATCTATCTAGAACATTATCATAAGATTGAATTTCCATCATGAATTCTTGAAAATTAATATCCATTAGAAGTACAAAATCCAACCTATAATACTTCATTATATTATATTATTCAGCCATTGGTGAAAAATGCATGAGCTTAGTAAAATGGTTTGCATACTCTTTCACAATCCTATTTTCCTTATCATGTATGAAAAACTTCATTCCCTTGAAAAAAAAGTACTCTAGATTGAACTATTTTGTAAAAATAACATTGAAGTATTTACAATAAAATACTTCCTGTTTCTATGACATCATCATAGTTTCCCACCATCTCCATCTCAATCCTTCCATCATGAAGTTGGAAGACTTCACCTTAATTTTTTCATGTATCTCCAAGAACCAAAATTAACATACCATTCTGCTCAACCATTCCTATGCATCTTAAGGAGAATTTGAGACATTGATTGGAATTAGATTCTCATTAAAGAATTCTTGAGAAAATTATCATATAACATCACTTTGAGGTTCCACAACTGGTTAATAAATGTGAACTAGTGGTGGTGTCTATCCCATAGATTCAATAGTATGTATAATAACCTCACCGAGTTTGGGCCTAAATGAGGATTTTATCACTTATGTTTATTACAAGAATCCTTTTGAATTCGATTCACACATCTCCTCAGAGGAATTATGTCATACAACATCAAAAAATAATAAAGAAGACATCATATTAACACTAAAATATAGAAATAAAGGGGAAATCCAAATAGATTGTCATGAAGATTTTGATTTGAATCCAATACAAATTAAAATAAAAGAATCATGATAGATATAATACTAAATACACCATTCTAAAATCACCCCATGTGACTAATGGTCAGTTGTGGTGAGATCTAGCTAGGAACTAAATCATAAAAACAACCTATGTCCTAAAAAGATTACATAGAGCATGCTGCTTTCAATACAAGAATCTAAACCTAGACCTATGATACCACTTTTTTATGAACCATAAAAAATGATTACTAACCCAAGTCCTAATAGATTCAACATTCCAAGTCCAAATATCAACATCTAGTAATACCTCTAGGTTGTGCTTTTCCCTTATTCGATCCTATAATGAGATAATCTACAAACACTCGAAAGCTCGTGTAGGGTGTAAAATAGAATCCCAATATGGTTTCACCACGAAGTTAATAAGATTCTTACAATATGAAATTAACCAAATAATGAACATTAAATTATTCTAATATATATATATATATCATTTTAATAGAATTTTTCTATAAATCATTCTTTACATTTTAAATAATTGGAATACGTTTCAAATAATAGAAATAATTTACATAAATGATGAATTAAAATATTTTCATAAATAAAATCATTTATATAAATCATATGGTGTGGAAAATAGTAAATAAACATGGGCATACATTAATAAAATATATATAATCAAGTGAAAAACATTTTCCTTTTCTAATAGGTATGACAATTCCAGGTTATGGGATGCAGAGACACTCATGTGATAAGCATCAATGGGTATATACTCCCTTCATCAATGGAATGATATGACTAATCAATATTCATATAGGGAATCATGAGGTCTTAAAAAATATTTTTTAGTGTTGTAATGTGTTAAATTATTACTAGTGAAATTCATACATGGATTCTCTGTCCCAATAGCTCAGTAACTAACAATGATTTCTTTCTATCTAGTAAAATTCAATGATGGGAAATTTATATTTAAAACCCATAAAATATAATTATGTGTCATTCTCCAAGTTCAAAAATGATAATTTCCATTTAAAAAAATTAGTTTTAAATATAAAAAATATTTTAAAATAAGTTAAAACCCTATGGTTTCAATGAAAAAAAATTAATCCAGTTTCACAAATAGATATTTGAAATAAATTCACAATTCAAATTCACAGTTTATATTCATAACTAAATTACAAAATTTAATTTCAAACAATTTACATTATTTTAAAAAAACTTCAATTATATGGAAATTTTTCTTTTACAATTTTTAAAACAAATATACTCAATAATTTAAATTTTAACTATTTCTATAAATGAAACCCAATTTAATGGAATCGTTTTTTCCCAACATCATTCTAAATAATCACTTTTAAAACCCCAATTAAATTTAATTTGGTTTTTTTTCTATCAAACCAATTGAAATCCAATTAACAGAAATAAATAAATTTAATTTAAATAATTTAATTGAAAATAAATATATAAATTTAGAGTTATGATAAATTGGGAATCATGAAAGAACCTCCTCTCTCTGGATTAAAAAATATCATAATGCCAAACCCTAATCGGTATTTGATAATGAAGAATAATGATCACGAAATCTTGGAAATGTGGATCAAACTTAGGGTTGAGATACCCAAATAGTGGGTATTAGATCCAAAAATAAACACATTGATCTATAGAACCCGATAAATGATAAGAGAGATCGTGAGACATAGATATCAAAGTGAGGAAACTAACCATGAAAAGACCGAAGAGAATTCCTCATGATTCAAATATCGTACGAGAGGGTATTGATGGGAAAAAACTATTTTTGGATTATCTCGTTGAATAATAACGTCTATGGGGTCTTTTTGGGTCTTCTAGGCACATGTAGTTGGGGTTTCATGATTTGTTTTTGTATTTTCAGACTAAAGGTATATCGTACATGTTTAGTTGGGTAGAGCTACATAGTATGAAAACATTGCAGCAAAACCATGTCCATGTTTTAAACATACCGTAAAATTTCTACAAATACGGAGATCATCTATCTAACCATGCACCAACCATGAAAAACTCAACTTCGTGGGTTTTAACTGGTTTCCTTGGTAGGGTGCACAGTTTTGTAGAACCGCGTGTCAACCCTACACTTGCCATGAATTTTCCAAAACATTTAAAATTGAATCTGAAACAACACCAAACGAAAACCAACCAAAGTGTGGTAAAAAGTGGGGATTAGGAATATCTAAAAAAATAGTAATAGTATGTTATATAGATCTTTTATTTCATCATAAAACTCATGTAAAATTAAATTATTCCTTTCATAACTCAAATAACATGTTGAAATGAAAATACATCCATAGAAATATCATAATTTAACCATATATCAATTGAGGATGGTTTAATTTCAATATATTCTAACTATATGATATGTAGCATCAGGGATTTTTTTCAATGAGGAATGGAGATACCAATAAAACAATTTGAGGAAAAATACCCATTTCACATTGACAGAAACATTTATAATCTAAAAATTCATAATATATTTTAAAAAAATATGTCAGTGAAAATAACCTCAAAAAATTATAAAGTATCCTTCAAATAAAATAATTTTAATTATGGTCGGAATATATGTTCATGTTTTAAACATTAAAAATAAACATTCATTTCGAACATATTGTGAAAGGATTCTATAGTGACCCATTTTAATAAATTGAAATATTTTATTTTAAATTTTTTTTTATAAAAATATCATATACATTTATTAATTTCATTTAGAAATAATGTATATATGGAAAATACCATTTTTAAAAATCATTTTCAAAATCATGTATATTGAAGAGAATGATTCTTGATATAAAATAAGATGCATGATTGGTGTCACCTGAAAAATAATTTCATTATGTTCCTCAAATCAATAAGAGATGAAATTTAAAATAAATATATAAATTAAAATTATAACACCATTTTTTGTCGCGCGGAGCACGACGGGGTCATGGGGGAGAAACGTGTGCTACCTGACGGGTGATTAGAGGAGGTTGGGTTCTACTTAATAACTCATATCAGGTGCACCGTTTTCACCTCGAAACGCCCAACAGTTCCATATCCATTAATACATGGACCTGCTTTCCAAAGGTAGGCGTTCGCTGGGTGGTTTGACCAGTGATTCTTAAGAACTCACATTGGTAGAGAGGATGGGAATTTGGGCTCATCGCACCCTTTTGGGGGGAATTATTTCCTTTTTGGAACTCTCTTATATATTTAAGATGTAATCATATGTTCATGAATCTTTGGATTATATCAAAGCATAGTATTCACAGATTACTCCTGGTTGGAAATGTTCAGCTGGACGCAGGGGTTCAGAATCATTGATGCCCTAGTTTTACTATTCCTTGTTGGATTAATGACCCCAAGGAGTCTGGACTCACTGAGACATCACTGAATTAAAGCCTCATAACCAGGAACTCTACAGTTTATTGTCATCCAGGGGGGACAGATAATGACTTGAGCATTTGGATCGAACCCGTGACACGAGCTTCCTATGTGTCCTGATGAGAAGAATCAGAATCCATGTAGTTTGGTTTGGTATGGGGATTACGCTCCGGGCTGCCCAGGGTTGGTGTGGTGAACAGACGTAAAGATAGTTGGATCGACCGGTTGTGGGGATTTATCCTCGGGGAGGCTTCATACTTAACCTGCCTAGGAGACAGGGATCAAAGTCCATGTAGTTCGGATGGGAGTGTCTGAGAACCGACGTGAATGTGTACTCGGGGGTCCGATGGTGATCGAGATTGAACGTCTTGGAGGCTTCCTATGTATTCCTGTGGTGGGGAATCAATGTCCACGTAGTTCTAATGGGAGTGTCGGAGAACCGACGTGAATGTGGACCCAAGGGTCCTATAGTGATCGGGCTTGAACCTCTTGGAGGATTCCTACGTATCCCTGTGGTGGGGAATCAAAGTCCATGTAGTTCGAATTGGAGTGGGGCTTACGCTCTGAGGTAGCCCATAAGAGGATGTCATGGTCAATGCCTACTCTAAGCTCATGTGAGTCATGCTCGGTGTGATAAAAAAGAGGTTGCAGGGACCAGACGATCATGTTGCGAAAGGTGCGCCCATGGGAAGTGGAGTGGGGGTTATGCAGGGAGCAGCCCAAAAAGTTGGGGCTTACTCCGAGATGGAAGCCCATGGTGACAAAGTGCATCGGGATAGGAACTTCTCCCCAAAGAAGGATGGATCAGAACCCCTCCCCTCTACGCCCTTCCTTGGCCATGGCCATGGAGATGTACATAGATGCATGGGGGCTTCCTTCTGATGGGTGGTCTTCCACGCCCCAGGGAGGGGAGAAGTGCCTCAGTCCTAACAATAGGAGGGGTAGAAAGGGGACTCTGGGGCTTGGACTCTGTATTATCGTGGGAATGTGAACCCAAGAATGCAACGAGAATCCGCACAAGGGCGGAGAAACCCCTTATCCCTCACTTACCATGGGTATGTGAACTCAAAATGGCACACTGATGTGCCTGAAGGTTACATCACACGGGTTCGGTGGCTCTGGTGGAGGACTTGTCTCGGGGTCGATGAATGGGACAATGAGGGGGTTTCAAAGGATCATGCCGGATTGGATTTATTTTATCTATCTTGGGGGATGGGAACTCCGAAGGATCCAGTAGGCCACATAGATGTATAAGTGGTAGCACCCTTCGCATTGGGAGGTACTATGCTGCTGGAGAGGCCCACCGTGAACCAGGGTGGTCCGAAAACTGGAGGGAATCCTACGAACTAGGGTGGTTCGCGGATTTGGGTTAAGCCCACGTACCAGGTTGGTACATGGAGGAGTCCATGCGAGCAGCAGTGGATGAGGGCAACATCGGTCGTGGGTTCTTCGGTTGGGGCTTCGCCCGCGTAGGATGGTACTACGTAGAGCGACAGATCGGAAAAGTGGCATAAACTCCATGGTTTGCGGGGGGTGCATCCGTAGAGGGGCCATGGTTATCGGACTTACTTTATTTGTTATCTTATGTTCGTGGTTCACCATATTGTTATGTGATTTCGGTTCCTTATTAATTCGCTTCTAGCTGCATACCGGTTCTGGTTCGTGAACTGGAACTTCACTGTTTGCAAAATCCTAAGCTCCTTCCTTCGAAATCCTTCCACCTGAATCTGATCGATCTCCAATTTTCCTTTGCTCTTACCCCTCGATCTCCTTTTAGAAATTGGGGAAAGGGATGTATCTGTGGTCATCAGGCACCTTTCTCAGAGTCCCATGACCAAAAAACTGTTTTACAGATGACTTGGTCAATCCGCAACTCGTGGGGGGCATTGAATGTACCTCCTCCACGAACAAAACTAGCTCGGGGAGTGCTTCCACTACTGGAAATGGGGGTTTATCACCACACATATATGCCCACGGTTTAAAGAACTATGGGGATATATGATTTTTAACCATTTATACCCATAGTTTTAATAAAACCATGGGTATTCAGCCCCTAACTATCGGGCTCCATCACGCTCCCCCACTTCAACCCTCCGCCGTGCTCCCACCACTTCAACCCAACCTCCTGGCTCCAGCTCTGGGCTCCGCATCCTGTCTCTACCGTGCTCCACCCACTTCAACCCTACCTCCCCACTCCGCCTCCCGGAACCACATCTCGGCTCCACCTCCCAGCCTCCGCCTTCTCTCTCGACCTGGACCTCCGGGACTTCGACTCTGCCTCAACATCCCGGCCTTCACCACGCTTCCCCCAGCTCGTGCAACGTCCCATCTCCCCCCTCTCGGCTCCCTCTCCTCCGGGTATCATCAAATTCATCAGTTTTTTATTATATATAATGTTTCCCATGCATTAATACTTATAAATTTCAAAAATTATCCTTCAAATGTAATTGATATTGATATTGTTGTGTTGGGGGTAAATGATTCATTTTCGAAAAGTCCAATATGGATTGTTGGTCGATGAATAATGGAATTATGAAGGAATATGAAGCCTCTTGTTACAGTTTTATGGATGAAAATACATGTTAAAGAAGATAAATGGGATAAAAAATCATATGTTTAGTATTATTAGACCTACTTGTTAGATTTTGACCTCTAGAGACACATATTAAGGTCAACAAGTCATTAGATGGGGATATTGGAACAACCACTCACTTTCTATGTGAATTATGCCTTATATATAGCCTTTATTAAGAGTTTATTAGAGTTGTTAAATTTATTGGGTGATTTATTGGGTAGATTTTGGGAGATTGTGGGGGTTAGAATAATTTAATGGTGATAATGGTTACAGGGAATAGTGTAGTCCCCCAACGTAACTATGAAGCCTATTGGAGAGGAGTAGTGGGTGATATATGGTAGGGGTACTTTTAGAGCTATTGTGGAAAAAATTCCATGGTAACTATGTAACTATAAAGAGAATCAACATCATGATTTTCATAGGGTTTGCAAAACCATTTCTACAAACCATGCAGGTGACTTGAAAAGGTAGTGAACTTCCCATGATTAGAGAATGATTTTGTAAGCCAAGAAACCAAACCATTTACATCGAATTTAATCATTTGAAAAATATTATTTTGACACAAAAACACCCTAAAGACAATCATTATTCCTCCTAAACTCTGGGTAATCAAACCAAGGGATTTTAATGAGACTTCATGGTGAATTAATTCTTTTCCGAGAGGAATTATATTTGATATAGATATATTAGTCCTTGAGATTTAAATATAATTTATCATTTTTTTGTTTTTATTATTATTATTGGTAGATATTATTTATTATCCTTTTAAAGGAACTAGATCTCGGATTTCTTATCAAGGATTAGGATTTACAATGATATCCAATGTGATTCTTTCTAGATTTACATGGAAAATAAATATGGAAAGATGGTTTTTCCTGATCATTCTCAGATCCATCTAGATCTATTGATTTTGTAGTATCTTGATGGATAGGTCTAAAATGATCCCAGCCCATAACATGTTCTTCATCATATATCATAACCCTTGAATACTCATGTAGTGATTTGGGGATGCTTCCATGGATCTTTGGTTTGTGAGATTGATTCAAGTGGTGAACATTGATGTTGGGCTCCAATATGTTGAATGAAAGAAGTTCTTACCATGTTATGACAATTATATAAAAATGTATGATATGAAATACTTATGTGTGTCTGTATAGACCAGGATAATTCTTTTAAAATGATATTCTTATGCCTCTATATAGATAAAAAAATTTCCTTACTATGACTCGGGTATATATATATATATATATATATGTGTGTGTGTGTGTATGGATAGTAGACTTATACTATGTTGTATCAAAGTTAAAATTGGATCCTTCATGAATTCATTAATCCTATATAGGGGGAGAATTTGAGATGTGATTCATGATGAATATGGTGGGGTCTTGAATAAAAAATGGAAGGTAATGAAGGCCTCGAGGCATTAATGGAGTCCGGAAGTGGGTAATGATGACATTGTAGTATGACCTGAGATAGTTGATTAGGGATGATAACCTTATGGACTAACACAATGCATAATGTCTTATACACCCATTGAGATTCATAAATTGGTCATGTGGTTAGTTTTGATAATTTTCAAAACCAAAAAAGCTCATGTGAGCAGAACATCCACTTTCCAAGATCCATGGACTTCCCCCTTTGGATATTTTGGGTGAAACTTCAACAACTAAATATTTCTCCTTCTCTTTTCTATTCTTATTTTGATGATTTTGAGTATTAAAAATCAAATATTTTTAGTATGGTATATTGATGAGGCATTCATTTTCATCATGAATAGAATGGTCACACCTTCTATAGACTTATTCAAGAATATCAAACATGTTATGTGATTTCTATATAGAATTTACAAGACGTTTCTAACTTTTATTCCATTAAAGGGGTTTCAACCCCCAAACATTGATTCTCAATACTCCCAGGTATATCATGATGTCTATTTTAAAAAACATATATTTTTATATGAACAAATATTCCAAAGTTCCAATATAATCCATAAAAAGTGTATCTTGTAAGCATCATGTTGTACAAAATTTGTAGGATACCTTGAAACATTTTTTCAATATTAATTCCAAAACATTAAAGTTATAACTACTCTATTTTCATTGAATTTTTTATACCCCATCAAATAACCCCTACCAAATAATCTATAAAATTATAAATTCATATTATTAAAATAAAATTTTCTTCCCATGTGTATAATGCCTATATATCTATAAAAGAGTATTTTACATTGAATGTTTCTTTTTTATTTCCCATCAATGACCACTTGAGAGTGTCTTTTTTATCTTTTTTCTTTAGTTTACATCTCAAGGTAGACCTTTTTTCTTTTTTCCCACTTATTCAATCATGGACTCCTCTTGACATTAAATATGTTTTTCTAGCTACTAATATGATTTGATTAATTTAATAATAAAATTGATTGTAATGAATTTTTTAAATATGATTTAAATTGTTGATTGAATGATAATTTTTTTCATGTTACAGAATGGATAGAAAATGGATGTATCATACCGATTAGATTTCAACCGAGTTTCAAATTAATTTGAAGAGTTTTTTAGATTTTTCATTTAACAATGCGTCAGATGGAGGTTATATATAGTGTCCCTGCTATAATTGTGTTGGAAGACCATGTTTAAGACGATAAGAAGTCAGTTACCATTTAACAAAATTTGGATTTCAAGAAAACTATAATGTTTGGTTTCACCATGGAGAGACGAGTCAATCTTCGATTGTTTATAAACAAAATGAATAAAGTGACATGGGGAATTTGATATTTGATCGGTTTCTATATGTGAATCATTTCGAGAGAGATAGAATGGCAGTGCAAGAAGACAATGATATTATTACACATGAGGAAAATGTTGAGGATGATGATGTTGAGAGAGTGAAAATTTTATTGGATGATTCCAGAACTCAAGTATATCAAGAATGTACTAAAATTACCAAGTTGGAATTTTTAATGCGGTTATATCATGGAAAAACCATGTATGGGATTTATAATACCTCCATTGATTATATTCTTACATTTTTGAAGGACTTTCTTCATGATGGTGCAGATATTCCCTCAAATCATTACATGTCATGGAAGTTAATTAAGAAGTTTGGATTTGCTACTAATAAAGTCAATGCTTTTCTAAAAGATTTCAGTTTATATTTGGAGGAAACAGCTAACCTTAATGACTGTAAATAATGTGGTATATCTCGATGGAAGAAAAATACAGATGGAACACCATCTCAGGTGCCACATAAAGTCATGTGGAACATTCCATTGATTCCCAGAATTAAAAATCTATTCATGTCTCCAGAAATCTCAGTCATACTGTAGATGGATTAGCATGGCAGACATTTGATGTACAACATCCATATTGTACAGCTGAGGTGTGTAATGTCATATTAGGCCTATCATGTGATGGTTTTAATCTATTTGGTCAGATTCTTACTGCTCATAGCATGTGGACAGTTTTTATTCATGTTTTATAATCATCCTCCATGGATGTGTATGGAAAAACCTTTCACTTTCTTGAGTATATTGATATCTGGACCTTCGGATCATGGTAATGATATAGATGTCCACTTGCAGCCTTTAATAAAAGAGTTGAAACAACTTTGGGATTTAGGTGTGAAGACATTTGATGCTTCTTCAAAGAATACGTTTCAGATGCGTGTTCGCCTTTTCTGGATCATAAATGATTTCACTGCCTATGTAATGATGTCTGGGTGGAGCATGAAGAAAAAACTATCATGTTCCCTTTGTATGAAGAAAACACGATCGAGAAGGCTTAAATATCGTCGTAGGTTTAGTTTCATGGGGCATTGTTGATTCTTGCCAATGGATCACCAATACAGGAAGAATCGTCAGAGGTTTGATAATAATGTTGACACTGAAGAACCACCTCAATGTATGTCAGGAAGTGATGTGCTTGATGAATTCAAAGATTTCAACTTTTCATTAGGGAATGGTCAGTTGAAATCTCGAAAAGAAAAATAATGATGATACTGAAGTCACTTACAATTGGAAGAATAGAATTATATTTTTTGTGTTTCCATATTGGTCTACTAATTTTTTACATCATTGTTTAGACGTAATGCATATTGAGAAAAATATATGTGAAATGTTTCTTGAAATTCTTTTGAATATTAAGGGGAAGACCAAAGATGACTTCTGATCTCGTCGGGATTTACTGGATTGGGGTATTCGACTTGAACTACATCCTGTTTGTATCGGTGAAAACAAATGCAAAGTTCCATGGGCTTCTTATGTGATGACACCGGCAGAGAAAGGTCAATTTCTGGAAATATTGGAGAATATCAATGATCCAGATGGCTATTCCAGCAACATATCTAAATGAGTCAGCATAAGACATTTGAAATTAAAATCCCTAAAAATTCATGATTATCACATCCTTCTTCATGAATTGATTCCGATAGAAATTTGGCATTTTCTATCCAATAATGTATGGGTGGCAGTGATTCGTTTGTGTCATTTTTTTAGAGACCTTTGTGCTAAAAGGTTATCCAAATCATTGTTCATAAAAATGCAGCAAGAGGCTCTATTAATTCTGTGTGAGTTGGAAAAAAAATCCCTCCATCCTTTTTCACTTGCATGCTTCATTTAATAGTTCATCTTCCAACTGAGACACTTCTTGGGGGACCAATCACTTTTTAGTGGATGTATCTCACTGAAAGAAATATGTTCACTTTGAAATCATATGTCTGAAATAACAATTGTCCTGAAGGTTCCATTGTGAGGAGTTATCTGGCCCAATAATGTATGGATTTTTGTTTCAATGTATTTTTATGAAGTGAGTACAAGACATAATCGACCAATGAGAAATGAAGATGACTAGTATGAGGAAATTCAGCCCTCGTTTCCATCTCTTCCCCAAACAGGTGGAATTGTCGGGTCATATACATTGGTTACATTGAACTTTGAAGAGCGGAATATGGCTCATCGTATAGTCTTGTTTAATTGTGGTTTGTTCGATGCCAATATCAAGTAAGTAATTTGAATATATATATACGTTATCTCATAAGATATCATATAACATATACCTTATACTTTTATTTTCATTTTATGTAGAGAACATTAAAAAATTATAAGTAGAGTTCATCAGTCTTTGCCGTTGAGAAGGAGAGAGGCTATTCATAGCCAAGAGTTCCCAAAATGGTTGAAATAAAAGGTATGACCATTACATTATATACCTTAAAATATATATATATATTTAATTATATTACTCATATGTCTTCTAGGTATTGAGTTTACCTGCTGACTTCATTTCTCAAGAATTAAGAGCATTGTCTTTTGGTCCTAATTCATTGGTTCGTGACTGCAAATATTTAATAATCCATGGATATAAATTTATTACAACTGATAAAGTGGTAAAAATGAGAAGACACCATGATGGTGTTATGTTAACAGCTAGAACGGATTGTTATGCCAGTGCATCAGATAGTCAACCTCGATATGAAGATGTGTAATATTATGGACTGGTTGAGAAAATATTGTTATTGGATTACTACTCTCAAGGTCGAGTCACTATGATGAAATATAAATGGTTTGATTCAATGACGCTACATGGTACATTCATTGATGATTGCAGATTTAGAGTTATTGACATGAGTCGATTATTTCATACTAGTGAACCATACATTTTGGCATCAATGGCATAACAAGTGTTTTATGTTAAAGATCATATGAAACCTGATTATGGTGTCATTAATGAATTAATCCCAAGACATATTTTTCATAATTCTGGGGATGAAATTGTCACCATTTACGCCCCCATCGGTGTTATCCAAAATATTGTATTTGATGACACAAATTGTCCCATTGTGAGAGATGATGTTGAACCTGAGGTAGTGGGGGTTAATATATAAAAGAAACCATATATATTCAGAGTTCATTCAGTTTACCTTGACGTGATTTTATCAGGTTGGTAAGAATGTAATTACTTTAATTTAGTTTTAGTTAGGAATGATATGTCTGTTTTGATATTGTTTGGTTTCGTTTCATTTAATTATATTCATTTCAATTCAGAAAACTAGGCTTAAAATGTGGTTTTAGAAATTGTATAACTTGGTTGTAAATTATCATTACTGAAAGATGTTATGAAATTTTTTTTCTTCTATGGATTCTAATTTTTTTGTATGATTTGTAAAAATTGTTGCTAAAAAATATTTATTTCATTCTTATGCAGATTATGAAGAAAACTACAGAAGCTCGCAAGAAAAGATTATTTGATGTTGATCTTGTTAGACGCGAGCATGAGATGTCTTCAGTGAGTATAACAATTCTAATATTTATCTTCTGCATTACATATAATATGAATTTCATATTTTTGATCAACTTTATTTTAGGGATATATAACTCTAGAGATTCCTCTTCCTAGTTTGGGACCGAGCAGGGACCCTCCTAGACCTAGGCGGAGCACCCGTCTTACCACTCCCCACACTGAACCATCAGTGGACATCCCATCTACCACACATGTCCGCCCTCTGCTTGAGACCCTTGGGATGTTCCCATACATGCTGCTGGAATCATCCCATTTACCCACTTTTTCCCATTCCATGTCCATGCTGACTCGACCGATGTTCTCACCTGCACAATTTCCATATCCATTCTTGTATCCCCATACCTACTATGCATATTCTGACATGTCTATTCTACCTTCTTTTCCTACAATCTATCCTACACATATTGAGTATATTCCTTCAGTTTCCACTCATGTTCATGAAGATTAGCCGGAGCATGCTGTGGAACAGATACTTTCTTTCGGAGGATGACGATGCAGCACAGTCCACGAATGCCTCACAGCCTATTCAGAAGCCTACATCAGGTTTTTTTATTATAAATGTTTCAAATTATAGAATTTCACTTTTTTCCTATTGTATTGTCACTAAACTCTTCTCTTTTCACCTCTTATCTTATTTAGTGGGATCTTCTAGTAGGCGATGTGGGCTCACTCGAATGCGGGATGCCTGGGATCGCGAAACTCAGATTATGGTGGATTACAATCGTTAAAATAAAATTTTAGGTAAAAATTCTAAGGAGTGTAGAAGTGTCATGGCTACTTTATCCAAATATCATGATATCGTTTCGGTGGAACCGGTCTCATGAAGACATATCTGTGCTGACATCAAGGATAGGGCATGGGCGCAGATATGGGTACGGAAACATTATAAATTTATATTTATATTAGTAATGTATTTATATGACTTAACATTTTCGTTGCATAGTCGATTTAGCTTTCCTAACAGTGAGGCTGCCAAAGCTGCTACGATGAGTGATCTTGGAGAGTATTGGCAGTCAAACAAGTATGAGTTACATATTGGTTGGAGGAGTAGAGTGGGTTCTGAGTTAGAGGGTGTACCCACAAACCCTAACTGTCCAAAAGTCAATATCAAAAAATGATCGCACATTGGAAGACAGAACAGTATAAGGTACTACCCATATTTAATTTTTTTATATAAAATGTAATTCTTATAACGTGTATTGTTTTTTTTTTGTTTCTTAGGAAGTGTCAGCGAAAAAAAAACAAAGTTGAAATGACATATCTACACACATTGGGGTGCACTACAATGCCCGATCATGAGAAGTGGCTGGTACGTTTAATCCAATTTTTTTCATTTATCATATATGGTTGTAATCCAAATTTGTGCATTTCTCATATGCAGCAAGCTGAATTGGGAATTGAAGGTCATGTACCTCATGCCAAATTATTATGCTTATGTAGGAAAAGAAAAGATGGAACTGCAGTTAATTCACAAACACAACATAAAATTTTAAGTTATTTTATTTATATTTCAAACAATTATACGAAATTTATAATTTAATATGTTTATAATTTCAATTATCTGCCTTGGAGGCCATGGATGAGAAGAAAGGTGACAACATAGGGCCAAATGATCATTTGAGACAGGTGTTAGGTGTGGAGCATCCAGGAAGAGTCTGTTGCAGACTATGAAAAAACGGTGTCCCTTATAGGTATTGGTCATCATAGGACTCCTCTAAAGCCTCGAAGGCCTCTGAGTTGGAAAGTACGCATGCTGAATTAGCTGCGACAAAGAAAATAGTATTAGTGGAGCATGAAAAAAGTAAGCTAATGAATGAACATTTCATGAAAGCCATGTCAGTTTTGAGTCAGTCACTACCACCAGAGGTTACTACCACTTTTCATTCATGTATGGAATCAATGCGCTCTTTACATAATGCCTCGGGTGATTCCCATGAGGGTCCTAGTGGCGATGACGGTGGTGGCCATAGAGCTGGAGAAGATATTGCAGATGCTGTTGTTGGTGATGATATTGTTGATGATGATGTTGATGGTGCGGTTGGTGATGATGTTGTTGATGATGTTGTTGTTGATGATGATGATGCTGGATATGGGGATGACGATGATGGTGATGGGGGGGATATTAATCCCCTCCATCTTTGACTTAGCAGAGAGACATGTGTTGGAGTTTTAATTTTTTTTTGTATTGGTGGACTACTTGTATGTGAATTTATTTATGATATGAAATGCATTTTGGATTATGTTTTCATCAAGGGTGTTATTTGACAATTCTTTAGGTAATATTCACATGACATATTTTTTTTTATGGTTTGGTGTGTTTATTATTTTCTCTCCATATAATCATGGCCTTAGTAGGGAAGGGGAGGCTTGGGATGGGGGCTGTTGTGGAGGGTTGGGAGGGGGTGGGGGATGGGTGGGGAAGGATGGGAGGGGGGTTAAGTGGAGGGATGGGAGGGGTGGGGGAAGCATTCACTTAATCTATTTTTCATATACTCAACATGCATAGGATGTTCATCAGGCGAGTATGATTGTGTCCTCCACTTTGAAGTAGAAGATCTCATCTATTGAAGGCATTGAGAAGGATTAGTTTCTTCTGATTTTTTTCTTTAAATGTAAAGGAATTGATTGGTATGTGATCTGACAGATATATGAATATTCGGAGTAGACTAACTGATTTAGATTTCTCATATGCTGTTTTTGGTTTTCAGCTTTCTTTTCTCTAATTTTTTAATGTGGTTTTGTGTGTTTTCGGAAGACTCCAAACACAAAATAAAAATCATGTTCATTGGGGATGGAGAGAGAGGGGATGTCCAGGTGGGGAGGGTGAGGGGCTGGGTATTGGGGAGGGAGGGGGAGGGGTTGGGCATGGGGGTTGTGTAGGGGGGTGGGCAGTAGGGAGGGGATGGGCAGGGGGGCTGGGCGGTGGGGAGGGAGGGGGAGGGGATGGCCAGGGGGCTGGGAAGTGGGGAGCGAGGGGGAGGGGCTGGGCAGGGGGGTAGGGGTAGGGGCTGGGCAGGGGGGCTGGGCTGTGGGGAGGGAGGGGGAGGGGCTGGACAGTGTGGAGGGAGTGAGAGGGGGAGGGGGAGAGCTTTGCAGTGGGGAGGGAGGGAGTGGGGATGGGCAGTGGGGAAGGAGGGGGAGGTGGGCAGGTGGGGAGGGGGAGATGGACGGTGTCGAATTATCCACCGTCGCTAAAGGTATGGATTTACCACTCCATTTTTTACATCATGACAAGTTTTATTTTTACTCAACTACATCCTAAAATAATAAATTTAACCCCAGTCTCATATTTTCCTAATATGATGGAGTTTCATGTTTGGTTGTTTAATTTTTTCAATGTATGGGTGAAATCTCCATTTTAGGTGATGCTAATTCATCTTCCAACATCAATGGCATTGAAAAGGGTAAAATTGTGATATCATCTTATTTGAAAGATTAAAATTAATATGTATACTCTTGTAATTAATGAACACATGATATTGTTATCATTTCATTATTGTGATTTATTATTTCAAGTCAAGCATCATTACAAATAGTATTGAGAATGACATTGCAATGTGCCTTACAATGGTTGGGTTCTTCTACTGAAAACATTTACGTGTCCATTGAAGAGGGTAAAATTAATTTATGAAGTGTCGATGATATTTTAATCATTATTAAACTGGTTGTTTTTTTATGATGTTGTTTTATTTGTGCAGAATTTCACATGAATCTCGTTTCATTTTTAGTCATCAGAATTTTTATGTGGGCATTGGCACCCTCATTAAGTAAGTCCGTTGTTTTCTTTTACAGTAGTGCAATGACCATTGGATTGGATATGTTTCAATGGGTAAGGGCATGGCCTGGTTTAATAGGAAGAAATTGGGAGGTACTTGCCTAGGAATAGCTCCATTCATGATGAATGTGTCCTTGAATGCAATTATAGAGGCAAATTTAGTCCATTCAAATGCAGAAAAGGATGTGGAACTCCAACTCATAGATGGTAAGTCTCCCCAATTGTCTCCCTTGTATGAAAATGATCCTGAACGATCACAAATCAGATGTTTTTGGAATTTCAACCTAATTTGAGTACGTTTGTTTTCTAGGGTGAAATTTGATGTGTGATATATTACTTGCAGGAATCCCTGTACAAGAACAGTTGTGATATAGAATTAACCAAACAGAACATGAAAAAGGACATGATCAGGTAATTCTTGAGATAGTTTCAGGTATGATATGTGTATTCTGTATATTCTCACATATACATATCAATATAGTTTTGACCCTTCCTTTTCTTATTGTATATTTCAATTGGGTCATAAAGGTACATGTGGATTCCCTACCTTGTCTCCATCTAATAAAGAATCATATTAGGGGTGGTCATCTTCTCAAATGTTGGGTAAATCCTTCTTGGATAATTCCCCCTCTGGTAAAGAGGTTGTTAACCCACTTTTTAAGGAAGAAAATCTAGATCCTATGTATATGTTGTTAAGGCCTCCAAAATCTTAAATAATGATAGTGGTTAATGATAATAAGGTGGCAGTTAACCTAGATTACAGGATTACTGTGGTATCTCTTGCATCCAGGGATATTCCTTTAGGTGGTATAATTTAGGATATTGTAGTGGAACTTGTTCATAGAGGTAGTGTTTCAAATATAGATTATTTAGAATCCCTATGTATGGGAGAGAAAACATTAAATGAAAAGGGTGAAATAGAGGAATATTATATGTGACCTGAAGAGAGGACTGAAATTAATATTCATAGATTGGCCTCTCATGATTTATCTATGTGTATTGTTCAATGAAACATTGTTATCATTCAAATTTCTGGGGGTATCTATTATCTATACTAAAGTAGGCTTTCTCTTTGCTTACTTGTCACCTCACCATGCTTCCACGTCACCATTAATTCTCTATTCCTCCCTCCATACCCTAAAATCTAACCCATTATCGATCCCCTGCTCGGGAATTTGCTTCGAACCGTGCTCTCATCCCTGAAACCCCTCCCAGAAACCCCTATCATGCTCTCTGGTTCTCGATCCCCTCTGCAAATCCCGTAGGTTTCTTGATTCCCTCCTCGATTCCCCTCTCTCGCTCCCCTTACCGATTACCCCCCAGCCCGCACTGCTCCTTCTCACGGTTTTCATCACTTTCTCTTCCGGCTTCTACGCCTCCTTCTCCATCTGCTCCATGTCTAGATCCTGCGCCTCTTCCACGAATTTCGTCTCCCCAATCTCCTATTTGCACTGCTCCCCCGATTTTCCTTCCTCGACGTCCGCCAACTTCACCTTCGTCGATCTCACAAAAATAGGGTTTGTGCAATATCTTGATACTTCCCCTTCACCTATTTCGTTCTCCCCAATCGACGGTTTTCTATGCTTCTGCATTCGGTCTCCCCAAACTAGATTCTCCTTTTGGTCTCCCCAATCAAGGTTCCAACTCCTTCGTGATCTCCTTCCACTGCTCCTTCGTTGTTGACATCCTTCACCCCCATCCTCTATCTCTGCATATAGATTACCGATGATAACATACTCCTCCATCGCCGCCTAAAATAACTGCTATATCCGGCTTCACCTCCTTCGGAAACCCTAATCTAGGGTTTCCATAGCCTCCCCAATCTAGGGTTTCCTTTTTTGTATGATCACATTCATACCTCGAAATACTTTTTTATGAATGCGCATATCTATCATATGCATCGGTTTAATAGAACTGCATTCTGAAAAAAAAAATAACGTCCATTGAGCAGTTGACGGATTTTGTAAAGCCTGGAAATCAAAATTTCATGTTACTGATGTATGAACATCCTTGAAACAACTGCTATAGATTTCTATTTTCTGGTCACAATGCATACTATTCATGTTAGGGGTCCATGTATCTTTGAAATTTTGATTTTTTTATGTTTCTTCTTCCTTTTTAATTAGTTGTAATGTTTCCTTTTTTGGATCTCATTAAGATTCTACTAGATTTAAAAATTATTACTTTTTAATATGCCCATAATATCATCTATTTATATTTATAGTAATTTTGTTTAATTATTTTTCAATGAAGGAGTAGGCTAAATTGATGTTTAATGTATATTTAATTTAGTGTGTATCATTTTACTATTTTTGGAGAGCATCAACACATCAGCATGTGGTTTACTATATGAAATTGAACTCATCTTCTATGATGTGAATCTGAATAATTCTTTCGAACAAAAGAGATACAATGTAATTTTCAATAACAATAATGAAAACAACATCAGGATATTTATTGAATGCTTTGAAGACATTCGGGTAGGAGTGTATAAAAATTTCTATTTATATTAGAAAACAAAACACAGAAAATACTAAATATTTCCTCATTATTGAAAAGGGAGATCAAATCAATGCATCTTCATAAGTAGTGACATCGAATATATCCAGGTAAAATTTATTTGGTCATTAAATAGTTTTATTAACAATTGAAATTATTATTACTTTTATGTTAATTTTAACAATTCATGATTGGAACATCGAAATATTAGGTCTTCTCCAAGGAATTCAATCATTGGCACATTATTTGATACTACAACCTTGAATATTTCCATTGCTCATATATTCAACAGTTATATTTAATGACTACTAATTTAATTCCATTAACATAAACACATGTGTATTAATTCAATATAGAAAGTGTATTCTATGTCTTTCAAACAAACTGTTCTTTCCATCTTGTAATTGTCTATAGTTACACGAGTGTGTACATCTAAATATTAGCATTGTCATAAATATTTCAATTTTTTCTATCTGTTTTATAATGAAAATGAACCAAAAATATGGAACTAACACCTTCTCTGGTAACCATTGTTGACAAAACCTCTTTATCATGTAATATGAACATTTTTAGTATTTGTACTATCTTCTTAAGAACCTACAATACTTAAATTTGTTTTGATGACAAACAAGTTTTTCATGTAATGTTCTGATTAGTGTAATTTATGCTATTGGTAATCTATAAATTTTTTGACAAACATGTTTAACATTAGTATCATCTAAAAATGGTCAGCATTTCTGCTGATTAGTGTGTTTTTTGACATACATGTTTAACATTCTCGAGTACGTAGGTAATTTTTAATGATTACAAATCAATTACCCATGGCATTCTGGTATCTAAAATCTATACATTTTATTGAAAAACACATTTAATATTTCTACAAACTATAAATTGTACATTCATAACATTTTTATCATTTTCTGACAAATTTTTTTTTAACATTTTCTCACAAAATATGTTATTTTTTTCAAACATGTTTAACATGTCTTCCATGAAATCTATTCATTATTGTGATTTTTGACAATCATGTGTATCATGTAATCTGTACATTTTTTGAACCAGTTTTAGTTTATTGAAGACTATAGTTATAGAAATCCATATAATGTTTAAATTTTTATTTTATAGTTGGATGATCATATATTTACAATACTTTTCACAAAAAATTATAAAATAAATCTTTAACTATTTAAGTTTGGTTTCAGGGTACTCTATAGCCTAGTGGAATAGATTATGGTTGAAGCTGGTTAGGGGGGAGGGGGCAGGTGGGGGATGGGGATGGGCAGGGGGAGGTGTTGGGCAGGGGGAGGGGCTGGTGGGAGGGGGAGGTGCTTGGAAGGGGTGGGAGGACAAGCTGGTTAGGGGAGAGGGGAGAGGGGAGGGGAAGAGCTGGGTATGGGGGGAGGAGGATGGGGGAGGTGCTGGGAAAGTGGGGAGGTGAAGCTGGTTAGGGGGGCGGGGAGGGGTTGGGCAGGGGGAGGGGAGGGGATGGGTAGAGGGGAGGGCCTGCTTAACTATGTTGATTTTTGAAATCTCTATTTAAGTGTTCTAAATTTCCTATGATTTCTATTCAATTGTTCAGGTTTCATAGAGAATCATGAGTACCCATGGCGGATTATTTACCTAATAAGTAGAATCACATATCTTTTTCATAATATATTCACTACCATTCAGCTTATTCCACCAATATCTACTTCCATTCATTATTTGTATATCGTCTTCACTGTTCGCCTGTTTTGATCATTATATGTGTTTCCTGTTTCTACAATTTTGTTTCCAACATTAATCTTTGGTTTATAGTGTTTCTTAGTTTTAATCAGTTATTAAATTATAATGTTACTTATATGGATCAAATCACCATTAACTGTTTTTGGATAGGTCGATAATAGATTTTTTTATATTTCATTAAACTATTATGATGTTTTAAATCCTTGTTTAAGTCATCTAAAGTTCCACTGATTTCTCTTCAAATGTTCAGGATTTTTAGAATTCCAAAAATATATATTTTTTCCTGATAACTCATAATATACTTCATAATAATAGGCAGTTTGTTGCATTGGAAATGTATGTCTGTTATCTATATTTCATTATACTACAAGAAATGATGAAATTTCTATTTAGATAACTTAGAAAATGGATGGTGTTCTTAAACATTCCAGTTATTTTATATTTCATGTTTTTTTATAGGCCATTACTTGCAGTGAGTGGAGGCCTTCACTGAACATGATATTGACTACACCTTCAACAATTTATGTACCATGAGTTCTCGACTTCCATGGATTCACCTACTTAGAAGGGTTGTAACCCTTCCCTTCATGTTCAAGAATGGGTTTATTTTGATCCCTTTGTGTAGAGAAATTGTTCTGGAAGCCAAGGATATTAGTCTTTATAGTATCTTGAGGAATCTATTTACATGTAAATTTAAAGATGAGTTTTAGGTAGCACTTTTTTATCATAAGATTGATATTATTTAATTTCCTGATGGGTTCTCCAATATATTCATTACATTTTTTTTTTAAATTATTCAAAATGAGGTGGTTAATGATTTTAAATAATTATTCATTCATGATAATATTCCTCATGGTATCAATTCCAACTGATATTATATTTTGATTTGTTTTAATGGGTCAACTGGAATCAGGATGCAAGAAGGTTGCGGGCAGCTGGGTGCTCTGAAAGCAGGAGGGAGGCTGTAGCAGCTGGGTGCACTGGAAGCAGGAGGGAGGCTACAGAAGCTTGGTGCACTAAAAGCAGGAGGCGGGATGCAGCAATAGGGTGCGCACTAGAAGAAGGAGAAAGGCTGCGGGTAGTAGCAGCTGGTCTAGGAGAAGGATCTATGCCCACAGTTCATTGAACTGTGGGTATATTAGTTTTCCTGGAATCATTTATACCCACGGTTCATTGAACTGTGGGTATTTTAGTTTTCCATCTATCATCTATCCCCACGGTTCATTGAACCGTGGGTATGTTTTCAGGCTATGAAAATATATTCCCATGGTTCTTAATACCATTGGAATATATATATAACCATTGTTTAAAGAAACCATGGGTATTACAGAATTTCGATTGGATATCCCCACGGTTTTGTAAAAACCATGGATATAGGGCTATGTCGATGCCACTACAGACCACGGTTCATAAACTCGTGGGTATATCCTATACCCATGGTTTTATGGGCTATAGACACGGTTTTAATCCATGGGTATAGGTGATATTTCCAGTAGTGTTCGCGATCGCACAATGTTTCGTCTCCATTACGCGAACGACAGAGGATGCGGCCGGGACCGGTCGATGCGGTCCACTACTGGGGCGGTTCATGATGGTGAACTGGGTTAGCGCCCATCCTTCTTAGTGCCCGCAGAGGATCCCCACCGTTGTTCTTCCAAAGACAGCTGTCCGTGGAGGGGGTGCTTCATGGAATCGGTCGCGTACCATTAT
Source organism: Viscum album (assembly GCA_963277665.1). Taxonomy (NCBI): domain Eukaryota; kingdom Viridiplantae; phylum Streptophyta; class Magnoliopsida; order Santalales; family Viscaceae; genus Viscum; species Viscum album. The sequence goes on along the minus strand of OY728135.1, from coordinate 597,294,266 downwards.
CATTGGACCAGTCTGCGGACCAGTTCGGCTTATTCCATCCTTTGAGTATTCTCCGCACTTTTCCATAATTCTTTGTGGGGTAAATCGGGTAGAATCTCCCTTGGACTAAAGGGGATTCTCATTCTCCTTTGAAGATTTTTCAGAACCCTACAAATTCCCCCCATCGGAATGGGGTCCAATCGGAATGAAGAGGAGGCCATTCCGATGTAGAGTGGTCCTGAAACTTGGATGATTTGTAGTAGGGGAGTGGACCAGGTAGGGGACCACGCCTATAAATACGGGGGCCCCTTCCTTTTTCTTTTAACAGATTCTTCACGAAACCAGAGCTCTCTTTCTTTTTTTGGCTTCGCGTGCTCATTCCTTCGCGAAACGCTTCATCCGCGAATAGGCTGCCACTTTCGCGAACCATTCCTCATTCGCAGATTCCTTCACCAGCGGACCAATATCCCAGCTGTGAACTAATACTTTTAATTAATTAAAAAGTAAGTCACGAAGGGCGCGTAGGAACTCACTCCGCATTTTCGGTGGTCTGTGGTATGAAACCTTCCAGGCTTTGAAAATTTGTGATGTCTTCCAAACCAAATTATTTAAATCTCAGATTAAGATTCTGCGGAGCAACCTACTTCGCAGTTTTCTGGCCAACGCTCCATGGGCCAGAGTACCGCAGACCTCTTCCACGTAGGGTTGGTTCGCGAGATACAGTCATCGCGAACCACATTTTGAGGCCTGATTGCAGACCTCATCATGAAGGCTTCTTGGACTCCTTTTCCATATTATTTTTATTTTTGTCCAGATTTTATTATTCTAGACTAACCATTTGTCTGGTTTTTTATAATGTAGGTAGAAAACATGGTTCCCCCTTGCCTTGCACCCAGGCCTGCTACCGAGCCTCTTTTTATTGGTGATCAACACCTAAAGGATATGGCCAGATCTGTCAAGGATAGAATACGCCACTCCCCACTGTGCTCCTTCCTTGCCGATCGGCTCTCTGAGTCACAACGGGAGTACCCCTTTTCCAATAGCCATCCTTCCTATGGGTTTAATTTACTGTCTGATACGCCAATTCTGGTACAATCTCATGAAAACAATCCTGCAGCATGGATATTTACTAGTAGTATCCCTCGACCTGTGATATTCGCCAGAGGGTGGCCTTCCGTAAGGGATACAGCTGCTGGGTCTATGTTGAATCACCTTCATGTCTCCCCAATAGGGAAACAACGTCAGCTATATGGGACAATTCATTGTTTCCGGAGCACTGTCTGTAATGTTATGGTAAACAACTAGCATGGCTGGTCATCAGACCGGGACCTTAGGCCTTGAGGGGCATTTAAGTCATTGGATTGGGGGTGACACTTCTGGGTTCGCCAGAGCTGTGCAGAGTTTGAAGCATAATTGCGAGCCGTTGGCTTATATGAAGCTTTATGGGTGTCCCAAACCTATACCCATCGGCGTCAAGACCTCTCCAGGAAACTTGTGATTCATTGGAGTCCGGACACCAACACATTTCATCTGGTCCATGGGGAGGTGGGTAATAGTCTTTGGGATATCATCCAGATTTCAGGGGTCCCCATCATTGGGGGTATGTATGACGAATTCATGCCTCCTTCTACTGTGTGGGATGACGAAGAGAGGACTCCCCCCTTGGTGAAGTAACTTATTGACCAGGACCAGAAGCATTCAAATGATACGTCTCTGAAACAGCTTGTCCCATATCGTGAATGGGTCAAGGATTTTTCTAGTGAGATCAATTCCATGGATCTCCCACACATGACCACGACCTGCCCAACTATTGAGTCCCAAAGGCAGAGGGGAAGCTATTGGATGATCCTGGAGGGAGGTCAGTTCAACGACTAGGCTGGAAGCTTGTCCCAAATGTCGATCGGCTTCTCCGTCTGGTGGTGATTCTGGCCATGTTCTTGAGTGGCTGGATATTGCCCGTACGCAAGACTGGTGGCGTGTGGGTCTCTAAATTTTTCATGGTAGCCTAGCTGTCTACCGGAAACATCATCAACTTTTCCATCCCAATATTTGCCAGGATTTATCAGTTTCTTAGAAATATTATTGATGGGGGTCAACCAATCCAGGTATTCGGCCCTTTTCAAATCCATTGGGGATGGTTGGGAGCACATATCAAGAACTGCTACACTTTCATCAACCCTCTTTAGATTCCGGGTACTACATTTTGGCCGTACTTGCAAACGACAAATGGGGTTATGCCCTAAGAGTGTGTGACCCAAGATAAGGATGGACAACAAATGGTTCATAATATGTGTTTGCTGTCGATTTGGATCTCGAGTTATGATAATTTCAATTTCCGACCATATCCCTCCCCGACTGGTGCTACTAGGAATACCTTATCAGGGGAGTTTAGCAAGCGAGGCTATCTCTTTTCCCTCCGAGAGGGTATTCTAGTGGATCGTATCGGTGGGGAACTGATATATGAGGAGTACGCGCCTTGCCGATTTGGATGTCAATTTGGCTACGTCAAGTCATTGTTTCCTCCCACACTCAATAGCGCCCACGAGATCTATCATTTAATGGTGTCCAGGAAACTGTGGTTAATGTTTACACAGGAAGATACCAGTTGCGAGGTTGTGACTCTTGTGCTTGCAGAATCCATGCCTTTCTTGTCTAAGAGCTATACCGACTTCTGGGTGCAGTCGTACATGAATGTCTAGCTAGGGTTGTGGGTTTCCACTGTCTCAAGTCCTAACCCATCGAAGGGAAATATGAAGTGAAAGGTGGAGAGTTCTTCAACTAGGCTAGGCAAGGTTCTTCGCAACCCTACCGGTCTCGTGCTTCGGGGGTAGATTTTCACGGACAGAGGTGTAACCTCTCATGCCCTTGAAGCTGCCCAGAGAGAGTTTGTTATCCCCACTGATGTTGTCATTCAGACGGCCTGGGGTCAATGGGATGAGTTCAAAGGTTAGTCATCCTTTGGCAGCCAATATCTCTGTTCTCTATAGAAGTATCTCCATGAATCAGAAGTGGCATTTGACGGGCTGGGTTACATATCTTCTCCTATTGACATTCTTTATGATACGGACCCAAAGAGGGCCAAGCGGTATCTCTGGGACCTCGAGGCTTACATTCATGCTTGTCGGGGTTATGCAGTGTCGACTCATCGAGTCCAGGCCATGCTGCGATTAGTGACTGACGAGGAAGAAGAAGATAGTGATCAGACTTCAGGGGGCGGTGATCTCGATGGTTCCCCCACTGCGGTTGATGCAAGGAAATCCCCCCCCCCTTCCCATGAGGTCCCACCCACAGGTAGTTCCAGAGAGTTCCAGGGTGGCGGCGATATCTAGAACATAAACATGTACATTGGAGCCCCCACCAGCCCATGTTGCTGCCCAACCCTCTCAGGTCGATCTTCCACGACTAGTCGTTCCTGTTACTGTCGCATTTCCGAATTCTTGGAGAATTTGGGAAGACCTAAGGGTCAATGACATGGATGAATAGGTTTGGGAATTACTCCAAACGGGCCCTCTCGAACTTCCGGGTATTGGGACGATCTTCGCTCCACCACACTTGCTACTGAATGATGATCTGGATGAAATAGTGGCCTCATTGAAAGAGGTGGACGCATACGTTCATTCACTATGGAACAGACTTTATGGGTCTACCCGGGTGTCCATGATGATAAGAAATCCTGAATCTTCTGATCCCAAAGAAGAGGTTTTCTTGTTCTTCCATTCCGGATTTCCTCCTCCTTTACTATGAAGGTTCTAAAATTTCTTCTTTTTATGCAGGGTGCTGAGGAATCCCAAGGGAAATTCCTTCCCTGGAGTATACTCCTCGTGGTACCGTAGAAAGAGAACACACGCTTTCAACTACGTGGATCATCGGGGAGGGGTCTCCTGGAACAGCTGAGCACATGCAATTGACCATTGCGGACCCAGCTAGGGTCTTTCCTCCTCCAGCTCCTTTCAGCGTTCTGAGTGAAGAACTGTCCCCTAGGAAAATCCAGAGATGTCAGCAGGTGTCTTGTTTATCAGAACAACTCAGACAGGGGTAGTCGGGTAATCATGAATTCTCATTTCCTCGATTTCAAACTCATATATTCTGATTCTTCCAGTTATTAACTTATTTTGGTGCATGGTGTAGGGCCACTTGGAGACCAGGATGTGGCTACCCAAGCAGTCGTACCTTCTTCCCCCTTATCACCTGAGGTATCACTTGCAGCCACACCTGAGTGTGACGAAATGGTGGACCCTTTTGAAGGGGCTAGTGAGATGGATGCTTTACTCCAACCTTCATCAGTCATAGATACGTCAGAGGAAGAACATCTGGAAGTCAAGACTCCTGCTTATCATACGACCTTTATTGTCACGGTGGAGGATGGGGTGCTTGTGCCTACCTAAGAGGCCCCAAATCTTATGGGGGCAGCTGCCTCAGGCCTAATGGATCCCATGGTGATAGAGAAAGAGCTTGCCATTAAGCCAGTTGTCGGAAACCCAGAGCGGACCATTATTGTGTTTACTAGGGGAGTGATTTCCCCAGGCTTGATCTCTGTAGTAAACCTCTTGGGGATAGCTTTTGGAGTTGTTGGCCTTGGGTATGACCATAGGTCCTAGACACCACTGGGGGTTCCCAAGACTCCCTTGCCTCTCGAAGATGTGGTGTCTTCCTCGAGTGGCCGCAGCGGCACAGAACATCAGGATATCGACGCCTTGATGATCAGGGGTAAGATTATCAATATCTTTCCACTTACACTTTCCTATTCCATTTTTTGATTGTGGATACTCATCTGTATTATCAACTCTTGGGCTTTAGGACCACGAACTTTGGTGTTGGCGATTGTGTCGTCGGATCCGATCGTGCTTGTGACCACAACCGCTGGGGGTGAAGTTGTCGCGGCGCCAGTGTTTGCGGGTGAGGCTGCATCGAGTCCCTCCATTGTGGCGTTCATCCCTGAATATGTATCTTCATATGGTAGTGAATCTGAGCCTGATCAACAAGTTCTTTCCAGTCTTCTACCTTCTATCAAAAGGACTTGGGAGAAAATTTGGAAGCTGATTTCTCAAACACCCTTGGCCAAGATTCCGACCAAATTATTGAAGCTGTGCAATCTGTTTATGCTACTGGGATTTGATGGCTTTGACTACCATGGTATTTATGATATAGTCAAGCATGTGGTCACTGACCGGTAAAGATTGGGTGGTTTTGAATCTCTCTTTTCTGCTTCTCAATCTAAATCATACCTTTCCATGACCCGACATCTTTTCCTAACAGAGGCTCATGATCATGCCAGGGTAGTTGCGAGACTCAAGGGATAATTGATTAAGCAATGTTCTTGACTGGAGGTGCTGAGGAATGACATACAGTGGCTGTAGAAGGAAGAGACTAATCTCACCGCCATAATTGAAGAGGGGGATCAGTGGGTGGAGGAGGAGATGAGGGCGAGCTCAAAGGTGTCCCAGGAGGCAGAAGCATTGCGGGCTGGTGCAGAAGATAAGACAACCTTACTGTAGAATCTCTATCAAGCAATCAAGGATTCTCATCAGCACCTAATACAACTTTTTGAATTCTTTGAAAACCTTATGTAATAACCTTTCATGCTGGAGGAGGATCCGGATTGTGGATGACCTTCTTACCAAATTTGTTATGGAACAAATAAATGTTTTTCCCTAGCTCTATTGTTGCCTTCTCATGTGTCAGGAATTATTTGGCATGATTTCTTTATATGTTATTTTATCTAACTTAGAATAATCAGAGTTTAGGAAAATTGATAGAAATAAAAAGATTAAAAAAATGAGCTCTAACTTTTTCCTGGATCATGGGATCCAGCGAGCATAGTTTGACTATTGCTAGGGTTTTATAGAAAAAATCCACAAATTTTATGTCTTTTCTTTTAATAGCCTGGTTTTTTGTGGGCCCATTTGGTGTGGACCCATCAGGTATGGCCCGACTTTTGCTTAGGTCACCCTTCTCGGGTTTTCAGCATAACAGGCTTTGCGCCTCTTTTTGTCAGCGGTTTAATGTCCTGCCAACAATACAATCATTACTGATGTTTTACGTCGAATTGATTTGACAAGGTATGGTGGAGCGAGGTCCCCAATGAGGTTTGGTTTATTAAATGTTGTATCAATATCCTTCAGACACATGTGGGGGGAGCATGTGTAGATTTGAAGAACATGCAAGGCATGTCTCAAGGCATGGGAGTTGTACTGGCATGCAGAGGTAGGAATAGAATCTCATAAGGAAATATTGCCTTTGGTAGACGGACCAGGGATGATCAATATGCAGATCCGCTGAGGGAATGGTATGCATAGTCATGCAAAGGTGTCCTAAAGTAAATTCCTCTCCATTTATGATGGCCTGAGGACTTCATGGAAGTCCGGCTTAAGGAAACCTATTTGGCTGGCATGGATAATTATGAAAACCATTGGGGATGGCTCGGAAAGTGTGTGTGACATCTGAAAGGGTTTGATAACATCTATATTAATCAGTAATGTGGACACAGGGTCCCTTTCATACACATTTATCTATCGTAAAGGATGGTTGGTGTTTGGTGCAGTTTAATGTCATGCAGCCTGGACATTCTTCAAAGTGTAATGGATTCTCCTGGTTCTCGGTAATCTTGTTAGATACATTTCACTATATTCAGGAAGGGTTATGAAAGAGGTTGGTAAAATGTTGCTCAGAAGGTCTTTGAATCCCGGGATGGATATGGGGGCTCGAAGGCCAAGAGGCATGTGGAAAGAAGCATTGCCTAAGGAAATCTTTCCATTGGTAGACAGGCCAGGGGTGATCAATATGCAGAGCCGCTGAGGGCATGGTATGCGTAGTCTTGAAAAGGTATCCTTGGGTCAATGATTTCATTATCCCGATAGCTAAGAAACTTCAAGGATGTTTGTGATTCGGGACCACCATGGGCGGTTTATGAGAGTTCGGCTTTTTCTGAGTACATAGTATGGTTTATGAGGAGAGGGTGTCTGGATATGGGAGAAAAATCTAGGCTAAATTTCCTGAGAATGGGTGAAGTCATTCCTTCTCACACTGGTGTGAGATAGTGGTTTGTGCAGGTCTGACCTGTGCACTGAGGGATAGAGAAAAGCCTATGTTTCTTACTGAACACATGACCGGTTTGACCATGCAGTTTAACGTCATGTGGTAAGGACGACATTCGGGTAGTTTAACGTCATGCAATAAAGACGAGGATCATTATTAAAGGATTCTGTGTAGTTTACCATCATGCAGCGAGGACGGGGGGCATTTTTTCTGATGTTGTTTTAACGTCGTGTAACGAGGACAGGGGGCATTTTCAAACCAGTGAAAATTATTTTAGTTGGAGGCATTTCCATGGATGTTTAATGCTTGGTATTTGAAGATTTATGCCAAGCGACCAAGAAGTTTCGTGCAGTTTAACATCATGTAGTAAGAACATAGTTGCAAAGGCTGCTCTTGATTAGAATGTAACTAGGCCTAAACATCTTGGCATGACTCAGACGTGTAGGGGGGTTTATTGGTGTAAATCATGGTTTCAGAGCATCATGGATCAGAAGAAATGATATGGGGGCTCTGAGGTCAGTAATCGTATGGAGCGAGGAAGAGTATCTCCTGAGGAAATCTTGCCTTTGGTAGACGGGCCATGGGATATCAATATGCAGATCCATTGAGGGCATGGTATGCATAGTCGTGCAAAGCTATCCATGGGTCAATGATTTTCCACTTCCGATGGCCATGAATGATTATGAAAATCAGATATTTTCTGGGCCATGAAGTCTGTCATTGGGTAGGAAGATATCTGGACATGTCGGGCATATTCGGCCCTAGTTTCTATTAAAGATTAGAGAGCTCCCTGCACTGATTTATCTTGTGCACAGGGTGGTACCTTCACTCCTTGCAGTTTAACGTCGTGCGGTAAGAATGATGTACTCCTAGTTTATCAGTCATAGAGCTCGGACCAATGGGTGACAATTGCTGTAGTCACTCAAAGGATAATTGAGTTAACATGCTCTGATATACTCTGAACAGGGTGGGGGATGAGGGTTGTAAACTGTAACTATGAGGTTTCCTATATCAGGAGATGTCGTGTTGGGGCTCTAAGGCTACTAAGCATGCGGAGCTAGGAAGAGTACCACCCAAGTAAATCTTGCCTTTGGTAGACAGGTCAGGGGCTATCAGTATGCAGAGCCACTGAGGGCATGGTATGCATAGTCATGCAAAGGTGTCTCGGGGTCGATGAATTTCCACTTCTGATGGCCATGAATGATTATGAAAATCCTAGATTGCTCACAGTACAGAGTTCATCATGCAAGGATAATGGTTTCTGAGCATACAAGAAACATCTTATCTGCAATTGTTTGTTGAGTCAAAGTAGCCTAGCCCTGTCTTGATGTTCATAGATGCAGTTTGTCATGTGAACCATGGGCAGATACATAGGCTAACTATGTAGGGATACCCTGGAAAATTTTGGATGTGAAAGGGGGAACAAACTTGTAAACCATTGTGCCATAAATTTCTGGATTGGGAGATATGATATGGGGGCTCTGAGGCTGGAAAGCGTATGGAGATAGGAAGAGTACCGCCTGAGGAAATCATGAATTTGGTAGATGGGCCAAGGGATATAAATATGCAGAGCCACTGGGGGCATGGATTGCATAGTCATGAAAAGGTTTCCATGAGTGGATAACTTTCCACTTCCGATGGTCGTTCATGGTTATGAGGATCCATAATTATCTGGGTCGTGGAGTCTGATGTATGAAGGGGATGCATCCAAATGTGCAAGGAGTATATCCATCTCATTTCTCCATATATCTTGGGTGGGTCACGATGAAGTCCATGCATTTTTAACATCATGCAGTGAGGATGAAGTATGTGAAGTTTTAATGTCATGCAGTGAGGACGAAGACCGTGCAATTTTAACGTCGTGCGGTGAGGACAAAAAATACACCCCGTGCACATCTGGTCCGTACATGGGGGGAGAGAGCATTTTTTATTTGAATTTCTGGGCCAGGATGGGGAACCCTGGAATCACTACATATCATGTGAGGGCAGGAATCAAGCCTCACTTAGTTATTTTGGGGAATACATCTCATGCGGGTCTGGTCCGTATGGGGTGAAGGGGGTATTTTTGGCTTCATTTGAGGTGGTTGGGCCAGGGTGTGGAATTCTAGCGTCACTATGTATCCTGTGAGGGTAGGAATCAAGCCTTACATAGTTCTCTGAATTACAATACACCCCGTGTAGGATTAGTCTATTCACGGGGGAATGGGCATTTTACTTCTTTTATCCTTATCCATGTAGTTTAATGTCGTGCGTTAAGGAAGAAGAATACACCCCTTACGGGGCTGGTCCATACATGGGGAGAGCGGGAATTTTTAACTTTTATTTGGGGATGGGTGGGCTAGGATGGGGAACCCTGGGGTTTCTACGTATCATGCGAAGGTAGCAAACAAGCCGTACGTAGTTCTCTGAAAGAAGTACACCCCGTGTAGGGCTGGTCCGTACACGGGGGGAAGGGGCATTTTTTTATTCCTTTTTAGAGTGGTTGGGCCAGGATAAGGGATCCCGGCATCGCTACGTATCCTGCGAGGGCAGGAATCAAGCCTTACGTAGTTATCTATGGAGTACACCCCATGCAAGTCTGGCCCATACACGGGGGAAGGGGGAATTTTTTACTTTTATCCTTATTTGTGTTGTTTAACATCGTGCGGTAAGGATGAGGAATACACCCCGTGCAGGGCTGGTTCGTACACGGAAAGAGAGGGAATTTTTAACTTTTATTTTGGTATCGTTGGGCTAGGATGGGGAACCCTGGCGTTGCTACGTATCCTGTGAGGATAGGAATCAAGCCTCACGTAGTTCTCTTTTGATTACAGCCACTTGCAGGTCTAGCCCATACATGGGGGAAAGGGGCATTTTTAGCTTTTTCTTATCCGGGGTTGGTTGGGTCAGGATGGGGAACCCTAGTGTCGCTACGTATCCTGTGACACCAGGAATAAATCCATACATAGTTCTCTTAAATCTTTGTAGTTTAACGTCGTACGGTGAGGTAGGAATACTCTTAGTTGAAGGTCATAGAGTCTGGACCATTGGGTGCTTGGTAGTTTAACGTCCTGCAGCTCAGATGATAACTACTTTTAGTTATGCCGGTGAGGACGAAATACTCTTAGATTAAGGTCATATAGTATGGATCGTTGGGTGCTTTGTAGTTTAACATCCTCCAGCTTGGACGATAACTACTTTTAGTTATGCCGGTTAGGACAGAAAACTCTTAGATTAAGGTCATAGAGTTTTGACCGTTGGTTGCTAGGTAGTTTAATGTCCTGCAGCTCAGACAATAACTGCATTTAGTTATGCCGGTGAGGACGGAATACTCTTAGTTTAATGTCATATAGTTTGGACCGTAGGGTTCTTGGAAGTTTAACGTCCTATAGCTCGGACAATAATTGCTTTTAGTTATGCTGGTGAGGACGGAATAATCTTAGTTTAAGGTCATAGATTTTGGACCATTTGGTGCTTGGTAGTTTAACGTCCTTCAGCTTGGATGATAAATGCTTTTAGTTATGCCGGTGAGGATGGAATACTCTTAGTTTAAGGTCATAGAGTTTGGATCATTGGGTGCTTGGCAGTTTAACGTCCAGCAGCTCGGACGATAACTATTTTTAGTTATGCCGGTGAGGATGGAATACTCTTAGTTTAAGTTCATATATTTTGGACTGTTGGGTGCTTGGCAGTTTAACGTCCTGCAGCTCGGATGACAACTAATTTTATTTATTCCATTGAGGATGGAATACTCTTAGTTTAAGGTCATAGAGTTTGGATCATTGGGTGCTTGGCATTTTAACGTCCTACAGCTCAGACGATAACTGCTTTTAGTTATGCTGGTGAGGATGGAATACTCTTAGTTTAAACTCATAGATTTTGGACCATTGGGTTCTTGGCAGTTTAACGTCCTACAGATCGGACGATAACTTCTTTTAGTTACTATGCGAAATACATCTTCAGGAATCTTTCATTTGTAAGAGTGGTGGTGAACTACCCGTCCATGGAGATCAGGGCATATGCTCCGTTGGAGTAGACCTTGTGTATAACATATGGTCCCTCCCACTTGGGCTCCAACATTGGAGGTTTCTTTTCGAGTATCATTTGGGTCTGGAGGAAAAACACCAATTCTCCTTCCATGAAAGAATGAAGATGGACATTTTTATTTAAGGCTCGTGAAATCCAGTTCTGGTATACTTTTATATGGTACAAAGTGTGCAACTGCTTCTCGTCTACCTTCTCCAATTCACCAAGCCTCTTTTCTGATCACTCATCGTTGGATAACTGATCACAAATGGCAACACAGAGCAAGGGAAATTGGATCTCAATGGGTAGGACCTCTTCTGTTCCATATATTAATTACTACGGAGTATCCCGAGTAGCGGTGCAGATTGTGGCTCAGTAAGCCCACAATGCATGGAGGAGTTTATCCGTCCATGACTTATTGTCTTTATCCACCATTTTATGGAGAATATTGAATATGGTCTTGTTGAAAACCTTTATCTTTTCATTGGCTGTTGCATGGTAGTGTGATGATTGGTTAGCCTTGATACTGTATTATTGGTATAGATTCTCCAATTCAGCAGAGCAGAATCTGGTGCCTTTATCCATCAGTATGGTATGAGGGATACCAAATATGGTGATGATATTGGTTTTCACAATGCTGAAAATGCTTCTTGCCCCGACATCCTTAAGGGGTACAGCATCTACCCATTTGGAAAAGAAGTCGGTTTTCATGAGGATATACTTGAGCTGTTTGGTTGTGGAGGGAGGATATAATCCCATGACATCCATTCCACCGATGGAAAATAGCCAGGATTACTTATACTCATGATGTAAATCTGTGGGTTTGTGTTTGAAGTTTTGATGAATTTTTCATAAGTGGCATTTTGCGGTAAAGCACTCACAATCTGGTTCCACTGTGGGCCAATAGTACCCAAGTATTCGAACCTGATGGAAAATTTTAGACCCCAGCTGATGTGATCCACATACTCCGGCATGTACCTTAGTCATGACGACAACAGTTTCTTCTCCATCAATGCACATAAGGAGGATTTCGTCGAGGCCTCATTTGTAGAGGACATATTGCTGACCCACACTGCCATATAGGACAAAGTTGATTTCCCTTCTCCGTATTTTCTCTCGTTCAGCCATGTCTGGTGGAAGTTCTCCCCGTTGAAAGTAGATTGTAATGTGGGTCATCCAGCCGATGGTAGGAGCATATGGTCCAGGGAAAGGACTGACTTTGTTGATTTCATCCATCTTAGTTTGAACAAACGACAAAACAATTCGAAGATGAGTAATGCTGATAACTGTTTCATCCCGATCTAGGTCGGCCAGGGTTGTGGTTGTGTTGGATAATGCATCGACCTGGGAATTCTGAGACTGGGGAATATAGGTCAATGTTGGTTCTGTGGAGAATTCCACCATTAACCAATGGACATGGTCAAATAGGGGAATCATCTCTTCTTTTTTGATAGCATAGTCACCATTGACTTTCTTGGTGACCAGTTCTGAGTCACCTTTGACCTTAAGGTGTTGTACTTGTGCTTAGAGTGAAAGCGACAGGCCTGCAATGAGGCTTTGATACTCTTCTTCATTGTTCATACATCCTTCTGATAGGAGGAAGGAATATGGAAAGACTGACTTTTCTAGGGACATGAGTATTATCCCCATATCTACCTTGTTAAATTTGGGATCTTCCGTACTCTTCCTGGTTGGGCTTCGGGATGCACCGTTGAAGTACATTTCCCATGCTGGGAACTCCTCTTGAACTGCGAAGATGTCTTCATCAGGTAGATTGGTGTCCGGTGCGGCGGTCCCCATCGAAGGGTGTTGTGCCAGAAAATATGCTATTGCCTAGCATTTAATGGCCTTCTAAGTCACATACTGTATGAAAAACTGCTACAGTATGACTACCCATCTGGATAGGCGCCCGGTCAGCATCGGGCGGCTGAGGATGTACTTGAGCGGGTTACTACACGAGACCAAATGGACTTCATGATGCTGCATATAAGGTTGAAACTTTTTAACTATGAATACAAAGGCCAAAGAAATGTTGTCGATGTTTGAGTATTAAGTCTCAACATCAATCATGGTTCGACTGAGGTAATAGATACTATTTTTACTACAGGCGTCATTTTTCTGTGCGAGGAAGGCTCCCAGCATCTGCTCTAGGGTCGTCACGTATAGGATGAGAGGTCTTCCTTCAACCAGGGGAATGAGCACCAGTGGGCTTAAGAGATACTTCTTTAGGCTGTCGAATGCCTCTTGGCAGTCATCTGTCCATTTGTACGTGACTCTCTTCTTCATTAACTTGGTAAATGGAAAACATTTTCCTACCAGGTTGGATTTGAATCGAATGATGTGGGCCAGGTGCCCTTGGAATTCTCTCATCTCTATGAGATTTCGGGGGGTGGCAGGCCGAGGATAGCCTTTGACTTTTTAGGGTTGACATCGATGCCATGATGGCATGCTACGAAGCCGAGTAATTTCACTGAGTTAACCTCAAAGGCGAATTTCAAGGGCTTCATGTTCAGGCTATGCTGCCGAAGTTTGTTGAAGACAATATCAAGGTCTGACAGGTGATCTAAGTGCTGCCTGGACTTAACCACCGAGTCATCTACGTATCATTCAAAAAATCTCCCCAGGAATGGTTTAAAGATACGATGCATGGCATGCTGATATGTGGCACCAGAATTCATGAGAGCAAAGGGAATAACCCTATAAAATAATATTCATGGAGAGGCCCTGAAGGTAGTGGATTCTTCATCTTTTTAGGCCATCCAAATTTGATTATACCCAGAATAGTCGTCCATGAAGGATAGAGCCTCATACACGGCCATTTTATTGATTAATAACTCGGTGATCGGGACTAAGAAATAATCTTTCGGTCAATGCGGATTGAGATCTCTGAAGTCAATGCAGACGCAGATTTGTCTATTCTTTTCCCTGACGGGGACAATGTTGGCCAACCATATGGGGTACTGGACCTCACGGATGAATCCTGATTTAATGAAATTATCAACTTCAGCTTATATTTTGGTATCATGTGAGGGGTGTGTCCTTATGGCGGCCTATTTATAGCCCCGGTGGTCTTCTGGAAGACCTAGGTGCTGTGTTGCCACTTCGGGATCGAGTCCCGACATTTATGTATAATTCCAGGCAAAGACATTCCGATGTTGCTTTAGGAAGGAGGTGTATACCTCATGCTCCTCGACAGACATGGATGCACTAATGAGAGTGGACCTCGGGTCTTCCTAGGTACCCAGGTTTTTTTCCTTGAGCTCATCCACCGTGGTGGAGATACCTTCCTCAAATGCGAGAGGTGCATCCATGAGATCTTCCTTCTCTTCTTCTCCCAAATCCTCATCTTCTTGACCTAACAAGGGGAGAGATCCCATCACGGGTTCTTGGGATCCAGAGGCGAGGCATTGTGGGCGTCCTCGCTCAAGTATTCGCCCTCATATTGAGGGTTGTCAGACATTCCTGCATTGTCACGCTCGGCTGTTATGGCTGAAGTCATGAGGATAGCTGAGTGTGTGTCTGGACTTGAACCCCTCCTCTCAACATGGTTAATGGTCAGTATGTAGTCTCAGCCAAGATGCATAAGAGGGTCATCCAGAACCATTTCCAGACCATTTGGAGCAGGGATCCAGTCGACAACATCAATCGAAGGCTTCTACTTATTTTACTCATAAAACTCGGCGTCAATGTAGTGTGACTCGGAGAGCTCAAAAGGGGCCTTGTCAGTATGCAATGTACCACACTTCCCATTGACGTAGTAAGTAATACACTGGTGGTAGGATGAAGGAACGACCATGTGCTTATGGAGCCACGACCTTCCCAGTAGGGCATTGAATGTTGTGTTCTTCCGAACCACAAAGAATTCTGAATAGGCCACAAGGTCACCAAAATGGGTCTTTAGCTTAATTTGTCCCATCGGCTTCTGCTAACTCTTTTCATAAACTGACATAGTTGTGGCTGAGGGGATTAGTTCATCCTCACTATAGCCCAACATGATGAGTGTCTGTAGGGGAAGGAGGTTAACTCCAGAGCCATTGTCAATAAAGACTTTACAGATTTCAACTTCATTTAGTATGCCAGACACATAGAGTGGTTTGATGTGTCCTTGAATGATGGAATCTCCATCTTGATCAGTGAAGGAAATCACTGTATCGCATTTAGCTGAGCTAGTCTCTGTCCAGTAAATCTCGTTAGTAACTACCTGGGCTTGAAACTCCTGGGGGCTGAGCAAGGATTTTATAAGCTCCTCCCTATGGTCTGCTGACAAACTCAAGGCATCCAGGATCGACAGTTTGGCTAGTACTAATGCCAGCTTCTTAAGGATGTCGTATTTCTATTCCAGCGGCCGACACTTCTCCGTTGGTGGGGAAGTCTTTGCAGGGATCTTGGGAGTCGGAATATTAGATGAGGAGGGATCGGCCGCGTGGTCGGATGTCCATGGGGTCCCCACGTTTTGGGGATTCTGCCCAACTGGTTTGTTTGTGTGCACTAGGCGGCTAGACATCTGTTCCTCCTCTGATGGGTACCACAAAATGATGGGGGTAGAGCGGCTGCTTGTGGAGGTGGAAGGATATTATTTCTCTTGCTGAGTCAGTTGAACATCTCTCCCACGGGTTTCCGCGATATTGACGGTTTGGGCTGAGGTCCAACCGTAGGGCTGATTTCAGCCTTGACTGCGCCTCTCCTGATATCCTCTCCCTCTACGATTCCCCCTCTCAGCCCTTTACATCAAGAACTCTGATTCATAACCATACCCTTTGTCTGGGAATTATTCCATTATATGGATGACATTGATAGAACAGAATATTATCTCCTCATCATGTGACAAGTCAACCTGGTCGGTTGTCCTTGATGGTGTTGTTTGGTGGGTCGAAGCCCGTGGCACCAAGTTTGAGGGCATAAAATCTGACAGTGTTGGGGATCACTTTGGCATCATTGTGGACTGCTCCTATTTCTCTTGTCTTCTCCCTTCTCGATTACGCCTGGATGAACAACTGGAGTAGGGTTTTGAAGCCGACATTGTTGGCGGTGCGACATCAGGAGCTATTAATGGCAACACCGGTTGCTGTAGTTGAGCTCGGAGTATGCCCTAGGATTGATTGATAGTCTTCGGAGTCATCCAGTTAACAAATTTCTGCCCCTTTTTTCTGGTGACTTCCAGCCACCTCTCCCTTTTTTCGGAGTCAGTGGTAGAAATATATGTCACATGTGATGGGGGTGGTCCCAGCTTGACCTACCCGAAGCTTACCATCCTTTGTAGGAGGTCATTGAAGACGAAGCATTCCCGAATATTGTGCCCCAACATTAGATGGTATGGATAGTAATCTGGACTATCATTGTGGTCTACTTCATTGGGTTTCCATGCCTTCGGGAGGCCGAGCAAGTTGAAATTCATGGCGGCGACGAAATCACTGTAGACTTGGTCCTCTCAGAACAAGTATACTTTTTGTCATCGTTACTCGAACTGGTTCCGCTTAGATCCACTATGATCGCCCTTATTGGGAGGAGGAGGCCATTGATATACAAGGGTTCATTGACGATTTGGTGGAGGCCTAGGTAGTGGAGAAGGCGCAGGGGCTCGCTTGAGCGTGATAGAGGTCACTTTAGCTCTAACTGTTCTCTTTGCCAGAGCATATGAGGCTATTTGGGACTTCATACTGTTCCGCTGCAGGGAGTCCTCAATTCTCTGGGCAATGGCCGAGAGATGGAGGAAGCCAGTGGTGCACTCCACTGGTATGAGCAGTGTTCACAACTCATCTCTAAGATTATCGATTCATGTGGAAAGCAACTCATCTTGAGGCTATTTCTGACGCTTTTGTCGAGGCGCGCGCGCATCTGTCATGCGGGCAGAGGACGCGCGGCTTGTTTCCCCGCATTCCAGCTTTCCAATGGCAGGCGGCATCCGTTCCTTGTTCAGGGACGTATACTATCTGATCAAAACCAGGATGATGGTATGTTGGTTCTTCCTTCCGTGGATTCCTCCTCGGAGCTCGTCACCTAGTCCGGGTCTCCCTCATAGATTTAATAAGGGTTCGTGATGCTCTTTCCTGGTGCCATATCTGTATGGATTCCAGTTAATTATGCTGCGTCCGTCAAGACTCTCTAAGGGGTCCGGTCGGGGCAGTAACCTTTGTTGAGGAGAATGGTCACATTGGGGTGTCGTCGGCACGCCTTGACGCTGTGTATTGGAATGTCTGTCTTCAATCCCTTATTATAGGGCTTCTCGAGGGCACGGAAGCCCGAGGCATCCCACATCGAACGCGGGGATTTGTGTCTCATCTGAGGTTTTCCTCAGCTTCCCATGTTTAACACGGGGTATGTCGTGAGTTTAACGTCTTGCGGAGACGGATCAGACTAATCGGAACACTGAGAGTGGATTAGATTGAAGGACCCCCTAGGGGGAACACCGATATTGGGGCCAGCACGTGGGCGGATTCCCGGATACTATGGAGTGGAACAAGGTGGCATGATCCCACCGGGATTTGGCGGCCCGGGTAAGGGTCAGGATGGGTAATGGAGTGAAGTGGGGCTTGAAACTCATGGAGGCTTCCTACATATCCCACTGACAGGGAATCAAAGTTCGTGTAGTTCGGTGATATGGTGGGACACCAGAAGAGGCGACCCGTGAGAATGAACGCATGGATTGAATCCTGGAGGATGTAAGACCTCCGGGCTAGGGAATGAGATTCCCAAGGCATGTGGGCTCGAGGGAGAGGTCAGGATGAGACGTGGGTGTTGGATATGGGGGTTATTCTCTGAGGCGGCCCATAATGGTGGATATATGGGGCTTACACTCTGAGGCGGCCCATAATGGTGGATATGAACTGACGCGGAGGGGTCGGAACAACTGAGTGATGGGATTGAACCTCATGGAGGCTTCCTACGTACCATGCGTTAGCACGGATCAAATTCCACGCAGTTCGGGGCATACAGTTTAACGTCATGCGGGACGAGGGTATACAGTTTAACGTCATGCGGGACGAGGGCATACAATTTAACGTCATGAGGGACAAGCAATTTGGGGATTATGCTCTCAGGTAGCCCAAAGTGTTTGGAGAACCAATGTGAAGATTTCGGAACAACCGGGTGGTGGGCTAGAACCTCGTGGAGGCTTCCTACGTACCATGTGTTATCATGGATCAAAGTCCACGTAGTTCACTGGGATGGTAATTGCGCTTTGAGGTGGCCCATAATGGTGGATATCATGGTCGATGCTCACTCTAATCCCACGTGAGTCATGCATGATGTGAGAAACAAGAGACGACAAGGACCAGATGATCACGTCGCAAAGGGTGAGTCCGTGAGAAGCGGAAAGGGGCTTATGCATTGAGCGGCCCAAAGAGGAAACATGGGCTTATGAATGGTTAGCAGACCTTGGTGCTGGGGCTTACTCCATGATAGAGGCCTGTGGTGCGACAAGGCGTAGTGGGAAAGGGACTCCACTGGCCTTGGTAGTGGGGAAGTACCGAGGTGCATGGGTGCAACCTTCCGCAAGAGAGGCTAGGGGATTGCGCTCTGAGGCAGCCCCTCCCCCCATGGAGAAACGCCACTCCAAAAAGAGGATTTCATTCCATGCGAGGAATATTCCATTCCTGTGGAGATGAGAGGTGTAATTAATGTCCGAGCCTGGGGGACCCTACGTGCGAGGCATGGGGTCGGACCACAGTTTAACGTCATGTGTTGAGGATGAAGTGCTTGGCAGTTTAACGTCCTGTAGCTCAGATGAGGTGGGTTCTCTCCACATCCCTAGGGATTACATGCCCAACACCCTCTTCCCCTTGAGGGAGGGAAGGCACCGGCAAGGATGTGGTGAAGGGGGGTTGCAGGGCGAACCATCGAGGGGTCCACGTTAGCATGGCTACGTGAAGAAGCAATAGTCGTTAGCGTGCCTATGTGAAGAAGCATAAGGCAAAGTAACGAAATGGGAAACACCACCCAAGGGACCTTGAGGTTACTTTGTACGAGCCTAGAAGGCCATACGGGAATACAACGCATGGCGTGCATTCCCAGTATTGAAGACATCGGGCGCCGACGCAGAGAGGCACCCAGGGGCATCAAGGTGAGGGGTCCTGGGTTTTGCGCGCAAAGAGAATGTTTGCGCGCAAAACACCGAGATGGCACGCAATTGGGTCAGAGGATTGCGTGCGGATAGGGGATTGTGCTCAAAGGGCTTGGATTGTGCACGGATAGGGGATTGCATGCAAAGGGCTTGGATTCTGCGTGGGGGAAATGGACGATCCCTAATTCATGGTGAAACCTGACCGAGGGAGTGTGCACAATTTGGAAGGGAGTGCGCTCAATTGGAGGGGACTGCGCGCAATTGGAGGGGACTGCGCGTAGGGGGCAAGGATTGCGCACAAAGGAAGAACCCGAAGGAGTTAGAAAATTCACTTAAGCCAGTGGGGTTTCACGCAAAGCCGAACCCAGGGGAAAGGTTGAACGAAAAGTTGGGTTACCTGGAATACATCTTGCATGCGCGGGAGTCCGAATTGTGCGCACTGGAGCTGGTCTGAATTCCTCAACACTGAAACAGTTGGGGTTGCCTTCTATTTATAAGCATTCACCGTTGCGAAAACAGGGCAGTGCGTGAAATCTTTCGTGCCAGGACCCATCGGCGCGTAAGGATTCCCCACACGGAACCGGGCACTCAATATTACACACCTCACCAGTTCCTTTTCGCGAATCCTGGTATCCCTTCGCGCGGACAACATTTTTTCACACGAGTGCCCTTTAATTTTGCACACCACTTCCAGGTCCTTTGGACCGGGCCTCTGAGTCAGAATATGACTTCGCTTCATCCGTTGGAAACTTCCTCTAGGATTTACGGACTTTTTTGTCATCAAAAAATGCCCCCCCCCCTCGGAATTGGATCGGCGAGAGGTCGCAATGATCAGATTCCGAGGTAAATACTGAAACGCTGAAGCAGTGCATCTCTTGGGCATTTTGCGCGCAAATACCCGACTAGCGCGCAAAACTACAGCTCGGTGCGGAATTCTCTTTCCGTGCGGCGCGGAACCATGTCCTTGCCTATAAAAAGGGGCGTTGGGTCCTACGTTCCGTACTCAAGCTTTTCCGAGCGATAGGCTCAACGCTCTCATGTGAGAAATTGCTTCCGCGGTTGCGCGCAAAAACGCTTTGGTAGCGCCCAAATCCTTTTGAATTTCTGCTGTATTTACATGCCAACTCGGGATCTTCCGCACCTAGTGTGCTGATTGCATTCCCAACTCCTGGATTTCGCGCTGCAGCTTTAGATTTCGAGCAACTCTCTCTGATTCCGTGCACTTCATCCTGATTTTTCACAACTCCCGAAATATTCGAGATGGTTGCAAACCAAGTTGATTAGGGGGAAGCCACCGCTCATAGATCCTAAATGGAGGCGAATAAAGAGGTTTATGGTTCCAAGGTGGTCGTCTCCAATGACCTAAACCTGTTCAACCTGCCGACCCCCGCCCAAAACTAGTATCATCTATTTGAAAACCTCCCGCTCTGGGATTTCGGCATCCTGGAGGAGGTTTCTCTGTCAGGCTATGAGGTGAACACACCGCGGTCTTGGGTGACCCAAGAGGATGAGATTCCCCGCTACAACATTACCAACAACGGCCATCCTACTAAAGAAACCAGGTACATGGATGTATATGTCCTGAACCCAAGGACCAGGACCATTACCGGGGATGATCCTGTCGTAGAGAATTCTCCGGCCCTATACGCAAGCACGTTCTGTCAGAGTATCACGAACGACACTAAGGGATGGCTGAAAGATTGGGACCTGTGGTCTGGGGAAAACTTTAGCAGTTAGTGGGCCTGGGCGTTCTGGGTTCACAATAATTGCGACCAGTTTGGGGCCGAGCTGCGGCATATTGTCCTTTTCGAGGCGGTATGGAAGTCGCGGTTCCACTTCCACTGTCAACCTGAGCTCGGGCCAGAGCTATTCACCTGGTGGTCTCCTGATACCAAAACATTCCATCTTCACCATGGGGAAGATTGCATCAGCCTCTGGGAAATTTACTGCATCGGAGGTATCCCACTGGAGGGCTACCAATACGATGAGTTAGTTCCTCCAAATAACACTTGGGAAGACAGGACACATACCCCCATTATGGCGTGGAACCTGTTGGAGCTGGCCAAAGAGAGGCTGGGAGTCAAGGACTTCCTGAAGGACATTTTCTAAAAGGGCTGGTTCATCCAGTTCCTGGAGAAGGACCCGACGATCAAGATGTTGGGACGGGGTAAACGGTTCCCAACTGCGGCTCAAAGGAGTAGGGATGGGTCATATTGGAGGACCTTGAAGGAGGGGAAATACCAATCGTGGGGCTACCGCGTCATTGAGGCCTAGGACCTGAACGTCCGGTACGCCGGGTTCATTGCCGCCTTCATGAGCGGGTGGCTCCTACCGGTGCGGGGCACGAGGATGGGCATCCATCAAGAAACATTGGTGATGGTGTCCACAATGGCCGCCAACAAAAGGTTCAACATAGGGGTCCCTATTCTGGCCAAGCTGTATTCCATTCTGGGACACATCACACGAGGGGGTTGCCTTGGAGGGTATGTGGCCTTTTCCAGATCTTTTGTGGCTAGGTGGCGGCTCATCTCGGTGGGTATACTTTCCCAAATGCCTTCCGTCCTCCAGGCAACGGCCTATGACCATCTCTGCTGAACATCGCCGGGGTAGCACCAATGACGCTCAATGAGGAGGGTGTAAGGATCCAAATCGGTAACCACACCAATTTAAACTTCAGCCCATTCCCCACCCCGTTCATCCAGATGGTGGATAATGGGTGAGGCTCACTAGATCAGTAGGAGTATTTTCACAGCATCCGGTGCGGGGTGCTCATGGCTCGGATTGACGCGAAGGTGATCTGTGAGCCTTACGTGCCATCTCGATTCGCCAGGAAATTCGGGTGCCTCTAATGAATGCCGAAAAAGGAATTCATGGCTGTCTGGGAGGATAAGAATCCCTGCATCCTGCACTAGATGTAGTTGATGTTCACCACTTTTGGCTCCAGCGACGTCATCACCCTTCCTCCCACTAGGGTCAACGCTGGCTTATCAACCGAGTATGCTGAACATTGGACCATTTCGTACCCTGAGGGGATTTTACGCAAGCGAGTCCGGTAACTCGAGACTACCCGCACATAAACTGGGTGACGGGGAAGCAGGTAAGGTGTTGTTTGAAGGGGAGAACCAGGGGCACGCCAGGCAGTGAGGCTTGCGCAGGCTAGGACTTCAGTGGAGGGAAAATCACATGGTGTCGTTGCGACCACATTGCCCATAGGGGGGTAACACGAGGCGACCAGGGAACTGCTTGGGAAGCAGATAAGATACCTGCTCAAACCTTCCCAAGATGCAATTTTCCCGGCACTGTGGTCGTCCTGGATGACCCTACGGAAATCACTGAGCGTTGAAGCCATCTAGAAGAAGATAATGCAGAATGGGATCCAACTGTAGGAGTTCAGGCTCATTCGAGTTATCGACAGAGTGAACTTCCATCAGAAGAATGCCTATCTGACAGACATGGACACATATGCGCGCCAAAGGGGTCAGTGTGTGGAGCCACCTTTCCTAGTGAAAGTGATTCTCAGCCAAGAGCATGATCCAGAAGTGATGCCACCGGGAGAAGGTGACAGTGAGGAGGTGTCGGAGGGAGATGAGGAAACAGGAGAAGATGAAGGTGACGGAGAAGATGAAGGAGAAGGAGAACCCGAAGGTGAGGGGTTGCAGGGGGCGACCTACCAAGGGAGTCTCCGATAGAGCGGTGAGATTTTCAGCTCTGATCTCGACATAACCGAGATACTCAAGGCATTTCTCTATCTTCATTCATTTTCCTTCTTGTTCCATTATCCTCTTCAATTTCCAATTCATCTCTCTATCTCACTCAGTAGAACCTAGGTGATGATCAGGCATCCCCAATAGAGGGAGGAGGGGAACCGGTGGGACATGATGGGGCTACGATGCCAATAATTAAATTGACAAGTGCAGAGGGGTCCCCCATCATGGCAGATCTTGTAGCATCCAGAACACTGGAGGCTGACTCTCTAGGTTCCTGTTATTCCCATGCTTCACTACTGGCACTTGCTATCAAAAGATCCCAACTAATCGGGATACACTTGTGCAGTGATCTCAACATTGGAGGCACATCGGGCTGCTGAGGTAGGGTCGTCCGTGAGCGGACCAGTGGCGGACATACCACCTCGTCCAGAACATACTTCCCACACTGAGTCAGCCCCGGCAATTGGTGAGCAGGGGGCGGTGGATATCAGCGGCACTGTCCTTGGGGGGAATCTGGAAGCTGACGGAGGCACCGTTGCTATTGGGGAGAGAGAGGAAGGTCACCCAGACATCGAGGACCCTATTCCTCATAAATACATCCATGAGGTAGATCCTCCTGCTGACCTACTAGCTGCCTTTCCCACATATCAACCCCCTGATCTTGAGGAGATAGATGACTTAGACTCAGAGGCGGCCGAGGAGAGTCGGATGACCCGGCGCAATGGGTGGAAGTGTATCCAGCACATTCTCAGGCAGCCCCAGTCAGATTGGCTGAGGAGGATGGGATCACTCCAGACCTGGCTGCACTTCTTGTGCGGCGGAGGGGCTGACGCTCAGCGCCTTCATCTGATAGTCCGCGATTACATGGCCGAGAAGATACGCGAGAGAAGAAGGTGCACCGACGTTGCCCAATGTCAGGAAAGATCGGCGAGTACCCGATCATTTCAGAGGGTGGAACAGGAGGTCCGACACCTCGAAGGGCAGGCAGCAGAGAAGGAGACCTTCATTGCAACATGCTTTGAGCTCGTGGAGCAACTGATGGCCCAACTGACTGACGCCCAAGAACAACAGATGGAGGCGAGTCACCAGATGACCGTACTTCAAACTGAGCGGGCACAGGCACATTCAAAGGTTGGCGAGCTGCGCTCTGTGGTTTCTGATGAAGAGAGAGTCTTCAAGGAGTGAGAAGCAGTCCTGGAGGCTACAAGCCAAAGGGTAACATCGTTGGAAAGATCGATCCAGCATGATGATCCTTAAGGGACTTGTTTTTGCTATCTCATGAACTTTTTTACTTTCACTGCTCAAAATTTTGACCCAATGTATGGACCAATAAATTTATCTATACCTTTGGCTTAATATTCTCAACCATGATCTATCACATCGTTGGAGCGTCAACCAAGCTCCAGGCATCCAAAATTGGGCCTGGATTTCTATGGAGAAGAGGGAGGTCCAGCCGACAGGAGGGTACCTCAGACCGATCGATGTATTGTCTCCTCCACGTGCCCTAACACACGAACGGGGAAATTCCGGGGTCATTGAAATCCATCCGAACATAGGTATATGAAAAATTTTAATCGCATTACCCGAATTCGGAACACTATAGGGGCGCGACGATGAAGGATAACTGTTAACCGTGGTGGAAACGCAGCATCCATATCGCACCGGCCTGAAATGGGGACAACAAATGAGGGCTGACCGCTAACCATGTTCGCAACATGGGGCCTAACTCAAATATCACTGATCAATCTTCTGAAACGTTGGACCAGGACAGCAGGCGGACTTTAGGTCTATCATCCATATTGCTACAATAGGCGCACCAAAGGTCTATCATCCATATTGTGGTAGCAGGAGGACCAAGGTCTATCATCCATACTGTTAGGGGGTCCCATCAAACATGACCAGTCCTCCAGGAAGTTGGCCCAGGAAAGTAAGCGGACCATGGGTCAATCATCTATACTGTTAGGGGGTCCCATCGATCATGAAAGAGGAAGAGGATCCGAATAAAGGGGCACACAAATCGTAGAAAGTGGAGTGGTGGTTTTTTCGAACAGAGTCCAACACTCCCAAAATTGTGCCACCGTGGTGGAGGTGCATTAGGCGGACGTACCAACCTGGTCACGGATTGTCCTGATTCTCAGACATGACCTCTCTAGTGAGAGAACGGTCGCTTCCCACCATCAATATGGGGTATCCCAAACTTATTCGAGGTAGATTTTGAGATTACACCACTCCCCAAGAAGTCAGGCCGAGGGGCCGACAGTAAGGAGGGACATGATTTGGTAATCCCCTGGGGCTGGACCCAAGACGAAATGTCCAAGTGTTCCTACATATCTCAGAAAGATGAGAATCAAGACACACTTAGTTTCAGAGGCACAGTTTAACGTTGTGTAGGACCATAAGACGAGAAGGATAATTATTAGAACGGGGTGTGTGGGGTGCAGTCATCTCAAACCTGGCGTGAATGAGGACATGATCCCGCACTACGCCACGCAGTCACATGGTTGGGGTCCCGAAGGTGGGACCAAAGAGACAAACTAGCTGAACTCAAGCTGGACCCAAGGACAGGAGGTCTGGGCGTTCCTACGTATCCCATTAATATGGGAATAAATCTAGATGTAGTTCTTAAGAGACCATAGATTATATTCTTAGAGCTCAGACCAAGGATCAGTAAGAAGGGAAGGAGACGCACAATCATGTAACCAAAGAAACCCAACGTGAATGAGGACGGGGTCTTGCTTACCATGAAATCCTTGGAAAAGTGTTTAGGCCGCAGGACCATACACGAAAGTTAGGCTAGGCCTGTGGGGAAGTACCCTGGTGCTCCTACGTATCTCATAAGGATGAGAATCAAGCCACACGTAGTTCTTGAGATATCCTAGTTTATGGTCTTAGAGCTCAGACCAAATAGCACAGTTTAAGGTCGTATGGATTGGACCTGGGGAATACGGATGATGCGATGAGGCATACCCACTATGGATGAGGGAATATCCTCATATCGTCACTTCGGGTGATTCTGGGAGAGGGGTCTCGGTCCAAGGGGCCTTCTAGGGTCCAACAATCAGGGGGTAGGAGAGGCTAGCTTCCAGCTGATCTGGGCCTGAGACGCAATGTCTCGGAGAATACTCGTATCCCGTGGGGATGAGGGTCAAGCCATGCGTGGCTCTTAGAGAATACCCAAGCCTCTAATCTTATCGCTTGGATCGCGGGAGCCCCAAGAAACACTGTAACGTAGCTTGGTCCGTCTGACGTGTGGATGTGCACTGAGGGTTAGTGCAAGGAGTGTCGAGATTCCACCTTGACATGGTGGGGTGGAACGTATTGTGAATCATGTAGCCAACATTCAGGGCCTGAAGGGTACGGTGTGATGACCGAGGATTACTGCTTACCATGTTCGCAACATAGCATCCTGTAGCATTATCCTAATGATAGGGGAAACAAATGAGAATCAACCGATGACCGTATTCGCAACGTGGGATTTGTATCAATTTTTTGCCCGAAACCCTCAGGGGCGTTGGCCCATGACGGTAGGAGAGGCTTTAGGTGTTGTATCCAGGCCGTTTTTGGGGGTCCTCTAGGTACGGAAGATATCGGGGGCTCGAATAAAGGGGAGAAGGAAGCTTGATAAGTGGATGAAAACTTGACTTATGTCGAATCTGACACTCCAGGTCCGAGACCAGAGTACTCTAAACACATTATTAGGCCATGGAAAAGGTCGAAGGGCTCAGTCTAAGAGAGGCCAAAGATGGGGAGTTCTTGGGGGAAGGGGGCATAGTGCCAAAAACCATGTACCACACCTATACATCCCCCCGTGGGGGGGGGGGGGTACAGGCCATGAGGCCGAGGTGACCAGTAGATCTTTGGATCTCTTAAGAGATGGGGCTGGACCTGAAATCTAGGTGTTCAGGCGGTCCTACATATCCCATAAGGATGGGAATCAAGTCGCACGTAGTTCTTAAAGCACAGTTTAACGTCATGTAGGACGATAAGAGGTACTCCTTCCAGGGAGTGTGCATGGCATGGCAGATAACCCGCCATGAATGAGGACATGATCCTACACCGCACCGCATGCTCTGGGTGAAGGCTGGGGCTGAGAGGCCCGAGAAGGCAAAGGGGCCCAAGGTAGGGCCTTGGTCAGCGATGCCTAACCAGCTTGCAGTTTAGCATCTTGTAGTGAGGACAGGCATGCAGTTTAGGGTCGTGCTAGACAATAATGGTCTTAGTTTAAGGTCTTAGAACTCGGGTCAGAGGGGCCCAGATGTAGGGGAAAATGTTGTTTAAGGTCATGTCGGACCGTGTGCAGTTTAAGGTCATGCGGGACTGGGTAAGGATCTTTGTTTTAGGTCTTACAAATCGGACCCAGGGAGCTCAGGGAAAATACCGTTTGAGGAACCTGTCATTGGTGGGAGGAGTGATACACTCAACATCCATAGTCACTAGGGAATACGTGTCATTGGGATAAACCTTATGGACGATTAAAGGACCCTCTCATTTGGGCTCCAATTTGGGTGGTTTCCTGCCGAGAATCATTGGTGCTCTGAGAGACAGTACCATGTCACCTTGTAGGAAAGAGCGAAGGAGAACCTTCTGGTTTAAAGCTCGATCCATCCTGCTCTGATTCCTTTCCAAGTTATGTAAAGCGCGAAGCCTATTCTCATCCAGTGCTTCCAATTCAGCTATGCGGACTTCGGAAACTCTATCGGGCACTTATTAGTCATAGACCGCCGTGCACAATGAGGGAAATAAAATCTTGATAGGCAGGACGGCCTCATATCCATACACTAGGGAATACAAAGTCACCTGGGTGGAATTATGAGTCCTTGTCCGATAAACCCAGAGAGCGTTGGGGAGCTTGTCCGGCCAACTTTTTTTGTTCTGACCAACCATTTTTTGCAGAATGTAAGAGATGGTTTTGGTAAACACCTTGATCTATCCATTCTCCTGCACATGATAGCGGGAGGTGTGGTTAGAGATAATGTTGTACTTAGTGTACAATTTCTTCATCTTGGTTGCTCGGAAGTTGGTTCCGCTATCCATGAGGATAACGTGAGGTACTCCAAATCAATAGATGATGTTGGAGCTCACGAAGTCAGGGATAGAACAGGATTTGACTTCCATGAGCGGAATTGCCTTTGCACACTTATAAAAGAAATCCGTAGTGGTCAGAATGAACCGGCCCTGGAAGGCCGTCGCCGGTGGGTAAGGTCCTATGACATCCAACCCCCAGACTGCAAAGGGCCAAGAATATGTGTGGAGAGGCTCTGGTGGCTGATGCACAAAGTTTTCATGAACTTGGCATGCGTGACACCTCTTGGAAAACTCGATGCAGTCATAGATCATGGAGGGACAAAAGTACCCCAACCTCCAAATTTGGTGAGACAACTTCGACCCGGCCTGATGGGCGCCACAGAAACCAGCATGCACTTCTTGCATGACATGAGGGATCTCGACTCCTTGAATTCAACGGAGGAGAACACCATCAAATCAGTGTCTGTAAAGGAGCTACTCAAGGCTGGGACCACACTGAACAGTAAACTGCAGCGCGCGGCATTGGCTTCACTCACGCTCAGCTCAGTCTGAAGGAAGATTTCCATGTTGGACATATTCATCTAAGGGCGTCCTCCAGCCAGGAACCATTTCTATTACCGCATCTGAAGTCCCTGGGGATCCTGACGTAGGGGCACCAGCGGTGAGATGGTTCACAAATGAGCCACAATCATCTTATGGAATAATGGGAGCAATGACTCTCTGGTGTGCCCCATGGATAATCAGGTTTCCCTTTTTGGGCTCTGCGAGTGATGTGGCCAAGCTGGCCAAAGCATCTACTTGACTGTTCTGTGACCGGGGAATATGAACGACCTCCGTCCGAGAAGGGAACTTATCCATTAGACGGAGGGTGCACTCCAGCAATGTCATGATTTCTAACATTAGGACAACATAGTCACCATTGACCTGCTTGATGACTAGTTCGGAGTACCCCTTCACATACAGATGGGGAATGTCAATCTCGAGAGCCAACTCGAGGCCAGTGATGAGGGAATGATATTCTGCCTCATTGTTGGTGCAGCCTTTGGACAAAAGGAATGAATACGTAAGAACATCTTGCTCTGGGGTGATGAAGACGACACCCAGGCCCACTCTGTTGAGCCTAGGATCATTGAGCCTTCTATTGGTGGGGCTCCGGGAGGCACCGTCAAATTTCATCTGCCAGCATGGGATGGCATGATCGACTTAGAGGATTAACTCATCAGGAAAGCCTAGATCTAGAGGCTGATCTGCGGAGGTTGGGTGGGAAGCTAAGAAGTCTCCTAACACCTGTGCTTTGATAGCCTTCTAAGGTACGAACCTGATGTCGAACTGCTGTAGGATCACCGCCCAGCGCACCAGTCGGCCAGTCAACATAGATCGATTCGGGATGTATTTCAACAGGTCTACCCGAGAGACCAGCTGTACCTCGTGGTGCTGCAAGTAGTGCCGCAATTTCTGTATGGAAAATACGAGCGCTAGGCAGCTCTTCTTAATGGGAGAATATCTAACTTCTGTATCGAAGAGCATGCAGTTGAGGTAGTAGAGGCTATTCCATGTTCCCTCGTTGTTCTTTTGGGAGAGATGTGCGCCGAGGGATCGTTCTAGGGTGGTCACGTAAAGCACAAGTGGATTTCCAGAAATGGGTGGCATCAAGACCAGAGGTTGTAGAAGATACTTCTTGATTTCCTCAAAGGAGATCTGACACTCTTTGTCATATTCATGGGCGGTGCCTTTCTTCATGATCTGGGAAAAGGGCTTACACATTCCGGCCAAATTCGCATTGAATCGGCATATATAGGCTAATTGTCCTTGGAGGCCTCTGAGCTCCCGAATATTACTCGGGGTAGGCATCAGGCGGATGGCCTTGATCATCTATGGGTCGATCTTGATGCCTCAGTATCTGACAAAGAAGCCAAAAAAACCTTCTAGAAGTGACCCCGAAGGCTCATTTCAACGGGTTCAGCTTCAGGTGGCGAAAACAAAGGAAGCCGAACACTTTCTCAAGGTCTTTGAGATGGTCCTAGAGCAGGAGATATTTAACCACTAGGTCGTCCACGTAGCATTCCACCAATGTCCCGAGAATCGGCTTGAATATGCGATGCATGGACCATTGATAGGTGGCACCTGCATTCTTCAGGCCAAGGGGCATAACCTGGTAGCAAAAAGTACCTTGGGGATCCCTGAAGGCAGTGAACTCTTCGTCCTCAGGGGCCATCTGTATCTGGTTTCACCCGGAGTACCCATCCATGAAGGAGAGGTCTTGGAACTCGTCTGTGGCATCAATCAATAACTCTGTCATTGGAAGAAGAAAATCATCCTTCAGACAGTGGCGATTGAGGTCGCGGAAGTCGATACAGACCCTATCTGTCTGTTCTTCTTCACTACCGTCACAATGTTGGATAGCCACTGGGGGTACTGAACTTCTTTGACAAAGTTGGATTCGACGATCTTATCAAATTTGGCCTCAACCATGACACCTTGGGAGGGGTACATCTTTCTGGGAGGCTGCTTGAACCCGCGATGGTTTCCGGGAAGGCCAAGGTGGTGGACGGATACCTGAGGATCTAGTCCTCGCATCTCGTTGTAACTCCCAGAAAACACATCATGGTGCTGTCTAATAAAGTATATGTACTGTTGTCGCTCCTCAAGGGGCATAACGGCGCTGAACAATGTGGGTCTTGGGTCCACCTCGCTACTGAGGCTCACCTGTACTAACTCATCGACCGTGGTGGAGACGCCCTCCTCAAAGGCAAGTGGTGCATCTTCCGTGTCCTCCTCCCCACTTGTGGAGTGATCATCCACGGGGGGAGCTTCTTTGGGGCTAGCAGACCCTGATGGGAAGCTGGTGCTGGCTTGGGCGGTAGTGGTCGTCATGTCAGGAGACTGATGTACTATGGAGACCATGGCGACAAAGGCAGTTGATCTAATCCCATCTAGCCTTTGGCCCAAGGGGCCACGCATTATGACATCAAAGCAGTAGTGGTGTTTCGGCTTGAGCCGGTCAATTCCGGCCCAGTATAAGAGACACGTGTGACATACTATTGTTATCATGAGCCTAACGTCCCGATATTGTACAGGGGTAGGAGGCTCAGGGATCACCTGAGCCTCGTTGGTGTAGGAGTACGAGGTGATTTACTGTCGCCGCTTTGACCGAGAAATATGCCTTCCTCTGGTACCTGAAACAACAAAGCATTGCCCCATGTCGGGGGTTGTGGCCTCCAAACGATTGATAGGGAAGACATAAGCGTCATCCAAACCTGCCCAGGGATCACTTGTGATAGTGGCGGACTTGACCTCACCTGCCAGGATCTGCTTGTCCTTTCTCTTATAATAGTCGGCATCTAGATAACGGGCTTCACAAGAGGCAAAAGGATATGTATCTCCTTGGATCACGCCTACTCGACCATTAAGGGAGTATTTGAGGCACTGGTGATACGATGAGGGGACCGCTGCGTGAAGGTGGATCCACGGCCTTCCCATCAATGTGTTTTAGGCTGTTCCCTAATAGACAACCATGAAGCCGGTATTGGCAATTAGGCCACCAAACTAGGTCTTCAAGTGAATCTTGATGAGTGGAGTTTTCTCGGTCTTGTCATACCCCTGTATCCTGAGGTTGGAGGGAGTTAAATCATCCTCCAACAACCCCATCTTCCACAGTGTCCAAGTTGGGATTAGGTTAATCCCAGAACCCATGTCGACAAGACAACGTCGGACTTCCGTGCAATTGAACTGGCCGGTGATGTATAGTGGGAGAATGTGCCCCTGTATGGGAGGGTCTTCATCTTCACCAGAGAATGAGATAACCTCCTGACATTTGGCATTATCAATCACCTCGGTGTGGAAGGATTCTGCAGCCGCTTCCTCCATCTCAAACTGGAGGGGGCTCCATAGGGACTCGAAGAGCGCCTCACGCATTTCGGATGACAGTAGAAGAGCCTCAAGGATAGAAAGCCTTGCTGGAATGCCGACAAGGTGCTTCAGAACATCATACTTTTGGGCCAAATGCAAGATTCTTCTTACAGGAGGTCGCTATGTGATTGGAGGCATGATGGGCCCTGCCGACTGGACCGGTGGCTGACTGGTACTAGGCATGTCTAGCTGTTCACTAGTTGAAGCCGGAAGAGTGGCTGCCAGATTAGGAATGGAGAGCTAGGGTCGGCTGGTAGAAGGTCAAAGCTAGTCGCGGCGTGGCCGAGGTGGTTCTACCTGATCCAGCAACACAAACGGTGGTGGAGGCGAACTTGTTTACATTGGATGAAGGGGTCGTGTGTGCTGAGCTCTGTATTGGGCTTTCTTCCTGATTTCAATGGCATACATGGCCTGGCTCGAGGTGCCGACTACTGTGCCTCGGCGATTCATGTAGCCACAGATCCGCCGACATTGGTGATGGCTAGGGACATTGGGAAGGTCCACCTGGCGTTCCTCATCATCAGGAGTCAAAAAGGTATTTCCCAACTCTACGGTGTTAACCGAAGCGTACCCCGAACTTTCGCTCGAGGAGTCATCCACTACTGGATGGAATCTCGGAGGGATCCCCATTTCTGGGGGCATAAAATCACCAAGAGTGTGGGATGATGACGGCATTGGCAGGGCGCTTTCTTTCTTCTTGCGCCGCCGCTTGCTCTTCGGGGAAGAGGTAGGCTGGGACAACGATGTCGATGTAGTGCTCGCATATTCTGAGGGCTCTAGATGATTCAGGAGGGCACGGATGATTCCATGGGTTCGGCCGACCATCTTGCGGGCCATCCAATCGTTATACATCCAGGACCCATGGTCGGAAACCTGCTGCCACTCATCATTGTTGCCACTATCGCCCTCTGGTATCACAAAGACACATGCTACTTCTGCCGGGGCTGGGCCCAACCTGACTATATTTTTTTCAATCTGGTCTTGGATCTAGTCCTTGAATGTGTAGCATCACTGGATGGTGTTCCCAAGGGTCCGGTGATAAGGTCATTAGTTGGGGTGATTAGTGATATGTACCTCTTTCGGCTTCCGACACTCAAGCAGCCACACGATTCTCTGCTCCAAGGCACTATAAAAATAACTGAGGACCTGGGCCTCATCGAATGAGTAACTCTGATTCCTTATGTCTGGAAAGGGGGCTCTAGGAGGCTGGCCATGACGAGGGGCCAGAGAAGCATGCTGAGGAGGTGGAGCCTGACCATCTCTCCTAGGTGGTGGCGGGGCATTACACGGAGGCACCTTCCAATTTTGAGGCGGCCGCTGCTGGGCCGGAGGCTGTGCCCGTGGGGGTGGACCCCTATGGGGCTGCGGAGCTGGCCTCACTGGTAGTAACTCTAGCTGCCTGGGGGCCTCTATCTGGTCCATAGCTGCGGGCTAGGCTCTGGCGGCTCTCCTTGCAGGTATTACAAGAGGTAGCAGGCGTGCCTGACTGGCCTGTTGCAGGGCTTCTTCGAGGCACTGATCCTTGTCTGAGAAGACCCGGAACCCTCCGGGGTAATTTTGAGCGATCAGAGAAGGAACCAGCTCTTCCTTAATGTTCCCTACGCACATTGTCAGCAATTTCTCCTTTATAGGTACAAATCTTGTTGTACATGGACATTACATTACTTTTGCGGAATACTTAGTACATAACAAAAACATACACACAAGGACCGTAATAGTTTAGTATCTTTGGAAACTTGGAATATAATCTTCTAGTCGTGGTGAAAGATCTTCAACATCTCCCATAAAGATCTTCCCCTTTTGGTTTTCTTACCTAAAAACTTTCCTTAAATCCTAGGGAAAGGAAAACATATAAAGGGTGAGCTAAAATTCTCAGTAAGGGTAAGCATGGATAAAATAAAACAAATCATATACATTTTAACTTAAAAACATGAACATAATTTTTAAACATCAAAATCTTGAGCAATGAAATAAATCATTGAAGTACGTAAGGCATGTATCGTAATGGAACATCAATCTTAATAAAATAGCATGGGAATAAAACATGTAATTGTGGAAACCATTTAGAACGTGTTATGATTTCCATAGTAGCCAATGCTTTGCTGCCAAGACCATCTTAGTGGACAAAGTCCCTTTCTGAATCGAGTTCACTACTCATTTCAGTCCTGTAACACTGAACCGGATTAACTTACAATTCATTCCATGTTTATATAATGAGATATAAATCTTTATCCAATGCATTGGAGGGAGATATAGGACCCACCCATCTCATAATGAAATCATTCTTACTTGTGCCACAAAATAAACATACATCATTCATAATAACCCAATGAATAAAATGGGTTTCATAAACATCATCCCATCATCAAATAATCCATATAAAATAAATGGATATCATTTCATAATAAGAAAAGTAAAACCATTTAAATCATAGATAAATTTAACTTAAAACATACACATATGAAATAATGTCATCTTAGATGGAAAATGGTTTTGATAAAATATTTGAAATGAATTCTTCAGGAAAATATCCTTTCTTCTTCAAAATCATTTTCTTTTCACAAAATGCCATGAAATTTTAAAATAAAAGTATTTTGTTGAAAATAGTTATAAAATATTGTAGAGTAAGATTCATTAAAATGAGGCGTTATAAAACTGTAAAAATCCGTTCACGCCGTATAAGTTAAAAATAACATTCTTCTCATACTTTTGTTGGAAAAATCAAAAATTACCTCGTTTGGTAAAAATATTCCTTACATACCATGCAGTAAAAGCCAAAATGGTTAAAAAGGTCTTTAAGCATACATGAAACCATTTTTCGAAAATAGGGACATGGATGATAGATATAACCCTATTGAATACTTACGAATAAATAATCTTAGATAAAAATGAGATTGAAAAATTTATCCCTTTCCTTAGGTCTGATATGTTTCGTACATTTCCGAAACTCCAGTATAATGTTTTAAATAATTTCAATGATTTATTAAAGAATCATATTCATTGTTATGATATCATATATGGTTCACTTATGACTTTATATTACCCGTTCTTTTGTAAGTTCTATGTTAAAGCAGCGTTTTGGGTAAAATCGTTTTATTTATCATACGTGTTTGGACTTTTTATTCTTGATATTATTACTTATATCCTAATTTACATAATTCCAGAATATAAAACATGATTTATAAAAAATATATATTCAGTATATACATATATATATATATGATAGATCAATTAAATAGAATTAAATACACCGTTCATGGTGACGGTAGGCCGTATGTACGCATTAACGCTGTTTTCGTTTCCTTATTGAATTGAATGAAATTAATTAGATGACATACATATATATACACATAAATCCAGTATAATTATTATTTCATGTATTTTATGATTACTTATTATATATACTTTATAATCATTCATGAATGGTTAACATGGAAAATGAATCTCATCGCGTCGTGGAGACGGTAGTTCGTACATACGCACGAGCGATGATATCTTTCCTATGATCGTGGAATTGCATTGATGTGTAAATATAATATTTCATAATCAATATAAATTTTCAATAATCATATATATTTATTTATTTACACCATTATACTCATCCAAGTAAGGTGGTGGTTGAAAACAGATTACACCATGGTGTGGAGACGGTATTCCGTACGTACGCACGCGCGGTGATTTCGTTTTCCGTAGGATGGATATATGGTGAAATAGGATTGTTTCATACTTATAATAAAATATTATTATATTAGTGATACTTATGTTACTACTTCATAATGAGACAACCAAATAAGAAGAATTAGAAGAAGAAATAAAGTTGAAAGAATCGGTAACAGATATTACCTCTTCTTTCGACACGCCTCTTTGAAACCTCCTCTTAGGGCACTAAGATGGGACTTTGAAGATGACCAGAACCTCTAGGATGTTTCTAGGGATGTGGAGAAGAGAAATTGGCATGGGCTGGCCGAGCTTGAAGGCTCAAAGTGTTGTGAGGAATAGAGGGAGGAGGTGCCCTTTTATTAGGGAGGAGAGAGGCACCTTTGGAATAACGAAAAATATTATTTTATTATAAAGTCATATTCGGTTTTTTAATAGCACCAAATTGAGTTCTTTCTAAGATAAGGTGGGGATGGGTCTAAACCCTCTTATACAATATAATTTAGACAAGTTTAGGTTTCTATTTTAACCTTATCATTTAGATTTAACATTAAGTTAAATAATTTTTCTTTTACCGTGTCTTCTTGTTTTCTTACTCTATAAGGTTAATAAACATACTATAACAAGAAAAAAGAATCCCAAGTTGTTTATTATTAATATATATATAACCTTATCTAAGTAATTTGTCCAAACCATATATTTTTAGGAATAAAATAACAATTAATAATATAATATTTGTTTTAAAAACTATTTTATGTCAATTTTGACACAATTTGGTAATTGATTTTTTTGAAAATCATAACAGAATTATTAGTTATAAAAAAGTTAATTAAATAAATACTAACATGTCATATTAACATATAAAATTAGTGTAATTCATATGAAGTTTCAAATTACATTTATTTGGTTATTTATAACATCAATTATGTCAATATTTCATTAATAAGATAATTACTGTATCATCATTGTGTCATAAATAAATTAACTTTTTTAATGTCTAAAAATTATAAATAAAATACCATTATGTAGGAAATATTTTTATCTTTATAATTAATATTTATAGTCGAATTTATCTTATGTATAACCCTATATTAAAAATGATTTAGTTATTAAACTTTGATTTTAACTGTTTTAACCCTTCTTTAAATAAAGTAATAATTAATCTCCTAATTTGATGAATGTGGGCCTAAATGGTCATATTTTATTCCTAAGGTTTTTTTGGTCTAATTTAACTTATCCAATAGAAATATGACACGTTTTAGGGTAATAATAATATCATTTTTACCCTTAATTACCCTATTTACTTTTAATCGTGGTAAAAAAAGTAAAAAGTTACTATTCACCAAAAATAATGTTCATATCATCGAACCACATTCTAGTCTTTTATATTAACCGTGTCTCTTGGATTTTCGAAAATCCACTCACAGAAGTGGTAAAATTAAGTTTTATGTTAATTTGAAAATTTTCGTAGGATGTGGGTAAAAGACGGTAAAAAGTTCAATAAAATTTTTATATATCTAAAATTATTATTAAATGACCCCAATTAATTAATTTAAACTTATATAGGTAGTTTTTATCAATTTTGACCTAAACTAAATTTAAATAAAATAAATAATTATTTAAATAAATAGTCGGTTTTTAAATAGTAACCCAGTGTTTTCAATATTCATCAAAAATTGAAAGTTTTCAGAAAAATACCAAAATTTCACCCTAGGTTAATTTTGATTTTCCGAATCCAAAAATGAAGTCCATTTTGAAAGATAAAATTTATAAAATTTCAAAAAGTGGGTATTACTATTTATAACGGCTAGTTTATATAACATATCGTTGTTTAGCGAAACTCGGTATTGCGTACAACACACGCTATCGTGGAAGGTCGCGATTGCGTGTAATGCAAGCCAAGTCAGGGATGCGTGTTGTGCAAGATCCTTTTTTTGTAGCATACAACACAATACATTAATGGAATTAAAAATAATATTTTTTATAAAATCTCGGGGTGTTACATTCTACCCCCCATAAAATTAATTTCTCCCTCGAAATTCTTCGGTGTTATAAATGGTTTACTACTTGAAAGTTTCTTTAATAGAAACCCACATCTTAAAAAGGAATACCAAAACTTGACTTTAAAAACTAATGTATGAAACGTAATGGTTACCCAAATTAACTAATCACTGGGTTTCCACATAGGAGAACATAGGTGAAAATATGGATATGGAAGAGAAATATAACTGTCATGTTCTGATGGAGAGTGGTAGGGAACATGGCTATGAAAAATCCAAAAATCACAAAGCCATAAATATGTGATAATCTAGGGTACCATATGATTCATCGGATATATTGGAACTAGGAAAACATTTTTGGTTTCCAAGATCATTTCCCTAAATTTGAAGAATTTGAATTAGAAGAAATACTTACTTTATTTTGGTATAATCTCACCATTGTTCGTGCCTTGAACAATTTCCACTTCATCACTTTAAGAAATGAAGTTGAATTTGTCTTTAGCGATGTTTTAGCCGATCATGCGATAGAATGAATGGTCATTCCATCTGTCTCAAACATAAATTAGCAAAAGATATATACATAATTCCATCTATGGTGAAATTAATCATATATTGTTCCAAAATGGACTTATACTTCATCTATCATCCTACATAATAAAATAAAACTAGCTTCTACTAACCAGGGACTTCTTGTAGGCCAGTGGTAGGAAATAAAGGCATGTCGCACTTCAATTGTGGGTTCGATTCCCATAGCCTTGTCTGACGTGACAGGTTTTCACCTGTTCTACAGGTTGTCCTTTTTTTCTCTAAAAATACAATACTAACTTATGTCCAACATAATCCATTCCAATCATTAGGCTTATCCAAAATACTGTAGTCCATTCTCATATTATAGTGAAAACGATTACCAGAGAGTTCATATAACAAGCATGTTAATACCATCGTTGATCCCCATATATCATAAGATATGTCTTGTTGGTCACATTACAAACATTCAAAGGCCTTAGTCTTGTATTCTCTTGAAAAATGAATACCCATTGAATCTTAGTGAAAACATGAGTGCTGTAAAAAGTTAACTCTTTCCACATACCAAAACCCCAAAATTCTATATACTCAAACCATGATATAACTATTTCCTTATATCAGTCATGAGCTTATGAATACTGTCAAACATTTCATTTTCTCCTTATCCCTTCATTATGTTCATATCATCTTTTTTGCAAAAATATCTCAATCACTTTCCATGGTTACCGGTACCATAAAATTATTGAAAACTACAATAGAACAATACATAAATATTCTAATATTCCATGATACTATATACAACATTATTTTGGAATCCCATTACATAAACACTTAATCATTCCACCACATCATTTTCATATTCAACATCGCCAATAGTGATCGCATTTGACTTCCCTTTGTCCTTTGCCTTAAGTGGTTGCTCATGTCGATCTTCATTAACCCTTGGATTAGGGCATTGATTAGCATAACGCCCCATTTCATTGCACGTGAAGCATTGAAGTGTTGGTGGTGCGTTCTCTGCAGTCTTTTATTTATTCACATCATTAGAAACCCTTTTTCCATTACTTAAACACTCAACTACTCGATGACCTTCTTTTCCACACTTAAAACATTTTCTAGTCCCTTTAAGACAATCTCCACCATGCTTCTTTCCACATTTTGAGAATAAGGAAACATTCACCTTCTTTTCACAATTATTCTGAGATTTCTCCTTGAACTCCATCTTTCATTTCTTGTCAAAACCATGAGATGGATATGTAACACCAACTTCCATTTCTACCTTGATAGCACAACGCACAATTTCTTCATAGATACTGAAGTGTCTTATAGCTACTGCCCTTCGATGTCTTGGTTTTAAGCCACTGAAGAATCAATCAAATTTACTTTCAGGTTGGATAATAAATCCAGATGCATACCTTGCAAGCCTTGTAAAGTATGCTTTGTATATACCAACAGATTCATCATCCTTTTGCTTTAGTTCAAGAAACTCCTTCTCTATATTTGTTCGAAGAATATGAGGGAAGTACTTATTGAAAAATAAGTTCTTTAACTCATCCCATTCCATGGACTCAATTTCATATCTTGGCCTCGTATTCTTGATAAGATTCCACCATTCATCAGCTTCACCTTCAAGACGATATACAGATAAGATGACTTTATCATGTTTAGAACATTGAATAACTGAAAATATATTTTCAGTGGTACTGATCCATTGTTCAGTAACAAGTAGATCAGAAGACCCACTGAAAGAAGGTGAACGTTGCCTCATGAAGGACTCAATAGAATATTGTTCCCTTCTATGCTCATTTGGATGTCCAGAATGATTCATAGCCTGTGTAAGTATAGAAATAATATTTTTCACTCCATCTCCCATAACATTTGTTTGTTCAGTAGGAGAATCATTGCATTTTCCATTACATTGATCAACATGGTTCCTTCGGGTTCCAGCCATTGTCTAAAACCCAAAAAGAATAGTGTGAGAGGAAAAAATCATGCTAGGGAAAACAACATAATAAAGGGGAATTACCTTCAATATCTTACATCTTAGGTTTAATTCTATGATTGTTACTGTAATTCTAGGACTATAACCTATATTTATACTTAACCTTAGGGACATCCCTAGACATACCTTAGAAATATCTCTAGGGATCTCACTAAAGTTCTCGCATCCTAGTTTCTAATGTTTGACTAAGACTTTCCTCTGATACCAACTGAAGAGGTAAAAAGATTGACTTACATGGACATTACATTACTTTTGCGGAATACTTATTACATAACAAAAACAGACACACAAGGACCGTAATAGTTTAGTGTCTTTGGAAACTTGGAATATAATCTTCTAATCGTGGTGAAAGATCTTCAACATCTCCCATAAAGATCTTCCCCTTTTGGTTTTCTTACCTAAAACCTTTCTTTAAATCCTGGGGAAAGAAAAACATATAAAGGGTGAGCTCAAATGCTCAGTAAGTGTAAGAATGGATAAAATAAAACAAATTATATACATTTGAACTTAAAAACATAAACATAATGTTTAAACATTAAAATCTTGAGCAAAGACATAAATATTTGAAGTACGTAAGGCATGTATCATAATGGAACATCAATCTTGATAAAATAATATGGGAATAAAACATGTAATTGTGGCAACCATTCAGCACATGTTATGATTTCCATAGTAGCCAAGGCATTGCTGCCAAGACCATCTTAGTGGACAAAGTCCCTTTCTGAATCGAGTTCACTCCTCGTTTCAGTCCTGTAACACTGAACCTGATTAACATAACATTCCATCCATGTATATCTCATGAGATATGAATCTTTACCCAATGCATTGGAGGTAGATATAGGTCCCACCCATCTCATAATGAAATCATTCTTACTTGTGCCAAAAAATAAACATACATCATTCATAATAACCCAATGAATAAAATGGGTTTCATAAACATTATCCCATCATCCCATAATCCATATAAAATAAATGGATATCATTTCATAATAAGAAAAGTGAAACCATGTAAATCATAGAGACATGAAACTTGAATCATACACATATGAAATAATGTCATCTTATATGGAAAA
This sequence comes from Viscum album, assembly GCA_963277665.1. Classification (NCBI taxonomy): domain Eukaryota; kingdom Viridiplantae; phylum Streptophyta; class Magnoliopsida; order Santalales; family Viscaceae; genus Viscum; species Viscum album. The sequence continues at coordinate 597,253,290 of OY728135.1, read as the reverse complement.
TGGTTTTGATAAAATATTTGAAATGAATTCTTGAGGAAAATATCCTTTCTTCTTCAAAATAATTTTCTTTTCAAAAAATTCCATGCACTTTTAAAATACAAGTATTTTGTTGAAAATATTTATAAAATCTTGTAGAGTAAGCTTCATGAAAATGAGGCGTTATGAAACTGTAAAAATCCATTCACGCCGTATAAGGTAAAAATAACATTCTTCTCATACTTTTGTCGGAAATGTAAAAAAGTACCTCATATGGTAAAAAGATTCCTTACATACCATGTAGTAAAAGTAAAAAATGGGAAAAAAGGACTTTAAGAATACATGAAACCATTTTTAGAAAATAGGGACATGGATGATAGATATAACCCCCGTGAATACTTACGAATAAACAATTTCGGATAAAAAAGAGATTGGAAAAGTTATCCCTTACCTTAGGTCCGATATGCTTCATACGTTTCCTAACCTCCTGTATAATGTCTTAAATAATTTCATTGACTTATTACAGATTCATATTCATTGTTATGATAACATATATGGTTAACTTATGACATTATATTACCCGTTCTTTTGTAAGTTCCAAGTTAAAGCAGCATTTTGGGTAAAATTGTTTTATTTATCGTACGTGTTTGGACTTGTTGTTCTTGATATCATTACTTATATCCTGATTTAATTAATTACAGAATTTAAAACATTATTTATATATAATATATATTCAGTATATACATATATATATGATAGATCGATTAAATGGAATGAAATACACCGTTCATGGAGACGGTAGGCCGTACGTACGCATGAACGCTGTTTTTGTTTCCTTATTGAATTGAATGAAATTAAGTAGATGACATACATATATATAAAAATAAATCCAGTATCATTATTATGTCATATATTTAATGATTACATATTATATATACTTTATAATCATTCACGAATAGTTAACATAGAGAATGAATCTCATCGCGTCGCGGAGACGGTAGTCCGTACGTACGCACGAGCGATGATATCATTCCTATGATCGTGGAATTGAGTTGATATGTATGTATAATATTTCAGAATCAATATAACTTTTCAATAATCTTATATAGTTATTTATTTACACCATTATACCAATCCAAGTAAGGTGGTGGTCGAAAACAGATTACACCACGTCGTGGAGACGGTATTCCGTACGTACGCACGCGCGGTGATTTTATTTTCCGTAGGATGGATAGATGGTGAAATAGGGTTGTTTCATAATTATAATAACATATCAGTATATGAGTGATACATATTTTATTACTTCATAATGAAACAAATAAATAAGAAGAAGTAGAAGAAGAAATAAAGTTGAATGAATCGATAACGGATATTACCTCTTCTTTCAACACGCCTCTTTGAAACCTCCTCTTAGGGAACTAAGATGGGTCTTTGATGAAGACCAGAACCTCTAGAATGTTTATAGGGAATTGGAGAAGAGAAATTGGTAGGGTTTGGCCGAGCTTGAATGATAAAAGTGGTGTGAGGAAGAGAGGGAGGATGTTCCCTTTTATAAGGAAGGAGAGGGGCACCTTTGGAATAACTAAAACTATTATTTTATTATAAAGTCATATTCGGTTTTTAATAGCTCAAAATTGAGTTATTTATAAGATAAGGTGGGTATGGGTCTAAATCCTCTCATACAATATTATTTAGACAAGTTTAGGTTTCTATTTTAACCATATCATTTAGATTTATCTTTAAGATAACTAATTTTTCTTTTACCGTGTCTTCTTGTTTTCTTACACTATAAGGTTAATAAACATACTATAACAAGCCAAACGAACCCCAAGTTGTTTATTATTAATATATATATATATATAACATTATATAATTAATTTGGCCTAACCTTAGATTTTTAGTAATAAAATAACAATTAATAATATAATATTTGTATTAAAAACTATTTTATGTCAATTTTGACACTATTTGGTAATTGATTTTTTTGAAAATCATAAAAGAAAGATTAGTTTGAAAACGGTTAATTAAATCACTAATAACATGTCATATTAACCTATAAAATTAGTTTAATTCATAAAAAGTCTCAAATTACATATATTTGGGTATTTACAACATCAATTATGTCAATATTTCATTAATAAGATAATTACTGCATCATCATTATGTCATGAATAAATTAAATTATTTAAAGTCTAAAAATTATAAATAAAATACCATTATGTAGGAAAGAATTTTATCTTTATAATTAATATTTATATTCTAATTTATCTTATGTATAACCTTATATTAAAAATGCTTTAGTTATTAAACTTTGATTTTTACAATTTTAACCCTTATTTAAATAAATTAGTAATAAATGTCCTAATCTGATGCAAGTTGGCCTAAATGGTCATATGTTATTCATAAGGTTGTTTTTGGTCTAATTAAACTTATCCAAATGAATTATGACATGTGTTTGGGTAATAATAATATCATTTTTCCCTTAATTACCCTATTTACATTTAACCGTTGTAAAAAAAAGTAAAATGTTACTATTCACAAAAAATTATATTCATCTCATTGAACCACGTTTTAGTCCTTCATATTAACTGTTTCTCTCATATTTTTTAAATTCCACTCATAGAAGTGGTAAAATTATGTTTTATGTGAATTTGCAAATTCTCCGAGGAGGTGGGTAAAAGACAGTGAAAAGTTCAATAAATTTTTTATATATCTATAATTATTATAAAATGACTCCAATGAATTACTTTGAACTTATATAGGTAGTATGTTTCAATTTACACCTAAATTTAATTTAAATAAAATAAATAATTATTTAAATAAAATGTCTGTTTTTAAATAGTAACCCAGTGTTTTCACTATTCATCAAAAATTGAAAGTTTCCAGAAAAAATACCAAAATTTCACCCTAGGATAATTTTGATATTCCGAATCCAAAAATAAAGTCCATTTTGAAAGATAAAATTTATAAAATTTCAAAAAGTGGGTATTACTATTCATAATGGCTGACTTATATAACATATCGTTGTTTAGCGAACCTCGGTATTGCGTACAACACACGCTATCGTGGAAGGTCGTGATTGTGTGTAATGAAAGCCAAGTCAGGGGTGTGTATTGTGCAATCTCCTTTTGGTGTAGCGTACAACAAAAGACATTATTGAAATTAAAAAAAATATTTTTCATAAAATCTCGGGGTGTTACAGCTCCCGAGTTAATGGCATGTCAAGGGAGTATGTGATCCCCTTCCACCGGGCGACGAAGTTCACGACTCGCTCATCGGGCCTTTGTTTGCACCTAAAAAGTTCAGCGATGTTCGCCTTCCAGGATTTGGAACTAAACTGGTAGAGGAATTTCCTGCGAAGGTCCTCGCATCTAGTCACGGATCCGACAGGGAGCTGGTTGTACCAGACGAATGATGTCCATTCTAGCATCTGAAATAAGCAACGAAGCTTGGAGGCCTCTTGCTGCGCCGGAGTTCCTAACATAGGACCACACCTCGAGTTGAAGTGGGACAAGTGTTGTGGCAGGTCTGCAGTCCCGTTAAAGGGGACGAAAGTGGGGTTCCCAAATAACGGTGGGGTTGGCATGTCATCCACCTATGCTGGGTTTGGCTTGCCGTCCGGTGGGATTGCCACCTGTCGAGTTTCCAAAGCCTCTAAGCAGGAGATGAGTGCTTCCATTGGATCATCTGGATGCAGGTTCCTATCCGGACGGGGATCTCTATCCACAAGCGCATTTCCGGTATCTTCAATATGGTTCTCAAGCTCAGCGACTTGCGGGGTGGCTGCCGGAGAGACTCTTGGGGCAGTGGGAGGAAACCGAGTGGGGTCCCTTGGGTGATCACGCTGCTCAGGAGGGTTCAGAGAAACGTATCGCGACCTCTTTACATGAGCTCCAGCCTCTCCTCTGTCGGTGAACACGGCATGATCGCAGTTTCCCGAGAGAATATCATCAAGGGGTAGTTGCTCGTGCCCCTGCTGTCCTGGCCTAGGATTACCGTATTCAGGTCGCCGCTCTACAATGCGTTCGACCAAGATCTCATCAACCAACCTCTTCTGCTCAGCATGCTATTGGCGCAGCGTGGCCTTCTCAGGATCTTCCTCTGCCTTCTGTATCGAGGCAGATGGGTTGGTGAGCATGACAGCCTCGACGTGCTCTATACCCTTGCCGATGTTTCAGCTCTATGTTAATGCCTCGGGGGGTGTGGGGAGGCCTAGGAGGCTCCTCTGATGGCATGTAATTCTCCAAGATGGGTCCAGTAGCGGAATGTCCTCGGGGGGGTGAGTCCCCATCGAAAAAAATCTACATCGTTCCCCTCTCATGATAGGTCGGCAATGTTGACCGCCACAGCCCTTGGCGACATTACATCAGAACCGCCCAGTGAGCCGGGCTGTCGGCAAATCACACTAAAAATAAGGGCAGCGTACTACCCCCATCGACGGACGTGCACGTGGGGGGTGGCCTCCTCGATAACTTTGTGTAGTACATGAAAATTCTGGATGCATTTTTGCTGGAGGGCCCTGTGGTGGCCAAGTGAATCGTGGTGCCGAACTGTAGGGAGCGCGGCCAGGTCGACCTGATGAAATTGCTCGCTGATATCCTCGAGATGTGATTGACTCCTGGGATAAGGCACTAGCTGATGGCGAAGAAGGTAGTGAGTCACCCGGAGAGTCTGGTGGAAAAAATCAAACTCTCCCTCGGTGAGCGACTCTGGCATATCAAAACCTGATCCTGCGACCGGCCAAAACTTCTCAGGGAAGTGTTCTGCTGTGAGGAATATCTAGAAGCTCCACGACTCTAGTTCGGGTTCCAGCCCTTGCTTCCCCTTCTGATCAATTTAGAAGGGATGAGGAACTTTCAGCGGTGCCGAGGCAGGCCACGGGGCCGGTGGGATGGCCGACTGAGAATACGGTGAGCTAGCTGATTGGCCGCCGCTCCCTAAGTCGTCCTCCAAGGGATGCAGTGTCCTAGCTGCCACATCGCGATAGGATGGGCTGGAGAACAAGCCTCCTATCATATTGTTGGTACTTTCCGAGGGTGTGTCACGTCGCGACTCTTCCGTCGGTCCCCAGAAAAGTTCCCCAACCTCTCGGACTGAGGTGGAAGGTGCTTCCGGGGAGGCTAGTTGTAACTGTGTGTTTGAACCCTAGGAGTACGCCAAGTCCTCTTCCTCCTATATATACCTTATGAGGGAGGCAGGAATCATGAGGATATCGCATTTAAGGAGTACTAGACTCACGCACCGCTTCCCCACCCCTACCCTCGACTTAAAGGGTTCGGGGGAAGCTTCCATCGCTGAGTCATACTCCACCTCCGAGTCCGAGAAACGGACTGGTCTGATTTCCATCCAGACTTCCCTGACATATCTCTTACGGTGACGACGTCCTTCCTTCCTTCCCCTGGGTGTCTCTTCATGGCAAGGATGATTTCTGTCATGGAGTCCTCTGGCCGCAATAATGATGGGGCCAAGAGGACTGGAGGTCGGTGTGCGAGGAGCACCGGGACAGATGTTGAAAGGGACATGGGGAGGACCTATATGTGGGTGAGTGACCGGATATGCAATGGCTCTATACTCGCGGCCAATGATAGGGGAAGTTACCCCGTACCCCATGCAGTGGGTTCTGGAAAGAGCCATACCCAGAGCGTAGCTGTCATGGGGAAGTCTTTTTCTTTCCAGAGCAGTGGAACGGAGTGGGCCTTCACGCTGGATGGCACTACCACGACTTGGTCCGCGATGGGCATTGCCTATGCCAGTGACCGAGAGAGTCGACCCAACCTTCATGTGGGGCGTTTGGGGCCTCGATCCCGGTCGGGAATGTAACTGCCCCTGCTCAGTGTATGCGGGTGTCTTATAACAGGAGTCAGCAGTGGTTAGGGCTACAGTGGTTGCTGATGTTGGTACCTTAGGGTAGGAATTATCTTCCACTCGCTCCCAACGCTAGCGTCAGGTCATGTGGGTTGGACGCAGTGGTGCAGGGATGTAGATTGCCTGCTCCCCGGCCCGGGGAGTCGGGCGATGGCGTCGACGCAGCCTGGCGGGGGCTCTTGCCATGGACCCTTGAAGCGGGCCTCCGATCGGGCGAACCCGAACATCCCCCACCTCATCAGCGTAGGGAAGGGAGGTGTCAAGGTGATCCGCGGATAGGCTCTCTAAATGGTTAAACGTCAGAGTGGGGAGTGGCGGCTCCCTGCAGATCCCCCGGGGGCGGCGATGGTGGTGAGGCGCAGCTGCCTCTATATCCAAACGGGCGATGTCCGTGGTGGGGATGACCCCTTCCTCCTCATACATACGAACTAGGCCGTTGATCACCCTTCATTGGATGATCTATGACGGGGAGAGGGGGCGTGAGCGCCCGAAAGTCGGGTCAGTCGGAGCCGGAGTAGTTGTGGAAAGGGTGGGACCACGTGGGGTGGCCGTATCGGTACTGCCCCTACCCCTGCGCCGGTGGGCAGGTGGCGATCGAGCTCCAGATGTAGCGATATGATTCCTGGAAGCAGGGAGATTAAACCATTAGCACTAATAGAAAAATAAATCGGCAACCAATATCCCAGCATCATTCTGTCATCTGTGGTTGGCGAGAGGGATCCACGCTGACGATGTCACAGAACAGAGTGCTCAACATCCTGACTACCTCAACCCCTAGAGGGTTTCACATCATAGTGCTAGATGCCCGGACCTGGTGAAATGCTAATCTTCCGACACCCCGAACTCTACTAGTCCCCGTATTGAGGAGAAGAGTTTCATGTCAGGTTCACCATTTTCTATTTCCGACGCTTTCTCTGGGGCGCGCACGCATCCATCACGCGTGGGGAGGATGCACGGCTTGTTTCCCCACATTCCCGCTTCCCAAAGGCGGGGCGACATCCGTTCCTTCTTCAGGGAAGTCTGCTCCTTGATCAAAACCGGGATGATGGGATGTCGGTTCTTCCTTCCGTGGATTCCCCCTCGGTGCTCGTCACCTAGTCCGGGTCTCCCTCATAGATTTAATATGGGTTAGTGAAGCTTGTTCCTAGTGCCATATCTGCTTGGACGCCAGTTAATTACGCTGCTTCCGTCGAGACGCACTAAGGGTTTGGTCGGTGTAGTAACATTCTGTTAGGAGAATGGTCATGTTGGGGTGTCATTGGGGTGCCTTGATGTTGGGGATTGGCATCTCTATCTTCTATCCCTTATTATAGGGCTTCTCAAGGGTGCGGAAGCCCGAGGCATCCCACATAAAATGCGGGGAGTTGTGTGCCACCTGAGGTTTTCCTCGGCTTCCCATGTTTAACATGGGGTATGCCACGAGTTTAACGTCTTGCAAAGACGGATCAGACTTATTGGAGCACTGAGAGTGGATCAGATTCAAGGACCCCCTAGGGGGAACACCGATATTGGGGCTAGCATGTGGGCGGCTTCCCAGATACTATGTAGTGGAACGAGGTGGCATGATCCCACCGGGATGTGGCGGCCCAGGTAAGGTTCAGGATGGGTAATGGAGTGAAGAGGGGCTTGAACCTCATGGAGGCTTCCTACGTATCCCCATGGCAGGGAATCACAGTCTGCATAGTTCGGTGATACGGTGGGACACCGGAAGAGGCGACCCATGAGAATGAACGCATGGATTGAAGCCTAGAGGAAGTAAGACCTCCAGGCTAGGGCATGATCTTCCCAAGGCATGTGGGCTCGAGGGAGAGGTCAGGATGAGACGTGGGTGTTGGATATGGGGATTATGCTCTGAGGCGGCCCATAATGGTGGATATATGGGGCTTATGCTCTGAGGTGGCTCATAATGGTGGATATGAACCGACACGGAGGGGTCGGAACAACTGAGTGACAGGATTGAACCTCGTGGAGGCTTCCTACGTACCATGCGTTAGCACGGATCAAATTCCACGTAGTTTGGGGCATACATTTTAACGTCATGCGGGATGAGGGTATATAGTTTAACGTCATGCGGGACGAGGGCATACAGTTCAACGTCATGCAGGACATGCAATTTGTGGCTTACGCTCTGAGGCAGCCCAAAGTGTTTGGTGAACCGATGTGAAGAAGTCGGAACGACCGGGTGGTGGGCTTAAGACTTATGGAGGCTTCCTACGTACCATGTGTTAGCACGGATCATAGTACACGTAGTTTGCTAGGATGGGGCTGACTCCTTGATGCGGCCCATAATGGTGGATATCATGGATGATGCTCACTCTGAGCCCACGTGAGTCATGATCGGTGTGAGAAACAAGAGGCAGAAGGGACCAGACGATCACGTCGCAAAGGGTGCGTCCATGAGAAGCGGAAAGGGTCGTATGCGTTCAGCGGCCCAAAGAGGAAATAGGGTTTTACGCATGGTTATCAGCCCATTGTGTCAGGGCTTACTTCAGTATGGAGGCTCGTGGTGCGACATGGCGCATTGGGAAAGGTACTCCACTGACCTTGGTAGTGGGGAAGTACTAAAGTGCATGGGTGAAACCTTCCATAAGAGAGGCTAGGGGCTTACGCTCTGAGGCAACCCTTTCTCCATGGACAAATGCCACTCCAAAAGGAGGATATAATTCCATGCAAAGAAGATTACATTCTTGTGGAGATGATAGTCATAAAGAATGTCTGAGTCGGGGGGACCCTACGTGTGGGGCACAGGGTCGGATGACAGTTTAACATCATGTGTTGAGGACGAAGTTCTTGGCAGTTTAACATCCTGCAGCTCAGACGAGGTGGGTTCGCTCCACACCCATAGGTCTTACATGCCCAACAACCTCTACCCCTTATGGGAGGGAAGGCATCGACAAGGCCGTGGTGAAGGGGGGCTGCAGGGCGAACCATCGAGGGGTCCAAGTTAGCGTGGCTACATAAAGAAGCAATAGCCATTAGCGTGCCTATGCGAAGAAGCATAAGGAAAAGCAACGCAACGGGAAACACCGCCCAAGGGACCATGAGGTTACTTCGTACGATCCTGGAAGGCCGTACTGGAAAACAACGTATGGCGTGCATGCCCGGTATTGAATACATCGGGCGCCGACACAGAGAGGCACCCGGGGGCGTCAAGGTGAGGGGTCCTAGGTTTTGCGCGCAAAGAGAAGGTTTGCACACAAACAACAGGATGGCGTGCAATTGGTTCAAAGGATTGCGCACTGATAGGGGATTTCATGCAAAGGGCTTGGATTGCGCGTGAATATGGGATTTTGTGCAAAGTGATTGGATTGTGCACGGGTTCAATGGTCGATCCCTAAGTCATGGTGAAACCTGACAGAGGGATTGCGCGCAATTTGGAAGTGATTGCATGCAATTGGAGGGGACTGCGTGCAATTGGAGGGGAATGCGTGCAAGGGGAAAGATTGTGCGCAAAGGAAGAACCCGGATGAGTTAGCACATTTACTTAAGCTAGTGGGGTTGCGCGCAAAGGCGAACCCTGGGGCAAGGTTGCGCGAAAAGGTGGGTTACCTAGAAGACATCTTGCACGCGTGGGAGTCTGAATTGCGCGCACGGGAGCTGGTCTGAATTCCTCAACCCAAAAACGGTTGGGGTTTCCTTCAATTTATAGGAATTCAACATCATGAAAATAGGGCGGCACGCGAAATGTTCTACGCTCGGACCCATCTGTGCGCAAGGCTTCCCTGCGCGGAACCGGGCGTGCAATATTGCGCGCCACACCAGTTCCTTTCCACGAATCCCGGGAGCCCTTCGCACGAGCAATGTTTTTTCACGTGAGTGCCCTTTAATTTCACGCACCACTTCCAGGTCCTTCGGGCTGGGCCTCTGAGTCTGAATATGACTTCGCTTCGTCTGTTCAAAACTTCCTCTATGAGTTACATACTTTTTCCGCATCTACAGAGGCATTGGTCTATTCAGGGAGTAGGTTTGACCTTTCCATCTAACGATGAAATCTGAGACCCCCTCGTTCTCTTTATGCTTGCAGTTCATGAGGTCACTGACTATTGTTTTAGGCAGTGTTGAGCTGAAGTGGAATAGGAACTGCCGCTGATGGTCTTCCCAGCTTTATATTGACTGGGCCGGCAGGCTCATATACCAGACGAAGGCAGATCCTTGCAAGGTCCGTACGAAGAATCTGAGTTTCACTGCTTCTTGTTGTTCCAGAGTTTCCATCAAAGGGTTGAAATAAGACGCGTAGTGAATCAAATGTTGTTCTAGGTCTCCTGATCCACTGAAATTAGGGAATACAAGGCTCTCAAAGATGGGTGGAGGTGGTGTGTTTCTCACCCAATCTGTGTAAGGTTTCCACTCTAGCTGTATCAAATCACGTTGACCTTCCATTACTTCCAATAGAGCTGTCAGTGCCTCGATGGTGTTGGTAAGACCCTGGTTTACATCATGTTGGGCCCGGTCCTAGGCAGCTGTAGCCCGAGGCATTGCTTGAGGATCCAGCTGGGTTGGCAGCATGGGTGAATGTTTCGTTTGCGACACCTTCAGAGGGTTCATACGTTCTCTCTCCAGCTTCTTCCTGAGTGGAGGGAAATATTTGTATTCATCCAGATCCACATTTAGGTAGTTGGACGGGTCGAGCGCCTCGTTGGGAGGGACCCATGACCATGATTTGTTTTCTAGGGAAATCCTTGGTCTTTGAGGTGTACTTACTAGGAGTGCATTATGTGGCTTCTCTTGGGACGCGCTTTCAATAAGACGGTTTCTATGAAGTATCACGGAGTTAAAATGCCTCAATTCTTTCATTTACTTTTCCAATCGAGTGAACCTCTCTTAGAGCGTAAGTTGCTTGTTTTTATCGAGAGAGTGGGGCAGGTTAAAGGAAAATGGTCCTTTCTTCTTATCCTTATTCCAAGATCACAGGGTTAGTGGAGGAAGGTTAGCTGAAGGGGAGACCATATTTAGGGTGACCCTCTGGTTCCGGGTGTGCACACCTGGTAGTTCATTATGAGTGATAGCCTGACCAGAACCATCATCTCCCAATCCATCAAGATTTGCACCATATTCAGTGTTACTCGTGGGGTTAACCTCTATGTCGTAGATGGATGCATATCACAGGGTGGAGAAGATGTAATCTTCCAAATTGGAAGAGGATCACTTGCATCTGTTACTGGTCTTCCATCTTCTGTCCCAGGAATGCTTTCGGGCTCCTTGACGAAGGGTGGCACTGAGAGTTCTTTGATGCGACCTTATGGTACGCCTCCCTCTTGAAGGGGATAATGATTCAAAGGACGAGATAGGGAAAGAACCTCTTCTTTTAACTGTCCTTCCTAGATGAGAGAATATTGATTCTCGTTGGGGAGGTTTTTGTTGAGGATGTAAAACTGCCCTCATCCCTAAGGGTTGGGGTTTGCTTCATTCCTTGGACATTGAGGCGCTTCCCATTTTTATTGGTCTTAGGGGGGAATTTGTTTTTACAAATTCCCCCAGCCCTATAGGTTGTTGTTGACCCTGGATTGCAGCAGCGACTGCTGCTATCACTACCTGCCTGATCTTGCATGCCCTGATTAGGGGGTGAACTGGGTTTGGTGCTGAGTTCTCCTGTGAATCAATCCTTTCTGGGGAGGTAGGAAATGACCACTGAATGTCCTTTCTTAGGTGAGAGGCTTATTGTATGCTCTCGGTAACCTGATTCATATGTTCTTGAATGGATCATTCCTTTCAGGCCTGAGGCTTCTGGGACTTACTTAGGGCCTGGCTCTATTGGATGTGTTGCCTTTCGCGAATAGGGAGACCACAAGATTGTTGTCTTGATGTGATGACGTTGCAAGACACCATTCCGAACGGGTTCATCTGGGTGGGGAGCGGAGTGAAATGAAAAGATCCATGTTCCCCCCATCCCCTAATATGGACTCTCATCGGAGCATCATCGATGAGGTGGCACAGCTGCTGGAGTGCATGGAGGCAGGCAATCTCCATGTTCCCTTTACACCTCTCAGGTCGCTGTTGTCGCGCCGAAGGGAGAGAATCCAGGTCGATGTGACGTAGGAGGTCTCCTATTGTCTTGACGTGGTCTATATACCCGTCGTAGGGTGGGAAGCTTGATTTAAGCCGAAAGAGGGTTGTCCATATATTATAGCGGATGTAATTTATGCATTCTTCTGACAACTTTCTGGGTATGTCGAATTGAGAGGTGGCCATCGGCCAAAACATAACTGGGATATCATCTCTAGCCGGTCGTTTCCTCAGGTGCAACATGTTGGCATACTCCTCTGCCAGTGATTCCTCTACCTGGTCAGCCCAACTGGGATATCGTCTCTGGACAGTCGTTTTCGTTCTTGATTCAGTAGGGGGAGAACCTTCCTGTCGATATGATATGTCATTGCATGGAGGACCTTCGCAATGGCAGACTCAATGGTGAGGACTACCATTAATTCTTTACGCCTCACTGCATAGAGGACTTCTGCAGTGCAGACCCTGGGGGGGCCTCCAAGGCATGTTGCAGCAAAGGGAGGACCTTCTGGCTTTGTAGAGTTGTTACGGGGAGGGCCTTCGCAACAACTACCATCATGGTGAGGATGACCATCATGGTTTGATGTTTGATGTGCAACTTCGGGAGGACCTTAAAGAAACACTACGACAAGGGGATGTCCTTCTTGTTTCATGGGGCAACTACAGGGAGGACCTTCGCAATTGCGGCCATGGTGGCGAGGACTACCATTACAGCTGCTGCAATGGAAATGACTACCATGACAACTGACGTAGGGAGTATAACTATGGGGTACTCCCTGGGGAGGGCCTTCAGAATGTACCATAATGAGGGGAGATATTTCTCATTGCTTGACGTCTCTACGGGGAGGACCTCCATTATTAGGGTGGTGAGGACTACCACCGTGATCTAATGCCTGGATGCGCGGAGTGTCGTTGCAACGTATCCCCTGGGGAGGACCTTCAAGGCAGGCCACGACAATGGGAGGGCCTTCTTGTCGTGATGAGATGTCCCTGCGGGGAGGGCCTCTGTAGTTGTGGTTATGATAGAAAGGACTACTATCATAATTTTTTTCCCAATGCATGGAAAGTGTTTTCAGCGTATACCCGGGGGAGGACCTTCAGGGTGGACTGCAGCAAGTGGAGGACCTTCTTGCTGCTCGATCATCTAGTCACATGGAGGTTTTCTGTGACTCGCATCAAAATAGGAGCTCTCGTGATTGATCGTTATATGCCTGTGGGGGAGGCCCCTGCGGGTGATCTGGGGAGGACCTTCAGAGCTGCTGGTAGCGACATTTTGGGGAGGACATTCGCAACTGATACTGCCACTACCATAATATGGTGATGGGTGGGAAGTGTTCTGAGCCTTTGATATGGGCTTAGCGGCATCGAGAACCCCAGCTTCCAGCAGAGCGGAGTCATGAACCCACAATTTATTTTACGGCTGCCTTCAGCACGTTCAGGGTGATTTCTTCTAGGTAGTAGAGACCGTCTACTATTGAAAATGACCTTCACCTTTGGGTCCCTATCTAATTCGGTCCCGTCATGTTTATGGTATACATTGACAAACATCTTTACATTTAGTAGGGGTATATGCCTGCTCTGGAGCATCAACTATGATGGACGGGTGTCCTCTAGTTGGAACGAGTGAAGATGCTCGATCCGGTTTCCCTTGCGTCGCGGAATATGGCCGGTGACCCTCCTCGGTGGAAGTAGGGATGCAGATCTGCTCCGAGGCGGCTATCTCATCTCTTAGATGAGTCAGCTCAATTGGGGAGATGGGCTCATGGGCCCGAGTCCTCATTATTTCCGCTGATGCAATTACATTCTGGAAAGTTTGCAAGATATGATCTGGGATTGATACCTGCTACTTCATCATTTCTAGGATATGTAGAGAGACATCATTGGATGGATCGAGTATGAAGTCCCATTCTGGTATCAGAGTAGGAATATCCTGCTCTGGTCCTCTGGTGGTCAGTGGGTACTGAAAATTATCCTGTGTTGGGGAAGGTGAACGAATCTGCCCATGGGCTGGGATATGCATGTTTATCTCCTCGTTTGCCACCACATCGGGATGGAAGATTTACTTGTATCCATAGGGAGCTGGCCCTGCAAATGTTGGTTTCCCACCGTATCGTGTCAGTGGCCTTTGTTTGTAGGGATACATGCTGGCCTATTAATTGCCGCCACATCTGGATGGTAGGCTTTGTTGATCGCCGCCATACTGGGATGGTAGGTATCAAGATTATCTGTTAGGAGCTGGTCCTACAGGTGCTGGGTCACCACCATGTCGGGTTGGTGGGCTTCATGACCCTGGGCAGGGGGAGTTGCATGCAGAGTAGGTGTCGTCTTGCATGAGCGACGAGCTTGATGGATCCCGGCGGGGATGCGCATCTGCTCGTGTGATGCCACCATGTCTGGATGACGGGGTTTGGAGGAGAGAACATGTGTATCTGCCTATTCGTGGTATGTCTCCGTGACTGGGTAGTGGAGCTCCTCCTTAGGGACAAGGGTGATGAACGGTCCTTGGTTGTACGTTTTCCGCCCTCGTCGGGTGGTCCAAGGGGATTGAACTCGGGGAGTGTGGGATTGGATCCTTAGGGAAACATCCTTCTTATCGTTAGGATGTTGATTTTCGGCGTGACCGCGATGATGTCTGCCGGTGGGGGCCCTACAGTGTAACCCCCGTTCAGTGGGGATGAAGTCCTCAGCATCAACCTCATCCACCTCCCTAAAATAAGGGAGGTATGTGTTGTCTTGTTCTATTGATAGACACCTAAAACAGTTGGAGATAGCAACAGGGGCCATCTGGATCTACCTTTGTGACTGCTACTGTGTGGGCGACTGGCGGGTCCTGGAGGATTGGAGGGTGTGCATGGCCGCCTCCACCGTCGGGAGAGTACCGTTCACGTGGTACTCTCGGATCAACACTGGGTAGGTGATGGGGGTCCTCTGTTGGTGAGGAAGTCTGGTCATTGCGTTGTTAGAAGCACACACCTGTGAGTTCCTTCGTGATGCCATTGGATCGAAAGGAGTTCTTAGTGGTACCTGAAAAAATATTTTAACAAAAACAAACATCAAACCCATCAATGCATCATATCATGACCCCATGTGTAATTATTGACCTTACTTGGCCCTCCTTGTGAGTGTAAAGGGGGCACAAGGTGGGATTAGGTTAAACCCGTCATGCTTGGTTAAAGATTCAAGTCAGGTTCACCATTTTTTGTCTCGCGGCGCACGACGGGGTCATGGGGGAGAAACGTGTGCTACCCTATGGTTGATTAGAAAAGTTTGGGTTCTGCTTAATGACTCATATTGGGTGCACTGTTTTCCCCTCAAAACACCAAATGGTTCCATATCCAGTATTACGTGGACCTTCTTTCCAAAGGCAGGTGTTCGCTGGGTGGTTTGACCAGCGATGCTTAAGAACTCACATTGGACGAGAGGATTGGAAGTCGGGCTCATCTCACCCTTTTGGGGGGAATTGTTGCCTATTCCGAGACTCTCTTATTTATTTAAGACATATTCATATGTTCGCAAATCATTGGTTTATACCCACGAATAGTATCCACATATTACTCTTGGTTGGAAATGGTCAGATGGACGCAGGGGTTCGGAACCATTTATGCCTGAGGTTTACCATCCCTCATTGGATTAATGACCCCGAGGAGTCTGGACTCACTGAGACGGAACTGATTTAATGTCTCATAACTAGGCACTCTGGAGTTTATTGTCATCCAAGTGGACAGATAATGACTTGAGCATTTGGATCGATCCTGTGACATAGGCTTCCATCGTGTCTTCGTGAGAATAATTAGAATCCACATAGTTCGGTTTGGTGTGGGGATTATGCTCCAGGCTGCCCAGGGTTGGTGCAGTGAACCGAGGTGAAGATAGTCGGATCGACCGGTTTTTGGGCTTGAACCTCGGGGAGGCTTCCTACGTACCCTGTCTAGGAGACAGGGATTAAATTCCACGTAGTTCGGATGGGAGTGTCGAAGAACCTACTTGAATGTGGACCCGGCGGTCCGATGGTGATCGGTCTTGAACCTGTTGGAGGATTCCTACGTATCCCTATGGTGTGGAATCAAAGTCCACATAGTTCGAATGGGAGTGTTGGAGAAACAACGTGAATCTGGACCCGGGGGTCTGATTGTGATCGGTCTTGAACCTCTTGGAGGCTTCCTACGTATCCCTGTGGTGGGGAATAAAATTCCACGTAGTTCGAATTTGAGGTGGGATTACACTCTGAGGAAGCCCATAAGATGATGTCATGGTCGAATCCTACTCTAAGACCATGTGAGTCATGCTCGGTGTGAGAATCAAGAGATAGTAGGGACCATACAATCACGTCACGAATGGTGCACCCATGGGAAGTGGAGTGGGGCTTATGCATGGAGCATCCCAAAATGTCGGGGCTTACTCCGAGATGGATTCCCATGGTGATAAAGAGCAGCGGGAGATGGACTTGTCCCCAAAAAGGATAGAGCAGCACCCCTCCCCACTACACCCTACGTTGGCCATGGTCAAAGGGAAGTACAGAGGTGCCTGGGGGATTCCTTCTGATGGGTAGTCTTCCACGCCCCGGGAGAGGAGAATTTCCCCAGTCCTAACAAGTGGAGGGGCAGAAAAGGGTCTCCCAAGCTAGGACTCCGCATTACCATGGGAATGTGAACCCAATATTGCGTCGGGAATCCGCACAAGGGACGGATAAAACCTTTCTCCCTCACATACTATGGGTATGTGAACTCAAAACAGCGCGATGATGCGCCTGAAGGTTACATCACATGGGTTCAGTGGCACTGGTGGGGACCTCAGCTCGGGGTCGATGAATGGGCCAATGAGGGGGTTGCGGAGGATCAGGCCGGATTGTAAGGATTTTATCTAGCATGGGGGATTGGAAATCTAAAGGATCCAGCGGGCCACATGAGTGTATAAGTGGTGGCATCATTCTCATAGGGAGGTGCTACGCGGCTGGATACGCCGTCCACGAACCTGGGTGGTCCGCAGACTAGTGGGAATCCCATGAACCAGGGTGGTTCGCGGATTCGGGTTCATCCCACATACCAGGTTAGTATGTGGAGGGGTCTATACGAGCAGTGACGGCCAAGGTCGACGCTTGTTGGGGGTTCATCGGTGGGGGCTTCGCCCGCGTAGGAGGGTGCTACGTGGTGCGACAAATCGAAAAAGGGGAATAAACTCCATGGCTCATGGGGGGTGCATATGCGGATGGGACATGGTTTGAAGACTTCTTTTCATTGTTATTTTATGTTTTCGGTTCACAAAGTTTTTATGCATTTTCGGTTCCTTATTAATTCGCTTCCAGCTTCATACCTGTTCTGGTTCGCGAACTGGAACTTCACTGTTTGCGAAATCCTAAGCACCTTCTTTCGAAATCCTTCCACCTGAATCTGATCGATCTCTAATTTTCCTTTGCTCTCCCCCCTCGATCTACTTTTATAGATTGGGGAAAGGGATGTATCTATGGTCATGTGGCACCTTTTGTGGAGACTCATGACCGGAAACCTGATTTACGTATGACTTGGTCAATATGCAACTCGCGAGGGGCATTGAACGTACCTACTTCGTGAACCAAACTAGCTCGAGGAGTCCTTCCTAGCCACTAATGGTTCTGACTGTATTCCATGAATGACAGCAGATGCGGCCGGGGCCAATCGACGTTGTCCGCGGCTTGGGCGGTTCGTGATGGTAAACCAGGTTGGCACCCGTCCTGCTTCGCACCCACAGAGGATCCCCGCCTCTGTTCCACAAACGACAGTATTCTGTGGAGGGGGTTCTTCATGGAATCGGCCGCATACCATTATCATTGGACCGGTTCGTGGACTGGTTTGTCTCATTCCATCCTTTGAGTATTCTCCAAAATTTTCCCTAATTCATTGTGGAGGAAATCGGGTTGAATCTTCCTTTGATTAAAGGGGATTCTCATTCTCCTTTACGGATTTTTCAGGACCCTACAATGTTATAAAAGTGTGTGGTTCATTAAAATATTGGTATATTATTTTCACTTAATGGAACCCTAAACATAAACAATTATAAATAGAAACGATATCATACAATAAATATTTTCCCACTTTGGTGACTTTTTAATCACAAGCCCTATGTTACAATTAGATAAAATGAATCATTAAAAATCATGATCATAAAAAGATTCATGATAAAACATGTTATAGGGACATTATATACTTATAATAATAATCATAATTCAATATCATAAATATATGTCCCATGGAAAGGGAATTTGAGATGAATAACCCTCACAATGATCATATCATTAAATGGAGAGTTAATAAATTGATATATAGTGTGAAACAAATGTAAATACACAAAAAATTGAAAATATGGAATAAAATAAAGAATAAAAAATTCCAACATAATAAAGGAATGAAAAGTTCAATGAAGAAGTCATATATCATAATGAATTAATATTGAGTTAAGGAACACTATATCACCTGGTAATATTGAATTCAAATCCCATTGGATGAAATAATTAAAATTGAAACTCAAAATACCAATCACAATTTATTATCCATGATATAACATTAAAAAAATAGAAAAATATAAAACATATAAAATAAATTAGCTTTATAGAAACAAAATATTCCTCAATGAATGAATGATGAGATGAAATTCATTAACATAAGTCCTGACATTCCATGTATAAATTTTTACTATAGTACAATAAGCCTACATAAATTATTTAATTATTTAAGAAAAATTTAATGTTTAATTATAATATCATTAATCAATTTCATTCATTAATTGCAATGAAATATTTAATTACATAATCATTGAAGTCTTTGTTGGGTGTTTTGTGGACGTTTGATTAATAATTTCAAAATAACTCTAGAATGTTGACCATGGTCAAAATGGTTCATTGTTCTATAGTATCAAAAATAATAATAATGAAATAATTATAATTTTTAAAATCAATTACACTTTTATAATAAATCATAAAATATGGTAATTAAACATGAACTATGTTAAAATCATGGGGATCGTTGGTCATACTAACCCATGAGTAATATTTCTATTTATTGAAGATAATTATGTAATGAAGTGATGTTTTATATTATCCTTATATAAATTTAATTTTAGCATAAATAATTTATTATTTCTCTTAATATACTTATATTTATCATCCATTTATGTGGTGATGAAAAACAAATCACATCACC
Organism: Viscum album; assembly: GCA_963277665.1. Lineage (NCBI taxonomy): Eukaryota > Viridiplantae > Streptophyta > Magnoliopsida > Santalales > Viscaceae > Viscum > Viscum album. The sequence goes on along the minus strand of OY728135.1, from coordinate 597,234,277 downwards.
TCATGGATGTGGTGGTCCACACGTATGCAAAAATGATGCAATTAATCCTAAATGGATTGAATGATTATATACTATATGATATATTATTTTTAAAGATTGAAAAATATTTATTTTCTATAATATATATATATATATATTAAATCCACCATAAAAACTATTAAGGATAAGTGGTGACAGAAATTGAATATCATGGGTTTGTGTGGCTGTAGAATATCATATACATGAACGATGGTTTTGTTTATCATTTGATGGAAAAATATATGGATATAGTCTGAAACATTAACATAAAAATATATGAATATGGAAGAAAATTATTTTTTATCATGGTTGACTAATATTACAAGGAGGTGGAAGAAAAAATAAAATGAAAACGATCTCTATATAACTATAACCCTTATTTAGATAACCATCATTAATTCACATTGTAAGACCACTATGTTTGGTAATATTCCCTAAGTAATGAATCTATTATGGTTATAGTAATGGAAATAATAAATTTTTTGATTTATTTTAAGAAAAATTGTGTTTTTATGATTGAATAAATGAGAAGATGATGATCCCATTTATAAGGGAGTGCAGCGACACTCTTGCAATTTTATAAAATATTAAATTAATATAAATTCATTTTTTGTCAAAATGGATCAAAATTAATAATATTTTAATTCAATGTCAGGATGTGTTACAATAATATATTATAATAATATTTTGATAATAAATAATCCCATTTTTAACTTATATTTGTTTTATTTCAACCAGTCGTTAACCCTTTTAATAAATATGGTGATTTCAATGTTTTATAAATTTAAGGGGTGAATATATATATAATATTAAAGAAAAAACTACATATTAATGAATAATTGTTGATATTTTAAACCTTATCTCATTTACTTGAATAAATATATGATTTTTATGAATTTAATATCATTTAATAAAATATCATTTATTATAAAATAACATTAATGTCAGTTTTGGAACAGTTTATTTACTTTCACTTTTATACCCACAAGAAAATAATGGAATTCAAATCCAATCCATCAAAAACTATTTAATTTTAATTTTTTCTCAATAGAAATAATTTAATAACTAAATTAAATCAAATTTTATCAATTTTAATATTTTTAATTTTTTTAATGTTTTTTATTAATTGAATAATTATTTAATTTGTGTTTCTTAATATTTTAATGTAATTATTTCATCACTAAAATTTCAAAAAAATATACAATGCAAAAATTCATTAATATTTTGAAATTATATTTATAATTGAAAATATTTTCGATTTATCATATTATTAAATATATCATAGTTACTGAAAGAAAGAGTTTTTAATTTTTGGCATTTTATTGAAATAAATATCCTAACAGAAAAATTATTTTCCAAATAGAATAAATTCTATATATTATAATTTTATATTATTATGGAAGAGAATATATTACCAATTAAAATTATGTCATGTGTTAAGGTCATTTTTTAGTTCGCATCATTTCATTTTTAGTTATAATTTCTTAATTTACTTTTTACCATGGAAAGAAAATTAACTAAAGTTATTGTTCATAATGATGAAAAATAAAAGGGTCCAATTTATAAAATTTGGAACATTTATTCCATATTTTTAATCTATATTAGAAGATTCAATTCATTGAAGTGGAAGAATAAAATTTATAATAATTTCTGTAAAACATTATGCAAACATTTTTTTAGAAAATTTATTTCTGTTATATAAAGTTATTATTGAAAATTTAATAATTAAATTAATGACAATAAACCTAATTATTTAAAAATAATAAAATAAGAATCATTTTACTTTGAAAATATATAATAAAATTGGAACATTTTCTATGTGTGAAAGAAAAATATATTATTCTGTGAAAATCATTATGATTCACTATTCACTAGAAAATAAATGTTTTCATAAAAATAAAAAGATTTAAATAGAAGATAATTTTGATAGCATTTTATATAAAATTATATAAATATTATAAAACATTGTTTCTAAATGTTTCAGAAATATATTATTTTATCCATTAAAAAATTCATTTATAAAAATAATATTTTTGAAGGAAAAACATGATTTTTCAAAAAATTGAGTTATTATGTACTATTAATTTATCAATAAATTTGTATTACATAAGAACATTATTTATATTTAACAAATAATTACTCCTAGTTATAAATTCTAGTTCAATAGTGTAACGTCCCTAACTTAGGATCCACTAGACTGGTCCCCTGAGTTGGGTTGCTATAAGACCTCAAGTGTGCCTCCCTATACACTAGAGGTTTCCAACTATCACTGAGGTTCTAATAGGTCACATGGGGATTATACACCCTCATTAATAGAGTAATCCACAACAGATAAAAACATAAATAACAGAAACAAAATAGGTCAATCAATAACATGCATAATTAACCAATTCCCAAAAGTGGTACAACCATATACAATAGTAAATGTGCCAGGTAATGATACAATGTCAAGTGAAAAAAACCCCAATGAATAAAAATAGTAGAATCCCTAAAATGTTCTACACTCCATATATGGATCCTCACCCATCCACATCCCATGTCCAACTCTACTCTCTAGCATAGGTCTCTTGCCCTTGCCTTGTCCTGCAAGAATAAAATCTGCTCAGTTACCCAATGGCTGCCCGAGCAGGGTGGGAGTATTACTCAGTAGTCCACCACCCACTATGTCTGAAAAATATCCAACAAGGTAGCTAGTGTATTCAAATGATAATTAATGGCATGTAAGGATAAACAGTTCAAAATACATCTTTATTATCTTCCCTTAAGTTAACCAACAAAACAACCCATGTTCATTACACATATAATTTCACTCGTTATAATGTGTTCAATGGATTTGGCATGATCAATGTTCTCAACATGTTAGAATTAAATAACTTCTATATCAATAGGAACCATATCACAACAATTCCTAATATCCTCACCTTGATTCCTTGGTTTGAGTTGAATGCAACAATTAGGGGAATAGAACTCCATCCGTTACCTAACCAGTTCATATAGGGGTGGAGCTAGACCCTCGGTCCAACTCAACCTGTGGGTGTAGAACATCAATTAAATACCCCACACAACCCACCCATGTGAACATGCTTATGTATCATTCACCACAACTAACCATATCAAAACAATCATAGATAATATCATTTACAACATCACAACAATATCATTAAGTGGGAAATTAACAGTATTCCTCAATCTATGAACACATTCATCTATTATACCACTTACCCCTTTATTTTCATTTCCCATTTCCCATGCCTAACTCACGATGTATTTTCTTGTGTAAACATAACCCCTTATCATTCTCCCATTATTCCAACATAAACCATTCAAAGAAAACCACACAACCACCAAGTCCATAACCCAACCTACTAGGACTCCAATTCACATCCTTGATGTGTAACATCATATTCACCATGGGATCTATGTTCTCACACAACGGACCTACACTATCTTTGACAATCTTAATGTCCATGAACATGGTCAAACCCCTTGGGTGGCCCTCACAGAGCTGAAATTATCTACCATGCATCCCGTGTGGATCATGACGGTTCCAATAGGTTGTTTAGACCCCCTAAACATAACATCACAATTATGGAACGAAGAACACATCACAATAGGGTATGAATCGAAACCATACATGCACAAATCACTATAAAACCCAAGGTATATAACTTTTAAACCACCTACGTTGAATCCATTGATGAATTCCCTCTCAACCAAGCCCTTAGATATTGATCCTACAACCATTTAAATTCTCAACATAGACCTCACCGAAAATGAGATGTTTTTGAGATTTATAATCAATATTTCCAAAATAAAAGACCTAAACGAGAATAGATAGATGATGGGATGATTATCCTCACTCGGATCATTTATTCACATCCAAAAACACTCCAAATGGTTATGAATCGAAGGTGATCAATCCTTGTAAGCTCTTGGTCCCTTTGGTTCGTTCCTATGGTTGCAAGGGATGAGTAGGAGGAAAATAAAGAGTGAACATCAAAACCTAAGAGTGGAAATTTTGTAATTTTTTAAATTTCCTTAGGGTGCATGGTTTCCCTGGACTTATTGAATGGTTAGAACTAACCGTGCCGAGACTGTGCGGCCTTCCGAGAAAACCCTGTTTTCTTCTTTTTTGTGTCCCAAACCATCATAACACCGTCGAGCCACCTTAAGAACTTGAGTATGAACATAAATAACCAAAATAAAGGGATTAAACTAAAGATTAAGTAGAACATACATTATAGAGAAATTCGGGATCATACAACCTCCCCACCTTATAACGGATCATCCTTGAGCTGCTCTTTTGAGCATCACTGAGTTGCTAAGAACAAAGTTCGGGACACTGGGCCCATATATCTGATTCTCGCCCCCTTGTTTCCTGATGAACTTTTCCATGCTGCCACAACACATTGATCACTGGTAAAACCTTTCCTCACAAAACATTCTCATTGTCGTCCACGTCACAAACCAGATTCTCCTCAACGTACGCATCAATATCAAGCTCAACATCATCACCATCAAGGCCATGGGATTGGTCAGGGTGATATTGCTAATGTTGTGAAACATGGAACAAATCATGAATCCCTGTATACCACTATGGAAGAGAAAATCGGCACACCGCCAACCCGATACTATCCACAATATCAAATGGCCCCACATACCTAGGTGCCAACATTCCCTGCATTTGAATTCGATGGTGACCCAACCTTAGAGACACCTGAAGAAACACACTTGACCCACCCTGAACTCCAGAGATCTACAATGTTGATTTGCATAAGACATCTACCTACTCTATGTTGTTTCCATACATTTCTAAATCGAACTGAACTTCTCGTATGTTTCCCTCACAAGACTTGGTCTAAACAAGTCAGACTCTCCCACCTCTAACCAACATAGAGCAGATCTACATGGACTCTTGTACAGTGCCTGAGAAGGATCCATCTGAATTGTGGCCCGAAAACTATTATTTTAAGAAAACTCAACTAGACAAAAGTGTTTCTCCCATGAGGCACCAAAATACAAAACACAACCTATCAACATGTTCTCTAACACCAAAATAGATCATTCTTATTGCATTACCATCGGCATAAGATAAGTATTACTCAAGAAAACCTCAATTCCAAGAACCTTATATTAACCCTACCAGAATCATGATGTGAATCGTAGATCTCCATCTGAAACTATAGATATTGTCACACCAAAAAACCATACTAAATCTCAAACATATAACTCGCCCAGTTGATCAACTGTATTGGTCTCCTGGATCGGTAAGAAATGAGCCACTTTCATCGACTAATCCACTACCATCCAAGTTGAATCACTCTTTTGGGGTGTCCTCATATGACCAACAACAAAGTCTGTCGTGAATTTATTCCACATCCACTCAGGAATACGAAACTATTGAAACAACCCACCTAGATGCTGATTTTTAGCCTTCACCTGCAGAAAATTATGGCATCGCGCCTCAAAACATGTAGCATTGTTCATCATTCCAGGCCACCAAAACTGCATATGAAGATTGTGGTACATCTTTGTCAAACTAGGAAGCACTTACCACATTGACACATGGAACACAGGCATCAAATTATCTCAAACATCTATCGGAACCACAACATGACCATTATCATATGAAACTCCATCAACACCGAATGTCCAACCAAAAGGTGACTCCCCACATTTATTTCTTTTCTTCATATCCAAACACTCAGGATCCCCCAACTAACTCTCTTTCATTATGCTCAAATGCACAGAATCAACTGCTATAGATGTAGGGTTCGTTTTCCCGTTGCCATCCTTCACCTCCAAATTCAACTCTACAAATAGGGTAATCATCACCCACTCTGAACTAGATTTCTAAACTACCTAATTTTTTGTCTTCTGGTTCAGAGCATCAGCGACACTAATCCATTTCCCTGGTGTTTACACAAACTCAAAATCAAAATATTGAAGATACTAGACCCATCGTCGCTATAAAATATTCAAATCCCACAGAAATAAGATTTATTTGATACTTTTATTGTTGGTAAACACCATAAAGGGATCTCCAAACAAGTAATTCCAGCATATTTTTAATTCATGGACCACTTAATCTAGCTCCAGGTCATTAGTTGGATAATTCCTTTCATTCACCATTATCATTATCGACCCATTTTTTATGACCTGGTCATCTTGTATCAACACTACCCCAAGTCCAACACAAGATGCATCACATAACAATGTGAACATATTACTTGGTTTGAGTAGGATCAAAACCCAGGTGGTTGTCAACCGCTTCTTCATATCCTAAAAAGCATTATCACAAACCAATGTCCAATAAAACATAACCCCCATTCTCGTCAGTCCTGTGAGTGATTATTCAAAAAAATAGAAGTCTCTAATAAACCATCAGTAATAACTATCCAAACCATGAAAACTCTGAATATCAGTGATGTTTTTAGGATTCTCATAATACACCACAGTCTGAACCTTTTTTGGATCCACTAACACACCTCACTCAGAAATCGCGTGTCCTAGAAAGTGCACCTCATCAATCCGAAACATTAATTTTTATATCTTAATGTAATTTATATTTTCTCTTAGTGTTTCCAAGATGATGTGAAGATGTTTGGAATGATATTCATGAGTAATGAAGTACAAAAATATATCATAAAAACGATCTGGTCTACATATGGGTAAAATATCTGGTTCATCAAATCCATGAACATAAGTGGTGCATTGGTCAACCCAAACGGAATTACCAAATATTAATACAACCCATAACTTCTTTAGAAGTCCATATATGTTTTTCATAAGGTCTCACTCTCAACCAATGGTATCCTGATATCAAGTGGAACATGGAAAACACTGAGGAACCTCTTATTTGATCAAACAGTTCATCGATTCTAGGAAGAGAGTAACAGTTCTTATCCATCATCTAGTTCATCTTCTTATAATTGACAGATAGCCTCACTGACCCACCATCCTTCTTAGAAAATAGTACCAGAGATCCCCAAGGTGGTTTACTAGGACCAATAAATTCCTTACACTCCTATTACTCTAACTGAACATTCAGTTCATTGGGCTCTATTAGATCCTTTTAGTAAGGTGGAACGAAAACTGGCTTCACTCCTAGCAACAATTCAATCGTGATCTGAACATCTCTCTCGGGTGGTAATCCGATGAAGTCCTCAGGAAACACATCCAAAAATGAGTAGAAAAAAATGTAAGAGTGTTTTTTTTCTCCCCATCATATTATATAAGGAATTCCACTTGGGCTATGAGTTCCCCCAATTGTTGGCAAAGTGACCATGCACAACCCTCTCTAGTATACCACTTTGCATGACAAACATAAGTGATCCCATCAAGATATGTGAGCGTTACCCAAAATCGGTAACAGCTGATATGAGTTTGATATAACATCAACCAATCCATTCCCTCAATAAGGTCAAATCCTAACATCTCTATGAAATATAGATCCCACAGAAAATGATGCCCTCTAACCTTCGGAGCACAACTCTTACACTACCCGATGTCCTCAACTCGCACCCCAAGAAGAGTATCAAGAATCATTACCCCACATTTAGTCTATAGGGTTAAGCCCAACACAAATACAAATTGAGAAGAAATAAAAAAATGGATAGCACATGTATCATGTAATGAAATAGAAAACGTGCATGCTACAAGAATCATACTTCACATTGTAGACGGTCCCGCCTCAACCCATTTTTGTCTAGCCTGAACTACATAGAGATGACCTGCCCCATTACCTTGGGCTCCAGCCTAAATAACCTACATTGCACTACTCTTTTGGTAATTATAATATTTCCCTATAGATCCATGTCCACCATCCCTACACGTACAGATAGTGGGGATCCAAATAACTACCTGATATGGGTTAACCAACCCCCTTCCTATGCTTGGTATCTGCCACTGGCCTCCAACATTCCCAAACTATCTATAGGTCCTGCAGAACCTCTGCACATGGCCTAACATGATGCACACTCTACACTTGACCAGTGGGTGGGGGCACTTGTCACGCTTGTGGCCCCACCTACCACACTAATAGAAGAAGACATGGTCACCACCCTGAGAATTAGACCCCCTCTTCTAACTTCTATGAGTGCTTTTTCCCTACTGACTTGTTCTAGTGTGGTGCTTCCAACAATCAAAAGACGCACCATCTTCTCGCCCAGCTGGTGCCGCATGTTCAATACATGAATCTAATTTCATCTTACTATATTAGATAATATCTTAATCCACCACCTCATCAAACATTTTCAGATGAAATATATTCACTTGAGATCTAATCTCATATCTTAGTATGTCCTGGATGTGTTTTTCCACAACTACCTCATCTCAAATCAACGTCAGAACAAAGCACCTCAAATAGGTGAAACGACCAGCATAATCCATCATTGACTTGTCCCATAAGTCAACCTCATAAAATCTGTAGCCTTCTCTTGTCTCAACATTTCTTGGAAGAAGAGATCAAGAAACTTCTGATAAGAATCATTCAAAATCATGCATTCAACATGCTATGTCTGAACCATGATGTCCCACCAATGTTTAGCTAGATCCTTCAGCATATAGGTCATTGACATGACTCTCTTGATTGGAGGAGTGTATAGATGTTCAAGAATTGTTTTGATAGACTCTATCCAGAACTCCACTACTTCTATCCCACCCTATCCGGTAATGGATTGAGGGTGTTACAGCTAAAACTCCCTGGTCATATCAAACATAATCAGTGCAACCCACCCTAGGTCTCGTTCCATTATCTACTTAAAACCAGCAACTTTATCGTGTAACTTCTCTTCCCTGTCTTATTGAATCACCATGTTTTCTTGTTACACGTCTGGAGGGGTATTATCAGAAACATCCTCATATTTTCCACCAGAAACATGTCTTCGAGCTGTCATTTCTCTACAATTCCAAACCTGAACATTAGAAAGAAAATATAACACCTTTATAAAGGAAAAAAAGGACAGATAGGTTGGATAATCACTTTTCATCACCAAACCATTTCACATACACCACCCAAAGGAGCCCACTCACAACTGGGTCACTACCCTCAACCATCTTCCTAAGGAAATGGCTAACACAGTTACCTATATCACATAGTTACAATCCATTTCTTTTAAACCTATCCAAATCTATTTATATATCTCAATTTACTCTTACAACATGTTAACCCCCTTCCGCTTCCTTAGTAAACACTAATTTTAAATTTCTACGTTTCATTCTCACTTCCCTATTTACCCATTCAAACAATCTCATTAAGAACAATTTAGTACTTTTAAGAAATCAAATGCATCCTAACCATTATATAACTCACTCCCATCCTATGTGTTTGTGTGCTTATCATGATTTATGTCACCTTCCTACGTAGGTTCCTATAATGATGCATGAATGCACAACCTAGTATCTTTTCATCCATGAGATAAATATCACAAAACCATCCATTCACAAAACTATTACATCACCCAATGGTGAAATATCGTCAAATATAACAACACACAACAAGAAAAACAATCCCATACAATGGATACATGAAATTTCTCCCATAAAAAAGGTTAGCTAAATCTAAGTATGAGCTCATTAGCTAGACATGTCACACTCCTAATCTCTTATATACCATCCCCATGTAGTAATAATGTGAATAGAACCCCTTTTAAACCACTTTTTAACTTCCCCAACATGGGAGCTACTAAACCAGTGTCCCGAGATAGGTCGCTACATGACATCAAGTGTGCCTCCTCGTATGCCATAGGTTACCGAATAGCAGAAAGGGTCTAATAGTTCATGTGGGGAGGCTATTATCTCTTTACCATAGTAAGCTACATCAAATAATAACATAAATAATAGAAACAAAGGATGGAAATTAATTACATTCATAATTAACCAATTCTGAAAACTAAGTACAACCATATACAACAGTAAATATGTCATGTGATGTAATAGTGTCATGTGAAAAAAACCCCAAAGAAAGAAAACAATAGAATCCCCAAAATGGTTTGGACTCCAGGTCCGGAACCTCACCCATCCACATCCCATTCCAACTCAACTCTATAGTATAGGTCACTTTCCCTTGTCATGACCTGCAAGCATTAAATCTACTCGGTTACCCATTGGAAGCCCCAGAAGGGTGTGAGTATAAATTAGTAGGCCGCCATCAACAGTTTCTACAAAATATCCAACAAGGTTGATAGTGTAGGAAAATGATAATTACTGTAATATATGGATAAAAAGTTCAAAATCCATTTTTATTAGGTTTCCTTATGATAACCCACAAAACACCCATAGTTGATTTCATTTATCATTTCACCCATTATCATGTGTTCAATGAATTAGGCACGATAAACGTTATCAACATGTTGTAATTAAACAAGTCCTATCTCACTAGGAACCATATCAAAAAAATTCCCAATATCCTTACCTTGAATCCTCGGTTTGGGTGGAATGCAATCGTTAGGGGAATAAAACTCTATCCTCTTCCCTGACCTGTGCATTTAGGGGTGGATCTAGATCATTGGTCCAACTCAACCCATTGGCATAGAACCTCACGTAAATACCCCAAATAACCAATCCATGTGGAAATGAATATTTATAATTCAACAAAACTAACCATATCTCAACAATAATATCCAATATCATTTAAAACATCAGGGTTATATCATCTAGTAGTAAATAAATTTTTTCCTCATTCCATTTACACATTCATCTTTTAAAAAACATACACATATAGTTTCATTTTTAATTTCCCTTACCTTACTCGGTATGAATATTTAAATGAGAACTTAACACTTTATCATACTCACATTATTCCAACATGACCCATTAAAATCCAACCACATAACCACCTAGAACTTTAACCAACTGAAGGTGTGTTACCAAGACCCCCATTCACATCCATCAAGACTAACATCATATTCACCTTGGGCTCTAGGTACTCACACAACATCTCTATATTTACTTAGCCAAACGCTATTTAATTTTATGAAGCTCTTGGTCCCATTGGTTCATTCAGAGGGATGCATGGTTGAAACTTTATGTCTATGATTCATACTTGAATGGTCAGATTAGAGGCGGGGGTCATTAGAGATTCTGCGATCTTAGATTGGTGTGGTTTTAGAGCTTTCTATGGGGTCGGTAATTCGTTAGGAGCATAAATTCAGGCTCTTAATTGATGTATCAAGATGTGTCAAAGACTTGACCTCCAAATGATGGAAATGGAGTCGGACTCAGATATCCTAGTTATAATTCTTTACAGAAAGGTGGAGTCCCTTGGGAGTTGGCTTATTTATCTAGAATTTTCTAAAACATATTTGGAGAGAATAAAACGTTTCCATATATTCTCTCTCGTATGGGGGATCCGAATGATACTTTCATCATCATTGATAGTTTAGGATCTCTTCCTATGGAATGTAAAAACATTTTTATTGGGGATGATATGGGGATTATTAATTTCTGACCTCCTTGAGGGTGCATTGTTATGCATTGGGTCTTATGGCCTCTTTGAATAAAAAAATCATCTTTTAGTCAGTAATCACTATCACCTGAATGAGGTGAAAATCAAGAAAAAGTACCTATTGATGATGATCAGTGACCACATAAACAAGTTTAAAGACACAATATGGTTCTCAATGATTGATATGAGCACTGATTACCACTATTTGAGGGTTCATAAAGAGGAAATACTAAATATGACATTCCAATTTTACTACAGGAATTATGTGTCCCTATGATGCCCTTTTGTGATGAATTCACCCAAAGTTTTCCTCAAACTAATGATTAAGACCGTTTATCTTTTCGTGGTTTGGTTTCATTATATTTCTTATCAATGATATTCCAAATTAATCTACATCTCTGTATGAGCAAACCATACTTTTATGTATGATCCTTGAATTAATCCCAGAGAACTAATTATATGGTAAACTCTCGAAGTGTTAATTATGGATTCCATAGGATTACTTTCCAGGGGAATTATATTTTCAGGAAAGGTTTATTGGTAGAATATTAAGTTAGTTATCACTTTCAAATCATACAAGACTATGTTGGAGGTTTAGGACTCCCTCATATTGGTGGGGAAATATAAGAGTTCTGTGTTAGACTATTCTAGAATGTGTCCCCATTGATAGCCCTAAAATTGATTGGGAGATCATTTTCTTATATTTAATAGTTCTAGATATCCATCATTGAGATACGGTACAGGTTGACCAGTGCTCTAGTGTTTAGACTACCATATGAGGGTGTCAAGTACATAATGTTTTTCAACGATAAATAACAATACATTGTTAAATTGACAATTAACAATACATTGTTAAACTCACAATTCATGTAATAATTTTGTTTTTTCATGTATGTTTTAATTTTGTTATTTTAAATTATTGTTATTTGATCATTGTCACATTATTTCTATAATATAAACAATGATATAAATATAATATATTCTAAAAAATATAATTTTATAGTAATTAATCAAATTTAGATATGTAAAATGAAATATATTGTTCATGGAGATGGTAGACTGTACGTAGACATGAACTTTGTGTCCATTTTTTGAATTATAGAACAAGAAAAGATAAATAATAATTCATAATTTTAGAATAATTATTATTTAATATAATGGAAATATAGTTATTAACATTATCCAAGTTACATTTCATAAAAGGATTTAGCGAAAAAAAGTATATATCCATTTGTGTTTTGGTTTTTGTAGTTTTGTATACATGTAAGAAAGTCTATATATTTGTATATATGTATGAATGTATAGTTGTATGAATGCATACATGTTTCTATAAATGTATGTATTTTTGTGGGTCTGTGTGTGAATTTGTATGTTTAGATGTTTATATGTATTTTTTATGTACGTATGTATGCATTTATATATGTACATATGTATGTTTGTTTGTTTGTATATATATATGTATGTATGTATGTATGTATGTATTTATTTATTTATTTATGTATTTATGTATGTTGGTACGAATAGATGTATTTATGGTTTCTTTGTTTTTATGCATGTATATATGAAGGTAAATATATGCAGCTATTTGTTATATATGTATGCATAAATATATACACATTTTTATAACTTTATGTATTTATCTTTTTAACATATATATGTTTTTGTAGTTTTATATATATGTATATCGTTGAATTTTGCTGACAATTGAATCAATTAGAAGATAAATTCATATAATAAAGTTTTAAAATAACATTGATTCAAATTAATCGTCAGAAATTAAATCCAAATGAGTAATCAAAAAAATTGATATTAGACCTGAAAAAATAAGTGTAGGTGTATGGGCATGGAGTGAAAACCCACAAATACGAGTCAGTATAGTCTTTTATTTTTTAACCCATAAAAAATTTGGGATTAAATACATATTTTAGACAAGGATCATATCTCAGTTTTTCTACCCCAATGAATATGGGTTGTCCTAATAGAATGTGAGATTTTTTTAAAAAAAATAATCACAAGCCATCCAAATATATTATCTTTTGCGCTATAATAGACCAACCTCATCTATGTTCCCAATACCACATCCAATCCTTCCACTATGTCACATCTCCTCCCTACAATCAATTTCCAATCCAATCACAATTGGATCAAACCCCATCATCCTCATGTCTGAGTTCCCCTCCTCCACTGTTGTCTCAAAAAAACCTCACCCTCCCATTAATTTCCAATCCTATCACCATTGGTTCTCACCTCATCTCCCTTAGTTCCCATTTCCCCTCCCCTGATGATATATACAACCCCCCCCCCCAATCTAACCCAACATTCCCTATAATTCACTTTCATAGTGATACCTCATCAGCTGTTATTCCCATATCATTCCCTCTAACACATTACCAAATTCATAAATCCATTATCCCCTTTATATACCCCCATGCAATTCATATCATAAAATTTAAAAATATTAAAAAATTTAAGATAAATCATAAATACAGATTATTATTAATATTTTATTCATTCATATATTAAAATTAAAATAGGAATTTAAAATGATCCTTCCTGAAAAATATAATAACAAGTACCTACTTGTAAAAGTTTACCCAATTAAGAAATTATCCAAAACGAGAGTCATCAAAATGATCCTAGACCCATGTTTACCTATCTTTTTTAAAACTTTCCAACATATTTTTCATGTATAATATATTTAATAATTTGAATTTATTTTCATAATCAAATGTGATTATGGTTTAAATAATAATAAATTTAAATATATAGTGTGTAGGAAATCATAATGATAAAGGTTTTCGTACATCAAATAAAATATGGAAAGTAAATTTTTGGAATTCATCATTTCAAATTTAATTCAGCAATATGTTTATTTAATTGATTTTTATATGGCATGAAATTCCTCCAATTTTATACCGTTCACAAACCAATAAAATTAATCACTTTATTTTCATGAAAATATTTAATTTCATATTATTATTTTACAGCTTAAGGAAATCATAAAACTGAAATAAAAGATCTTCTTCCATTTCAAACAGAGAATGGGAATAATAATTCAAAGAATGAAATTTTATTTCTTAGATGTAGTTTAGATATTCTATGATTTTAGTAATAAAACAAGGTTGTTTAAATGTGATATATTTTAATTTTTAGGATAATTATCAAATAACATGTTTTTACATAATGATAATGAAAATTTTAATTAATTAATGTTTTCTCTTATAATAGACATTTTTTTTATAATAATATATTTATTAATTATTTTGTTCATATTTATTTATAATATGATCCATTATAACTAACAATATATCATCCCATAATTAATATTTTATTTTATTCAATTATTTTTATAACAATTATTAGTTTCATGATGATCATAATTATAAATAAAATTATTTTTTAATATAAAATCTCTTTTGATAAATAATTAACTATGATTTAGGTATCATTTAATTTGATGAATTATTTCTACAATCAAATCAATTTGTTATCTTAATTTTAATTCATGTATATAACTACTATTTTATAATGAAATTACCCATGAAATTTTTAAAAAAAATTATATCCTGCAAATAATTTAATAAATATAATAAAATACAATAAAATGTTAGTCCATTAATGGAATTTATTTATATAAATAATTTTCTAAATTATTATCATGTTATTGATAGTATATATGTATATAAAATCAGGATAACTGTTTATCATTTCAATAAATTTTATATGTAAATTCTTGGTAACATGATTGAGATTGTAACTAGTTAATTAGGAATATCCCACCTCAACACCGAAGACGATTTTCCATAAGTATCAAGGACAATTCGTGATGACCATGTATGAGAAAACCATTCAAAGGGAATCAACTCTAAATAATAGAAATGTTATCACTCTATATATTAAAATGAATTCATGAGAAAATAATTTAATAAAAAGACATATAAATCAATAAAATTATACATAGAATCAAACAGGAAACTGTAAAATTTGAACACATATACAATACAATTAATATAAAAGATACTAGATTAAGTAATGGTGGATGAAATACACTAATAAATCCTTATGACACATTAACACTAGTGTATACCTCCACATTTATTTCTCTATAACTTGTCTAATGGTCTAATTTTTATAGAAAGGAGATCCCCTATATTCACCAACTAATTAAACACGAAAAAGAAAACCAATAGTCAATTTGGGTTTTATGTTATCTTTGATAGAACAAGACCAGTAGTATTCCACCTCATCATCATTGTGTAAAATTTATTTATGAAACTATTATAGGATTGTATGAACTACATCTATGAAAAAACTATTTGAATTTTAGTTAACATGACCTAGTCCTTTGAGGCCTCACAAAGGCTAGTAGTAAGTCGAGAGTTCCGCCCCAAGCATACCACTCATAGGTTTGGGGATAGTGACTAACAACGTGTAGGTATATCACACACATGGGATTAATTATTATAATTTTCCAGTAAACACTATCTGTAAAACCCAAATTTATTGTTAATTTTATCTCAAATAAGTTAAATTTCTTTGATATCTTGTGTTACATGCAACACTGGGTAATCATTTATTATTAAAGATAATGAGTTTTATCGAAGCCATGATATATTATTAATATAGTTATTTAAATTTGACTGTAATAACCTATACATTAAAAATAGTTATATTAATAATAATGAAAACATTTTAAATATTATTTATATTCTTTTTATATAATTAAAACATATTTTAAGAAAAATACATAACATCCAATAATGTCTTTTTATGTTTTGAATATAATATTTTGTCAAAAATTTGTTTTTATTTTCTTTGTGATCGATAATAAAATTAAATTTTCACACTTTTAGGAAATTCATTTGATAAAATAATCTTAATTATTGAATTCATAATAAAAATATAACCCGAGGGTGATTTTTTTTATTTTCAAGAAAACGTTTATTTTTTAGTGAAGATTGAAAAATAATAAATTTTAATTGAAATTTTCATTTCTATTTAATTTATTTATAATTTTATATTAAATTTCAATTTTATTTTAATGTATAATTAGATAGAATGTACATATATTAATAAAATATTTTCATTAGAATCATTTTCATATTGATTTTTGACATAAAATCATTGTTAACAATTTATCATTTTCTCCTTCAAAAAACTGCTTTCTCATCACGTTTGATAGAATAATATTAAATTATATTTTGAAAATTATATGAATGGAATTTAAATAAAATTGATACATATTTTAAATAATAATAATTTATATTATTTAATAAGGTTAACATAATTTTTTTACCCAAATTAATATTAATAATAGTAAAATTTATTTACCACGATAAAGGTATTAATATATGTAATGAGGGTTAAACAAAAAGGATTAGGGAAAAAATGACCAAAAACATGTACAACACAAATTTAATGTCCATATTATATCCTTATCCATTCTATAGTTTATGATACTTCATTTTGGACCCATTTGTTATGATAAAAACATGGGTACCCATTTCTATTTCAAAACATTATAAGTGTGCCACTCACCTCACTTATAAAAATCCACCCATATCCTTTCATATTAAAACTAGAAAACCAATTTTCACAGCCATTATATACAAAAATAACTTTGAACATTCCTTAATATCATAAAAAAAATCCTTATTCTGGACAGAAATTCAACCCATGATGGATTTTAGTGCAAACCTATGTAGAATACTAGAAGAAGAGGTAACGTTCAAAAACATGCAATTTTTATTTCTTCCTCATCATCATGAAATTATTAATATACTATGATTATAAAGAAATCTAATTATATTAAATATATTTATCCATTTTTATGTTAGTTTCATGACCTAGAACCATCTCCACATCCATAAGATGGTTTACGAAATCATCGTTTGGGTGTACGGTGGACTAAAGCCTCAATAGTCATTTTCATTTATTTTTACACTACCACCTATCAGGTATGTATATACTGATGGATTTATTATTTAAATATTATATTAATGATATTATTATACTTATGGAATAATTATTTTTCACATACCTTCATACACTCCATTTTATTGAAAAATAGTAACACCAGTCGTGTGTACGAAGGACTACCACCTCCCCAATCAATGTGAATAGTTCACACATTACATTGTAATAAGGATGGGTTTAAATAAATATGTCGTATATAAAAGATAAAAATTGTTTTTAAATGATAACAAATATCACATTCCATTCTTTATTTTAATCTGACATGAAAATTGAAGCTTGATTCATGGGTACGTACGAACTATCGTGTCAATGAACAATGTATTTAAATTTCTATCACTATTTTTTTGGATTATTAAAAATATCCATATGATAAATATATGCGATATTTTTATCATTTTTAAAATTATATAGATTCTGATATCATTAGGAATCTATGGGGAAATCAAAACACATACTAAAGAAAATATGTTATTACCCATAATGTATTTATATCATGAAATTGTTAATAAAAGGGTAATAAATGGTCATAGGAAATTAATATATTCTATAAAAAATATAAATATAATCCTATAATATATGTATAATAAACTTATATTTATAATTTAGTGTGTTTGAATGTCTACGACTAATGTGATGACTTATTGTATAATAATTTTATCTTAATTTTCCTTCATTGAGACATATGTTATGTTATGAACATAAATTACTTCATGATATGTATTTAAAACACATATGAAGTTTAATATTCAGTATTTACCTATTCTTGTGATATTATATTAATTATGATATTTTATTCCTTCATGGGGACTCAGTTTCAATATTACCAAAGTGGTAATGATTTTATGTGATAATGTAATTATTTATCAATATTGGTTATTATTATGTTCTGATGATAAAATCATATGATTCTTTTTTCATGAAACTCATTAATTTTATAATTATATATTTATTCATATTTTTTTCAATTAATAGTAACATTTTTAAATTATTTGGTACATAAAAAAATTTATAAAATGTTCTTTATAAAAATAGACTTTATTTTTCATTCTGTTCAGAAATCCAATTTCATCTAAATATAATTTCTCTGAAAAACTAAAATGTTTTTTTATTATCCCTTTATTTTTATAATTAAATTAGTACCAATGTTAATTTTTTTTAAAAATCATATAGAATCATCATTTTGTTTTTTGATAATTAATATTTTTATTTTACTGTAAATGAAAATGGAAACATTCCTTTGACATGTATGACATGGGAATAACATGCCAATATCTTATTTTAATCTTCTATTATATGATTTTAATTATATTTTCAAATAAAGTTTTTAAAAAAAATTAACAAAAAATTCAATGAATAAAAATTATTTACCTAAAAACTATTATAAATGATCTTTTTAATATAATTTTCCATCCAAGATAAAATTTATTAATGTTACTATTCATTTAATAGGGATATTAACAAAAAATATCATTATTATTATTTCTGTGAATATTTTATTATAATAATATTTTTATGAAACATGCCTCTCTTCTACGGGTTGTACCATGGTAAAAATTCTTAATATACCCACTTCCTTTTCAATGTTTATTCTATGATGAAATGATGAAATTATAATGTAAACTACAACTTTTACAGGAGTTATTATATGATAAAAAAATTTAATCCCATTCATTACATGGGTTATGATATGGTAAATATTTTCAGGTCTTGTTGAAAAAATATGTATGACTTTCAGTATCTAATAGGTGGGACCAATATCTCACTCTATTGAATTAGAAAAGTATTAATGTTATATAAGCTTAATGGGTACTTGTGAGGTTATCCCAAAACTGATGGAGGGGACTTGAGAGGTCATCACATACCTGATGTTGGTAAATGAGTGGTCATTTTATGACTAAAATGTTGTGAATGTATTGATGGGTATAATTAAGGGAAGATTTTATATGATTATGTGTATTACACAAATGCATGCCTTATTAAAATGTTATGGTCTTGTGAATTATTTTATTTTTTACCCTTATGATTCATGTCTTAGGAATTTCCAATCAGTATGACATGATTCTTGATTTAGATATCTGATATAAAGGATTTGGGTTTCATATGATTTCCCATGTTCTGAGGTTCTCAATCACTTTTGTTCATGAAATGCTTATCTATATCCCTTGTTTCATCTTACTGAGAATATTAGCTGACCCTTTATTATGTTTTATATCCCTACATGAATGAAGGGTGAAATTAATAATTATTTTTAATGAAATCGGAAGTTAGACATTATAAATTAATGAGTATTGTTGACTGACCCCAATCCGTAAGGTAAATTATATACTATGTGATGTGTTGGACCTATATAGTCTTAAAAGTTTCAAAATGCATAATAATGTTTTATAATATTCTTATTTTTTTTAGTACATCTATATTACTATTCATTATTTTTTTCAAATGAAAGAGATTGTATTTTAAAAATAGTTTATTATTGAAATCATAGTTTCATTAATCCTGACGAAAATAATTTTATTTGAGATTTATGTATTTTAAAGACCAAAATTTATTCATTAAATGTTTTTAATACCTTTTAATTAGTATTTTCTCTCACCGTATGTTTAAAATTATTTTCACAAGGAAATTTATCAAGTAGAAGTAGTTTTGGAGTCAATTCAAATTATCAATTTTAATGGGAGTAGTTGCAAATATGAATAAAAAAATTTTAGTTTCAATATATACATGTGTGTGTGTGTGTGTGTGTGTGTTTTTGAACTATTTTATTAAAAAATTTCTTAAACCTCCAAAAATATCTAACAAAATTAACATTAAAAATTTATGGATTGTATATGTTCATGTGATTTTTAAAATACTATTTAAAAAATATATGATGCTTTCCATGTTATAAATACAATTTTGAGATTTTATGAGATTAGGATGATAGGTTATTCTTAAATTTAAATACCTTTCAATATAATTTGGAATAATATGGTCTTTGTAGGTTTTTATTTTTTTGGATGTAATATTCGGTAGAGTATCCTTAGTCATAAACATATTCATCGAATAAAATCCATTAACTTTTTAATGAAATTATCATTAACAGACTATGTATTTTTGACTAGATAAACATATATACATATTAATCACCTAATTCTATTTTTGTGTTATAAATTACTATTTTATTTATCATGATAAATTCTCTCGAATTGTATGTTTACATTTGTGTGTGTTTTAAATATACATTTATAGGGAATATTATTTTAATAACGTAATCATATTTTAAATTTATTTTAAAAAATAATTTATTTGTTAATTTTATAAGATTAATATAAATATGAATAATATATATTTAATAATATATGATTTCAAAAACTATATAACTTTTATGGTGGAATATAAAAATGAAATTTGAAATGAATACATTAAATAATATATAATATTAATAGTAATTTATAAATCTCTCACACAATTTGAGATGTATAAATGTTATAAAAAATAATAGAAAACTGTAATCAAATTATGATAATTATTAATATATAATAAAAATATAATTATATATAGGAAATTGAATATAGATAGTAATGATATAAATGATTATATTGATGTTGGTCACTAGAATTATAGTTAGATAATTTTTTTTCAATTTGATATACATAGTATAATATATGAAAATAATAATTTAAGATAATATTTAAAAATTTAAAATATGATTTGATTGATATATATAAATATATCAAATTGAATAAATTTTTCTATGTACATATGTGTGTATATATATAAGATATAATAAGTAAATCATTCAAGATATACATTTTGGTAAACTGAAAGATTAATCATATATATATAATTTTATTCATGTGTGAATAAATATTTATGATTATAAAATATTTGAATATGATTATAAACAACGTGTTAGAAATATTAATTAATATATATATAATATATATATATAAAGTTACAATTTGTAAACATATATATTAAAAACAATGTGTAAACATATATATAGGTATATATATATATTATTACATATATATGTATGTGTGTTTTCTTTAAATATTTCAATAGCTAATGATTCTTTGTAATATGGTTTTCAAAGAAACCCATGTGGAAAAAAGAGTGGAAATAAATATTTTTGATACAAATGACCCTTTAACTTTGTAAAAAATGATGAATGAGGAGTGAGATGAATCCTTACAGGAATTTGTCTTGACATTTGATTTGTAGAACCTATATTACCTTCAAAGTTACAAGTTGATGACTATTTATATCTATGATATAGAAGTGCATTCAAAAAACTATTTGATTAATATTGATTTTTTCTTATATAATGTATAACATTGTATTTATTTTAAGAACATGTTTAATTAAATTCAATAATTAATTATCGTGGTGGAAATATTTTGAAAGAGTTCTTAGCTATTTTAATGAAAATTGAGTTTCCCCATATGTTTTCAAATACTTTAATTATTCAAATTTTCTCAACACAAATTTTAAATGTAATTTCCTACTTAAATTTTTTGAGTAGAAGAAGGTTTTGAGTTGATTTATAATGAGGTGTTTTATTAGGAGTAGATAAAGTGTTTTCTTAGAAGTATCTTTTTTAAAAATATATATACATTTGAGTGTGAAAGATTTTGATTAGATTTTTTAAAAATATCTAATACTCTATACCTAAATGATCCCTGAAAAGTAATGAATTTACTTTTCTCTCATTATATTAAGTAGTTTTACAAATGAAATATATTTGGCTTTCATCACTATATAAATAATCCTCGGTTGTAAAAAAATATTTACAAATCTACCTAAGCGTCCTTTTTATATAAGGTTTTTATCTAGAGACTAGTAAATTAGTAAGGGTTCTTCAACATAATAGTATTTGATTTAGAAAAGAATCATCATATGAAACTATTTATAATATTTAGTTGTATATGTTTTTTATTTGATATATAAATCAATAATATCATTATATTCAAGGAAGTAAAATTTCTATTTGAAGTTATTTATTTTAAGGGGTTTATGATTCAAATGATATAAAATAATTAAGGGATTTATATTATCATATCATCTTATTTAGATATTTTTATGTTTTGATTTCCATTGGGAAACTTTTTTTATCCTAATTTGTTAAATCCAATCATTTTCTTCTCCATGATTAGTTTGTGGGGTTTCAATGATAATATTACATTTACTCTATTTTGGATCAAGAAACAACTAGTATGTTTCATGTAAGGGAAATTATTTTCAAAATCATGTTTTAATGTTTTCATTCTAACTCATTTTCAACCATGTCATGGATCTTTTAAATTTTTTCAAGAATATTCTTATTGATGATAAAAACGTTTCTAATAATTTTTTTCAACATTATTTCAGTTTAATTAGAATGTATTAAAAAGGAATATAGTAAATGATTTCATAATGTGTAATTTTTTACATTAATTACTGAATTTATAAAATAATATCCATTTTATCAATTATCTAACAGTTGTATTTTCCACTGTCATGACCATTGTTTAATATTTAGGTCTCTATATACGTTCCCATGGTGAATTTTACATAAATTCATGTACATTATTCTCCATAAATTATCAGTCTAAAATACACATATTGGGAAATAGAATTTGCTTACAATTGTTTTGGGATAAATGAAATAGTAGTTTCTTATAGGGTTGAATTCTAATTCAAGTTAATTTTATGGTTAAATATAAATATATTAGTTTATTATTCATGTTATGGTTCTTTAAATTTTATATGAATGAATAGGGATCTTGAAACAGATCTGATGGCTTGTGAACTGAATATATCTCTCTAATACTATGGGTAATTTGATTAACATTAATGTTGATTGGTTACTACTTAAATAAGTTTTAATTTTCAAGTTAAGTTAATCCATTATAAGTGATATTGTGTAAATAATGTAATGGGTCAAATTGATTGCTATTGAAATAATTATTTTTGTTTAAAGGAAACCATGTTATTTCCCAAGACAATTAAATGGCCTCATGATTAAAGTTTATTTTACAATCTTATAAAGGTGAATGATTTGTTATAATAAGTTTTCATGTTTTCCAACGTAAAATTTTTCACCTCGTTGTTCCATTATGAATTCTTATAAAATGTTTCATCAATAAAATTTGCCTTAAATTTTATTTTAGTTTTATATAAATTCATTGTTCGAGATAAAATGTATATTATATATAATATAAATCTTCCATATGTTTTTTCATGAATTTAAAATGGATTAATTGTGACACATTTTTTTTATATATCATAATGACATTTTTTTCTCATCTGACATTGTTAACTGCTTTTATGGGGATTAAGGATTTTAAAAAGATTAAATAAATTTAAATAGTGACATGTGTTGAATGAATAAGAATGTTTTTGAATGAAATAAGATTATAAACATTAGAGCCTATTTGTTGTTTAAATTTTGAGTTGGAATGGATGTTGCCACATTTTTTAATGGTTTTATTTATTAACATTTTTTATAATATTCTAAAACTATAATAAAAAATGATACCAATGATATAATAAAATAAGACTTGTGTTACATGTCACACCAGTACATCTGTAATAATTTTTATTTTTATTTTATAATTTATATTTTTCATTAAATTTTCTTTGTTGAGGTGCGGGCCGGACCCGACGAGAGTTTTTGCGTTTTGCTGATAAACGAGCGTTTTGGCATCATAATGTTTGCACATGCACACAACACGAATCAAGCCATGTGGCTTCGCCTGATCAATGTGTGGCCTGCCCTGCCTGACACGTGCATAACAAATTAATTAACGAGTTGAATAATAATTTATTCAAAAAAATGAAATAAGAAAAATGATTAAATAAATCAAGGGTAGTTTAATAATGACAAAAATATTTATATTATATTTTTTATCTTATTTTATTATTTTAGTTAAAATTATAATTAGTTAGATAATAATAAATTATTATAATGGTTATGAAATTATCAAAATGTTAATTTTAATGTTATTACTACTATTATTAATTTTGATATGATTTTAATTAGGTTATAAAAATATTTAAGTAATTGTTATAAGATTTTTTTTAACATCATATTTTGGCACAAATATTAATACCACTATTATTAACAATATTATTATTATTTTAAGTAATTGTATAGTATGTTTAAGTTTTATTTTACCTTCTTTTTTTTCTTTTTTTTGTGATTAATTTTTTTAATATTTTTTCCCTCCTTTATTGCCACCCCCCCCCCACACTCCCATCATATTTTTCTCCCCCCCCCCCCACCCATTAGTTCTGTCGTACGGAAAATGTCCCTACAACCCTAGCACACTAAAACTCATGTAACATGCCCTCCCATCGAACCAATGCAGCACAGCCCCATCAGCCACCTCACCCACATGCACAGCCTCCCTCGTACCACCTCCCTATCAGTCGGACCGTCCAATAAACCCTCTCGATGAGTTGCGCCCCTCCGACTCCCGTCCTACGGTGCCTCTCCGGCATCCCCACCCACACGAATGACCTCCCCTTAGCCACCTCGCACCACACATCTGCCACACACTGATGGACTGCAACCTCACTGGTTTTTTTCCCCTTCGTGCAACCGCACAACGCATCCATATTATGGCCAGATCATTATTTCCGGCACGGCATCCCCTCGGCACCTGCCTGTCTAACACGACCATCCACCCACACCATCTCCATAGGTACATTTCAAATCATTTTTTAGTTTCTTACTTTGGGTAGAATTGTGGGGTTAGGGTTTCATGTTACTTTGGGTCCAATAGTGATACTTTGGTTCAATTATTGAATTAGTGTAGAACTGAGGTCTCTCGTGGTGCAATTTGTGTGTGGTGTTTGTTTCCCACCTAATGTGTGAGTTTTTATACACCGAGGAAGGTGGTTACACACTTAATTACAATTTTATTAATTAATATTCAAGTTTGATTAATTTGTCATATTATTAAATTAATTTTTGTAACGTGAAGTTGATCGTCTCTTAAGATTTATTTGAATTTAAATGTGTTGGTAGCAAGTTTATATTATTTTGTGCTTTCTACCGAAAACTCATATCTATTAGTTAGCGATTTTTAAATCATGCGGTTAGCTTATTAATCTTTGCAGTTGGTACAAATTATATTTTTGACATGGGATCGTGTGAATGTGGTGGTAAAAAATGTCTTTGTGTATGTTAATGGGTGACGACAAGATACTTCTTTAAAATTGTTTCATAAGATCTTATCTTTGGATTATTAAATTGTGTAGTTTTTTCAAGGGCATCTTACATGTGGTGTAAGGGTTTTCATCAAACTTTTTGGGTGGTGCATGTCACACATTAAAATTTTATTTGAGTGCGTGCAATGTTTTAATGAATTTTTATTTATAAATAGTTACTTTTTTGTGTGTAAAACCATGTGACACTCTTTTTCTATCATTTTATGAAATTTGTAAATGGTATATTAGATTATGTTAATAGTGTAAAATGTGTTTAGAAAACATTTTAGTGGTCATATTATTTCAAATGGTTATTGTGTGTGAAAATTGTTGTTTTGGCATGTATAGTGTATTGTTGGGTTTGAGTGTATGATTATGTCTTTTGACATGAACTCTGAACTACTTGAGAACAAACGGGAAGCCTCGGTACTATGTGGGAGGACTAGGACTAGCGCCTTAGGGATACAGAAGTGGTATCGGCCTGGTTTCACTTAGCTGGATTGACGACAACACCACTAACTATACATTTGGATGATTTTGGGAGACCAATAGGGTATGGATGTGTTACCAAAAAAGTGTCTCATGCACGATAATGTATATTGTTCTGTTTCTATACCATTGTTCAATGAGACACGATGTTCTAGGGTCCCACTTCATGCTAGTATCTTTAGGGCCTCTTCTTTGTTACTTTCTCTTCTTTTTCTTTGCACTCACCATCAACACATGGTAAGATGTTGGGATTACCATGAAAGTGTGTGAGTGTGTGTGTATCTGTTTTAATTATAGTTGTTTTTCATTAAAGTAGTTTTCCTTAAAACATTTTTCATTAAAACTGTTTAATCATTTAATTATTTTTCATCTGTTAAATTGCAAATGTATTTGTCATTTAATAATTATGTGTGGAACCTTTTATCAGAGGAATACTACAAGGATTTTGGCTAACACCCTACATACACATTTCGGTGGATGTAGACCCTATTTATTTTTCCCTTCCAAGTTGAGGCATCGAGCATAGCATGGGTGGTTTGGGTTGTCAGTGGCACCCTCGTGTCAGTTTGGTGGATGTGGCTTGAGGTTGTTTCACCTCATATTGATTGGAGGTTTGAGTTAGTATTTTTAGTTCTTTCAATTTTTTCATTCCCTTAGAATTTTTGGTTCATGTTGTAAATATTATTTTTGAACTTTGTTTAAGAGTCTATTTGTTTGTTTGATTCTAGTTTTAATTTATTCATATTTGTTTTTATTTCATGTTTATTTAATCGGATAAACTGTTCCCTAGTTTTATTTTTGACACCCGAGCACTTGTGCCATCTCGTGGGGATCAGGAACGCCCTTCAGGCCTTACCATAGACTAAATTGGGAGTCAGTTTGATGACGATCAGATTTATTTTGTGACATAATGGTATCATAGCCAGGTTTTGCTCTAGTTATTTATGGTGTTAAGTAGATCAGAGATAGGATTGTCAATACTTGAGTGGTAGGTACGGGAAGAGAATTGCAAACTCATGATTGTTCCGATCCTCATGTAACCATGGATAGTATGGGATTTGTTTTTGGATTTGTCCATGTGGATGTGGAATGACAATAGGAGTAAACCGGTACTGTGCACGGTCTCACATGGAGTAGCGACCCATGTGATACCCCAGAGTATGGTTCGACACTCATAGTGGGTGGTTATTGTATAGGGCATGGTCTGTTAAAACATGTAGCTAGGTTAGACATGACCATATTACTCCTTCATGGTGATTTAATGTTTTTGATGTCTTTCTTTAGTTTTGGGTTGGCATGAAAGAGTTTTTATTTAAAAATGAAAGCGTACTTTTGTGTTGTTCTTATTTTATTTTGGTGTGTGTTTGGCATGATTTTTGGAGTGCATTTCTCTTGGAACTTGTTATTGGATTTTGGTGTTAGATTTGTTGAAATTGAATTCCTATAATAATGTCCTGGGTTATCTAAAATTTTGGAAAATTTCCTTGAATTTTGGAAATGGTTTGGAAGGAATGAAATTATTTTCGTATATTGAGAATGTTTTATTTTCAAAGAAGAGTAGTATTGTTTTTTTCAGTGGTATTCTTATGGGTTCTTTCATTTTCATGTGGACCTAATTAATTTAATGTTGGTGGATCATGTGGACGGGATCCTAAGTGGCACGAAAATGAATATTTGTAAGGAAACATAGAATATCAGTGGTGATTGATTGATTTCTAAGGTTTCTTGTTATTTCATGAAAAGTGAGGTTTTCTCTAAAATGGGTTCTTTGTGCTTAAATGGTTTTTTTAATTGGAAATGGTGTTGAGTCCAGGGTGGAGGTGATGGACTCAAAAGAGTTGTTAAGTTTTATTGTATTGTGTATGGTTTTCAAGTGGATGTTTTTCTTTATAAATGAATTGATGTTTTAAATTGGAATTACTAGAATTGTTTCTGAGGTGTGGGAGTTTGTTTTGTTATTTGTTTTGATTTGTGGGAGGCTGTTTTGTGTATCTTGTTTGGGATATGCCCCTAGAAACATCCCATGGGTTTCCAGTAAGTATCTCGGTTCATAGATCAGCCTAGAAATGCAGGGGAATGGGAGATTTGAGTTCAGCTCGGTTGTGTCAACTGCTTATAGATGTCGATGTTGGATGGATGTCATTGAAAGCTTTGGGAAAGTTAGGAGTGTGTCCTATTTTTTAGGAACTATAAATGTTCTATAGGCGTAATTTGTCTTGCGTATGTTGGGAGGAGCGAGACTACAACACCAAATGGTGATCGTTCCATTTTCATTGAAAATGAGGAAGTAGTTCTCAATCCTCAAGATTATCCTTATCCTACAATCATACATAAGGAAGTGAAGGTGAGAGAATGTGGTGGATATCGTAGGTGGTTGACCAGTGAACATGCATAGAAGGAGGTGTGTTAGACCTTTTTGATGAGCTAGATTCATGTTCCCAAAAGGATCTGTCGAACAATCAGTTTAAAGATCGTAATAGTTGGTGGTCTTCTTCATATTGTAGTATGTTCAGGTTCCTCATCTGATGTGGAGTGTCAACAAAAGGGAACTATTCTTGGAGTGAACCTCCTGTAAGTTTGCGTCATGGGTTTGACAGATGGATCAATTTTCTATCTATATTGTGGTCAGTCATGCACTCTATGTTGTTTTTTGCAATTCTCAGTTGGTAAGTTTATGGAGTGGGCTCTTGGGGTAGGAGGAGAATTAGGTAGGTTGTTTTTTCAGCGGAGGAAGATACAGTTAAAGGTTGTTACATTAGACTGACTGTGAGGTGATAAATGATTCAGACATCTTGGACACAACCATTAGTCTTGGGGTGAAGCTTGTACGCAATCAAAAAAACTCATCGGACGTGGGATGTTCTTGATCTGACTTAAGTCCATAGTGACGGGACGTGGACAATATAATTTTCCTTATTAAGGTATCATCTCTGAATGCATCATTTTTGTTGTGATGTGTACGAAGGTAGTATATCCTTGTTATAGTCTTAGTTTGTGGCAGTTTCTCTTGGGCCTTAAAGAGGTCTGAATAATTAGTATTCCTATAAAGTCTGTGGGCGTGCTCTATGGACCTTCTTGTGGTCGGTTATGGATCAGAATTGTACTCATATAGGAGATGATTTTGTCTTGTGGGATTAACGCGTGGCTGTCTAGTTTTCCTCTAGGTTAGGAGTTTCCACTATCAAAACCATTAAATGTGGGGGAGTGTTGTTCACCGTGGGAATTTTCTGTGCAATTAGCCTATGTTGGTGGTTTCGTGATGAAGGGTTCAGTCTATACTACTCAAAGTAAACTGGGAATGCACGTGCAGGTTCTGTGGTGTTAAGAAATTTTAAAATGGTCGGAAGACCTAGTGCGGGTCTCGCCGACATCCCCTCTTATGTTGGTTTGTTTTAATATAGGGAGCTTGGAGGGTCAAGAATGTGTTAAAGGTTTGTCTTGGTTTTTGAGTCATTTTGGATTGTAAAACCAATGTTTTACAAGAATCCTAATATGGTGGGGAGACCACAATAGGACCAACTTGTATAAAAAACAATATCTTAAAAGTGCGCTTGGCAGGAAAACCCCTTACTCTTGCCCCGTCCGACCATGACCATGAAAATTGGTTAGCTAAGATAGTGGGTCACTGGACGATTGTTCTTGGAGACCTCGATTTTCCCTTGTAATCTCTAAGTTAGGGGTCAGGGTTTTCTAGGTTGTAATTGTTTTTGGATGTGAATTCATTATTGTTGGCTATTTATCATGGTTATTTGTGTTTTGAGATTTTTAGAGTGTCTGGTTATCAGTGTTTGAGAGATTGAGGTTTTTTTTCAGTGACTTCATGGTCTCTCATGTAACCCTTGGTTAACCTTGTCTTTTTGGACTTTCTGGGGGAATAATGTGTCATTGTGGGGAGAATTGTCACACCCATACATCTATAGTAATTTTCATTTTATAATTTTTATTTTGCATAAAATTTACTTTGTTGAGGTGTGGGATGGACCTGACCAGAGTTTTTTCATTTTGTTGATAAACGATCATTTTGGCGTCGTCATTTTTGCACATGCCCAATACACAAATGAAGCATGTGGCTTCACCTGATCAATTTGTGGCTTGACCACGCATGTGTAAATAATTAATTAATGAGTTGAATAATAATTTAAGCCCAAAAATGAAATAAGAATAATGATTAAATAATTTAAGAGTATTTTAATAATGAAAAAATAATAATAATATAGGATTTTTTATCATATTTTATTCTTTTAGTTAATATTTTAATTAGTTAGATAATATTACATTATTATAATGGTTTTGAAATTATCAATATGTTAATTTTAATGTTATTACTATTATTATTAATTTTTTTTAATATTTTAATTAGGTTATAATTATTTTTATGTTATTTTTATAATAATTTTTAACATAATATTTTGGCACTAATAATTATACCACTATTATTAACATTATTATTATTATTTTAAGTTAATGTATATTTTTTTAGGTTTTATTTTACATTCCTTTTTTGTATTATTTTTGTGCTTCTTTTTTCCCTCCCATATTTCCCACCCATACTCCCGTCACGTTTTTCTCCCCCCCCCCTTTGGTCTGTCACTCTGCAAATGGCACTGCAACAATATCATGCGGCAACTCCCGTATAGTGCCCTCCCTTCGAACCAACGCACTACAGCCCCATCGACCTCCTCACCCACACACACGGCCTCCCTCGTGCCACACCCCTATTGGAAAGAACGTTCGGCATACCCTCCCGATGAGTTGCATCCCTCCTGGTCCTATCAAGCGGTGCCACTATAACCACCCCACCCGCGCGAATGACCTCCCCTCAGCCACCTCACACCACACATTCGCGACACACCAATAGACTACAACCTCACTACTTTTTTCCCCTTCGTACAGCCTCGTGCCACTTCCATTTTATGGATGGACCATTTTTTCTGGCGCGACATGCCCCTGATACCTCCACATCTAACATGACTAGCCTGCCGAACCTTCTTCATAGGTGCATTTCACTTCAATTGTTAGTTTATTCATTTCGGTTGAATTTTGGTGTTAGGGTTTCATGTTACCTTTTGTCCAATTGTGGAACTTTTGGTCCAATTCTTAAATTAGTGTATAACTGAGGTTACTCGTGGTGCGATTAGTGTGTGGTGTTGGTTTTGCATTGAAAGATTGAGTTTCTCTACACCGAGGTAGGTGGTTCGACAATTAATTATTATTTTATTAAGTAATTTGAATGTTTTATTAATTTAACATATTTTTTAATCAATTTGTGTAATAAAAATTTGATCATCTCAGAAGTCTTATTTGAATTTAAATGTTTTGGTGGAATGTTTATATTATGTATCCACTTTCTATTGAAAACTCAAATCTGGAAGTTATATATTATTAAATCAAGCAGTTAGCTTATTAATCTGTTTAGTTGGTGAAAATAATATTTTTGACATGGCATCGTGTGAATTTGGTCGAAAAATGGCTTTTTGTAGGTTAATTGGTTACACCAAGTTACTTATTTAAAATTATTTCATAAGGTCTTATCTTTGTCTTATTAAATTGTGTTATTTGTGTAAAGGAATCATAGATGTGTTGTAAGGCTTTCCATCAAATTGTTTGGGTGGTGAAGGTCACACTTTAAAATTGTATTTGAGTGCGTGAAATGTTTTAAAGTGTTTTCGATTTATAAATAGTTTCTTTTGGGGGTGAAAAACCATGTGACACTCTTTTTCTATCATTTTATGAACCTTTTAAATGGTTTATTAGATTATGTCAATCGTATGAAACTTGTTTGGAAAACATTTTATTGGGAATATTATTTCAAATGGTTCTTTTGTTTACAAATGGAAGTTTTGGTTTCTATAGTGTCTTGTAGGGTTTGAATGTATGATTATGACTTGTGACATGAACTCTGGACTACTTGATCACAAACGGGAATCATGGGTACTAGGTGGGTGGACTAGGACTATAACGCTAGTGATACAGAAGTGGCATCGGCCTTGTTTCACTTAGCTGGATTGACGACTACAACAATAACTAAACATTTGGATGATGTTGGGAGACCACTAGGTTAGGGATGTGTTACCCCACTAGTTCCTCATGCATGAGAATGTATATTTTTGTGTTTCTATACCATTTTTCATTGAGACGTGATTTTTTATTGTCCCACATCTCACTAATATCATTAGGGATTCCCCCATGTTTTGTGTTTCTCTATTGATTTTCGCTCACCATCGGCACTCGGTGTGACATTGGGATTATAATGAAATTGTGTGAGTGTGAGTGTGTGTTTTAATATATGTTTTTTTTCTTTAAAGTAATTTTACATAAAACTATTTTAATCAAAATTGTTTAAGAATTTATTTATTTTTCATCTGTTAAATTTAAAATGGTTTTTTCATTTAATAATTATGTGTGGATCCTTTTATCGGTGACATCCTACTGGGATTTTGGATCACACCCTAGAAACACCTTTGTGTGTATGTAGATCATGTTTCTTTTTTCTTTCCAAGATGGGAAATCAAGCATAGAATGTGTGTTTCGGGTTGTCAGTGGAACCCTTGTGTCAGTTTGGTGGGCGTGGCTTGAGGTTGTTACACCTCATGTTTCTTGGAGGTTTGAGTTAGTATTTTTAGTTCATCATCTTTGTTGTTCCCTTTGAATTTTTGGTTCATGTTGTAAACATTGATTTTGAATTTAGTTTAAGGGTTAGTTTGGTTGTCGGATTCTAGTTTTAATTTAGTCATCATTCTATTTTTTCGTATTTATTTAATCGGGTAAACCATTCCCTATTATTATTTTTGATACCCTGGAACTTGAGCTACCCTGTGGGGATAGGGAGCACCCTTCGGGCCATGTCGTCGACTGTATTGAGTGTCGGTTTGATGGAGATCGTATTTGGTTCATGACATTACAAAATATTAAATTATGGAATTTTTTTGATACAAGAAATTATAGATGGTATCATATGAAAGGATTTGATTACAATTGATTGTAAGAGGATTAATAAGAAGTTATTTTAGTACGTTTTTGTAGCATCAATTGTTAATAATTACAAGGATGATCATAAGTGTTAATGTACTAAAAATATTTCGTTGTTTTACATGATTAGAGCACCTTAGAGGCTTTTATTGAGATTTAATAGATGTATATGGTAAATAAAAAACTTTTTTTTAACTTTTGTTACAGTGAAAAATATAATTTTGGGGGAATGATTTTATATTTTGTGGACACAAGTTAGAATGTATTAATAAGTATTAGGGTTTATATGATATTTGATGTTGAGATAATTGTGGTTATTTTTGTTAAACAGAGTCATTATAGTTTGGATACATTTGATATATTGTATATACAACCATGATATTGAAAAGTGATTTTTTTACTATTTCACTAAATATATTTTTAATGATTTAACTATATTTAGAATATTATATAACTAATATATATTAAATTATTATCTAATAAGATATGATTTTAATTGAAAAATAATTGTTGAATTATCTTTTTCATGTATTGTAGAGACCCAAATCTTGACGTACATAGACATTACATTACTTTTGTGTAATACTTAATACATGACACAAATAAATGACCAATGAACGTATTAGTTTAGTGTCTTTGGAAACTTGGAACATAATCTTCTAATCATGGTGAAATATCTTCAAAATCTCCCATAAAGATATTTTTTTCCTACCTAAAACCTTCCTTTATATCCTGGGGGAAATTAAAATATAAAAATGGAAATCTCAAATGCTTAGTAAGGGTAAGCATGGAGAAAATAAAACAACCCATATACATTTGATCTTAAAAACATGAACATAAAGTTTAAACATCAAAATCTTGAGCAATGACATTAAACATGGTAGTACATAAGTCATAGATCATAATGTAACATCAATCATGATAAAATACTATGGGAATAAAACATGTAATTGTGGAAAAACAATATGCACATGATTTGATTTCCATAGTATCCAAGGCATTGCTGCCAATACCATCATAGTGGGCAAAGTCCATTACTGAATCGGGTTTACCTGTCGTTCCACCCCTGTATTACTGTACTGGATTTACTTGCTGTTATATCCATTTCTATCTCATGAGATATAAATCTTTTCCCAATGTATTGGAGTTATATATAGGTCCTACCCATCTCATAATAAAATCATTCTTACGTGTGCCACAAAATAAACATAAATCATTCATCATAACCCAAAGAATAACATGTGTTTCATAAACATTATTCCATCATAACATAATCTATATAAAACAAATGGATATCATTTCATCATAAGAAAACTGAATCCATGTAAATCATAGAGATATTATACCTGAAACATACACATAATAAATAATGTCATCTTATATGGAAAATTGTTTTGATAAAACACTTGAAATGAATTCTTAAGGAATATATCGTTTCTTCTTCAAAATCATTTTTTATCACAAAATGCCATGAAATTTTAAAAGAAAAGGATTTTGTTGAAAACATTCATGAAATAATTTAGAGAAAACTTCATGAAAATAAGGTGTTATGAAACCGTAAAAATCCATTCTTTCTGTATAAGGTAAAAAACATTCTCCCGGTACTTTTAACAAAAAAGTCAAAAAGTACCACATATGGTAAACAAAAGAAATATTCCTTCCATAACACAAATTAAAATTCAAATAGGGGTAAGAATGACTTTAAACATACATGGAATAATATTAAACACTTTATGAAAAACATTTTTATGGTCATGGATTAAAAATATAACCCCAGTAAATACTTACGTATAAGCAATCTTGTATAAAAATAAGATTGCAAAATTATCCCTTACCTTATATCCAATTTCATTTTTATGTGTCCGGGACTCTGGTATAGTGGGTTTAAATATATTATTAACTTGTAAAATAACTATAATAATATTTATTATATCATATATGATTCACTTACGACTTTATATTACTCGTTCATTAGTCAATTCTATGTGAAAGCAGCGTTTTGGGTAAAATCGATTCATTTATCGTATGTGTTTCGAATTGTTGTTCTTGATATTATTTCTTATATCATGATTTACATAATTCCAGAATGTAAAACATGATTTATATATAATATATATTCATCATATAAATATATATTATAGA
Source organism: Viscum album (assembly GCA_963277665.1). Lineage (NCBI taxonomy): Eukaryota > Viridiplantae > Streptophyta > Magnoliopsida > Santalales > Viscaceae > Viscum > Viscum album. The sequence goes on along the minus strand of OY728135.1, from coordinate 597,199,062 downwards.
TCGATAAAAGAAATGAAATACACCGTTCATGGAGACGGTAGGCCGTACTTACGCATGAATGCTGTTTTTGTTTTCTTATTGAATTGAATGGAATTAAGTAAATGAAACATATATGTACATAAATCTAGTATCATTATTATGTAATATTATTCATGATTATTTATTATATATACTTTATAATCATACTTGAATGGTTAATCAGGGAAAATGAATCTCATCACGTTCGTGGATACGGTAGTCCGTACGTACGCACGAGCGATGATATCATTATTTTGATACTAAAATCGTATATAATTGGATGGTATATCATATATAAAGAATAATAATAATGTTATATTTATTATTTATATCATTTATACTCATTATTATACGCATCCAAATGATTAAATGTTTGAATAACAAACTACACCACGACGTGGAGATGGTATGTCGTACATACGCACGTGTGGTGACTTTTTCATTCATAGGATGGATAAAATAATTAATATGGTTGTAAAAATTTTATAATAAAATCACAGAATATATAATATATTTGAGTTATTATTTTAGAATGGAAACCACAATGAAGGAGGTAGTGGAAGAAGAAAGTAACTTGAAATAGGTGGTGAGATATTTACCTCTTCTTCGGGTTCTTCCTTTTGATCTGATCAAACGGGCTCTTTAGGTTGGCTTTATAACTAAAGTAATTCCTCTAGGATTAAGTTAGGAAAGTTTATAGGGTATTTGGGTAGGGGTTGGCCGAGACAAATGTCTTTGGAAGTGTGAATTAGAGAGAAGGGGAAGTTCCCTTTTATAAGAGGTGTGACGGGAAACTTAGGAAAAACTCAAAATATTATCTTATAATAAATTCATATTAGGTTTATAATGTCTCCAAAGTGACTTATTTCGAGTCAAGGGTGGGGATGGGTCGAAATAATTTCAACAAATAGGTTTTAGACAATTTTAGGTTACCATTTTAACCTTATCATATAGATTTTACTCTAAGATAAATAATTTTACTTTTACCGTGTCTTCTTGTATTCTTACACTATATGGTTAATAAACATACTATAAACTACCAATAGAACCCCAATTGATTTTTTAATGTCATATATATTATTATATAATTCTTTTGGACGAACATTAGATTTTTATGACCATTATATCAATTAATAATATAATATTTGTTTTAAAAACTCTTTTATGTCAATTTTGACACTATTTGGTATTTTGTTTTCTCTAAACTCATAACAACATTAATACTTAGAAAACAATTCATCTAACCGACCCTAATATGTTATAGTAACATAAAAAATTAGTTTAATTCATAAAATGTCTCAAATTACATTTATTTTTGTATTTATAATATCAATTATGTTAATATTTCATTAATAAGGTAACTACTACATCATCATTGTGGCATGAATAAATTAAATCATTTAATGTCTAACAAATATAAATAAAATAAAATTATGTAGGAAACTATTTTATCTTTCTAATGAATTTTTATAGTAGAATTTATCTTATGTATAACCCTATATTAAAAATGTTTTAGTTATTAAAAATTGATTTTAACTATTTTAACTCTTCTTTAAATAAAATAATATTAAGTGTACTAATCAAATCCATGTGGACCAAAGAGGTTCATATTTTATTTCTAAGGTTGTTTTTGGTCGAAGTATACTTATCCAATAGAATTAAGACTTGTGTTAGGGTAATAATAATATCATTTTTACCCATAATTACCCTATTTACTTTTAACCGTGGTAAATAAAAGAAAAAATTTACGATTGACTAAAAATTATTTTTATCTTATTGAACCACATTTTACTCCTTCATATTAACTGTGTCTCTAGTATTTTCAAAATTCAACTCACAAAATCATTAAAATTAAGTTTTATGTAAATTTTCAAATTCTCTTAGGTGGTGGGTAAAAGACTGTAAAAAGTTCAATAAAATTTTTATATATCTAAAAATATTATAAAATGACTCCAATGAGTTACATTTAACTTATATAGGTATTATGTATCTATTTTTATGTAAAATAAATTTAAATAAAAAATTAATATTTAATTAAAAAGTCGGTTTTAACCAATAACTCAGTGTTTTCCCTATTCATTAAAAATTGAAAATTTTCAGAAAAATACCAAAAATTCACCCTAGGAAAATTTCAATATTACGAATCAAAAAATGAAGTCCATTTTGAATGATAAAATTTATAAAATTTTAGAAAGAGGGTATTAATATACATAATGGCAAGATTATATAATATTTTAATAACATATCTTGTTTAGTGAAACTCGGTATTGCATACAACACGCGATATCGAGGAAGGTCACGATTGCGTGTAATGCAAGCCAAGTCAGGGTTGTGTGTAGTTAAAGAATCCTTTGTTGTTACTTATAATAGAATCCAACCATATTTCATTTATACATTGAATATATATATATATATACTCAATGTTTCATAGAATAACTTCTATCAAATGAACTTGAAATTGTGTGTAACATGATCCAAGAATAGTGTTGCGTATACTGCAAGCTAATACGGTGTTGTGTATAGCGCAAGATAATTGTGGGGTAGAATACAACACAAGGCATAAAATAAATTAAAAAGAATATTTCTCATTAAATATCAGGGTGTTACATTCTACCCCCCTTAAAATGAATTTCTCCCTCAAAATTTGTCGGGGTTATAAATGGTTTACTACTTGAAAGATTCATTCATATAAACCCACATTGTAGAAAGGAATACTAAAACTTAATTTTAAAAACTAATGTATGAAATGTAATAGTTACCCAAATTAACTCATCACTGGGTTTCTACATAGAAGAACATAGGTGAAAATATAGATATGGAAGAGAAATCTAACCATCATGTTCTGATTGAGAGTGGTAGAGAACAAGGCTATGAAAAATCCAATAATCACAAATCCATAAATTTGTGATGATCTAAGGTACCATCTAGGAAAATGTTATTAGTTTTCAAAATCATTTCACTAAATTTGAAAAAATTGGAATTATAAGAAATATATAATTGATTTTGGTACAATATCATTGTTGGTCATTCCATGAACCATTTCCACTTCATCTCTTATAGAAATGAAGTTTAATTTGTCATTCGCGAAGTGTTAGCAGATCATGCGATTGAATGATAGGTCATTCAATATGTCTCAAAAAAAGGTTAGCAAAAGTTATTAAATATACATAAGTCCATATATGGTGAGATTAGTCATATATGGTTCCTAAAATGGACCTATACTACATATATCATACTACTTAATAAAATAAAACTAATTTCTACTAACTAGGGACTTCCTATAGGCCAGTGGTATGCGATAAAGGCATGTCACACTTTGGTTGTGGGTTTGATTCCCACATCCCTATCCGACACGACGGGTTGTCGTCCGTCCTGTAGTTTGTCCTTTTTCTAAAACTTCACCATTATAAAATTTCAGAAATTATATCGAAAAAATGTTCTAGTCTTAAATAATACTATCTAATTTCCAACTTAATCCATTCCATTCTTTAGGCCTATCCAAAATACTTCCATCCAATCTCATAGTATAAAGTAAATGATAACTAGAAATTTCATTTAACGAGCATGTGAATACCATCATTTATCCCCCATATATCATACGATATATCTTGTTTGTCACATTCCAAACTTGTGAATACCTTAATCATGTATTCTCTTGAAACATGAGTTACCATAGAACCTTAGTGAAAACATGAATTCTGTCAAAATTAAACTCTTTCCACATAAAAAAATCTCAAAATTTATATATACTCAAACCATGATGTCAATTTGAACTTATATAAGTCATGAGCTCATTAATACTATCAAACATATCATTATCTTATTATCCCTTCATTATGTGCATATAATCTACTTTCCAAAAATATCTGAATAACCTTTCATGGTTACCAGTACCATTCAACATGTACTTTCAAATAATTTAGAAAAAACAATAGTGTAACAATACTTAGATGTTTCTTTATTCCATAGTACCATTAAATTACCCAGACAAAATAACTCTGGATAAACATACAATCATCCCACTACCTTCTTAAACCATTGACTAAGCTTCAACAATTCTTTCATCTCACATATCATTTGTAGTCTATTCATCATCATCAATATAAATACTACCCATATAACCATGATGATTCTCTTCATGATACTTTCCCTTAGGGAATTGGTTTTCATAATGCCCATACATTCCACATTTAAAACATTTAACTCGTGCTGATGTCTTAGAAATACCATTATCTTTGTCCATGGAGTTAACTGAACCTTTTCCTTTGCAATTACTAGATTTTTGTTCTTCTTTTCCACACCAAAATAATCTTCCAGTTCCATTGAAACATTATACTTGATGCCTCTTCCCACATGATTTACATGAGCTAAATTGAACTTTATTTCCTCTATAATCATCATGAGACTCCATCTTTCTCTTATTAGCTGAGTCAGGAAACATACCAAAGTTGATATTATTGATCATATTATGAGATTTTTGATTAGGCATAATAACAATGTTTGGACATCCAAATCCCATTTCATTTGGTTTCTCATGAATAATATCATTCCATTGTCCATCATATTATACATTAACATGAATCCTCATGCTTCCTGCCATTTCTTAAAACCCAAAAAGAATAGCATGAGAGGCAAAACTCATACTAGAAAAACAACATAATCAAGGGGGAGTACGTTCAATATATAATATCTTAGGTCTAATTTTATGATCGTTACCGTAATTCTAGGATTATAACCTATACTTATACTTAACTTTAGGGACATCCCTACACATACCTTAGAAATATCTCTAGGGATCTCACTGATTTTTTCACAACCTAGTTTCCAAAGGATGACTAAACCATCACTCTGATAACAACTGTAGAAAACCAATTCTTGGCGTACATAGGCATTACATTACTTTTTCAGAATACTTAATACATGACACAAACACATTCCCAATGACCGTATTAGTTTAGTGTCTTTGGAAACATGGAACATAATCTTCTAATCATGGTGAATGATCTTCAACATCTCCCATAATGATCTACTTTCTTCCTACCTAAAACCTTCCTTTATATCCTGAGGGAAAATAAAACATAAAAAGGGTGATCTCAAATGCTCAGTAAGGGTAAGTATGGAGAAAATAAAACAACCCATATACATTTGAACTTAAAAACATGAACATAAAGTTGAAACATCAAAATCTTGAGCAATGACATTAAACATGGCAGTATGTAAGGCATAGAACATAATGGAACATCAATAATGATAAAATAGTATTGGAATAAAACATGTAATTGTGGAAAACCATTAAGCACATGATATGATTTCTATATTATCCAGGGCATTGCTGCCAAGACCATCATAGTGGAAAAAGTCCATTACTGAATCAGTTTTACCTGACGTTCCAGCCATGTATTACTGTATCAGATTTACTTGCCGTTACATCCATGTCTATTTCATGAGATATAAATTTCTACCCAATGAAATTTAGGGATATATAGGTCCCACCCATCTCATAATGAAATCATTCTTATGTGTTCCACAACATAAACATAAATCATTCATCATAACCCAAAGAATAAAATGGGTTTCATAAATATCATCCCATAATAACATAATCTATATAAAACAAATGGATATCATTTCATCAAAAGAAAATTGAAACCATGTAAATCATAGAGATATTATACTTTAAATATACACATATGAAATAATGTCATCTTAGATGGAAAATGGTTTTGATAAAACACTTGAAATGAATTTTGAGTAAAATATCCATTGTTTCCAAAAATCATTTTCTTTTCAAAAAATGCCATGAAATTTAAAATAAAAATTTTTTTTTGAAAATAATCATGAAATATTGTAAAGTGAGCTTCATGAAAATAAGGCGTTATGAAACCGTAAAAATCTGTTCATGCCATATAAGTTAAAAAAACATTCTCCTCGTACTTTTAACAGAAAATTCAAAAAGTACAACATATGGTAAACAAAAGAAAGATTAATTCCATGAGACAAAGTAAAAGTCAAAGATGGGTAAACATGACTTGAAACATACATGGAAGAATATTAAGGACTTTATGAAAAACATTTTTATGGATATGGATGAAAAATATAACCCCAGTAAATACTTACGTATAAGAAATCTCGGATAAAAATATGATTACAAAATTATCCCTTAACTTTTGTCCAATTTCTTCCATATGTGTCCGAGACTCCAGTATAGTGGGTTTAAACTTATTATTAACTTGTAACATAACCATAATAATATTTATGATATCATATATGATTCACTTACGACATTATATTACCTGTTCATTTGTTAATTCCATGTTAAAGAAGTGTTTTGGGCAAAATCATTTCATTTCTCGTATGTGTTTCGACTTGATGTTCTTGATATTATTACTTATATCCTGATTTACATAATTATAGAATGTAAATCATGATTTATATATAATATATATTCATCATATAAATATATATTATAGATCGATAAATGGAATGAAATACACCTTTTATGGAGACGGTAGCCTGTACCTACGCATGAATGTTGTTTTCGTTTCCATATTGAATTGAATGGAATTAAGTAAATGAAACATATATGTACATAAATACAGTATCATTATTATGTATTATATTTCATGATAATTTATTATATATACTTTATAATCATACTTGAATGGTTACTCATGGAAAATGAATCTCATCGTGTTCGTGGAGACGGTAGTCCGTACGTATGCACGAGCGATGATATCATTCTTTTGATACTAAAATCATATGTAATTGGATGGTATATAATATATAAATAATAATAATAATTTTATATTTATTATTTAAATCATTTATCCTCATTATTATACCCATCCAAATGATGAAATGTTTGAATAACAAACTACACCACGACGTGGAGACGGTAAGTCATATGTACGCACGTGTGGTGACTTTATCAATCATAGGATGGATAAAATAACTAATATGGTTGTCCAATTATTATAATAACATCACATTATATATAATATACTGGAGTTATTATTTTATAATGGAAACAACAAATAATGAGGAAGTGGAAGAATAAAGGAACTTGAAACAGGTGGTGAGATATTTACCTCTTCTTCGGGTTCTTTCTTTTGATTTGATCAAAAGGGCTCCTTAAGTTGGCTTTCTGACTAAAGGAAGGCCTATAGGATGAATGGAGGATAGTTGAGAGGGTATTAGGGTAGGGGTTGGCCGAGCAAAATGGATTTGGATGCGTGAATTAGAGAGAAGGTGATGTGCCCTTTTATAAGAGGGATGAGGGCCACCTTTGGAAAAACTTAAAATATTATTTTATAGTAAATTAATATTCGGTTTATAATGGCTCAAATTTGACTTATTTCTAGGATAGGGTGGGGATGGGTCTAAATACTCTCATCCAATAGGTTTTAGTCTTGTTTATGTTACCATTTTAACCTTATCATTTGGATTTAACTCTAAGATAAATAATTTAACTTTTACCGTGTCTTTTTGTATTCTTACACTATATGGTTAATAAACATACTATAAACTACCAATTGAACCCAAATTGATTCTTTAATGTCATATATATTATTATATAAGTCTTTTTTCTGATCCTTATATTTTTAGTACTATTATATCAATTAATAAAATAATATTATTTAAAAAAATTATTTTATGTCAATTTTGACACTATTTGTTATTTTGTTTTCTCTAAATTCATAACAGAATTATTACTTCAAAAAATATACATCTAACCAACCCTAATATGGTATATTAACCTAGAAAATTATTGTAATTCATCAAAAGTTTCAAATTACATTTATTTGTGTATTTATAATATCAATTATGTTAATATTTTATTAATAAAGTAATTACAACATCATCATTGTGTCATAAATAAATTAAATTATTTAATGTCTAAAAACTATAAATAAAATTTAATTAATTAGGAAATCATTTTAAATTTATAATTAATATTTATAGTGTAATATATATTATGTATAACCCTATATTAAATTTTTTTTAGTTATTAAACATTGATTTTAACTATTTTAACTCTTCTTTAAATAAAATAATAATAAGTGTCCTTATATAATCCAAGTGGACCGAAGAGGTTCATATTTTATTACTAAGTTTGTTTTTGGTCTAATTATACTAATCCAATAGAATTAGGAAATGTTTTAGGGTAATAATAATATCATTTTTACCCTTAATTACCCTATTTACTTTTAATCGTGGTAAATAAAAATTTAAAAGTTACTATTCACCAAAAATTATTTTTATCTTATTGAACCAAATTTTTCTCCTTGATTTTAACCATGTCTCTTGGATTTTAGAAATTCAAATCACAGAAGTGGAAAAATTATTTTTTATGTAAATTTGAAAATACTCCTAGGAGGTGGGTAAAAGACGGTAAAAAGTTTGATAAAATTTTTGTATATCTAAAATTATTATAAAATTACTTCAATAAATTATATTGAACATATATATGTTTTATGTATCTATTTTAATCTAAAATAAATTTAAATAAAATAAATTATTATTTAAATAAAATTTCAGTTTTAACAAATAACTCAGTGTTTTCACTAATCATTAAAAAATGAAAGCATTCAGAAAAATACCAAAAATTCACCCTAGGAAAATTTCTATATTATGAATTTAAAAATAAATTCTATTTTGAAAGGTAAAATTTAAAAAAACTTAAAAAGTGGGTATTACTATTCATAACGTCTAGTTTATATAATTAATGATAATTATTTAATCCCTAAAAATTCTAAATAAATTCATATGATGTAGATAATTGTATTAGCTTTCTGGATACTATTCATGTTCTAAGTTTCATTAAGTTTATCACTAAATTAAAATTATTATACTTATAATATTTAAGAAAGTGACATGTTGTCACTTTCTTTGGTTTTAATAATAATTAAATTATTTTCATGGACAAAACACCAGTAAATGAATCTAATCCGACCCTTATGTGATATGGGTCGACTTTTAGTTATCCAATAGGATTTTGGAAGGAGTTAGGGTAATTTTATAATCTTATATTTACCATTAATTACCCGATTTACCTTTAACTATGGTAAATAAAATTTACCGTAGTTACTATTCATAATGCCCAAAAATAAAAAGTAGCCTATTAACATAATTTGGACCCACTGATTCCAAATATGGAATCCATTTTTCAAAATTCAAGACACATAAGTTGCAGTAATTAATTTAAAATTAATCCCGTTGTTAAGAAAACGGGTTTTAGAAGTTAAAACATTGCCAAAGATTGAAATGTTTTTACCTATGAATTCAATGTGAAATTAATGCTAATGACATACATTATATTAAATAGTAAAAATATATTCTATTTATACTTTAAAATCATTAAATATTATAATTTAACCATATAAATCATCTCAATGAAAAAAGTTGTTTTTAATTAAAAATTAGCATATTTTTACTATTCATCAAAATCTGAAAGTTATCAGAAAAATATAAAAAATTTATCAAAAGTAAATTTTTATATCCTGATTCAAAAGATGAATTTTCTTTTGTCAAATTGAACTTATAAACATGTCAAAAACTAGATTTAATGTGGGTGTGCCATCAAAAGGCGGCAAAACTGCAATTTTTTAAAAATACTTATTTTACCCGAAAAAATTATTTTGTTCTCTTATAATGTTCTAGAAAATGTGTAAGATGAATAATAATGTTATCAAATTAAAATTTTAGTTAATACTATTCATTATGGCTAGTCCATAATAATATATCGTTGTTTAGTGAAACCCGATATTGCGTACTACACATGCTATCGAGGAAGGTCGTGATTGAGTGTAATGCAAGCCAAGCTAGTGTTGTGTGTAGTGAAAGATTCCTTTGATGATTTATATAACATAAAAACAAAATATTTCTCATAAAATTCTCGAGTGTTACATTCTACCCCCCTTAAAATGAATTCCGCCCTCTAAATTTGTCACTTTATAACAAATAGATGAGGATACCTCTCCCTCATCATATCCTCAAGCTCCCATGTTGCTTCTTCTAATTAGTGGTTCCTCCATAAAACTTTCATCAAGCTAGTGGTATTGTTCTGTAGGACTTTTTCACTACGATCGAGAATATCTATCAGCCGTTCTTCATAAGAAAGATCTTGTTCCAGCAGTACAACTTCTGAGCTGAGTACATGTGAAGGATCAGGTATGTACTTTCTCAGGAGAGATACATGGAACACATCGTGAACTTGAGAGGGATCTGGTGGAAGCCCCAATCGGTAAGATACCTTCCCAACACGATCCAGTATTTTGAAATGACCGATATACCTAGGGCTCAGCTTTCTTTTCTTTCTAAATCTCATTACTCTCTTCCAAGGAGATATTTGTAAGAACACTTTATCACCCACTTCAAACTCTAGGTCTTTTCTTCGGTTGTTAGAAAAACTTTTTTGTCGACTCGAAGCAGCTCTAATGTGTTGTTGAATAGATCTGACCTTTTCTGCCATCTCATCAACAAGATTAGGTACTAATAGGTTTCTTTCCCCAACTTCATCCCAACAAGTTGGAGTCCTTCATTTCTTTCCATAGATAGCTTCATAAAGAGTCATCTGAATACTGGAGTGAAAGCTATTATTATAAGAAAATTCCACCAAAGGTAGGTGTTGATCCCAACCACCTTTGAAATCCATAGAGTAAGCTCTCAACATATCTTCTAGAGTTTGAATTTTACTCTCAGACTGACCGTCTGTCTGAGGATGATAAGCAGTGCTGAAACTTAACTCTGTATCCAGAGTATGCTAAAGACTTCGCCAGAATTTTGAGGTAATCCTCAGATCCCGATCAGATATAATGGAAAGTGGTACTCCATGCAATCTTACCACTTCCTTTACATATATCCTGGAAAGCTGATCTAGAGATAAATACTCTCTAATATCAATGAAGTGTGACGACTTTGTAAGATGATCAACTATGACCCAGATAGCATTATTGCCTTTGGATGTTTTAGGAGGTCCAATGACAAAGTCCATAGTGTTGTTTTCCCATTTCCATTCTGGTATGGGTAATGGTTGTAACATCCCCTTAGACTTATGTCTCTTAGATTTAACTTGCTGACAAACCAAGCATCGAGAGACATATTCAGCAACATCACTTTTCATGCCATCCCACCAGAAGTACTCTTTCAGGTCCCTATATATCTTCATGCTTCCAGGATGAATAGATAATGAAGAACTATGAGCATCATCCAGCAGCTCCTTCTTTAATTCTGGGATGGGAGGAACACAAACCCGATTCTTGAACTTTATTATCCCATCACAATCAAGTTTGAATTAAGGAACATTTCTCTCCTTCTTTTGTAACTCTACATCTTCTTTCTATGCCACTTTAATCGTCACATGTATAGATGGTTGAACATTCATTTGAGAAAGATACGATTTTTCCCCTTCCATTGTAATTCCAATATCTATCCTTTTTAAATCCATAAATATTGGATCTTTTGTGATCCTCATCATGGATAAACTGTCATGGTCTTGTCGACTTAATGCATCTGCAGCCTTGTTTGCTTTCCCAGGGTGGTAATGAATTGAGCAGTCGTAATATTTAATCAGTTACAACCATCTTTTTTGGAACATATTCATCTCCTTTTGTGTTAAAATATACTTTAAACTTTTATGATCAATATAAAAATCACACCTTTCTCCATAAAGATAATGCCTCTAAATCTTTAATGCAAAGATTACCGCAGCTAACTCCAAATCATGAGTTGGGTAATTTTGCTCATGGATTTTCAACTGTCGTGATGCATAAGCTATCACCATATCATTTTGCATAAGAACACACCCCATCCCCTTCTTGGATGCATCACTGTAGATCACAAACCTTTCCCCACTATAAGGAAGAGTGAGTACAGGTGCACTGGATAACCTTCTTTTCAACTACTCAAAATTCTCTTCACATTCCTCCATCCAAACAAACTTAACTCCTTTCCGAGTCAACTTGGTGAGTGGATTAGATAATCGTGAAAAATATTTCACAAAACGTCGATAATATCCAGCCAAACCAAGAAAACTTCGGATCTCAGTTACTATTGTTGGTCTCGACCATCTTTCGATAACCTCTGTTTTTGTTGGATCCACCAATATCCCCTCTTTTGAGATTATGTGACCCAAAAATGCAACTTTTTGAATCCAAAATTCACACTTGGTAAATTTGGCATAAATCTTATCCTTTATCAGGGTCTTCAATGCAATTCTCAAGTGATCTTCATGTTCTTCCTTTCTCTTTGAATAGACAAGAATATCGTCTATAAAGACTACCACAAACTGATCAAGACAGTCTCTAAATACTCTATTAATCAGATCCATGAAGATAGCAGGGGCATTAGTAAGACCAAATGGCATCACTATAAATTCATAGTGTCCATACCTTGTACGGAAATCCATCTTTGGTATATCCTCCCTTTTGACCCTTAATTGATGATAACCTGAACGAAGATCAATCTTGGAAAAGTATTGAGCTCCACGTAGTTGGTCAAATAAGTCATCAATGCATGGGAGGGGATATTTGTTCTTGATAGTGATCTTGTTAAGTTATCGATAATCAATGTAGAGTCTCATTGATCCATCTTTCTTTATAACAAAAAGAACAGGTGCTCCCCAAGGTGATTCACTAGGGTGTATGAATCCCTTATCAATATTCTCTTGGAGTTTCTTCTTCAATTCCTACAACTCAATTGGGGTCATTCTATAAGATGTCTTTGAAATAGGCAAAGAACCCAGTACGAGTTCTATTGAAAACTCAACTTCACGATTTGGTGGAAGACCCAGCAATTCCTCCGGAAAGACATCGTCAAACTCTCGTACAATGGGAATATTCTTAATCGTGAGTTTCTCACCAACCATTTGAGATAAATAACCTTCATTTAGTGGAATCAAGACCCATAAGATGGAAGAAATTTCCACTGTAAGGTTATGTTCATCCTTGCATCGATAGACGATCATAGATTGATCTGGAATATGAAATGTGACTTCCCTTCTTTGGAAATTGATATGAGATCCATATAATGAAAGACAATCCATACCAAGAATCACATCAAATTCCACTATAGGAAGGATCACAAGATTTGCAGGAAGCACTTTCCCACAAACTTCAATCAGAGAAGAATTGTAAACTTTTGATACGACTGTTGTGCCATTAGGAGTTGTCATAGCCAACTCAACATCTAATGATTGGGGTAATACGGCGATACCCTTAGAAAATTCTTCAGAAATAAAAGAGTGGGTGGATCCAAAATCAAATAAAACATTTTCTACTTTAGAATGGATGGTAAGTTTACCTCTCACCACTTTGTTGTCGTACTCCACATCGCCAATAGTAATTGCATGTGACTTTCCTTTTTCTTTGGCCTTAAGAGTTTGTTGACGTCGATCATCATCAAAAACCCTTAGATTAGAGAATTCATTGGCATAATGACCCATTTCCTTGCACTTATAACATTGAAGTGTAGGAGGTGCACTCTGTGTAGCCTTTTCTTTGTTCGCATCACTAGACATCTTCTTCCCATCATTGAGGCATTCAAATGCCTGATGACCTTCCTTTCAACATTTGAAACATTTACTTGTCCCTTTAAGACAACTCCCTCCATGTTTCTTTCCACACTTTGAGCATAAGGGAAAGCTCGTCTTCTTTTCAGTGTGCTCTTTAGATTTTCCTTTGAATTCCATTTTCCTCTTCTTATCAAACCCATATGACTGATGGGTTACTCCAATATCCATATCAAACTTGAGAGCACATCAAAATATTTCCTCGTAGCTATTGAAGTCCCTTATGGATAACGCCCTTCGAAGACTTGGTTTTAATCCACTAAAGAATCGATCGATATTACTCTCAGGTTGGATAATAATCCCAGAAGCATACCTTGAAAGTCTTGTAAAATTTTCTTCATAGGTACCAACAGATTCATCATCCTTTTTCTTTAGTTCAAGACTCTCCTTCTCTATCTTTGTTCGGAGAATATGATAGAAGTACATATTGAAAAATAAGTTCTCGAACTCGTCCCATTCCATGGATTCAATTTCATCCCTTTGCCTCGTATTCTTGATAAGATTCCACCATTGATCGGCATCTCCTTCCAAACGATAAATTGCTAAGATGACTTTATCATGTTCAGAACATTGAAGAACTGAAAATATCTTTTCAATATTACTAATCCACTGTTCAGCAACTAATGGATCAGTAGACCCGTTGAATGAAGGTGGACGCTGCCTCATGAAGGATTCAACAGAATGTTGCTCCTTCCTTTGCTCATTTGGAAGTCCTGTATGATTCATAGCTTGAGAAAGTTGTGTGAGCATGGCTACAATATTTTTCATTCCATCTCCCATAATGTTTGGTTGCTTAGGGGTACAATCATTCCATTTCCCGTCGCATTCCGCATTAACACGGTTCCTTCGGGTTCCAGCCATTGACTAAAACCAAGAAGAATGGTGTGAGAAACACTAATTATAATAGAAAAAACACATAATCAAGAATAAAATTTCACACTTACGGTATTATCATAGGTTTTTCATGTCCATTTCTAAAACACTAAGATTGTGTTATATACTTAGACATATCCTTAGGTTTCTTACTAAGGCTTTCACATCTTAGTTTCCAAAGGTTGATTATACCTTTCCTTTGATACCAACTATAACGAACCATACTTTACATTCATGGTTATTACTTCAAAATTGATGCATACTTATTACAACATATTACAAAACCATGAAAGGAATATATAGGTATAGTGTCTTTAGAAACTGGGAAACAAAAACAATTGGTTCATAAATCATCTACGTTGTCTCCCATTTATTTCATCATATCTAGAGTCCCTTTTTGGAATATCCTACTTAATATCCTTCTTCCTGACCTGGGGAAAAGAAAACATACAAAAGGGTGAGCACAAATGCTTAGTAAGGGTAAACAAAAGAAATATCAATCACATCATATTCATAAGAACAACTCATTTTGGAAATCAAAACTTGCAAAAGAGATCATAATTTCATAACATGAGATAAATCATAGTAGTGAAATGTAATCCTAATAATCATAACATAAAAAATGAAACTTTGTGTCATACACACATAATCATAGAAAATCATTTCTTAGTAGTCAAGATTCATTGCCAATACTATCTTAGTGGACAATGTCCATTTCTGAAACGAGTTCACCCCTCGTTTCAGTCCTGTTTCACTGAACCAGTTTAACCTGTTGTTCCAGCCATGTATATCTCATGAGATATAAATCTTTACCCAATGCATTGGAGGGTGATATAGGTCCCACCCATCTCATAATGATACCATTCTTATGTGAGCCACAATATCATAAATCATACATCATAGCATAAACCATGTAATAAAAATGGGATTCTTAAACATCATGCCATCATAACATAATCCATAAAAGGATATCGTAAAAATAATTCCATCATAACATAATCAAATCAATGAGAAAATAGGGATATAAACATAACACTATATTATCTTAGATGGAAAATAATTTTGATAAAACACTTGAACTCCATTTTTGAGGAAAATATCCTTTCTACTTCAAAAACATTTTCCTTTCTTAACATGTCATATAATTTTAAACTAAAAGAAGTTGATTAAAAATAAACTTGAAAACTTGTAAAGGAATCTTCATGGAAATAATTTTCTAAAAAACCATTCATGCCATATAAGTTAAAAAATCATTCTTCTCGTACTAATGTCGGAAAAGTCAAAAAGTACCTCGTACGAAAAACGACAAAAGATTCTTTTCATATCTTTTACTAAAAACTCACCGAAGGGTAAAATTGGATTTATAAATTGTAGGAGGATAGAACTAATATTATATATTGAAGAAAAATGGATGTGGATGATAAATATTCCCCAGTAAATTCTAAAGTATAAACAATCTCGAATAAAAATGAGATTGCGGGATTTTCCCTTACCTTAGGTCCGGTTTTCTTCATAAGTGTCTGAACCTCCTGTATAATGATTTAAATAATGTCATCTACTGATTCCCGAATCACAATTATTTTTATGATATCATATATGGTAATATTCCTAGCTTCTTATTAGTAATATTTCATTGTTACTTGTTATTCGGGTGTTTATTTCTTTTTGTTCTTAGGCGTGTTTTGTCGAATAAATTCTTATTCTTATTTTTAGGTTATAGATACCTCATTTCCAGAATTGTATTAGTGTAATATATATCATATTTATTCACTCAATTCATTTATGTAATCATTATACAATGAAAATCATGTAGAACGAGTCGCATCACATCGTGGAGACGGTATTCCGTACGTACGCACGAGCGATGATATAATTCTCATGATCGTGGAATTGTATTGGAGTGTATGTATACTATTTAAGAATCAATATCACTTTACAATAATCATATATAGTCATTATTTACACCATTATACCCATAAAAGTAAAGTAGAGGTGGAAAATAGATTACACCACGGCGTGGAGATGGTATTCCGTACGTACGCACGCGCGGTGATTTCATTTTCCGTAGGATGGATCGATGGTGAAATAGGGTTGTTTCATACTTATAATAACATATAAGAATATGATTGATACTGATGTTATTACTTCATAATGAAACAACTAAATAATAATATGTGGAAGAAAAATAAAGTTGAAAGAATCGGTAACGGACATTACCTCTTCTTTGAAGCGCCTCTTTGAGACCTCCTCTTAGGGCACTAAAATTGGTCTTTGAAGAATACGAGGACCTCAAGGATGTTTCTAGGGAAGTGGGGAAGTGAAATGGTCAGGGGTTGGCTGAGATTGAAGGCTCAAATTGGTGTGAGGAGGAGAGGTAGGAGGTTCCCTTTTATAAGGGGGGAGAGGGGCACCTTTGGAAATATAAGAAATATTAGTTTATATTAAATCCCAACCCCACATAAAAACATCCAAAATGACTCATATCCGAAGATTAGATGAGATAGGGTTTTAATCTCATCAACCAATAAAATTTAGACATGTTATGAATTTATTTTAAACATTATCAACTTGATTTATCCTTATTTATCATTTAAATTTTACTTGTGGTAATAATATTCTAAATTTTAACTTATTATAAATAATTACATATGTGTTGTGAAATTTACATAATTTGACACTTTATGACACTATAGACCATATAAATTTTAATTTATAATTTTTAAATATTTTTGTGATTTTTAAACAATTTTATAATATGTTCTTTTTATAAAATAACAATAGTGTCAATTTTGACACTATTCATTTATTTGAATTTAAATAAAATATATACAGAAGATATATTCGAACTAAAAGCTTTAATAGATTCATAAAATGTCATATGTATCTATAAAAGTAGTGGAGCATATTTAATAGTTCATATAATATTTATTTTAATATTTTTAAAACCATTTATTTGATATTTTAATTAATAAAATAATTTCAACCTCACTATTGTGTCATAATTAATGATAATTATTTAATCCCTAAAAATTCTAAATAAATTCATATGATGTAGATAATTGTATTATATTTCTGTAGACCATTCATGTTTGAAGTTTCATTAAGTTTATCACTTAATTAAAATTATTATTCTTATAAGATTTGAGAAAGTGACATGTTGTCACTTTCTGTGGTTTTAATAATAATTAAATTATTTTTAGGTAAAAAAGTCCATTAAATGAATCTAATCTGACCATTAGGTGATATGGGTCGACATTTAGTCAGCCAATAGAATTTTGGCAGGTGTTAGGGTAATTTTATAGTCTTATATTTACCCTTAATTACCCGATTTACCTTTAACTATCGTAAATAAAATTTACCGTAGTTACTATTCATAATGCCCAAAAATAAAAGTAGCCTATTAACATAATTTGGACCCACTGATTCCAAATATGGAATCCATTTTTCAAAATTCAAAACACATAAGTTGCAGTAATTAATTTAAATTTAATCTCGTTGTTAAGAAAATGGGGTTTAGAAGTTAAAACATTGCCAAAGATTGAAATGTTTTTACCTATGAATTCAATGTGAAATTAATGCTAATGATATAAATTTTGTTAAATGGTAAAAATATATTCTATTTATACTTTAAAACCATTCAATATTATAATTTAACCATATAAATTATCTCAATGAAAAAAGTTGTTTTTAATTAAAATTTAGCGTATTTTTACTATTAATCAAAATATGAAAGTTATCAGAAAAATATCAAAAACTTATCCAAAGTAAATTTTTATATCCTGATTCAAAAGAAGAATTTTATTTTGTCAAATTTAACTTATAAACATGTCAAAAACTATATTTAATGTGGGTGCGCCATCAAAAGGCGGCAAAACTGCATTTTTTGAAAAATACTTATTTTATCCGAAAAAATTATTTTGTTCTCTTACCAAGTTCTAGAAAATGAGTAAGATGAATAATAATGTTATAAAATTCAAAGTGCAGTTAATACTATTCATAACGGCTAGTCCATAATAATATATCGTTGTTTAGTGAAACCCGGTATTGCGTACTACACACACTATCGAGGAAGGTCGCTATTGCGTGTAATGCATGCCAAGCTAGTGTTGTGTATAGTGAAAGATTAATTTGATGATTTATATAACATAAAAAAAATATTTCTCATAAAAGTCTCGGGTGTTACAGTAAATTCCACTTTTATCACTTTTAAATGATTAAATTATAACAAATTTTTTCCATGGTAAATTATATCTGCATAAAAAATAAAGATGACCTTATAAAAAATATTGACTATGATAATTAAAAATATTTTATCAAATTTATGGAAATATATTCATATAATTTGTGAAATTTAATTTAAAATAATTAATAACAACTCAATGATATTTCTATTTTAAAAAAAATTAATAAAAAAATGATTTTACGCTAAAATCATGAGTAATGTTGATTCTGATGAAATATATTGTTTAAAAAATGAAAAAATAGAGTTATGTGAATTTAATAAAAATAGAAAATTTAATTCAACCTTTTTAATAATTAATTGATTATAATTATCAATAATATTTCATTAATTATAATAAAATATATTTTCTATTCAAAAGTGATAAACATGGATTTGTAAATCCAAAAATTGTGAAACCTCTATTCGAGGGACATCCCTATTTTAAATTTTACATTCATTTTGAGAATTATTTCATGATTTTATAGGTTTTATAGTGGCACTAGAGGGGATATATCTCAGAAAAGGTCCGTGAAAGGGAAATTTTGTAGCTTTTGAGCTACAATAGTCCCACCAGTCAACCGATGGTGCTCCTGGGTGGAATTAAATATTATTATAAGATATAATATTTCTAGTAGCGGTCGATGGATCCCATCAGTGATGCTGAGTTTATAAGAATTTTTTTAAAATAGTATCCCCACTAACATTTACTTATCCTCTCCCCAATTGACAGCTAATACACATGGGATCCTCTATGGTGTTTTTTGGGTTCTCACTTTTACTCAAAACTCCCCTATATGAATCCCAAACAACAATTTAGTAATGAGTTCGTCATCTCATGAGTTATTCTTCATTTGAGAACTATATCACTCTCTTCTTCCTATTACTAAATTACTAGGCCTTTGACTTCATGATTATATATAATGTATTTTATGAAATATAATGATGGTATCATTTATTGTCGAACACAGATTGATGGAGTTGGAATATGAAAATCCATTGACTATGGTTGTTTTATAAATAGTATCATCTCGAGTATGTTTGAACTCAACCTTACTTTAGAGTATGGCTTCTTGTCATACATTTTAATAATAATCTAAATCATTTTGATTTAGGATTCAATATAGGATTGGGTGGGGTTTCCATACTCTAATGTGACCCTTTATTCCAAATATTCATTGAACATAAGGTAGGAAGCCCTTGAAATCATTGCTAATATTATATTTTTTATTTCCTTGATTATATATGTGTGTGTGTCCCTGAGAACCCTATGTCAGAATCATGATCACTCGATGTGTGTGTGTTTCCTTTGACTTTTGATTTTCTTACTTGTATATGGATTATGATGATTGTATCACCACTTGAATTGACTTTATATTTTATTTGTATTTTTTATTTTGTATTTTGTATCCTATGTGTTGTTCTCTTTTAACTCCAGTGAGAGTAAAAGTTGTTCCTTTTTGTAATAATTCACAATATTTTTTTTCAAACATTGTTAAAAATTACATATACTATCTTCATATGTAGTTTGTGTCACACATGTTTTTGGAAAATCACATCTAGGGGGTGTGGCAGGAAGATAATCGATATTACTTATGAAATTGTTCTAAAGCAGGTGGAGAAGGTATCTAGGGACCCTATATTTGTTTCTACTTTTGGGATATATTATTTTTATTTCTCACCCAATTTACTTTAATTTGATGGAATCTTATATCATATGGATTCACAATATGTTTTTTCATTTTTTTGATTATTTATGCACTCACACCCTACTAATTAATTTTTTTGTAATTATAGACTTCATAGATGGGTATCCATTAAAGGGAAAGGGCCCATGGTAGACGGTTGAGTAGGTTATCAGAGAGATACAAACAATGATGGATGGACAATGGGCTAGATGCTATTAAATTTTATATTGTCATTATTTACATTAGATATGTTTCATTGAATTTGATTTATTTACCTAAAATTATATACTAATATTGCATGGGTTTGTTTTATTGGAATTTACTAATAATCTAATGTTTCATCAGATTTTTATAATCAATTTATTTGTGATCATTTCATTCATTATACATTGGAATTCACCCAATATTGAGGTCATGGTCTCCTACAACAATCATTTGGACCTAACCAATTGTAGGAATCCTATAGTGTATGGGGTGGCATGGATGAGGTTGTGTGAAACCCCTAGCATAGAATTGATGATTCCGGACAAAGTGTTAAAAAATGGTATTAGAGGACTAAATCTATTAAATTAGTTCTTCTCTTTCCATAATTTGGATATGGTATACACAATGTAGGATGGATGGGACTTGGGTATGGGAACTGTGTTAGTTCCGAACCAATAGTATATAGTGGACCTATGAGTTTCAATAAAAATGGGAATTTATGATATTTACTATTTGATGTTATTATTGATTAAATTCATCATAGGTGATTCACATGACAATGATATTTATATATATTGGATTTGGTGTATGTTCATGCATCTTGTTTTGAATATGGGTTTATATTCCATGTATTCATCTTGGATTCATTAAATATATCCCAAATAAAAAAATCCTATTGAAATTATGATATTTCATTTGGTTGACTATTTCTTAAATTATTTTATTTGATCATATTGTATTCTATTATTGAGTTTAAATGTGTTGATATGACTAACAATAATGTGATGGACTCTTGAAATGGGTTTGGGTGTAGTTATTGGGTGGGTTCCGTTTTTGGCATCCTCCTTGGCTAATCATTTTTGGGAACCCATGTTTTTGTATGTGGATTCTATAACATTCCTTGTTAGATTTGTCTTCCTATAAGGTTTTTTATGCAATATTAGAAAATTGTACCATGTATATGTATCACCTAGAAATTGTTTTCACCTTTTATGTGGAAAATATGTCTGAGAATGTTTATTTTGTGTCTCTAGTGGGTCAATCAATAGAACAACGCTAATAGAAAATCATTCGAATGGTTATTTTTCTAGGAGAATGATCCCTCAATATAGGGACTATGTTATTAAATTTTGTTCAGGCATTAACTATAAAATCACCCTTATATTTCTATGAAAATGATGGTCATTAGGTCATAGAGGACTAGATATTGGTCATTGAGAGGTTATTCAACAAAGTTGAGACCTCAGAGGATTAGTATATGCATATTGTGACTGTTATGATTCATGGAATAGTTTGATGATGATGGGATATCATTTTTCATGATGGTAGATTATAACATTATGACATGGATGACTATAATAGATCAATTAATTAATTCATTCATTATATATTCTTCTTTTATGGAACTTAGTAGATGATTTCTAGATCACTAGCAGGGGATGTCGATAGCGCTGGCCTATAGAACATGATTTATAGAGGCTCTTCCCTTATCTATGATTATCAGGGGTAACAAGGATCTAAATGGGTGTATATTTAATATTTTTCATCACCTATAGATGAAGTGATAGATTAATGACATTGAAGTCAAGTTTATGATGCATTTTTCATGGTGTACTACAGATCAAGAATCGTATTTTGGAAGATACGGATGATGATATTCTCTCAATTATTTGGGGTCTGACATGTACATTCTCTATTTATATCAAAGTGTATTATTTTAGGAATAATTATATGAAGTCATATGTTGGATTATAAGTTATCAAATCATCATTTAGAGTTGAGAAGGGGTTTATCGACTTCCACTATGGAAGTTGATTCTTCCATGTGATTCCATTAAAGAAAATGATGTTTTCTCAACGATTTTACCTATTATTTAAGGACATGACATTGACATGTCAGGATAAATAATTTGAATTAGTTTTGTCATAAATATTTTAGTATTCTCAAATAATTTGAGGTAAATTTTTTTAGAAGAAGGTGAAGTCCATACATGGCTTGGTGAATTAGGTGACCCATGAGACTTTAGGGCATAATTGATCAGTGGAAAGAATGTATTTATAATTGATCCTATATAAAAAAATGGTGGATATTGTCATTGATTTATATAAGTACATGTTACAGCTAGGGAGTGTATTGATGCATATATTTGTTTTTTTTAAATAGCACAATTAACTCTCAATATAATAATTAATTTCAAAAATATATTTTATAATATTTTGTTTTATTATTATTTTTTCAAAAAGTAAATTTTAAATATGTTTTATTTTTATGAATATATTACTTTAATCCAATATAATGTCTAAATTTTATTCATAATTTATTATTAGTATTCATATTTTTTGGTACAAACATTTGAAAAATTAAGTTTCTATGTATTTTCAATAACCTTGGGTAACATGATATAATTTTTATATAACTTTATACTAGTTTTCAATATATAGTGTTGCCTTTACTTTAGTATTATATGTTTCATAATACCCCTACCACCACCAAAATATTTTCTTTAATTTATAGAGAAAGTACGGAAGACAACATAAGTTGAAAAACATAAAAACATACATTTAGGGTGGTCTAAGGAAGTGAAGGCAGAGAGAATCATCTGGAACAAAGTGACTCACCTCCGGGGGAAATGATCACCTGTTACTAAAAATAACAAGTAGATCGTATTGAGATGCCATAAAGTCAAGGAAATATGCTACAAAATTCCCCTCCCTCCATGGATGAAGGATAGATGTATGCTCATTTATCAAACTCTTGAAGCATCTGATAGGGTAGACAATGGACTAGGGAACCTGGGCATTGCCTTAAAGATCATTAAAAAGAGAATGTGAATTGGTCTTGATATCTCTAATAATATTGTTCCTTTTATTGCACATCAAGAGCCTAGATTTCATATCAAGGGTCTCCGCTCGGAGAGAGTCACCATGACCCATGAAGACAGAGAATGCCTCCATCACTGATCCATAACAATCTACGATGACACCACCCCCGTGAATAGTTCCCATGCAACGCATGTCATATGTGTTCATCTTTATCCCTAATGAAGGTTCCTTCCATATGACCCATGTTCCTTGGGTAGTGTAACTCGAATTGGGTAGTGCATTCTGAGGACTAAACGTAGAAATAGAAGGAGAAGCCTCCATATATTTAGAATACTTGTAGAAATACAGAATTAGGTCCTGGAACTTGAAAAGAATACCCATTTGAGATGGCGCAGGGCTGGTATGTCGTACATAATTTCTGGAGGGCCAAAAGAGACAACAACCCACAATGAAAATGGCTTCTCTTTCCTTCCATTATGAACTAGGGTTGTCCATCACCAGGAACCATTTCTGAAGGAAGATATCAATAGTGTAATCCAAATTAGACCATCATGTGAACTGTCTAAATTCACACCAGAAATACTTAGCCTGGTCACTATTAAATAAAATGTGTGTTGTTTATTCAAGTTGTGCCTCTAGACAACATAGGCACATTGGATCCAAGTTAACAACTCTCTGCTGAGTATTATCATCTATGGGCAGCGCGCTATGTTGAACTTGCCAGATATGGAACAAAAATTTGGAAGGTATATTCTTGCATCATAATGTATTTCCCCATCGGTGATGAGGCAAAGCAACATATTTAATTTTAAGGAAGTCCCTAATATAAAACGTACTTTAGGATGAGCCGGTGAACACCAACTTGAACAGGTCATTAGAAAGGGAGATTCTATCAAAAAAATCTCTCTGAGTTGCATTTAGTGTGGTCCGAATGAGGGGACTGTAATTACTAGCTTCCCAAAATTATATGTTCAGAGTGGGAATAAAGGGATTCCCATGATATAACTAGACTAGTTCTGATGCTAATAACTTATATCCCTTTTTCACATAATCTATCGGGAGTGAAACTGAAGGAGAGGGTGGTGAGGCAAGATATTTTTACCTGTTTTGGATGGTTTATATCTATTTGGACTCCCTTCAAGACCATAGGTTGTTTTTATATGATTTCCCCATAAAGAACATCCCTTAAGAACCTCTCCAAGACCAAATTAGAAGGAAATCCATACATGGAGTCAAAAACACTCCTCGGGTTGAGAACCCCTTCCACTATAGGCTTATCCATCTTCTTCCAAGAGGTCCAATGACATTTATGTTGTTGGATCCCACCACATAGGAAATATAACAGAATAGATTCAATGTTGTACATAACATTTTTTATAACCTATAGTTTACACAATATATGCATGGGAATGGACGATAATACAGAGTTGATTATTGTGATTCTCCCACCAAAGGATTCGAGCCTATATTTCATGTTGAGCATTCGCCCATTTATTTTATCTATGACGAAGCCTATGTTTCTAGTAAGGAGGGAAAAAGGGGATACTGGAGCACCAAGGTAAGTCATAGGGAAGGAACCTTGCATCATAGAAAGGCTATATTCAAGAGACCTTAACTGACATTCCAAGCATTTGGATGGAGAAAAGAAGAGACTCTTTTCACGTTTCACCACTTGACCACTCCATCTATAATTGATATAGAGATCCTCATTAACCCCCTGGATTGATCTCAGGATTCAATTAACAAAGAAAAATAGGTTATCTTCAAAAATAAGGTGAGACACACCCCCATAAGAGAGCTTTTTGCGATAAGGGGTGGCTTTCCCAAGAGGGATTCCATGATTACAGTACTGTCTAAGTATATATTGAGAAATGATGAAGATAGAGGGGGAAAGAGAATCCTTGTGCCTCTAACCTCGTACAGATTTTAAAAATCCAAACTTCTTGACCTTGAAATAGGTGGCCATCCAGGGAGAGATGAAGCAGTGAAAAAGAAGGTAAATTATCCAAGGATTGATGCCCATGCTTGATAGAGCCCTAGTAATAAAACAACATTCTAGATTTCCGTAATATTTAATCATATCAAGATGAATGGATACATTGCTACCTGTGGATTTTAATATTTTTTTGCTAATAATTTCATGGGCCAAGGATATAGACCCATGGATAGATATTCTTTTCATAAAACCGCGTTGCTATGTGGCTACTCATCTTAGAAGATTGGAAGACAATATTGAGTTAAAAATGATAGGCATAACTTCATATGGAACATTACAGAAACAAATAGATTGATACTTATTCAGAGAAGAGGGAGACATTACATTGCTATCAAGAACCAGTTTAGTTGAACACACTAATCGGGGGAGGTTTACTCTTTGAAAATATATTGGACATACCTTATGAGTCTTGTTCTAACATTATCCCAAGACACTATATAGAAGGAGCTCGAAAAAGAATCTAGACCAGATGAACTAACATGATTAATGATCTAGAAAACCTCTCATATTTCTTCTTTATCTGGTAGGGATTGGAAAAAAGAATTATCTACCTCTGATACTGAGTGCGGAATCATGTCCATAAAAGCTGATGAACTCCTCCAGCAGCCACCTTCCATGAGGGGGTTTAGACCAGAAAATAGTGACGGGAAGTGAGTATCATCCAGTCTTCCAATGATATCTTTATCATTTTAGTAGGATCCATCCTCCATTAAAAAATTGGGACTGACCATTATAAAATTTTCCTTGATACAAGTGTAAAAGTTAGTTGTATTTTCGAAAAATCCACTTGATTCGGGACACCTCTCTAGAACCATGTTCCTTCTTAAAGCAACAGATCCGACATCACGTTTGTTTACATCACTACTCCATAAAAACTGAGTCATCACAAGTATATTGTAGGTTCAATTCAAGCTGGTGTATCTCTCTGTTGATTTTATCTAAGGTTGTGTCAGTAGGTGGGAGATTTTTTACCCAGGAGATATGATGGGACTTCAGCCATCTTTGGTTATTTTGGAGAGAAACCCAAGGGTTTCCACTACTAGAAAAATCTCACACTCTTTACAGAGTCATAAAAAATAGGGTTATCTAACCATGAAGAAGAAAAATGAAAGGGGTGATGAAGATTATAACGGGATTCCAACGAGTCTCTGAGGGCTGAGTTGTCTAAGATCTCTCACACCAAGTGGAGGACATTGAAATCCAAAAATACTGAGAGAGACACTCCATTAACTATGCAACAATACAATGGACTCAAAGATCTATTATTGCCTTTTTGGTTGTAACACAAGGTAAAAGTATCACCATAGAATATAGTGTCTATAAGTCCATTGTGAGCCATGAAAGTGGTATAATCCTGACCAGCTTTTTTGGGAAAAGGGTCTTGTCCTTTTTTTTCCTCTGGACTAGACACCACATTGAAGTCACCACCCACGAGCGAAGGGGTGTCTTCCAGATTTACCGAACTTTGATCAGACCAAAATGATTCACGTCCATGATCATCACACTTAGAATAGACAACAGACCAAAGAGTTTATGTACTTCCAACCTATATCTTGATATTGATGCATTTCTCAAAACTAGAATCCAGATCCCCAGAGAAGCCCAATTTTTGTAAAATCCATATGTGAGGGTTTGAAGGAGAGCCATGTAGAAAACTATGGGCTATCATGTGCTGAGGAAAGGAATTAATTTTATCCAGCATCTGTTTAGGTTTATGAAATGCATCAAAAGAAACCGAGTGAGAGTGAAATTAATTTGAGATAAAATCTGATTTTATCCGCTTTCCCAAGCCTCGTTAGTTCCAAAATATAATATTAATCATTGAAAGAAATATGTCTGGCACTGGACCAGATTCAATGCCCTTGTATTTCTTAAAGGGGATTATTTTGGAAAATAGTTTCAATCGAGACCTGGTCATCATTCTTCTTGAAGAACGGAAGAACGAAGAGGGAGGATGAGATTCAGTCATAAATAATTTTAGTGTGGAAGATAGATTAGTCACTGGGGAGAGTACTGGAAGCGTCACCTCTATGCATTGTGGAGAACTGATGACAGGATAAGAGTTTTGCATGAGTATCTCTGAAGAATCACCTGGATCAATCTTCTGGATGTAAGAATCATTAGAGGAGAAGTGGAGAGTCCCACTTGGGAAGAATAAGAATAACTCCAAATCACTAAGAAAACAAGAATACATAAAATAGGGATTCTACATGTTCACCAAGATCATGTCTAGGATAGGGGATATCAGGTCTATCATGAGGTTGATCTCCTAATAGGAGGAATCTTCAATGCGTGGAGGGGAGGAAGGTAGCAACACTTTCTTCCCCGGAACATCAAGACCTGGAGTCAGACTAGCAGGCTGATCAGCAGAATAATATTCAGGAGTCACAGGAGGTCGGGGGAAGGCGACCTCAGCATGGAGCTTTACCTTGCAGGATATGCAGCACTCTATGGTGGAATGACATTATAGATGGAAACTACAAAAAATCGCGACAGGAAGGGGTAAACCAGTGCCTGAAAGCAGCCATCTATCTTATCCACTTCTAATAGAATCTAAGGAGGAGTAGGAGCCGATATGTTCATCACAACACAAATTCTGTTTGTAGTAGCATCTTCATAGACAAAGGTTCTCTGGTCTACACAGAGGAAGGAGCCCAAAGAATCCCTGATACCCCATAAGAAGTCAGGCACCATGAAGGGTGGAGGAAAACCTGGAGGAGATATCCATACCATAGCCACACACGGGTTTCTACCCAAATGAGCATCCATGGACCACCAAAAAATGGAAACCGTCAGCGTCCATACGATCTGAGGCCATTAGACCAAGCTGACACAAAATCTTCCCTTGAGGATAACACGATACAGAAAGCCTTACTATTCAACACTCAAAACCTAGCTAAGGATTCTGGGAACCGTGAGAAAATAATGATCTGAATGATCTGGAGACTAGTTTTGTCAATCCCAAACCTTGATATGAGGGTCCATTACAGTTGATCTTTGAAAGAACAAAAATCATTCGCTGAGACTTTGAAAGGGGGAAATAATTGTTCGATCAAGATGAAGATACCTTTAGAATTGAACGCTCGACATGACCCTATGAAAAGATAGGGTTCTGACAGAGGCCATCTTTGAAGGACAGAGAAGATGTAGGCCTACCAGGGGGAGGTTCACCCATATTTGATATATATATGTTCAAGGATAACTTTACATAGTTTACATCGTACCCTTACACAGCCTATGCCAATTTCATTTTTACCCTTAGGTAGAATATATAACTCCCTTGATTTCATATTTCATATAGAACTAACCTACTTCTAGAGAATAATAGAGGTATAGTATCTTTTATTTTGTGACAATATGACGAGATGGCTACAAGGTCTATTTTCTACATACCATGTGTATGTTTGTTTTGTAAAAAAAAAAATTGAATTGACCCCTACAAGAATATGTTCACCAAAAGATATACCTTACGATCAATAGAAGATTGATTGACCACAAATTTTAATAGATCAACTGCACATTTTTAAGGATTGACTATATTATTTAATAAATTGAGTGCATGATAAGACATACAGATCAATTGTATAGAAAAATATATTGGATGCTTGTCATGGACCTTATTTTATGTGAATCAAATGTGAAATAAATTGTCAATCCAATAATTTTTAATATTTTAACATTTATATTTAATTATAAAATTTTATTTTTTTATTATTTAATTTTATAAAATGGGAAGATTCATTTTTATTATGTATATTTTATTTATTTATTTAATTCATAAACTCATATAAATTATATCAAAAAATATATCTATGATAATAATGTTTTTTTCATAAAGATTCCTTCAAAATGTATTCTATTTTATGATGGTTTTTGATGTTTTTCTTAGTTGTTGGTTTATTTAAATTATATTAATAATTTAATATATTTATTAAATAAATATAAATTATAATGAATATGTGTAATCATTTATATATATAATATCACTATGTTTTTATTATAATGAGTTAAAAATTACTTATCTTATACAAGGTATTAATAATTTTTGAACTATAGACTTACAGAAATATTATCATAATGGTTTCCATTGTTTTATTTATATTAAAAATATCATTTATTATAACAAAAATATTGGAAGTCATTTTAATGAGAACAATTCATATATTATTGAATGATAAATTTACTATTTTAATGTGTGTAATGTTTAAATTGGAAAAAAATTTATATTTTATATATTTTTGTCCATCGAATAGTCACGATGTGTTATTGAAACACTAGACAATGATAAAAAATGTGGGAGCTAGTTGACCATAAGAAATTTTTTAATATATAAAGATCAAGACATGTAGTGGGAAAATAATTTTCCTAATTATTGACAGTGATATTATATGACTATATTTTCGTTGATGTGATCATATTGAAACCTAAACATTTGATTCCTTGATGATGAAGTGAAAAAAATTCATCGATCTACATTGGCTTCAACATATTATTCTCTCTACCGACCTTCATTGTTTTATTTATTTCACTATGTTATTTTTTCTATCATACGGTTTTAATGCTAAGAGTTGGTTTGGGATTTTCCAAATCAAAGATAGTCATGAATTAGTTATTACAACCATTAGATGTAATGTTCTCAGGGGTGTCACTACTTATAAACATATGTTCGTATAGATTAGTTTGTGACTCTTGAAAAAAAAAACATTTATTTTTTGTTCCTCTTGGTATTGTAAATGATAGTGTTTTTAAATAGATTATGACCCCTTGAAAGTTGACGTTCATCAGTTATTACTGTTCATTAAATTGAGTATTGAAGCATAAATATTAGAGTAGGATCATTGTGTTCTAGAATTATATAATAATATTGCATTAATGTTTTAATTTTGTAGTATTATATTATGAATACTAAATTACACTAATAATTCAAAAAATAATATATTCTGATTGATTATTTTTATAAAATTTATAAAATAACATTCACCCACTCTTGCCCATTTTTTCATCTAATTTGGACAAACTATTGGTATTAGAGTTTGGATCCCTTGTAAATATGTATTGTTCCTTATTTTAATATAATACTAACTTGAATATCGTAGAACTATTATTTTATGGAATAAAATCCTTTACGATGGATGGTATAAATGAAAATGATGGTAAGATAACTCATAACGACATATTTTTTGACAGAAGTGATTATGGGTGTTGTAACTATCAAATAAAATCATACCTAATGATTTTCAGTGTGGATTATTCGAAAATAAAGGGAAAAGATAAAAAAAAATTGAAGAGGATCAAATGAAACTTGTGGTAAATTAGATACAAATGTTTATTTAAAATTATACTGTTAATAGTATTTTTGAACTGTACTATAAGTAGAAGCATGTATATCTATTTTCATCCTTTGAGACATCTCGCAAAATTTATATGATTCTAAAAGTTAATCAATATGAGATAGACAAGATTAAAATAACCATGTTTTGAGTACTCTGTTTAGAATACTAGGATTTCAATATGGAAATAGACAAGTCAGAAAACAAGATGACTCACTGGTTTGAATGATTTAGAAATGGTATGAGTGAAGGTGGTAAAAAATAGATAAAACAACTCTTATTCATTGATTTTTGAGTGTTAATTTTTTTTGTCCTGTAACGAATGGGGGATATATGAAATTAATATTTTTAAATAGTATACATTAGATACACTATTAATTTCTTTGATGTATTATGAACACCAAACGAAAACTATTGATGATAAGAAATATATAAAGAAAAAAATTATTAAAATTTATTCTAATGTAAATGAATCCTATAACTCTTCTAAATATGAATTATATTAAATTTATAAATTGATGGATCGTTTTAGAAATAATTATTACATGTTAATAAATAATAGAAGAGGCAAGTGAATGTTTAAAATAATGAAGAAAAAAAGAGTAAAATAAAGGTAATACTAGAAATAATAATGATGTTATTGACCTTTCATTTTAAGCGTATTATAAGAAATATCACATTAGAACTGATTTTACCACACTAAAACAATTATATAAATAGAAATATAAATTTTTAAAGGAACATAATAAATTACTCAGATCATGGAACTTTTTAGATATATTTTATTTTAGCACTGACATAGAAAGTGAACAAGAGATATGGAACCTTAAATTGATGGATATGAATTGTGAGGTACCTAACTCTTTTTTCTCAATTGATAAATTATACTAATGTTGATAATAATTTAATCAATGGAGATAAAAATTAAACTGGATCTGATTCTAGTTTTGATTCTAATTCTATGAATTCCATAGTAAATAAAATAAATAAATAGAATGTGTAATTGATAAATGATAGTACCTAGGTTATCAAAAATATAATGATATTAAAATAAAAATATATATATAAAGAAAATGAGATAATGATTAATAAACTGAAAAAATTTGAATATCGGGGTTTTCAAGAATGCGCAGAATAAAAATAAATTTGATTTTGATATATTGGAAATAAAATAAAAAAAGATAAACTTTGTGATTTTATGGTTAATAGATAATGTTTAATTTTTTCATGGATGACTTGAAAATTTTTGGGAATTGGTTTATGGAAATCACGAAAGATAATAAATAATTAAAAATATAGCATCTTATTCTAATGAATTGGTGCGTATTAATATAAAAGGTGTTAAATAAGTGAATGTCAATTTCAAAAAGTACGTTTATAAACATAATGATTTTTTTAAAAGGAAAATTAAAATATGATAAAATGAATACAATGAAGAAAACAAAAAATTAAAATAATTGTTATGGTTATAACAACATTTCTTCAATGATGAATAGTACTATTATTTTTAAAATATTAAAATAAACTATATCATGTGTAACATGTTTTAAATACTGAATTTAAGGGGCGTATTCTAATAACTTATATTTGATATTTAAAAAATGATATGGCTATACTAAAACATATATGATAACGATTTGTTATTGAATAATATATAAAAAAAATTGATTCATTAAATCTATTTAGGTTCTGATATATTCTACATCTAATTTAATTTGACACAAGTTAGCATGATTACAAATGAATTCTAATTAATTGATATAATTTAGGAAATATTCCATAGAAGTCACAGTAATTCATCATATTTAGATATTGGGTGTTATAAATACATAACATGTGATATTTCTAATTTTATATCATATAATTCATGTGATGGGGGTTTGGTAACATTTAGAGACAACTCTGAGGAATTATAGATGTTGTATTTTATAGAACATTTATAATTTCAAAAGTATTATATATATAGTGTTTTAATAAAATTTTAATAAAGTACATAATATTTATGTGATGATTTATTAAATTTACTATTTGAAAATGATAAATGTAAAACATAGAAAAATAAATCTATTATATTTAATACAAATAGAATAGAAAATGTGTATATTTTGTATTCTTTTGGCTGATACAAATATAATGTTATGTGTTTAAATGCTACATTAAAAGAATATATTTTGTTTCAAATGGGAATTTTAATTGAAAAAATAAAACTTCTATAAATATTTTCAACAAATCAATTGGTTCTATAATGGCTAATGTTAAATACAAGTATGTATCTTGTCTGTTATTTGGGATTAAATGATATGATGCATGAGGAAATGTTTAAATCTATTAATGGTGTTGGTATTTATATATTCCTTGAATTAATACATCTTGAATTTTTTTGTCATATAAACCCCACTATTTTAGGTTTAAAGAATGTGTATTTCAGAAGATGATTATTATAAAATATTCAACCAGATTTATTTATTTTAAACATAAAAGATACACTGTAAATTATTTTTTTATAATATAATATAATTTTTTTAAAAGAATCAAATTGAATCCAACAAAATTTGGAAGATTTGTAGATGTAGTTAATTTATAACTTGATAAATTTCCTTAGGATAATGGATATAAACATTATTTATCCCCTAGTACACCACTAAGTAATTGTGTCTTTAAAAGAATGAATTGGTCAATACATGAAATGTCTATATTAATTATTATTGATTTTAGTGGGAATAAATGTTTTGGGAAAAATATAGTAGCACACATTTTCATGTTTTATATAGTTTTTCAAATAGATATTTTTCATATAAAACCCCTTTGTAAAGACCCGTAAAATTCAAGGGAAATTTTTTCTTAATTTTCTTTGGAATTTTACAAGAACACGGTTTTAGACGGCACTTGATTTCGAGGCCCGGAGTGCCCGGAATTTCAATCCGAAGTTTAGCTCGGGTACGTTCAGTGAACGAACGAGCGGGAATTTCTAACTTTTGAATCGGTACCCGGAATCGAATTCCGAGGGCACCGATGGAACCGTAGCGCCGGTAATTGCTTAGGAACTCCTGTTCCGGAGTTGCGTTATCAGAGTGTGGATGATAAAAATTGTGGAAGTTGATTTATAATTATTCTACAATTTTTTTTATCTTTTTCTAAGTGTTTAGTTCTTGATGGAAGTTGGGTAACCACTGAACCTCCCTTGGGAGGTTATGAGGGTGGTGGGGCCCACACGAACCCCACCCCTTCATATCCTCTAACCCCTCTCAACTCCCATTAAATGTTGATAACTTAAGTTTACTTAACTTATGAAATTAATATGGTGAGTTACATGTAAGTTTTTGAAATTCAAACAATTGAATTTCAAAAGCCTTGTTGTATTAATAAAATAAGTTGAGAACTTATTTGGGGTTGGGTTGGGTTGTTTGAGAGCTCTTTGGAGAAAAAGCTAAGGAACATCTTGTTCTTCGACGAAGAACGCGAAGAGCGAACGATCTCCGACGTAGAGCGCTGAACCCTCGGAGACCGTCTTCCGTGACACCGACCCGCGACGCAACGTCTTCTTCCACGACGTTCTCCTTCCGCATCATCTCTTCCGCGACGGTTTTCCGCGATGAAATCTCCATCAACGTCTTTGAATCCTCGCTTCGCGACGTTGACATTCTTTTTCCGCGACGCCCGACCTCCGCGACGCTCGTTTTCCGCAGCTCGTTGACGTGCACCGTTCTTGAAACCGAGGTAGGGGATTTATTTATTTATTTTGTTCGTGAATACCAACTTGACGATCTTCGTGGATTAAAACCAATTGTTATCGAATAAAGAGAGGGGGTCGGACCGCACAAACACGGCCGACCCTCCTCCTTATTTCATGATTGATTCCTTTGTGGTTTGGTACGGGAAGGCGTGGTGCCATCGCACCACGCAGAATCAAGCGAAAGGAAAATGCGCGACGCCGTCGCGCCGCGCCGCGGAAAGAACACCAAGGACGTGACGCCGTCGTGCCGCGCCTCGAATTAATCCAAGGACGCGACGCCATCGCGCCGCGTCGGAGACACCCGAAAATACCGCGGCCGGTTCCAGGGCCGCGGCAGAGGGGCGCGGCGTCGTCGCGCCGGACGACAAGGGTCGCGGCCGGTTCTGGGCCGCGGTGGAGCAAGGTGACCGGCGGCCGGACCGGGTCGCCGGTGTCGGAGCTGGAAGGGGACCGGCCATCGCCGGTCTCGTTGAGTAGGAACCGGCCAGCCAGGTCGGGCCGGCCGGACAGGGAGGAGCCGGGGGAATTAATTCCCCCGTCCGGACTTCAAACGGCCCCCATAAATGGGGCTCCGCGGTTACACAAGGGGGGCAGCCCCCCCCCCCCCCCTTGCCACCGGCTCGGCCTTCGGGCGAGCTGGCAGCGCACTGGGCGCGATGTGCCCAGCCGGGCCGCGCCCAGGCCGGGACGGGCGGCGCCGGGCCGGGCCGACCCGGACCGGGGCGGGTTGACCCGGTTCGGGCCGACCGGGGGGGTCTCGGGCCGGGTCGGTCCGGGCCCGAAACCCCCATTTTCGGACCGTCTTCGGTCTTTTGCCCATAACATGGGCTACGAACCTCCAATCAACGCACCGTCAGTTGAGATGTGATCCTTGAATCGAGGCGGTCGTTTCAGTATATCGCACTCAAGGTTTTGGAATACTTTGAGTTCGGCCGGGTTGGTTCGTACACGAAACCAACCGGGCCCTCGGAGCGGAAACACTCATATCTTGAGCTTCGGACGTTCGATTGACGTGCCGTCAACTTTGTTGAATTCCTCGAAGTGAGACAGATCTTTTGGCGTACTCTGCCCGAGGTTTGGACGCAGGTGGAGTACAGGCGGGTTGGTTTTGCCTTAAAAACCAACCGGGCCCCTGGGACGAAAAAGCCAATAACTCTCAGACCAGGTGTCCGATTGACGCTCCGTCTGCGATGTTGAGTTCCTGTTGTCGATACGGAACTTTTGGATACATCAACTCTGGACTAGGTGTCAGTTGATGTATCAGCCTCTCGGCTCGTGGAGCGGACCCTCCCGAGCGAGCTTGCTGTGTGCGGGAACCCTAGAGCTGGCTACGACTGCTACATCGACGACGATGAAGACAATCGTACTGGAATCCTATGTGGGTTCGATGATGAAGACAATGGTACTAGAATCCTATGTGGGTTGGACGATGAAGACAATCGTACTGGAATCCTACGTGGGTTCGACGATGAACACAATCCTACTGGAATCCTATGTGGGTTCGACGATGAAGACAATCGTACTGGAATCCTATGTGGGTTCGACGATGAAGACTATCGTACTGGAATCCTATGTGGGTTCGACGATGAAGAAAATTGTATCGGAATCCTCTGTGGGTTCGACGATGAAGAAAATTGTATCGGAATCCTCTGTGGGTTCGACGACGATGTCAACAGTGCTTGTATCCTACGTGGGTCCCAGTACGATGAATCAGTGACTACATCTGATCATCTCTCTTACTTTGCAAATGATGTGTACCTATGTGAGCTGAATCCTGATTGCTTTCCTATGTGGATTGTGTTGTGGTATCCTGTGTGGATTACGTTTTGTTTTCCTGTGTGGAATACATATACTTTCCTGTGTGGACTGGGTTGTACTTGGGCTGGGAAGTTGGAGCGTATTGGAATTGATGACTTAGGTATATGTATGGGCATATACCTAAGCCGTGTCAGATGTTACTTCGTGATTGTATCTTTCCTTTGTGGATTATCCTTTGTGGATTCTGGGAGACCTTCGGGGGACTCGGGGTCCCTACTGAGTAACTTATACTCACCCCTGTAGGGGCTATGCCTGCACTACATTGTGTTGGTTGCAGACGACGGACATGGTTGATCGTGGTTGAGGCTTGCAGAGCAGGACAGTACCTGGAGGTGGACCACTGGGCGGGACGTACTCGGAGCAGACAGCGGGACCCGAGGAGTAGTGGAGCTATCTGTACCCACCCTTCAGGTGGGATTTCCAGTGGACATGTCGGCGTAGCGACTTTTAATTTTCAGTTGCTTTTTTCCCTTTCGAGTTGTACTTTACTTTCAGTTTGGGGTTTGTATACTGGCCCACTTATTTTCCGCACTTACAGTTGTACTCTGTTTTTACTTAGTGTTTACTTTTTCCGCTTGCTTACTCTGTGGTACTTGTTTACTTTACAAAGTCAATGCCTTCCCTTTTTACCGGGATTTACGCCTTGGTGCTAGTCGCCAGCCCCTAGCCTATAGAAGGCGGGCTTGGGGTAGTCACGGCACGGGCCCCAAGGACGGGTCGTGACAAATTGGTATTAGAGGTGGTCGGTTCTACCGCAGACTCTGATCTTTCTTCTTGTAAATCAATAGTGTTTTGCGTATTGAGTGTGGTTATCAGTCTAGGGAGCCCAGTGTTAGTGCGGCGGCCGACGTATCCGTACACCAGGACCCTGACTTCTGATTTCCGACTTAATGAACGAAAACATTGATTGCGTGTGTGTTTTAAGTTTTCCTTGTGATTACTTGTATCAGCTCACCAGGTATACTGTTCTGACCGTGCCGCACCTGTTTCTTTTCAGGATGGCCCCACGACGGTAGCCAGGTAGGGTTCCGAGCGTTGTGCGTGGTGAGAGCCCACCGAGCGACGAGGACTCGGTACAAGGCCCTTTGACAACTGAGGCACCGGCGGTACCTATACCCGCCGAGCCACCGATGATACCAGCCCCAGCTGCTAAAGATGCACGTCGCCTTTGTGCACTGCATGAGTTCCAGCGCCAGCGGCCGCCCAGGTTCCGCAGGGATACGGACCCTCAGGCCGCCGAGGACTGGCTGGAGGCAGTTGTACGAGTTTTCAGATTAGTGAGGACACCAGCAGACCTCATGGTGATCCTCGCAGCGAGCCTCCTGCACGCGGCGACCGGCAGATGGTGGAGCTTGATGCTCCAGGTGCACGATGAGGCATCTCACCTATGGAGGGACTTTGAGAGAATCTTCCGGTCGGAGTTCGTTCCAGCCACCCTCCGTGCGGTGTGCATCCAGGAGCTACTACAACTACGGCAGGGCAGCATGACGGTTGCCTAGTACTCGATGAGATTTACTGATCTCTCGTGCTACTCCACCGATATGGTACGAGATCCGTTCTTCCGGGCCCGGACCTTCGAGCAGGGACTGAGGCATGAGATCAGGGCCTCGATGATCTCCCTCAACATTCCGACGCAGGCAGAGGTGTTGGAGAGATCCCTTTTAGTAGAGAGTTTCCTCGCCGAGCAGGCACCAGCGACATGACCCTCCGCAGGACGACCCGTAGCGGAGTCTTCTGTAGCTGGCAGTCGACAGGTGACGCAGAGGTCCAAGCGGGCCAGACCTTCAAATGGGCAATCTCAGGGTAATGATTCGGTTGTGCGGGGCACACGAAGGAGAGACAGCTACTCGATGAGCAGGCAATGCTACGCATGCGGCGGGCAAGGTCACATGGCTCGAGACTGCCCGACTCGTCCTACTGATGAACAACAGGCGGTAGAGGGACCTCCCAGGCAGAGGTTCGACCATGATAGTCCGCAGGGAGCAGGCGGGCGAGGCAGAGGAGTTGGTCGTGCAGCTGGAGGTGGACGACGCTTCGGGGTGTTGCCACCACCACCACCAGGAGGTCCACCCCGACCGCAGGGGATAGGAGGACATGGGAGAGCTCTGCTTCAGGCAGCTGAGGCCAACGATCATGGAGCTCCGAGAGCAGGTGGATAGGAATGGGACTAGCTCCAGACCTGGAGACTTTTGTTCATGTTGCTTTTAGTTTTGTTGTTGTATGTTTGTAGATGCTTTGTGTCTTTGTACTTGAGCTGCAGTAATAAAAGACACATTTTTTGTGGCATTTACTTTCCTGTCCTCTCTTGTGTTGTTACTAAGAGGTTCCAGTTTAGACTGTTGACTTGACCCTCACTTGAGAGATACCTACTAGAAGAGACCCAGTTACCACACATTGATGTCGATAGTGTGACTCAACCCTTGGAGGCGAGAGTAACGGTTGGATCTCTTGGTAGTAGCGTCAAGGCCTTACGACGTCATTCTTGCTATGAGTTTGTATCATCCATGATGGGATTGACTGTATTAGGTGAAAAACGTGGTTCATCCAAGGGATGAGACCAGATTTCTCTTATCGGCAAAGAAGAAATCACAGCAGCTCTTGTAGGACCAGAGAAGGTCCAGATCATCCAGGAGCAGATAAAGACAGCTCAGAGCCGGTAAAAGTATTATGGTGATAGGAGGTGGAGGCCAATAGAGTTCGAGGATGGAAACCACGTCTTCTTGCGTGTCTCACCTCGACATGGTTCACAGAGATTTGGCCGAGGCGGCAAGTTGTCTCCATGCTTCATCGGACCATTCTAGGTCCTCAGCAGGATTGGCGAGGTGGATTATCGCCTGGCTCTACCACCTCAGTTGCACCAATTGCACGACGACTTCCACGTATCTCAGCTGAGAAGATACTTGCACGACCCGACACACATCATTGACCCTGGGGAGCTGGACGTTGATGATGGGGCGACCTTTTGCGGAAGTCCCGGTGGAGATCGAGGATCGACAGGAGCGGGTCCTACGTGGACAGTCGATTCCTCTAGTGCGCATCAGATGGCAGCACAGGAACCTCCAGGAGAGAACTTGGGAGCAGGAGGCTCAAATGTGTGCTCAGTACCCTCATTTGTTTCCCTAGTTATGATGTATCTTAATGGGGACGTAAAGCCCTGAGGTGGGAGTAATGTAAAGACCCGTAAAATTAAAGGGAAATTTTTTCTTAATTTTCTTTGGAATTTTACAAGAACGCGGTTTCAGACGGCACTTGATTCCGAGGCCCGGAGTGCCCAGAATTTCAATCCGAAGTTTAGCTCAGGTACGTTCAGTGAACGAACGAGCGGGAATTTCTAACTTTTGAACCGGTGCCCGGAATCGAATTCCGAGGACACCGATGGAACCGCAACGCCGATAATTGCTTAGGAACTCTTGTTCCAGAGTTTCATTATCACGAGTGTGGAAGATAAAAATTGTGGAAGTTGATTTATAATTATTCTATAATTTTTTTTTATCTTTTTCTAAGTGTTTAGTTCTTGATGGAAGTTGGGTAACCACTCAACCTCCCTTGGGAGGTTATGAGGGTGGTGGGGACTACACGAACCCCACCCCTTCATATCCTCTAACCCCTCTCAACTCCCATTAAATGTTGATAACTTAAGTTTACTTAACTTAAGAAATTAATATGGTGAGTTACATGTAAGTTTTTGAAATTCAAACAATTGAATTTCAAAAGCCTTGTTGTGTTAATAAAATAAGTTGAGAACTTATTTGGGGTTGGGTTGGGTTGTTTGAGAGATTTTTGGAGAAAAAGCTAAGGAACATATTGTTCTTTGATGAAGAACACGAAGAACGAACGATCTCCGATGTGGAGCGCCGAACCCTTGGAGACAGTCTTCCGCAACACCGACCCGCGACGCGACGTCTTCTTCCACGACGTTCTCCTTCCGCGTCATCTCTTCCGCGATGGTTTTCCGCGACGAAATCTCCGTCAACGTCTTCGAATCCTCTCTTCGCGACGTTGACGTTCTTTTTCCGCGACGCCCGACCTCTACGACGCTCGTTTTCCGCAGCACGTTGACGTGCGCCGTTCTTGAAACCGAGGTAGGGGTTTTATTTATTTATTTTGTTTGTGAATACCAAATTGATGATCTTCACGGATTAAAACCAATTGTTATCGAATAATGCGAGGGGGCCGGACCGCACAAACACGGACGACCCTCCTCCTTATTTCATGATTGATTCCTTTGTGGTTTGGTATGGGAAGGCGTGGTGCCATCGCACCACGCAGAATCAAGCGAAAGGAAAATGCGCGGCGCCGTCACACCGCGCCATGGAAAGAAGACCAAGGACGCGACGCCATCACGCCGTGCCGCGAATTAATCCAAGGACGTGACGCCATCGCGCCGAGTCGGAGACACCCGAAAATACCGCGGCCTGTTCCAGGGCCGCGACGGAGGGGCGCGGCGTCGTCGCGCCGCGCCGGACGACAAGGGCCGCAGCCGGTTCCGGGCCACGGTGGAGCAAGGTGACCGGCGGCCGGACCAGGCCGCCGGTGTCGGAGCTGGAAGGGGACCGGCCATCGCTGGTCCCGTTGAGAAAGAACCGACCGGCCAGGTCGGGCCGGCCGGACAGGGAGGATCCGGGGGAATTAATTCCCCCGACTGGACTTCAAACGGCCCCCATAAATGGGGGGCCGCGGTTACACAAGGGGGGTCGGCGCCCCCCCCCCCCTTTGCCACCGGCTCGGCCTTCGGCCGAGCTGGCAGCGCGCTGTGCCCAGCCGGGCCGGGCCGGGTCAACCCGGACCGGGGTGGGTCGACCCGGTTCGGGCCGACCGGGGGGGTCTCGGGCCGGGTCGGTCCGGGCCCGAAACCCCCGTTTTCAGACCGTCTTCGGTCTTTTGCCCATAACTTGGGCTACAGACCTCCAATCGACGCACCGTCAGTTGCGACGCGATCCTTGAATCGAGGCGGTTGTTTCGGTATATTGAACTCAAGGTTTCAGAATACTTTGTGTTCGGCTGGGTTGGTTCGTACACTAAACCAACCGGGCCCTCGGAGCGGAAACACTCATATCTTGAGCTTCGGACGTCCGATTGACGTGCCGTAGACTTTGTTGAATTCCTCTAAGTGAGATGGATCTTTTGGCATACTCCGCCCGAGGTTTTGACGCAGGTGGAGTACGATCGGGTTGGTTTTGCCTTAAAAACCAACCGGGCCCCTGGGACGAAAAAGCCAATAACTTTCAGACCGGGCGTCCGATTGACGCGCCGTCTGCGACGTTGAGTTCCTGTTGACGATACAGAACTTTTGGATACATCAACTCTGGACTAGGTGTCAGTTGATGTATCAGCCTCTCAGCTCGTGGAGCGGACCCTCCCGAGCGAGCTTGCTGTGTGTGGGAACCCTAGAGCTGGCTGTGACTGCTACATCGACGACGATGAAGACAATCGTACTGGAATCCTATGTGGGTTCGACGATGAAGACAATCGTACTGGAATCCTATGTGGGTTCGACGATGAAGACAATCGTACTGGAATCCTATGTGGGTTCGACGATGAAGAAAATCGTACTGAAATCCTATATGGGTTCGACGATGAAGACAATCATACTGGAATCTTATGTGGGTTCGACGATGAAGACAATCGTACTGGAATCCTATGTGGGTTCGACGATGAAGACAATCGTACTGGAATCCTATGTGGGTTCGACGATGAAGACAATCGTACTGGAATCCTATGTGGGTTCGACGATGAAGACTATCATACTAGAATCCTATGTGGGTTCGACGATGAAGAAAATTGTATCGGAATCCTCTATGGGTTCGACGACGATGTCAACAGTGCTTGTATCCTACGTGGGTCCCAGTAAGATGAATCAGTGACTACATCTGATCATCTCTCTTGCTTTGCAAATGATGTGTACCTGTGTGAGCTGAATCCTGATTTCTTTCCTATGTGGATTGTGTTGTGCTATCCTGTATGGATTACATTTTTTTTCCTGTGTGGAATAC
This sequence comes from Viscum album, assembly GCA_963277665.1. Classification (NCBI taxonomy): domain Eukaryota; kingdom Viridiplantae; phylum Streptophyta; class Magnoliopsida; order Santalales; family Viscaceae; genus Viscum; species Viscum album. Next base: position 597,156,801 of record OY728135.1, on the reverse strand, counting down.
GTATACTTTCCTGTGTGGACTGGGTTGTACTTGGGATCGGAGGTTGGAGCGTATTGGAATTGATGACTTAGGTATATGTATGGGAATATACCTAAGCCGTGTCAGATGTTACTTCGTGATTGTATCTTTCCTTTGTGGATTATCCTTTGTGGATTCTGGGAGACCTTCGGGGGTCTCGGGGTCCCTACTGAGTAACTTATACTTACCCCTGCACGAGCTATGCCCGCACTACATTGTGTTGGTTGCAGACGACAGACAACGTTGATCGTGGTTGAGGCTTGCAGAGCAGGACGATACCTAGAGGTAGACCACTGGGCGGGACGTACTCGGAGCGGACGGCGGGACCCGAGGAGCAGTGGAGCTATCTGTACCCACCCTTCAGGTGGGATTTCCAGTGGACAGCTCGGCGTAGCGGCTTTTACTTTTCAGTTGCTGTTTTCCCTTTCGAGTTGTACATTACTTTCAGTTTGAGGTTTTTATACTGGCCCACTTACTTTCCGCACTTACAGTTGTACTCTGTTTTTACTTAGTGTTTACTTTTTCCGCTTGCTTACTCTATGGTGCTTGTTTACTTTACAAAGGCAATGTCTTCCCTTTTTACCGGGATTTACGCCTTGGTGCTAGTCGCCATCCCCTGGCCTATAGAAGGCGGGCTTGGGGTAGTCACGGCACGGGCCCCGAGGACGGGTCGTGACACCCTTATCATTTGTTTCTAGGGTTTAAACAAAATATTTGATAACATAGGGTGTTTGGTTATGATGTTTTTATTCTAAATAGAAAGGATAATTTTGTCATGTTTGATACTAAATGTGACGATTGAATAATTTAGATTATTATCATAATACTATGGAATATAATGTTTTCAATTAGATAAAATTATATCTATAAGAGATTGTTCATGTTAAATTTAATGAAAATAATAATGACAATGTGTATTCGTATTTAAATAAATATGTTGATGAACTAAATGAACTATTTTTTTTGAAGATAATGTTCCAGAAAATGATAATTCATTTGATGGGGGGGTAAAATATATTATCAAACTGGTCCTAAACAGTGGAAAAATAATAGAGATGGTTCCCCTAAAAATAATTAAGAATGATGAATATAGAAAACAACCCATGAAATTCCATTTAATTTTTTTGGGTAATTCTTTTTTTGACACTAATATTGAGCTTGTTAATTTTGATAATATATTGAATAATTTAAACGGAATTAATGATTTGAGTAATAAAATAAATCAATTTGTTACAAAAAACTATGTAATTTGGTTAAATTAAAAAAATATGAACATATAATATGAATAAAGTGTATTTTGACAATAAATATGATAAAGCTTGAAACATAGTTAAAAAAATACCAATTGATCAATGTTTTTCTTAGGAAGAGGGAATGAATTTAATTATTATGTTGTTTTTACTACAAGTACGGAGTCATTTATAATTTTATTAAAATTCTTTTATTTTAGAAACAAAAAAATTATTCGAAATGCAAGTAAAAAAAATCATTTTTAAATAAAATAATTTCTGATGTATTATTTCTCATACACCCTTCTCTAATTGAATATGAAATGTTTATAAATCATGATTTTAATTATAGTAAAAATTTAAATGGTAAGATGAATGATTTTAGTTCTTAATATGGGAGACTACTTCAATTTATTTTTTCTATATGGTATTACTGAAGGAATTTTTATTCTACCTTAATTATAAGGAAACTAGTAAAAGATATCATGATTTTAATTATAATAAATATTTTTATAAATTGATGACTAATGAGTTATATATAGTCATAATGGGAGAATATAAATGTATTAGAACCTTCAAAATAATCAAATGAAAAAATGATTTTTCTTAATTTTATCTATGTATTCGAATTGAAATTATTAAAATTTTTGTCCCCATTTAACTGTTGTTTATTAAAACACTGAGGAATATAAATTAAAATTTATTTTATTATTATTCTCAAATGTATTATATTATTAATCTAAATAGTGGGATAATAGGAAGATTAATATGTTTTACAATAACTGGACTAAGTAAAAAGTTTTCATTTTTTGGATAGATTTTAGTGGAATTAAAAGGAACGTGATCTTAAACTAGTTAAGGTAGTTTTTTATGTATCAATGGATCTATTAACAATGGTTTATTTTATTAAAATATTAAATATTTTCATTTATTAACATATTCTAACTCCAATTTTGATGATATAGGTTTTCAGAAAAAGAAAAACAAGTCGGTATTATTTTAACTATATAAATTTAATTTCATAGAGTTCAATGAAGGAACAATTAGTGGAATTATCTATATTTGAGTATGTGTATGATTCTACTTCTAGTGGTTGTTCTCAAATTATTTGGATAAAAAAGAGGTTATATTATTTTAAAATAATATTTTGTAAAAATTTCATTATTTTTTGATAGTAATATAGTTATTACTATTTCTAAAAATATGCTTCAACACTGTATAAAATAATATAGATGTGGGATTTCATTTTTTGAGTGATCATTATAATAAATGAGATATTAGATTGTATTTTTTTCTACTAAAAAAAACTTTCTAACATAATTACTAAAACTTTGGTTTTGGTTACATTTGATAATATGTAATTTGAATTAATAATGATAGAAAATTATTCTGAAAATAAAATAATATTTATAATTTTTTAGGGGATATATAATTTTAAAATTTAAATCTTTCTAGTATTTCCTTTTTGAAAAATATTATATTGATGGATAATTTTTGAAAAATATTGTTCTACTTTGTAATTTACAAAAAGAGTGAGATTGTTAGTGCTAGGGATGGTATATTTTTAATTTTTTAGTACATAATATTTATTTATTTATATTTTAATATAAAAAATTCCACTAAATATTTTTATTATTGTTTAAAAAAACATTCAAATAAATTGTACACTTCTCAATAATTTTATTTAATTATATCATATTTTATTAATTGTATTATAAATTTATTCTTAATTATATTAATTTTCAGTTAAACCATATGAAAAATTATTTTTCTAACTATTTTTAGCACCCATACATAACATTTTTCCAATTATATAAACCATTTTCCAAGTATTTATAAATATTGTTTTATCATTACATAACTATTTGATGTTTCCTACTACCCTTATATGAGATTGGTAATACCTATAAATGAGCTTTTTAATAATCTTTATATGTTCATATTATGCTTATTTTTACCATTATTTAATATTTTTAATTATCTCTTATCATTTTCATGAGTTATCTTTTTCCCTTATGCATTTCATAAACCTTTTTTTAACATTACATATGTTTTTGTATTACCCTTATGTATCACATGGAAAATACCGTATACTATTACACAGTTCATGTTTTGTATTTATAAAAGGTATTTAATTTTAATATCACCTTTAGGTAACATTTTATATTTCAAGGTTACCATTTGGTGAGCCATATATGAAAAAAGTTACCTTTATGGAACACACATCTTACACTTCTGTATCATATGGAAAAATATTACCCATATGAATGTTATAGAATTCACCTATTTTCTTATTATCTCTATAACTCCATTGCTTCTAAAGAATAGTAGTGGTAGTGGATCATCTATTTTAGGACATTATAATGATGTGATACCACAATATTTTTTTTTACCTATTATGTGTATATTGGGTTTTTTGAAAACTATTGAATGAAAAACACCAATAATGTATCAACCATAAGATATACCTCATGGTCAGTGTGGGATTGATTGAAAAAAATTTATGACATATTGATTCGATGTTTTCATGTATCAACCATATGATCAAATATATTGACCACATGGTAAGACATATTGATAAACCATGCAGAAAAATATATCGACCAAATTTATGGTCCTCATAGTATGTGTATCGACTATGAACACCACGTTTACTCGAACACATTTTCGTTTTTATTATTTTTTAGAAACTATACATCATAATCTATTTATTTAGTTTTTTGATAAAAAATTTAAATGTATTTCAGTTATATGGATTTTTATGATTATTTACTTAGTAAACTCAAATAAATTATAGATAATATAAATTTTGATGATTTATTTTTTTTATTATGAACACTCTATAAAAATATTTTCTATATTATGATGGATTTTGATATTTTATTTAATTTCAATCATGTTAAAAAATAATTCTTTTTAATTCTTTTTAAAATATAAAAATATTATAAATATTTTGTGTAAGATATTCGGTATAGAAAATATCATGGAAATATTTATAAAGATTATAGAGTTTTAAATTATTTAACTTATACTCTATTTATATAATTTTTTATTATTGAATTAAAGAAAAATTAATTTCTTGGTTTTTATTATTTTATTTATTTGAAAAAAAATCTAATTTCTTCTTGATTAGAATGTTAAATGTATAATTTATTGAATATATGGGATATTTAAATAGGGAACAACAAGTTTCTATATTTATTATATTTTTATGCATTGAATGGTGGTAATATGTTTTGCAAAATCCTATCCAATGAGGAAAAAGCCTGGATTAGATGACAATTGATAATTTTTATATACATAAATATCATGACATATATAGGTAAAAATATTCTTGATACATTTCAGAGATCTTATATGACTATTAATTCATTGATACAGTCACACTTATTTTTCAACATTCAATTACTCGATTTTGTAGTTCTCAAAGTTCCATGAGCAACACCAACATCAAAATTGTAAACTCTCTATTGAGCTTTATTATTATTATTTTCTATGTGTTATATTTTATATAATCTATTTATAATTGTATGAATGTATAGTATTGGTCATTCTACCAATAAAAACTAATGACCTTGAGTTATGAATTTAGAAAAAACATGAATGAATAGATTATATAAAAACCCTACATTTTTAAATGAAATTCCATTTTCATATGAATAAATTCCTTATTATGTAATGTAGCTATAGAAAAAATACTCAAAAAATTTGTTATTGTTTACCATTATAATTCATATCCTATCATACTTGAAACACCATTATGCATCATAACTATTACTAGTCTATTCATTGTAAAATGATTAAATGATTAGAATATATTAATTATTATGAAAAAGTCCAATAACTATAAATGTAATGAGGGATAAAAATGTACATTAGGATCAATTAAAACCTCAAGATTTCATGGTGTCTCCTATTTAAAATTTAATCTCTTTGATATCGTATATTTCACACAACACTATGTTTAAACGAACTGAAAATTATTATTAAAATATTATTATTTATTATAATAATATATATCCTATAAATTAAATTAAAAGTTATTATTAATAGTAACTAACTTATAAATAATATATGTAGAATTTAGTTTTTAAAAAATAATTTGAAATGAATATAAGAACTCATTGAATATAATGAGAATGTTTAAAAAACAATTTTGATTATCACAAATGAATTATATCCGAACAAAAAATGTAATTTATATTGGTGAATTATATTAAGGAAATTAATATTTTATTTATTATGTAAATGATTTTTGACACTCATGTACTATATTCTATAGGAGGAATATAGGAACAAACCAAATTTTACAAATAAAAACATAAATTTTTATAAAGGTAGTTTTACAATATTTTGAAGGGGAACCTATTTTAAATTATATTATTGAATTATTTAAAATCATAAATATATTTTTATTTTATTATTCAATACAATTTATGTCATTGAAATAAATTACACTGAATTTAGATATATAAATGTTTCAATATATTTCTTTTTTTAATTTTAATATCTTGTTTTCTAACCCCATCAATAAGATAAATATTAAACTAAATATTGTAAAATAATTGTTTAGAATTTTGAAAAATGAATTCAATATTTTTTGAATAAGTGGGCCCAAATTACTATAAATAGTATTCATTTATTTTTGAGATTATGAATTGTACATTTAGTTATATTTTAATTACCACAATTAAGGGTAGATGAGGTAATATGTGTAAAAATAATATTACAAAGCCTATTAAACTGCCCTAATACTTTTGATAAATTTATTAGATTAGTGAGTGTTGAAACAATTTTCCTTTATCCTAATTTAGGGATTTTTTTCTTCAATTGGATTAATTTTTGGCTTTATGGTATTTTATTGGAAGAGAATTCCAACATGTCACACTCTTATATTTAATTATTATTATATTTTTATATAAGGTTATTAAAAATATATATTCAACCAGATGTATTCATTGTAAATATAAAATGTTTGTCTTCATCATGATAATTTTTTTAATTTTTAGAGAATAAATAATTCAATCAATGTGTTACACAATGATGATATTGTAATTTTTTAATTTTGGGAAGAATCAAATAAAGGATATTAAAATTATTAAAAAAATAAAATTTGAATGATTTAATGTCATTAAAAAAAATTATTGAACAATTTGACATTTTTTAATGTTTATAAGTACTTTTTATAATTATTGATGTTTTTATGACATATTAAAATTGTCATGAAATTCATTGTGTCAAATTTTACAATAAATGTATTTTAAAATATAAAATATTTTATTAAATGATATAAAATATTTATAATTTTTTTTTGCCAACTAATTCTTATAAGTCTTAAAATTTCATCCATCGATCGTTTTTGGATAGTTCTGGATTTTATAGTAATTATATTAACCCTTAATTTGTAAAAACAAATTTTTCCCACTAGGAGTTAAAAGATTTTAATATGGATTGAAATAAAAAGATAAGGATTATAAAATAATTATAAATTGACCAAATAATATAGGATGAATAGTATTTGACTCATTAAAAAATATGATCTAATTTCATTAGTTTAATGGACACTTGTCCATGAAAGTAACTTATCTATTATTAAGTTAATGATAATTACAAAATATCACAATCTTTGAATTTAATATCTTTTATGGGTCTACAAAGGGACATGATCAATATATTAACAAATAAAAATGTCTATATTGAACATAATTAAATTAATTTCATTATTTAATGGTTTTTTTGAATATATATGAATATCATAAATGCTTATTTAATGTTAAAATAGTATTTATTTAACAACAGGAAAAATACTAAATGATTTTAATATTATTAATTTTGATATAATTTTGAAGAATTAATTTTATTGTTTAATTTTATAGGTCAATAATATATCACATATATTTATGAAAGAATTATATTTTATTTCCCACTTTTTATTGATGTATTTAAAATCAAGTTAGATGAATAGTATCAAATTTTATAATAATGATATTTTATTGAATTAATATTTTATTACATTGTTTAAAAAATGAAAAATATCCATAAAGGGGATAATAAATTGTCAAAATTATTTCCATTTTAATTTATGCCTAATTTTGATGTTTTCATCTTTATAATAGCCATATAATATTTTCTTATTTTGAAGATTTTCAAAACTGCCCCTCACCTCAAATAAAAACGGGCACCTCCTCCCTAACATTATCACCACTCTGAAGCCATATTGTCTTGAAAAATATCTTTAAAAATAATCTCCCAAATTCAACCTATTGATGATATATTCCTCAATTTTTTTGTATAAATTCATCCAAGTAATGATTTTGGTGAAAAAAGGAGTCACCCAAAAGAAGAGGTAACATAATTCCTCAATATCTTTAGTTTTATTTCAATGATCCATCTACAAAACCTCCTTACTATATTCATATAAAAAACACCAATATCCTCATTATACTAATATTTTTTCTACTATTGTTCATCCCTTAAATTACACAGACTTCCATCTAATGGGTAACGATCAAACTATTTATATGTGTGGCGAACTACCTCTTCATGAATTTTTTTCCTTTATGACCTTTCATTATTGGTAATTATGTTGTAAAATTTGTTATATTTCTTAAATATTATATTTATTATGTGATAATTTTTATTTAGTTTATTTATAACACACAACCTTATTCTTTTTGTTTTGTATAAATATCATAATAATTATTGTAGAAATATGCACTATCGCCTCCCCAAAGTGATTTGATTCGTTCAATCTATACATGGAATGTAATAAGGAATATTTTAATAATAACATGTGATTTATATGAAATATATATGATAATAAAATTAAAATATAAAAATATATCATTAAAATTTCATTATTTTAAAAACAACAATGAAAGGAATGTAGAGTTCATGTGTATGTATGACCTACAATAACCAGGAATCGTGCATTATTTTCTGTTCAATAAATAAAATGGATTATTATAAATATATATATATAAGATATATATGATATTTAAATAATGGTTTAAATTGTTCAGATGAAGAAACCATCATATAATTAATGAGAACAACAAAAACCAATTGAAAACATACTCTAGAAACTAGGTAATTAATAGTCGAAATAGTGAAAGTAACGAAGGAATTTTAACAAATAAGAGATAATATATTATAAGATGATCATATATGATATCATAAAACTTAATATGGTTCTGTAATAAGTTAGAAACATTATTAAACCTATTATATATGAGGTTAAATCATATAATACAAAAGGAAGCATAAGTTAAGGGTTTTCTCATCTCACTTTTACATTTCTGAGATATATGGAATATTGACCACAACATCCTGATGTGTGGTTAATGTGAGTCCATTTAATATATCAAATCATAATTTATTTTTACTAATTATATTATCTATTTTATTTAATTTTATTTCATTATAGGGATTATAATTCAAATTTTTCAATGTGGTATAGAACACTTATGAATATTTAAAGATTATTTCATTAAAGAATTATTATATTATATAATTTAAAATATTTCCAAAATTATCAAAATGATTTATTAATTATTTTTTTTAGAATTTACTATCATAATACCATTAATCATATTTAATTATTCAACTGGGAATTAATTTATATCTTATATGATGAAGTCTTCCAATACATATAGTTATTGTTTTTGTTAAGGCATTCAAATTTCAGTGTATTATTAATTTATGTGAGGAATGAATTATACTTGTTAAGTTAGGGAAGGGGCACAATATAGACCCTAGATGCATTATAAGGTATCATGATACAAACTAGATTGGGATTTTGGCCAAGACCTGGACAATTTATTTTTAGATATAATGGAGGAGGCCTTGATGATATCTTTCAGATGTCCAAAATTATGGTTACCATCATTATGAGATTAGTTATTGATATTCCTTGTGATTATTCGGATAGATGTAATATCCATGGTAAAGTAATAAGATCATCAGATTATTTATTTTGAGTTATTAAATTATCTTTTATTCTTGAAATATCTATTATTTATTATTAATTCATGTTATACCCTTCTATACTTTACCCTTACTGTGAATTTTATCTCACCCTTATTATGTTTTATGTCCCCTAGTTATAATGATAAATTATTAGATTAAATTTCAACGGTTTTTATCTCTTACTTAGGTTATACATTATTTATTTTTTTCCAAAGTATTATAGGTAACATGTATTTATTATTTTTTTCCAAAACATTTATACTATTTGGACCTTTGGGATTTTATTCATTATAACCATGCCAATATAATTATATAAGGCACTGACTCTAGGATTCTGGGGTTCAGGCATTACAGTTGGTATAAGATCATGTTTAGTATAAACATTGGAAACTGGATTTAGTAAATTATGGATTAGAAAACTCAACCCTATGACTTAATTTGAGTATAATTCAATGTATATGATATCATCCTACTGATTTGGTAATGAAAATGGGTAACCATGGATAATCCTAAGGATTATTATATTGTGAATGTTTCATGACTTAGACATCCTATAATGATTATTCCTGAATATTATATCACTAGGATTAGTGTTTCTCAGATTGTGACATGGGTTTGATCAATGGTTAGAATCATAAAGGATGCACAGTAATGGTTATGATGTTGATGATGAAGATACTATAGGAGAAAAATTAAAGGAATTAAAAATAATTATTACTGTTCTTTTATTTTTGGATTCAACTATTACTTAATCTATATTCTCTTACCTACATGTACGTTACCATTTTATTATGAAATTTTGATAAATTAAAACACCACGGGGGAAGAAAGTGATTATGAACAACTCTATAAACATTAAAAAATATTATATAATCATTTGGAAGAGAGAGTGGAAAATGAAAAATACAAGGTTCATTTTGGATCTCCCTTTCTTTCTGATGTATCATCTGTAAAGTTGCATTCTATTGATGTGTGGTTCTCCTTGATACCTTCATTAATGAGTAAACTTCCCTTCTAAACCAGATATGCAATGGTCCAAGGATCATTTTACGTTCCTCAAATTACAATAACCATTAAAATGGTGTTATATTCCACTTTGAAAATATCAATTTTAAAAAATTGACACATATGTATTCCACTTTTCATGGCCCTGACTCTAGATTCTATTGAATTTCCTGATCCATATACAACTATAACTGAATATGATAGATACTCATCATATCTCATTATTCTCCCCCCTTTCAAAACATCATAGATGCAATATAAATAAACATTAATCTTGGGGACCACCCTTGTTATTTTCTATATAACCCATAGTCCCCGATTAAAGGAAAATATTCCTTTATCATCTAGCGTTGGTCTTTGAATGATGTGTCTCAGCGACACTGATTCCCATTGTCTAGGAGGCCACCCAGTTCAGTCACTAAGGATTGTATCATAAAATTATAAATATTTTGTGAGCTAATATTACACTCACATTATTTATTTATGACCTCCCATAATATAAAATGTGCTCTATTTATATGAAACATGATATATATAAGCATTATTACACTGCAATAATTTTTTAAGGATTTGGAAGAATGAATGGTTTCATAAATGTTTTTATGGAGATAAAATATATGTTATGTGAAGAAATAGCTACATTATGTTGATTTGGTAACATGATGTTAATATTTATTTTAGAAATTTTGAGTTCTTTTTGTACTGTGAAATAAGAAAAATGTATTTTGGACAACTCTTATGTTTGGAATGGATTAAGTTCATCACTGGATATTATCATTTAATATTAAGGTATATTTTTTTTGATAATATATACTAACCATTTAGGATTTAGTAAATATTTAAATTTTTAAGGAGTAATTGATTGATTTTGGGATCAAATTATGTTCTTTATGAATAAAAAATTCCTCCTGAACCTTCATTTCTAGTTGTAATGGATTAAGTGAAAATAGATCAAAGAACAAACAATTTATGAGATTATAATGATGAAATGGAATGTAGTTAATTATTTTTATTTTCAAAAGTGATTATCTAAATATTAATGTAATCCCACATCTCTAAAGAAATTAATTTTGGAACAAATATGTTATCTGATTAACTTTCTTATTGAAAAATTTAATGGCCTCTTTAACCCATAATAGATTTATGGTTCTGTGATGGTAGAATTTATGAAAACCATTTTCTATATCACTATCCTTTATAAAATATGACTTTATTACACTTCCATATCTATTATTTCACTTCCCCTAGTGTTATCCTTGTTGAAACCCTAATTTTGAGGTATCCTTTACATTTTCCTTTTCCATCTTACGAAGAGGGAGTTTATTAACCCTATTTCTAATGTTGATTTCCCAAAAATTAATTTTCAAGTATTAACATTTTATTTCAAAAGTACTACTTTAAATTGTTACTTTGAAATTTATTTAAGAAAGGGAGAATGTAATACCCCACGATTTCATTATATGTATCATTTTAAATTTAATAAATTTGAGAGACTACATTAAACACAACACATTTTTTAAACAAAAAAATATATATTAAGAATATATTATTAATTAATATAATAAGACATAAACAAACTATAAATTGGAGGTAATGAATATTATTAAGTAACTAATGAATGTATATGTTTAAATCATTAGATAAAAACTAATTTGAAATGAATATAAGAATTATTTGAATATAATGAGAATGTTTTTATAAAAACTATTTTTTTGATCATTAGTAATTTTAGTGTAATAAAATAAATAAATTAATATTTTTGATTGATAATAATGAAATACATATTTTATATATTCAAAAAAAATATTTTTTACATTCAGTTGATATTTTATTATAGGAAAAAGATAGGAACAAATCCAATATTACACATAAAAAACTACATTTTTATAATGGTAGTTTTATCGCATTTTTTGGGAGAACCTATATGAAATTCAATATTGAAACTTATATTTGTTACATTTAGAAATATAATATTCTCATTATAAATTGGAATATAAAAATTTACTTTGATTAATTTTTTTTCTATTTTCTAAAGAGATTCATATTTTGATAAATAGTGAAAATGATAAATTTTAATTAAAAAAACAATTTTAATGAAAATAATTTATATTAGTAAATTATATTATTAAATGGTTATAATGGGTAACTATATTATTTTTTTATCATAAATTTAAATTAATTACATTTTCATCAATATTACATTTAATTTAGTTATAAAAAAGTTTTATCCATTTTCATGTATAAATTTTAATAACTTGTTTTCTCATAATATCAACATGATTAATTTTAAATTAATTACTAAAAATACCATGATTTGAATTTAAAAAAATTTATTAGATATTTTAAATTTGTCTTTCTAAATTTTTAAAATTAGTTTCTTTTATTTTTGGGCTTATGAATAGTATATTCTGTAATATTTTTATTACTACTATTACAGGTATTTTATGTAATTATAGGTGACTATAATATTATAGAGACTAAAAAAATACCATAACATGCATCCTTATTTTATCAGATGAGTGAGTTCCAACACTAATCATCCTAGGAAAATTTTATGGCTTTTGGAATCCACTTGGATGACTTTATGGATTTTATAGTATTTTATTCTGTGTGAAGTCCAATATGATAAATAATTGTTTCTAATAAGTATTAAATTTTTATATATATTTATTAAGTAGTTATATTCTAATATAAATAATAATTTGAAAATATAAAATTTCTATATTCTTTAGGATAAATTAATTCTAATTTTTCATTGATATGTAATTAAATTAAATGTTTACACAATGATGATACAATTATTTCTTAATTAGAGGAAAAATAAAATAAATCATATTAGAAATATTAAACTAAATAAAATTTAAGAGATTTTGTGTCATTGAATAATTTAATTTACTCATTTTATATTTTAGTAATGTTTTATAAGGTGTATATTTATTTACTCATGTTGTAATGATATTTTTAAAAATTCGAGAATTGAATAGTGTTAAAATTCGTAATAATGGTATTTAAAAATATAAAAAAAATTAAAAAGAAAAAATATATAAAAATATAAAATTCAGAACAATAATTTGGATATGTCTAATAATTTCATACATTTCTCACTTGAGGTTCTTTGGGAATTTTATAGAAACTATATTAACTAATAAGTATTAAGAACACATGTTTCAAGATAAGAGTTATTGTGTTTAAATAAGAGTTAAATCCAAATGCTAAGGAAAAAATAATGAAAACTTGTCCAAAAAATATTCTATGAATAGTATTCGACCCTTATCACCATATTATAGAATTGGAGTGGTTTAATGGACACATTTACATGAAAATAAAATATACATTATTTATGCAATTAATAGTTACAATATATCACTCTCTTTGAATTTAATAAGTTTAATGTATCCATGTAGGGAAAAATCAATGTAAAATCAAATATAAATGTCTATTTATATAATAATAAAAAAAATTCAATATATATTTAATTTTTATTTTTTAAAAAATATATATTTTCCAAAAATGAATTCTCAATGTTAAAACAATATTTATTTAATTAACAAGAAAATAAAATAATAGATTTTAATAATATTAATTTTGATATATTTTGGATGAATTAATGTGTAGAATAGATTTTATAGAACTAGAAGATATATAATATATGTGTTAAAGAATTATATTTAAATTCCCACATTGTCTTGATGTATTTAAATTGAAGTTAAATGAATTGTATCAAATGATACAATAATGCTAATTTATTGAATTAATATATTATTAGTTTATTAAAAAATAAAAAAATGAAATATAATTGAAAATGGGATAATATAAGGTTTTAATTTCTTCCACCATTACTTTTTAAATATTCTTTATGTCTTTTTATATAGTATATTTATTTATATTTTAATATTCTTGGGAATTACAATAGTGCCCCCTCGCCTCAATTATAGAAAGGAACCTCCTCCCTCACTTAATCACACAACTGAATATACTTTGTTTCGACAATTTTCAGAATAAATTATCTAACAACATCCATATATTCATATTTTTATCCTCCCTTTAGGAATAAATCAATCCAAGGAAGCCCTTTGGTTCAAACCAACTGTTGTTTCCCAAAGAGGAGGCAACCTCATTCCACAAGGTCATTAGTTATATTTCAATTCTCTACCGCATAAACTCTCATTATTCCATACATATATGAAAGAGATAGTATGTTAAATATACTATTATTTTTTTTTATAGTTTTTACCTATATTTACCAAACAAATTCATCTATTGTGTAACAGATATATTGTTTATTTGTACGACATAGTATTGCCTTAGGAAATGATGATTATTCGTTTTTTCCTTTTCCACATTTAATGGTTGTTAATTATAATGGAAACTCTATTTATATATGTTATAATGATATTTATTATGTGTTTATCCATCTTTAATTGTTTTATAACACAAACCCTTATTCATTCAATATTCCATTAATATGATAACATCATTTGTGGAAGTGTAGACTACCGCCTCCCCAAAGCGATGTGATTCATTCATGATATAAATAGAACATATTAACGAATATTTTAATAATAATATGAGATATACATGAAATATATACAATACTATAATTATAATATACATATATATCATTTAATATTCATTCTTTAAAAAATGAAAAATAAATGGATGTAGCCTTCATGCATACGTACGACATATCACCCCTATGAACGGTGCATTTCATTCATTACCTCAAAGTATTAATGATTATGAAAAATACATATATACCAGATATATATTATTTTTATATCATGTATCAAATTTTTTTTAATGATTAAAAAATTATATAATTAATGAAAAAAAAATCAAGTCAAAACATACTCAATAAACAAGGAAATTAACACCCGAACTAGTGAAAGTAAAGAAAGAATGATATAAAATGTGTAATAAGATACTATAATATACTCATATATGATATAATAAATATTAATATTGTATTTTAAAAAGTTATTAACTTTATTAAAAACATTTTATATTAGTTTAAATCATGTTTGATTAATGTAATCGTAAGGTAAGGGTTTTCTCATCAAACTTTAACTTATGTGGGATACATTCCTTGTTCACCACTACATCATTGTGTGTGGTTTTTGTGATCCCATTTGATATATCATATCACGAATCAAATTTTAATAATTATAATTTATGTTTAATTTAATTTTATTCTTTCATGGGTCTTGGAATTCAAATGTTTCAATGTTGTATGAGACACATTTGAATGAATAAAGAAAAGTTTCTTAAATTTTTTCTATGATATCATTTAAAATGTTTTCATATATTTCAGCCTAAATTGTTAAATCTTGTATAGAATTTAATAAACTAATACCTTTCATTATACTCCTCTTCATTACTAAGAAAATATTGACATTCTATAATATTGGTTCTTCCAATAAAGATATTTATTGATTTTAATAAGGCATGTTGATTCAGTTGTATTATTAATTTATATGAGAGATACATTGCACAAATTATTTTATGGGAGGGGAATTATATATCCCCTATAAGAATTAGTTGATATCATTAGACAAATGAGATATGTGTTTTTTCTTAGGCCTTAACGATTTGTTTTTATATTTTGTACCAGAGGCCTCAACGATATGTTTTAAATGTCAATAATTATGAATTCCATCATTATGAGAATAGTAATTGATATTCCATGTGATTATTCAACTAGTTAGAATATACATGGTAATGTTTTAAGATAATGTGGATATTTATATAAAATTACTCAATTATATATTACTATTAAAATATTTATTATTCGTTATTAATTCATGTTATCATCCATAATAATTTACCCTTATTCGGAATTTGATCACAACATTATCAGGTTTAAATTCACCATGTTTTGAAGATAAATTATTGGAATAAATTTTAATCATTCTAAGATTTTACATATATTATTATTTATTTTCTTTTTTCAATGTATTATGAATATCATATATGTAATATGGTTTTCCAAAACTATAAAACTGTTTTTTCCATCGAGATTTGATTCCTTCTAACCATGACAATGTAATTAATTAAGAAACCTAATCCTGGTTTCTGGGATTAGGGAATTATTGATCATACCCAATAGAGCCTATTTATCATAGCTTATAAGAGAGATATCATCAGAAGTATATTTTGTTGACCTATCCGGAGCCATGATCCAATAACTAAATCATGATAGAAAACATTTACAATGGAATTTCAAATTCATAGGGAACACGACCCAGACCATGTGCACCGAACATCCCCATGAAAATATGAATACCGCAAAACATAACCATAGGGTATTCACTGCTGTAATAATTTGCAATGTATGTAGAAAATAACAATATGAATTTTTATGTTTTAAATATAACAAAAAACTATTACATTTATCAGTTTGTAATATATCTTATTAAATTATTAAATACTGATTTTGATTAATATTTTACATTGATTTGATAAAAAATTATTTTTGAAAAATATATAGTTTCAATCAATACACTCTTTTTGATTAAATCAATAATTTCTTAAATTCATAATTTTTTAATGAAATAATATTATTAAATAATAGTTTTTAAATGTAAATGATAAAATTACATTATAAATTCAAATGCAATTTTTTAAAGGGTTAGAAAACAATTTTTTTTAAAAACCAATACATTTAAATAAATGGAGATCCTAAATTAAAAAATGTAAATTATAATATTTTGAGAAATATTTTTTTAAAATAATATTTATTTTTTGAATCAATACATCTAAATTATCCAACTATGAATGTTTCATAATATTTTGATATAGTCAAATTTATTGGGAAATAATTAAATACATCAAAATTATACGATTTTTATTATGACATGATTATAATCCAAAAGTTATATAATAATTAATATAATGATTATCCATGAAAAAATTTATATTTCCCTCTAAAATAATTTTTTATGTCATTGTAATTGATTTTATAAATAATTAATGAATCCTCAAAAAATATATATTATATTTAATGTTTTTAAAACCAATTATTTAAAAAAATGTTTCACTATCACATCACCATTGAAATTATTTTAATTTTATTTTTCATTATCATTACATAATAACGAAAAAAATCCTATTTTGTGGAAAAAATGGAATAAAATGGGATTTTTTATGATTTTTATACATTAGCTTATTTAGTCCAAATGTAAAGACCTGTAAAATTCAAGGAATTTTTTTTTCTTAATTTTCTTGGGAATTTTACGAGAACACAGTTTCTGACGGCACCTGATTCCGAGGCCCGGTGTGCCCGGAATCATTTTCTGAAGTTTAGCTCCGGTACGTTTAGTGAACGAACGAGCTGGGTTTTCTAACTTTTGAACCGGTGCTCAAAATCGAATTCTGAGGGCACTGATGGAATCGTAGCGCCAGTATTTTCTTAGAAACACATTTTCTGGAGTTGAGTTTTCTTGGGTGTGGTTTTTAATTTTTGGGTTTAAGTTAAGGAATAAAAATAAAAGTGGTGCGACTTTTTATTTATATTTTACTTAAGTGTCTTAACCTAGGTTAAGCGGATAGGATGGGAACCATAATATCCTACCCACTTGGTAGGATATTTGTGAGGTGGGGCCCGCACGATCCCCACCATTTCTTTTCCTCTAAGTAACGCACCCGCAAAACCCCCCTTTTTAAATAAAGTCAACCAGTGCGTTTACTTAAATACTAAACGCCCCTATTAATTGGGTGGTTAATTCATTGCAATTAATTCTTTGAATTAACTTTTTCGTTTCTTATCTTTTAATTTCAACTTTTTGGCATGGGAATAAAATAAGACCAACACTAGGTTTGTAGGGGGTGGCTTGTTGAGAGCTTTTGGGGAAACTCTAAAGCTTGGAGATCTTCATCCTCCTTCATGAATAACGCGAAGAACGCGAAGAACGTGAGGAACGCGAAGAACGCCGACCTCCGATGAAGGGCGATGAAGAACACCGAACCCTCGGGGATCGACGACGCGACGCCGTGTACCGCGATGCCGACGATCCTCCTTCCGCGACGCTTCTTTCACGACATTCCTTCCCCCGCGACAATCTTTGATCAACAACCGATTGAGCTAGGGGGTTTCGGTTATTTTAATTACTTGTGAATTATATCATCGGAATGGATTCTTTCGGTGCTTTTTAAATCTTTTGATTTTATACCCACAACATATGTTTAAAATATTTGTTGGAAGACATTTAAAACCACTAACATGGTGGGTGCGGACCAACGAACAAGTCTGAACCCACCGTCTCTTAGTTCTTGGTGAGCAGATTAGCGGGTGATGACAAAGCAGGCCACACGGTCGATGTGAGGTCCTCGCAGTGAAAGATGGGCCATGGGAGGGCCATTAGCGAAGACGACACGCAATTCCGACCACCGGAACTCGTCCGGTGGTCCGCGGAGCGGCCCGCCCATGCACCGCCAGGAGGAGCCGCCGCGGTCCCGCGACTGCGTGGGACTAGAGGGTGTGGGACGCGGCAACCAGATGCGTCCGCTGGCAAGGGCGGCCCCACGCGGGGTCGCGGTCTCTCTACGCGGGGGCAGCGCGCCCCCCTCTTCGCTCGGACGTAACGGCCGAGCCGACCCGCTAGCCACCCGGCCAGCGCCAGCCGGGTCGCGCCCAGGCCGGGCCTGTTCACGCCATCCGGGTCGGACCCGGGTCGGGTCGACCTGGTTCGGGCCAACCCGGGGGGGGGGGGGGGGTTGGGCCGGGTCGGTCTGGGCCCAGCCCCCCCGTTTTCAGACCTCTTTCGGTCTGTTGCCCATATCTTGGGCTACGGACCTCCGATCGACGCACCGTCAGCGGCGATGTGATCCTTGGATCGAGACGGTCGTTTCAACATATTAAAATCTTGGTTTTGGAGAACTTTGGGTTCGGACAGGTTGGTTCGTACTCGAAACCAACCGGGCCCTCGGAGCGGAAACGCATATAACTTGAGCTCCGGACGTCCGATTGATGTACTGTCAATTTTGTTGGATTCCTCTAAGTGAGACGGATCTTTTGGATTACTCTGCCTGAGGTTTGGACGTAGGTGGAGTACAGTCGGGTTGGTTTTGACTTAAAACCCAACAGGGACCCTAAGACGAAAAAGCCAATAACTCTCATACCAGACGTCTGATTGACGCGCCGCCTGTGACGTTGAGTTCCTGTTGACGATACAGAACATTTGGATAAATCAAATATGGAATATGTGTCAGTTGATATATCAGCCTCTCGGCTCGTGGAGCGGACCCTCCCAAACGAGCTTGTTGTGTGCGGGAACCTTAGAGTTGGATGCGACTGCGATGACGACGACGACTGTACAGAGATCCTCATTGGATTTGACGACGATGACTACAACACTCAGCGGTCCTGTGTGGGCCAGCGCCTACATATCTTGTGTGGGTCCGATCCTGTGTGGGTCAGCGCTCAGCAGTCCTGTGTGGGCCAGCGCCTACAGATCCTGTGTGGGTTCGATCCTGTGTGGGTCTTGCGGGGGTTAGTTACCTATCGATCCTTTGTGGGTCAGATCCTTTGTGGGTCATTGCGGGGGTTAGTTACCTGTCGATCCTTTGTGGGTTAGATCATTTGTGGGTCATTGCGGGGGTTAGTTACCTATCGATCCTTTGTGGGTCAGATCCTTTGTGGGTCATTGCGGGGGTTAGTACATATCGATCCTTTTTGGGTCTGATGGCTTAAATGAATCAGTGGCTATATCTGATCATCTCTATCGTCATACGAAGAAGTATACTTGTGTGAGATGAATCTTGACTTACTTTCCTATGTGGATTACGTTATGCTTTCATATGTGTATTGGGTTGTGGTTTCCTGTGTGGACTGGGTTGTACTTGGGCTCGGAGGTTGGAGCGAACTGGAATTGATGACTTAGGTATATGTATGGGCATATATCTAAGCAGTGTCGAATGTTACTTCGTGATTGAATCTTTTCTTTGTGGATTATCCTTTGTGGATTATGGGAGACCGTCGGGGGTCTCGGGGTCCCTACTGTGTAGCTTATACTCACCCCTGCATGGGTTATGACCGCACTACGTTGTGTTGGTTGCAGACGATGGACAGCACTGATCGTGGTTGAGGCTTGCGGAGCAGGACGATACCCGGAGGTGGACCACTGGGCGGGACGTACTCGGAGTGGACGGCTGGACCAGAGGAGTTGTGGCGGCTATCTGTACTCACCCTTCAGGTGGGGCTTCTAGTGGACGACTTGATGTTGCGGCTTTACTTTTCAGTTGCTCTTTTCCCTTTCTAGTTGTAATTTACTTTTAGTTTGAGTTTGTATTCTGTCCCACATACTTTTTCGCACTTACTGTTGTACTCAGTTTTTACTTAGTGTTTACTTTTACTGCTTGTTTGCTCTGTGGTGTTTGTTTACTTTACAAAGGCAATGTCTTCCCTTTTTACCGGGATCTACGCCTTGGTGCTAGTCTCCAGCCCCTGACCTATGGAAGGCGGGATTGGGGTAGTCACGGCATGGGCCCCGAGGACGGGTCGTGACAATTGGTATCAAAGGAGTTCGGTTCTACCACATAACTTTGGAATCTGATCTTTTTCTATGTGAAACAATTGTGTTAAGCGTATTGGGTGTGGTTATCAGTCCAGGGAGTCCAGTGTTGGTGCGGCGGCTGACGTATCCGTACACCAGGACCCTGACTTTTGATTTCCGACTTAATGCATGAAAAAATTGATTGCATGTGTGTGTTTCATGTTTTCTTTGTGATTACTTCGTGTCAGCTCACCAGGTAAATTGTTCTGACCGTGACACACCTGTTTCCTTTTTAGGATGGCCCCACGATGGTAGCCAGCTAGGGTTCCGAGAGTTGAGCATGACGACAGCCCACCGAGTGACGAGGCTTCGGTACAAGTCCCTTTGACAGCTGAGGCACCGGTGGTACCTTTACCTGCCGAGCCACCGATGCTTCCATCCCCAGCCGCTGAAGATGCACGTCGCCTTAGTGCATTTCAAAAGTTCCAGTGCCAGCGACCACCAAGGTTTCGTGGGGAGACGGACCCCCAGGCAGCCGAGGATTGGATGGAGGCAGTGGTACGAGTTTTCAGGTTAGTGAGGACAGCAGCAGACCTCATGGTGATCCTCGCAGCGAGCCTACTGCACGCGGCAGCGGGCCAATGGTGGAGCTTGATGCTCCAGGTGCACGATGAGGCATCTCTTCTCTGAACAGAATTTGAGAGACTCTTCCGCTCAGAGTTTGTCCCAGCCACCCTATGTGCGGTGCGCATCCAGGAGATTCTTCAGCTGCGGCAGGGCATCTTGACATTCACCCAGTACTCGGTGAGATTTACCGATCTCTCGCGCTACTCGACAGACATGGTACGGGACCCATTCGTCCAGGCCCAGAACTTTGAGCAGGGATTGAGGCATGAGATCAGGGCATCGCTGATCTCCCTCAGCATTCTGACCTAGGCAGGAGTACTGGAGCAAGCCCTTTTGATCGATAGCTTTCTTGCTGAGCATTCTTCAGCAACGAGACCTACCGCGGGGTGTCACGCAGAAGAGTCTTCTATAGCAGGCATCCGACAGATGACTCATGGGTCTAGGCAGACCAGACCCTCAGGCAGAAGACCTCAGGACACTGGCTTAGCAGTGCGGGGAACACAGCGCGAAGCCAGTCTTTCGAGAGGCACACAGTGCTACACATGCGGCAGGCAGGGCCAGATGGCTCGTGACTTCCCGACCCGCCGTGCCTAGGAGCAGTAGACGGTAGAGGGGCCACCCAGGCAGAGGCAGAGGGTCGACCATGGTGGTCCGCATGGAGTAGGCAGACGAGGCAGAGGAGCCGGCCGAGCAGCAGGTGTTGGGCGATGCTTCGAGGCTCTACCACCACCACCACCAGGAGGTCCACCCCGACCACTGGGAGCTGGCGGGCAGAGATAGGTGCAACTCCAGGCAGCGGAGGCCTACGACCACGACACGCCCGAGATGATTCGAGGTACTATCTGTGTCTATTCCACCCTTGCTGTAGTTCTTATAGACACAAGAACGAGTTACTCTTTCATAGCCGCTGCCCTTGTTCGGAGCTCGGAGATTCCGATTGAGCCGTTGGCTCGATCCTTACGGCTAGAGACTCATACGGGAGCAGACTCGATGATTACGCACTGGTGCCGGCAGTGTGAGATTACTCTAGGAGGCGAGAGATTCAGCTGGGATCTTCTTGTAGCGGCGTCGAGGTCTTACGAATTCATCTTGGGCATGGATTGGTTATCTACAGTCCATGCTCGGATCGACTGTATTAGGTGCAATGTGCGATGTGTACGCACCGACGGGAGCAGGTTCACCTTCACCGGCGAGAAGGGAGCCTTCACAACACAGGATGGACTTCTACAGAGGAGAGGAAAACCCATCAATCATCAGTTGGCTAGCCTCATCCTAGGAGTAGTTGACGTGCAGATTCCAAGTTTTCCTATAGTGGTGGATCAGTATGCGTACGTCTTTCCCAACGATGTTCCAGAACTACCTCCTTGCCGATAGGTAGACTTTTATATTGATCTGTACGCTGGGATAGCCCTGATATCCACCCCAGCATATCGGAAGGCTCTCGCCGAGCTTCGAGAGCTATAGGTACAGTTGGAGGACTTGCAGGGCAAGGGATTCATCCGACCCAGTGTTTCACGCTTGGCTTCCCCAATATTGTTCGCCAAGAAGGCAGACGAGAGCTTGCGACTTTGTGTCGACTATCGTCGCCTGAAACAGGTGAAAATGAGGAACAAGTATCCGCTACTGAGGATTGATGACCTCTTCGATCAGCTCAAGGGAGCACGGTGGTTCTCAAAGATAGACCTCAGGTCAGGCTATCACCAGCTCAGAGTTCAGGACGAGGCCGTGCAGAAGACGACCTTCAGATGTCGGTATGGCCACTATGAGTTCTTAGTTATCCCTTTTGGCGTGACCAATGCTCTGGTAGTGTTCATGGGCCTCATGAACAGGATATTTCAGCCATACCTCGATCGATTTGTCGTAGTCTTCATCGACAACATTTTGATATACTCGACGACTGAGGAGGAGCACGCCTACCACTTGCGGGTTGTACTAGACACACTCCGAGAGTACCATCATTATGGAAATCTCTTGAAGTGTTAGTTCTGGATACATCAGGTCCACTTCATGGGGCGCGTCATCTCTGAAGCAAGATTTGCAGTGGATCCTGCGAAGATCGAGGCAGTGCTAGCTTGGGAGCCACCTAGGAGCGTGACGGAGGTGCGGAGTTTCTTGGGACTAGTTGGATACTATCGGATATTTGTGCCAGACTTCTCCAGAGTTGCGACAGCACTCTCAGCTCTTACAAAGAAGGGGAAACCCTTTGTGTGGTCAGACAGATGTCAGCAGAGATTCTAGGAGCTGAGACAGAGATTGACCAGCACACCTATCTTGAGGCTTCCGGAGGAGGGAGTAGGGTACGTAGTCTACTGCGATGCATCAGAGACCGGACTCTGATGTGTCCTGATGAAGGATCGGGAAGTGATCTCCTATGGATCACATCAGTTGAGGCCTCATGAGAAGAACTACGCTACCCATGACCTGGAGTTAGCAGTAGTGGTCTTCGCTCTGAAGACATGGCGACAATACCTGATGGGCGAGCGCTTTACAGTCTTTTCTGACCATCAGCGTCTCAGGTACATCTTCTCTCAGAAGGACCTGAACCTGAGATAGCGGCGATGGCTCGAGTTCCTCTAGGACTATGACTTTGAGATAGTCTATACTCATGGGAAGGGGAACATAGTAGTCGATGCTCTCAACAGGAGGATGGGCATTCAGCTATTTGAGGAGGTGACAGAGCAGTTAATTGCTTTGCAGATATCCTTCGTGGATAGAGATAGAGCAACCTTCCTTTAGTCTCTCACAATAACCCCTCCACTACTACAGCGGGTCAGAGAGGCACAGCCTGGGGACGCTGACTGTGAGACGCGGCGTGCACAGATATCCTCAGGACAGGCACCTGATGGTTTCTCCTTTGGAGCAGAGCACAAAGTCCTTTTCAGAGGATGTACCTTGGTACCAGTTGCTTTACGGGAGGAGGTGCTGAGAGAGTTTCACACTTCTCCCTTGGCGGTATATCCTGGAGTGGCGAAGATGTACCAGGAGCTCAGGCGACAACACTTGTGGCCGGGCATGAAGAAGGTTGTGGTAGAGTTTGTTTCTTGATGCCTCACCTGCCAGCAGGTGAAGGCAGAGCATCAGGTACCAGCAGGTTTGGTACAGCCCTTGGAAGTCTCAGAGTGGAAGTGGGATGGGATATCTATGGACTTCATGACTGGACTTCCATGCACTTCCAGAGGTCACGACTCCATTTGGGTGATTGTCAACCGACTCACAAAGTCGGCTCACTTATTACCCATCAGAGAGCAGGGCTCAGTGGAGAGATTGGGACATCTCTACATCCATAAGATTGTACGGATTCACGGTGTGCCATCATCTATCGTCTCCAATAGAGATGCTCGCTTTACTTCCCGGATTTGGAAGGGGTTGCAGGAGGCGTTCGGGACGCAGGTACGTCTGAGCACCGCCTTTCACCCTCAGAAAGATGGTCAGACGGAGAGGACCATTCAGACTCTCGAGGACATGCTCCGCGCATGTGTCCTAGACTTTGGTCGCAGCTGGGAGGACCACCTTCCCTTGATGGAGTTCGCGTACAACAACAGCTACCACTCCACCATCGAGATGGCAGCATACGAGGTGTTGTACGACCGACCTTTCAGATCACCGTTGTGCTGGACAAACCCTGGGGAGTCAGCACTTGTGGGACCGGAGATGGTCCAGGACACGAAAGAGAAGGTCCAGGTCATCCAGGAGCGGATGAGGACAGCTCAGAGCTGGCAGAAGTCTTATGCTGACAGGAGCCGGAGGCCACTAGAGTTCGAGGATGGAGACCAGGTCTTCTTGCGTGTCTCACATCGGCGTGGATTACGGAGATTTGGTCGAGGCGGTAAGTTGTCTCCATGCTTCATCGGACCATTCTAGGTCCTCAGTAGGATTGGCGAGGTGGCTTATCTCCAGGATTTACCACCTCAGTTGCACCGGCTGTACGACGTCTTCCCCGTATCTCAGCTGAGGAGATACGCGCACGACCCGACGCATATCATTGACCATGGGGAGCTGGACGTTGATGATGGGGCGACTTTTGCAGAGGTCCCAGTGGAGATTGAGGATCGACAGGAGCGGGTCCTACGTGGACGGTCGATTCCTCTAGTGCGCATCAGATGGCAGCACGGGAACCTCCAGGAGAGCACTTGGGAGCGGGAGGCTCAGATGCGTGCTCAGTACCCACATTTGTTTCCCAAGTTTATGACGTATCTTTACGGGGATGTAAAGCCCTGTGGTGGGAGTGATGTAAAGACCCCTAAAATTCAAGGAAATTTTTTTTTTCTTAATTTTCTTGGGAATTTTACAAGAACACAGTTTTTGACGGCACCTGATTCCGAGGCTCGGTGTGCCCGGAATTATTTTCCAAAGTTTAGCTCGGGTACGTTCAGTGAACGAACAAGCGGGGTTTTCTAACATTTGAACCGGTGCTCGAAATCAAATTTTGAGGGCACCGATGGAATCGCAACGTCAATATTTTCTTAGAAACACCTTTTCCGGAGTTGTGTTTTCTCGGGTGTGGTTTTTAATTTTTGGGGTTAAGTTAAGGAATAAAAATAAAAGTGGTGCAAATTTTTATTTTTATTTTACTTAAGTAGCTTAACCTAGGATAAGCGGATAGGATGAGACCCATAATATCCTACCGTCTTGGTAGGATATTTTTGAGTTGGGACCCGCACGAGCCCCACCGTTTCTTTTCCTCTATGTAACACACCCGAAAACCCCCCTTTTTAAATAAAGTCAACCAGTGCGTTTACTTAAATACTAAACGCCCCTATTAATTGGGATGTTAATTCATTGCAATTAATTCTTTGAATTAACTTTTTTTTTCTTATCTTTGAATTTCAAATTGTTGGCATGGGAATAAAATAAGACCAACACTAGGTTTGTAGGGGGTGGATTGTTGAGAGGTTTTGGAGAAACTCTAAAGCTTAAAGATCTTCATCCTCCTTCGCGAAGAACGCAAAGAACGCGAAGAACGCCGGCCTCCGATGAAGGGCGACGAAGAAGGCTGAACCCTCGGTGATCGACGACACGATGCCGTGTATCGCGATGCCGACGATCCTCCTTCTGCGACACTTCTTCTGCGACGTTCCTTCCCCCGCGACAATCTTCGATAAACAACTGATTGAGGTAGGGGTTGCGGTTCTATTAATTCTTTGTGAATTATATCCTCGGCATGGATTCTTTTGGTTCTTTTTAAATATTGTGATTTTATACCCACAACATATTTTCAAAATATTTTTCAGAAGACTTTTAAAACCACTAACACGATGGGTGTGGACCAACGAACAAGTCCGAACCCACCGTCTCTTCGTTCTTGGTGAGCGGATTAGCGGGCGACGACAAATCAAGCCGCACAGGTGATGTGAGGTCCTCGCAGTGAAGGACAGGCCCCAGGAGGGCCATTGGCGAAGACAACATGCAATTATGACCACCAAAACTCGTCCGGCGGTCCGCAGAGCGGCCCGCCGGCGCGCCTCGCCGGCACAGCGGCGCCGGCGGCAGGTCGCGGTCCTGCTACCGCGCGGGACCGGAGGGAGCGGGACGCGGCAACCGGCCGCATCCGCTGGAAAGGGCGGCCCCACGCGGGGCCGCGGTCTCTCCACACGGGGGCAGCGCGCCCCCCGCTTCGCTCGACTGTAACGGCCGAGCCGACCCGCTGGCCAGCCGGCCAGCGCCAGCCGGGTCGCGCCCAGGCCGGGCCAGGCCACGCCGGCCGGGCTGTGTCGTGCCATCTGGGTCAGACCCGGACCTGGGTCGGGTCGACCCGGTTCGGGCCGACCCAGGGGGGGTTGGGCCGGGTCGGTCCGGGCCTAGACCCCCCGTTTTCGGACCTCTTTCGGTCTTCTGCCCATATCTTGGGCTACGGACTTCCGATCGATGCACCGTTAGCGGCGATGTGATCCTTGGATCGAGACGGGCATTTCGAAATATTACACTCATGGTTTCGGAGAACTTTGGGTTCGTCCGGGTTGGTTCGTACACGAAACCAACCGGGCCCTAGGAGCGGAAACACATATAACTTAAGCTCCGGACGTCCGATTGCATACCGTTGATTTTGTTGGATTCCTCTAAGTGAGACGGATCTTTTCGATTACTCCACCCGAGGTTTGGACACAGGTGGAGTATGTTCGGGTTGGTTTTGACTTAAAAACCAACCGGACCCCTGGGACAAAAAATCCAATAACTCTCAGACCGGGCGTCCGATTGATGCACCTCCTGTGACGTTGAGTTCCTGTTGAAGATACAGAACTTTTGGATACATAAAATCTGGGCTATGTGTCAGTTGATGTATCAGACTCTTGGCTCGTGGAGCAGACCCTCCCGAACGAGCTTACTGTGTGCAGGAACCCTAGAGCTGGTTGCGACTGCGACGACGATGATGACTGTACAGAGATCTTCAGTGGATTCGATGACGATGACTACAGCGCTCAACGGTCCTGTGTGGGCCAGCGCCTACAGATCCTATGTGGGTCTGATCCTGTGTGGGTCAGCGCTCAGCAGTCCTGTGTGGGCCAGCGCCTACAGATCCTATGTGGCTCCGATCCTGTGTGGGTCTTGCGGGGGTTAGTTACCTATCGATCCTTTGTGGGTCATTGCGGTGGATAGTTACCTATCGATCCATTGTGGGCCAGATCCTTTATGGGTCATTGCGGGGGTTAGTTATCTATCGATCCTTTGTGGGTCAGATCCTTTGTGGGTCATTGCGGGGGTTAGTACCTATCGATCCTTTGTGGGTCCGACGGATTAGATGGATCAGTGGCTATATCTTATCATCTCTATCGTCATACGAAGAAGTATACTTGTGTGAGCTGAATATTTACTTGCTTTCCTATGTGGATTAAGTTATGCTTTTCTGTGTGGATTGGGTTGTGGTTTCCTGCGTGGACTAGGTTGTACTTGGGCTCAGATGATGGAGCGAACTGGAATTGATGACTTAGGTATATGTATGGGCATATAACTAATCAGTGTCGAATGTTACTTCTTGATTGAATCTTTTCTTTGTGGATTATCCTTTGTGGATTCTGGGAGACCTTCGGGGGTCTTGGGGTCCCTACTGAGTAGCTTATACTAACCCCTACATGGGCTATGCCCGCACTACGTTGTGTTGGTTGCAGACGATGGACAATGCTGATCGTGGTTGAGGCTTGCAGAGAAGGACGGTACCCGGAGGTGGACCACAGGGCGTGACATACTTGGAGTGGATGGATGGACCCGAGGAGCTGTGGAGGCTACCTGTACTAACATTTTAGGTGGGGCTTCCAGTGGACGGCTCGACGTTGCGGCTTTACTTTTCAGTTGCTGTTTTCCCTTTCTAGTTGTACTTTACTTTTAGTTTGGGTTTGTATTCTGGCCCACTTACTTTTCCGCACTTACTCTTGTACTCAGTTTTTACTAGTGTTTACTTCTACTGCTTTCTTGCTCTATGGTGTTTGTTTACTTTACAAAGGCAATTCCTTCCCTTTTTACCAGGATCTACACCTTGGTGCTAGTTGCCATCCCCTGGCCTATGGAAGGTGGGCTTGTGGTAGTCACGACACGGGCCCCGAGGATGGGTCGTGACACCAAAACCAATATTTGAAAGTTAATAATGAATTATTTTATCATTTTCTATATAAATACACCCAATCCTCTACTTTATTCACTAAAAAACTATTCAATCATGAATTTACTTATATTTTAATTCTCTAGATCCCTGCCATGGTAACCCAAAATCTTAGGAAGCTCCTCCCATGCATTTAGAAGCACCCTCTCAAGAAAAAGGACCATCTCCCTCTCCTCTTTATTCAGGAACCTTCGTTATATTATGACTATTAATGTCCAATTGTTAAAATATATATATGTTATTACTCATACCTACTACTATCAGTATGATGTGTATGATATGTGAGACATTGTTCACTCTCATTAATCCTTTATATGAATTTTTTATGTATCACCATTTTGCTGTTGAAATTGGATTAATAATTTCCCTGAAAACAATTTCATTATGGATAAACATCATCATTTCAAATCAAATTTATTCAAATAACTGAAAATATAATTAATTTTTTAGTGAATTCTATATATATGTCTCAAAATCCTTAATTTTGGTATTAAATGTGATGATAAACATCTTTATTTTGTTAGATATAAGTTTCCTTCTTATTGATGTACATGATTTGAATGTGACATGAGGGATTTGAATTATATATCCCAACAATGAATTTTGAATTTTTTTCTCATGATACATTCGTATGGATTTAATGGGTGGCCCTAATCTATTAGATATCTTTTTCCACCACATGTTGTTTTCAAAGATGTTATACTTGTCTTATTCTTATGTCATGTTTTTCATTGTTTCCACATTACCATGTTTCCATGATGTTTTCATGATATATCATTCATCATTATTCAATATTATTATTATCATCACACTTAACTCTCATTGAAATTCGTGTTGACTCACATGTAATTCATTTATAAGGTGATTCATTGATTATTTCATTAATGTGATTCATAGCTCACACCTTTTTATTTTTATCCCTATGTTATCCCGTTATGTTGTATAGGAAACAAAGAATATAAGCTCATTCAAAAGAGTTTTAAATTATATTTTTTCATTTGTATGAATATATAATATTAAATACCTAATAATTTTATGAAAATTGGACTCATGATCATTTTAGGTTGTACTAATTGTGTATTTCTGTAAAAATTCATAAATGAATGTGTTTTAAAATATGGTTTTCATATTTGGTATTAAAGAAAAACCTTGTTATTTATGGGGATTATGATTTAAAATATGTATTTAAATCCATAGGGATAATATTAAACATATTAAAACCTCCCCAAAACATGGTAATTTTTATAGTAAATGGGTTTCAAGTAAATTAATCCATGTGTGGATAATATAAGTGGATGTGGTTCTGGAACAACTTTCCTAGGGGTAATAACCCTGAAAAGGTTACATTGAGCTAGAATTAATCATCACCTTGTGAAAAAATAGGTTGTACTGTAAACCTTGTATTAATACCCTGGGTGATATAATTTTTTATATATCAAATCACAATACAAACCATTATGAAGGAAAAAAATTATCTGAAGACTATATGTTAGGAAATTGATCATGAATAACATATAATTCTACATAAAAATTCATAGGCTATGGAATATATTCCATTTCATAGTTATCCCTTTAATATCTATGGTTTCCCATTTATGTGATCAATGGTTTAAAAAAATCATCCCAAATTTTCTGTTTATTATAGTTAATGAATAGAATTAGGAGGAACTGATTCAACAACCAATTATAGCAGAAACAAGAAGATTGTCCAAATTATATACCTAACTGGATGGAATATGGAATATAAAAATTAATTAAAATGATATTTTTCATCCATCAATTCTTTACACTAAAATGGGTTGTTCAAAACATATATTATATAGTCAGATATTAGATAAATGCTAGTTGTTGTTCAATAATTCCAATCATGTGGTGGATATTCATATGATGGAGTAGAAGGAATTATAAAAACTATTTTTTGAAAAATATTTTCATCTTAATTAGTGACATAAAATGGAGTTGGATTTTCTTATCCCCATGAAAAAGGGTGGATAATCCATTGGGATATATAAATTTATATTCACTAAACATTCATGATAAACCCACATCATTTAATTTACCCTAGAAAGTAATGTTGAACGCATAATTGGGAGGATATATCTAATTATATATAAAGAAACAACTTATCATAATCATGAAAACTAGGAATAAATTTTCAGATGTACCCTCAATGATGAAATAGAGGTCAGAGAATCTCATGATTCTCATAGAGATATGATGTAGACATTTGGTTTTATCTTTACAAATATGATGAATAAATCTACCCATGTAAATAATTTCTAACATCACACATATAAAAATTGGGTAATGGAATATCCTTATATTTTCCTAATGGTGATAAAGAAATTATTGAGGTAAGGGAATGAAGGGAACCTAGCCACTAATTTACAATGACAGAAACCAACCCATTCAATGAAAGAAAAGAATAATACAGTCAACCATCAGAATATTTTATAATGTTTCCACTACAAGGAATATGGATAATACTAAAATAATTTCACTATGACAATGGTTGTTGATGTTAACCAGAAACCACAAAAACTAATTCAAATAGATAAATGGAGGGATTATAACAACACAAAATCTAATATGGATCCCATAAATTAAGTGGTGGTAGGTATGAAATTTATTTATTCAATGATATAAAAATCTGTATTTTTCTTGGTTCTACACATTCATTTGTATCAGAAATGATTAGTTGAAATATTCAAAGAGCACCTCAAAACACTAATGTCAACTTGTTAGTAAAGATGAAAAATTGGTCAATTATGGCATCAAATGTATTTAACTCACTCCCTTTAAAAAAATGTGATAATCATACTAGTGAAAATGGTATAATAAACTTAATATATTTTTTATGGTATTCTAGGAATAGATTTTATTTCCTTATATAGAACCATCATAAATTGTTGAGGGTATAAAATCACCCTCGGTATCATGAATCATCCGCTGATTCTATAAAAGTGTAAGAAGGGGGATTGTTATTCTTTTCAATCATCATAAAAACATTCATATTATTACCATATGAGAAATAATATCATACTCAAATGGCTGAGACTAAGGAAAACATCATCCTTGAATCCCTATGAATTGTAATGTAATTCATTGATATGTGTTCTCAAGATGTTTCTGGACCTTTTCCTATCTATGAGGTTGAGTACTCAATCAATATAAAATCCAATTATTTGAAAATATACAAGACTCTATATAGAATTTACATTTATAAATTTGAGGAGCTAAATAAAAAATTATAACAGAATCTATATAATTTATGTATACACCCAAGTAATTCACCATGGGGTGCATTGGTCCTCTTTGTTAAGAATAAGGATGGATCCCTGTGCCTCTACATTGATAATCGAAAGTACAAAAAGATCACGAAAAAGAACATGTATCATCTACCTTGGATTTATGACATGTATGATCAACTAAAAGGATTAAATACTTCTCTATGGGGGATATTTGGTCTAGATATTATCATATAAAGGTGAATAAGGAGGTCTCCCTAAGAATTCATTACTTTTATGGTACAAGCACTTTGAGTTCATAGTAAAGAAATTAGGACTCACTAATTATCTAAAAATACTCATAGACTTGATGGTTAGAGTTTTGATGGACAAACTTGACAAATTTGGGGTTTCATTTATAGATGATATTCTAATCTACTAAAAAATCATATAGGAGGATGATGAGTATTTTAAATCCATAATAAAAATTTATTGAGATAATTTTTTTTTGTGAAGTATAGTAAATGTGAGTTTTTATGTAGAATTTTACCTTCTTCATGAATGTTATTACCATTGATTGTATATATTTCAATACTTTAAAAAATTTGGAAACTGAAGGATTTACTTGAATAGAAATTGGGATACAAATATGTTTGTAGTTTTTGGGATTAACCATGTGCTATCATTGATTTTTATGAAACTTGTCACGATTGTAAATCCATCTATACAAGCTTACTCAAAAGAGAGTTGAGATTGTTTGTACTGATGAATAAAAGGAACATATTTAAAGAATTTAATAAGAGGATAATCGTGGTACTTATACTCACATTATCCACTACTAATAAAGGATTTTTCATCTACATCAATTCATCAAAAAAGGGATTGGGTTGTGTATGCATTCTAGATGAAAATGTGATATTCCATTCTTCCCACCAAATAAGTATTACTGATTTTAACATACCTACACATCATCTAGAATTGTATACATTTCTATTAAAATTAAATATTTAGTTGAATTATTTCTATGGATAAAATTTAGACATATATATGGATCATAAAATCCTCAAGTATAAATTTACACTAACGGATATCAATATGTTCCAACATATGTTTCTAGAGATTATCAATGATTAGGATTTTTCAATCAAATACCATCATATTAAAGGTATCTAATTAGAAGATTCTGTGAGTGGAAAGGATCATGAAACCCATAGTATGATGATGATTATAAGGGATCCAATCATTAATCATTGTAAAGGATTGAAATAGGAATAATAATGTGATCTTCATCCTATATTTCAAAAATAAATACACAATCATAAATTAATGATGGGATGAAGGAGGTACATATAATTGAGTATATGTGATAGAAAAAGTTAAAATATATTCAATAGTTATACATTGATAAATATGAAGTTATATGGTTCAGAACTAGGATTTATGACCCATCAAATCTATAATTAAAGAGGGAACTTCAAGATGTTGTGCATAACGTATCCTTCTCAATTAATCCATGACGCGCTATGATTTATAGAGATTTTATGAAAATAATATGGTTGGATAACATGTATTGGGAGATAGTAGAATTTGGATATGGAATATTGATATGTCAACAGTTCAATGAAAAATGATAGAAATCCAAGTGTATAATGAAACTAATACCAATAAAAGTATGCCAATTGGAAAAAATAACCATGGATTTCATCATAGGACTCCCTAGGATACCTAAATATAATAAAACCATCTAGGAGGTATTCAATCACCTAATCAATCCACCACATTTTATTACAATGGAGTAATATTTATCTCATGAAAAACCTGATAATTTATATATAAGAGAAGTTATAGGGCTACATAGAGTTCCACTCTCTTTTGAATCTGATCTAAGTCTAGGGTTTTTGATGAGGTTATTGAGAATACTACATCATGAATTGGATTTATAATTGATATTTATCCCTACTTACCACCATAATTTGGATGGGTACAATAAGAGAATCAATAACACTAATAAGGATACGTTGAAGTCATCTTAAATAGATTTAGA
Source organism: Viscum album (assembly GCA_963277665.1). Taxonomy (NCBI): domain Eukaryota; kingdom Viridiplantae; phylum Streptophyta; class Magnoliopsida; order Santalales; family Viscaceae; genus Viscum; species Viscum album. Next base: position 597,122,602 of record OY728135.1, on the reverse strand, counting down.
ATGTTGTTGGTATCAACCAATTATCTTAATAGAGTTCCCATATAATAAATATTTACTACATAGTATTCAATTGGAACCTTATATCACACATTATGGGATATGGTGTCAGCCTCTTACATGATGGGATGATGTTGGATACTGGAAGATGATGAAACATGATCTTATGGTAGAGAAGATAGTGAAGGGTTAAACCATTCAATATCATATAAAATTGGAAGAAGGTCATCTGAAAAGCTATGTAGATAATCATCAAAGAGACATGTAGGATGGTGTGGGAGAAAATGTGTTTGTTAATATATATATATTGTAAAATTATTGGTGCTTTGGAATATGGGAATGATAACTCTAAGACACATCTACCCCTTTTAGATCATTGATCACATCATAACTTTGGCCAACCAAATTTCACTCCCCAACTAATCTATCTAAATTTAATGATACATTCTTCATATCCCTTTAGAGGAAGTAAATAACATACGCCTAAAATGAAATCAATCCATAGGTGGTACCATTATATAATGATATTCCATAAGAAGAGAATATGGGGAATATCTTTAATAATAGAGAAACATTTCTCTGAAATAAGAAAACTTACCAAGTCAAAGTTTTTTTGCATAACCACATGTTTGAGGAAGTGACTATAATACCCCATACTATCCATGAAGATATTAATTAATCATTGAAGAATATTTATTATATAAAATAACAAAAACCACTCCATGATAATAGAGGTTTAGTCTATTTAGATATTGGGAAACATAAACAAATGGTTTATAATCAATCTACATTGTCTCCCATTTATTTCATCAAAACTAGAATGTTTTTTTAAATATATTTCTTAATACCCTTCATCATGACATGGAGAAAAAAATGATATGTAAGGGTGAAATAAAATGACCATTCAGGGTAAATCAGGTAAATATCAATTATATCATAATCATTATAACATACCATTTGAAAATCTTATCCTCCATATAAAAAATAAAAATATCTTGTATTGGGATAAATCATAAAAGTGAAATGTAATCCTAATAGTCAAAACATACGGCATGAAATTTTATTGAAAACATACATATTCATATAAAATCATTTAATATGTTTCAATACTCATTCCAAATAACATCATAGCGGACAAAGTCTATTATTGAATGATGTTCACCCCATGTTTCATCCATATATTACTGAACCAGATTTACTTGTCCTTATAGTCATGTTTAACTCATGAGATATAAATATTTAACCAATAAATTGGAGGGAGATATAGGTCCCACCCTTATCATAATGAAACCATTCAAACTTGTGCCAAAAAAACATAAAAAATTCACCATATCATAACCTATGAAATAAAATGGGTTTCTTAAACATCATTCCATCATAATTGAAATAAAACAAATGTATTTACTAAACAAAATTCCATAACAAATGCAATAAAACAATAGTAATAACTTGGATATAAATATAACCCCATTTAAATAGTTTCATCTTAAATGGAAATTAATTTTGGGAAAATACTTGAAATTAATTCGTGATGAAAATATCATTTCTTCTTCAAAAATGCTTTCCTTCCTCAAAATGCCATAAAATTTTAGAAGAAATAATTTTATGTGAAAATAAATATGTAATATTGAAGGGGGTTCTTCAATAAAATAAGGAATTATGAATTCAGAAAAATACATTAATGTTGTACATGTTTAAAAAAAATTCTTCACATAATTTTCCCAAAAAAGTCAAAAAATACCTCGTATCGTAAAAAAAAGAAATATTCCTTTCATTACATGTATTAAAATTTAAAATGGGTTAAAATTATTTTAAACCTTCATATAATAATAATAAAAATTTTATGAAAACATTTCTATAAACAATGGACACTGATGATAAATATATCCCCTTTAAATATATACCCATAAAAAATCTCGAATAAAATGAGATAACAAATTTATCCATTACCATAGGCCCGATATGCTTTATATGTCTTATAAAATCTTATTTATTGTAATTAATAATGTTACGTATTTATTCTAGAATCATAATCATTTTTATGATAATTTTTATGATTATATTTTCATCTATTTGTTAGAAAAATTTCATTGTTACTCATTATTCAGGTATTAAATGAATTATTTTTTAATTCATGTTTTGTAGGATACCTTTTTATTACTTTTTTATAGTGATATAATTTAAAGAATGGTATTATTATAATATATATCATATTTATTCATTTAATCTATTTAACTCATTTATATATACATAATTTAAGGAAGATTATATAGAGTAAATCACATCGCACCGTGGAGACGGTAAGTCGTATGTGCGCACGACTGACGATAACATTCCCATAATTATTGAATGGTATTGAATTGGATGGTTTATAATATTTCAGAATTAGTTTTTTTTATAATAATCATATATATTTACAATTTCAATTATTATACACATCCAAATAAGGTGGTGGTGAAAAACAGATTACCCCATTATGTGGAGACGATAATCCATACGTACACACTCGTGGTGATTTCAACTATTATAGGATAGTTAGAAGGTGGAATATTGTTTTTTCATATTTATAATAACACATAATTATATGTTTTATTATTATGTTAATACTTTATAATGAAACAACTAATTAATAGGATGTAGAATAAGAAAGAAGATTGAATGAATCTACAGAAGATATTACCTCTTACACAACATGATTCCTCTAAATCTCTTCTTAGAGCACTAGGGTTGGTAATTGATGATGACCAGAACACCTATAATTTAATCGGTATGTTTATAAAGAATAAGGACATGTTATCACTATGTTTTAAGGCTCAATATGATGTGAATAGGTGTGGGAGGAGGTTCCCTTTTATAATTGAGGATAGGCGGACTTTTGGAAACTCTATAAATAATAATTTATATTAAAATAAAATCCTACAAAAAATAACTAAAAAATGTAACAATTTAGAAGATGATATGATATAGGGTTTTAATCTCATAATCTTATAAATTTTGGACATTTCATTTTTTTCTATTTATACCATATCTTTTTAATTGACACTCAATTACACTATTGAATTTTAATAGTGGTAGTAAAATTCTAAATATTTAAGTATTATAAATACAAATATATATCCTATTAATTGACCATAAATGGATATTATATAATATTTTTGACCTTATAATAATCACATTTTAATTTGTAAATTTATTTATCATTTTTAAATAATTTAATAATATGTTATTTTTATAAAATATAAATATCGTCAATTTTGACACTATACATTTATTCGACATTAAATAATATCAAAAAAGAAGATAAATTTGAAAAAATATATAGTTAACACACTCTTAACATGTCATTGTAACTTATAAAATTTTTGTATCACATAAATTTTTTTATATGATATTTATTTTAATAATTTTAAAACATTTTTTGGATATTTCGATTAATAAAATATTTTCTACATCACTATTGTGTCATCATTAATTGTAATTATATAATATATAAAAATTATAAATAAATTTCTATGATGTCAGAAATTATTTTAGAGTTCTATAGACTCGCTATGGTCAATATTATCTTCTATTAATCCATATATGAAAATTAATATATATATATATATATATATAAAATTTGATTGTGACATTTGGTCACTTTCATTAGTTTTTTATATTCATGTAATTTTATTAGTTAGGTGTCCACTAAGTGATTAAATTTATAAATATATATGATAATGGTCAGATTTATGACACAAATAAGAATTTTAATGGTGTTAAGGTCATTTTATAATATTATTTATACATTCAATTACCTGATTTTTGTTCAACCGTGGTCATAAAAACAATAACCAATGTTACTATTTATATTGCCCAAATATAATATAAATAAATTTACATATTTTCAACCTAATTATAAAAAATATGGAATACATTTTTCTAAATTCAAAACACATGTGTTGCAGTAATTAATTTAATATTAATCCCATTGTTGAAATGAGAAAATAGCTGTAAAAGAAAAAATACTGAAAAATATTGAAATGTTTTTACATCTGAATTTAATATAAAATTAATTACAATGAAATACATTATATAAAATGGTAAAAATATATTCTATTTATTCCTTCAAACCATTCTGTAATATAAATTAACCACATAAATTATTTCAATTTAAATTTTTTTTCAATTAAAATTTATCATATTTTTACGATTCATCAAAATAATGATGTTATCATAAAAATTTCATAAATTCTTCCAAATTATATTTTTATATCCCGATTAAAAATAACATGATTATAATTTCATATAGAAATTTTTAACGTGTCAAAATATTAATTTATAAGGGGTTCTACATTCAAAGGTGTAAAAATAATCTTCTAGAAAAATATTTTTTATACATCAAATAGTGTTTTATTCAATATTTATCACTAAAATATACATTGGATGAATATAAATAACATTTTATTAAGTACATAAAATATATATATCTCATTAATTTCATTATAGATATTAATTAACTGAAAAATAACAATATATAATTGATTTTTATTTTTCATAAATAAATGATTTCCAATGAATTCACAATGCATTTTCATAGGTTGTTTATAATTATTCATGATAAGCTAACGTGTACGCTATAACAGTGATTTTATAATCAGGGAATCTTTCAGATTTTTTAAACTCACGATTCTATGCAAAGCAATCTACTTATGAATAAAAATTATTTAATAAACATATTTCTTAAAAACATCCATGTGTTACAATGATATGTGAATCAAAAGAGGATATGGAGAAAATTAACCCTCATTAATTTTAGTGCATGAAATGAAAATATTGATGGTGATATTAATAATGGGTGAAGAATTTAGTGACCCAATCTTTTATAAAGTAAATTCCTTTTTAAATGAACTAATGAATTATTATTTAATTTAGTTATAGAATATACATGCATTACATTGGTTATTTTGGAATATTATAAGTTATATCCAGTCAGAATTAAAACAAAATTAATCATTATAACAATTTATAATATATAAATTACATAGTAATTGTATTATTAGTATATATTAAGGGTTATGAATATGTCTAATTGACTTAAATAGAATGAGGGATGACCGTGGCCACAAGGATCATACCCTATAAAGACCATATATTGGAGACTCCGAGGGAGATAATATCATTAATATTTTCCCTTGAGTAATCCATACCTATGATGCTATAAATAATTCATTAGTGACTGTTATTATAATATAAGTACATTCTCAACAATATTATGGCCAAAACTATATAGTTTCAAAAAGGGAACACTTTTTTATAAATTGAAAAAACATATTAAATGAAATTTTAACAGAATATTTTTATTAAATTATAATTATTAAATATAAATGATAATATAATTTTATGAAGTTAATTGTAATTTTTATAAGGTTTATAAAAATATTATTATTAAAAGCTAATATTTTTCAATAATTGGGGATCGTTAAATTAAATTATTTTATTTTTATAATTAGATAATTATTTTCATAAAATATTTTTTTTTTAAATTATCATATAAAAATTATCCAAGTGTGAATATTTCAAATGTTTTTGGATAGTTTAATTTTTGGGAAAAATATATACATTATAGTTATACAGTTTGTATTATAAAATCGTAGAAGAACAAAAGTTATATAATAAATAAAATTAATTAAATCTATGACTAAAATTATTTATAAACATTTAAATAATGTTTTATATAATTTATTTGATTAATTTTATATACCCTTAATGATTACATAAAAAAATAATTTATATTTTAATGTTTTAAAATAAATTCATTATATACATGACTCGGTTCCACATCACTAATAGCATTGTTTTAATGGTTTTTTATAATTATTATATGATAAAACTACACCTATTTGGAAGAAACCAAAGTTGAAAAGTATGATAAGACTTGTGGTTTTGATTACATTGTCATATAGAGTCCAAAACCTATGTTTGGAAATTAATAAATAATTATCCTCTATTTTTCTATATAAACCCACCCATCCTCCCTTCCATGTTCACTAAATACCATTAGATAACAAGGTTAGTATTATCTTGACTCTTTTTATCCCTCCCATGGTTCCTTAATTCTCTTAAGAAGATCCTATCAATCATTTTTAAGAACCCACTCTAGGCAAGGGATCCTCTATTAATCCTATTTATTCAAGCACATTATTTATATTATATGTTTTCAACAAAAAAACATTCCATGTTTGTATGTGTTATAACACACCCATTAAACCATAATTATTATTCAATAAAGATTATATAACACCTTAACTATTAATATTACATTCTGTGAATCTACAGATATCGAAATTATACACTAAATTTTCATGCCACACAATTGTCGATTAAGTAACCATCCCCAGTTCTACTCAATGGTATTCATCTAAATTTAACTATCCTGAATTTATTATATATATTATAATTATTAATCAAACACTGATTATTCATAGGACTAAAATTTACTATATAAATTGTTATATTCTATGATCTATATGGAACACTTATGCATGTACATGTTTGGAATGTGTTGGGTTGACCCAAAATTATATTACACTCCAATGAATTGGGGAATGTTTTTTTCTCATGATACATCATATATGGGATTATATATTGATTTTTATTAAACATGATACTTTTTATACCATGGGATGTTTTCTTGGATGTTATACAAGACTTATTCTTATGTCATGTATCTTTTTTTCCACATTTCCATGTTTCCTTGATGTTATCTGGTTTATAATTATTCATTGTTGAAGATTATGCTTCTGACCCATTTTATTTCTCATTTATATTATTATTGAATTAAATTTATTACATTCATCATGTTATACTTTTTTATTCCCTTAAAAGGATATATATCTCACACCTTTATTATGTACATCCCATGGTTATCCCAACACTTTTAGAAGACACATGGAACGTAAGTGCATGTTATGGATATTTGTAATAATTTGTTAGTATTATATAGAAAAGTTGTTATGTTATGTACCTAATTAAATAATTAAACTATGTCCCATGGGAATATGAGATTTTATCAATACTATATTTCTACAGTAATGCAAGAATTAAAGTGTATCACAATAAGTGTTTCTATAGATTAGGTTGAAAATTCTCTACAAAATCAGGTATTGGTTATTACATTGGGTATTTTAAAAGTTAGGTTTTGTAAATAGGATATCAAAATAGTAAATTTGGGGTTATATAGTAGATACAGATAAGATTAATGAGTATAGTATGATCTCAATCATTTAAACAACTACAAAATACTATGTTCATATTTTATTACTGTTGTATTATATTATGAACATTGAATTAAAGTGTTGTTTCATACAATCATAAATCCTAATTTATTTTTATTTTTCAAATATTTTAAGGATTATTCATCCCATATACTCTATTATTTCCATCTATTCTAGGTGAAAAAAATATGGTGTTCGGTTTCATTTAAACATGTTACATGTTTTTTGACAAATGATTATCACATTCAATCATAATGTCTGAAGAAGTTTTAGGTTTTCATTTATTGGAGAAATTATCCTTCAGATGTTATCTAAAGATAAACCCATGGAAATGAAAGTGGAAAAATTTTATTTCTAACTTGAATATATGATTGTGGTTTCTAGATTTGAGCATGTTTCTAGTTTTAAAATTCTAAAGAGGACATGTTTTGATGTATTAATTATCATAGAGTGGTTAATTTTTTTTCATGAAAGAATATATTGTCTTCAAATACAAGTCATCTTTTCATCATATCATGGGGTATGATTTTATTGAATATTGAATAGGATGTCACAGGTGGAATATTGAGACCATGATCTTCTAAGAGATAAGTCTTATCAGTGAATGTGGACAATCTGTTCCCTGTAGAAAATTATGAGGTTACTCCCACCTTTTTTCCAAGGGTGGAAAGACCTATACCGAATTTTTTTCTAAATTATTTATCAGGGTTACCTCCAAATAGTTATTTTGAGTTAGATATTGATATAGTGTATGTAGTACTAACCCTATAAATTCCACCATATCACAGGGAACTAATGGGTTTGAAATATCATAATGTTAAACCAAATGATCAGAAAGATGAAGTATTAATCATATTTAGAATATCCCATTAGGTATCATTAGGTTGTTTTCTAGGAAAACATACTATAGTCTCATGATTTCGGTGGAATAAAAGATGTTTAATCATATCATAGTAATTAACATGCAATATTTTCCAAGAATAGAAGACATGTTCAGTCGGTTTAGTGGAGCCTGATGTTTTTCTGGATCAATATAGGTTCGGAGTAACATAATCATCGATTATAAAGGTATTAATTACTATAAACAATTATTATGACTACAAATGTGTTATATGAGTATCTTGTTATGAATTTTTGGTGATAAAATGTTCTAATAATTGACATATCCCCCATGAATAACCATTTTAACCTATAATTTTATTCCTTCATCATTTGGTTTATTCCTGACATCCTTAAATATTATAAGGCATAGAAATCATATTATGGATACCAAGATATCACATTGTGTGTGATTTGAGAACATTTTCTTTACAAAATGTACTGAAAGTGTCACTTTTATAAAGAGAAGGTTATCATTCTTGGTCACATGTTTTCTCAAGTAGGAAATTAAATTGATCCAAACAATGATGATCTAATGATGTATTGGGAATGATTTTGGATTTTATTTGAGATTTATAGTTTCCTTAGATTTTGGAGGTAGTATAAGATATTCATTTAATGGTTTTCCCTCTTAGAATCACCAATGTACATTCTTTCTAATAAGGAAGTAAATTTCAAATGTATAGATTTGTGAAATTTTTTTTATTGGACCTGGAGAAACATATACCATCATCTCATATCATAACACTTCTCAAATGTGAATTTGTATATGATGTGTACTATGATGGATCACACATGTTCATGTAGTTGTTCCAATATATGGTGATAATGTATTGATGTATCGTACATATTAGCTTTGAATTATCAAGTGAAACTACCAAACATGTGAATTGGAGTTAGTGATGGTGGTTCATCAGTTTAATAGTTTAGGATAGTATATCTTCAATTATAGTTTTGTAATATATGAAAACCATAAGAGTTTATGGTATATCTTCTCCTATAATGAAATGAATATTTTTTAGAAGAATTAGGAAGTGTAATTATATACATTTAAATTTTAGATGGATTATTTTCCGAGGAAGAGTAATTTAGTAGAAATTGTGCTGATTAGGAAAACCCATAAACTAGTGAAATGGATGTCAGAACATTGATAAATATTAGTAATATTTTTGAAGTATTAATGGTTGGAATATATTAGGCTCGAATGGAAACAACTTGTTAAAAATTACTGATCATGTATGAATTAAAATAATGATTGATGATATGTGAAGAGCGTGACCATGATTGTGGGTGAATACATGTGTGGATAGAAGAAGATTTTTTTGTTTTATATATGGATTTTATTTGGATATATGTTGTGTGATTCTGGTTCCATGTTGGGTGATGGTTCCATGTTCCATGAAAGAGGAGACGGTGTGGGATTCTCATGAATGGTACTAAGAAGTAAACTCATGTTCAACCAAGAAACATCACATTGTTAGGCTGTAGTTATGGTGTTATGTCATGAAGTGAGATATATGAATATTTATATACCATTATCTAAATTGAAAGAGAACTGTGGAAAAAAATATTATATCATAATCTTTGTTCTATGGTATTAAAATTCATATTTGGAAGGTGGTTGAGGTGACCAATAACTTCAAAACATTATCTCATAGTACAATATGGTTATAAGGAAACATTTGGTTGGTAGTGGATTAGATGGATATAGTGGTTTACATTATACCAATCGGAGAGACCAATTTAGTAGATGTACTCACAATGGTCAATGTTTGAGAGATCAAGTTTCTTCAATGATTATATTTTTAAATGTTATATAATAGTGATGAACTATTAACCTCATAGTTTTGGAAGGTTTTACATAAGGAAACAACTAATTAGTTTATGTTCAGTATGACCATTCATCCTCACATTGATATAATGTTATTGAGAATGATTCATACATTAGAGGGTATAAATCAATAATGTTTTTACATTCAATAAAATCTTGGGAAGATCACATGGCATTATTAATGATCACCAATAATAAAAGTTTAAGACATCATTTCTAATGTCTATGTTTGAATATCATTACATGTATCCTTTTTTATTATCTCTACATAGGAATGAGGATGGTGAGTGTAATGTTTTTTGTCTTTGTTTAGTATAAGAGACCTCGGAGTTTGTTTTTTTGACTCATAGACAATTTTTTATGAACGAGAATTGGTATAAAGCTTAAGATTACCAAATGGGATGACCCTTGCAGTTTTCTATGTGTGAAATAATTTTTCAATTGGTATCCTTTATTTTTGGGAATGTGAATTCTTTAGGCAATTAAAGGTGGAATCATAGTATATCAAACTGTTTGAGATCAATTAATGACTTAGTATATTGATAAATCATTTTCAAAAAATCCACATTATCAATGTATTCAAAATTATTTCTATTTTTATCATCATAAGAGTGTGATCTAAATCATGTGGTTCTGCATGACTAGATTATTTTGATCTAGATCCATATGATTATTTAATGGAGGGACCTATTAAAATATTTTAATTAAGTGATATGGTGTTTTTAGGAAATAATATTCCTCCATTCTTAGTTCAATGGTTGTATTGTTGCATCTTTTAAGAGACATGGGAGTAGGAGGATAACATTTGGGTGCACTCGGCCATGTTATATGAATATACAAATGTTTATACTTCTATATGATTATAATTAATAATAGTTTGATAATTTTGACACTTCTATATCAATAATTCTACCAATTTAACTTTTATATCACATTTGATCAGGTTTTCAGTAGATTGACGTTGTTCTAGATGAATTCAGGTGGTTAGAACTGAGCCAATGTAGGTCTTGGTGACTTTAGTAACATTTTGAGCTACAATAGTCACAAAAAAATATCATTTAGTTCTCCCAGAGAGATGTAAATTTGGAAAGAGGACACTAGGTAGCTGGTGGTGGCCACCAGCTAACTGGTGGAATTCGACAGAGCCCATCAGGGATGCCAAGTTTATATGTATTTTTATAAAAATAGTACCCAAATAACTTTTATTTGTCTTCTAATTACCATTTATAATTCAAATAACATAAATATCATCTTCAGTGATATTTGGAACTCTCTCCCCCATACAAAACATAATTTTAACATTGTAATGATGAATCCATCATGTCATATTCAATCATTTAGTTTTTATTTGATCAAGATCAATATCACACTATTATCCTTGATCAAAAACTATTATACCAATGATTTAGTCACTGGATCCAATGGATTTACATAAATTCAAGGATGGTATAATTTTTCGTTGATTAGATTGGAACTTGTATTGAAAGAAAATCCATATGCACAATGTTTGGATCATGATCATTTTCTACAACAAATCATCTCAGGTATGTTTGAACATGAACTATCATTAGTGTGCGATTTATTCTCAACCATAACCCTAGTAATCTAAAACAGATAGTTTCAGTATTTGTTTAGGTTGATATGTTTTTATGGCATAGAATTTCACAGAATTATAATTTCACCCAAGGCAAGAGGCCTATGAATTTAGTGCATGTTTTATATGGGTAATTTGAATGATTTTTGTAATTAGTGTGTAGCTCGAGGGAAATTTTTTTTAACACTTGATAACGTGATTTTTTGTAACGTCCCAGACCCAGGTTCCATGCAACGGTGCTCTGAATCCGGTTCGCCACGTGACCTCAAGCGCATTTCCCCAAACGCCAGAGGCTGTCGACTAGCAGCGAGGGCTCAGGTCTGATAGTGGGTAAACTATGCCCTCATTTGTCAAAGTGCAGCGCATCGGAATACAAAATAAACATACAACGACAGCGGAAGTAGTAAACATACACAATGGAAATAAACAACTGTAGATTATATAAATAATAGTATATAAATGATGATGCTACATGTTTCAAGTTCTAAGAAAATAACCAAAACATGTTATACATTAATACAGTATAACCAAATACAGAGCACATCAAAGCAAGAAAAACAGCTGGCAGTGGCATCGAGAGCCTAGGCTCAGTCCCATGCCCTCCTACTTCACAGAAATAGTCAAATACCTATATATGGACTTTTGCCCCTATCTGCACCTGCAGCAATGTAATCTGTTTGGGCTGAAAAGTGTGACCCAAACAGGGTGTGAGAAATATATCTCAGTAAGCACCCACCAAAGGCCCGTTCCCAACCGCGTGTAGACATGCAACAACAGTGCGAAATAGTAAAATGTAATAAAGTAATAAGTACTAAAAAGTATCTAACTTAACCATTGAATTTCCATTTTATTATTCATTTAATGCATTATATACTAGAAATCACCACAGTGAATTTCTAAACAAACAGTCCAAGTCCTCAGACAAGAAAGACCTTACCCTCAGGTAAGCAGAATCCAACCCGTAGGTATAGACCTCAGGCATAACAGAAATTTCCCTCAGGAGTAAGAAGTGTCACCCTCAGGCATAGAAGTCAAGCCCTCATGTACGAAAGGTTTCCCTCAGGCGGAATATCTACAGCCCTCGGGCTTAACAGTACAGTTCCCACAGGCTAATCACAACAACTCCCTCAGGCTAAACAGGTAACCGGTCCATGACCAACATATCAAAATGCAGTAAACAAGAATTCCTCTCAAGTAAATTCTATAATTACTACATTTAAGACATACCCTCGGGTATCCTGGCCGAACGTCTAAAGAGTGAAACGCACCACCAGGGTGGTTTCGGATCCAAGAAAGATCCCAACCAACATTTTATTATCATAATTTAATCACCTATGCAATTCTAGGAATTAAATATAGCAACGACCTCAGCCACACAACACCCCAACATGGGTTCATGGCACGAAAACGCAAAAAAAATGCACGACAATTGGAAATTTACACCATGCCACCTACCTTATATGCCAACGAACGTTATACCTGAATGCCGACTCCAGAAACGACCAACAATGGCGTAGATCTAATGAAGAGAAAAACCCATTCAAACGTAAATAACTTCCCCTTGGGAATGAATTAGTAAGAACAGTACCAGGAGAGGAGTGGGCTTACCCGTGCGGTTCCAACGAGATAGTCCGAAGCCGAATCAAAATCCAGACAAACACCCGGCGGATCATCAAAGGTTCGACCTCCTCCTTTGGCTCCAAATCGGCTCAAGTGTCTCCTCTGCCAAATGAGGAGGCTATTGCCTGTTTTAAGCCAAAAAAAACAAAGTACACGGCGTGTACTTCTGAGTACACGGTGTGTACTTCTTTCATTTAACTATACCTCTGGCGGCACCGCCACACTGTTCAACCGTCGACATGAGTACACGACATGTACTCCCAAGTACACAGCATGTACTGTCGCCCAGCTGGCAGCTGCTCCACAGCCTTACTGTTTAGGCTTGCCGACTGACTACACAGCATGTAAGGTACCACTACACGGTGTGTAGTCGGTTTCTACACCCTTCGTTGCCGGCATGGATACACGCCCCGTGTACCCATCCCACACGGCCAAAAGTACATGGCATGTGGAAAAGTACACAACGTTTTGTTCAAAAATTTAGGATTTTTCCCCATTTACCATATTTTCTCAAAAAAAACTTAAGGAAAAGGAAAAAGAAGAAGCTTTTACCTCAAAAATAAGAACCGGGTTCTTACAAACTTACCCCCTTATAGAAATTCGTCCCCAAATTTCCCTTCCCAGGGTGGCGAAGAATAAGATCAGAACAGATCTGGCCACTGAGCACATACGTCGGCCTCCCGCTCCCAGGTCTCGTCCTGCACTCGGCCATGCTACCATAGCACCCGTATGAGAGGAAATGATCGGCCTCAGAGAACCTTTGTTCTCCTGTCAACGATACGGATCAGATTCTCCTCAAAGGATGCATCTTGCTGAAGCTCAACCTCCTCTGGATGAAAGGTGTGATACGGGTCTGAATGGTAGCGACGCAACTGAGACACGTGGAAGACATCGTGCATGGCTCGGTACTGCTGCGGTAACTGCAACAGATAGGCAACCAGCCCGACTCTCTCCAGAATCTCAAATGGTACCACATACCTCGGTGAAAGCTTACACTTTCTCCTGATCCGCTTGTGTCCCAGACTCGGCGAAACACGCAAGAAAACCTGATCCCTGACCACGAACTCCAAAGGTCATCTGTGGCGATTAACATAAGACTTCTGATGAGACTGCGCGATAGCCATCCGCTTCCAAATCAACTAGACCTTCTCAGATGTATCCTGTATGAGCTATGGCCCCAGTAAGGCTGCCTCACCTGCCTCAAACCAGCATAAAGGTGATCGGCATGGCCTACAATACAAAGCCTTTTATGCTACCATCTCAATAGTTTCCTGAAAACTATTGTTATAGGAAAACTCGACTAAGGGTATATGCTTCTACCAAGAGCCCCCAAAGTCTAGGACGCATGTGCGCAGTATGTCTGCTAGCACCTTTATTTCCCGCTCTGACTGGAAAACTATCTGAGGGTGGTATGCTGTGCTCAGAAGCACCTGTGTACCCAGCACCCTCTGAAAAATATGCCAGAAATGAGACATAAAGTGGGCGTCCCTATCTGAAATGATAGAACGAGGGACCCCATGAAGATTTATGATCACTCAGATATACAGCCTTCTTAGCTCATCAACACCGAAGGTTTGCTTGATTGGAAAGAAGTGATCTACCTTCGTGAGTCTTTACGCAACAACCCACACGACGTCATTGCCTCGAGGTGACCTCAGCAATCCCATCACGAAATCCATCGCGACATCATCCCATTTCCACTCTGGAATGGGAAACTGCTGTAATAGCCCAGCTGGACTCTGGTGCTCCTGCTTCACCTGCTGACAGGTGGAACACCTCATAACAAAACCAGCTATCTCTCTCTTCATACCCGACCACTAGTACTGATGCCTCAAGTCACAGTACATCTTGGTAACCCCGGGATGAACTGCCCAAACTGAAGCATGAAACTCCCGCATCAGCTCCTCGTGTATATCCCCTGGAACCCATACTCATCCGTGGAAATGAAAAACCTCACCATCGCCTATCGTCCAACTCGGAGGAAGTTCCTCACTTGCCAACGACTCCCGTAGAACTAGGCCTTCTGAATCAGATAGATGCCTCATCCTCACTCTGTCTAGGAGGGTAGATGTCATAGCTAAAAAAGAAGGGTAAGTCTACCCCTGACTGTCACGCACCTCCAGATGCATCTCAGAAAACAAAGCCATAACCTCCCACTCACCACTGGCCTCCTGCACTGCCTGTATCTTAGTCTTCCTGCTCAGTGCATCAGCTACTGCATTACCTTTACCAGGTGTGTAGGCAAGCTCAAAATCGAAGGACTGTAGGTACTAAACCCACCTTCTCTACCTCAGATTTAGTTCACGCTGAGTAAAGATGTACTTGAGGATTTTGTGGTCGGTGAAAACCATAAAATTCTCTCCCAATAGATAATGTCTCTAACAGCACAATGCATGAACAACTGCATCCAACTTGAGATCATGCGTCGGTTAATTCCTCTCATGTGGCCTCAACTGCCGAGACCCGTACGCAACAACTCGGTCGCCCGGCATCAAAACGGCTCCCAGCCCAATCCTTGATGCATCAAAGGAAACTGTATAGCTCTTCCCCTATTTTGGGAGTTACAGTATCGGTGCTGATGTCAAACTTCCCTTCATGTCATGAAAAGATGCCTCACAATCTTCTGACCAAACGAACTTCACACCCTTCTTAGTCAAACCCGTCAACGATGCTGCTAAGAGGGAGAAGTTCTGTATGAATCGTCTGTAGTAACCAGCCAGCCCTAAGAAGCTTCATATCTCAAACACGTTCTTAGGATGATCCCAGGAAACTATTACTCTCATCTTCTCTGGGTCTACTGAAACTCCTTCCTCTGAGTTGATATGACCCAGGATGTGAATCTGGTCCATCCAAAAGTGGCACATCGAGAGCTTAGCATATAGCCGATGCTCTCTCAGTGTACTCAATATGATCTCAAGATGGTTGGCATGGTCATGTCGTGTGTGAGAGTATACCAAGATGTCATCCATGAATAACACCAAAAAGGAATCAAGATACGGATGGAACACACGATTCATCAGAGCCATGAAAACCACTACCACATTTGTGAGTCCGAACGGCATAACCAAGTACTCGTACAGACCATATCTGCTCCGAAAAGCTGTATGCGGTATATCCGATGGTCTCACGTGCAGCTGATGATATCCGGATCTTAAGTCAATATTCGAGAACACTCGTGCTCCATGAAGCTGATCAAACAGATCATCTATCCTCAGCAAGGGATATCAGTTCTTAACCGTCAAGTGGTTCAACTTCTGATAATCCCCACAAAGTCTGAGGGTACCATCCACCTTTTTCACAAAAGGACCGGAGAACCCCAAGGAGAAGTAATGGGTCAGATAAAACCCTTCGCCTGTAGCTCCTCTAACTGCCTCTTGAGCTCCTGAAACATAGGCGTGGCCATCCTATAAGGAGGAATGGACACCGGTGCTGCTCTTGGCACAAGCTCGATAGAGAAATCCACCTCATGCACCGGAGGTGGACCCGAAATGTCGTCCAGGAAGACATCCCTGAAACGATCAACAACTGGAGGGAAATCCGCCTGACAAGCCCTCTGATCATCCAGATACAAACTCGCAATCTGGGCTGTGACTCCACCTCGTCCATGATGCTCTGGTCCAGCTCGACTCACCTGAACATACCATTTTCCCTTGTATAGAAACTCTCCACCCACTGGTGACGTGATACTCACCCTGCGATGTAGGAGTCTACAAAGGCTCGAAAGGGAACCAACCGGTATATCCCAAGAATTACGTCATAGCTCTTCATCTCCAAGACATGGAGGTCCCAAAGGAAGTGACACCCACCTACCTCAGGGGGGCACTCCTTGCACTGATACACACCAGCCGTCCTAGTCCCCAACAGAGTGTCTAGAATCAAGATATCAGATGAAGTAGAAACATCGAGCCCAAGGCACTTCACAATGGGTACAGATATGAAACTATGCGTAGCACCTGTATCAAAAAGTATCGAAGATAAAATAGAATCTACTAGAATAGTACCTCTGACTGTAGATGGTCTGAGATCCTGCTACTGCTGGGTCTGTTGCACTGCATATGCCTGCCCAGTGTCGTGGCCCTGCGACACAGCCTAGCTACCCAGAGCTGTCCCACCCAGCTGCCTCTGCGATCCTGGTGTCTGGCTACCACGACCACGACCACCATCTCAACCTGCACGCCCTGACGCATTCTAGTTCCCTGACTGGTAAGAATCCACTGGTCCTACTCCCGCACGCAGAGTTTGCACATAACCCCTCTCACTAGACACTAGTAGAAACTCTCTGCAAAAGCGCTGCAGATGACCCATCTTGCTGCAAGCTCAGTACTCTACTAGGTCGCGTGGACACTACAGCCTCTTGTTCCCCTCTCTACCACATTGGTAGCACCTGGCCGGTCCACCTGAAGAAGCTGCCTGGATGGTACTACCGCCCTGAGATAAGTCTATATGTCTCTTCCTCTTGCCAACATAAATAGTACCAGTGACCGGGGCTAAACCACCCTGGCCCACACCGCTCGATTCCCACAGGTTCCTCTCTGTAATCAGCTCATGGTTCACAATTTCATGTAGTGAAGGCAACCTGAAAACATTCACCAGTGCTCGGATGTCATACCGAAGACCATCCTCAAAACGTCTGGCTCTCAACGTGTCATCACCCATCATCACGGGTGCAAAACGCTAAAGCTCCATAAAACGATCAGAATAATCCATCACCGACATAGCGCCATATTTCAGATTCATGAACTCTCACGCTCTATCTTCCCTCAGCATCTCGGGAAAGAAGAAGTCATAGAAGACTGCCTGAAAATCTTCCCACGCCATGTCTCTGTGATGTTCTGACTGGTTGGTAACATCCCACCACCTCTTGGCGGAATCACGCAACTTATAAGTTGTGAGCTTGACCCTACTCCCTGGAGGGGTCTCAAGATGCTCAAAAATAGTCTGAATCGATCCTAGCCAAGACTCCGTAGCCTGTGGTCTGCCATCCCCTAAAAATGAAGGCGGATGCTGCTGCTGAAAGATACGTTTCAGCTCGGCCATAGATGTGGCAGCCTGTGGTGCTCCCTGAAAGGTCTGCATGAACCACATAAAGCCTTCATGGAACCGCGCCTCCGTGCCTGTGTTCGGTATAACAGCTGGCGCCGCATCAGGCTCTGCTGGTGGATCAATTGGTAGCCCATGGCCCACCATCTCTGGAGTATAATCGTCACCGCTCTCCTGGTGAACAACTCACGGTCATCTACGCGGCATGTCACTACAAGGTCAAAAGCATGCCTCAAATTCAAGATTATTATAACCGAAAAGAGAAGGAACCACAAAGGAAACAAGAGGAAGAAAGAATGCAAAATTGGTAAAACAAGACTACATGACGTGTACAATGACTACACGACGTGTATTTGACTTCCCTTCCCCTGCCCGGGTCCTTCTACACGGCTAAGCCACATGGCCTCCGTTGAAAAAAACTACACTGCATGTATAATATCTACACGGCGTGTATGGTGTTATTTTCCAACTGCACATGTCTTATATGACACAGACGACTACTCGGCTTGACACCACACGGCGTGTTACACCCCAACACGGCGTGTACACCACCATGTTTCCCAGCCACATAGCTAACTCCACACGGTCTGTCCTTGGACAAGACTACACGGCATGTCCCACAGGTACACGGCGTGTTCAGGGAGAGTTGACACTGGCCCGTGTTGTTAGTTACACGACCGAGTCCCCAGGTCACACTACACGGCATGGCTATAATTGACACGGCATGTTCTTTCAAGGAGTTCATTGAAACGTGTTGTTAGTTACACGGCCGGACTCCCGATCACACTACACGACATGTCCATTCGGTACACGGCGTGTTTTACCCAATCCTTCCCCTACCCCATGTCGCCGCCCACACGATTTGTGACACATGAAGAGACTACACGGTGTGTACACTGACAACACGATGTGTACTCAAAAAGTTCATTTTTCTTCCCGAACAGAAGATCATACACGACGTGTATTAAAATACTACATAGTGTGTATACTGGGTTTTCAGATAATATGCCTCAAAAACTTCCCTAGAACCCAGAAAATACTGAAAAACTACACCTTAGTGTCAAATCCCGACCCGTGGGGGCTCATACTCCCCACGAATCAAAGTTTGACATCTTATATGTGTTATAACCAACAAATAGTCAATGATCCACCAATTTCCGGTCAATGGGGGCCCATACTCCCCATAAACAAAAGTTTGGCGTTCATTCTATAAACAGGATCACATAAAATTACCCTATCACATAGCAGGTATTTTATCAAGAAGCTATCACAACAACATGCTTTATTAGCACAACAACTATCACAACAACATGAAAATTCTAATGCACCTACATGGCATGGAAACTATGGATGGAATGTGATATATAGCATGTGCCTATATGATGCATGATACGACAGACCCTCAAAGTGTGTCACCCAACGGTGAAAACATATCAATCGTAAAATTGAAAAATCAAAAGAATTCAAAATATGAGGTAGACTGGCTTTTCACTGTACATGGGTTAGCTACGCTCGGACACAACTTATTACCAACTACCATTATTCCTATCCTTCAATATTTCTCTAAATAGTAAGTCAAAGAAAATAAACCCTTTTGATACCACTTTGTAACGTCCCGGACTCGGGTGCCACACAATGGTGCTCTGAATCTAGTTCACCACGTGACCTCAACCTCATTTCCCCAAACGCTAGAGGCTGCCGACTAGCAGCGAGGGCCCAGGTCTGATAGTGGGGAAACTATACCCTCATTTGTCAAAGTGCAGTGCAGCGGAATACAAAATAAACATACAATGAGAGCAGATGCAGTAAACATACACAACGGAAATAAACAACTACATATGATATAAACAACAATATATAAATGATGATGCTACATGTTTCATGTTCTAGGAAAACATCCAGAACATGTTATACATCAATACAGTACAACCAAATATAGAGTACAACAAAGCAAGAAAAACAGCTGGCAGTGACATCGCGAGCCTAGGCTCAGTCCCATGCCCTCCTACTTCACAGCAACAGTCAAGTACCTGTATAGGGAATCTTGCCCCTATCTACACCTGTGAAACATAATCTATTTGGGCCAAAAAGCATGACCCAAAACGGGTGTGAGAAATATATCTCAGTAGGCACCCACCAAAGGCTCGTTCCCAACCGCATGTAATCATGCAACAATAGTGCGAAATAGTAAAATGCAATAAAGTAAACAGTACTAACAAGTAACTAACTTAACCATTAAATTTCCATTTTATTATTAATTTAATTCATTATATACTAGAAATCATCATAGTGAATTTCTACACAAATAGTCCACGTCCTCAGACAAGAAAAACCATACCCTCGGGTAAGTAGAATCCAACCCGCAGGTATAGCCCTCAGGTGTAATAGAAATTTTCCCCAGGCATACGAAGTGTCACCCTCATGCACAGATGTAACATACCATGTAAGTAATGAAAAATATATATTTTTATATATGTCTATTAATGAATTAGATAGTGTTTTAGAGGCTTAAAATGAGAATAAATCCAATCTTAAGCATGGAATACACTAATATTTTTAAAAGATTGTTTTACTGCCTTTTGATGGAAAACCATTTTTAAATAAAACATTTGACAATTTTATAAGCTCTATTTGTCAAAATAAACATATTATTTATGATTGGGACATTGAAATTTACATTGGATAAATTTTTGGTATTTTTCTGACAATGTTGATTTTTTTTAATGAATAGTGAAAAATACTGCATTTTACATCAAAACTGCTTTTTCATCTAATTTAATTATATGGTTAGATTATCTTTTTAATTGGTATTAATGTGTAATTTGAATATATTTTTACCATTTAATCCAATGGTGGTCATTATGATTAATTTCACTTTGGGATTGGGCATAAACTAATGCCAAACTTTTCATAGATATTGTTTAAAAAAAAACCCGCTATTTGTTTTGACAACAAGAATTATTTTTAAATAAATTATTTCAATTTATGTGTTTGGAATTTGGTAAAATGGATTAAATATTTGGAATCATAAGGTCCAAATTATGTAATCAAGACTCTTTTGTTTTTGGACATTATGAATAGTAATGATGGTAATTATCTTTAATTATCTTGATTAATGAGTAATCGGGTAGTTAAGGATAAAAAAGTAATATCATAATATTAAAAAAATGACACCAAAATGGGTCCTAATGTACTTGTTGTCTCATGTACGACCATGGGATGCCTTTTTCCAAATGTGGGGACCCCATGGAATCACTTTTGTGGGAAAGTGACTTTTTATCTAATTATTTTTAAAGAAAGTAAATAAAACAAAGAATGTATCACCTGAGTAAAACATTTTTAGTTTGGTCTACATAGATGATATTATGGATTATAAATATTCATTGTAAATATAAAAATATTTCCTACATCATAATATTTTTTTCATAATTTCTAAACATTAAATAAATTGAATTTTTCATGACATCATGATGATGCAACGATTACCTCATTAATAAAGGATTTAAATAAAATGAAACTATAATGTTAAAAATATAACTTACACTTGTCAAAAACCTATTGGATGGGTATATTTCGAATCCTTATCACCCTATCCTCACATTATATCAATGTGGGACCTTTTAAATCCGAAACTCATTTTAAAATAAAGTAACATTTCTTTACTTTCCAAGAGTGCCCCTCCTCTCCTTTTATAAAAGACCCCACCTATACCACCTTACCCACACCTCTCAAGCCTTTGGATCAGCCAAAACCTACTCATTTTGTCTCTCCACATCCCTCTCTTACTCCTATAAGCCTCACTTTCGGCAGGAATCTTTACAAGGAAGCCTTTGAGCTCAAATCAAAAAGAGTTACCTGATTTAAATATAGTGTCTTCTCTTGTGTTCTTATGTTTTATTTTGCTTCTACAACCCCCTAAAATCTTTTTATTCATTTATTTTGTAACAACTCCAATATCGTCCATATACTAGGATGTTGTTATAAGAAGGATTCGAGCTACACTTACACACACCTACATCTAATGGTTAAAGAACATACTGTTTCCGTGGATGGCGAATTTCTGCCTCACGAAACGATGATTGTTCAATATTCTTTTAACAACTTCAAAGGTGGACATTAAGATGAAACTATATTTATATATGATATATAATATGTTTATGTTTTACTTACGATTCTGTATTTTTCATTTATTTCATACCTTTATGGTTTCCATTATGGGTAAACACGATATCTTCATTTTAGGAAGTTTGGACTACCGCCCCCTCGAAGTGATTTGATTCGTTAATGCCATATGTGGGACGTATAGTGGATGTAATTAATGATATTATATATGATATTATACTGGAATTATAATATACCTTTATATCATTATGATTCCATTCCATAAAATACGAAATAGAAATGAAAGTAGCGTTCATGCGTACGTACGGCTTACCGTCTCCATGAACGGTGCATTTCATTTCTTACCTCTAAAAGTTATGTAATATTATAAATGCATGTATATACTGGATATATATGATATATATGATATCTACATAATGAGTATAACTCTGGATATAATGGATACATGAACAACTTGTAATTATAAACTGTTTATTTTTTACTCAAGTACCAATGATCATTAAAACGACCGCTATTAACTTAAATAATTACATAGTGTTCATGACATGGTAATAAGTGATATAAAAGTAATAATGAACTTGAAAAAGGTTCTTAAGCAAGTAGAAATTAACTCATGTTTATTATTCAGGAGGTTAAAGAACGATCAAGTCAAGTCGTACCCGAGGTATGGGACTTCGTCTCAATCTCCTTTCATTGAGGCAAATTTTTTTTATACACAACCTTATTTTATACGGTGTATAAACCCCTTTGAATTTTACGATTATCCAAAAGGAATCTTCTTTATATGAAGAGTTTTACTAAATGAAAAAAGGGAATGTTTTTGTCGTACGTATGCGGCGACAATGACTTCTACGCCGCCATGACCATTATTTGAGTTTCAGCTTCCTCTTCAAGCCATACATTTTTTTTAAAATGAAAAATAAATACCATGTTTTACCTTTCTTTTATTTTGGTATTGAAAATGGTTTTCATAATGTTTTTTATATCAATGTGTTGTATTGATATATTGTGATTGAAATGCGGAAATGTTATGTTTCCTTTATGCATGTATTATGTGGTATGATTATGTTATGGTTCTTGGGAGTTATTATAAAGACGGGTGGTTCCGTGATAAACTAAGCGAGGGTGAGCCCGATATAGCTCTTCAATGCATTGTGTAACGGGAAGAAGTTAAACGTTACAGTTTCTCCGAAGAGATTTAGGGAATATACTGTGATGGGTATTCCAAACGTAACCAAGGGGGTTACTCCCTATGCAAGAATGTTATGAATTCCTCAAGTTACCTTTATGTCTTATGATTTCTATGATTTATTCATGATTTGATGAGGTATTTTAAAGTGCTTATGTTTTATTAGTAGAGTATGATTTCATTTATTCTTGTTTATACATTTACTCATGTTTCCTTTCCATATTTTTATATCCCTTACTGAGATTTTTATGCTCATCCCAAGTTTTTGAAATGTTTTTCACAGGTCAAGGGAAGGGTACATGATATGATGATAGTGTCAAGGAAATGTCAAGAAAGAATCCATGTTTTATTTTAAAAATGTTTCCATTAATGGAAAAAAATGAATACTATCTTTTATTGTAACCAATTTGATTAAATGTGGGATGTAATTCATGTTTTATGATCTAATTCTCTAAAACTCTAAACCTGAAAAGATCCTCAATGTGTAATCTTGTAATAACTCAAGATTAAGTATGGTTTAAGGCTGAGGCCTTATAGTTGGTATCAGAGGGAGGTTTAGATAACTTTAGGAGTTAGAATTCTATTAAATGATTATCCAAAAATATTTTTTATGGTCAAATTTAAATGATATAGAATTTGAAGATTACCATGTTGCTTCATCTAGGACATGTTTGTTCAGAATGGTTTTCTGCATAGGAAATAGTGAAGCAGTGCTAGGAAGGCATACAAAAGGAAATAAACTTCCGAATCAGTATCCTGAGATGGTCGGAATTGGAACTGAATAGTTTGTTGCAGTAATGGCCCAGTTGACTCAAGCGATAAATGGCGGTGGTATCCATGCACGAGATCAGCTAGATCAACCACATAGGAACATGTCAGTGGTGGAAAATTTCATGAGGCAACATCCCCCATAATTCAGAGGATCATCTGACCCTCCACTAGCTGAAGGTTGGATTAAATAACTGGAGAAGATTTTTGATGTCATGGGGTGTTCAGACAATCAAAAGGTTAGTCTTGATATTTACCGTTTGGAGGGTGAAGCAGATCAGTGGTGGTTGATGGTTAAAAATATCAGGGACACTGATGAGATTGTTTCTCTCAACTGGGATGAATTCAAAGGTATGTTTCTTGAGAAGTATTTTACTAAGGCTGTTCAACTTAGGATGGAAAAACAATTCTTGGAATTGAGGCAAGAGGAAGACTCAGTGGCTGCCTATGAAGAGAGGTTCACTCGATTGGAAAGGTATGCTGTAAATTTTATCCAAGACCTTGATAGTAAAATCAATCGTTTTTACTCAGGATTAAAGCCAAAATGTCGAAGTTCATTGGCTTCTCGTGAGTTTAAAAGTTATGAAAAGCTTGTTCGATGTGCTGAGAAGGTGTAAATGGAGTTTTCCGATAATCAAGTGTTCTATAACAACCAGCACAAGAAGAGACCGAGGTGGCAGGAGAAAGAAAAGAATTCTTCAAAAAGGTCTGACGGTAAGAAAACTAAGTTTCCAGTTTGTGATAAATGTGGTAAAAGGCATGCTGGGGAATGTCTTCTAAATTCTGGAATGTACTACCGATGTGGTAAGATGGGACATAAGGATGGTGATTTCACTGAAAAAGATCAAGGTGATGGTAAGTAGAAATTTGATTTACAGTTAGTGAAATGTTTTAAGTGCAATGAGATGGGTCACTATGCAATTGAGTGTCCGACAAAGAGCTCGAGTGATGGGAAGCAGTTAGACTACATGTAGAAAGGGGTGCTGAAATCCTTTGAAACTACTTCAGCAGATGTCGGGCCATCAAATGAAGTTGTATCAGGTAATTTGTTTGTTTTTCAGATTATTCCAGTGCGTTGTTTGATTCGGGGTCTACACATTCTTTCATCTCTGAAAACTTTTCTAGTAAAATGGGACTACCATCTCAAGAAATGACTCCTGAAAATTTGGTAAAAACACCTAGGGGAAATGTTGAGGAAAAAAGAATTTATAAGAATCTTTCTATCCTTATCCGTGGAAAGAACCTACTTGCAAACCTTATTGTTTTACCTCTGGTAGAGTTTGATGTAATCCTGGGTATGTATTGGATCTCTATTTACCATGCTAATATTGATTGTAGAGCTAAAGAAGTTTCTTTTCAGAAAGACTTTCAGTTTGTGTACAAGAATGAACCCTTACTGTTTATAACATATCAAGAGGCTGAGAAACTTGTAAAATATGGAAATGAATGTTACCTTGCACATATTGTTGAAAACAAGGGAACTGTTCAGATTAATGATGTGACAGTGGTAAATGAGTATCCTGATGTTTTTCCTGATGAGTTTCTTGGAATAATACTAGATCAGGAAGTTGAGTTTATTTTAGACTTAGTTCCTGATGCTAAGCCAATTTCAAAACCCCCTTATCGAATGGCTCAAAGTTAACTTTTAGAGTTGAAGGATAAATTGCAAGATTTATTAGAGAAATGTTTCATTTGACCTAGCACATCACCATGGGGTGCTCCTATTTTATTTGTTAAAAAGAAAGATGGTTCAATGAGACTTTTCATTGATTATAGAGCCTTGAATAACATCACTGTTAAGAACAAATATCCTTTGCCTCATATCGGTGATTTGTTTGATCAGCTCCAGGGAGCTCAGTATTTTTCAAAGATTGACCTGAGATCAGTGTACCATCAGCTGAAGGTAAAGGAAGCAGATATTCTGAAGACTGTGTTTCCTACAAGATATGGCCATTATGAATTTGTAGTAATGCCTATTGGGATAACCAATTGACCTGCTGTATTCATGGAGTTAATGAATAGAATTTTCCATGAGTTCTTGGATAAGTTTGTGGTTGTTTTAATTGATGATATTTTGGTGTTTTCTAAAAGTAAAGAGGAGAATGAAATACATTTAAGGGTTCTTTTTCAAACCTTAAAAGAAAAGAAATTGTATGGGAAATTCAGCAAGTGTGAGTTTTGGTTGCAACAAATTTCTTTCCGTGGTCATATTGTTTCTAAAGATGGGATAACTGTGGATCCTGTAAAAACAAAAGTTGTGGATGAATGGCCAAGACCCACAAATGTAACTGAGATTCGTAGCTTCCTTGGTTTAGCAGGCTATTACCGAAGGGTTGTTAGAAATTTTTCACGGTTGTCTAGTCCAATGACTAAGCTAACTTGGAAGGGTGTTAAGTTTATCTAGAAAAAATAATATGATGATTGTTTTCAGGAATTGAAAAGAATATTGGTGAATGCTTAAATTTTGGAACTACTTTCAGGAATGGTGAGTTTGTTATCTACAGTGATGCTTTATTGAAAGGACTTGGTTGTGTCCTAATGAAAAATGATCAGGTAATTGCTTATGATTCACGCCAGTTGAAAACTCATGAGGTAAATTACCCGACATGATTTGGATTAGCTGATGTAGTTTTCACTTTAAAAATTTGGAAGCATAATTTGTATGGAGTAAAGTGTGAAATACATACCGATCACAAAAGTTTAAAGTATATATTCACTCAGAAAGAATTGAACATGAGAAAGAGAAGATGGCTAGAATAAATCAAGGATTATGATTGTACAATTCATTACCATCCGGGGAAAACAAATAATGTGGCTGATGCTTTGAGTCGAAAAAGTAATTCTTTATTAACGATGTTGCGTTTGGAACGTGATCCTTTGGTTAAGGATTTGATGAAATTTGGCATAAAAGTTTTTGGTGTAGGATGTTCTTCTGTTTTGTTTCAGGTATTAGTGAAATATTCTCTATCAGATAGAATCAAGAAAGCACAGAAGCAAGACAGTGAGTTGCAGAAAAAGGTAGAGCTAGTTCAGAAGGGTAAGTTTCTTGAATTCAATATTTATAATGATTTTGTTTTGAGATTTGGGAAGAGATTGTGTGTGCCTTGTGACTCACAGTTGAAGAGAGAGTTGTTATATGAAGCTCATAGTTCTCCATTTTCAGTTCATCCAGGCAGTACTAAGATGTATAGAGATATTCGGGAGTATTACTGGTGGGAAGGATTGAAAAGGGATATTGTTGATTTTACAGTAAAGTGTTTGACTTGTCAATAGGTTAAAGTAGAGCGGCAGTTACCAAAAGGGATGCTTCAGCCTTTACCAGTGCCAGAGTGGAAATGGGAAAATATATCCATGGACTTCGTTGTGGGATTGCCGAAGACACCTCGAGGTAATAATGCAATCTGGGTTATTGTTGATCGCTTGACTAAATCTGCTCATTTCCTTGCTATATGAGATTCTTTTTCCTTAGATCAACTTTCCCATTTGTATCTTAAAGAGATAGTAAGGTTACATGGATTTCCTCCCTCCATTGTATCTGACCGTGATCCTAGGTTCACTTCTAACTTTTGGAAAGGCATTCAGAAGTCGTTGGGTACTGAATTAAATTTTAGTACATCTTTTCATCCTCAGTCAGATGGGAAGTCAGAACGATCAATTCAGACTTTGGAGGATATGCTATGTGCTTGTTCGATGGATTATCAGGGAAGTTGGGACAAACATCTTTCTTTGGTTGAATTTTCATATAATAACAGTTTCCATTCCAGTATCCAGATGGCACCATTTGAGGTGTTATATGGGAAGCGGTGTTGAACTCCAGCTTTCTGGGATGAAGTGGGTGAAAGGAAGCTGGTGGGACCAGAATTGGTAGAAGAGATGGCAGAAAAAGTTCAGTTGATATAGAAACACATGATAATAGCTCAGAGAAGGCAGAAAAGTTATGCGGATAACCGGAGGAAGGATCTATCTTTCGAGGTAGGAGATCATGTCTTTCTCAAAGTTTCACCGTGGAAAAGTGTGATGTGATTTGGTAAGAAAGGAAAGCTGAGTCGAAGGATCATTGGACCATATGAAATTCTGGTGAAATTTGGATTAGTTTCATACCGAGTGGCTTTACCTCCAAGTTTATCTTAGGTACACAATGTTTTTCATGTTTCAATGTTAAGGAAGTACATGCCAGATCCATCTCATGTTTTGAGTCTAGAGGTAGTTCAGCTGGAAGAGAACCTATCTTATGAGGAACAACCAGTCCAGATTATTGACCACAAGGAGCAAGTGTTACGAAATAAGGTTATTCATCAGGTAAATGTTTTGTGGAAAAACCACATGATTGAAGGGGCAACATGGGAATCTGAAAATGCAATGAGGGCTAAATACCCCCACTTATTCAATAAGTAAATAAATTGCGGGGACACAATTTTATAAAGGGGGGAAGGATGTAACATCCGAAGTAAGTAATGAATAATATATATTTTTATCTATGTCTTTTAATGAATTAGACAGTGTTTTAGAGGCTTAAAATGAGAATAAATCCAATCTAAAGCATGGAATACACTAATATTTTTAAAAGATTGTTTTACTGCCTTTTGATGGAAAACCATTTTTAAATCAAAATTTTGACAATTTTATAAGCTATATTTGTCAAAATAAACACATTCTTTATGATTGGGACATTGAAAATTACATTGGATAAATTTTTGGTATTTTTCTGACAATGTTCATTTTTTAAAATGAATAGTGAAAAATACTGCATTTTACATCAAAACTGCTTTTGAATATAATTTAATTATATGGTTAGATTATCTTTTTAATTGGTCTTAAAGCGTAATTTGAATATATTTTTTTACCATTTAATCCAATGGTGGTCATTAGGATTAATTTCACTTTGTGATTGGGCATAAACTAATGCCAAACTTTTTATAGATATTGTTTAAAAAAAAACTCGCTATTTGTTTTGACAACGGGAATTATTTTTAAATAAATTATTGCAATTTCTGTGTTTTGAATTTGTTAAAATGGATTACATATTTTTAATCATAAGGTCCAAATTATTTATTCAAGAATCTTTTGTTTTTGGACATTATGAATAGTAACGACGGTAATTATCTTTAATTATCTTGATTAATGTGTAATCGGGTAGTTAAGGATAATAAAGTAATATCATAATAATAAAAAAATGACACAAACATGTGTCCTAATGCTACTGGTTGTCTCATGGCCGACCATGTAATTCCATGTGCCAAACTTGGGGACCCCATGGAATCACTTTTGTGGGAAATTGACTTTTTATCTTTTCATTTTTAAAGAAAGTAAATATAACAATGAATGTATCACCTGAGTAATTTTTTTTAATTTTTTCTAAATAGATGATATTATGGACTATAACTATTCATTGGAAAGATAAAAGTATTTTTTATTTCATAGTAGTTTTTTCATAATTTTTAGACATTAAATAAATTAAATTATTTATGACATCATGATGATGCAACAATTACCTCATTAATAAGGGATTTAAATAAAATGAAAAGATAATGTTAAAACTATAACTTACACTTGTCAAAAACCTATTGGATGGGTATATTTAGAATCCTTATCACCTTATCCTCGAATTATATCAATGTGGGACCTTTTAAATACGAAAATCATTTTAAAATAAAGTAACATTTTTTTACTTTCCAAGAGTGCCCCTCCTCTCCTCTTATAAAAGGCCCCCACCTCTACCACCTTACCCACACCTCTCATGCCTTTGGATCGGCCAAACCCTGCTCATTTTGTCTCTCCACATCCCTCTATTACTCCTAGAATCCTTACTTTTGGCAGAAATCTTCCCAAGGAAGCCTTTGAGCTAAAATCAAAAAGAGTTACCTAATTTAAAGGTAGTGTCTTCTCTTGTGTTCTTATGTTTTATTTTGCTTCTCCAACCCCCAAAACTCTTTTATTTATTTCTTTTGTAAAAAATCCAGTATCTTCAATATACTAGTATGTTTTTATAAGAAGGATTCGATCTATACTTACACACACCTACATATAATGGTTAAAGAACATACTGTTTCCGTGGATGGCGAATTTCTGCCTCACGAAACGATGATTGTTCAATATTATTTTAACACCTTAAAAGGTGGAAATTAAGATGAAACTATATTTATATATGATATATAATATGTTTATGTTTTACTTATGCTTATGTATTTTTCATTTATGGCATACCTTTATGGTTTCCATTGTGGGTAAACACGATATCTTTATTTTAGAAAGTGCGGACTACCGCCCCCTCAAAGTGATTTTATTTGTTAATGCCATATGTGTAATGTATAAAGGATTTAATTAATGATATTATATATGATATTATACTAGAATTATAATATACCTTTATATCATTGTGATTCCATTCTATAAAATACAAAATAGAAATGAAAGTAGCGTTCATGCGTACGTACGGCTTACCGTCTCCATGAACGGTTCATTTCATTTCTTACCTCTAAACATTGTGTAATATTATAAATGCATGTATATAATGGATATATATGATATATATGATATCTACATCATGAGTATAACTCTGGATATAATGTATACATGAACAACTTGTAATTATAAAGAGTTTATTTTTGACTCAAGTACCAATGATCGTTAAAACGACCGGTATTAACTTAAATAATTACATAGTCTTCATGACATGGTAATAAGTGATATAAAAGGAATAATGAACTTGAAAAAGGTTCTTAAGAAATTATAAATTAAATCAAGTTTATTATTCAGGAGGTTAAATAATGATCGAGTCAAGTCGGACCTGAGGTATGGGACTTCATCTCAATCTCCTTTCATTGAGGCATATTTTGTTTTATACACAACCTTCTTTTATACGGTGTATAAACCCCTTTGAATTTTACGTTTATCCAAAATGAATCTTTTTTTATACGAAGAGTTTTACTATATGACAAAAGGGAATTTTTTTGTTGTACGTATGCGGCGACAACGACTTCTCCGCCGCTGTGACTATTATTTGAGTTTTGGCTTCCTCTACAAGCCATACCATTTTTTTAAAATGAAAAATAAATACCATGTTTTACTTTTCTTTTATTTTGTTATTGAAAATGGTTTTCATAATGTTTTTTTATAACAATGTGTTGTTTTGATATCTTGTGATTGAAATGTGGAAATGTTATATTTCCTTTATGTATGTATTATGTGGTACGATTAGGTTATGGTTGTTGGGAATTATTATGAAGAAGGGTGGTTCCGTGATAAACTGAGGGCGGGTGAGCCCGATATAGCGCTCCAATGCATTGGGTAACGCGAAGGAGTTAAACGTTAAGGTTTCTCTGAAGAGATTTAGGGAATATACTGTGATGGGTATTCCAAACGTAACCAAGAGGGTTACTCCCTATGCAAGAATGTTATGAATGCCTCAAGTTACCTTTATGTATTATGATTTTTATGATTTATTCATGATTTGATGAGGTATGTTAAAGTGCTTATGTTTTATGAGTAGAGTATGATTTTATTGATTCTTGTGTATACATTTACTCATGTTTCCTTTCCATATTTTTATATCACTTACTGAGATTTTTATGCTCATCCCAAGTTTTTGAAATGTTTTTCACAGGTCAAGGTAAGGGTACATGATATGATGATAGTGTCAAGGAAGTGTCAAGAAAGAATCCATGTTTTATTTTAAATATGTTTCCATTGATGGAGAAAAATGAATACTATATTTTATTGTAACCAATTTGTTTAAATGTGGGATGTAATGCATGTTTTATGATCTAATTATCTAGAACTCTACACCTGAAAAGATCCTCAATGTGTAATCTTGTAATAACTCAAGATTAAGTAAGGTTTAAGGCTGGGGCTTTATTACAGAAGTCAAGCCCTCGGGCACGAAACGTTTCCCTTCGGCGGAATATCTATAGCCCTTGGGCTTAACAGTGCAGTGCCCACAAGCTAATCACAACAACACCCTCAAGCTAAACAGGTAACCGGGCCATGCCCAACACATCAAAATTCAGTAAACAAGAAATTCCTCTCAAGGAAATTCTATAATTACTACATGTAAGACATACCCTCGGGTATCCAAGCCAAACGGATAAATAGTGAAACGCACCACCGGGGTGGTTCCGGATCCAAGAAACGATCCCAACCAACATTTTATTATCACAATTTAATCAACTATGCAATTCTAGGAATTAAATATAGCAACAGACTCAGCCACAGGACACCCCAACATGGGTTCAGGGCACGAAAATGCACAAAAAGGCACGAAATTTGGAAATTTACACCAAGCCACCTACCTTATACGCCAACAAACGTTATAACCGAACGCTGAATCTAGAAACGCCTAAGAACGGCGTAGATCTGAAGAAGAACAAAACCAATTCAAACGTAAATAACTTCCCCTCGGGAAATAATTGGTAAGAACGATACCAGGAGAGGAGAAGGCTTAACTGTGCGGTTCCAACGAGATCGTCCGAAGCTGAATCGGACTCCAGACGAACACCCGACGGATCTTCAAAGTTCCGGCCTCCTGTATTGGCTCCAAATCGGCTCAAGTGTCTCCTCTACCAAATGAGGAGGCTACTGCCTGTTTTAAGCCAAAAAAACAAAGTACACGGCGTGTACTTCTGAGTACACGACATGTACTTATTTTATTTAACTATTCCTCTAGCGGCACCGCCACACTGTTCAACCGTCGACATGAGTACACGACATGTACCCCCAAGTACACGGCGTGCACTGTCGCCCTGCTGGTGGCTGCTCCAATGCCTTACTGTTTAGGCCTGCTGACTGACTACACGACGTGTAAGGTACCACTACACAGCGTGTAGTCGGTTCCTACACCCTTCATCTCCGGCATGGCTACACGCTCCTTGTACCCATCCTACACGACCAAAAGTACACGGCGTGTGGAAAAGTACACGACGTGTAGTTCCAAAATTTAGTATTTTTCCCCATTTCCCATATTTTCTCAAAAACACTTAAGGAAAAGGAAATAGAAGAAGCCGGTACCTCAAAAATAAGAACCGGGTTCTTACTTTGTTCATTTATATACATTTTCAAATTATTTTTTTACTTGCATATGTATTTTGATGACTGTGATACCTCTGGACTTGATGAGATGTTTTGTGTATAATTTGAAATTCATAACATATGTGATATTTTATTTCATATATAGTGAAAAAAAGGTTGATTCAATTTGGACTATTAACTCATAGTTTTTATATGGTATTGGTCACAATATCATTGTAATATCCCTATTATAAGGATTTTTATAGAATATTTTGGACTATCACTTTAAGGGACATGTGTTAAAATGACCAGTAATTTTCCTTCCAATATAGTGCTAAAGTAGTTAGATTCATTCATTGAGGATATAAAATTTGTCTTACATATATGATAAATTATTTTTATATAAATACCATTTTTAATTTCATGGAATTAAGTTGTATTCATTATATACCAATGTTACGGTTTGTCGATGGCATCATACTGAGTATTGTACTCAAACATTACTCCAAAATTTTTGTGGGATTATATATTTCATTAATAATAATCTGATTAATGGTATTGGACCTATGGTGTATGGTTCAGAATAGTTTTATGGGATAATGAGGATGTTGTATAGACATTAGGATGAATGTTACAACATTTATTTGTTATCATACAAAAAAATGAATCCTTCCATTTAGTATTGATTTATTTACTAGAAATATAGTATTGATATTATAGGAACTAGTTATACCTATACTTTCTGTTATGTTAATTTTTATTTAATTATTTATTATGTGTTAATTTTATTTGTTATCATTTCATTTTTCATAATCGTACATTTACATGGTACAAAGGGAAAAGTATCCACATGCTAATTTATAGGCCCCCAAAACCAGTCAAATCCTCTTACGTATAGAGAGGTGCACATGTGGTATTATGGAACCTCATATCTGACTCAGTGGTTTAGGTTGGGGTGTTATAAAAATAATAAACATAAATATTATATCATACTCTTTAGAATAAATATTTTTTCAAGAAAATTAATTTTTCAATTTTTTATTTCTTTCTTATATCAAGGTGTTTTATTGAATGTGATGGTGTTTTTGAATCATTACATTTTAATATTCACATAATAATATAACTTCTACTAAAATGAAAAATATTCCCCAAAAAATAATGTTTATATTTTACTTTTAATAAATTACCATATTATTAATATTAGATTACAAGTGATATATAGAATCATTTTCTAAGATTGTATAATGTTGAAATTCAAATTCAAATTTTTTTTCTACAAATATAATGAGTCAATGCCCCATTGTGAACAAAAAGTATTTAGTTAATAACTAAATTTTTATGTCAGCATATATCCTAGTCGAAAAACCCCATAATACCACATCATATGATCTATGTGTAAGATAATAATGGTTGGCAGTGTCGGGTCTTGTTTGGCTAGCATGGATCACATAGGGATTTCATGATTCTTAATTTTATTATAAATACATTTTTGTTCATCTAATACTAATTGAATTTTATCAGAGGATTAATCTTGTAATATATATTGTGACACTACCTCCTTTCTAATAACTATAAAATGATATTCATAAAAAGGATACATTCAACTTCATTCCATTGTTTATCCCTTTTATATAAATTTCATGATTCAATTATCTCTATTTATACCTTCCAATTTAGTGGTTATGTTATAATAGTATAATTTATTTCTTTAAAGTGTCATGAATTTATTTTTTTTGGTGTTGATTATGAGTGATTAAATTAAAGAAATGTATTTAATGAAAAAATATAATACAATCTCAGGTTTATACATTACACCCCTTAAATAAATCATGACATCATAATTTTAATTTCTATCACCGATGATAATATATGACTATATTAAAAATATAGTCATTAATCGATATACAATTTATAATGACAAATCAATCCCATCACTTCAGTAAGACTAGAAGTTCCATAAAATTATTGATCATAATGACCCATGTAATAGAAATAATCTCAATAAAGAGTTTATTTTTATCTTTTTATTGATAGTTAATCATACATTGGAATAGGAAATGTAATGGGACTTACATTTTCTCAAAATTGATATTGGATATGTGTAAAGGGAGGTAGTAAATGCTAAATAATCATATCATATTTGGATAAAGGAAGAATAA
The DNA here is from genome assembly GCA_963277665.1 of Viscum album. Lineage (NCBI taxonomy): Eukaryota > Viridiplantae > Streptophyta > Magnoliopsida > Santalales > Viscaceae > Viscum > Viscum album. The sequence continues at coordinate 597,087,144 of OY728135.1, read as the reverse complement.
TAATAATTTCTTGATGTGTATTACTAAAAACATAAACTTTCTACACATTAATTATAAAATTATATATTTCATTCGATAAATCTTCATTAAATCATTGGGGTGGCGATTTTATGATTTTATAAAACTTATATGATATAATGGAGTTTCTAGATGTAGAATCTAATAATACATCATTAAATATTATTGTAAATTTATTTGTACCTGAATTATCATGATATTATTCTCATGTAGTCATCCCATAAGATTATCATTATTCCCTTAGTCATGTAGATTTTTGATGTGCTGATCCTCATTAGCCCATAGAATAGGGAATTTATTTCCCTAATTCCAATATTCATTACATTTGATATGTTTGTAGTTTTTTGTTCAATTTTTAGGACCTTAACCTCCATAATTTCATTTTACATTCCATTTATATTTTTATGACAATAAGGATCTTGGTGACTAGCCACCCATAGCTGAAACCACTTCATATAAATAGAAAATAATATCACATGATATTAACACTATCTTTTTGTGTGCAGGTGACTGAACATTCATTACCCCATGATATTTTTCATTTGAGTTACCTTGAAACTCTATTTTCTATTTCTGTCATCTAAATCTAGGGGACTAATGAGAGTATATGGTTTTTATTTCTACCATTACGCACACATAGAACAATTTTTTCATTTATACTAAAGTATCTAATGTCGAATTCTAAACAACTAAATATCATTAAGACAATAAATAATATATTGACCGTAATATTCAATTTAATAAAAATATGGTAGGAGTAACATTCATGCCATATGAATTTAGTTCCATAAGTTCCTATAGATTTATCCCCCTTTTTCATTACCTTTATGAATTTTCAATCCATCTTATTATGTATATTTTGAGGAAACTATTTAGGGAAGAATATTTGCTTCTGCTCCTCTCACTATATAGAGTCAATATTTTCCTTTTCTATCATATTATTAATAAGGTTCAAGAATTTTTATTAATTCCTTTAAATCGATATGTGGATAAAACAACATTCCCAATAGCTGAGCACTTAAAAACATAATATACTTTCCCTATTTGGTTAATCATTTCCTAAAACATTAGTGAGTTAGAAGACTAATAAATGGATATTGGATGTTATATTTTAAAGGATATTGTAGAAATAGTTTTCTTCATTTATTTTATTTGGGTCTACAAATGGATTAAATTATTATATAGTACATGATAAATCTAATAACTAATTGGTACATAGTTTTTTACCCCAACTCCCTTCGCATTTGGTTGAATTTTTGTAAAATCTCTTAATTTTCCATCACACCCAATGAAAATGTTATTTTGAATAATTATTACTATTTACTACAAAATATAGGGTTGAGAATAAATTTAAAATGTAAAAAATTATCATATAATAGATAACTCATAAAAAATGTTTATACACTGAAATATTAACTTATTTGATAACATCTAGTATATCCATTGTTATTTTATTTTCATTTTAATAAATAAAAATATTTAAATATATCATAATTTCTCATGAAGATATTGAAAATTAACAAAGTAATATGACCTAGGAGTGTAAAACCAGTTTCTGAGTTATGCATATTTATCATGTAACAGGTAAAGACCAAGTTAATACCCTAAAACAAATATCTTAGTTATTATCCCTAGGAGTATCTATGTCAGATCCTACATATACTTGTTTACAACTAGATATAGGCATTAATTATAATAATCCTAACACTCTATATATAACTATTTTTTGTATATTTCAAATTTTTAGGATTATCTGTAGTTCTTTTCATGTATGTTCATTCCTAAAAAAATCATTCAATTATTCCATTAAAATAGATAAAAAACCTTATAATAAAAAAATTGTTATTTCATAGACCTTCACTATCTGATTCATTGCTAAAACACGATATTTATTCATTTGTTGTGAAAAAATGGTAAGACTCAAGAAACACACACACAAACAAAGATATATATATATATATATATATTCAATAATACAAATATTACTTCAAAAACGTTGTTTCACAATCCAAGAATTGTAATGGTTTAGTTTCGTTGGATATTAACATTATAATAATGTTATTTCACATATTTATTTATCATTTATCTATAATTTCACCATAAAAATATTCCTTTAAATATCTATTATGTTATACTCATCGTCATAACCAAAGAGAGGGACACCATAAAAAAGTAAGGAGATCATATTATCATTAAGGAAAAAACATAGTAATATGTCACCAATGGTTAGATCATAAGCATATGGGAAACATGATCAATGGATAACAAAAATAAAAAATGATAATGGATTCATTAGGATTATTTATAATTAATGAATAAATGCCAATAAATCTCAATTTCCATTCATATATCACAAAATGATATTTCATAACTAAAATGAAATTAGAATTTTCCATATAACATTACATAGGAATATAACATTGAAATATGGCATAAATTTAACAATAATAAAATAATAAATTGTTTGAAAAAACTTTGTTCCCCATGAATTATATCGTGACCCTAACAATTTTTATAAACATTATGTTGTGACTAAAATAAAATTCCCAAAACCTATCTAGAAAATAAATAATAATTTTTAGGATTTATATTTTGAAAAAATGATAGATTTTCAAACATTATATCATTATATCGCGAGACAAAACTTTTTATCCAATGCATTGGTGTAATGTCTGAAACAAAATTCACTCAGAAGTAATTGAATCTGATCGGACATATGGACTCAATCTCACCTCCTCATATGCTAGAGGCTACTGAAAATGATGCTTTGGTTGGAAGAATATACCCTAATGTCAGAGTGGAGTACAATGGTAGATAACAAACAACAATATAAGAAATATAGTTCAGAAAAATAAGAATAAAATCCAAAAAAATTATAATTATTATGGCTAAATCAACACTAAAATTATCCATACTTATTAATATATAAATAATAATTTAATTTTCATATTCTATACAAATCCTGGGAAACAATGTAAATAGAGAAACCACAATATACTATAGTCTATAAAAAACAATTAAAAATAATAATGATTCTACCTCTAATTTCATTATGAGTGGAAAAACAACCCTGTGTTCGTGTACTCTATCATAGTATAAAAAACTAGGATTTTATAGATAGACAATTTCCCATGATCCAAACAGTATCCATGAAGCCTATCTAGGTACATAAAGTTTTTATGAATAGTTTCTATGATATATATAGTATTCCAACACCAATGATATCTAGTAATAAGTAGTTAATGAATATAAAACGAGAAGAATCAATGTTATATAAATAATGGTGATAAATAAATAAACAATGTTGTTATGTGATTATTGTGGAACGCCCATCCAATATACATAATTTAACCTATGTCATGAATTACCATAACCAATTATCATTTTAAATTTATATTAATTAGTCTAGGACTTATAGTATACCACCAATGGGTCCATATATGGTCATAGTTATATAAGGTTCCATAATTCTCATGGAATTTAAAACATAATTTGGATGTTAAACTAAGTTGAAAAGTGTGTAAAACATATTCGTAATCCATGTTTGTTTTTTGAAATGGAATATAATTAATTTAATTTAATTTCTTCAAAACACCATCCCTGGAATTACACATAGATAACCCATGTATCTATCTAGGTATATTATAAAACCCATCACTGTAGTAGTATTTTTGGGGAAATCAACATGGGAACCAAGTAATCATAGAAGTTATAGTATAAAGGCAATGTCATATGATCTATTCTGAGGAATTCCACATTGGGAACCTAAAATCACTCATGGTGTAGGTAAATTTTATTTTCCTATATGACCATCCCATTTATTCCTTGTTGGGAACCAAGTATTTCTCATGGAATATTATAGAATTCATCCACCGAGTGAGCCAATGAAGAATATTCTATATAAAAATCTATTTTTCACACCTTACAAGATATAATCCATTTAAAATTCAATTTATTTACTATTTATGATTATATCATCCAAGATGATCTGAGTGAGAACCCTGTTAACACCCTTAGAGTGACATTGTGGGTGGTCATGGGTTTTTGGTAAACCAATACCATCTAACAATTCTCTTAAATAAAACTGGTCATTTAGCTTAGAATGATAAATTTAGATATAAGTAAGAAGAAAAAAGGGACTAGGAGTATGGGCATAAAAATCTACCATATTTAAATTCAAATTTAATTTTATTATTAATGGCCAACACAACACACCTTAATTTATGGTTTGATTTCATTTTAAGGAATATAGATCTTATGCATTTAATATAGTCACACCAAAAATGGGGACCAAGTATTCACAAAAACTGAAAATGATAGGTTTAGGGGGATATAAGTAACATTATCATGGTGATCCCACTAAATTTATTTAATTATAAATTTTTGATTCATCACACGTAATATCTGATGCATGGAAAATTGACGCAAAAATATAATCCTCAATACTTTAGATGAAAATAATAGGCCACCTACCTTAACTTTGTAGATGACACCTAATTTGATATCATCACTATATTTTTCCCTGAATATGATAAATCAGATAAACAAAAAAATACCCTAATAATATTTCATGTTAGCTTACATGGATTTAGTATTCCATACAGGGAGTTGAATGAAAAACATAAACTGGAGGATTAAAGAGCATACTGATATTTATCCTACATCATGAATGGAAACTGATTCTGATTCCATAAGGGGAGGATAGATCAAATCCTAAGTGGATAAGAATAATAGGGTTTCATGCTATCATACCACTTTGAAACCGAGTGAGGAAGAGAATTTTTAAGCAAAAAAGGAAAAATTTAATTCTCAATGGATTTTAATTTGGTGCATAGTTTGGATATATTGTTGGACAAGCCATGTGATAACCATATTCTACCACTATTTAATTGGAACAACTATCACATTTATATGAATATAGTTTCTCAAACCATGAAAAACCCATGTGTGTTTACTATTCGAAACTTCCACCCCTCACATGGTAAGGTGAACTGTTAAACAATTGTGCCCTAAATTTTCTCAACATTCTAAAAATTTATTATTTTTTCTTCATTTCTATATTTAACCTTTAAAATTGATAAAATCCCATAAATATCTTCATATGTTTCATGGGGATGATTAAAAAAATTATCCCTAATAATGCACCAACCATGCATCTCATGTTCTTTATAAAAAAACCAGAGATCTGGGCTCCGAACAAGCCTTAAATTCCACAAAACCCAACCTTAAATCCTTAATAACATTTATTATAGAGATATAGTATATTTTAAAACTAAATTATAGAATCATTACCTATTTAAATAGCTGTTATGTTATGGTCTCCCTTGAAAAAACAACACGTCCTCGAGTTTCCCTAGGGATGATTAATAGTAATCTTAGAATAATTCTTATCACTAAGCACATATGTCAGCAATACATTCCAATGTAAAATATTGTACACATCCAATAGTCTAATACATTTTAACCTAATGATATATCCTCACATAGAGTTAATTTCTTCTATGATCCACAATAATCACCTGATACTCCTCGAAAGAAGAATCAACATCAATCTAAACCTCATTGGGTTGAAGAAGACGACATGGATATATATAATATGACTAAATAAGTGATTCCTAGAATACATCATTCATGTACATGTATGATTAATATAACACTAACCATTAATATACCAACATGAATATCTCTAAAATCACATATGGTCCCATGAACATTGGTGTCCTCATCCCTTACTTCCAAATCTGTCGGTTACCTAATCAAGGTGAAACGTGCAAGAAGACTCGATCCAAGACCTTAATCATTATAGGTTGTTGACATTAATTAGTCAATGAAATCTTCCTAGAATGAGATATATCTATATGATTCCTAAATATATGTAGAAACTCCTAGGTTACATGAATGACATGAGGGCTGAATAACATTGTCTCTCTTACATATAGACAACACATGGGTGAACAACCTGACCTACCTTTTATGTCCTTATTATTTTCATTATATATGTTCTATTGGATTTTATTATTATAATAAATATCAAAGTTGTGTATGTTTTAATCTTAAGATCCTCCAAAATCAATGATACATGCCCAAATTATATAATATAACATCTATATAATATACCCCTATAGTTTTTCATTATGTTGCTTATAGGTTGTACGTAGATGTACCTATGAATCAATAGAAATTATTTATCCCCTAATAGAACCAAGATTTTTATCCAATATCCATATCTGATTCCACAATATGTGGAACTCCATGAAGGAATATTCCCTCCAAAACATATAGTACCCCTATCTCATCCTCTAAAGTGATCTCATAAATTAGAAAGAAGCATGATAAATTTTTCATTCTATCAATGATCACTCATACTACAATAGGGGAACAACGGGATATCAATCATCACATCACAAAATCCATGGTGACACCATCCATTTTAATCTTAATAATGGGAATGTGGTTTAAAATTTTCACTAGTCACTAGTGTTAAACCATTAAATGAATATTTTTGGAACACCAAGTTATAAAACCGACTATCATTCTTTTCATACAAGGACATTATTACAGTTATAATAGATCGTGGTAAATAATTTTAAAATAATTGTGTCCCACCTAATAATATAAATGATATTATGATGTTAAATACTCTCATATGTATATGAGTACCCAAACATGTACATGAATCCAAAAGGTATCATCCCTATAAATAACCTAACAAGTTGGTGGTTCCTTAACAAATATTATTCTTCACAGGACTAATCACTTAGGATAATAAATACACCTCATCATTAATTTTTCCAAAATTCAATATGACACAAATATAGAAGAAAATACATGTTTCCCATAATGGCCGACCACCTAATAGTGCATCAAATATATTAAGGGCATCAACTTTACTCAGTACTACACTCTTAAATAACCTATGTAAGAGTATTCCTTCTTAGATAATCTTCCAATACCTTACCCTTATCACAACATGTCCCAAAGGTGCCCATTCGGTGACTAACCCAAATCCCACCTCCAATATCCCAAGGCCTTGTAACTAGAACTAAGTAAGAATATTCCACAAATTAGAGGAATTTTCCTAAGTACCTATACAGACTCACATATCTCCATGGGAAAAATGATGAAATGTAAAAACGATAAGTAAACAATCATGAACTCTACTATGATACCAAAAATAGTGTAAAATAGTAGAACAATGGAAAGTAACCAAGGCCAAAATACTGTCCCACCCACACAAATTCTAGGAAAGTTAAAGTAAATGTTCTTGGAACTCATCAAAAAAATAGCTTCTTTAATGTTAGGTATGGGGACAATTGTTTGAAGACGCTGGAGTACACCTTGACTATTTGGCCTCTCTAATTCCTATCTAGTCCGGGTATACAAAGGTCTCATTCAATGTATCAATCATATTCACAAGAAATTTCATGTGAAGGAAAAACCCATGTATAGATGAATAAAATAAAACTCAGTAGAACACCTGCAAAAATGATGTACAATACCACAAAGGAGACATAACTAAGATGATATCGTCAGCTCAACATAAGAATATGTCAATAACACATATATCAAGAACATATTTATATAACCATAAAACATTCCATGATTCAAAGTTCTAATCCACTACCAATCATATGATTTTTCTCGTACCATTCTCAATCTTGGAGATCTCACTCCTCAAGTTACCTGATTTTAATCACATAGAATAGGTCTACCAAAAGTACCAAAGAGATCACAATTGTCTTTAAAATTTACATATTTTCCCTAAGACATACATTATCCCTAATACATGGAGTCTCTATAAGACACAAGGTTTTAGTAAGTTAGAGATTCTATATAAGCACAAAGTCTCGATACACATATAGGGGGTCAACCTCACCCAAGGATCATTGGGGTGACTCTTGGACCTACATGATACATCATCCTAGATAGTGGAGTAGTGACCACATAAATATTGTTCACAAAAAATCCACAAACCCTATCAATGGTAACATAAAGATATATGTGTACCCCCTGGACTCTCTGAGAGATACATGCTCCAACCCTCTGAGTCAATTGACGAAGCCAGGTTGAGACCACACACTTCTGGACACAGATCGTCTTCTCTGACGTGAATGAGATCCTGCTCAAAACCTCATAGAAATAGACAAATATAGCACTCCAATCCACCTTTTTACCAATATTAAATCCACCATGATATCATAAAAGGACTGTCTCATCGCAAGGGTCCCAATGCCACAAACGTCTCATAAACTAGACATGCGATGTGAATGTTACATGTATTTTCATATTAGTGGTCTGACTCGGGTCCAGTCTGGGTCTGATCTGACTAGTCAGACCCATCCTAGCTCACTATGCTTGACTCGCTGTGTAGTTGGGTCCAACCCACTTGGCCACTAGAGTATCCTGACTCCACCTGGTCTGCACCATGCTGCATGCCGACATGTTGTGCTGCACGCTCTTTTCTCTGACCACGTGTCGCTTGGCTCTACGAAATGCAACACCGCGTCCTTGTGGTCAGACCCCCATTCACCTAACTGCGGCCTTAAATCCACCATGGGATCCATGTGTCCCACATTCTATATATGTATCCTTATTCTCACAACATCACACAGTCTATGTTGGAGCCACCTTTTTCGGCCCACACCACTACCACAGATCCAACACAGCCACCCCCACCGTGTTCTTTCTCCATTGGTTACCCTACCAGCAGCAATGCCCCGCCTGCTCTCTGTTCTCCTAGACTGACACCCTAGACATGTTCCACTGCTCCCCAAGGTAGACCTAATTCACCATCGTGCACCTCTGTCCTAATATTTTTTCCATTCATTCGTTGTCGCACCTCCGTTGTGCCATTACGGGGTCGAATATTAGATCTAAGATCATTGCGCCACGAATCAGGTGTACATTGAGCAATCATTAGAATATTTTTTTAAAACATCAGGAGGATATGAATAACACACAAATAACATGATATATTGAGGGGATAGAAGAGAACACAGAACACCCCAATGAACAAACATTGTCTGTTATTCATTATGTCCTCCTTTCATTCCATATGAATGATAAAAAACCCATATAAAATTGTTAATAAAAACAATACCAATAATAAAACCTCATAATTATGTCCATCCTACAATAATGAGTGTTCTTCATATCAGACCGTTCGCTGTTTAATCTGCATTCTTCATTGATTTTCATTAAAGCGGAATATAATAATCAAAACAAAACAATACTACATATATTTGGTTCGATTGCTAACGAAGAACAATCATCGATTAATTTCCGTGGGAAATATCCTTCTAATCTGAGGTTCACCATTCTGAGTTCACCATTCCTTCGACATTCTTTGGAGAGAGCTCTATCTCCTTGCCTTAGACTATTTCCAAGGTTATGTCGTTACCCTATATTCCAGAATGTCTTCAATATTTAAATAAATCCAACGATGTGTCAAAAATAATATTAATTAAATTATTTTGATGACGTTTATGTACAAAAACTATCTTTCACATATAAACCATGTCGGCCGATGTTATTCACCGACTGAGGAAATAAACCCCTTACAAACTCATGGGTTGTCTATAATTTCTAATACATGTTATTGTTTATGAGTTATTATGATTTTAAAAATAAAATGATTTTATTTATGGGTACTCCCTTGGAAATAATTTATAAAATGGACCCATTCAAACCAATGGTAGGTCATTATAAAGTAAAGTCATTGTTCTGATTTCAATGGTGCCCCTATATTTCTATTCTAGACAGCCTATTAAATATTTTTTCACCATTATTGAAAATTAGAACATGTATGATACTAAAGATTAATCATTTTTAATTAATTGTTTCGAGCACACCAAGCCTCATAATTTCACATTGTCTCAACACCTGGTCTTAGAATTTTTCCAAATAATTTATACAAATAAAAATAATGAAATTTCAAGTAATTAAAACAAATATAAGGAATAAAATAACTCTCATTCACTAATTACTATATGAATTTAAATCATCAACACTATCAAATGTTCAAAACAAACAATATGAACATATATTTTCTGATTTTGTGGTCTGTGTATTCAATAAACTTCTTTCTTTACATGTAATGTCTCTAAAATGATTAGATTTTGCTAAAAAATACAATAATAGATTTTGTGTCGGGTAATTACTCTCGAGAGATCTTAACTAAATGTGCATATATGCTACGAATCACAATACATGCATCGTAATTAATCCTAGACTAATGACAGAAGCATCATAAAAAACTACATAACAAAAACTAGGATCCAGTATATTCAAGATAAATTCTGAATTCAACACACATTCAACTCATGAATGAAATTTTCATATGCATCATATTATAAAAAAATGACACCCATCTTGGTCAATCCTATGAGAGATGCTACAAGGTGAAGGAAATCCTAATTAAAACACATATAATAACTAGATATACCCAATAAACTATGTTTCTCAAGGACATTTTTGGGATTCTCTGATGGATATTTTACTCTAACCTTATCTAGTACAACTAATACTCATGTATATAAGGTGATGTGACATAGGAAGTGGAATTTTTCCATCTTAAACTAAAATTCTCTCAGAATAGAATACAACATATTATACTACACTATAGTCAAAATGATTTCAAAATGTATGGCATGATCATGTTGAGCCTTTGAGTACACCAAGTTGATATCCAAAAAAACTACAACAAAATAATATAGATATGAGTGGAAAACCAAATTAATCTAGGACATAAAAATTTATGGTATGTTTGTGAGTTTGAATGGGTTGAATAGATACTCACACATGCCATATCTACTATTGAATGTTTTATGTGGTATGTCTAAATTTCTGAAACATAATTGATAGAAGACTAACCTCATATGGATATTTGAGAAGACCCATGATCCCTAGATCTAATCAAAGAGGTTATTAATATGAGGTATTGGATACTAGTTTGTAATAGTTCGATCTTTAAATTTTCAATAATCTATACAAATACTTATTGTTCTATCAATCGTATTGTACAAAAGAACATATGAACCCCACTATAAAGTATTGGTTCATATTAAATCCATCGATTATAAATCCTATAACTACCTTTAGAGCTCCATGAACTCAGTAGTATCCATCCAACTAAAGAGGTGCTGATATTGTTTATTCTCTAAGAATTATAAAAATAGTAAACTCTATCTCTCTCATAGGAGGTAGCCCAAAGAATCTATTTAGGAAGACATTCATGGAAAAATCCACTAGAAGAGGGAAATTTATCCATCTCATTCAATGATCATCCATAAATAAGATATAAATATAGTCTTTGAATCTACCTTTCACACAATGCACAATTCTATCTCTTCATGTATGGATATTCCATTTTCTGTTGTGGATATGGTACCTCCCTTGGGTAATATGAATGGAACCCTATAGTGATAAAAATAATAATATGACTACTAGATTACCAACCATTATATCCTAATAATGATTTCAAACCCTATAATCTTGTTGATGATGATGTTATATATGAAATGTTATGCACCTATTTCAATGGGTACTCCCTACATTTTTATATACTATACAATAAAATCCTCAACAGTGTTTCAAGAGTCATCACTCGAGATATGTAATCGATCTCAATGACATGAAATCCCATGATTTTCATTGATATGGATAATTAGAATCACCAATATCAAATAAAATATAAACTAATGTTGAAGATAATAAAATAATACCTCAAATTGAATAAGGTCTAGCAAACTGCTCTTTTGGTACAGGTTTGGATACTTATAGATTTCTAGATCAGTGCCCCTAAGCTATAGCCTTACAACCTAGTGTAGTTATCCTTTACTATCTATACATATTATAAGGTTTTATTCCATGACCACATCCACCTCCTTGGCCTCATTGTCTAATATTAGTCTACATTTTAAATATTAATAGGTGTCCCAATTTTCATTATAGGAGGTAACACTTGTAGCATTGGGATTACCTCATCTGTAGAATGGTCATCAACACCATTATTTCATATAAACATTGTTATTTGTTTTAGATTATATCGATAATTCTATATGCATTCCTCATAAAATTTTTGGAAACAATTCAGATATTAAAATTATAGAAATATTCAGGTACACATCCATCCTATAAAAGTGTCAAAATCAATAGGATAATGCTAAAGCTAGGTCTAGGTGACATATATTATTATTAAGGGGTTCAAGTGAGAAACTCCCATCACCCAATACGAGTGTGACTCAAGGAATAACATCTATATAAATGGTTTAGTATAGGGAGTGTCAGTTGAATGTTATGAATGAAGGAACCCCTTAATTTTCAATTGAATACACATTTAATGGTAACAATTTCTTTTGAAAGACTGAATTTATTTATCTTTTTACATATTAATATTTATTTATATCATGGAAAAGTTATATGTGTGACTATTCACATGTTATACATTTATAAGCATTATAAGTCATAACAAGGGAATCATGTTATTGTAACCCATCCTGTGCATTAGGTATTATTATATAACAAGTTGGAAAAATTTCTTTAATTAGATTAATTTATATTACCAATTTATAAAATTGAATGAATTAGAAATTGAAATTGGAATTTAAGATCAATTTCAACTACCAGTTCATCTATTATAATTTTGGATACATATATAAAACATGTGATAATTATTTAATTAAGGTTCATCCCTCAAGATATGTAGGAATACACAATTTTGGATGAGATAGACACTTTAATTAGCAATTATTTATCTCAGTCATCATATAGAAAAATTATTCCTATAACAGATATATTAATCATGTCAGTACAAGAGGAAGCATGAAATGCACATAATAAAAAATATTGCATGGAATAAGAATGACATGTGAATCCCCTACCTGATAATAATTATGGAAGAGACTATACCCCCGTTTGATACCGACCAATTGTAAAAAAGTCAACATGTAATAATAATAATAATAATAGGAATTCATGAATTCATGTTCATCACCCAATGATGAAATCAATACAACTATAATATATAGAATCTAGAACAAAAATTCCCTTCCCAAATATCTTGGATACTCATATGTTATCTACTACAAGGAACATTATCTATAATAAATTATGACGCATTACCAGTATCCTTTCTACCAAAAAAATAGTACTAATGAAAGGAAAAAAGATATGATAAAACTTTTTTACATCTTGGACACGATTCATTCAAAACTACCCAAATCTGATTGTCAACAAGTCCTCATGTGAAGCTCCACATATTTTAGAGGTTCTCGACTAAAAAACTGGGACAATGATAATATGCTGTGGAGAAAATACCATCATGTCAGAGTGGAACAAAGTTGTATCTAAGAACAAAAATAGTTTAAGTAATACAATAAAAAAGTTGAATTATAACATAAAAAATAATTATAATAAGTGCGATAAAGACAATATAAAATCGATCCATATTTAGGAATATTTAATAATAATTTCATTTTCCTAATTATAAACAAAAAATGGGTATAAATATGAAATATATCATAATTATAATAATAAATACCATAAAAAATAGTAAAAATATACAAAACACTATCTATAACATAATCATGAGTGAAAGATCGCTCTTCCACTCCAAAATTCTATCCGAGTATAAAAAATAATTCATCCTAGGCTAGAACATCTGGCTTACTCCAACTTGATTCCATGATGTCTGTCTGGGTACCAAATAACTACCCAAATAGCGTGTGAGATAATATCTGTATTAAACCACCTATGAAGTCTATTACTATCCTGTTTTTTAATATAAAATGATCAGTGTGTAGGTATAATAAATAATTTTGATAAAAAAATTAAACATTGTTGGTTCATGTTTCCTATTGAACACACTTTTGATACTACCATCATCTTCCTATTATAGAAATATATATAAGTAATTTATATTTTTAATTTATAGTAATATGTCTAAGACTCAACCTTTACCACCTAGGAATCCATATACTGATCTAGTAATATGAGGTTCCATAATTATCATTTCATTTAAAACATATTATAGAAGTTAATCCAGGTAATCATGAATATAAAACATAAAATAATGGCATGTATTTTCTTTTCCATAGAGGAGGTGTCATTTTATTTAACTATACCCTAATTCAATCCATGTAATTTAATATAGGGAACTCATGTATCTTTCTATATATATTATAAAATCCTATCACTATAGGATCCCATGAATGGAATTCCACATATGAACCTAACTATCACTCAAGGAGTTGCATAAATTTGTTTCCCTCTGATCTTGTCATAGGATTTCCATATATGAAACCATGTATAACTCATGGTATGGTGCAACAAAATTACCTTATAATCCCATAAAATGTATCCTTTATAGTGATCCAAGTATCTCTCATGGAATAATATGAAATTGATCCACCAACTGAGCCCTTCTCTGGTATTATATAGATGAATTCTGGTTTCTCCCCTAGTATGAAACAATCCAATTACAATTCATTAAAGTTAATATTATCAATAAGTATAAACATTGAACCATTAGTGTGAACCTTGGTTTCACCCTATCCATGATATGTTATGTGATCATGGGATAGCAGAAAACCCCATAAGATTTAAAAATTTACCTAATTCAATTTATCCATTTATCAGAAAAGCATAAATAAAGGGATAAGAAATATGTTATAAGTGCTTAGTAGTATGGGATTCCAATTCTCTCATTCTTTATTTCAATTTGAATATTATTCATAACTCCAAATCAAAACAACTCAATTAGTTTTTTGAATTAATTTCAAGGAATATGACTCATAGGACATCGAGAGAGGTAGATCCAAAGGGTGTATTGTGTCAAGGAATAAAATCTCTAATGATGAGTTTAGGTTAATAAAACTACACTAATCAAGAAGACATTATTCATTAATTTAAATAAAATTATGAATCTATCTCACATAAGGTCCATAATATGTCATGAAAATGAAAAGAAAAATTAACATTAGGTCTTTAGTATAATAAAATAAGAACAAATACCATAACATGGTAGACAAATCCTCTCATGGGATGTGCTTCTAACTCAATGTGAAAAAAGAAAAAATGGATAAAAATACTAATAAACAAAAAAATGGTCATTTTTTCTTTCTTAGATTTAACATTCAATACATTGAGTTAAAATACAAAAGAATGTAATGTGATTGAACAAATTATTTGATAGAATCCTACATGATTAACAAAGAGTGATTTCAATGCTGGGTGGAGTGTCTACATGAAATCCTATGTATGTATAATGGGAGGTTTTGATATAGTCATCCTACTATACAAATAATAGTGGAAGATAGTTTTACATTTTTAATGTAAAAATGGGAAAATGTTAATTTCATATAGTATTTAATAAGGCATGTGGTTTGGCTATGTATTTATCCAACCCATGCTTCTACATTGAACCATAATTGTTTATGTGGCACACCTCCTCACACAGAGAGGTTCTAAATTTGATATATCTTGTGCATCTCATGTGTGATAACAGTCCAAATACACCACATACTCAATTGGATATGCACTTGGTTAATAAATCTCTTCACCAATCATTCTCAATATACCAAAATTTTATCACTCTCTTTTCTTGTCCATGATCCTCTACATACATGGTTAAACCAACATTTCTCTTCTAAATATATTTTTCATGGTTTCTCGGCATGATTAGCTCCAAAATTTCACTAACCCTGAAACTATTTCTTTTTATCCAAACATAATTATCTCTATGCTCCAAATAAGTGTTATACTCCAATGAACCCTTCATTAATCTTTTAAAAAAATTTATTATTTTAATTAAAGAGGTTTAAAATCTAATTTAAAGAATTTATTATACTCTAAAAAGATATAATGTTATAATTTAAGGGAATTAATAGACCCAACTAATTTCAAAATAAACATATTCATTTGATATATGATATAAAATGAATCATTCATCTTTTAATAAATCAACCATAGGTATAAAATGAGTTTCATGACATACCAAAAAAATTATCACTTAAATTGATGTTAAGAGTTAGATCGGTTGAAACCAACAATTCAATAACCAAGATGGATTGTATTTCAAGGGAATTAAAAATGTGATTCTAGAAATAGATATCTATTAAATATTTTTATTTCAATGATAATTAATAAACTTCTTGTAGACCCATAGAAAATAACAATTTAAAAACATTTCTCTACATAGTCTTCAAGAGGTAAAGTGTTGAGACAAATTAAAATTCATTTGAAATAAGGAAAAAATTCTTTAAAAAACCAATTTTAATGAAATTACAATATTGTATACTTGAGAAATTATTTGTGGTTTTCAAGGTTAAATGAAGAGTGGATGATAAAATATTTTATGGGAAAAAAGTTTTTAATATTTTAAAATATCAATATTAAATCCCAAATAATTTAAACGAGTAATAATTCTAAATTATTAAAAGAGGTAAATAGAATTATCCATATCTTAAAAAATATTTCATATTTAAATTTATAAAACCATAAATTAATATATCATTGCGATAAAGAATATCAGAGTTAAAAAAATGAAATGTTAATGTGAATGGGAATCCAACCTAACAATATCACTATTTTATGATGAAAGAAATTCATCAAGAAAAAGATGTTGGTGTGAAAATGTAATTTGGAATAAAAATAATGTGTAAATTCAATATAACATAATAATAGGATATAATAAATCACTCTTATGATAATGGAATTCATGAATAATGACTACTAATCAATATAACAGAATTAAGTTTACAAAATCCTTTACAATATACATTTACCTTAAATAAAAATAACATCAATTATGAGACTTGAAATGAATTTTTACATCATTATTATAGATTAAATGTATGGTTATTGAAATATTAAGGTATTATATATACAAAAAATAAGATAAATAAATTAGTGAATATGGAATATGTCAAAGAGAAAGAAAAATGAGATGATAACCCATTATCATTGAATCCTACTTAGCCAGACTCATTATAACATCCTATATAAATACCATTGTCCCATTAATAATATATTATAGTACATAATGGATATTTATTAAAAAATTACTCATCCTTTATGTTCATTAATTTAATAATTTTTTCCTTTTCAGTTAATATTAACAATTGTAAATTATATTTTTTAACTAATCCATGTATATTTTGGTAAAACTACTTTGGTTGTGAAACCATATATATAGATATCATTTTAATAATTTTAAAATAATAATAAATAGAAGTACTGTAATATAGTATTTAATTCCACATTAATACTATGGAATATTTTTATAAAAAAATTAACGAAAAAATAAAAAATGTGTTTTCTCTAGTAACATTTATCATAAAATAAAATATGTTTATTAGTAGTGAGTTAAAATCATAATATTACCAATCCAGAGATAAAAAAAAGTATGTTCATATATTATTTTTAAAATAAAATTTGTATTCTTTGACCATTCTTGATAAAATATCACAGTATCATTTTTGTATGTGGTTAAACTCACCAAAATAATAACTTTGTAGAATTAAAAGAATAAGAATGGTTATTGAGAGATTTTATAATAGTTTCAAAAATAGATAATTTTGATAACATCATAAATTCATCATTATTATACACTATCACCATCATTTTAGATTTATTAATCATTCAAGATATATTTATTAGAACACAATTAACATTTGTGGTAAAACTAACCTAAATGAGAGAGTGTTATATTGAATAAGTGAATAATATAATAATATTTAACAATGAATATTTTACACTTCAATAATAATAATGACTAAAAATTATAATATAGTGTAAAATAAGATTTAATATTGTGTATAAGATTATTAAATTAATGAATGATTATAGTGAAGAAAATCATTATGTAGATGAATTTATTATTTTCATAGACACCGTTATGAGTAATAAAGAAATTGGTGGATAAATAGAAAATATAATCAAGAAAATGATCTATTTTTTTATTTTTAATATATATTTGTTAAATATAATGGATAATAGTAATTTTTGTGGTGTCTTTTTTGGGGTGGTGGAAGGATCCTTCTGTATGTATGGGCAGTAGAACTCTTGGAAATTCTTATAATATTAAAATAATATAAATTCATTTTCAAGGGGATATGGAACTAAATAAGAACAAAATATTTTATATACTGAATTATTGTTTAAATAAAATTAACTATTAATGTTTTCCCATGTGATAGTTATAATTGTTTTTCTTCTCACTTTTGATTACCCCCTTTTTTAACCATGTTAAGCATTGCCATGCAATTTTTTTAACATAATAACTACTTTATATTCGAGAATAATATATTTAAATTATTTATTAATATTTATAATAATAATTAAAAATATATATTCAATTTCATGAGATTAAATTTATATAAATGGTAAAATTTATTTTAGAATAAATAAAAAAACACAAGGAAAATTAATTTTTATAATTTTTTTGCATAAAAATATTTTTACACCAAAACAAGTATGGATTTGATTATCTTATAAATTATCATTATATAAAAAAATAGAGAGTTATATAAAATTAAAGAAAATATAAATATTATTGTATATTATTTCTCTCATAACTATAAAAAATGATAAAAATTATCTTTTTAATATAAAAAAATTCAACTTTTGTTCCAATGTTTTAAACATAGATTCACAAATCCAAAATAATATTTTTAAATATATTATTTCAATTTTCTGATTTCACATTGTTTTATTAATTTTTTTATAAACTATTTAATAATTTCTATATCCTGATTATGTATTTACAGTGATGGTATTTGAAAAACCATATTTTTACAACTCAACTGAAAATCATCCTTTTTGAAAAATCATAAAATAAATCATGATCAAGTTTTGATATAATGAATTTAACAAATAATTCCATTTTACCAAGTTTAATATCTTCAGTCAATATAAATTATATTTATTATTGGAAAATATAATGTTGAAATATAGTTGATGAAATATTTTTTTTAAAATAGAATGAATATGTTCGTTAATATATAAATAAAATCGTTTTCATTAATAATAGATTGATTATATCATAATGAAATATTCATAAAATAATAATAATAGTTACTCATAATATATATGGTTAAAATATGAAATGGTTGTAGTGGATGTTATTTGATTAGTTAAAATGGATATCATAGTGATTTCTACAAGGGTGAAAATCTCCCACAAACAATTTCTCTAAAGCCATATTTTTTTTATTCTCATTGGATTGGTCTATGGAAAAAACTAATGATGGTATCATTGTAACATTTTATGAAAAATTAGAATAAAAAATAATACTCTTAGTTCATGATTCCATTGGTTATCCTTTCAAAGTAAGTTTATAAATTTGGTTATTTTAATTTATAATTACCAATGCAATTGATTTTTTTATAATGACCAAATTTAATTTATTAATGTCTAATGGTTTTATTTAATTTTATTGTTTACTATGAAATAATTAAATCAATAAAATATTCTTAAATAAAAATATATACTATAATCTAATGGTCTTACACCTTGTATATTGGATGATATTATGAGGGATTTTCTCTCCAATTATTGGGAGGCACTGCCATTTAATTTAAAAATGTATCAATATTCTCATAGGTATTATCGGTGACATGTAAATTAGTTGGTGTTAGGGTAATTCAGTTCTAATTTTACTATATATCAAAATATAAAATCATATCCTCAATTTCGAACATGACATTTGAATAAAATTACTATACCTATTTGGAAATGGGATGAAATTTCAATGGAATTTGTAATAGTCATAACATATTAACCTAATAGAAAGGACGAAATATATGTAATTATAGATCCACTAACCATGATCATTAATTTAAAACATATTTTAGAGTTATATATTTTCATGAATTCTGGAAAGAAACGTTTTTTTGGATATTATAAATCTTCATATGATTTTGGCTATCATTGTAACTTTTTATAACCAATAATTTGGATAATGATTTTGGAAAAGGATTCTAAACTATTTTAATGTAGAGATGAATATGAGTAACAAATATAATCCTTAAATGGTGTGGATAATGAAAAGGAATAATATTATTCTATAGGGTATGTTATGATCCCACATCATGGATTTTAGTGGATCATTTGAGAGTTTTCTACAGTTCATTGATATGTCTATAAAAACACTTATCAGGGATCCTTCCAAATCTATTGGTTTTAATATCTTTATAGTAGGACATTTTATTCTCCATTATAATAAATATAAGTTTTAATTTTAATTTTTTATGTCCTAACAGTTTTTAAGAGAGATGACCACATGATAAACTAATCTACGATCACTTGTCATTGGGAAAATTGTTTTGAATTTATATGATGAATTGATGAAATGAAATTCATAATTATAATATGTTTTCATTTTTTATCATTAGTCTCTAATAGACTAGTTCATATATATATGAGAATATAAGGAAATATTTCTCCTCGTATCATTAAACAATTATATATCATATATGTGTCTAGGATTTTTCTTACATGTTCGTAATTATTATTTAATTCAATGAAATGAATAATGCATTTCTTATATCTTGGTTGAGGAGATATAATCCTTAAAAAACTCATTTTATTTGGTATGATGATGTAAAATTAGAGTTGGATGATAGTTATATAGTTCACTATATCAATATAACCAAAAAAGGGGGAATATATTGTAGGTAAAACCATTCTAATTATATAAGTATTATATAATCATTTTTAGTATTTCAATGATACCCAAGAACATAAATATGATATGACATCTAATTGGTTGTGTATTTTCATTATGGGAGTGAAGTAATTCTTCATAAAGAATGTGATCTAATATTAGTGAGATAAAAATGACTTCAGTCTCTACATGTTGATAAAACCCCCCCTTAAATTAATTATTATAATTTTTTTCTTGAGTATTTTGATGTATCATAATTGTTTTAGTATATGTGGATTATTAGTGGATTGTGTTCAAGAAAAAAGAGTTGGGGAGTGGAAATATATTCTTGGGAAACATTTCCATTTAAATTTTTGTAAGAGCCCACTTGAATTTGGGTTTTCAGAGAAGAGAGTTATTAATCATTAATTGAGGTTCTAGTGGTGTAAAAATATGGTCCAGTGGCTTCTTTATTATTTTTAAAATGTAATGAATTATTAATTTTATTAATATTATCTTAAATATTAAATAATTAAAACTATTATTTTTGGTGTTAGGATATACCCTATATTGAATAATTTCGGCGATTCTTCTCAATTTTAACTCCATATCATTCTAACATATCATCAAACTGTAACCATTTCCACCATCCAGAGGAAATGTAAATCCATTGATATCTTTCCAAAGGTAGGATCACTGATCTCTTTTCATTTTTTTAATTCATTTAATATAGTTCATGAACACCTTAACATATTATTTTATGCAGGGGTATAATTAATGAACATATTTTAGTTCTTATACATTTATGTGGTATATTAGTATTTTAATTAGTAAGTTTGAGTAATTGTTACATGTTCTACTATTGTATTAGTATTCTTCAACATATTTTTATAACCCAAATATTTTATATTACAATTTTGACTTCTATATACATCAGGGGTTGAATATCTATCCCTATAAGAATATAAATATATATTAAAATAATAATGAATATTTGTTCCACTTCCCCTTATCTCATATTATCATAATATTATAGTTGGGAAAAAAGATTTCATGGGTTATAAATTGGTAATGGTTTTTATTAAATTCAATATATAAAAAAATTTTATATTACAATATATATAATGGGTTATCCCTTAAACACCCATGATGGTTTATTAATATAACCCACTCTCATTCATATACTATTAGATCATATTAATAAGTAAACAATGTTATGAGTTTCCCATATATGTTGAGTAATTTTTCATCATATTATAGTGAATTTTTCAAATGTTTATTATGGTCTGATCATGTTCAACCAATTAAATTATAAATGTATTCCTATTATTGGAATTTGGTATATTACATGTTTATTTATTTTTGTTTTAGTAAAATACGAACACCAAATATTTGGTTGTGAAATTTTCATATCGAGATCAAAACCTTAATGTGTAATGTTTATATTGTTTTGATTGAAACAACATCTCATACTACTAATATTTGATATTATTTAAATTATTGTACTATCATATATTTTATTATCAAATGTTTATCTTTTTCTGATAGTGTTTAGTATAAGTCATGGGGAATTTTTTCAAATAGGGATATAATTATACACATCGTATTTCACTACCTAAGAGGATAAATTCCTCATATAGTTTATGAATTTCATATAAGTATATATTTTAGGATATATATATATATATATTATTCCTTTTAAGATACTATAATTGAAATCAATGTTAATCTAGTTATATATAAATATAATTACTCCCTATGAGTGGAGAGTGTTCATCATGGTAGATGATTAATAATATTTATTAGTGTGTGAGAACACTTAATACAATTTCGGATGACATCTAATGGGAACCCTTGAAGGTTAAACTCATTTGGCGGATTGAAATCCTACATAAATTCTAATATTAGTAATATGTAGGATTGGATAATGTGGATGAAAATCATTAACATCGAAAAAATATCATTGTTGTTATATATTTTATATAATATTTCAAACTATTTAGCATGAATACTTATTTCTTGAGATTTGGTTTGTTTCTAGTTATATTTTTTGGTTAGTCGTATACATTTTCAACAATAATTATAGACAACACTAAATGAAAAAAATGACGAGGTCATGTGGTGACTATGATGAGTTACAATGTACTCTTAAATTTCAATGTGTTCACCTATGATTCAAATTAACCTTATTTTGTATCAGCCATGTATATGTAATTCATATACATATGGTACATGAGTGTTTGTGAGAATTGGTGGAAACCAGATATTAATCATTTAGCCAAGATGGATTCAATTTGATCATTTTATAAGATTATAGTGTGTTCATATAATGGATTTTCATCGTTTGTCCTATTATATGATCAACTCAAAAGACTTATAGTTTTTATCTTTTTGGTTGTGTTTTATTTGGACTAATTTATCTAATGTTTTTTCCAGTATTATATTTTTGTAGATTATATGGAATCACTATCCTCATATAAGATGAGCATTAATGTTCATATAGTTATATCAATTTTTTTGATCAAGTATGTGTTGTATGAGTGTCCATAGACATATTGTCACATATATATCTTTTATCCTTAATGTCCCATGGATCATGTTGAAATTTTGGTATGTAAATATTTATCATTTTTTATTAATTAATTTATTATGTGACTAAAACATCTCCAATTTTTGTATATTCTTCCTCATAAAATTTTATAGTCTATAGAATTCGATTGGGACTCCTGAGGTATTCTGCAGAATCTACTCAAGTGTGTTCAGAAATTTCAGTTGAGTCATTAAAACATTTCATTTCAAAATTCCGTAGGAACATTTTGATATTTTCTTCATTAAATTTTGTATCGTTTAAACTAAAATAAATATTAATTTAGTAAAATGGTTCCATTTTAGAATTTCATAGATGGATATTTTATTTTTCATATTTTATATATATATTCATCATTATAATTTAAAATAATATTAAATAATTCCCAAAAAAACAAATGCAGAACCTATATTTGTGTTAAACAAATAATATTAATTTATATATTGATTTTAAAATTGATGATTTTATATATATTTATATAATAAAATAATTGGGAATAAAACATTAAATATAACCATAATGTATTTGAAAATTTAGAATCACGATATTTATTGTAAGTGAATTGTAATTTTAATCAATGGAGAATCAAGATAAAAACATAACCAAAATAATAAATAAATAAAATTAAAATATAAAATTTCAATATTAAAAGTGTCATCCAATGATCAAAAAATTTCATTAACATATCATGTTATACTAGTATACATATAATTTTTTTGATTAAGGTTCCCTATTAATCATTATCATATAATATAAATAAAATTATAGTATTATTTTTATGAGATATAAAATTAGAAGCATTTTGATAGGAATGAATACACATAGAATTTTATAATGTATAAGTTTTTAATATTCTTTATTTATGTCACTAATTATTGAATGTCATTATTTCACCAAATTTTTTTAACCTTACCCCAAAAACCTATCTTGTTAAAAAATAAATAAAATATAATTAAATTACATGAATAAATAATGTCCCCTCATTAAAAAATATTTTTATAAAAACTAAATTGGAAGCTCTTGTGAAATGAAAATGTGTATAAAATTTATAAAACTACAAAATTAAAACATTATATTATTTGATTTGAGATTATATAAATCAGTTTCTTAGTTATTTTGAAAGTAATATAATTTTACCAAAATATAAAACATTTATAGTTGATTTAATTTTCTAGAATTTAATCTCACCATTATTTTTAATTTGGTGGGTATAAATATTTTTATAAATTTTTTATTTTTACAATAACCATGGATATAAAAATAAATATTTTATATCATAAGATCTATTTTTTCTTCATATAATGTTGTGGGAATATCATTATATAATTTTAATCCATATTGGATTTCATTAAAATAAATAATTTCTCCCAACCAAATATAAAATTGATTTAAATTATTATGGAAAAGAAACTCACTATTATTAAAGGAATTGAATTATGAAAAATATATTAAACTTTATAAAATAGATGTTCCATCATATATGAATATACATAGTTTTCAATATTTATCATTATTTTGATGAATAAAAATAAAAAATATTAGCATTAAAAAAATAGTTTTTTATTTTATATTTATATAATAAAAAATCACAAATGAAAATAAATATTAATATATCTCATTATATGGTTGATATCATAATAAATCCTTTGTGTAGAATAGGGATTTTACCTAAATAATATATTTTTGAAAATTATATATTTTGACTTATCTTACGGATGAGATAAGATAGTAAATGAAGAAAACATAGATATCTATTTTAAGGAAAAAAATTACATTACCAAATTCCTAGGAAATTTATATTTATCTTGATTAAGGGATTGTAAAGAAATTTGTTCCCTAAGGTATTTTATTTTTATATATATTATTTTTTAAGAAATTTTATACTATAAAATTATTGATAAATAAAAAATTAATCTTATAGATGTTCAATTTCTAATCCAATATTTCCCTTTTTCTCTATTTTCATTCATTTGAAATTAAAACTATAAATATTAACAAACCTTTGTATGTTTATTAAGAGTCTCATTTAAACATAAAACATCAACATATTCATCCATAAAAGAAAAAATTCAAATCCACATATCCTTTTGAAATCACAATGGGAAATTAGATACTATTCTAGAACCATTTAACATTAAATATTAACATAAAATATTATAAAAAAATATTCTAGGAAAACATTAATCTATATTATAATGTATTTAATTTTTTTTGAATAATCATATAGATATTTATAACAGGTTACTATAATTTTTATACCTTTTGGTACTTTCATATTAGATTTCTAATTAATGTTACCATATATTTACCTCTTTATTGGAACCTGAAAGGTTGAGGTTCTTCTACTGATATCCTTTGAAATATGTCCAATTTTGGGGACATATAATGTTTTCACATGTGATATTTCCTACCAACCACTACCTGTTATCTATTGCTTTGGAAAAACCATGCCTCCAAAGTAAAATATCACTTAACATTAATTGTTCTCCATAATCGCATAATGAAAAAGACAAGAATCAAGGGTCTAAATTCATAACATGAAAGTATATTTACCCACTAATTACCACTAAAAAAAATAGAAAAATTTAATGTCCTAGAATTTTTGTATATTTTTTTTAATTATAAGCGATTATTACGAGTCTGTGCAAATTGACGGCACATGAATATGAGAACGGGAGTGTCCGGAATGATCCGTAAAAAAAATATTAAGCTTTAAATAGTTTGTGTGAGCTGTTTTCATGAAAAACTTGAATAACTATTAAATGGGTACCCAAATCACTATTCTAAGGGAAAAGTTGTGTTCAGTATAACGGGTTTACCATAGACGCGACTTATGTTTAGCCATTAAAGTCCTCGAGTGAGAAAGAACAAAAAATTTCATAACAATAAATAAAATATTTTAATAAAAATATTTTATTTTTAAAATGATTAGAACTCACTAATGTTGACTCGAATTAAAAATGCGAGACCACCGCTGATCCCATGAGGGTATTATTTCCTTAGAAATATTCTAACATTGGACGGAACGAGCCAACAATGGATGTTATTTTTTGGCCGCCAATAAACTATTTAAGTAATATTTATTTTATGGTTAAATTTATTAAATCCAAAACGGTAACTCAGATTGAAATTTGAGAGTACCGTTGAGATCGTTAGGGGGTGTTAACCTTAGGCAGATCCTATCCTTAACCCGAACAAGTCAAGGGTGACTGTAAATAATTTTTTGAACTTTTTTATGGTATGTTCAGTAAACATGTGAGTGGTGATTTCTATATTTTGAACCATTGCTCATATTGAAAATCCCATAGCACTGTTGAATTCACATGGTCATGATTCTCTTAGGTGAAGCATAACTTCAATCGGCAAGGGTTGGATGAAAAAAATAAATTTTTGGACTATATAAAAAAAATATAATAAATCCATGAGTTATTTTATTCATTTCTCATTGTTTATAGGTGGATGGTGAGACCCTGGTGAAACGTCAAGCTTGAATAAGAGTCATTTAATTACATTACCCCTGGGTTGTTTAACCATGAAATTAATTGAATTAATGGAACATTAATTGTGGTCCATTAATGAAAAACATTAATAAAACACAATGTGGGTGGTTCCTTTTTTCTATTTAAACATACCTATTGTATGGGTTTTGGGGATCGACATGAGGATGCTCTCATGAAACTCTGGAGGAAACCTTCTCCAACGAATAAAGAGGAAAGAAAAAATGCCAAAGAACATCCTCTAACATGCACCATTCTTCCTCATCTTCAATGTCTCCAATGAGTTCTAAATAAGGTGTTTATATTTTTTTAAGTATTTAAATGATTTCCCCTCTTCGTTCTTGATTGATATGAAGAACGCAGATAAACTAGCTAACGGGTTAATCCATGACTCATTCATTTTTCTGGAAGGTTTCCATGGGAATTCATTTTGGGGTTTTATTAAATCCTTTAATGATTATTGTTTCACCCACATGTTATAATGCTATCATGGAGGGTGAGAGCCAATCTGAACAATGGCCAGACCCACTGCCAAACATGTTCTTGATACGTTCTTCGTGGGCTAATGGTTAAATTTTCGGCAATGCATAATTGAGGGGCACACAGTGAAGGTGGAATCCTTAGAGGCTTGTAGGCATAGAGAGAAAGAGAATCATACTAGCAGACCTTCACCGGCGTCCAGCCGAAGATCCGCAGGCACGGCGGTGCCAATAACCGGTGGAGGCGGTGGCCGACTCTCACTGGTTGTGAGAATGTCGTGGTGCCCAAATGCTCCACGGTGGACAGGGGTGGTTAGATGATATCAGTCGTGTTGACGGATGGCGGCGCACCGTGGAGGAGGGACGTGGATCTGAGTCATGGAGGAGGGTGGACCTGTGCCTCTTGGGTCACGTAATTGACCAGTCCACATAAACCGACCTGGTGGAGTGGCTCCAATAAGCACTGTTGATTTAAAAGTCGAACAAACTTTAGTCCATTTGAGAGGGGAGCCAACCCCCACTCCCAGCAGGAGGGCCACACCTAGCTGGGTGGGTCAGGACGATACGAAGGCCTAGACCCTTCAGGCCGAGCCCTGCCAAATCGGTCCACCCCCAACCCATTCGGGATGGGTCTGGTTGGTCTGACCAGGTCAGACCAGACCCAAACACATTTATCCACAGTTTCTCTTAAAAAGGAACATCTACAAAACATGACGTCTATTGGACAAACCGTCTACAGTGTTGGAACCCTTAAGATGAGTCAGTCCTTTTGAGATAATTCATTTAGTTTTTGGTGAATTTTGGAGTTTGACTGGGATGGATCAGACTCAAATCCAACCGGGCTCCGGAACTAAAATTCCAATAACATACTGATCGGGCATCCTATTGATGCGTCGTATGTTGCGTTGGAACCCTTATGACATGGTGGTTCATCCGGTTACTTCTTTGTGGGACCTTGTGGTGGTTGAGGAATAACTAATGGCTTGAGGAGTGGATCCTCCTAGAATCAAGTGTGATCAGTGCAGGTATCTATTGGTTGGTTGTGACCTGATGAAGGAATAGTGATCCTCTATGGGTCAACACCTATCAATCCTCCGTGGGTCGACACCCAGCAATCCTCCATTGGTAAGCATCTAGTTATCCTCTGTGGTTCAACACCTAGCGATCCTCTATGGGTAAGCACCTAGCTATCCGCTGCAGGTCAGCAATTACCGATCCTTCGTTGGTCATCATGTAGTGAACCATCTTTGGTCATCACCCTGCGATCCTTCATGAGACATCAACTAGTGATCCTCTGTGGTAAAGATCCTCCATGGATCAGTAACTAGCGATCCTCTATGGGCCAGTAACTATCGATCCACTATGGGTCAACACCTAGCGACCTTGTGTGGTTCAATAACAAAACCCTCTCGAAAGAATAATATGATCTTGATTTATGAATAATCATCTTTTTTCATGTTTTTTATGTTATATACATGTTTTGAGATGTTTTTTAATTTTTACTTTTTTATTGAGATCATGCTTTGTGGTTTTTTTCATTGTGGATTTCTTAGAGTCCTTCGGGGTAACAGGGTCCCTACTAGGTATTTGTATTCTCACCCATGCATGATATTCACATGCACCTTGTTGTTTATCATGCAGATGATGGGCATCATTGACCAAGACATGGGATCCAGGACTAGACTATGTACGGAGGTGACCGGTTCACGTGGAGAGCCGTAGAGACAAGCTGTACCTACCCTTCAGGTAGGATCCATGGTGAATGATATTAGTAGATGTTTTTACTTTTTGTTGTAATTTTTATCTAGTTGGGATTGTATGTTGTCCAATTTACTTCTAGTAATTCCTTTTACACTCAATGGTTTATTTTAGTTATGGTTGTATCTTTCTTCTTTTGTTGTGTTTTACTTGTCCACAATGTTCCTTGCCTGTCTATGTACTTGTTTTCAGGTTATTGCTTACCATTTTAGGGATAATACATTCTAGTTCAATATTTCAACCCTTATCCAATATAAGGTGGTCTTGAGGTTGTCACTTTATGGGCATCGGGGGATGAGTCATGACAAATTGGTATATGAGGAGGTCTGTTCTACTCGAAGAACTAAGAGATTGTATTTTTCAATGGGGTCAATAGTGTTATGTGTCTTGAGTTCAGATATCAGTCCATAAATTCCAGTGTTGGTGTGGTGGTTGACGTATCCATACACTATGACCAGGATTTATATTTTCCAACTTGGTACACGAATACACTTGTTGCATTTGTTTTTAAAATGTTTTTATATTGATATATTTTGAGTCATCTCACCATGTATACCTTATTGACTATTGTTCCACTTGACTCTCTTCCTAGATGCCTCCTTGCAGACAGCCAGCCAGGATTCCAATGCAAGACCATGAGGATGGTACACAGTGTGATAAAGGTTTAGTATATGTATTGTTGCTCGAGATGGTACTTTCGAGTGGTGTCCTAGTAATTACACTACCCATTTTCCAACATTTACTACCGAATATACAGGTAGAGGACACATATAGGATCAGTGCCTTACATGAGTTTCAGTTATAGATACCCCTCTGGTTCTAAGGTGAGACCAACTCACAGGAGTCTAAGGACTGGAATGATGTGGTTACCGAGTTTCCATCTAGCCAGGGCACCATTAGATTAGATGGTTGTCTTGGAATTGAGCATTTAATGTTTCTTAATAGGGAAATGACAGGGTTTAGATTACCCCTATCTTACAATGAGGTGATGTTTTCTATGGAAAGAGCTTGATAACCTTCCTCAATGAAGGGGGGATATTTCTATGAAAAGTTAAGGGTTTTTTTCCAAAGATATTCTATAGTTTTGACAGGATGACATGTCATTAATTTAGTATTTGTCGAGGTGTACCGAAAATTATAGGTACTCGATGAATATGATATGACCAGTGCTTCATGTCTCGGTCCTCTGAGTGATACGTGTTTAGGGACATCTAATCTATGATTATTCTATGTGCATTCCTACTTATGCTAGGAATTTAGATAGAATATTTGTGGTCGAAAATTCATTGTCTCAGTAGTTGCGGCCAGTGAATGTTAGTAGTGGGAAAGCCGAAAACCGACGTCAGTCCTAGAGACTTAGATGTGGAAATTGTTTTGGGAAGAGGTAGTGATAGGGACAAATGAATCTAAAGTGAAGCAGACATGGAAGTGGACCTAAAAGAGCAGTAGAATGTGGTGTACATTATAACGTGTTATAACCACCACCCCAATGCGGTCCCCACTAGGCTTCAGGAGCAGAAGTAAATGGGAAGGGAGTAGCTTCATGTGGTCAATTAGTGTAACCTAAGGCCTCCATGAATGATTCGAGGTACAATCTTTGTCTACTACTAGCAACCATAATTAATTGACATATGTACTAATCAATCCTTCTTTTCACAAATATTCTTCAAGACCTAGAGTTTTCGGTTAAACTGTTGACTTCAACCTTACATATAGAGATACCTATGAGGGGAGACTCAATAATCACACTTATGTTGATGGTGTGATCTGACCATTGAGACGAGAGCTTCAGTTTTAACCTCTTGGTGGAAACGTCGAGGCTTTAAATGGTTTTTTGGGTAAGGATTGGTCATCCTCAGTTCATTCTCAGTTTGACGGTTTTAGGAAAAAAGGTTGTTGTATATCTACAATGTTGGAATGGGGTTTTACTTAGTTGAAAAAAATGGAATCTGATGAATCCCATGATAAAATCATGCACAAGAGGGTGAAACCAATAACTATTGAGTCGTTTATCTATACCCTTGTGTAAATAGGTGTTTTGAGTTTTTTGTTCTAAACAGTAGTGGTAGAGTTCAAGAACATCCTTTCAAAATATGTTTCAAGGATTACCTCCCCGTATGGAGAGGTACTTCTACATTGGCATGTACCCACAGATGACACTAACATTTAAAAATGTATATCGGATGGCTCCCGCAGAGCTCCGAGATATGAGAGTATATTTGGTAGAATAGTTTACTCTGTACTCCGATCACAAGAGTATAAGACATATCTTCTTAGAGATGGACCTGAACCCGATTCAGTGATGATGGATAGAGTTCCTCCGGTCTATGATAGTCCCTACCCCAATTCTTCAGCGAGTCATGAATGTATAGCTTGGGGACATTGACTTCGAGACCCAACGTGATCAGATATCCTCAGGACATGATCCAAAAATATTTTCCGAAGGAGGGGATAACATCATCTTCTTTGAAGGATGCAACATGGTACCAATTATGTTGTCAGAGGAGGTGTCGATGGAGTTCCACACATCCCGTTTGGTGGTACATCCTGGTGTGGCGACGATGTACTAGGACCTATAATGTCAGTACTGGTGGCCAGTGATGATGAAATTAGTGGCAGAGTTCATTTCATGAAGCCTCAGTTGTCAGCAAGTGAAGGTCGAGCACCAGGTTCCAATAGGCTTGACTTAGCAACTGTTGGTGCTAGAATGTATATGAAATGGAAACCACATGGACCTCGTGATATGGATACCATGTAATTTCCAAGGGGAATGATTCCATCTTGGTGATCGTTGATGGACTCCACAATTTAGACCACTTCCTACCCATTTGAGAGTAGGGATCAGTAGATGAATTGGTATGCCTCTACATACATAAGATAATATGTATTTGTGGGGTCCCATCTATGATGATCTCATATCGTGATGCTCATTTTACATCCCGGTTTTAGAAGGTATTAGAGGAGGAATTTGAGACATTTCTATGCTTAAGCACCACCTTTCACCCTATGACATATTTTCAGACAGAGCATACCATACAGGAGCTTGAGGACATTCTATGTGCTTCTGTCCTTGATTTTTTCCATATTTTGGAGGATCACTTACCCTGGGTGGAGTTCGCATAGAACAATAGTTATCACTACACCTTTGGCATGACACCATTTGAGGCCTTGTACGAGTGACCGTGGAGATCAACTCTATGCTAGACAGACCCAGGGGAGTCATCAATAATGGGTCGAGAGCTGGTACTAGCTACCACTGAGAAGGTACAGATCATCAAGGAGCGGATGAAGACTGTATAGATATGGAATAAATATTATTCCAACAGGAGACTATGTCCTTGGGATTTCGAGGGGGGAGACCATGTCTTCAAAAGTGTCTCACCACGACGAGGATTGCAGAGATTTGGATGGATCCAAAAGATATATCTGAGCATCATCGGTCCTTTCCAGATCCTCAGCAGAGTAGGTGATATGGTGTGCCACATATATCTTCCCCCACGGATGCACCGAGTGAATAATTTTTTACATGTGTAATATGCGAGGAGGTATGTGCATGATACATCACATGTTATTGACTAAGGTTATAATGAAATTGAAAATGGGGTGATGTTCATGGAGTTCCCAGTGGAGATAGAGGATCCACAAGATTGGGTTCTTTTTGGGCAGTCAATTAACTTAATGCGAGTTCAGTGGAATCATGGGAACCTCTAAGAGGGCACATGGGAGTGGGAGGCTCTGAAACGGAAACAATACCCTCATTTGTTTCCTTAATTTTGTTTGGATTTAGGGGACGTAACAACCTATGTTGGGGAGGATTTAAAGACCCAAAATTTTCATATAATTTATTTTAATTATATTGGATTTTTATGAGAGTGTGAAAAATGATGGCACATGATTCTGAGGCCTGAAGTGCCTAAAATGATCCGTCGATAAAATGGTAATCTTTAAATAGTAGGTGTAATTAGTTATCCTGAAAAAGTTTAATAACTCTTAAACTAGTTCCTGGATTTGATATCTGAGGGAACAGTTCCATCGAGGATGGCAGTTTTACCTTAGGTGTGACATAAGTCTATTTGTCACCGACCGCTAGTAAGAAAACCCAAACAATTTCATAACCTTAAATAAAATAAATATATAAAATTATTATATTTTTTAAATTCTAATAACTCATGAACGGTGAATCAGATTAAAAATTTCATACCAACAACGATCTTGTGAAGATATGATTTCCTTAGGCATATACTAATGTTGGCCGGCATGGGCCAACACTAGAAGTAATTTTTTGGCCGTAAATAAATCAATTAAGTAACAATTATTTTATTTTTAAATCTATTAACTCATAAATGGTAACTAGGATAGGAAATCTGAGAGTACCATTTATCTCGTGATGACATGTTCCCCTTAAGAATATGTTAACCTCAAACGGTACGGGTCGAGGTTGACTATTAATTATTTTTGGAAATATTTTTAAGGTACATTCAGTAAACATGCGAGTGGTGATTTCTATCATTTAAACTAGTTCTCAGGTTGAAACTCAGTGAGAACTGTTGAATTCATAGTAGTGTTATTCACTTAGAAGAATATTAATTTCTATTAGCATGATTCGGATGAAAATGTTAATTTTTTAACTTTGCAAAAAAAACTAACACATTGAGTTATTTAATTCTCTTCTCACTGTTTAGTGGCAGATGGTGGGACTATTGTGTAACATCAGGATTTAATATGAATCATTTAATGACATGACCCCTTGGAAGCATAACCTTGACGGTTTTTTAATTAATGGAATATTAATTGTGGTTCATTAATGAACTGCATTAAAAAACGCAACGTGGGTAGTTCCTTTTATTCTATTTAAGAAAACCTATGGAATGGGTTTTGGGGATCAATGTGAGGAATCTATGAGAAACAAATTATGGAAACATGCTCCAATGAATAATGAAAAATGAATGAATTTTGATGAACATCATCGAACGTAGACCCTTCTTCCCCATCTAAAACGTCTTCCAATGAGTTCTAAATAGGGAGTTTATATTTCTTTAAGCATTTAAATGACTTTACCCTCTCCATTCTTGGTTGATACGAAGAACATGGATCAAACAACTAATAGGTTGATCCACAAATCATTCATGTTTGACGGAGGTACTCAAGAGATTTCATTTTAGGGTTCTATTAAATTGTATGATGATTATTGTTTCACCCACATGTTATAACATTAAGGCGGATGGTGAGGGCCAATCCAAACAAGGACCAAACCCTCCCCCGAACTTGTTCTTGATGCGTTCTTCGTGGGAAAATGGACAAGTTATCGGAAATGTGGAACCGAGGTCCACATAGTGAAGGTGGAGTCCCAGGAGGGCGGTAGGAATAGATGAAAAGAGAATCAGACCACCTAAGTTTCATCAGTGTCACACAAAAGCTCCGTGATTGCAGCGACACTGACAACCAGAGGATGCGAGGGCCGGTTTTTGCTAGCCAGGAGGAGGTGGCGGTTCCCGAAGGCTCCACAACGGATAGGGGTGCTCGGACGATGATGACCGCATTGATGGATGGCAGTTCCCCATGGAGGAGGGAGGACCCCCGCCATGTAGGTCCCACAATTGACTGGTCAACATGGACCTGCTAGGTGGAGTGACACCAACTAGCGCTGTTGATGGAAGAGCTGAATAGAATTTAGTCTATTCAAAAGGGGAGTTGACCCACGCTCCCATCCTGCAGGGCAGGATGGACCAGTGACCTGGGAGTCCAAACCCATGGCCTTGACCTTTCGGGTCAGTCCTAGCTAAACCGAGCCCAGCCCAGCCCCTTCGGGTGGGGTCGGGTCAGTCCCACTAGGTTATACATGACCCTGACCCATTGAGGCCTAATTTCTATTAAAAGGAAAATATCTTACTCCGGACATCCATTTGACGAACCTTCTATGGAAATGGATCCCTTGGGACAATGCAGTCTATTTGAAATATTCCACTTGGCTTTTGTTTAAAGTTGGAGTACGACCAGGTTGGATCGAAATCAAATTCATTTGAGCCCCATACACTTAAATGCCTATATCATATAGACCGGGCGTCCTGTTGACACACCGTCTTTTTCATTGAAACCCATATTACATGGATGTTCATCAGGTTAATTCTTCTTATGACTTTTTTGCGGTTTAGGTATGACCAATGGCTTGAGGAGAGGATCCTCCCAGAATCAGGTGTGCCTAGTGCAAGAATCAAGTGGTTGGCGACGTTGTGGTGAATTAATAGCGATCCTCTGTGGGTCAGCACCTATCGATCCTCCATGGTTCATCGCCTAGAGATCCATCATTGAAAACCACCTAGATAACCTTTGTGGGTCAACACCTAGCAATCTTATGTGGGTCAACCCCTAGAGATCCTCCACAGGTCAAAACCTAGCTATCCTGTTTGGGACAGCACATGGAGATCCTATGTGGGTCATCACATAGCGATCCTTCGTGGGTAAACACCTAGAGATCCTCTGTGGGTCAAAACCTAGATGTCTTTTATGGGTCATCACTTAGAGATCCATTATTCATCAGTACCTAGAGATCCTCCGTTGGACAGCACCTAGCAATCCTCTGTGGTTTAGAACCTAGTAATCCTATTTCGGTCATCACTAGCAACATTGTGTGGTTAAGAAGAAAAAATTCTCTCGATAGAATAATATGATCTAAAATTACGACTAATAATCTTTATACTTGTTATTTAAGATATATACCTCGTGTGAACTATATTTTAATATGTACTTTGTGATAGAGATCATTCGTTTTGGTTTTTCCTTTGTGGAATTCTGAGAGACCATTGGGGGTCTCGGGTCCCTACTGAGTATTGTTATACTCACCCCTATACGAGTTCGCCCACACCTTTTGGTGACTAGTGAAGATGAGTATTAGCTTCAACGGAGACATGGGAGCTAGGACTAGATGGTGTATAGAGATGAACGGTTTTCATGGAGAGACACAGATACTAGTTGTACCTACCCTCTAGTTGGGATCCTTGGCGGATGATCTGACGAGCTATTTTCCTTTTTTATTATACCTTCTTTCCAGTAGGGCTTGTATACTGGAACCTTTACTTTCATAACATTAGTTTACACTTATTAGTGATTTTTATTTGTGGTTGTATCATTCTTCTTCCATTGCGTTTTACTTGTGCACAGTGTTCCTTGTCTGTGTGTGTACAAGTATTCAAGCAATGCCTTACCATTTAGGGATAAGCCTTTCTGGTGATAGTCACCAACCCCTGACCTATGGAATGAAGTTTTGGGGTATTCATGGCGTGGGCCCCAGGGGATTAGTCGTGACCCAACAAAATAATTAAAATAGAAAAAAGTTGGCATAAACCATAACATTTTACAAAAAAATAAAATTAATATCCCAAAAATTCCTATATGTTTTACATAAAAACATAACTATAAAATTAAAATCAAGTAAAATAAAATGAATATTACAACTGAATGGGTTAGTAGAATAATTTAAGGGTTGCCCCTCCATAGGGGTGAAAATTAACACAAATATATATAGCTCTATATTCAATATATTAAAATCATCTTCCAAGTATAAAAGCCTCATTCCTTTAATAGAAATATCATAAAAATAATATGTACATAGAGATGGTGTGTATATGGACGGAGTGAGAATAAATAATTAATAGAATCTATTATACAAAAAGATTTAATTTGGAGTTAAAATGCTGATATTTTTTTTGAATTTTATAAATTATTTAACAATATAATTATAATAATAAAATTAATGAATTATGTTCCATAAAATTCTCCTAGAAAGTATCACACTATCTTATGAAAATAATACTATAGTGTATAATAATAATCATAGAATAAAATAGGCAACCATATGTATCATATACAATATATTATAAATATATT
Source organism: Viscum album (assembly GCA_963277665.1). Lineage (NCBI taxonomy): Eukaryota > Viridiplantae > Streptophyta > Magnoliopsida > Santalales > Viscaceae > Viscum > Viscum album. Next base: position 597,050,277 of record OY728135.1, on the reverse strand, counting down.
AGATCTCATAAATCCTTAGTTATATAAAATTTACTAGAAAAACCCATGCATTATATATCAATAATGCACAACACATCCTAACAGAAGGATCCATATACGTGACAAACTATGTGACTCAATTCAAAATAACGATATTTATATCATAATATCCAAAAGAATAAATTTATTTTTATCTCAACATTCCATAATTCGGTATCATGTTATTCAACATGAAAAACACGCCTGGATTCAAAATAGACACACAAACACTTTTAATTTGAAACACTCTTTCATACTTGATGTGTGAGGATTTTAATGAATCTAATGTTAATGAAATTTTTACCTAAGCATTCAATATAGATCACATCCAATTTCTGTCTCAGGGTGGTTTCTCACAGGACCCCAAACTTCTATTATGATAGTTTCGATTTTAATAAATATAAAAATAAATAATATAAATAATTGGTTTATAAATATATAATAATATATATATATATGTGATTAAAACAGAATGGCCGTAAACAAAATATTTTTAAAAAGAAAGGATATCTTTTCAAGAGAACACCCATAGTAAACGTTCATCATATATTTATTAGTTTGAAATTTTATTAATCAAAACGATATATAGTATGAAAAAATATCATTTTAAAACTATGGTTTTTAATATATAATGTGATCTATGAGCACAGATAGACAAAACATCTCTATTGGTGATCAAGGAAAATATGTCATAAAAAAATGTTAGGAATTGGTTGGCATGTGGAGACACACTGGTTAATTTACCAATAAGAACCCCTTTACCTAAAAAAAAATAAGAAACAAAAATCATAAATTTGGAAATACATGGGTTCAAAACTAGATTGATCACGTATGAACATCCTTGGGATAGTTACTCAGTATCATGATTATTGGAGATAATAGTAGAGAAGAACTGTATGGAAACAAAAAATAATGAAATATGGGAATGAAAGGAAGAAGAAGAGTAAAATATATTAAAAATGGATAATAATATTACATAAAAAATAATCAACAAATATATTGAAAATGGCCACATAAGGATTCCATTGTATTGAGAAGGAAAGGGGATACATTTATATATGAAAAAGTGGTGAAATTTGAACTCATGATTTTTTATTCTTAAACATTGTGAATGTTAGACCCATTTAATGATAGAAATGGAAAATTTTAGTTTTAGGTAATTTTTTAAAAAACATTTCTTCATGCCTACCCCAAAATTTCATCTTCATCTTCTATATTAAGGATATGATATATATCCGATAATCTGAAAATATATTCCAACCAGGAAGAAGGTGTGATTTTCCAAATCTAATTTTTTATACATGTATGTCCTTTATATCGGTAGAATAAAGTAGGGATATAATTATGAAAGTTTATCCTCATAATATTTTATTTATCATTTTTGATTTCTACTCCATTTTTTCATCCATTTATAGATATAGTTATATCTTCAAAAAACATCATATCATTACACATATTTTGAGGCTTCACTTTCAGGCATCATTTAGGCCTTAAATAATGGATTCTGATTTGGTTTGAGAAGAAATAAATGAAGACCATGATTCATTTAAGACAATATAAATTAAAATAATAAATTATTTTATAAGATTTAATATCCAAAATACATAAATTATTTAAAATAGTTAGATTCAAAAATTATTACATTTTTTCAATTAATCCAAAAACAATTTCATGAAAAAATAACATGAAAATTGATTGCAAAATAAAATTTTTGAGGGATTAAATAAATTCAAATTGAAATTAAAATAATTGAGAATATTTACTCTGTCAATTAATCCACGGGTAAACCATTATTTTCCTCAATAATTAAATCTCAATATGAAATTCATAGGGATCTAATGATTCCATCATTCAAATTCTAAAAAATATAAATTAAACAAGTATAAACATCTAATAAAATTTTTATGAATCCACATAACAAATAACAATTTCCCATTTTATAAATAAATACATAGTTCAATCATTATTATTTTTCTTATTTTAATGTTACATAACTTCTATTTTCATTCATTATAGTTAATTAATTATTATTCATCATTCAATATCATTTTTTACCTATATTTTAATAATTTTCACTCATCATTCATGAAATTAATTATAGTACAGTTATTCTCATATAATTAATGCATGATTCTTATCCATAGGTTTGTAAAGGAACCACTTTCTCCGCATTAGAAATGAAAAGGACCCTAAAATCCGGAGGTCTTTCATTATATGTTCAAATGAATTTGAGGATTAATTATGGTATGAATTGATGTTTAAAAATTAAGGCTCAAAGAGTATGATTATCTCTTAAATGTAATAAAATATATCAAAAATGGGACTTTAATGGAATACTTCCCTTCAAAATAAAATCTCCAACTTCCCCAAAACTCAATATACTGACTGTGATTACAAAATGTATAGTGAATGATTTATGAATACCCCTAAATATTTTTATTATAATTTTTCTATTTTATTATATTTCAATGAATATTATTTTTTGTTAAATTTATGCTTTGAATAAAGATCACATCCACTTCATAAACATATATCATAAAAATCATAGGTCTAGTAAGGGTGATTTTTGGTAATCCCAAATAACAAACCATATTTTAAATTATTTATTTATTTTTTTATTTACCATTTTTTATTCAAGAGGGGAAAATAGTGAAGTATGGTGAATAAATAAACAAGATTAATTTAATCCCACATTAAGAAAAATCATACTTATCCCTTACAAATTATATCATCCCTTTCACCAATAAAAACTTCACCCCCATATTTGAACTTTAATTTATCTTAAATATACTAATTGATGAGTAAGAAATGATAAAAATGGATTGAAACATTGAACTTCTCTATAAATTTCAATCATGGTTTCTATGGGTTGGAAAAATATTAATGTAATAGTGTATCTTAAAGAAAATGGGTTTTTAAAAAATCCACAACCATTTTAAATTTGTTCTTAAATTCATAGCTTTAACAAGTTTAAATGCAATTTCAAGAAGGTGGAATATACCAAGATCACAAAAAAAATATGATCAAGATTAATAAAACTATTTGGTATAAAAATATTATCATGACTGAGAAATATGATATTGGAAGATCACTTAAAGCACGAATAATAATAATAAATCTATTCATATGAATTTGATTAATTCTAGGTATAAAAAATTATTGGGATATTTTATTTACATGAATCAACAAATTATTTCTAATCATGTTTCCTAATTTTAATATCTTGCATCAATTTTTTCTTCTAATTATCCATTTTACACATTTAATCTCATTAATATTTAAATATAAAATATTTAATCATAATATTATTTATAAAATAACTTCTCCTGGATTAGTCATGTAAAGTATAATTTAAGTGTTGGCATTCAATTTTATAGGATTATGATAAAATCAAAATCCCAAAAAATTCTTCTATTTTTAAAATATAAGTATTAAAATGGATTTTTTTTTGAAAATATGCTTTTTTTAAAATCCTCCACTACTGGGGTTCTTCTTTACTCTATCACGAAACTACGAAATAAAATTACTCAATTATAAACACGGGTATTTTCATTAATGCTCAATGTGATAGGACTGAGTGGGCTATAAAATGGAATAATCCTTAAGTAATGAAAATGAAATATAAATACCTAATAATGAATTGTAATGTAATTTAAATAATCTAAATGATAATTCTTGGAACGATCCACTAAATGAGAACATAATGCTTTCTGTCTCCAGAGGGTAGTATCAACTATTATCCATAGTCTGATGGTGTGTGGATCTTCTTGTACTTGAATGACCACATGTCTATTTTACAAGATTCTATTTTTCATTTTCATGTAAAAAATAATCATTGTAGATATTATAAAACAACCCCCTTCCCAAATAAATATTTCATGCATGGTGGGGGTAGGATGATGTATGTACCATCCTCATTATGTGTTTATACATGAGAAACCTCAACCTTCTTTTACAGTTGTAGCTCAGCATGGGGTCTTTTAGTCTTAGTATCCTTTTTCATGAGATCCTCATTCTGATCTACACAGATCTCCATATGGTCTTCCATAAATTTATGTTAAAAATTTCCGAGTGTCCCATGTGTTTCTCAACGGATTCATGTTTAATTTCCTTATCTTTTTCCACGGTTAATTTTTAGTTGTCTAAATCAAAAAAATTAAAATAGCAGGGGGTTATATTCAATTTAATTTCAATGAAATTTTAACATGCTATATTTGAAAAACGTATCATATCCATGAGTTATTTCAGATTGAATCTCTTATTTAGTGGAAATAACTTCTTGAAGTTGTGTAGTAGAATATGGGGGGAGGTAGTCATGCTCCCCCATTTCATCGGACTCCACATAAAAACCAGGTAAGATGAAGAAGGACTTCTATTGGACATAGGAAACTAGATTAAATTATTTAAATTAATGGGAGAACATAGTTATCTCTAAATCCATCACTTTTAAACATTTGTTTGTTTAGGTCATCCCTCATGAAAACTATGGACTCTATGAATTCCTACTCACCATAATTTGATTGAAAAAATAACTAACGCTATCTAAAAATAAAATAACCCCCATCCACCATGGATAATGGTTAGTCCAAAATTGGTTATATCACCAATGTATAAATGTCCAAATAATTAAATACATAATAATTTGAATGCACCATGGAAAATATTGCCTCATGTTTTTTTATTTTTGATATTTTCCATGGAAAAAAAGATGTGTGAAAATCTTGATCCTCCCAAAAAATGGTTAAAAAAGGATTCTTGGTGATTTTTAATGAATACCCTATCAATAATTTATTTAGTTAAAATTGCAATGTAATTCACACTGATAGATGGTCTTAATGAGGAAGCTCACACAAAACCGAATTATAATATTTTTTATTTTTGTTTTCAATAATATAAAAATAATTAATATAAATATGTTTCTTTGAAATATTCAAGATATATATATATATATATGTGATGAAAATATAATATATTCAAATAGAATTTTTTCAAACACAAATGAGATCCTCATGGGCGAATACCCAAAGCGATCCTTCATAATCTCTTCCTTGAGTTTCTAATTCTCATACTGAACGACCAATATCATTTGAATTAACATCCTCTTATAATAGTGGTTGTGATTATGTAGTGAAATCATCAATAATAGATAAAAAACACATCCACCTCCTCGATCGATGAAAAATATTGTACAAGCGAATGATAGGCCTCAGGTGGTATGTGGAGACAGAAAGGAACATAACCCATTAAGATCCCCATTGAACAAAATCTAGGAAAATAAGAAACAATAATAATTAATGAGCAAATATTTTTTTCAACTCTATATTGATCCCCAAAGAATATCCTTGTCTAAGTTATTAATGATCAATAGTGTTAGAGGTCACAATGGAGAATAAATTTCTCAAAACACAAAAGATTAAAATATGAGAGAGAGAAGAAGAAAATAATAATGTATTAATAATGAAAAATAAAATTACACATAATAGAAAAACTAAAACTATATATAATGTACACTTATATTTTCCATTATTTTGATAATTAAATGGGTTACATTTTTTTGGAAAAAATATATAAAATTTCTGCTTAAGAATGTTATATCTAAATTATTTCACTTTGTAGACCAATTTAGTGATAAAAATGGAAATTGTTTTATACTTATGATTTGTTAAAAAATTTATTTCACATATGACCCAAATTTTTTTACTTCAGTCACTATGTTTATAAAAATTAATGTCTTTTTTAATCATTATTTATTTAATTTCATTCAAAATCATTAAATTCCCAAAATATTATTTCCAATACATTTATGTCAATTATATTGGAAGAATAAAGTGGGTTCATAGTTATGAAAGTCCATACCCTAGACCTCCTCATTATTATTATCGAATTAAAGATCCATTTTGCCTTACATTTACGATATATAGACCAATATTCAGATATCATCTAATCAACACATTTAATTTGATTCATGAATTTGGGGATTCTTTTGGGCCTTAAAAAGATTGATTTATATTTGTATCCAGAACAATGAAATGATGACCAAGATTTATTTATTATTATATTAAATTAATTTTAAAATGATATCATTGTATAAGATGGTATGGTTGAAATAATCAAATAGAGATAAATGTTTAAATTACAAAATTATGCCATAATTTTAATTTACCTAAAAACACTTCAATAACCATAAATTGTAAGAAATGATCATAAAATAAAATATTTTTAGGATTAAAATATTTTAAATTAATATTTAAATAATTGAAACTCTTTACTCTATCAGTAATCAAATATATAAATTCATGAATGTTTTTTTCACATAAATATCTAACTCTTAAACCACATTAACTCCCATATAAATTTACTTATTATTTAGGAATCATTTTAGATTTCACTATCGATTTATATTTTAAAAAAGTTCATTTTTTTGAAATATAACATCACATTACGTCCCAAGATTTGTATCCAGAATTTTATAAAAACACATTACTACCTCATCTATATCAATTTACTATTTTTATCCATTCTAGCATTATTTTAATATTGGAACAAAATTATTATAGTATATAACAATAATTTCAACCACTAATAACATCAACTAGTTCTTTCAAAAAAATCACCTAAATTCAATTTTTTATTAAATAAAACTATACAATACTGAAAAACACAAAAAAAAAAATAAAAAAAAAATAAAAAAATTTATCCCACCCAAATCATATACAATTTACACAGTGGCATAACACTTATTTCATTTTTTAACAAAAAATATCTAAGAAATTATCAAACCATACGATAAGATAAAAAATAGTAACAGTAAAACAACTAAACATTAATTCCCTCAAAAAAGGATATGTTTCGTTATTAAATTATTAAGACAAAGGAAATATCATTTATGGATCATTAATTAGAAATAAAATAGTTGAAACATAACCACATGATGATATATGAATAAAGTGAGAGATTTATGAGAGAGAAAATCACATGAGATCCCCTATCAAAATAGAGATACTAGGATTTTGATTAAATATAATTTTTGATAAAAAATTAAAAATAAATTTTTAAATAAAAAATTAAGAAGAAAAAAACAACTAGATGACTTGAATTGGACCGTAGTGGATGACGCACACCTGTCGCGGGGTGTGGAAAAAAACAATTTTATATTTTTCCTAGTGCAGCACAATGGCTGACCAGGGTCGTCTATCTTGAGGAGACTTTCATTGTGTTCATGTACATTATTATATATTACCTAATATATCTATTTTTTATATTTTTTTATTTAATTAATGTGATTACAATATTTTTGGGTTTTTGATAATTAAAATAATGACATGAAAAATCTTAATTTAAACTATCATGCAAATCTAAATATAATGAGTTAATAAGAAAGAACTTTGTTTTGGGATTTAGTCTTGGATTCAATCATTATTCTCTTTTATATGTTGATTTTAGTTTGATAATAAAAACAAGAAATCTCATGTTTTAATCACTAATCTTTTACATAATAGAAATAGTTTGAGTTTCATGTCATTGGGGTCCGTCACCCAATCAGGGACATTCGCTTCACCAATGCATGATACTCAAATCTACCACAAATAGTAAAAAAAACTAAATACAATTAATGAATATATTGACCTCCCACCAATCCAAGTCTCGAGTTAGCCTCTAATTTCCGAGACTATGATATTACTTGGTGTATTTGGTGTAGGAAGATAGAGAGATTTAGAGAGAGAGAGAGAAAAAAAGAAGAAGAAAATTGGATGGAGAAACACGGATGCATGGATTAATAAAAATAAAACTAAAATAAATTACAATTAAAAATGAAACTAAACGAAAACTAAAATATAAAAAATAAAAGAATAAATTATGGGGTATGATAGGAGCAGCAGTGGCCCGTGACCCGGTGGGATCCCTCCTTGGATTTGGGTGTCGAGCTGATGGCTTTGGAAGGAGGAGAGGGCCTCCTTTTATAGGCAGATTTTCATCCCCCAAATGTGTTCATGTTGTTGGTCCCCTAAATGGATGATTCACCCATATATACTTTCTTCAATATTATTCATAAATGTGTTATCCGTTCACCCTCCAATGTTCAGCGCATTTGGACCCCGGATGAAGGAGTTGTGAATTTTTCATTGAAGGCTTCAGTTTCTGGACGAAGCTTTCAGGAAGGTTCTTCCACAATTATGTCGTTCAATGGCCGGCTTAATGACTTCAAAACTCCACATAATTTGGTGTAGATCTGGAAATCTCTGTCCTTGTTCTATACCAAGTGGAAGAACCTCATTTGGATATGTTTAGGCCGCGTTTGGGTTCCGTTAAAGTGGTGTGGTCCACACTGTCTTCCCGGAAAAATGTCAAATTGAAGTAATTTTTAGGCCCTTCATATGGCTGAATCAGCTCATGGTCCAGAAGAAAAAATTATAGGAAATAAAATAATTATTCTAACAAAATTTTAATCACAAAATTTATAAATATATTTTATGCTAAATGACAACAATAACCTTGTGGTCAAAATCTGTCCAAAAACCAGAGTTATGTATTTCTCAATTTTGCTCATTTTCATTATAAAATTCAAATTACCCATTTTATTAATAAAACAATGAAATATATGGGTTTTAACATTGAAAAATAATAAAAAAAAAAACTCATTATTTGATCAAAAATATGCACATAAATTTTCTATGTCAAATACCTCCACACTTAAATCATGCTTGTCCTCAAGCATGAATTCTCAACATGGAAATCAGAGGACACCAATGTTACCAATATTAAAATTTCAATGCAATAAAATAAAATAGTTTTCAATATAAAACCAAACCTTCATATATAAGAATAAAATATCAATTTAAGATCTCATTTTTCAATGAAACCAATAATTCACATATTTTACTTTCCCCATTTGAAAATTGATGAAACTTATCCTTTCATTCATTCAAACTCTTTGATTCATCATTATTAAACATGCCATGTCATGATTTACCTCACTTTTTTTTCTCTCACCACTCACCATACAATTCAAGTAGAGTTATGCTCATATCATGAGACTATGCTCCTTATCCATAGGCTTGTAAATTAACTACTTTCTCTTCTTTGTAAAGATAAAAGACACATAAAATCATTAGGACTTGAAATAAAGGTTCAAATGACTCTGAGGATTAAGGTTGGTAGGAATTGATGCTTTAATAATTAAGGCTCAAGGGGGAGGATAATCTCTAAATTAAAATGCATGATATTAAAAGTAAAACTGTAATGAAATTATCCCCTTCAAAATAGAAACACCCACATCACAAAACTCAAAGAAAAGGTTATGATCAAGTAAGCATAATGGATGATTTGTGCACCCTCTTGATTTTTTTTATTTTTTACTTTTTTTTTATTTTTCGAAAGTTATGATTAGATCAAACCTCACATCCATAAACTAACCAAATATGATCATAAGATAGCCAGTATGAAAAATGGCGATTTTTAGTTCTCCAAAATCAAAACCCATTTTTCTATTTTTTTTCTTTTTGTCATTTTTTTCTTTTTTTTATTCAAGAGGGGAAAACAATAGAGTATAATGAATGATTTCAAAACCTTTTACAATTCCAACAATAACACCCCCACACTTCTTCCTCAAAATGTGTATCATTATGTCCACCATGATTCCCTTTACCCCCACACTTCAACTTTAAAATATCATGCAAATACCAAGAGTTGGGTAGAAATCGATAAAAATGTCTTGAAACATGGATCGTCCCTATAAAGGTCATTTATAGTCTCTATGGGATAAACGAAGGATTGATGTAAAGGAGGTATTTTAATGAAACGTAGCTTTTCAAAGGATGCCTCAATCAGTTTAAATGTGTTTTTTCTTAGTCATAGCATTGAAAAGTTTCAATAAAAGTTCTGGTCGGTTACATGTCCCAAGATCACTCACGAAATATGCTCAAGAATAAATAGGAAGTACGTGGTCTAGAAATCCTCTCGGGAATGAGAAATATAACATTGGACAATAACTAATGGCATTATTAATAATAATAAATTAATTCACATAAGTTTTAGAAATTAAAAGCATAAATGATGGTAGAGAAATCTCATTTACATGAATCAATTAATTCAATCCTATCATGAGTCATTATTTCAATATCTATGGTTCATATTTAAAAACTAAATTCTCCATTTCTATCATTTAATCATATAAACATTGAATCCTAAAACATGGAATCACTGGTATAACGACCCATACTTTACATTTATTGTTATTACTTCAGAATTGAAGCACACTTATTACAACATATAACAAAACAATGCAAGGACCGTATTGGTATAGCGTCTTTAGAAACTAGGAAACATAAAAAACTGGTTCATAAATCATCTACATTGTCTCCCATTTATTTCATCATATCTAGAGTCCATTTTTGGCATATCCTACTTAATATCCTTCTTCCTGAATTGGGTAAAAGAAAACATTCAAAAGGGTGAGCTCAAATGCTCAGTATGGGTAAACAAAAGAAATATCAAACATATCGTATTTACAAGAACATACCATTTTGAAAATCTTATCCTGCGAAAGAGATCATAACATGGGATAAATCATAGAAGTGAAATTTAATTACAATAATCATAACTTAAAACTTGAAACTTTGTGGAATACACACATAATCATACAAAATCATTTCTTAGTAGTCAAGACTCATTTCCAAGACTATCTTAGTGGACAATGTCCATTTCTGAAATGAGTTCACTCCTCGTTTCAGACCTATTTCACTGAACAGGTTTAACCTTCTATTCTAGCCATGTCTATCTCATGAGGTATAAATCTTTACCCAATTCATTGGAGGGAGATATAGGTCCCACCCATCTAATAATGATACCATTCTTATGTGTGCCACAATATCATAAATCATACATCATAGCATAACCCATGTAATAAAAATGGGATTCTTAAACATCATGCCATCATAACATAATCCATAAAAGGATATCATAAAAATAATTCCATCATAACATAATAAAATCAATGTAAAAATAGGGATATAAAAAAAACCCTATATTATCTTATATGGAAAATAATTTTGATAAAACACTTGAACTCCATTCTTGAGGAAAATATCCTTTCTACTTCAAAAACATTTTCCTTTCATAACATGTCATATAATTTTGAACTAAAATAAGTTGATTAAAAATAAACTTGATAACTTGTAAAGGAATATTCATGGAAATAATGTTATAAAAATCCATTCATTATGTATAAGATAAAAAAAACATTTTTCTTGTACTTATGTCGGAAAAGTCAAAAAGTACCTTGTACGAAAAATGACAAAAGGTTCCATTAATATCTTTTACTAAAAACTCAAAAAGGGTAAAATTGGATTTAAACAATTGTAGGAGGATAGAAATAATATTAAATATTTAAGAAACATGGATGTGGATGATAACTATTCCCCAGTAAATTCTGAAGTATAAACAATCTCGGATAAAAATGAGATTGCGGGATTTTCCCTTACCTTAGGTCTGATTTTCTTCGTAAGTGTCCGAACCTCATGTATAATGATTTAAATAATTTCATTGACTTATTCCAGAATCATAATTATTATTATGATGTCATACATGGTCATATTCTTAGCTTCGTATTAGTAATATTTCATTGTTACTTGTTATTCGTGTGTTTATTGTTTTTTTGTTCTTATGCGTGTTTTGTCGAATAAATTCTTATTCTTCTTTTTAGGTTATAGATACCTAATTTCCAGAATGGTATTAGTGTAATATATATTATATTTATTCACTAAATTCATTTATGTAATCATTATGCAATGAAAAGCATGTAGAACGAGTCGCATCACATCGTGGCGACGATATTCCGTACGTACGCACGAGCGATGATATCGTTCCCATGATCGTGGAATTGTTTTGGAGTGTATGAATAATATTTCATAATAAATATCACTTTACAATAACCATATATAGATAATATTTAAAACATTATACCCATCCAAGTAATGTGGTGGTGGAAAATAGATTACACCACAACATGGAGACGGTATTCCGTATGTACGCACGCGCGGTAATTTCTTTTTCCGTAGGATGGATAGATGGTGAAATAGGGTTGTTTCATACATATAATGACATATCAGTATATTAGTGATACTGATGTTATTACTTCATAATGAAACAACTAATGAATAAGAAGTGGAAGAAGAAATAATGTTGAAAGAATCGGTAACGGACATTACCTCTTCTTTGAAGCGCCTCTTTGAGACCTCCTCTTAGGGCAATAAAATTGGTCTTTGAAGAAGACCAGGTCCTCTAGGATGTTCCTAGGGAAGTGGGGTAGTGAAATGGGCAGGGGTTGGCCGTTATTGTAGGCTCAAATTGGTGTGAGGAGGAGAGGGAGGAGGTGCCCTTTTATAAGGGAGGAGAGGGGCACCTTTGGAAATATAAGAAATATTAGTTTATATTAAATCCCAACCCCACTTAAAAACATACAAAATGACTCATATACGAAGATTAGATAATATAGGGTTGTAATATCATCAACCAATAAAATTTAGACTTGTTAGGAATTTCTTTTAAACATTATCTACTTGATTTATCCTTATTTATCAATTTAATTTTATTTGTGGTAATAATATTCTAAATCTTAAATTATTATAAATAATCACATATGCATTGTGAATTTTCCATAATTTCACACTTTATGACATTTTAGACCATATAAATTTTAATTTTTAATTTTTAAATATTTTGTGATTTTTAAACAATTTTATAATATGTTATTTTTATAAAATAACAATAGTGTCAATTTTGATACTATTCATTTATTTGAATTTAAATAAAATATATACCGAAGATATGTTAAAAATAAAATCTTTAATAGATTAATAAGATGTCATATGTATCTAGAAAATTAGTGGAGCACATTAAATAAGTCATATAATATTTATTTTAATATTTTTAAAACCATTTATTTGATATTTTAATTAATAAAATAATTTCAACATCAATATTGTGTCATAATTAATGATAATTATTTAATCCCTAATTTTTTTAAATAAATTCATATTATGTATATAATTGTATTATATTTCTTGAGACTATTCATGTTCTATGTTCCATTATGTTTATCACTAAATTAAAATTATTATAACTATAAGATTTAAGAAAGTGACATGTTGTCACTTTCTTTGGTTTTAATAATAATTAAATTATTTTCATGGGAAAAAGTCCATTAAATGAATCTAATAAGACCCTTAGGTGATATGGGTCTCCTTTTAGTCTTCCAATAGGATTTTGGTAGGTGTTAGGGTAATTTTATAATCTTATATTTACCCTTAATTACCTGATTTAACTTTAACTATGGTAAATAAAATTTACCGTAGTTACTATTCATAATGCCCAAAAATAAAAAGTAGCCTATTAACATAATTTGGACCCACTTATTACAAATATGGAATCCATTTATCAAAATTAAAAACACATAAGTTTCAGTAATTTATTTAAAATTAATCCCGTTGTTAAGAAAATGGGTTTTAGAAGTTAAAACATTGCCAAAGATTGGAATGTTTTTACCAATGAATTCAATGTGAAATTAATTATAATGACATAAATTATATTAAATTGTAAAAATATATTCTATTTATACTTTAAAACACTCAATATTATAATTTAACCATATAAATTATCTCAATGAAAAAAGTTCTTTTTAATTAAAAATTAGCGTATTTTTACTATTCATCAAAATATGAAAGTTATCAGAAAAATAAATGTTTTTTATCCAAAGTAAATTTTTATATCCTTATTCAAAAGAAGAATTTTATTTTGTCAAATTGAACTTATAAACATGTCAAAAACTATATTTAATGTGGGTGCGCCATCAAAAGGTGACAAAACTGCTTTTTTTTAAAAAATTCTTATTTTACCCGAAAAATTTATTTTGTTCTCTTATCATGTTCTAGAAAATGTGTAAGATGAATAATAATGTTGTAAAATTAAAATTTTAGTTAATACTATTCATAACGGCTAGTCCATAATATTATATCGTTGTTTAGTGAAACCCGGTATTGCGTACTACACACTTTATCGAGGAAGGTCGCGATTACGTGTAATGCAAGCCAAGCTAGTGTTGTGTGTAGTTAAAGATTCCTTTGATGATTTATATAACATATAAACAAAATATTTCTCATAAAACTCTTGGGTGTTACATTCTACCCCCCTTAAAATGAAATTTTCCCTCGAAATTCGTCACTTTGTAACAAACAGATGAGGATACCTCTCCCTCATCATATCCTCAAGCTCCCATACAGCTTCTTATAATTGGTTGTTCCTCCATAAAACATTCACCAAGCTAGTGGTCTTGATCCGTAGGACTTTTTCGCTACGATCCATAATCTCTATCAGCTGTTCTTTATAAGAAAGATCTTGCTCCAGCGGTACAACTTTTGAGCTGAGTACATGTGAAGGATCAAGTATGTACTTTCTCAGGAGAGATACATGGAACACATCGTGAACTTGGGAGAGATTCGGTGGAAGTTACAATCGGTAAGCTACCTTCCCACTTTGATCTAGTATTTCGAAAGGACCGATATATCTAGGGTTCATCTTTCCCTTCTTCCCAAATCTCATTACTCTCTTCCAAGGAGATATTCATAAGAACACTTTATCACCCACTTCGAACTCTAGGTCTTTCCTTCGGTTATCAGCATAACTTTTTTGTCGACTCTGAGATGCTCTTATGTGTTGTTGAATAGATCAGATCTTTTTTTCCATCTCATTAACAAGATAAGGTCCTAATAGCTTTCTTTCACTATCTTCATCCCAGCAAGTTGGAGTCCTGCATTTCTTTCCATAGAGAGCTTCATAAGGATCCATCTGAATACTGGAGTGAAAGATATTATTATAAGAAAATTACACCAAAGGTAGGTGTTGATCCCAAACACCTTTGAAATCCATAGAGGAAACTCTTAACATATATTCTAGAGTTTGCATTTTCCTCTCAGACTGACCGTCTGTCTGAGGATGATAAGCAGTGTTGTAACTCAACTCTGTATCCAAAGTATGCTGAAGACTTCTCCAAAATTTCGAGGTAAACCTCAGATCCCGATCAGATATAATGGAAAGTGGTACTCCATGCAATCTTACCACTTCCTTTACATGTATCCTGGAAAGATGATCTAGAGAGAAATCCTCTCTAATATCAATTAAGTGTGCCGACTTCGTAAGACGATCAACTATGACCCAGATAGCATTATTGCCTTTGGATGTTTTAGGACGTTCAGTGACAATGTCCATAGTGATGTTTTCACATTTCCATTCTGGTATGGGTAATGGTTGTAACATCCCCTTAGACTTCTGTCTCTCAGCTTTAACTTACTTACAAACCAAGCATTGAGAGACATATTCAGCAACATCTCTTTTCATGCCATCCCACCAGAAGTACTCTTTTAGGTCCCTATAAATCTTCGTGCTTCCAGGATGAATAGAGAATGAAGAACTATGAGACTCATCCAGCAGCTCCTTCTTTAATTCTGGGATGGGAGGAACACAAACCTGATTCCTGAACATTATTATCCCATCACAATCAAGGTTGAATTCAGTAACATTTATCACCTTCTTTTGTAACTCTACATCTTCTTTCTGTTCCTATTTAATCGTCACATGTATAGATGGTTGAATATTCATTTGATAAAGATAAGAATTTTCCCCTTCCATTATAATTCCAAGATCCATCCTTTGTAAATCCATAAATATTGGATCTTTTGTGATCCTCATCATGGATAAACTGGCATGGTATTGTCGACTTAATGCATCTTCCACCTTGTTTGCTTTCCCATGGTGGTAATGATTTGAGCAGTCGTAATCTTTAATCAACTCCAACCATCATTTTTTGTGCATATTCAGATTTTTTTGTGTGAAAATATACTTTAAACTTTTATGATCAGTATAAATATCAAACATTTCTCCATAAAGATAATGCCTCCAAATATTTAATGAAAATATTACTACAGCTAACTCCAAATCATGAGTTGGGTAATTTTGCTCATGGATTTTCAACTGTCGTGAGGCATAAGATATCACCATATCATTTTGCATAAGAACACACCCCAGCCCCTTCTTGGATGCATCACTGTAGATCACAAACCTTTCTCCACTACAAGGAAGTGTGAGTGTAGGTGCACTGGATAACCTTGTTTTCAACTCCTTGAAATCCACTTCACATTCCTCCATCCAAACAAACTTAAATCCTTTCCGAGTCATCTTGGTGAGTGGATTAGATAATCGTGAAAAATCATTCACAAAACATCGATAATATCCAGCCAAACCAAGAAAACTTCGAATCTTAGTTACTGTTGTTGGTCTCGAACATCTTTCGATAACCTCTGTTTTTGTTGGATCCACATATATCCCCTCTTTTGAGATTATGTGACCCAAAAATGAAACTTTTTGAAGCCAAAATTCACACTTGGTAAATTTGGCATAAATCTTCTCCTTTCTCCGGGTCTTCAATGCAATTCTCAAGTGATCTTCATGTTCTTCCTTGCTCTTTGAATAGACAAGAATATCGTCTATAAAGAATACCACAAACTGATCAAGATAGTCTCTAAAGAATCTATTCATCATATCCATGAAGATAGTAGAGGCATTAGTAAGAACAAATGGCATCACTACAAATTCATAGTGTCCATACCTTGTACGGAAAGCTGTCTTTGGTATATCATCCATTTTGACCCTTAATTGATGATACCCTGAACGAAGATCAATCTTGGAAAAGTATTGAGCTCCACGTAGTTGGTCACATAAGTCATCAATGCGTGGGAGAGGATATTTGTTCTTGATAGTGATCTTGTTAAGTTCTCGATAATCAATGCAGAGTCTCATTGATTCATCTTTCTTCCTAACAAACAGAACATGTGCTCCCCAAGGTGACACACTAGGGCGTATGAATCCCTTATCAAGATTCTCTTGGAGTTTCTTATTCAATTCCTGCAACTCAATTGGGTCCATTCTATAAGGTGTCTTTGAAATAGGCAAAGCACTCGGTACGAGTTATATTGAAAACCCAACTTCACGATTTGGTGGAAGACCCGGAAATTCCTCCAGAAAGACATCGTCAAACTCCCGTAAAATGGTCATATTCTTAATCGTGAGTTTATCTCCAACCATTTGAGATAAATAACCTTCATTTAGTGGAATCAAGACCCATATGATGGAAGAAATCTCCAATGAAAGGTTATGTTCATCCTTGCATCGATAGACGATCATAGATTGATCTTGAATATGAAATGTGACTTCCCTTATTTGGAAATTGATATGAGATCCATATAATGAAATCCAATCCATACCAATAATCTCATCAAATTCCACTATAGGAAGGATCACAAGATTTGCAGGAAGCACTTTCCCACAAACTTTAATCGGAGAAGAATTGTAAACTTTTGATGCAACTGTTGTGCCATTTGGAGTTGTCACAGCCAACTCAACATCTATTTATTGGGGTAATACGGTTATACCCTTAGAAAATTCTTCAGAAATAAAATAGTGGGTGGATCCATAATCACATAAAACATTTTCAACTTTAGAGTGGATGGTAAGTGTACCTCTCACCACATCGTTGTCGTACTCCACATTACCGACAGTAATTGCATGTGACTTTCCTTTTTCTTTGGCCTTAAGAGTTTGTTGACGTCGATCATCATCAAAAACCCTTGGATCAGGGCATTGATTGGCATAATTCCCCATTCCTTGCACTTGAAACATTGAAGTGTAGTAGGTTAATTCTGTGTATCCCTTCCTTTGTCTGCATCATTAGACATCTTATTCCCATTATTTCGACATTCAATTTCCCGATGACCTTCTTTTCCACACTTATAACATTTTATTGTCCCCTTAAGACAATTTCCTCCATGTTTCTTTCCACAATGTGAGCATAAGGGAAAAATCATCTTATTTTCAGTGTGGTTTTTAGATTTTCCTTTGAATTCCATTTTCCTCTTCTTATCAAACCCATATGACTGATGGGTTACTCGAATCTCTATCTCAACGTTGAGAGCACATCGAACAATTTCCTCGTAGCTATTGAAGTCCCTTATGGCTAACGCCCTTCGAACAATTGGTTTTAAGCCACTAAAGAATCGATCGATCTTAATCTCAGGTTGGATAATAATACCAGAAGCGTACCTTTCAAGTATTCTAAAACTTTCTTCGTAGGTACCAACAGATTCATCATCCTTTTTCTTCAGTTCAAGAAACTCATTCTCCATCTTTGTTCAGAAAATACGAGGGAAGTACTTATTAAAAAATAAGTTCTTGAACTCGTCCTATTCCATGGATTCAATTTCATCCCTTTGCTTCATATTCTTGATATGATTCCACCATTGATCATCATATACTTCCAAACGATACACTGCTAAGATGACTTTATCATGATCAGAACATTCAAGAACTGAAAATATCTTTTTAGTAGTACTAATCCATTGTTCAGAAACTAATGGATCAGTAGACTCGCTGAATGAAGGTGGACACTGCCTCATGAAGGATTCAACAGAATGTTGCTCCTTCATTTTCTCATTTGGAAGTACTGCATGATTCATAGCTTGGGAAAGTTGTGTGAGCATGGCTACAAGATTTTTCATTCCAACTCCAATAATGTTTGGTTTCGCAAGGGGACAATCATTGCATTGCCCGTCGCATTCCGCATTAACACGGTTCCTTCGGGTTCCATCCATTGACTAAAACCAAGAAGAATAGTGTGAGAAACATGAATTATAATAAGAAAAACACATAATTAATAATAAAATTTCACACTTAAGGTATTATCATAGGTTGTTCATGGTCATTTCTAAAACACTAAGATTGTGTTCTATGCTTAGACATATCCTTAGGTTTCTTACTAAGGCTTTCACATCCTAATTTCCAAAGGTTGACTATACCTTTCCTCTGATACCAACTATAACGACCCATAATTTACATTCATTGTTATTACTTCAGAATTGAAGCACACTTATTACAACATATAACAAAACCAGGCAAGGACCGTATAGGTATAGTGTCTTTAGAAACTGGGAAACATAAACAACTGGTTCATAAATCATCTACGTTGTCTCTCATGTATTTTATCATATCTAGAGTCCCTTTTTGGCATTTCCTACTTAATATCTTTCTTCCTGATCTAGGGAAAAGAAAACATACAAAAGGGTGAGCTAAAATTCTCAGTTAGGGTAAACAAAAGAAATATCAAACATATCATATTTACAAGAAAATAACATTTTGAAAATCTTATCCTGCAAAAGAGATCATAACATGGGATAAATCATAGAAGTGAAATGTAATTCAAATAATCATAACTTAAAACATGAAACATTGTGGAATACACACATAATCATAGAAAATTATTTATTAGTAGTCAAGAATCATTTCCAATACTATCTTAGTGGACAATGTCCATTTCTGAAACGAGTTTACTCCTCGTTTCAGTCCTGTTTCACTGAACCGGTTCAACCTGCCGTTCCAGCCATGTCTATCTCATGAGATATAAATCTTTACCCAATGCATTGGAGGGAGATATAGGTCCCACCCATCTCATAATGATACCATTCTTATGTGTGCCACAATATCATAAATCATACATCATAGCATAACCCATGTAATAAAAATGGGATTCTTAAACATCATGCCATCATAACATAATCCATAAAAAGATATCGTAAAAATAATTCCATCATAACATAATCAAATCAATGTAAAAATAGGGATATAAACAGAACCCTATGTTATCCTATATGGAAAATAATTTTGATAAAACACTTGAACTCCATTCTTGAGGAAAATATCCTTTCTACTTCAAAAACATTTTCCTTTCTTAACATGTCATATAATTTTGAACTAAAATAAGTTGAATAAAAATAAACTTGAAAACATGTAAAGGATGATTCATGGAAATAATTTTCTAAATATCCATTCATGCCGTATAAGTTAAAAAAACATTCTTCTCGTACTTTTGTCTGAAAAGTCAAAAAGTACCTCGTACGAAAAACGACAAAAGATTCCTTTCATATATTTTACTAAAAACTCACCGAAGGGTAAAATTGGGTTTAAAAAATTTTATGTGGATATAAATAATATTACATATTGAAGAAAAATGAATGTGGATGATAAATATTCCCCAGTAAATTCTGAAGTATAAACAATCTCGGATAAAAATGAGATTGCCGGATTTTCCCTTACCTTAGGTCCGATTTTCTTCGTAAGTGTCTGAACCTCCTCTATAATGATGTAAATAATGTCATTGAATTATTACAGAATCATAATTATTTTTATGATATCATATATGGTCATATTCTAAGCTTCTTATTAGTAATATTTCATTGTTACTTGTTATTCGGGTGTTTATTGCTTTTTGTTCTTATGCGTGTTTTGTCGAATAAATTCTTATTCTTATTTTTAGGTTATAGATAAATCATTTAAATAATGGTATTAGTGTAATATATATCATATTTATTCACTCAATTCATTTATGTAATCATTATTCATTGAAAATCATGTAGAACGAGTCACATCACATCGTGGAGATGGTATCCCGTACGTACGCACGAGTGATGATATCGTTTCCATGATCGTGAAATTTTATTGGAGTGTATGTATACTATTTCAGAATCAATATCACTTTACAATAATTATATATAGTTATTATTTACACCATTATACCAATCCAAGTAAGGTGGTGGTGGAAAATAGATTACACCACGGTGTGGAGATGGTATTCCGTACGTACACACGCGTGGTGATTTCATTTTCCGTAGGATGGATAGATGGTGAAATAGGGTTGTTTCATAAATATAATAACATATAAGTATATGAGTGATACTTATGTTATTACTTCATAATGAAACAACTAAAGAAGAAAAAGTGTAAGAAGAAATAAAGTTGAAAGAATCGGTAACGGACATTACCTCTTCTTTGAAGCGCCTCGTTGAGACCTCCTCTTAGGGCACTAAAATTGGTCTTTGAAGAAGACCAGGACCTCTAGGATGTTTCTAGGTAAGTGGGGAAGTGAAATGGGTAGGGGTTGGCCGAGCATGAAAGCTAAAATTTGTGTGAGGAGGAGAGGGAGGAGGTTCCCCTTTATAAGGGAGGAGAGGGGCACCTTTGGAAATATAAGAAATATTAGTTTATATTAAATCCCAAACCCACTTAAAAACTTTGAAAATGACTCATATCTGAAGATTAAATGAGATAAGATTGTAATATAATCAACTAATAAAATTTATACATGTTAGGAATTTATTTTAAACATTATCATCTTGATTTATCTTTATTTATCAATTTAATTTTATTTGTGGTAATAATATTCTAAATTTTAAATTATTATAAATAATTACATATGTGTTGTTAATTTTCCATAATTTGACAATTTATGACATTGTAGATCATAAAAATTTTAATTTATAATTTATAAATATTTTTGTGATTTTTAACCAATTTTATAATATGTTATCTTTATAAAATAAAAATAGTTTCAATTTTGACACTATTCATTTATTTGAATTTAAATAAAATAAA
The DNA here is from genome assembly GCA_963277665.1 of Viscum album. Classification (NCBI taxonomy): domain Eukaryota; kingdom Viridiplantae; phylum Streptophyta; class Magnoliopsida; order Santalales; family Viscaceae; genus Viscum; species Viscum album. The sequence continues at coordinate 597,028,731 of OY728135.1, read as the reverse complement.
TACAGAAGATATGTTCGAACTAAAAACTTTAATAGATTCATAAAATTTCATATGTATCTATAAAATTATTGGATCACATTAAATAGTTCATATAATATTTATTTTAATATTTTTAAAACCATTTATTTGATATTTTAATTAATAAAATAATTTCAACATCACTATTGTGCCATAATTACTGATAAATATTTAATACCTAAAAATTATAAATAAATTCATAGGATGTAGAAAATTGTATTAGATTTCTGGAGACTATTAATGTTTGAAGTTTCATTGTGTTTATCACTAGATTAAAATTATTATACTTATAAGATTTAAGAAATTGACATGTTGTCACATTCTTTGATTTTAATAATAATTAAATTATTTTCATGGAAAAAAGTCCATTAAATGAATCTAGTCTGATACTTAGGAGATATGGGTCGACTTTTAGTCATCCAGTAGGATTTTTTTAGGTGTTAGGGTAATTTTATAATTTTATATTTACCCTTAATTACCCGATTTACCTTTAACTATTGTAAATAAAATTTACCGTAGTTACTATTCATAATGCCCAAAAATAAAAAGTAGTCTATTAACATAATTTGGACCCACTTATTCCAAATATGGAATCCATTTTTAAAAATTCAAAACACATAAGTTGCAGTAATTAATTTAAAATTAATCCCGTTGTTAAGAAAACGGGTTTTAGAAGTTATAACATTGCCAAAGATTGAAATGTTTTTACCTATAAATTCAATGTGAAATTAATGATAATGACATATATTATATTAAATGGTAAAAATATATTCTATTTATACTTTAAAACCATTCAATATTATAATTTAACCATATAAATTATCTCATAGAAAAATGTTGTTTTTAATTAAAAATTAGCGTATTTTTACTATTCATCAAAATATGAAAGTTATCAGAAAAATATCAAAAATTTATCCAAAGTAAATTTTTATATCCTGATTCAAAAGAAGAATTTTATTTTTTCAAATTGAACTTATAAAAATGTCAAAAACTATATTTAATGTGGGTACGCAATCAAATGGCGACAAAACTGCATTTTTTGAAAAATACTTATTTTACCCGAAAAATTTATTTTGTTCTCTTACCATGTTCTAGAAAATGTGTAAGATGAATAATAATTTTATAAAATTAAAAATGTATTTAATACTATTCATAACGGCTAGTCCATAATAATATATCGTTGTTTAGTGAAACCCCGTATTGTGTACTACACACGCTATCGAGGAAGGTCGCGATTGCGTGTAATGCAAGCTAAGATAGTGTTGTGTGTAGTGAAGGATTCCTTTGATGATTTATATAACATAAAAACAAAATATTTCTCATAAAAGTCTCGGGTGTTACAACTGGGTTCCTAAGAAACTCATGTCTCCTAGATAATTCGATTAAAACATGAATTCAAGTGTGGGCATGCAATTTTATCTTTAAAGCTCAAAACATGTTTTGGACCAAAATGTGGAGAGTTTAAAAGATAAAAAACAAAACTTGAAATCCCTTTTTTCCGTGAAACTTGGTCCTTCTCCTTCAATGTTTGGGGCTTCCTTCTACCATTATGAACCTATAAAAGAAAACAATTCATTTAAGCATAAGGATCATGTTATTTAAGCTCAAAACAGATAAAGGGAGTGGGATGCATTCTGCACTACATATAATAAATGAAATTGAAATCTAAATTCCTAGAATGAATGTAAAGATAAATCTTGGTACAATCCCACAAGTGGGCCCTGAATTTTTACTACCTCCAGAGGGCAGTACCAGCTGTTATCCAAAGTCTGATGGAGGATGAAGCTTCTTTGATTTTAACCAACACAGGTAGCTTTTCTCATCTTGTACTCCATCCTTATGGGTGAGGAATGATCCATGGTTAGAGTACACCAGATCCCCCCCTTCACAATGATGTATTGCTTACATGTTGGGGGTAGGATGAAGAATGGGCCATCATTCTTCTTCTTGGTTGCTACTTGTGTAACCTCTTCTTCTCTATCCAGTGGTTCCTCAAGGTACGCTGCATCCAAAGAACAGTCAATGGGAAAGTCAGAGTGCAATTCTATTTGAATAAAATTAATATAAGAAGTATTAAGGTAAAATTATTCCCCATTAAAGTAAGCATCTTTTTTCATGGTCTCCTTGTGAAAATCTACTATCATCTCTTCACGAGCTTCCTTCAATAAATATTCATCTTGTCCAGGGAGCTCCATATGTTCCTCAGTAGGTGCACATCCAGGATCTTCGTCATCCTCCAAGGAATAGCTGAGATTGCCCGAATCTATATAATCAAAAACACAAGGAGTGATGTAGAATTCAAATTCAATAAAATTATGAGATATAGAGTCAAATAATGGTTCAACTCCCTGAGTTGGTTTAGCCTAAATCTCTTCCTCAGTGGTAAGTGCCGCTTGGAGTAGACTCTCTGAGGATGGAGGTAGGTAGTCGGGCTCCTCCATCTTAACTTCAAATTCCGCCACTTGGGTGGTTTCTTCCTTCAGGGGTTCTGGATTTTCTTCCTTGTATTGTATGGGGAGATCAGGTAACTCCTCGCATTTAATCAAAAAATCATCCAATCCTTCTTGATCTCCAACTTGTATCTCAGTAGGAAAGTCATCGTCCTTTTCCACATCAGGTTCTTGATCCTGATCGGTGTTGGGATGCTCTATTAATGCACGAACACAGTCAAATTCTCTTTTAGATTTTCTTGTCAATTATTCAATTCATTCTCTATGTTCTTGCACCTGAGCACTTCTAAAATCTTCTTCTTCTTCCTTTTTTAGATTCACCTATGAGTAATTATCAGTCCATGCATAATAATAATCATTTAAATTCATCATGGAAAGGAAATTTTTTAATTTTATAAAATGAAATGAAATATAACTAAGATGTGAAAATAGAAATAGTAAATGAATAAATTATTGGATCCCGAGAAATGGCGCCCGTTTTGACGCACGCCTGTCGCAGGGCGTGGACAAAAACAATTATATTTTTTCCCTAGTGCAACAAAGTGGCTGACCAGGGTTGTATCTCTTGAGGAGCCTTTTAGTGTGTTCACTGACATTATTCTATATTACCTAATATATCTATTTTTTATATTTTGTTATTTAATTAAAGAGATTACAATATTTTTGGGTTTTTGATAATTAAAATAATGACATAAAAAATGTTAATTTAAACTATCATGAAAATCTAAATAGAATGATTTAATAAGAAAGAACATGGTTTTGGGGTTTAGTCTTGGATTCAATAATTATTCTATTTTATATTTTGGTTTTAGATTGATAATACAAACATTAAATCTAATGTTTGAATCACTAAGCTTTTCCCGAATAGAAATAGTTTGAGTTTCATGTCATTGTGGGTCGTCACCCAATCAGGGACATTCGCCTCACCATTGCATGATACTCAAATCTACCACAAACAATAAAATTTTTTTTAAGGAAAATTCATGAATATATTGACCTCCCAGCAATCCAAGTCTCAAGTTAGAATCTCATTTTAGAGAGTATGACATTACTTGGTGGATTGGGTGTAGGAAGATAGAGAGAATTAGAGGGAGAGATAGAGAAAAAGAAGAAGAAAATTGGATGGAGAAACACGGATGCATGGATTAATAAAACTAAAACTAAAATAAATTACAATTAAAAATGAAACTAAACGAAAACTAGAATAAAATAATAAAATAATAAATTAGGGGGAAGAGAGGAGCATCAAAGGCCCATTATCTGGTTGGATCCCTCCTTGGATTTGGGTGTCGAGCTGATGGCTTTGGAAGGAGGAGAGGGCCTCCTTCTACAGGCAGATTTCCGTCCCCCAAAAGTATATGCATTGTTGGACCCATACATGGATGATTCACGTGTGGAACCCTTCTTCAATATTTTTCATAAATGTTTTAGACATTTACCCTCCAACTTTCATCATATTTGGACCCCAGATGAATGAGTTATGAATTTTTCATTGAAGGCTTGTGTTTCTCGACGAAGCTTTCAAGAAGGTTCCTCCAAAAGTATGTCATTCAATGGATGCCTTAATGACTTCAAAACTCTACAACATTTTATGTAGAGCTATCCCTCTCTTTCCTCGTTCTATCCCAGGAGGAATAACCTCATTTGGATATTGTAGTCCGAGTTTGGGTTCCGTTAAAGTGGTGTGGTCCAAACTGTCCTCCCGGAAAAATGCCAAACTTCAATAAATTTTTAGGCCCTTTATATGGCCAAATCAGCTCCTGGTCTAGCAGAAAAAATTATAGGAACTAAAATCAGGATTCTAAAAAAATTTTATTCACAAAATTTAGAAATATATTTTATGTGAAATGACAAATATATCCTTGTGGTCAAAATCTGTCCAAAATCCAGAATTCTGCATTTTTCTCAATTATGCTCATTTTCATTATAAAATTCAAATTACCCATTTATTTAATAAAACAATGAAATATATGGGTTTTAAGATTGAAAAAACATTAAAAAATACTCATTATTTGATCAAAAATATGCACATAAATTTTCCCTATCAAATAACCCCCACACTTAAATCATGCTTGTCCTCAAGCATAAAATCTCAACCTGGAAATCAGAGGACACCAATGTAACCAATATTCAAATTTCAATGCAATAAAATCAAAAAATTTTCTATATAAAATAAAATCTTCAAAAATCTACATAAAATTTCAATTTATGTTCCCATTTTTCAAGGAAACCAATAATTCACATATTTTACTTTCCTCATTTGAAAACTAATGAAACTTGTCCTTTTATTCATTCAAGCTCTTTGATGAATCATTATTAAACATTTCATGTCATGATTTACCTCACTTTTTTTCTTTCATCACTCATGATAAAATTCAATTAGAGTTATGCTCATATCATGAGAACATGATCCTTATCCACATGCATGTAAATGAACTACTTTCCCTACTTTGTAAAGACATAAGACACATAAAATCATGATGACTTGCAATAAATGTTCAAATGACTCTGAGGCTTAATGTTTGTAGGATTTGATTCTATAAAAATTAAGTCTCAAGAAGGAGTCTAATCTCTAAAGTACAATTCATGATATTAAATGTAAAACTGTAATGAAATTCTCTCCTTCAAAATAGCAACACCCGCTTCCCAAAACTCAAAGAAAATGTTATGATCAAGAAAGCATAATGGATGATTTGGGCACCCCCTTGATTTTTTTTATTTTGTAATTTTTTTCATTTTTTGAAATTTATTATTAGATCAAATCTCACATCCATCATCTATGAACATACAATCATAAGATCTTTGGTCTGGAAAATCGTGATTTTTGGTTCTCCAAAATCAAATCCCATTTTTCTATTTTTTTGTCATTTTTGTCATTTTTTTAAATCAAGAGGGGAAAGAAACAGATTATATTGAATGATTTCACAACCATTTACAATTACCATAATAACACCCCTGTACTTCTTCCTCACAATGTGTATCATCCCACCCACCATGATTCCTTTTACCCCAACACTTCAACTTTAAAATATCATGCAAATACCAATAGTTGGGTAGGAATGGATAAAAATTGCTTGAAACGTGGCTCATACCTATAAAGGCCATTCATGGTATCTATGGGATAAATGAAGGATTGATGTAAAGGTGGTATTTTAAGGAAATGTAGCTTTTCAAAGGATGCCTCAATCATTTTAAATGTGTTTTTGCGTAGTCATAGCTTTGAAAAGTTTCAATACAAGTTTTGGTCGGTTACATGTCCCAAGATCACTCAAGAAATATTCTCAAGAATAAATAGGAATTACTTGGTCTAGAAATCCACTTGAGAATGAAAAATATAACATTGGACAATCACTCATGTCATGACTAATAATAATAAATTAATTTACATAAATTTCAGAAATTCAAAGCATGAAGGATTGCAGACAAATCTCATTTACATGAATCAATTAATTCCTTCCAATCATGAGTAATTATTTCAATATCTATGTTTCATATTTAAAAATTCAATTCTCCATTTCAATCATTTAATCAAATAAAAATTGAAACCTAAAACATGGAATCACAGGGTTCCTAAGAAACTCATCTCTCCTAGATAAGTCGAGTAAAACATGAATTCACGCGTGGGTCTGCAATTTTATCTTTATAGCTCAAAACATAACTTAGACCAAAATGTGGAGAGTTTAAAAGATAAAACACTAAAATTGAACTCCCTTTTTTCCATGAAACTTTGTCCTTCCCCTTCAATGTATGGGGCTACCTTCTACCAGTATGAACCTATAAAATAAATCAACTCAATTAAGCATAAGGATCATGTCATTTAAGCTCAAAAAAGATAGAGGGAGGAGGATTCATGTTTCACTACATCTATGAAAAGAAATTTAAATCTAAATTCCTTGAAATCATGTAAACATAAATCTTGGTATGATCCCCCAAGTGGGCCATGAATTTTTACTACTTCTAGAGGTAAGTACCAACTGTTATCCAAAGTCTAATGGAGGATGAAGCTTCTTTGATTTGAACCACCACATGTGGCTTTTCCCATCTTGTGCTTAATCTTTATGGGTGAGGAATGATCCGTGGGTAGAGTACACCAGATCCTCCCCCTTCACAATGATGTATAGAATGCATGGTGGGGGTAGGATGAAGTATGTACCATCAACTTTCTTCTTGGTTGCTACTTGTGCAACATCTAATTCTCAATCCGGTGGTTTCTCAAGGTACGATGCATCCACAGAATAGTCAATTGAAAAGTCATAGTGTAATTCTATTTGAATAAAATTAAAACAAGAAGTATTAAGATCAAATTCTTCCCCATCAAAGTAATCATCTTTTTTCATGGTCTCCATAAGAAAAGTCCACTAGCATCTCTTCACGAGCTTCCTTCAATAAATATTCAAATTGTCCAGGGAACTCCATATGTAACTCAACAGGTGCACATCCAGGTTCTTCGCCATCCTCCAAAGCATAGCTAAGATTGTATGAATCTATATAATAAAAAATACAAGGAGTGATGTAGAATTCAAATTCAATAAAATTAGAAGATATAGAGTCAAATAATGGTTCAACTCCCTGAGTCGGTTTAGCCTAAATCTCTGCCTCATTGGTAAGTGCCTCTTGGAGTAGACTCTCTGAGGATGGAGGCAGGTAGTCAGGCTCCTCCATCTTAACATCAAATTCCTCCACTTGGGTGGTTTATTACTTCAGTGGTGATGGATTTTATTCCTTGTATTGTATGGGGAGATCAGGAAGTTCCTCACATTTAATCAAAAAATCATCCAATCCTTATTGATCTCCCACTTGTAGCTCAGCAGGCAAGTCATCATCCTTTTCCACCTCAGGTTCTTGATCCTGATCAATGTTGGGATGCTCCATTAATGGAAGAACCTAGTCAAATTCTCTTTCAGATTTTCTTGTCAATTATTCAACGATTTCCTTAAGTACTTGCATCTGAGCACTTCTAAAATATTATTCTTCGTCTTTTTATTGATGCACCTGTGAGTAATTGTCAGTCCATGCATAATAATAATCATTTAAATTCAACATGGAAATAATTTTTTTTAATTTTATAAAAAGAAATGAAATCTAACTAAGAAGTGAAAATAGAAAAAGTAAATTAATAACTTATTGGCTCCCCGACAACTACACTAGTTTTGACGCATGCCTGTTGCGGGGCGTGGACAAAAACAATTATATTTTTTCCTAGTGCAGAACAGGGGCTAACTAGGGTCGTCTCTCTTGATGAGCCTTTCAGTGTGTTCACTTAAATTATTATATATTACCTAATCTATCTCTTTTTGATATATATTTTTATTTAATTTATGCGATTAAAATATTTTTGGGTTTTTGATAATTAAAATAATGACATGAAAAATGTTAATTTAAACTATCATGAAAATCTAAATATAGTGAGTTAAAAAGAAATAACATGGTTTTCGGGTTTAATCTTGGATTCAATCATTATTATATTTTATATGTTGATTTTATTTTAATAATACAAACATGAAATATCATGTTTGAATCACTAATCTTTTCCATAATAGAAATAGTTTGAGTTTCATGTCATTGTGGGCCATCACCCAATCAGGGACATTCGCCTCACAAATGCATGATACTAAAATCTACCACAAACAATAAAAAAATATTTAAAGAAAATTCATGAATACCTTGACCTACCACCAATCCAAGTCTTGAGTTAGCCTCTCATTTCCGAGTGTATGAGATTACTTGGTGGATTGGGTGTGGGAAGATAGGGAGAATTAGAGAGATAAATAGAGAATGAAAAGAAGAAAATTGGATGGAGAAACACGGATGCATGGATTAATAAAACTAAAACTAAAATAAATTACAATTAAAAATGAAACTAAATGAAAACTAAAATGAAAATAATAAAAGAATAAATTAGGGGGAAGATAGGAGCATCAACAGCCCGTGCCCCAGTGGGATCCCTCTATGGATTTGGGCGTCGAGCTGATGGCTTGGGAAGGAGGAGAGTGCCTCCTTTTATAGGCTGATTTCTGTCCTCTGAAATTGTGCGCATTTTTGGACCCTTAATGACAAACTCACGCATGGAACCCTTCTTCAATTTTGTTAATAAATGTGTTGTAAATTTACCCTGCAATTTTCTGCACCATTTGACCCTAGATGAAGGATTTATGAATTTTTCATTGAAGGCTTCTGTTTCTGGACGAAGCATTCAGGATGGTTTCTCCAAAAGAATGTCATTCAATGGCCGCCTTAATGACTTCAATACTCCACAACATTTGGTGTAGTGAAGGCCCTCTCTTTCCTCGTTCTATCCCATGTGTAACAACCTCATTTGGATATGTGTAGGCTGATTTTGGGTTCCATTAATTTTGTGTGGTCCACGCTGTCCGCCCGAAAAAATGTCAAACTTCAATGAATTTATAGACCCTTTATATGGACGAATCGGCTCCTAGTCCAGAAGAAAATATTATATTACCTTAAATCGTGATTCTAAAAAAAATTGAATCACAAAATTTGGAAATATATTTTATGCGAAATGATAAAAAAACCCTTGTGGTGAAAATCTGTCCAAAATCCCGAATTATACATTTTCCTCAATTATGCTCATTTTCATTATAAAATTAAAATTACCCTTTATTTAATACAAAAATGAAATATATGGGTTTTAACATTGAAACACATTAAAAAATAATCATTATTTGATCTAAAATATGCACATAAAGTTTCTATGTCAAATACCGCCACACTTAAATCATGCTTGTCCTCAAGCATAAAATATCAACATGGAAATCAGAGGACACCAATGTTACCAATATTCAAATTTCATTGCAATAAAATAATTCCATTTTAAATATAAAATAAAACCTTCAAAAATCTTCATAAAATATCAATTTACATTCCCATATTTGAATGAAACTAATAATTCACATGTTTTACTTTCCCCATTTGAAAATTGATGAAACTTATCTTTTCATTCATTCAATCTCCTTTATTCATCATTATTAAACATGAAATGTCATTATTTACCTCAATTTTTTTCTCTCATCACTCATGATAGAATTCAAGTAGAGTTATGCCCATATCATTAGAACATGATCCTTATTCATAGGCCTGTAAATGAACTAATTTCTCTACTTTGTAAAGACAAAAGACACATAAAATCAAGAGGACTTGAAATAAATGTTCAAAAGACTCTGAGGCTTAAGGTTGGTAGGATTTGATGCATTAAAAATTAAGGCTCAAGGAGGAGGATGATCTCTGAATTACAATGCATGATATTAAATGTAAAACTATAATGAAATTCTCCCCTTCAAAATAGGAACACCCACTTCCCAAATCTCAAAGAAAAGGTTATGATCAAGTAAGCATAATGGATTATTTGGGCACCCTCTTGATTTTTTTGTACTTTTTCATTCATTTTTTGAAAGATAGTATTAGATCAAACACCACATCCATCACCTAACCACATATAATCATATGATCTTCAGTCTGGAAAATGGTGATTTTTGGTTCTCCAAAATCAAAAACCATTTTTCTATTTTTTTTATTTTTGTCATTTTTGACATTTGTTTAACTCAAGAGGGGAAAACAATAGAGTATAATGAATTATTTCACAACCTTTCACAATTCCCACAATAACACCCCTACACTTCTTCCTCACAATGTCTATAATCCCATCCACCATGATTCCCTTTACCCCCACACTTCAACTTTAACATATCATCAAATACCATGAGTATGGTAGGAATGGATAAAAATGGATTGAAACATGGATCATCCCTATAACGGTCATTTGTGGTCTCTATGGGATAAACAAAGGATTAATGTAAAGGTGTTATTTTAAGGAAATTTATCTTTTCAAATGATGCCTCAATCATTTTAATTGTGTTTTTGCGCAGTCATAGCTTTGAAAAGTTTCAATACAAGTTCTGGTAGGTTACATGTCCCAAGATCACTCAAGAAATATTCTCAAGAATAAATAGGAAGTACATGGTCTATAAATCCTCTATGGAATGAAAAATATAACATTGGACAATCACTCATGGAATGACTTATAATAATAAATTAATTCACATAAATTTCATAAATTTAAAGCAGGAAAGATTGCTGAGAAATATCATTTACATGAATCAATTAATTCCTTCCAATCATGAGTCATTATTTCAATATCTATGCTTTATATTTAAAAATTCAATTCTTAATTTCAATCATTTAATCATATAATAATTGAAACCTAAAACATGTCATCACTGGGTTCTTAAGAAACTAATGTCTCCTAGATAAGTCAAGAAAAACATGAATTCAAGTGTGGGATTGCAATTTTATCTTTAAAGCTCAAAACATGTTTTGGACCAAAATGTGGAGGGTTTAAAAGATAAAACACTAAAATTGAACCCCATTTTTTCCATAAAACTTGGTCCTTCCCCTTCAATGTTTGGGGCTGCCTTCTACCATTATGAACCTATAAAATAAAGAAACTCAATTAAGCATAAGGATCCTGTCATTTAAACTCAAAAAAGATAGATGGAGTGGGATGCATGTTTCACCACATATAAGAAAAGAAATTAAAATCTAAATTCTTAGAAAGAATGTAAAGATAAATCTTGGTACGATCCCCCAAGTGGGACCTGAATTTTTAATGCCTCCAGAGGGCAGTACTAGCTATTACCCAAAGTACGATGAAGGATAAAGATTCTTTGATTTGAACCACCACATGTGGCTTTTACCATATTGTGCTTCATCCTTACAGGTGATGAATGATCCATGGGTATAGTACACCAGATCCTCCCCCTTCACAATGATTTATAACTTTCATTGTGAGGGTGGGATAAAGTATGGACCATCGTCTTTCTTCTTGGTAGCTACTTTTTCAACCTCTTCTTCTCTCTCCAGTGGTTCCTCAAGGTATGATGCATCCAATGAATAGTCAATGTGAAAGTCAGAGTGCAATTCTATTTGAATAAAATTAAAACAAGAAGTATTAAGATCAAATTATTCCCCATCAAAGTAAGAAAATTTTTTCATGGTCTCCTTAGGAAAATCCACTAGCATCACTTCACAAGATTCCTTCAATAAATATTCAACTTGTTCAGGGAACTCCATGTGTTCCTCAGAAGGTGCACATCCAGGTTCTTCGTCATCCTCCAAAGCATAGCTGAGAATGTATGAATCTATATAATCAAAATCAGAAGGAGTGATGTAGAATTCAAATTTAATAAAATTAGAAGATATAGATTCAATTAATGGTTCAACTCCATGAGTCATTTCAGCCTCAATCTATGGTTCGGTGGTAAGTTCCTCTTGGAGTAGACTCTCTGAGGATGGAGGTAGGTAGTCGGGCTCCTCTATCCAACCTTAAATTTTAACCACTCGGGTGGTTTCTTCCTTCAGTGGTGCTGGATTTTCTCCCTTTTATTGTATGGGGAGATCTGGAAGTTCCTCAAATTTAATCAAAAAATCATCCAATCTTTCTTGATCTCCCACATTTAGCTCAGCAGGAAAGTCATCGTCCTTTACCACCTCAGGTTCTTGATCATGATCTGTGTTGGGATGCTCCATTAATGGATGAACATAGTAAAATTATATTTCAGCTTTTCTTGTCAATTATTAAATTCTTTCTCTATGTTCTTGCACCTAAGCACTTCAAAAATCTTCTTCTTCTTATTTTTGTTGATGCAACTGTGAGTAATTGCCAGTCCATGCATAATAATAATCATTTAAATTCCTCATGGAAATAATTTTTATTTGTGTTTTTTAATTTTATAAAAAGAAATGAAATCTAACTAAGATGTGAAAATAGAAAATGTAAATGAATTACTGATTTTCTCCCTGGAAACGACGCCAGGTTTGACGCACGCCTGTCGCGGGGTGTGGACAAGAATAATTATATTTTTTTCCTAGTGAAAAACAGTGGCTGACCAGGGTCGTCTCTCTTGAGGAGGCTTTCAGTGTGTTCACTTACATTATTCTATAGTACCTAATCTATCTGTTTTTGATATTTTTTTATTTAATTAAAGCGATTACAATATTTTTGGGTTTTTGATAATTAAAATAATGACATGAAAAATGTTAATTTAAAATATCATGAAAATCTAAATAGAATGTGTTAATAAGAAAGAACTTGGTTTTGGCGTTTAGTCTTGGATTCAATCATTATTCTCTTTTATATGTTGATTTTAGTTTGATAATAAAAACATGAAATATCATGTTTGAATCAATAATATTTTCCATAATAGAAATAGTTTGAGGTTCATGTCATTGGGGGCCGTCACCCAATCTGGGGCATTCTCCTCACCAATGGATGATACTCAAATCTACCACAGACAATAAAACAAACTTTAAAAAAAATTCATGAATATTTTGACCTCCCACCAATCCAAGTATCTAGATAGCCTCTACTTTTCAAGAGTATAATATTACTTGGTGGATTGTTTGTAGGAAGATAGAGTGATTTATAGATAGAGAGAGAGAAAGAAAAGAAGAAAATTGGATGGAGAAACATGGATGCATGGATTAATAAAACTAAAACTAAAACAAATTACAATTAAAAATGAAAGTAAATGAAAATTAAAATAAAAAGAATAAAAGAAAATATGGGGGGGGGGGATGGGAGGATAAGAAGCGTCCCTTGCCCCGGTGGGATCCTTCCATGGCTTTGGGTGTCGAGCTGATGGCGTTGGAAGGAGGAGAGGGCCTTCTTTTATAGGCATATTTCCGTCCCCCGAAAGTGTGCGTGTTGTTAGACTATTAAATGGCATATCCACGCGTAGACCCATTCTTCAACATTCTTTGTAAATGTGTTGGCCATCCACCCTCCAAATTTCAGTGCATTTGGACCCTAGATGAAGGATTTATGAATTTTTTATTGAAGGCTTCTGTTTCTGGACGAAGCTTTCAAGAAGGTTTCTCCAAAAGTATGTCGTTCAATGGTCACCTTAATGACTTTAAAACTCCACAAAATTTGTTGAAGCACTGGCCCTCTCTGTCCTCGTTCTATCCCAGGTGGAAGAACTTCATTTGGATATGTGTAGGCCATGTTTGGGTTCTATTAAAGTGGTGTGGTCCACGCTGTCCACCCGAAAAATGTCAAACTTCAATGAATTTTTAGGCCCTTTATATAGCCGAATCAGCTCCTGGTCCAGAAGAAACAATTGTATGAAATAAAATCAGGATTCGAACAAAATTAGAATTACAAAATTGTGATATTTTATGAGAAATGACAAAAATACCCTTGTGGTCAAAATCTGTCCAAAATCCAAAATTATTCATTTTTCTCAATTATATTCATTTTCATTATAAAATTAAAATTACAAATTTTTTTAATAAAACAATGAATTATATGGGTTTAAACATTGAAAAAAATTTAAAAATACTCATTATGGGATAAAAAAATATGGACATAAATTTTCCTTGTCAGTGGACCCCATCTTCCCCATTTCTAACCACAAACTACCCCTAGACTTGTCCCGAATAACATGAAGAATTGGTCATATATTAGTTACCTGATACACTACCATCGGGAACCTAGTGGCCATTCCTAAATAATTTTATTAGTGTACTAATATAACATTCCCTTACATCCCTTTTAATAAAACACCCATAAATTAACTAAAAATAGTTCTTTATATACTCAATATAATTTAAAATAAGAAATAAAAAACATTACCTCAAAAAATGTATTCATTTAAAAAATATCCATAGGTATTATTATCATCATGAAGTGTGAATAATCATTAATAATAATAAACTCTTTTCATTTAGATGTCTTCACTACTCCTTAATTCCAAATATCACATTTTATACATTTTCATTACCATGAAACATATAAAAGTTTGATATTTATTACCTATAATATCTTATCATAGTGATCAATAACTCGCACTAGTCATTAAATAAAATTATTGACTCATTTAAACTCCAAAACAAAACATTATGACACCTAAGATGGATCAAGTTCAAATATCCTCAGTTATAACACAAGAAAAAGATCAAATGTAGTATTATACTTCATAGGTTGTTCTAATGAATATGAAACCTCTCTAACCCTCTATTATATATCATATCGATAAAAAAACATTAATATGAATTCCTTTTATTACTAATTATTGTATTTCACAACAATTACTAGATATTTTTAATGACTTGATATCCAATAATAAATTATTTACGAAAATTCGATAATAAATTTAGAAAATCTACCAAAATAGTGACATAATATATATATACCTGATAAATGATACATCTGGAGATTTTTTCACCAAATTGTGTCTAATGAAATATTACACAATATATTCCTTCCAATAAAATAGAAATCAACACACCCACCATCAAAATTTCTCTAATATATATATATATATAAATAAATTTATTACAACATTTTATTTGAAATCAACACTTCGAAGGACACATTATTTTTCCATAAACCTAAAAAATAGGATTATTTTAAAATTTAATATTTTCAATAATTTGACTAATATTATAAAATTACCCAATATTTATAGATTATAATCATAGTATAACATTACATGAGAACCTAAAGCATTATAAATAAATTGTTAAAATAAATATTTTAATATTAAATCTTGATTTAATATAATGTATTAGTGTGTCATATGAAATATCATAACTACTCTAATATAAATTTTACTATGTTACTCAACTATCTAATTCACATTGATTTTATGAAATTATTAATATTTATAAAACCTTCCAACAACCACCCCTTTGAAATATTTCCCATTTAGGGATGATTTTAGACCTCTCACAAAATCTATGGTAACATGATTTCAAATAAAGTATAAAATTGCTAATAGATGAATATTATATGCTAGTGTTTTTGGTTTAACTCAATTTATGTCAGCGAACAATATGAATAAGAAACCATGATATCCCATTTAATTCATGGACCCCAAAAGTGTTATTAGTCACTATGGTATATTTTTTCACACAATTATGAAATTCACATTGAGAAATAATAAAATTCATCACATATTACTCTTACAGATGTATTCATAAAAATACATCATTGAAAATATCATAGGGAATCCTCAATATGATTATACTTGTGCATCTTATCCCCAATAGAAAATCATTAATGGAAATCATAAAATCAAAAATCTTATCTAGAATCTTGAATTAACTTCTATATCAAGTATCAGGCCATGTTTTACACCTATTTGACACATGTACATCCACCACAAATTCTTGAATTCACGTATATATGAAAAGAGATAAAGATTTTACTCATTTTCTATACATGTGTTACATTCAATTAATACCTCATCCTTGCAGATAAAAAATGAACTTTCCATTTCTAGGAGTATATATCATCACAAAATAAAAACAAAAAATAAAAAAAGTATATTCTACCATAGATTTAAATATCATTTAGAATATTCATACATGATAAAAATATTCATTAATGATACCATAAAATTATCACTAAAGATATAATCCCACCAACTACTCATTAAATACTCAATATTTTAATATTTATGTTCTTTGGTATGTTAATTCCTCTCATGAGTCAAAATCTTTCAGTAAATATATTAATCTGCCAAACTATTTTATATCAATATACATTATAATACCATATTATAGGAATTATAGTAAACATAATAATGTATCCCTAAATTTGGTATTATGGTAAAAGGAATTTATGTCCACCAACACTACATATAATTAAATAAAAACTCATATTTATCAGAAGATATAAACTATTCTCTTTTCATTGTAATGTTTTTCATTAGACAATCATGGAATGATAAGTCTTAGTTAAATTGATGATAAAAAGTAGGAGACATCAAAACCTCTGGATAAAAAAAATTAATTTCCAATGAAATCATAGTATCCACTTTCCTAGGAAAAAAGGATTCCCAGGATTTAGATATTACGTGTACATGATAAATAACATCTTAATAAATAAATAAATAATATTTTGATAAATCCACTTACAAATGCTATGATCTTGTTGTTCCCAAGATAAAATTTAATTTTTTCCATGTAATACATATTTTTTATGAGTTCATCAAAATATCAATGAAAAATATAATCATAAAGGAATTAATAAAAGGAATGAGAATAATAATTCCAAAATTCTATAAATATAAATTATGTATTCATCAACCAAAATAAGTTCAATAGTAATTTAAAAATGGTAATACCAAATTTGAAAGGTTATCATTGTTACTTATTTATCATACACCGTCAATATATGATAACCTAATCAGATATGTATCTTTTAAAACCATCATGATGAACGTAGTAAATTCAATAAATTGTCACTTAAAGGAAGAATATAACTTTTCATAATGGTACCATAGATTAATCTATTACACTAAACACACAATTCAAATATATCATTTACATTATTAGAAAATAATAATTGGATTTCCATATAGAGATACACTTTTATGGATTTATCATTTATATTGTAGATACCAAATTTAATCCTTTAATTATATAATAAAATAAAATATTGGATAGAAATCGTAACCATAATATTCTCATTACTTAATATATAGATAATTTGATATGTTACCTCCATCTATGGTAGTAACCCTGAAAATTATTTGGGAAATACATCATGATATATTGTAATACTTACGCCTACGGGCCCTGTAAGGGTTCCACCTCACCCCTTGAAAGGTGGATTATCAAAATCAATAAAAAATGAAGGCCTTCGGGCCATTGGAGATATATAAGAGTAATTTTCCTTTGTCCCACCGAATAACAAATATCATTTAATTCATTTATGAATAATTTTATAAACAATGTGGGTTCCCTTAAATGAGATGGATTAGAATAAAAATTATTCCCTCTACTACATGACTACTCATTAGCTCTATGTCATTCAACTTCATTATTCTTTTTACAACTCTTAGATCAACCTACTCCAATCAAATCCCTCTTATCGTCTAAATGGTCATTCAATTATATGAGATCCTTATTTCTACTCCTAATAATGTAAAAAATTGAAAATAATTTAATTTGATCTCTATAATTATTTCATACACAAATCTTTTATCCATAAAAGTCTCATATCATCTATTATTCAAAGAAAATATAATCAAATATATAAATTTGTAGGCATGATAAAAAAGAAAACATATTTCTTTAATTCAGATCCATGAACTAATTTTCCATTATCCAACATAAATACCTACCTATAATCCTAATCAAATTAGATATCACTTAATGTTCCATTTAACCACCCCTCATTCTTCTGTAACATAACCATGATATCCAGCTAGTGCAGTGGTAGTCTCTTATGCAAACAAAATGAAAGAATCACTTGTTTTCAATCAAGTATAATGATTATCTAAAAATAAAACCATTTAATCCATCCAATAACTTATAAAAAAATAGAAACAATTTCATTTAATGATATGAGGATGTTAGACAAAAAAATATTGGGCTATAATGAAAAGCACTACAACATCTTGATATTGTCTTCTTTTCACAGTTTACATTACATGAATTGAAATCTCAATTATCTGATTCTTAATTGGATTTTCATGTTACCCAAATATATTAACATGATAAAATTTACATTATATAAACACATCATCAAAATTATTCATCTTAACATCCTTTCAATGATTCATATCATCTCTCCTCACAGGTTCCATGATTTTAAAATAATCAACATACAAGTTAGCATTCCATATAATTGTTTTTACAAAATAAAATGCTAAAAATCACATACATCCAATAATAAAAATGTAATAATTAAAATCATACCAACCAAGAACAATGTAAAAATTAATTAATATATAAATGGTAATTAATATATTTCAGGTAAACTATACAGAAACAAACATACATGTTTATTAATTATTCATTCATTTAACTGAAATAAAATTAAAATTTAATCTTAAATTCATTTCAACTCACACATAGGGAACATAGCTATGATATAGACTTATAAATTCATAAACTAATTATAAAACTGAATTTGAGTAAATGTTTTACCTCAATGTGTAATTTATTAATTATCCAAATAAAATATAATAATTTCTTAATAAATTGTAATTTTACAATTTATATGCTATGAAGGTGAACACACATAATTTCAATTCCACATTACAAATCAAATTCATCTATACTGGAATTTCAAAAATATAAACCCATTAATAAAAAGAACTATGATACTATTCTATAACATCCATACCAAGATTTATCGTTCTATTAATAATAAATCTTATATTCCCTCAACTGTGTTTATTGATCACAATAGGGTTGTGACTAGCATCGGCAGAGAAAAATGTATTTATTGGGGAGTGATTTACCCAATAATGGTGCATCATAAAAAAACCCCAAAATAGTCATTAAAAAAGAAAAATTTCTAGAAAAAAATTAATATACTACTGTAGTTCAATCAATATCCCATGAACTCCCATTTTTGGAATATAACCAAAAATGAATTGAAAAAATAACTGAAGTACTAAAAATGAATATTAATACTAAATAAAGAATTAAATTTAAATTTTTGATATAACCTCACCCTAAGATTCCAAAATAATATATTGATATATCTAACACGTCTAGTAATATATTCATATAATAAATGAGGTATCTTTTTTATTACATACAATATAATACATATAATCAATATGCACAATAGTTATGTTTTCCTATGAATTTTGAAAATTTTTTAAATGGAAACCCTTATATTCCATGGAATACCTTTTTCATTAATATGATCACATATACACAATTCATTTACATGATTTAATAATATCATATTTTCATGTAATTTATCAAATATATTCTCATTATGTAAATTTGATTATGTCTTGACAACTTTATCCAAAAAATGGAATTATATTTGATATCAATCCTCAAAAAAATTAAATAATGGACAATATGCATCATATTTTAAAGGAATGGAATCTCATAAATACCATGTACTTGAATAAGGACATGTAAAACCTATTTCTTATATATCAATATCTCAATTCTCAACCAAACTAAAGGATTCCTGAATGTTAAAAACATGAAAGAACTAGTCATTATGAACGAGTAATATTAGAATATATAAAAATATTTTATTCAATAATATAAGTCACAATAAACCCCATAGTTATTCAACATAAATAATAAATCCACATTGAATATAAATATATATATGATAATATAGGGGCACTCTCAGGAGGTCACTGCTCTTAGGACCAAACAGGTATTCTGTATTGATTCCCCCACCTCAATCGTCCTCTGATTGATTTGATTTCTTCTTAATCATTATGATTACTCTTTTTCGTCTCTATTCATATGACCCTTCCCTTGCGGCTTGTCTCTTCGTTTTCCGTCTAGTGAATCCATCTTATCCAACTGTATTAGTTCCCGTACATCAGATCTGGTACACTTTTATTCGTTATTGGCTCTAGTTTGGGGTCCAAGGTCTTCTGTGAGGTTATCTCTTCTCTTGGTCTTTTCCCCTCAAATAGGGATACTTTTATACCAAAATTTATACGGGACATTATGAGGTGGGTGATTCGGGTTTGGATTTGTTCCAGACTATTAGGTAGTTTTGACTTGGGGTTGCTTGTGCGTGGGGTGGTTAACATCAATGGTTTATTAGGAGGAGTCAACATGAGGTTTTGCAATGGATTCTAGTAGAGGATTTGAGAACTCCTTCCACTTTTTTGGTGGATCTGTTGCTTTCTTTGTGGTGCAGGCTAAAAAGAAGTTGTCAGAGGAAACAATAGTGATGGAAGAGGATATTGATGGGCGATGACATAGTTAGAGTGTGTGTTAGATGGGGATCTGCAAGGATTTCACCTCACCCTTTGGATATTTTTAGAATTTCTACTTTTGAAACAATGGGTTGTTTAATACTATTTTGGGACCTATTTTATTGGGACAATAGTCCTCTCACCCACTTGATTTAATGGGTTTACTTGGAATGGTTTTTTATCAATGGTCCCTTTGGATAATCAAATCTATAGTTGTGTGCATCTAGACCTTCAGTCTTGTAGTGTGTTCTCCATTAACCATATCAAATAGAATTTTTATTTTTCATTTTCTTTTAATAATAAAAGGGGTTTTCCCAACATGTTTAGATATATATGAAACCACATTTAATTCCAAATAATAAAATATAAGGATGCATAAAATTCTTACATGTATATTTCAAATAAAAATAAATATTTCATTGTAATTAATATCACTTTAAAATTTGAATCATTGATTACTAATTTCCCATTTTATTACAATACTACATTATAAAAAATAAAATTTCCACTTGATAGATATCTCTTTAAATAATTTTTTTTAAACTAAAAAACACAAAAAAATTTCAAGATCTTCTTAGTAAACATAATATTCTTACCCTATTAATTCATATATTTAAACATAATGAAACAATAATTCTAAAACATAAATCCACTTTAAGACACTCAAAATATAAAAAATTGTATTCAAAAAATTCTTATTCAGTTTACACATTAAAAAATTTAATTTATTTATTAGTGAAAAATAATATAATAGATCGTAATAATATTAAAATATAAATATATTCACATAAATATGTATCATTAATTCCACCAATAATAATTATAATAAATTAAATTTATATTCCACTATTTAGACCCTAATTTCATTGTTAAAAAATTGATATTTAACATTTTTATCATTATTACAAAATTATATAAACACATATTATTCAAAATTCATGAAAAGTTATTATATAGTATTTAAAAAAATATAATTTTTTAACTAATATTAAATATTAACTAATAATAATAGTTTATATTTCATATGAGATATAAAAGATAAACACTATAGAGTGAAAATGGTCACTTAACTGAAACACAATGACCAATACCAACTAATGGACAATGATAAGTTCCATATACATAGGGAATCCATAAACTTATAAATAAAAATCCTAAATATAGAATTTTATTGAGATATTATCCAATCATTGATGCCATAAATAAAAGGATTGGGTACTCTACACTCATATTAACAAGAATAGTACAGGATAAATTGATATTAATTTCAATGAAAAAGGACTGAGAAATCAACATTTGAGGCTAGAGGTTGAGACTGATAGATTAAGGATAGAAATAATCATATTAGTGTCCACCAAGAAATTATTTTACATGGATTTAAGTAAAAATTTATTTTATAAAATAAATAAAAATATTTTTAAATAATTAATCACACACACACACACTACGGACCTTATGAATATCAAAGTCTAAAAATGGACCCACTATCCACCAATTGGCCCACCACTGGCTACTATGTGGACTGATTAAAATCACTTACACCACTAAAATTCCATCAATTAGTTTGTATCATACCATTAGGTTAATGAGGATCTTTGTGTATTAGTATCAATAAATTCAACCTCTACTATTTCCAAATTTATCATTCCTTCATCGTCGCCCCAAAAATTTTCCAAAAATATTAAAAATATACATTTAAATAAACAAAAAACATACCATAAATATATGTGATTATATATCCCACATAAATGACAAAAAAAATTCCTAAAATGGCTCACATTAGCCCAAGTCATATATTTTGAATAATAACCTATCATCCAGTTCAAGAGTATCATCTTCTACCCTCATTGAACTCTGTTTGTATAATTTATTGATCTCATGATACATATGTCTTTATTTATCCACATTAAATTAAAAAATCAAATATTTTGAATTCAATGTTCAACAATTAGAACCATCTAAACACTATGTTCTTTTTATTCATGAATCACAAAGTCCCTATGTCACAATTTCATCTGTTTTAATGCAATTCAAATACCATTCCTCTATTATGATAGTCTCTTGATTCTATCAACAATATCATAAATCCATATGTATAGTGTTAATAAATTTTAAAATACTTTTTCAAAATAAACATCCATTATAGTCTATCTTGATATCTCACATGTTTGGCTTATCTACATGAAAACCTTAAAATTAAGGTAAATTGATATCTACCTAAAAACATAATATATTTTCTTTAGGGATAATATTTTTAGTTTATCATGATTATTATGTATATGTTTTGATCTCTATATTGATTAATCATAGGATAACACAATTATAACAATTATCATATTATCCATACCAAAAAATAACACCTTTAATATTTTTTAAATGTATCATTGTAGTTGAGTGAGAACCTGAGAAACATCTAGCTCTAATAATTAAATCTCAATATCAGAAATATATAATATATCAGAAACCATTTGAGAAAACAAGACATAAATGAGGAAACAAATGAACCATCAATTAAAAATTTTTACATCACAACCTAATTTTCATTCAATCCTAGTCATTCAACACATGAGGTATTCCCAATATAATTCCTTAATACAAAATTTTGGTTCACAAGGATGATTTTTTAAAAAATAAATTAATAAATTTCTAAAAAAATGTAACTGAAAATATTGTGTCTTGGGTAGAATTCGATAAAAATTCCCTTGGGATGTTTTAAAATTAATTGATAATTTTTTTAAATACACCAGTATTACTCAACATTTACACAGTAATTTAATCTTTTAGTAACATGTGATGGAAAATGTTATATGATATAGATAATTATTCTTAAGCTTCCTTAAAAACATTAACATAGGACATTTAAACTATTATTAGCAAAAAGTGTTTTGAGAAAGTTTTATTACCTTTCTAAACTTGTACCAGATTCAACCTCTTAAGTGGGATCTATTTATTATACTGATAGGGAATTTCATATTTATTAGTTGAAATAATGTTGAAAATATTGTGAATAATCATTTCATTATAATCCTAATTTTATAGAAACAATGATAAATATTTTTGAGTATATCAATGTATTTTTCTCCTTAGTAGTATATCTATATTATTATCTTATTTGAATGATAAGTTTTTGACTTTAAATACATGGTGCTCATATACATCCATATTTTGTAATCATTATAATAGTCTTTATGAATATCATATATATATTATTTTTTAAAATAATGATTATGATGTGTTAAAGACACTATTAATTGGATATGAGGATCCCTAGTACCTAGGTTAGAGTAACTCAAAAAATTCATATAATAAGATTCTTTCCTAGGTTTTTTTACCTCCCCAAAAACAAAATTTTCATCTAGTTCAACAATATTTTCTATTTTAATTTTCACAAAAATGTCATACATTTAATGAAATGTGGCTCAAATAGAATTTCCCAGCCTTACCCATTAAACTAAATGAAAAAGGTGCATAATATAGACTGAGGATGAATCCGAATGTAGAGACCTACCACCACCCCCTAGGATAGTTGACATCTCCCTCATTGACCCAAAAATAGAGATCCCAACATTGATCAATGAATATGTTACTATCCCATTAATTATATAGGAATATAATTGAACCAATATCTCAATAGTTTTCAAATACCATGAATTAGACTGTATCCATACAATTCAAATATACACCTAGGTTTGTGCGTGTCCTTAATGGCCATAATTTCATCCAGAGAGATAATAAACTTGTAATAAAATTTGAGTTCATTTTCCATCACAGTAGCCTATATAAAAAATTTCTTGTATTAGAAGTTCCTATTTCTACGAATCCATTATATAATGTCATTGATTTACTAGTTGTGATTTTTATTACTCCTTCAAAATATTATGTCCTATGTTTTGTGAAAGATGTTTAATAATAATTATATCTTTTCAGTTAAAATTTACTCTTTATTTTTTAAAAATTATATATACACACCTATATTATCATAACCATGTAAAATTGATTTAATTTCATTAAGGTAATCTTTTGATCAATTGCATTTTAGTTTTCCTAATGTTCATTCACTCAACGTAAAAATGGATTTATTTATTTTACTATGATTATTATTTTTATATTTTAAAAAATTTGGAAAAATAATATTCTATTATGGATTATAATTTTTTCAACATTAAATTATCTCCCTTGGATATCAATTTATATTATTTTCATTTCAGATTATATGAATGTTTTTGAGTAACTTTAAATCGGAGAAGAAAATATGAATTTTCCCAAAATTCAAAACATTTACATTTTTTGAAAAATAATTTTAAATATATTTTTTCATTGGTAATGATAAAATAATTTCTTTGACCCTATTATATTTATTTCTACATTAATATTTTTCTACTTTTATGTTTGGAATCACTGTTTCCAAAATAAAAATATTATTTAATATTTATATCTCGTTTAATTTTTTGAAGTTGAATTATAATTAGGTGAGTATTAAATTAAGCATAAATCCAAGACCATCTTTAGGGTCCTATTATTTTAATTTTTAGAATCTACTAGAATATATATATCATATCGAACATTCTTTAAGTGTGAATAATTATATAATAAATACATGGTCAATTTTTTTTGTATTCATGAAAATTATATATTCATATTTGAATAAAAAATTGCATCATAATAGATTATCATGTTCCTAGGATTAACTATGATATTAAAAAATTATTATAAATTTATTTGGATAAGTTTTAGTCACATTATACATGATTTATATATATTATTTTTTGTGTATAAAAATGATTATCATTAGTTTCAACACTTATTACAATCAACATACAATATTTTTTGAAATCATTTCATTAATATTAACATTTATTATCATTCTAAATATGATTATTTTTTAAATATCATATTTTCATCATCGATTCTACATGTTCATAAATAAAGTTTTCAATTTTTAGTATTTTCACTCATAATAATCAAACACCTCACAATTAGGTGGATATATCATGTAAAATAAATTGTTCATATGGAATATTTATTAAAAAACATATATCAATATGAATTCATTCAATCAAAAAAACTTATATTTATTAGATTTTATTAACATTCAGTAAGAATAAATAATTTCGGGGAATTCAATTGAAAAAATAATTTTTAAAAAATTATTTGATTTTAATTATGATATTTATAATTTTTTTTCTTCATAATGGATTATAAGTTAATAAAAAAGTATTATAGAAAATTAATATATCATGGTTAATAAACTTCCTCTTTCCGAAATTTGATTCAGTTATACTTTTAATTACATACTAAAAAAACTATAATGAAACACTAAATATTTCTATTCAATCAATTTCATTCTGTATTATTGCTTTTTATATAATGTATTCAACACCTACATCATCTAAAATATCAATAAGATATCTACATTCATGAATATCATTAATGTTCAATATATATAATCAATAAATGGGATTAATTAAAAAATTATGTATTCAAAAATATTTCCCCTATGTTCGTATAATATTTTTCTTCTAGATACCATGATTAATTTTTTAGTACAAAAAATGTTATCACAATAATTTATCCCATATAATTATTTATAAATCATATATCATGTTTATGAATTTTATTTTTCATATCTCAGTAAAGAAAAAAATATCATCCTCATGGGGATTAATTCAAAAAAAATTATACATATCATATACATCTAATAAAATAAACTTATATATATAACAAGTAAAAGAACTACAAAAATACAAAAATATAAATCATAAAATATTTATTAAAATATTTCAAAAACAATTAAAATCCACTTATTGAGAATATATATATTTTAAAAATTCATAAATTAATATTGGTTTGTAAAATTATTCCACATATTTGAATTAATTATTTCATAACCATGGTTCATTGAATGATCCAAAAACTTATTCAAACCTTTTATGGTTTCTTTGACATAATTTTTTATAATAATTGAAAAATGTTTTCTGTATATGAAAGGTATATAAAATGTGGTCCCTCACTCCAGACCAAAATATTTGACTTTCAACATATATTTATTTGTTATGGAAAATCATAATTAGACCTCTCATAGTGGTTCATATTCCTTATTTACATTTCATTATTTAAAACTGCATGAATATGATTTTAATTGACCTTAAAGACACATAATATTACCATTTTGACCACTATAAGTAAATTTATTTTCAGTGAGGGAGTATATTTATTTTGTTGAGTTCATATAGCTAGTAATTTAGAGTGGAGGAATATATTGGAATAATATTATATGATTTAACATTTCAAACTCTTATAATATTAATTATTCCACTTATATCCTAAATATTTGAAATGTATTTTTTTGGCATTAATGTTATTAGAAA
Source organism: Viscum album (assembly GCA_963277665.1). Lineage (NCBI taxonomy): Eukaryota > Viridiplantae > Streptophyta > Magnoliopsida > Santalales > Viscaceae > Viscum > Viscum album. The sequence continues at coordinate 597,002,175 of OY728135.1, read as the reverse complement.
GTAAGTTCATTAATTTTTACCATTTTAATTAGAATTTAAACATCAATATAATATATTTTTAATTAGTGGGGTTTTATGGTAAAATTTCTTTAAATCAGGAGGATAATATTAATTTAATAAATAAATTATTTCCCATTCAAGAAGCATGATATTGATTAAAAATTAAATACGATATTTATCCTTTTTTAATGAGTAAAAAAATAAATCACAATAATAATAAAATATTAAAACATCCAATAATATTTAATTTATATTTTTTTAAGATAAAAATGTAATTATTTTAATACCATATAAAATTATATATATAATTATAAAATTTTAGATCTAGGGTCTAAATATATCCTTACAATATGACTTAGATCAATACATTGGATTTTAAATGAGGAATAAATTATAAGAATCATTTCCATGTGAATCAGCACCCATGAAAAAATTATAATTACACATTTATTATTTTGTTCATTATAATATACATATAAAAAAATTTCATGAATAAATAAAGAACACATATGTTGATATTTTCCATATTTTAGATTTGTATGGACACTAATTCCTAAATTATTCATTCAATTATCCCCTATAAAAATGAGACAATTCTATTTTTTGGAAGTACATTTTTGGATAAGAAATTTTCTAGATCATTAGTAATATATTTTTGTATCTACCATGTTATAATAAAATAAAAATACACTAATATCTCTTATGAACAAATATTTTATCATACCTATTTTCTATTATAAGAAAATAATCAATACTCATATTCATTATATTTTTAAAAAAATATATCAATGATATAATATGTAATTTAAATTCATAAATATCGAATAAATTCAATCATTTTTAGGATAATAATTTGAAAACATGTTATTTATAGCATAGATACATGATTAATGTTTTTTATTTTGATTATGATGTTCTATTTTATATAATTAAAATTACTATGTATATTTTCCCCACTCATTAAGTAATAGGATTGAAATTTTGGTAATTGATTCTGTAATCCAAAGAACATTTTATGAGAATGGCCTTTGTGACACGATAATGGAAAAATAATAACATTTTCCTACATGACTATTCAAGATCATTGATATTGATTCATCATCACCTCTATGATAATTCAAAGGATGAAAAATGTTTTGTTAAAATTACCCAAATATAACTAAAAAATCATAGAATATTATAAATCTACTTAATTATGGTTAGTTTAAGAAATTTTATTAATGATTGGGATAACTACGTATTCCGTGATTTCTTTGTATCAAATAAATATAATTATACATGAAAATATTACTAATGTAGACATGTTGTAAAGTAAATTCATAAACTCATATATATTGTTGTATTATGTATATCCTCCCATTTTTCCCTTAATTAACGATATCTAAGAAAAATATTAAATTATGAATATTATTTTAACAATAAAATAATTAGTATCGGGAATATGATACTTATTCTTGATCATAATCCTATTATGTTCATGTTAATAAATGAAGTGATGCATTATCCTTTCTTTCTCCTTAATAAAAAGAATTGGTGAACCCCATTGTGAAGAACTGTGGTGTATAGATCTCTTATAATGATTATTCTTGCATTGATTCTTCAACTATATCTATTTAGTTCGGTTCATTCTTCAAGGAGTCTGAAAAATTTATAGTTTTAGGTTTAAGTTAAAATAAAAACTCAACATCAAATTTTAGGGTAAGACTAAAAAAATAATTAATAAATAACTAAGTATATTTCCATTCAATATTAATATCCTAAATATTGTAAATTCCCACAGTAAGATATCTAAATACACCTCATGAGTAGTATGCAATACCTATATATTCAATTTATTGTCTATTTGATGTTTTTATTCATCTATTCACTAATATATGATCATATGTTGATTTGGAATAATAAATGGTAATTCTATTATTTGGTAATTTATATTTATTTTTTATACAAAGAGATAATCCATGCCCAAAATCACATTAATTTTGGAAATATAGAGAATAAAAAAAATTACAAGATGAAATTTCCCAAAAAGAGCATTTATAGAGGATATATATAATAGACATGAAATTATTATATCATTATGATATTTCACTAATAATTCAATATATAATCATTTAGTTTGTTTTGTAATACACGTATCAAATTATTCATATATGGATGATTGGATATTTACTGAATCATATAAGAAATATTATGTTATAGATTGTATGATTAATGTAAATTTCAGCAAAAGATTTTCGAAACTAACTTTTTTAACTGTTATTGTAATGGTTTTCCCTCTTTTTCATTGGCTTCATAGATTTTTCATGAATATTATCCTAAATTTAAATTTTATTAGGTTATTTATTTGAATATTTCCCAAACTCCTTTCACCTATAAAAATGGATTTCATTAATGTAAACAATATTTTACTCTATTTTCATGCATGGAATTCTCATGTTCTCATAAAATCATGTTCCTGATTGAACGATCTCCCATATGTTTAGATTCACTCATCTCCTTTGATAAGTTAAGAAAACATATTCCTTTGACACTTGTGGAATGTAGTATGTTGAATTTTATTACCTTCTTCTGACCAATTAATAAATTTATTAAAACCCCACCACCAATGATTTTTATTATTTTATTAATTAATAAAGGGGATGAAATTCCGATAAGAGAAAACATACAAAAGACTGAAGTAATGGAGTCCAAGACCAATGACTCTAACAAAGTGCATTACCCCTAGGGGAAAGGATATAAGATGAGAAAAATTAAGAGACTGATTATTTAGAGATGCAATAGAAGTGAAGAAAACCACTACAACATTCACCTCTCTCTAGGTATGAAAAATTGAAATTTGATCATCTTGTAAATTCTTGCAGCATATGATGGAGTAGGTAATGGACCAAGGGGTCGAAACCTTACAGATACAATCATTAATGAGAGCCATAAAATTAGTCTCTATCTCTAGGAGATGAATTCTCCTCTGATTACAAAGTAAGGGACTGGAAAGCATGGCGAGGGCCTCCACATTGAGAGAGTCTCTTGGGCCCAAAAAGATAGAAAATGCTGTAATTACTGATCTAGTATTTTCACTTATAACTTTTTTTGGATTCATGGTTTTAATCCACTACAAATATTATCAGTCATTATTTCTAGGTTGACGATATAACTAGAATAATATGATACAAGTCTTATTTAATTTTATTTAAAAGTAATGATGGATTCATAAACCTTCCACTTCATATCTTGAAAATCCATCTTCTTTTTTGATTGAATAGTTTGAGTAAAATATGTGTTTAGAAAACCTCTTAAACTATTCACATTCAATATAGTAGATTTCATCATCTCTGTTCATGTTCTTCATGATTATCCACCAATGACCATACATAGGATTCATGAGATAGATAGATAAAAACTATATTATTATCTAAGAGTTAATAAAAATAAATTTTCATTTCAAATTCATTAATCCATTAGTAAAATTTCATAGTATAAGGGGACCAAAAAATTTAAGGAAGATGTCAACACATGAAATACTCAATGATATGTTCATCCATCCTTGGAGAACAAAAAATCTAAACATGGTTCATGTTATTATTCATTCATTGAGATATTTTAGAAAATATTCCAATAAGGCTTTTAATTACTACTCCCATTTATTTGGTTACTCATAAGGGTTTTCATTTTATTTCATTTCTTATTCATTTTTAATTTGATTCCTCCTTGTTAAAATAATGAAATAAAAAAACAGGATCAACATAAGTACTTGATAAACAATAATAAGAGTGAACAGTCATATAATATGAAAATAAATCATGATATATCATTTAATATGACACATTCACTTCATAAGATGAATCTTTAGGGTCATCTTATACCATATTTTTATCATTTGATGTTATCTGATGTTATCTCTTCATCTTTTTCATAAAATGTCCACCAAAATAACTAAACCATGATCTAAGTAATAAATTAGGCTACATATATATAATAAACATACATATTTCATCGTGTTAGAAGAAAATATTATATATTTAACTATAATTTACACACTATAGCTGTAAAGGTTTAGTTTTTTATGGAAAATATACATAATGAAAATATTTAAATAATATTCATTAATATCACCCACAATGTTCTTCTCATAAAGAATCATTTTTATAAATATAATATATAATAGCTTTCTTCATAACATAGTAAAATGAATCCATAATAATGTTTGAAATCAGATTGTAAGTAAGGGTAATCATTAAAGAAATTAATTAAATATCTCTAGAGATAAAAATATAATCATAAGTTTATAAGGGAAATATGAAAACTTAATAAATTATTTCCAAATAATTCATATATCATAAAAAACTATTTAAGAAATAAAAAACTTTTTTAATAATATGAATGAGTCTTATGAGTACTGCATAATAAATAATATGTCACGAGGCATGAAAACATATGATAAGAATTGATAAATGTAAAAGTATTTTTTTAACAATAATAAGAATATAAAATCATTTTATTAGTCAATTATTACCTTTAATTCTGTGATAATAGATTGGGTAGAGTCCCGTAGTAGATTGGGTTCACTCCCCATTCACTTTTTATTCATAGGGGAAAGAGTACCATAGTGGATTTAGTTCACCCACTATTACCTTTAATATTTCCTCTTGAGATATCAATATATACCCAATTAATTAGTGTTTTATATAATTCTTGGCCCAACCAACACATAATCATTATCTTACATATGTGTGGATCATGATAATAAAAGAACCATCATTTCATCACATCATAATAAAACCATGGGAATGTAATGTGTTTTTTTAAAACATTAATAAAGAATCATAATCATAGGATATACAGTGAAATAATCATGATAGTTTCTATAAAACATACCCCAAATAATCAATATTATTTCTTAATTATTATTTAGATATATGAAAACTATGTACCTAAATCATAATTTTTTTTGAAAAAAAGAGGACTCATCCTCATGATTTTGTAATAATTGAAAAAACTAAAATATCACAAAAAATATAGGAAAAAATTTTCTTTGTAAAATGATATAAACATGTATATGAATAAATTTAAATAATAAATTACATTATGTAAGGAAAATCAGTTTTTTTGGAAAATGTTTAAAAAATTAATCAAGTCACCCTATTGAAAAATAATTAATATAATCCATAATGATAATATTATAAAAATTAAAATGGAAAAACTTGAAAATAATATAAAATATGGGTCAAAATGTAATTAAAAAATTATTAAATAATATAAAATTTCATTCATGAAATTTTTAAAGAATATATACATGAATGAAATTGATTCTTAGCCAAAAATCATTATTAATAATGATTTTTCTTGAAAAAAATAATTTCAAATTTAAATGTACCAAAAGGGGGTAAATTAGAAAGAATAATTAAAATCCATTAAAATAGCATAAACAGAATTAAACATACTAGGTTTATGAAATTGATTTCATAAAATTTAACTAATATATATTTGAATAAGAATAATCATGATTAAAAATGATATTGCACCATAAACCTTGTAAAATTTAGTAATATTTAATCAAAACCACATGAAAGGGATATCCTTGGATGAATTTTAAAGAACCTTTAGATTCAATTAAAATTATCATAAAATACATTCATGTGATTTATATTTATATCAAAAAATAAATAACTTGGTTAATATAGTACATATATCATTGAAACATAATTATGATGTGGAAACCATACTGTGATACATTTATTCCATTGTACGTACTTTAGACTCCTATATGATAAATTTATATTTGATAAATATATATAAAGGAACTATAGTCATACTTATCCTAGTAGATATGAATCATTAATAATTTCAAATAAATCATTTATTAATAATTCTTCAATAGAATCAATATTCTAGTTTGTATTATTTCATTTTTCATGCTTATTTAATTTTAGTTATTTATGTACATGCAAAATTCTCAACGTTTCATCATCAAAATAATATTAATCATGTTATAAATATAATATTATTTCATTTTCAACACTTTTATAAATACCCATGTATATGGTGATGAAAAATGAATCACGTCATAGAGCTGGTAGTTCAAACATACATAGAGGTGATGAATTTTGTTTTTAATGGATTGATATAAATTACAGTAAATAATATATTATATTTAAACATTAATAATTATATGAAGAATATAATTTTTATTTATTAGATTCATCAATGTAACCAGCCATATGAGGCATGGAGGAAAAATTAAACACACTGCCTTTTGATGTTTTTTTTATAAGATATTATTATAAACAAATTCATTTACCATTAGATGGAAATGAGATACAGAAGGGTTTTATCATTGATATAAAGAAAATATTTACATTAAAAATATTTTTTTTACTTTTATTAATATTTATCTAGATTATTTTTAGGATCCTTGAAAATAAGAAAATAAGAAACCGGTCGATTAGAACATATATATCTCAAATGGATAATCTCTTTTTAAATACACCATAATGATTATTGGATTATTATTTTGGAATGAAAAACCCACTAGTTCATTGGGACGATACACATGATGAGATTTATATGGGGCCTAGCCTAGATAATTTCTCAATGTGTGTAATGGAATGAGTTGAAAAGGTTCCTTAATATATGTTAATTAAGTGTCATCCATGTAAATATTCAATGTATTAAAATAATATAAAGTAAACAATCCAAATAAAATATATACTAGGATAGTATATAGAACAAATCGAACAACAAAAACATATTTAGATATTTTTTGAGACAATTGAACTCTATATCTTAGCTTAAAATCATTATTTACCATTTTCACACTTACTGGGGTGGCATGATTTTTACTAAGGTATCTACTAATTTGGGATAAAAATTATACTGAAATTATTATTCTGTTTTTATTAGTATGATTAAAAAGATGGAATATATTATTCAGGTAATCATTTCTATAGATGGAAACAAAGTAAAAATACCAGGAAAGATCAGTCGGAGGAAAACCTCTGACCATTTATTAAAATAAATTAAAAGTACAACAATCAAGAAAATAACACCAAAGAAGAAAACTACATATTATAAAAATCATCCCCATCACCATATTCATCCACAGTAGCTGGTTCCCACTCCGAGCTTTCATAGTGTCTCAGGATATTAGCATATTTCCTTCTCAGAATCAACTTCTCTAATGAGAGAAACTCTTTTGAAGACTGTAATTCCTTTCTCAAACCAGTGGCAGTCCCAGAAAATATCCCCCTCTTGGAGGATGATCTAGTAGACATTGGATTTGGTAGGAAAGAGTAATCTTTCTTCGGCCTTCTTCTCGGAGGATCAGTCATACAACCTTCACTTGTAGGCAATTTATTTTTCCACCTTGAACAACATCATTGTAAGATAATCTGGCGGCATAACTAGAATTTTTTTGTCACTATCAGAGACATTTCCCCACTTTCCATTGATGTGGACAGAATCAACAGTTTGGAATCCATCAGTCCCTCCCAAAAAATATACCCTTTGATATAGTCAATCACCCTGCTCCTGCTGAGTGAAATTGCATGTTATCATCAATTGTCTTGAGTTGTTGAAGGGTAACCTCAGTGCCATGACCGTCATGAGACTCTTTTCCAAGTGTATCATCAGTCACGTCAAGAATAGAAGAAGAAACAAGCTGGATATTAGCAGAGTCATTCCTTTGAAGGTCATCCTCACTAGAAGAAACTTTCTCAGTCTCCAAAACCTCAAACTGATTTCTAATGGAAACATTAACCAACTGCAAGGGGCTACTACTAGTATCATCTAAGAAAGACCACTTATAGCCCCCATGATCCTATTTCAAATAATCAAAAACATGATTCACAGAAGTATTCATCGAAGGTTGATTTTCCTTCACAATAGATGCATACGTTTTAGCCCCTCCAAGATCATATATTACACTATCACATGTTGTATCTGGATAAAACTGGTCATCTTCTCTCACTACCTGCTTCGAAGAAACCTCCTTTCTATCCTTCATTGCAACATCTTGAGGGGAAGCCTTTGCCCCGTTTGCACTTAATGAAGATCGCCCAGGCAGAGAAGTCCCAGGTTGTATCTCCACCAGCGACTGCACCCAACCATTGTCGCCAAGACCACCGGTGCCCAATTTCACTACCTATGAAAACCCTATAGAGTTCTTTCTTCGAAATACTAACTCAAGATGACCAAACTGAGGTAAATTGGCACAAAATCTCATCCATGATTTGAATATGACCTCCTACTTCTATCGGAATTCTTCCCCATCCGTGGTCCAGACCCAATTAATGGGCGGCCTTACAACATCAACCTCACCACATACTCATGGACAAACGAGATGACAGAGGACCTCCGTTCCCCAATAAAAAAAGGTATCTTCCAATCATATTCCCAATAACACACAAGATACCTGGATTTTGGAAAGATAGAGGGAGACCAGGGAGACTAACCCATGTTGCGAATGTAGATGGGGAGTGCCACATGTAAAAATCAAAACACCATCGAAAGAGAAAGAAGGAAGATTCTTTACATCTTCGGGGTTCCCTAGACCAAGCGACAACAAGATCTTCCTCTGATAAAAACCAAATCATAATGTGTTGCTGATCAAGAAACCCAACCACTACACGCTTCTGTAGCGTCCAGGAACCAAAGATGAAACGATCAAATTAGTCAACTGATGGTCGATGATTACCTAATCTCGCAACCATCGTGAGTTTATAGAGGTCTGTGGTGAAAGTGAGCTCTGCTAAGGGTAAAGGGAGCTAAGGCACAACCTGAAATAGATCGGGGACTTTCAGGGACAATGAAATCTTCGGGAAGAGAGGATGGGTATCAGTCTATGTGAACGAAAAAATGGATTCTCTCTTCCTGTTCATTTGAGAATGCAAGACTCCCCCCTCCAATCGGGAGGTGGGAGCAGAACCACAAGGCATTAGGGTTACGCCATGGTCGCGAGAGAGATCGGGAGCTCCGCCTATTTCTAGCTCATATAAAATATTTTCACACATAAAATGACTAATTTTTTCAAATACCTTTTTTGAATAAAAATTACTTTATTTACATCCCCTTAGAATTTACAACCATTAAAAGACTGTTAATTTATTTTATTGAATATATAATTTAAATTTTTCAATAAAAATAATTTACTAGTTAATTTAATTCATTAATATAAAGACACATTGTGCATGTTAAAATAGTTTTCTTAAAAATATATCTTTTTACTTTTAAATGAGTCTAGCCTCATTTATATATATTAGAAATTTAGTGGATGAATTTTAAATAAATTTAATTATCTATAAATAACTAAATAATCTCAGATGAAAATAAAATAATTTTTAAATAAAAATTTCATAATAAAATCATCATTTCTAAATAAAACATTTTTTATTATTAAAAATTCCCATACAACCGTCCCTTATCATTTATAAAAAAAATATAATGAATATTATTATTCTATTTTATTAGTTTAATTTTACCACATTTATTTATACATATATATTAATATCATTCATTATATATTATTATTTACTAAATATTCAATTATTCTTTTGATTCATTCATCACGGTCTATAAAATACACCTTTTTCATTTAGGAGATCCATATTATAAAATATCATGCTTTTACAAAAAAAAATTTTGTGGGAAAATAGTCTATTAATTTCGGTCTAAAATAATATTTGGGGGATTTATTTATATTACACATTTTCCAAAATAATATAATTGGGCCTAATATCTTTTATCATATGTCCAGAAATCATTTTTTCCCCAACAATAGTATTTCAATATCCCCAATGTTGTGATAATAAATTATTCTTCTTGTTCAACATTATTATGGTTCTTAGTGTTCTCATGGAACATGATATACATAGATCCTCACATATGATTTATAATACATTTTTTATGGACATGAACTCCATATTAAATTCATGTGGACCTTGATTGTGTTCTTATACCGATATGTTTTCCATATCCCCACTTATAATATTTTATTATTGTCTTTAATGGTAATTAATACAAAGAATTTTAGTTTATAATTCAATTATGTTTCCATTCAATAGGTTAGGATATTCAATTAAACTAATTATATTTTTAGAAAGGATTATAGTGTGGTACAATGAAGTAAAATTGTACACAAGTATTGTAAAATAAATCGATTAGGTTTCAAGTTAACAAATTACCCAATCCTTCAGATCCATGGTTTTTTAGATTGTTTCATTGATTGAATAATTTTCTATATAATTTAATTAATTAGGTATATTTATTTCTCTTAGGTAACCTAATTTGGGAACATGTCCTAGATTAGATATTTTTTCACATTTGTTTAGTTATTTTTAGGGATTATATGGAGAGAACTATATAAAGATATATATCATTGTAAAATCATATGATACCATCCCATGGTTTTTGTAATTAAGATATTTTGAGGATATATATAATTGAAATATTCTTCAAGATACTATATGTGGATTAATTATCTATAATAGATTCAAAAAGGGATAATAATCTTATAAACATTGGTTGGGTATTATCTCGACCTTTACTGGGTGAATGAAAAAATAGACTAACTGCGCACCTGTTTTTGCCATCCCTGTGGATTTTCATTAGAGATTCAATAAAATTTTATGAAACACTATAAAAGTTATAAATTTAATTTGAGTATTTATTATATAAATATAAATTTTTAGATATTATAAAATGAATATTACCATAGATATCATTGACTGAACTGTATAAATTAAAAATACGGTGCACACATTTTATTTACTATTTATTACTTTTATGATTATATTTTCCTTTTTATATCATAATATAATTATATATTATTATAGTTAGATTTATATTATTTTATTAAATGAATTAATTAAAGAGAAAACTAGTAAACATTATGTATGATTGTAAATGCTGTGATATTTCCAAAAAGCAACTAAACAAGATGTGAAAATGGATGATAAATCATGTGATTATTCTTATTTATCAATCAAAAATTATTATTATCAACATGAATTTAATAAAAAATACAAAAAACATGAAATAATAGGAGGATTGGAGTTTTTATGTTCAATTGTTAAATACCATAGATGAAATATGATTTATACGTGTAAAAAACGTGATGACAAGAACTCATTCGAGTATTTAAAAATAATGAGGAATTGTTTCAAATGTGGGGGTATATGATTATAAGCTTATAATTATTTGAAATATTTTAATTTGTTTGAAAAAAATTGAAGACGAAATAGTCCAAAGTAATTGGCCACCCAAACATTAATTCATCAAATGAAAAGAGTCTGGGGATTATTAAAACAAGTTCTAGATTCTGAGGGATAACACTGATGACAATCATATGCATCCTCCTAGAGTAAAGAATCATTGAATAATCCATTAAATAACTCAAATTGAATTGGATCATGATATTTATGATCTATTTTGATTCACTCCTGATTTGTGTAAGTCTTATTAGATTCTTTTCTAACCATTATAGTATATCTTGGAATTTTTTTAGAAAATTAAATCTCTACCCAAGGATTTAGTATTGTCATTAAAAATATTTCTATAATTGTTATATCCCAAGATAATATTTATGGGAATATGATTCATTCAACACTTGTCCTTATTTAAATAGATTAATGTGATGTGATTTGGGAAATTTATTTTCAATCTCTACATAGTCTGTAAATTATTTTATAATATAAATGAATCACATATCATATCTCAAACCAACCTATGATAATTAATCACTACAAAGATGACTATGAACTATCGAGGAAAATCAATTTTTTATATATTTTTTGACACCAAACATGATGGGTATTTATTAGAAATGTTAGAAATTTTTTTTATATTGGGATATTATTATTTTAATGTAATTATTTCATATAAATGAATTATAATTTTTAAAAATACCAATACATCATTAGAAATTAAATTTGAGTAATTTATGTTTTACAAACAATATTAAATACTTATTAGTGAGTAATAATTAAAATAATGATGAAATAATTTATTTTTGGATTTATAATGTGACATCAGAATATTATTTATATATTTTCTTCAAATACATCTCTACTGAATAACTTTCATATCTTGAAACACCAACCCAAAATGAGCCACAAAACAAGTTAATGAGTAAATGTAACAATCAAATTTTTGTTTTTAATATTGTTGGTATAAATTAATGTATCCAAAATATGCAATATAAATTAAAAGAAATATATGTATTTTTAATAGTAATGATTTCACAAAACTCATTCAATATAAGAAAATATCAAATTATGTCAAATTGTAATAAAAAACACGTTTGTTCTCATATTAGAATTTTATGTCTGGTGTATATTTATTATAAGAATCTAAATATTTGATATTTAAATAATGATAAAATATATTATTTATATCAGTAATATATTAACACTAATTGATAAGGTAATGCATTCAACATAACTATTGGGTCAATGTTGGGGTTCCACATGACCTCATGCATGACTCCATGTACCCAGAAGGTTGTCGATTAGCAGCGATAGTCCAAATGACATCATTGGAGAGACTATACCATTAGTATAATAGAAATAAAAAATAATATTAATAAAATATAAATTAATTAGAGTAATATATTTAGTCGATTAAAGAAACAAAATTTCATGCTAGATAAAAAATATGCCTCATAAAAATGGGATCAAGGTGTGGAAATCTAAAACTTATTATAAAGTGAAAACAAATAAAGAAATAAAACTCTATAAAAATTTTCCAGAGAATATTGCATATCTATTATGAGAACTATTATCTATAACAAAATAGTATTATTATATATGAATTCCTTTTCTCAGTTTCCAATAAATGAATTATGGTTTTTCCTTGAAATACTCATGCATGCTATGTGTAAACATACCTAGTAGAACACGACCAATGCATCTTAATCAAGTGTGAAACTATTTAACATTTGTATTCCATGAAAATAATAATTATAAAAGAATTAATAAAAATCATATTCCAAATTTTTGTTTAGTAACCAGACCACCAAAATTGAATTTCATACTAGCTTCAGCCTCATGTCAGAAGGATATTTATGATATTGGACGTGATAAAGAACTATCCACAATGCCGGTGAACATGTTTCTCTACATCTTCACCACATCATGTGAACATAATAAGTATCATCCATTAGGATTATAAAGTATCATTGTAACATCCCAGGTAAATGAAGAATAAGAAATATTTCATATTTTTTAATATTCTTGAATTAAATATTAATTTTATTTTAAAGGGGTTGGTATGTGCGATAGCGTACCCGATACGCAACAACGGATTTCTTTGGAATCTTACATTGCACACTAATAATATAATATTATTATTTTAAATAGTTGTTACCTCCTAGCCATTGTATTGGCGGGAATGAATTAACCTAACTACAATTTGATTATACATGTTTGTTAAATGTATTTACATTATCCAATGAAAAGTTAGAGGCTTAAAATGTGAATGAATCTAATTTTAAGCATAATTTACATTAAAAGGCCGATTTATCGCCTTTTAATGGCGAACCCTATTTAAATATAGTTTTGGTTACTTTAATACATTTTATATGACCAAATAATATCCTTCTTTATAATGGGGACATAAAAATTTAATTTGAGTAAATTTTTACAATTTTTCCAATAAAGTTCATTTTTTAATGAATAGTGAAAATATTGTATTTTAATTCCAAACTATGCTTTAATATAATTTATTTATATGGTTAGATTATCTTTTTAATTGGTTATAAAATATAATTAGAATATATTTTTACAATTTAATCCAATTTTTGTCATTGTAATTAATTTTACTTTGAAATTGGACATAAACAAATATCAATCTTTTGATCGTTATTGTTTCTTAAAAACACGCTATTTGTTTTGATAACGAGAATAAATTTTAAAATTATTTATTTACAATTCTATTTTTTGAATTTTTCAAAATAGAAATAATTTTTGAATTCAGAATATCAAATATATCTAAAGCTGATTTTTTGAAATTTTTCTGCAAAACATCAATTTTTGATGAATAGTGAAACCACTTAGTGGTAGTTAAAAAACTGACTTTTTCATTTAAATGAAAATTTTATCACTTCTGTGAATTGAATTTCGAAAATCCGACATACATGGTTGTTATCAAGAAGTAAAATGTGGTTCAATAAGATGAAAATAAATTTTGATGAATAGTAACTTTTGACTTTTATTTACCGTGGTTAAAGATAAATAGGGTAATTCAAGGATAAAAGAATATTATAATAATTCAAAATTATATTAAAACTTCTCTAAACCTTATTGGTTGACTCATTTACGACCATTGGCATATTTGGGTCGATTTTGGGATCCCATTTAGCCACTTGTGAGTGATAATGAAAATTTAGATTAATTAACTTAACATAAAGACAAAAATGAAAAAAGAAAATATCATTTAGTAAATTAATTTTTATAAGGGTTTATATAAATTATCATTTATAATATAAATATTCATTATAAATCTAAAAATATTTCCAACATCATTGTATTTTTTTATAATTTTTAGACATCAAATAATTTAAATTATTTATGACACAATAATGATGCATTATTTATCTCATTAATAAATGAGGCAAATAAATAAGATTATAATGATTATAATATTATCCGAAACATGTCCAATTCTGATTAGATGATTTTATTTCAAATACGAGTCACATTATCCTCAACCTTAATGATTTTTTTGGAATTTTTGAAACCGAATATCATTATATAATAAAATAATATATTCACACTTTCCTAAAGAGCCCCTCATCCCCTTATAAAAGGAGAAAATTTCTATCCAATTCCTCACACCTCTCACGCCATTTGGCTCATCCAAACTCTACCCAATTAATCACCCTACATCACTTTCCTCTTCCTAGAAGCCTTACGTTCGGTACAAGGCACTTCAAGAAGTCCATTGGTTCAAACCAAAGGGACTTACGCAAATTAAATGTAACAGTTTATCTTAAATTGTTTTCATTTATATTAATTCTACAACCCCTAAACTCTTTTTATTACTATATTTTGTAACAAAAACAGTATCCTAAATATAGTATAATGTTTTTATGAGAAGTATTAGAACTACACTTACACAAACCTCCATCTAATGGATGAAGAACATAATGTTTCTGTGGATGGAAAACTAAAGCCTCACGAAACGATGACTGTTCAATTACATCTAACTGTCTCTCTTGGAGGCCATTATGATGGAACTATATTTATATATGATATATATTATGTTTATTATTTCCTTATTCTTCTGTACTCCCCATTTATATCACTCCTTCATGGTTTCCATAGTGGGTAAATATGATAATCTCATTTGAGGATGTGCGGACTACCGCCCAATGAAAGTGATTTGATTCGTTAATGCCATATGTGGGATGTATAAAGGATGGAATTAACAATATTATATATAATATTATACTGTAATTATAATATACCTATTTATCATTATGTTTTATTTACTTTAAAATAAAAAATAGAAATGAAAGAAGCATTCATGCGTACGTACGACTTACCGTCTCCATGAACGGTGCATTTAATTTCTTAACTCTAAATGTTATATACTATTATAAAAACATGAATATACTTGATATATATGATATATATGATATCCAAATAATGAATATAATTCTGGATATAATTAACCTTTGACCACATGGACAACTTTTAATATAAGGTGTTCATTTTTTTTACTCAAATACCAAATATTGAAAAAATGAACGTTATTAAATTAAATGATTGCATAATGTTTATAACACTGTAATAAGTGATATAAAAAGAATAATAATATTAAAAAAGTTTCTTAAGGAAGTAGAAATTAAATTTAGTTTATTATTCAAGAGATTAATGAACGATAGCGTCAAGTCGGGCACGAGGTAAGGGACTTCGTCTCAATCTCCTTTCATTGAGGCATTTTTTGTTTTATATACAACTTTATTTTATACGGTGTATAAACCCATTTGACATTTCATTTTATTCAAAGGGAATATTTTTATATGATGCATTTTACTAAATGAAAAAAAGGAATGTTTTTGTTAACATAAGCGGTGACAACGACCTTTCCATCGCCGCAAGTATTATTTGATATTTGGCTTCCTTAACAAGTTGGAATGTTTTTAAAAGGAAAAATAAATACCACATACTCTTTTTACATATTTTGGTATTGAATTTGATTTTGATAATATATTTATTATTTCAATATCTTGAAATGATATTTTATTATTTCAATGTGGAAATGTTATCTTTCCTTTATGCTTATGTTATGTGTTATGATCATGTTATGGTTCTTGGGAATTATTTACGTAGACGGTTGGTTCTGTGATAAACCTAGGGTAGGTGAGCCTGATATAACTCTCCAATGCATTGGGTAACATGATATAGGTAAACATGAATGTTTCTCCTAAGATATTTAGTGAATATAATGTGATGGGTATTCCAATGTAACTCCCTATATAGCTGTGATAGCTACAATGTAATTATGATATGGATGCCACAAGTTAACTTTATGATTAATGATTTATATGTTTATTTCATAAATCTTATGATTTTAGGAGTTAAGTAAATGATTTCATGTTTTGTATGTATTTATGAACAATTTTTTTCATTTTTTGTTTTATAACCCTTACTGAGATTTTTATTCTCATCCCAAGTTTTGAAATGTTTTCACAGGACATAAAGATGAGTAGGGTCAAGGATGGGATCAAAGAAAAGTCATGCTGTCTAAAACATGGAACTAGACATGACTCTTTTTATCAAGAGTTTTTATTTTGTGAAAAAATGGAAACTGTGTAGATATGTCTACCTTATAATCTTTTTAGATGTAATAGTTATGTCCTAATTCTCTAAAACTCTAAACAGGAAAAGATCCGCAATGTGAATTATTTATTTAATTCAATATTAAGTAATGTTTTAAGGATAGGTCCTTATAGTTGGTATCATAGGTAGGTTTAGATAACTTTAGAAGTTATGGTATTGTTAAAAAATGTCCATAAATTAATTTATGGTAATATTGAAATGATATAGAATTTCCAGATTACCATGTTGCTTCGCCTAAGATGTTTTTGTGTTCAGAATGGTTTTCTGTAGAGGAAACATGGCAGCTGTGTTGGGATGACATCAGGAGGAAGACAACCTTCCAAATCAACAACATGGGTTGGTCAGGATCAGAACTGAACAGTTTTTTATATTGATGGAACAGTTGAATCAGGATATGAATGGTGGTGGTATCCATGTATGAGATCAGCCAGATCAAACACAGAGGAACATGTCAGTAGTGGAGCATTTCATGAGGCAACATCCCCAATCATTCAGAAGATCATCTGACCTTGTGCTAGCTGAAGGTTTGATTAAAGCACTGGAGATGAATTTTGATGTAATGTGTTGTTCATAACATCAAAAAGTTAATCTTGATGTTTACCATTTTTAAGGTGAAGCTGATCAGTGGTGGTCGATGGTTAAAAATATCAGGGATAGTGAGGAGATTGAAGCTCTCGATTGGGATGAATTCAAAGGTATGTTTCTTGAGAAATATTTTCCTAAGGTGGTTCGTATTAGGATGGAAAAACAATTCCTGGATTTGAGGCAAGAGAGTGGCTACTAATGAATAAAAATTCACTCGAATGGAATGTTATGATCCAAATTTCATACGAGATCTTGATAGTAAAATCAACCAATTTTACTCATGATTAAATCCAAAGTATCGAAGGGATTTAGATTCTCGTGAGTTCAAAAGTTATGAAAAACTAATTCATTGTACGGAGAAGGTGGAAATGGAGTTTACTGATGATCATGTATTCTTTGACAAAAAACAAAATAAGAGGTCAAGGTGGCAGGCGAAAGGGAAGAACACTTCAAAAAATTCTGAAGGTAAGAAAATTAAGTTTACAGTTTGTGAAAATTGTTGTAAAAAGCATGCTGGGGAATGTCTTTTGAATTCTGGTATGTGCTACCGATGTGGTAAAAAGGGACATAAGGCTCTTAATTGCACTGAAAAAGTTTAGGGTAATGGTAAGAAAAAATCTGATTTACAGTCATTAAAATGTTTTAAGTGAAATGAAATGGGTAATTATACAAATGAGTGTCTAAAAAAGAACTCAACCAAAGGAAAGATGCCATACAACAAGAATAAAGGGGTGGTTAAACCCTTTTCAACTACATCAGCAGATGTTGGGCCATCAAATGAAGTTGCGTTAGGTACACTGTTTGTTTGTTCAGATTATGCTAATGTGTGGTTTGATTCAGGGTCTACACACTCTTTCATTTTTGAGAAGTTTTCAAGTAAATTGGGAATTCCATCTCATGATATGAATACTGATCTTACAGTAAAAACACCTGGAGGAAATGTTGAGACAAAAAGAACACATAATAACTTGGTTTTCCTTGTGTGCATAAAAAATCTAGCTGCAAACCTTATAGTTTTGCCTCTATTATATTTTGATGTTATATTGGGCATGGATTGAAATTATGTTTATCATGATAATATTGAATGTAGAGATAAAAAATTTTCTTTTCATACTAAATTTTAGTTTGTATACAAAAATGAACGCTTGTTTTTGATAACATATCAGGAAACTGAGAAACTAGTAAAATATGGAAATGAATGTTACCTTGAACATATTTTTGAAAAAAAGGAACCGTTCAGATTAATGATGTGGTAGTGGTAAATGAGTACCTTGATGTTTTTCTTGATGAGTTTCCTAGTTTTATACCTAATAGGGATGTTGAATTTACTGTTGACTTAATTCCTCATGCTAAGCCAATTTTAAAACCCCCTTATCGAATGACTCAAATTGAACTTTTAGAGTTAAAGAAGCAATTGCATGAGTTATTAGATAAAGGTTTCATTCGACCTAGCACATCACCATGGAGTGCTTCTATCTTGTTTGTTAAAAAGAAATATGGTTCAATGATAATTTGTATTGATTATAGAGCATTGAATAACATCACTGTTAAGAATAAGTATCCTTTGCCTCATATCGAAGATTTTTTTGATCAGCTCCAAAGAGCTCAGTATTTTTTGAAGATTGACATAAGGTCGGGATACCATCAGTTGAACGTAAAGGAAGAAAACATTCCAAAGACCACGTTTAATACAAGATATAGATATTATGAATTTTTAGTTATGCCTTTTGGGTTATCCAATGCACCTGCTTTATTCATGGATCTTATGAATATAATTTTCCGGGAGTTCATGGATAAGATTGTGGTTGTGTTCATTGATGAAATTTTGGTTTATTTCAAAAGTAAGGAGGAACATGAAATTAATTAAAGGGTTTTCTTTCAAACATTAAAAGAAAAGAAACTATTTTGGAAATTCAGAAAGTGTGAGTTTTGGTTACACCAAATTTCTTTCCTTGTCACATTTTTTCAAAAAATGGCATAACTATTGATCCTGCTAAAATGAAAGTTGTTTAAGAGTGGACAAGACCCAGAAATATTACCAAGATTAGTAGTTTTCTTCATTTGGAAGGTTATTACCGGAGGTTTGTTGAATATTTTGCATGGTTATCTAGTCTAATGACCATGTTAACCTGAAAAGGTTTTAAGTTTATCTAGAAAAAAGAATGTGATGATTGTTTTCAGGAATTGAAAAAAATATTGGTGAATGCTCCATTTTTGGAACTACCTTTCAGAAATGGCGAGTTTGTTACCTACAGTGATGCTTCGTTGAAAGGAGTAGGTTGTGTCCTAATGAAAAATGATCAGGTAATTGCTTATGCTTCACGTAAGTTAAAACCACATGAGTTAAATTACCCTACACATGATTTGGAATTAGCTTCTACTGTTTTTTCTCTAAAAATTTGGAGGAATCATTTTTATGGAGTGAAGTGTGAAATATATACTGATCACAAAAGTTTGAAGTATATATTCACTCAGAAATAATTGAACATGAGACAGAGGAGATGTTTTGAATTAATCAAGGATTATGATGGCACGATCCTTTATCATCCTCGGAAAGAAAATAAAGTGGCTAATGATTTGAGTCGAAAAAGTAATACTTCATTAACCATGTTACGTTTGGAATGAGATCCTTTAGTTTTTGATTTGATGAACTTTGTCATAAAAGTTGTTGTTGCAGGAAATTCTTCTATTTTGTTTCAGGTGTATGTGAAATCATCTCTATCAGACAAAATTAAGCAAGCGAAGAAGGAAGAAAGCGAGTTGCAGAAAAAGGTTATGTTGGTTCAGAAGGGTATGTTGCATGATTTTAACATTGATAATGACTATGTTTTGAGATTTGGAAAGAGATTATGTGTGCCTTGTGATTCACGGTTGAAGAATTAGTTGTTATGTGAAGCTCATAGTTCTATGTTTTCAGTTCATCCTGGATGTACTAAGATGTATAGAGATATTCAGGAGTTTTACTGGAGGGATGGAATGAAAAGGGATATTACTTATTTTACTATGAATTGTTTGACTTGTCAGCAGGTTAAAGTAGAGAGATAGTTATCGAAAAGAATGCTTCAACATTTACCGGTGCCAGAGTAGAAATGGGAAAATATATCCATGGATTTTATTGTGGGATTACCAAATACGTCTCGAGTTAATAATGAAATATGGGTTATAGTTGACCGATTGACTAAATCTACTAATTTCCTTCCTATCAGAGATACTTTGTCTATAGATCAACTTTCTCAGTTGTATGTTAAAGAGATAGTCAGGTTTCATGAAGTTCCTGTCTCCATTGTATCTGATCGTGATCCCAGGTTCACTTCTAACTTTTGGAAAGGCCTTCACAAGTCATTTGGTACTGAATTAAATTTTAGTACAGCTTTTCATACTCAATCAGATGGGCAGTCAGAACAAACTATTCATAAATTGGAGGATATGTTACGTGCTTGCTCGATGGATTACTAGGGATGTTGGGACCAACATATTTCTTTGGTTGAATTTTCTTATAATAACAGCTTTCATTCCAGTATACAGATGGCTCCATTTGAGGCATTATATGGAATGCATTTTCGAACTCCAACATTCTGGGATGGAGTAGGTGAAAGGAAACTGATGGGACCAGAATTAGTAGAAGATATTTCAGAGAAAGTTCAGTTGATTAATAAGCACATGAGCAAATCTCAGAGTAGATAGAAAAGTTATGAAGATAACCGGAGGAAGGATTTTTCCTTTGAGGTAGGTGATCATGTCTTTCTCAAAGTTTCTCCATGGAAAAGTGTGATGCATTTTGGTAAGAAGGGAAAGTTGAGTCAGAGGTTCATTAGACCTTATGAAATTATGGATAAAGATGGATTAGTTGCGTATAGAGTGGATTTACCTACAAGTTTATCCCAGGTACACAATGTTTTTCATGTTTTGATGTTGAGAAAGTATATTCTAGATCCATCTCATGTTGTGAGCATAGAGGTAGTTCAGTTGGAAGAGAATATCTCTTATGAAGAACCACCAGTTCAGATTCTTGACCATAGAGAGAAAGTGTTGCAAAATAATGTGATTCACAAGGTAAAGGTTTTCTAGAAAACCCATATAGTTGAAGAGGCAACGTGGGAGTCTTAAAATGCTATGAGGGATAAATACCCCCACATATTTTGATAGGTTAATAACAATTGCGAGGACACAATTCAAAAAAGGGGGGGAAGGATGTAACATCCCAGGTAAATGAAGAATAAGACATATTTAATATTTTTTAATATTTGTGAATTAAATATTAATTTTACTCTAAAGGGGTTTCTATGTTTGATAGCGTGCCCGATATGCAACCACGAGTTTCATTAGAATCTTATGTTGCACACTAATAATATAATATTATTATTTTAAATGGTAGTTAACTCCTAGCCATTGTATTGGCGGGAATGAATGAAACTAACTACAATATGATTATATATGTTTTTTAAATGTATTTACATTATCCAATAAAATTTTAGTGGCTTAAAATGTGAATGAATCTAATTTTAAGCGTAATTTACATTAAAAGGACGATTTATCACCTTTTAATGGAGAACCCTCTTTAAATCTAGTTTCGGTAACTTTAATGCATTATATATGACCAAATAAAATCCTTCTTTAGAATGGGGACATCAAAATTTAATTTTTGTAAATTTTTGGAATTTTTCCGTTAAAGTTCGTTTTTTAATGAATAGTGAAAATATTGTATTTTAATTCAAAACTATGTTTTAATATAATTTTTTATATGGTTAGATTATCTTTTTATTTGGTTTTAAGTGTAAATAAAATATATTTTTACCATTAAATACAATGTTGGTCATCTTAATTAATTTCACTTTGAAATTGGACATAAACAAGTATTAATCTTTTGATAGTTATTATTTCTTAAAAACACGCTATTTGTTTAGATAACGGGAATTAATTTTAAAGTTAATTAATTCCACTTCTATGTATTTAATTTTTCAAAAAATAAATCATTTTTGAATTCATAATATCAAATATAGCTTAGGCTGATTTTTTGGTATTTTTCTGAAAAACATAAATTTTTGATGAATAGTGAAACCACATAGTGGTAGTTAAAAAACTGACTTTTTCATTTAAATGATATTTTTTTCACTTCTGTGAATTTAATTTCGAAAATCCGACATACATGGTTGTTATCAAGAAGTAAAATTTGGTTCAATAAGATGAAAATAATTTTTGGTGAATAGTAACTTTTGACATTTATTTAACGCGGTAAAAAGTAAATAGGGTAATTCAAGGTTAAAACAATATTATAATAATTCAAAATTACATTAACACTTGTCCAAAACTTATTGGTTGAGTCATTTATGACCATGTACATCTTTTGGCCGATTTTGGGACTCCATTGAGCCACATGGAAGTGATAATGACAATTTAGATTAATTAACTTAAAGTAAAGGCAAAAATGACAAAAGCAAATATCTTTTAGTAAATTAATTTTTAGAAGGGGTTATATAAATTACCATTTCGACTATAAATATTAATTAGAAAAATAAAATTATTTCCTGCCTCATGGTATTTTTTTATAATTTTTAGACATCAAATAAATTAAATTATTTATGACACAATAATGATGCGGTATTTATCTCATTAATAAATGAGGTAAATAAATTAGATTATAATGATTAAAATATTATCCAAAACATGTCCAATTATGATTGGATGATTTTATTTCGAATATGAGCCACCTTATCATAGAACTTAATGATTTTTGGACCTTTTGAAACTAAATGTTATTATATAATAAAATAATATTTTCACACTTTCCTAAAGAGATCCTCCTCTCCCTTATAAAAGGAGACCATCTCTATCCAATTTATCACACCTCTAAAGCCATTTGGCTCGCCCAAACTCTGCCCATTTAACCTCCATACATCCCTATACTCCTCTTAGAAGACTTACCTTAGGCATAAGGAACTTCAAGAAGTCCTTTGGAACAAACCAAAGGGAGTTACCCAAATTAAAGGTAACAATTTCTCTTAAATTGTTTTCTTTTATTTTACTTCTCCAACCCCTAAAATCTTTTTATTAATTTATTTTGTAACAAAACTAGTATCCTCAATATAGTATGATGTTGTTAGGAGATGGATTCGAAATACACTTACACACACCTCCATCTAATGGATAAAGAACATAATGTTTCTGTGGATAGAAAACTAAGTCCTCATGAAACGATGATTGTTCAATTACATCTTACTACCTCTCATGGTGGCCTTTATGATGGAACTATATTTATATATGATATATATTATGTTTATGATTTCCTTATGCTTCTATACTTCCCATTTATATCATGCCTTTTTGGATTCCATAGTGGGTAAATACGATAATCTCATTTGAGGAAGTGCGGGCTACCGCCCCCTCAAAGTGATTTGATTCATTAATGCCTTATGTGGGATGTATGAAGGATGGATTTAATGATATTATATATGATATTATAATTTAATTATAATATAAATCTGTATAATTTTGTTTTATTTCCTTTCAAATAAGAAATATAAATGAAAGTAGCGTTCATGCGTACGTACGACTTACCGTCCCCATGAACAGTGCATTTCATTTCTTACCTATAAATGTTATGTACTAATATAAAGAAATGTATATACCTGATATATATGATATATATGATATCCAAATCATGAATATAATTCTGGATATAATGACCCTTTGACCACATAGACAACTTTTAAATATAAGGTGTTCATTTTTTTACCCTAGTACCAAATATCGACAAAATGAACGTTATTAAATTAAATGATTGCAAAATGTTTATAACATGGTAATAAGTGATATAAAAGGGATTATAAATTTTAAAAAGGGTTTTAATAACGTATGAATTAATTTTACTTTATTATTTAGGAGATTAATGAACGATCGAGTCATGTCGAGCACGAGGTAAGGGACTTCATCTCAATATCCTTTCATTGAAGCATTTTCAGTTTTATATAAGACTTTATTTTATACAGTGTATAAACCCCTTTGACATTTCATTTTATTCAAAGGGAATATTTTTATATGAATCGTTTTACTAATCGATGAAAAGGAATGTTTTTTTAACGTAATCAGTGACAACGACCATTCCACCGCCGTGAGTATTATTTGATCTTTGGATTTCTTCACAAGCCGGAATGTTTTTAAAAGGAAAAATAAATACGAAATACTCTTTTTACATATTTTGGTATTGAAAATAATTTTGATAATAGATTTATTATTTCAATATCTTGAAATGATATTTTATTATTTCAATGTGTAAATGTTATCTTTCCTTTATGCTTATGTTATGTGTTATGATCATGTTATGGTTCTTGGGCATTATTTACGTATACGGGTGGTTCTGTGAAAAGCCTAGGTTAGGTGAGCCCCAGATACCTCTCCAATGAATTGGGTAACATGACGAAGGTAAACGTGAATGTTTCTCCTAATAGATTTAGGGAATATACTGTAATGGGTATTCCAAAGTAACTCCCTATGTAGCTGTGATAGCTACAATGTAAGTATGATATGGATGCCATGAATTACCTTTATGATTAATGATTTCTATGTTTCTTTTATAAATATTATGATTTCAAGAGGTAAGTAAATGATTTCATGTTTTGTATGTATTTATGAACAAATGTTTTCATTCTTTGTCTTATAACCCTTATTGAGAATTTTATGATCATCCCAAGTTTGGAAATGTTTTCACATGACATAAAGATGAATAGAGTCAATGATGGGATCAAGGAAAAGTAATGCTATCTAAAACATGGAACTAGACCCGACACTTTTTTTCAAGAGTTTTTATTTTATGAAATAATGGAAACCGTGTAGATATGTCTACCTTGTAATCTTATGAGATGTAATAGTTATGTCCTAATTCTCTAAAACTCTAAACCTGAAAATATCCTCAATGTAACTTATTCATTTAATTCAATATTAAGTAAGGTTTAAGGTTGGGTCCTTATAATCATTCTATATGGAATCGACTAGAAATCATGTTCTCATGACAATCCATATCCACTAAGAATTAGGTAAACCATAACTCTTGGTATCCAATTTTCATCGAGTCCATCATGTCACATGAATCCATGGGGGATCACCATGAAACGACCATCAGAACATGTCAATATTCTTCATAATTTAATGTTATGAACACTTACTATATAATTTAATACACTGTCATAACGGTCAATCTATTAAAAGAAAAAATAAATATACCTCTAAAGTCATGGTAACACACATACCAGTGTAGAGAATACAAGGAAAATATATAATACAATCATAAGAAATATAGTAGCAATAAATAATACATGTGATATTCATAAAACATGAAAAAATAGCTTAAATTATACTCCTCAAATAAAGAATCTCAAATAGGTCTTAAAAATAAACAAACCCCCAACTGAAATATCTATCAATAAAGGTCAGTAAATATTCCAGTAAAATTATAATACCTATGTAAAAAGTGTAAACAAGAGGCTTATATTTTAATTAACACTATATATCATGGTTTTTTTGCAGTAGTATAAGGTACATAAAATAATAAAACAATAAATATCATTCCACTCCCTTAGAGGACATTATCTCTTATCATGCATACCTATCACTGATTTCAAATCACCAAAAAATATTTTTATAAATTAGACCTGAAGAGATTCCATGAAATGAAGGGTGGTCCTGGAATTAAATACCATATATATTATAAACACAATATTGTTATTTTCATGTTAATTCATGATTTATTACGTTATATTGCACTAAATACAACCAGGAATATAAATACATCTAGTTTATTTTGGGATTACATACATTAAATAAGAATTTCAAATATGAACAACTTCAACATTATTGACAACTTATTTGACATTCCCGAATTTCAAAATGAATGGTATAACCTAGGGACATTACTAATAAAGGGGTGAGATATAGTTTTTGATAAGGTAACAAACATGTAATAACATTAAGATAACAAAACATGTTGGGAAATTAGAATATAAATGGGTCTTAGAAGGTGTAGGAATCATAAATAGGAACAACAATACATGATATAAAATTATAATTATAAATGCAACATGGTTAATGTGGTAAGAACATAAAACATTTTATCACAAACATATTTCAAGTCTATATTCCAAGGCATCATGATGGAAAAATTACCATTAAGGAATTAGGTTCACTCCTTATCCCTAAATATCATCTCATGTGAATAAACATTACTAAATGCATTGGAGATCTATATAATTTCGGGAGCACCCATCAATTTTATATCATTGTCATGTATAAGAATGCCACATAGTTAAACAACATAGATTCATTTATCATCATATTTTTTCCAAGATCATGTATTTTTTAATATATACATATAATTTTCAAATCAAATAGGTATAACTATATAAATGTGAATAACATTGATAGGAACTGGCTATGGTATTCACTACACAATTTTTTGGCATGGAAAATTGTGATGAAATTTTTATAGAATAATGATTTCACATATAAATTCATAAAAAGATTTGATCAGATAAAAATGGTATCTCATCATTTGGAAATAAAATGGAAAATAATAGCGACATGTAAATACATGTCCCAACATTAGTAGTTGTAAATAGAAGTAATAAGATGATATTAAAGCTTTAATAAATATTAGAATGGAATGAAACCTTACATGATTGTGTGCCTCGAAATGATTTGGAAGAGTTTCTTAAGAGATTTGTGGAACCATGGGAGGACTCTATTGAGTGAAGGGATGAGTAAGGATGTGTTCCAAGTATTTTTAGTGAAAATAAATGAGAGCTTGGGTGGGTGTTATAGGAAATATTGGAAGAGTTCTTAATTATTTCACAAGCATATGTTTTTAACTCTATATAATAAAAATCACAAACCATCAATGGTATTTCACATGTTTTTTTTACAAATGGGACTATATTTCAAAATTTTATAAGGAAAAAGGGATAACATAATAAAATAATATTGTTTTTTGTGGAGGATAATTATACTCTTAATGAAATTATTTCCAAACCATAATATATATTAATGTTTTTGGAAGATTCATAATGGATTTATAAAATTAATCAATTAAAAATAAAATCACATTATTTAAAAGTAAAAACATAAATTTATAATTAGATACCATTTATAGTATTTGATACATCACTTTTGGGTCATTATGATGTCATAATAACCCATATATTTAGTATAAACCATTTTAAGTCATGAGATATGATGTTAACTCCTCATACATCCATTATTCTTATATATTATCTCCCTATAACCTATTTTGGTGTGACCTAATGCTCCCTATTTTTTTGTTTGTTCATCATTTTTATTGATTTCTCTCGAACTGGGTGGCTTCAAGCCTTAATATTTTTTGTGTCAGTAATGCATTGTATATTTTTGGTGGAACATATTATTTCCAAATATTCATTGTGTTTTCTATGGTACACCATTGTAACATGAACTGTAATATTCCTAAAACACCTCTATTTGGTCAAATAAATTAAATTTAACCCGTTTCTATATATGGTACAACCATAGTGAGCAGAAAATCACCATTCTGGGTGATATAATTTACATAAGCCACCCCTATGAGTGTGTTTCCCTCCGTTCTCCAAATTCCATTAATCTATTAATTTTTTAACACCCCGTTAAGGTTTGTTTCCCCAATAAAAATTTCCTTCAATCTATAATTCGAATTAGGATGAATTATAATACAAATTGAGGACCATAATCATGATATTGTTTTCTTTTTTCCCTTCATATATAATGAATTATTATATTCTCCTTGTGCATTATACATGTTTCTTATTTCCCTATGCTACTTTCCTTGTGCTTATTCAATATACAACATTTCATGTTATTTATTCTTATGCCTCATAACATGTTTCTAGTTCCTTATGTTCAATCATTTTTCTTATGTTTCATTTTTAAAATATATTTCCTTTACCATATGTAGTACACCATGTTTTTTCGATTTAATAAAATTCATGGGATAGACTGAATATCTTTTGGTACATGAAACTAACTTATTATGATTTGTGAACTTGGTTTTTATTCCTTGAATACTTACAGAATGACAGTGAACATGGTTCCCAACATAACGATGTTTTATATGGATTCTTCATGATTGTCTTGGTAAGAATTCATTCACCATGAATGGCAATTGGATTAACTTATACTGGATCTCTAGGATGATTATCCACAATCATGGGTAAAAAAAGTTCCCTATGGGAGAAATCATGAAGGTTTTTGTTGGAAATATGGGTAATATATGCCTCA
Organism: Viscum album; assembly: GCA_963277665.1. Classification (NCBI taxonomy): domain Eukaryota; kingdom Viridiplantae; phylum Streptophyta; class Magnoliopsida; order Santalales; family Viscaceae; genus Viscum; species Viscum album. The sequence goes on along the minus strand of OY728135.1, from coordinate 596,973,481 downwards.
TGTGATTCTTAACCCCCACTCTCAATGTGAGATTACTGGTAAGGAATCACAGTTTACCATGAAAAAAGAGATACAATAGTTTTTATTATGGGTTTCCTTGGACAAAATCAATGGTATTTTATATATTGAGGGCTTCTATAAAGACCCTTTATATTACATTACAAATATCTCTAGATGGAATCAGTATTCCATTTATAGTAATTTATGGATTATTTTAATTTTTTACTGGTGGGGCTTTATTTTTATCATTTTTATTATGATTATAGTATGATAAATATTGAATGATGTCCTATGGGTGTGAATGCCATTCCATTCAACATTCTAGGGGTAAAACCACATCAATATATTTATATTTGATTCAATTCATATACCATATTACTTCTATGGGTTCTCTTGGTTCAATCAACTAGATTAGGCCGATGTTAGTAGAATCAGATGGATTTCGATTTTGGATCCTAGACTGAGGTGTTATGTGTTTGTTTATATATAGCCATCTATTAAAATATATTTTCACAATTTTAATTTATAATGAAAAAACTAGATTGACCTAGACCCCACTGGTGGTGACCTACTGGGATTATATCTAACACCTTGTTCATGCTACAATTCCAATGGGGTACCTGAGAAGATATTCATGTTTGCGGGTCTTTGGATCAATTGCTCGTGTTGGGATATGTACTAGGGATCTAGAGAGAAAATGAGTAAGACATTACTTAGGATTATCATAGATTTTTCCATTTGGCACATTTGAATTTTATTGTGTTATACTCCCTATTATGCCTCATACTTGTATCTAGTAACATCATCTGAATAGGAATGCATTATTATACATATTGGCATTGTCCATTTAATATTATTAATTATTTGTAGTTATCTTTTGTTGTGTTTCCATGTATTATTACCACACCATATTTTTCATATATTTACAGCAGACATACCACTGTGTGACTCTAACCGCGAGGGTATAGACTCCCCACTGTTGGTGGTGTTGGGGGGGGGGGGGGGTTTAGGCCATGCAATCACCAGTCTAGCTACCTTTTTTTGTTAGTTAGGCCAGGATGTACAATTTTGTAGGAATCTCAATGAATAATGTAAACATACTACTCGAAATGTACTAGAGATAAATTTTATTTATCTACTTTTAAATATCAAGGAATCGAGAGTTTTTTCCAATAAACCTCTACCAGGCTTAATGAGAAACATGCAACCAGATGACATCCATGATGATTAAACTTTTTATTACCCTTTGCTCAAGTTTTCCTCACCATTGTATAATGTCATGCCTATCCCCCTATAAGATATTATCATGCCGTGATGGTCCACCACATTCTAGAACAATGAAAAATACCACTAAATACATGGAAATACACAAAATTGGGTATTACAATCAAGACAATATGAACATATCATTATGGTAAATATAGTGACAAAATAATACATGTGATCAAAATAAAACATGGTTAGAAATCTAAAAGCATAGTCCTGGAATAAAGAATTATAAATGGGTCTCACAACTACACACACACACACACACCCAAATGAAATATTTATCAAGAAAGATAAAAAATATGCTAATATCAAAACTATACAATGGAAATAAGTATATTAAAGATCGCAAAATGGTATGGAACATCCTATTGTAAGGTTGTTTATGATGTACTCCAATGTTAATCAAATTATTGAAGACTAATTGTCATTAATAACCAATGGATAACATTCTCACATGGCATGGATGCTTCAAAAATATTCTCCGTTACCATTATAGAGGTCCAAAAATGATAGCTAGATTGATTACATGTCAAGAAGGGTGATTCTAGAATCACATACTTTACAAAGTTCATCGATAGAACCAAATAAGAGGTAAGTCAAATTAGAGGACTCTAATTCATTAGATCTGTTTCCTATTCAATATTGGATTGTGATTTCCTCATCATTTTTATAGTAGAAACTATGGAGTAGATAATGATTATTTATCCTCCTTGAATGTATCATCAAAAACGTTATTCAATAGTACGATTGTATTAAGACGATCAATATATGGAAAATTAATTGAAACATCCATGTCGTAAAATTAATTTATCTCCTTAAAAAGGAATATCATTGTAAAGATAAATTAACAAACAATTTACCAAGGAATAATCCATAACTTAAGGATTTATCCTAAAGGATATGTTTAAAGAGATGATTCATAAGAAAAAACTAATATAACATCTATAATCAATTGTAGACCGAGATATAATCAAAATATTTTTTCAACATGAATGATCCATAACAAATCTATGAATAAAATAATAATTAATCATAATTATATTAATAAAAAAAATTCCCATTCTAGATCCATGAAGAACTCTAAAATAGGAAGTGTAAATTTGGTGTAGATTTTGAGAGATAGTTCTATTAAACAACCACCAGATCATTCTTGTAAAGACCCAAACACTCCATGGAAATGTTTTTTTAAATACATGGTAATTTTACATGTCCGGAAAAATTTACAGCTCATGATTCCGAGGCTTGGTGTGCATGGAATCAATTTCTGATGTTTTGTTCGGGTACGTTCAGCATATGTACGAGCGGAAATTTATAACTTTTGAACTAGTGCTCGGAACTGAAATCTGATTGCACCGTTGAACTCACAGTGCCAATATTCTTTGAAGAACACTTTCACCTCGATAGTAGTTTATTGAGAATGAAAGATAGTTTTTGGGTTTTTGTGAATAAATTAAATAAAAATAAATGTGTAGCTTTAATTTTACTTTTAGTTGGTTAAAACCTTCAAGAGAAGGTTGGAGGTGGGGGGCCATCACAACCTAACCTCCCGTGAGAGGTTATGGTGGTGGGGCCCACCCGAGGTCTAAACCCCCTCTTCATGTGGGGTTAATATGGTAGGGACCACCTGAGACCATTTAAACTCTTGAAATACCCATTAAGTGAGGAGAATCCTCTTGAGCTCCCCAATTAATGGTGGCAACACCCTTCAAATTAGTTGTTCCAACCAAGTGTTTAGGGATTCTTTTTTGAATTTCTTTCCAATGAAATAATAGATAATATAATCTATTATTTTCCATGTCTATTCACTTGGATAATTTTGAGAGGAGGATTATTGGGAGAAAACTCCCAATGAAGAACGCTCCTCCCAACGAAGAATGACCATCAGATAATGAAGAATTCTTTATCCACTGATGACAGAAATCTTCTTCTTTGATCTCCAACCAGAACAAGGGAGGAAGCGCCATCCTTGAAGAACGTCGGCCACGTCGTCCTCAACTTCTTCATCTTCCATTCTGATGTCAATGAATCCAAATTAGGGGTGTGTTTTTATTTTAGAAATGTTGATTCTTCCTCTCATGATTTTTTCTATTGAACCTCTTGCTACCAAAATAACGCAGAAGGACCGGGAAAAACAAACACGACCCGATTCCTCCATCATTCTTGTGAATGTCTGTTGTGTTCTTCGCATTCATCATGGGTAATGAACAACGGATCATTGATAGTTTGTTGTACGACACAATGATTTCAAATTGAAGATCCAATATCACGATGACCTTGTGGAGGGGGACAATAATACCGTGTGACAGATTGAATCATAACGGGAAGGATCGATCCTCAACCGTTCTATGAGCGGGTGAATCAAATCGTGTTTTCGTAGCCGGTCGGAGGCCCGAACCCACCAGATATTACTACGGGACATCGAGTCAAATTAGTATATGACGATTTGTGACAAATGGAATATAATAATGAAGAACAGACTTCATAGGAGGCGCGCTGGCTAGAGGCACCATTTCTGGAAAATTCTAGAATACACGGCGTGTACTCCTGATGAACATGCCGTGTAGTATGGGCATTATGTGGCATGAGTTTCAGACGTTGGACAAGTAACACAATGCGTGTGACCCCAGTCACATGGAGTGTATTATCTACATATAATGGAAGAAGTGGCTTTGTGAGGCTTAGCGTTTAGTCTGGGAAATACACGAACAGGTGTAGAATTACAAGGCCAAGAGGCCCGGTGTGTACTCTCTGCGCACAATGGTAGAAGAAGCTTCGTGATATTTGGCTGGTATCCCAGGGATACATGGACATGAGATGGAGTACACGGGCATGTACTCCACCACACAGCTAGACATGGCCAGTGGCACGGGCTACCCCATGTACCAATTACATGGGTTGGCGAACACGGCTTGAGGCCATGTACGGGCACATGGCCCGCGTACACGGAGCTGAGCCCGGATGCTTGGACATGGTGTATAAACATACCACACCTCATGTACTTACTTTTCTACACAACCAGCCCTTCGACATGGGCCATTGTACATGGGCAGTATCCAAGGACTGAAGACACGATGTGTAACCATACCAACACGCCATGTACTTTCTCGAAAATGGATTTGTCATCTCGTATCTGTGTCCTAGACACATATTTCTTTAATTTTCCCCCTATGATGTGGAAGATCTTTGAGATACTTTTTTGTGGGACTTCATGGTAGTTTGATCATCGACCAGTAGCTCATGGAGTGGATCCTTCCAGAGGCAAGCATGCATAGTGTGGGGACCTAGTAGCTGGCTGAGACCTGATGACTACTGACCGATTTCGCTCGGAGTGTTTCGACTAGCCCAGTGGGGAGCGCCTTGGTGTCACGGCAGACCCAGAGTGGGGAGTGCCTCTGTGTGAGGCAGCAGACCCATGGTACATGACTGGAGGAGTACCTCAGTAGGCTACGAGGGGGAGCACCTCTGTGTGATTCGGTAGACCCACAGTGGGGAGTGCCTCTGTGTGATGTAGCAGACCCACTATACTCGATAGGAGGAGTACCTCAGCAGTCAAGGATAGTGGAAAGCGCCTCTATGTGACGCGGCAGGCCCACAAAACTCTATTGAGGAGGAGTACTCCAGCAACCCAGGTTATAATAGTTTGACTGGGAGTGTTACATGTTAGTACCCCTAGAATAAAACCTTGGTTTGAGATGACTCAGTGAATTTTGTGTTTACCTAATGAATGAGATAGATTACTTGATAACTTATTTATATGAATGGTAATATTTCTAAGTAATGGTTATTCATTGATTTCATACTTTTTGTTTTATCCTTGGTGGATTTTGTGAGACCATGGTGGTCTCAGGGTCCCTATAGAGTATCGTTATACTCACCCCTACAAGGGATTTTCCCGCACCTCGTTGTGTTGGTTGCAGACGAAGGACAGTACTGACTGAGGCTGAGTGGGCAGGACTAGACGATACCCGAAGGTGGGCCACACTGCGTGATGGTACAAAGAGAAGATAGACGGATGTGGAATGCTATGGAGGTTATATGTACCTACCCTTCTGGTAGGATCTGTGGTGGATAATCCAGGAGCTTCATTACAACTTTCAGTTGTTTTTGTTCCTTACATTTGTACTTGTACTTTACATTTGGTCTTGTATTTTCGGGCCCTTTACTATTCAACACTCTTTTTTGTATATATATTTACTTAGTTTTTTGCTTCCATCTTATACTCTGTTGTGTGTTATTATATTTTATAACATCAATGCCTTCTTAGTTTTAGGGACTTACGCCTTTGGTTCTAGTTTCCATCCCCAGGCCTATGGAAGTCGGGCTTGGGTAGTCACGACATTGGTCCAGAAGATGGGTCGTGACAAATTGGTATCAGAGTAGTCAGTTCTATAGAAGGAATTTGGACTCTGATCATTATTTTATGTGAAGCAATAGTGTTAAGGGTACTGAGTGTGGTTTTCAGTTCAGGGAGTCTGGTGTTGGTGAGGCGGCTGACGTATCCATACACCAGGACCCTGACTTCTGATTTCCAACTTAGTTCACGAAATCACTAATTGCGTATGTGTTTTCAAAAGTTTTCTTTATGCCATCTCAACCAGGTCATCTCACCAAGTAAAATATTTTGACGGTCACATCTATTTCTTTCAAGATGCCTCCCCACAGACGACCAGTTAGATCCCCGAGATTCGTATGCACAAATAGCCCACCGAGCGATGAGGCATTGGTGCATGACCCTCTTCCATCAAAGGAACCATCATTACCACTACCATTTGGGCCACCGATTCCATCAGCCCCAACAGCAGATGATGCATGGAGTTTGAGTGCATTTCACTTGTTCTACTGCCGGAGGCCACCCAGGTTCAGGGGAGAGACAGACCCATAGGGGGATGAGGATTGGCTGGAGGCTGTGGTGAGAGTCTTCACACTGGTAGGGACACCAAAAGATCTTATGGTGATCCTTGTTGCGAGTCTCCTTCATGCAGCTGCAAGCAGATGGTGGAGCCTGATGCTCCAGGTGCATGAAGAGGCGACACTACTATGGACAGAATTCGAGTTCCTATTTTGGGAGGAGTTTGTACCAGCCACCCTTCGTGCAGTGCAGATATAGGAGAAACTGCATCTATATCAAGGTAGCATGACGGTACCTCAGTACTCAGTGAGGTTCACCGACCTATCGTGCTACTCCACAGATATGGTAAGGGGCCCATTCTTCAGGTACATGACCTTAGAGTAGGGTCCTAGGAGAGTTATCAGGGCTTCGATAATCTCACTCAGCATCCCGACGCAGGTGAGGGTGCTAGAGATAGCCATAATGGTGGAGAGTTTCCTTGCTGAGAAATATCTGGTAGCGAGACCCACCACTAGTCGATATGCAGTAGAGTCTTTTATAGATGGAAGTAGACAGATGATGCAGAGGTCCAAGAGGACCATACATACGGGTGGATGACCACATGACTCGGGATCAATTGTGTGGGGGCACCTGGGGCAGCGACATACATGCCAGGAGCAGATAGTGTTACACCTGTGGTAGGCAAGGTCACATGGCTCGTGACTGTCCGACCCACCATTCAGATGATTAGCAGACAGTTGAGGGACCTCCCAGTCAGAAGAAGATGTTTGATCGAGGCTGTTCGCAGGGAACCAGAGGACGTGGAAGAGGAGTTGGTCATGCAGCTGGCGGTGGATGACGTTTCGAGGTGTTACCGCCACCACCACCAAGAGGTCCACCCCGACCACATGGAGCAGGTGGATAGGGGAGAGCTCAAATCAAGGTAGTTGAGTCTTATGATCACGACACTCCATAAATGATTTGAGGTATGATATGTGTCTACTCCACCATAGATGATGTTCTTATAGACATAGGTGCCAGTCACTCTTTCATTTCCACTTCCCTGGTTCGGAGCTCAGAGATTCTAACAGAGCCGTTGGCTCGATCGTTACATCTATAGACTCCTATGGGAGCATACTCGACAATTACGCACTCGTGCCGGTAGTGTGAGCTTACTCTAGGAGGCGAGAGCTTCGGCTGGGATCACCTCGTAGCAGCGTCGAGGCCTTACGACATCATCTTGGGTATGGACTGGTTATCTACAGTCCATACTCAGATCGATTGTATTAGGCACAAAGTGCTGTTTGTCTACACAGATGGGAACAAGTTAACCTTCACCGGCGTGAAGGTAGAATTTACATCATAGAAAGAACTTACTCAGAGGAGGGTGTATCTGATCACTCATCTGTTGGCCTACCTTAACCTCAGAGCAGTTTATGTGGAGAGTTCTATCTATCCTGTAGTGGTGGACCAGTACACAGATGTTTTCACTGATGATATTCTATGTCTACCTCCTCATAGAGAGGTGGACTTCTATATTGACCTGTACCCTAGGACAACACCGAAATCTAGTCCAGCATATCAGATGTCTCCTGCTGAGCTTCATGAGTTGTGGGTATATCTAGAGGAATTGCAGGGGAAGGGATTCATCTGTCCTAGTGTTTCTCCCTGGGCAGCCCCGATTCTGTTTTCCAAGAAGGCGAATGGGAGCTTGAGGCTTTGTGTCGACTACCGTCTCCTGAACCAGGTGACCGTGAATAACAAGTAACCAATACCAAGGACTGAAAACCTCTTTGATCAGATGAAGGGAGTGCGGTGGTTCTCGAAGATAGACCTCAGATCATTCTATAACTAGCTCAGAGTTCAAGATGAGGATGTGCAGAAAATGGCCTTCAGATGTCGTTACAATCACTATGAGTTCTTGCTTATTCCTTTTGGTATAACCAACGCTCCAGCTGTGTTCATGGGACTCATGAACAAGATCTTCTAGTTGTACGTCGATTGCTTTGTCGTAGTCTTCATCAATGATATTATCATCTACTCGACTACTGAGAAAGATCATGACTACCATTAGCGTGTAGTACTGGACACACTCCGAGAGCACCAGCTTTATGATAAACTCTCAAAGTGCCAGTTTTGGATCCAAGAGGTTCACTTTCTAAGACACGTCATCTCAGAGTCTGGTGTTGTAGTGTATCCAGAAAATATTGAATTGGCACTTTATTAGGATCCACCCAGGAGTGTGAAAGAGGTACGAAGTTTCATGGATTTGGATGGATACCACCAATGGTTCGTTCCAGAGTTCTCCAGAGTTTCAGCACCACTATCAGCCTTGACATAGAAGGGGAAACCATTCGTGTGGCCAGAGAGATGCTAGAAGAGCTTCCAGAAGCTGCGGTAGAGGCTGAATAGTGCCCCCATATTGAGGCTTCCAGAGAAAGGCATAGGGTACGTAGTTTACTGCGACACATCATGGACCAGACTCGGGTGTGTCCTGATGCAGGAGCGAGTAGTGATCGCGTATGGTTCTCTGCAGGTGAGACAACATGAGAAGAACTACACTACCCATGACCAGGAGTTAACAGTAGTGGTCTTCACCTTAAAGATATGGTGACCCTATCTGACAGGTGAATGTTTTACCATGTACTATGATCACAAGAGTCTTAGGTATATCATCCCACAGAAGGACCTGAATCCGAGATAGTGGCGATGACTTGAGTTCATCCAGGATTACGACTTTGAGATAGTCTATATTCTTGGTATGGGAAACGTTGTAGCAGATGCACCCAGCCGAAGATCTGGTATACAGCTTCTAGGAGAGACGACAGAGCATCTAGCCGCTTTGTGTATATCCTTTTTAGATAGATACGGAGCTACATTTCTACAGTATCTTACGATCACTCCCCCACTCCTTCAGAGAGTCAGGGAAGCGCAACATGGGGATGCTGAATGTGATACACGACGTGCTCAGATATCCATAGGGCATGCACCTGATGGATTTTCTGATGTTGGGGATAATGTTATCCTCTTTAGAGGATGTACTATGGTACCAGTGTCACTTCATGAGGAAGTGTTGAGGGAGTTTCACACGTCCCCTCTAGAGGTACATCTAGGAGTGAAGAAGATGTACCAAGACCTTCGATGACAGCACTGGTGGCCAGGTATGAAGAAGGTAGTAGAGGATTTTGTCTCTCGATGCCTCACTTTTCAGCAAGTGAAGGTGGAGCACTAGGTACCAACAGGCTTGTTCTAGCCTTTAGAGGTCTCACAGTGGAAGTGGGAAGGGATATCCATGGACTTCATGACGGGTCTTCCACATATATCCATGGTTCATGACTCGATTTGGGTGATCATCGACTGACTCACCAAGTCGTCCCACTTCTTGCCGATCAGAGAGCAGGGTTCAGTAGAGAGCTTTTGATGCCTCTATGTGCAGGAGATTGTACGTTTACATGGTATACCTTTGACGATTGTCTCCGATCGTGACACACAGTTTACTTATCAACTATTGAAGGGGTAGTAGTAGGCTTTTGGGATACATCTTCGTCTAAGCACCTCCTTCCATCCTCAGACAAATGGTCATACTGAGTGGACCATTCAGACCCTCTAGGACATGCTATGTTCTTGTGTCCTTGAATTAGGTCATAGCTATGAGGATCACTTACCTTTGGTGGAGTTTTATTAAAAGAACAGTTATCACTCCACCATCAGGGTGGAACCTTTTGAGGCCTTGTACGGATGACCATGTTGATCACCCTTGTGCTGGACAGACCCAGGGGAGTCACCACTAGTGGGACCAGAGATTGTACAAGCTACCACGGAGAAGGTGTATATCATCCAGGAGTAGATGAAGACTGCATAGAGTAGGCAAAAGTCGTATGCTGACAGGAGATAGAGACCTCTAGAGTTCGAGAATGGTGACCATGTCTTTCTATGTGTCTCACCTAGATGAGGTTTACAGAGATTTGACCGAGGTATAATGTTGTCTCTGAGATTTATCAGACCTTTCTAGGTCCTTACCAGAGTAGGCAAGGTGGCTTACCACCTAGCCCTTCCACCATAGTTGCACCGGTTAAGGACGTCTTCCACATATCCCAGCTGAGGAGATACGTGCATGACCTTTCTCACATCATCGACCATGAGGAGCTGGACTTCGATGACGAGGATAATTTTATAGAGGTTCTAGTGAAGATAGAGGATAGAAAGGAGCGAATCCTACATGGACGGTCGATACCTCTAGTGTACATTCTCTAGCAGCACGAGAACCTCCATGAAATCACATGGGACTGAGAGTCTTATATACATGCTCAGTATCCCCTCTTGTTCCCTTAGTTCGAGTTGTAGCTTACAGGGATGTAAATCCCTGAGGTGCGGAGAATGTAAAGACCAGAAATTTCCATGGAAATTTATTTTCTTATATACATGGAAATTTTACGAGTCCGCATAAATTTATGGCGCATTATTACGAGGCCCGATGTGCCCAAAATCAATTTCGTAATTTTGTTTGGGTACATTTAGTAAAAGTATGAGGGGGAATTTATAACTTTTGAATCAGTGCTTGGAATTGAAATCTAAGGGAACCTTTGAACTCGCAGCACCAGAATTCGCTTAAGAACTCTTTCACCTCGATGGTAGTTGATCGAGAATGAAAAATAGTTTTTGGTTCTTTATGAATAAATTAAATAAAAATAAAGTTGTAACTTTATTTTTATTTTTATTTTGTTAAAACCTTCAAGAGGAGTTTGACGGTGGGGGCCACCACACCTTAACCTCCCATGAAAGGTTATGCTAGTTAGGCCCACCCGTGGTCTAAAACCCCTCTTCATGTGGGGTTAATGTGGTGGGGACCACTCGAGACCACTTAAACTCTTGTACTCCCCATTAAGTTGGGAGAAACCACTTGATATCCCCACTTAATGGTTCCATCATCCTTCACATTATTTGTTCCAACCATGTGATTAGGGATTCTTTTTTAATTTCTTTCCAACGAAATAATATATAATATAATCTATTATTTGGCACGTATATTCAGTTGGGTCATTTTGAGAGGAGGATTATTTGGAGAAAAATCCCAACGAAGAATGCTCCTCCAAATGAAGAATGACCATTGGAGAATGAAGAACGCTTTATCCACTAACGACGGAAATATTCTTCTTTTATCTCCAACCATAACAAAGGAAGAAGTGCCATCCTTGAAGAACGCTGACGACGTCGTCCTTGACTTCTTCATCTTTCTTTCTGATGACAACAAATCCAAGGTAGGGGTGTGTTTTGATTTGAGAAACATTGATTCTTACTTCCATGATTGTTTCTGTTGACCCGCATTATACCAAACTAATGTAGAAGGACCGGTCCAAACAAACACGGCCTGATTCCTCCGTCGTTCTTATGAATGTTTGGTGTGTTCGTCACGTTCTTCATGGGTGACGAACAATAGATCTTTTTTGAGTTAATTATGCGATGCAATGATCCCAAATTGAAGACCCAACATCATGACGACCTAGTAGAGCTGTGACGATGATAGCATGCGACATATTGGATCAGAAGAGGAAGGACTCTTCCCCGACCTTTCTTGGAGTGGGTGAATCAAATTGTGTTTTTGGAGCCGATCAGAGGCCCGAAACCACGGGATACGACTACAGGACATCGATGTGACCCTATATCTAATGTTTCGTGACGAACGGACCATAAAAACACAAAATAGACTTCATAAGAGGTGCGCTGGCTGAAGGTGCCATTTCTAGAAAATTCTAGAATACACGACATGTAATTCTGACAAACACGCTATGTAGTACGGCTGTTTTGCGGCTTGCGTTTAAGACGTTGGACAAGTAACACATGGCGTGTGACCCTGGTCACACAGCATGTATTATCTGCACAGAAGCGGCTTCACAAGGCTTGGCGTGTATTCTGATAAATACACGGACAGAGGCAGAATTACACGGCCAAGAGGCATGACGTGTACTCTCTACGTACAATGGCAGAAGCAGCTTCACGTGACTCGGTGTGTATCTCGGGGATACACCGACACTGGGTGGAGTACATGGGAATGTACTCCCACACACGACCAGACATGGCCAGTGGAATGGGAAACCTCGTGTACTAGTTGCACAGGTTGGAGAACACGGGTTGAGGCCGTGTACGAGCCCATGGCCAGCGTACACGGAGCTGAACTCAGATGCTTGGACATGGAATGTAACCATACCACATGCCGTGTACTTACTTTTCTAAACGACCATCCATTCGACACGGGCCATTGTACACGAGCAGTACCCGAGGTCTGAAGACACAGCGTTTAACCATACCAACATGCCGTGTACATTTTGGAAAATTTCTTGCTCATCTCGTCTCTATGTCTTAGACACATATTGCTTGGATTTTACCCCTATGACGTGGAAGATCTTTGAAGTACTTCTTTGTGGGACATCAAGGAAGTTGGAGCATTGACCAGTAGCTCATGGAGCAGATCCTTCTAGAGACAAGAAGGCATAGTGCGGGGACCTAGTAGCTGGATGAGACCTGAAGAATACTGACCTATTTGACTCGGAGTGTTTCGAATAGCCCAGTTGGGAGTGCCTTGGTGTCGCAGTAGACCCATAGTGGGGAGCTCCTCTATGTGACACAGTAGACCCCCAATACTTGACAAAAGGAGTACCTCAGCAGGCTATGAGGGGGAGTGCCTCTATATGATTCTGTATACCCACAGTGGGGAGTGCCTCTGTGTGACGCAGGAGACCCACAGTACTCGATAAGAGGAGTACCACAGAAGTCCAGGATAGTGGGAAGCACCTCTGTGTGACGAGAAAGGCCTACAGTACTCTATAGAAGAGGAGTACTCTAGAAGCTAAGGTTTAGATAGTTTTACCGAGAGTGTTACATGGTACTACCCCTAATATAAAATCCTGGTTTGAGCTGAGTTAGTGAATTTTGTGTTTACCCCATGACTGAGATGGATTACTTGATAACATATGTATATGTATGGGCATATACCTATGTATTGGATATCCATTGATTTCATACTCTTTGGTTCATCTTCGGTGGATTTTGAGAGACCATGGTGGTCTCAAGGTCCCTACTGAGCATCGTTATACTCACCCCTGCATGGGCTTTTCCCGCAGCTCGTTGTGTTGGTTGCAGATAACGAACATCACTGATCGAGGCTGAGTGGGCAGTACTAGATGGTACCCAGAGGTGGACCACACGGCGTGACGGTACATGGAATATACGAACGGACATGGAGTGTTGTGGTGGCTATATGTACCTAACATTCAGGTAGTATCTGTGGCAGATGATCCAGGATCTATTTCACACCATTTAGCTATTTTTTCCTTACAGATGTACTTATACATTACAGTTGGGCTTGTATTTACATCCCTTATACTTTTGAGCACTCGTTTTTTTGTATAAAATTTTTCTTAGTGTTTTTCTTCCAGCATATACTCTGTTGTGTGTGATTATATTTTATAAAGAAAATTCCTTCCCATATTTAGGGATTTACCCCTTTAGTGCTAGTCGCGAGCCCCAGGCCTATGGAAGGCGGGCATGGGGTTTTCATGGCATGGGTCCCGAGGACGGGTCGTGACAATTTCAGTGATGAAGGAATAAGGGGATGTCAATGTGAGAGATCATGAGTCAAGGGAAAAGATCATTATTTTTAAATATTGGGTATTTTTAGAATTGGATAATTAAAAATGTGTCAATGTGTGTAAAATTAAAAAACATGGGGTGAATTCAATGCACCCTTAGACTAAGAAAACTGGTTAGTTGGTAGGCCTAACTGAAAATATACGGTAACTAACATATGGCATGTGACTATCCTCATTATAGATTACACTCTAGGTAGACCATCCTTGGTTCTACCAGAAACATATGCTAGAAACTAGGACAATATCATTTAGTCGCTATGCTTAGTAGAACCACCCATGATCTGCCAATATAACAATCTAGATTGTCGAACCTTACTAGTGATTTTTGATCATGGAAAATACACCCAGGTTATTCAAGGACCACTGGAGATCTTGTGGGTTTCATACCCCTAGAACATAGATAAGCATCTTCTAAACTTCTATCCATTAGTCCCGAGACAAAATTTCCCAAAAAATAGGACTCTTAAAAAACCCATTAAAGAGATAAAACACTAGTGGAATATAGAATTTTATAAAATTAAAATGCGTGATACATCAAAAAATGAGAGTATGTAATATAAATTATATATGAATATAAAAATTTAATATTCTAAATTGTAATTTTTCTATACATATAGTTTAGATTTATATATTTTTATTTTTAGAATGATGTTAAAATGAAAATTTTATTTTTTAGATTATAAAAAATGAACATTATTTTTGATTTAATTATAATATTATTTTATTAGTAATAATTAATACTTGTTTTTTATATAAATATGTTTTAGGTTGATAATGAAAATGTGGTTTTTACTTATTTTATTGTGTATATGACTATTTTGGGATGTAATTATGGATTAAAAACATATAAACTAATATTAATTAATAAAAACTATTTGTGGAGTAAATTTATGAATTTAAAATACATGGTTGAATTTATAAAATAAATATTTTACATCTTAAGAACATACATAATTATTTATCCATTTTTTTTTACAATTTGTCTTTTAAATATGTTTTTCGAATGATTAATTCAAAATTGGGTAGATTTTAATTTCATAAAACATGTATTTGTGTAGTAAAAAAAATATATCATTTAAATCCTAAAAATTTATAGATTTTACCAAAACATTCTTGTTAATCCTAAAAATAATTTTTTTTATAAGAAGGTTTTTTTTAAAAAAAAATTCTAAAATTAAATTCATATTTTCTCACCATTTTATATATCATTTTTTTGTAAAATTTATTACATTTTTTGAATATGTAATTTAAAAATTATATTATATGGGTCTTTTCATTTTTATTCAAAAACACTATTAATCTAGGAAAAAAATATAGATTCCATTATATAGGTAGATTACGGTAAAATGATTTTAAGGGAGTGTAAAATCGGTAAAATATGTAAAATTGTTTTATTTAAATGAGTGTATGGGATGTATCATATCCAAAACAGATTTAATATCCAATATTTTTCATTTTTCATTCCCCTTTCCAAATGAAAAATTAAGTCTTTTTATTTTAAGTGGGAATATTTTTAAAAATTTATTTTCATTAACTTATACTATATTCATAATAACACCCTTAAATTACACTTAGAAATTTCGATATTATATTGAAACTATACCCAATTTAATTTTTTGTAATCCTCTTACTCTTATCTAAGACTTTAGTCACAAGAATATTTCCAATATTATCCATTTATAAAATGTTGTTCAATATAATGTTGAAGTTATCAATACAATTACTAATTAATCTATAATATTTTTCCTTATCTATATTTATCCTTAAAACCAATTGTATCCATTAAAAAATTAGGTGATTATTATTATTACTAAAAATAAATTTTTTCCTTTTTATGAAATAAACACTTCCTAACTTTCTCACTTTTTCCTTAGAAAAATTAAATTGCTTTCATGTTTATGTTTGGACTACCACCTCAATGAATAAGGGGTTTTATATTTATTTCACATCCACAAATGGATTGTTATAAAATTTTATGAAATTTATTATTATGTTATTAATATCACTAATACTATACTAAAAAAGCTAAACCATTTACAAAACTACTCTAATTCTATGGAAAATCAAAACAACATTTGTGTGATATGCATTTTCTTTAATTTCAAAATTGTGGTTATTTTATGTATTCATGACTATGTGTCAGCCTAATTGATGTTACGATATGTCTATAAGAATATTTATAGGAATGAATGATATATACTTGTCTATAAGACTATGTGTCTGTCAAGATGTTTAAAATAGATTTAAAAAATACATTGTGGGCCTAATTTCTATTAAGATATATCCAAAATTCTTTTTGTGGGTGCAATAACTATTAATCCTTTTCCACATGACCATATGTCGGTCTAATTATTGTAATGATTTTTCCTAAAGAATATTTCTGTGTTTATTTATGATCATGATATTCCCATAATGTTTTGATATTCTATGCTTTTTTTCCACACTTATATGTTTTTAATGTTCTAATGGACTCTTTTATGCCCAGATTATGACCTAGAACATATGATAAATGTTTATTTTGTTATGAACTCCTTATGAAATTATCATAAACCTAGATTATGTTCTTATGAAAATTTTGATTTATTATCCTCTCTTATGATCTTATATTAATATATATAATGTTTAACCTTATAGTGCATCTGATCTCAACATTTTATTCTATTTTCATTCCATGAATTATGAAGCCAAGTGTAACTATTGAGGTGTATATTAGGGGGTATAGAGTTGTTTGGTTATGGGGAATGTTCAAATGTATTATAAAATATGTTTATTATATAATGAATCCTCAAATACACTAAAAATTAGGGTCTTAACATTGTGATATGATTTGTGATATGAAAACACTAATCAGGTAAAATGATGAATTATATTTTATTATTTTTATGGTGTTACCTAAAAAAATATGCTTTTTAATGAATTTAATTTGTTTTAGTCTAGAAATAACAATAGTTTCAAATTCATAAATAACTTCAATGATTTTTAGTATATATTTTTAATGTTAAATAATTATAAACCTTTTTTTATAATTTTTGAAGTATAACTATATTATTCTTAGAATATATTAGATATATTTAGTTTTAGATAGTGGGACATTGTGAGAAAATTATTAGAATACTAGAGGTCATTGATATATATTTAAATTTAATTATTTGATTCATATTACAATTGACATATTTAGGGGGTAAGATTTTAGTTTCTTATACTTTTATTCAATTAGAATTTATAATTTCATAAGACAATTTTAGATGATGTATATTGATATCTATTGAGTATTATAAAAATATTTCTATGGATTCATAAAATATATCATTAAATTTATGATGACTCATATGATAATGTAAATTAAATAATTAAATTTAATATACATTCATAACTTTTATATTTAATCAATTAAAAAATTCATACATATAAGGAAAGCATGAGATAACGTTTAATTTCTTTATATGTATATTTACATAGATAGATAACAAAACACATTTGAAAATATAGATATTAAATTCCTTTTAAAGAAAAAACATTCCATGTCCTAAATTTTTTAGTATAGGTAACTATATTGGTATGGTGTATATCGATTTTATTGTGTAATATGAGTTAAATTGGGTAACTATAGTAGTTAGTTTTCTTATAGTAGATGTGGACTTTGGGTTACACATGGTTAGGTAACCCTAATGGTTAACTGTGTAGAGAAATATAGTTGAGATAATTTATCATTTTAATATATGTATGTTGTTCTTTTCTATACAATCCTTGAGTAATATATGATATAATTAATATTGTTTCTACCTTAACAGTTATTGATGTTTGAATAACAAATTATAGCATAAATAATAGTAAAATATTCCCCATTGACCACTAATAAATATAATATAAGCATGGAGACATTATATTATTCAAATTATATCAAAAACATTACTTATTTAATACATTTAAAACATGACATCAATGATAAAATAATTCAGATGTATAATTTTTTTTATTTATAAGATCGGAAATATATGTAAATAAATGGATGGTTAACCATGGTACCATCATTTTTTTCAATCATTTTATTTTAAAAAAGGCATTTTCTCCTTGTAAAAAGTATTATATGAAAATTAATATGTCATGAATAAAATTCACCAAATTATTACCAAGGAATATATATTTTAAATTAAATATTACATGATATATTTACTTGATTCACCCAAGTGGGATCCATGAATAGAGAATAATCATGGTTGCATGATTGTACACCAATTATTAAATTACACATTGATATACGGATTATGAGATCCTAAATAAGGAACTTCAAGAAAAGTATCACCTTCATTATAATTATGTACATTCACACTACTATCCAAGGAGTCACTATATATTCCCCTAATCACATATATTATTGAATATATCCAATTAGAATATATCAAAATGATAATAATGATCAAAAATAATTTGAAAATATGAATACTGTAAGGGTGATTTCATTTAATAATAGTAAAATATTTTACTTCAATTTAATTTACATTAAAATATAAAAATAAATTTTTTTAGAAAATAGAATATGTTTTCTTCTCATTCATTTAATTATTGACATCCACCTAATACCCTATATTATTTTTTTAAAAAGTCATTTTATTATTTTTATTGAATTTTTATAATAAAATTGAAAAAAAGATCCATTCAAACCAATATATATATATATATTATATTTTAAATAATATATTTGTATAAAATATTATATCATACAATTTTGGAGAATTTTTTTTATTATTTAAATATCAAAACATACCAATGCAAATAATCCTCAAATCATCCTAGATTTTTTATATTGAATTCAGATAAAATTAAATAAGGATAAATCTAAATTATTTTTTTATTCTATTTATAAATAGTAATATAACATCATAGTTGTATATCATTATTATGCGAGAATTATCACATTTATATTTCTCATTAATGGAATCATAATCACATATTCAACACATAAATGATTATTTAAAAATATGAGCTTCACTAATGATCCTACTTATCTGTAACATAACAAAGATTTTTGAAATTAAATATTATTATGTTGGTTATAGATATGTTCTTATGTTACATAATATTTACATAGCCAATTAAAAATATATTTCGCAATTATTAAACTACTCTTAAAAAACATTACCACATATAATGAAAATTTAAATTCAAAATTTAAATCACATGGTGAGTTGACCAATCATGTACCACTTATATAACTTTTATCTATTCATTTAAATTATATTGATTTATAATGATTCTTTTGTATTACATTGAAATATTTATTATGTAGTAACATTATATTTTTTAGAACATCCTAAAAACATGCAATCATTTTTAATAAGATTACTATATTAAAATTGCATCTTCAAAATAAGTGTCAATATAGATATAAATATATTAAATGTATCAACCATTGATGTGATAGTTCCAATATAACCTATCCTTTTTATTTTATTGTTAACATTCTATTTAATTTTAATTTTTTTATAGAATCAAATTCGACAAAATAATGATATATTCTCTATATTCTGTTATAAATTATTCCATAATTTTTTTTAAACTACTCACTCTGTAAATTCGAAAATCATTCATACTAAAACATCTCCCACTTTGACATACTCAAACTCTAATTTAATATATTTCATCCATTTATAGAAACAACACATATCCATTAAACTAATCTTATATACAAATAAATATAGTAGATAATAAATTTTACATCATGTAGTATCATTAAAAAATTATAAGATTTTTCCTACAGGGGTATATCTGTTAGTAAAAGTGCATTTTCTGTTGGAAAAACGTTTTACCAAAAAATATTGTCCTATCACTAAACAGTTGGAAAACACTCTACTGCTAAATTTTATTCCAACATATAAAATAGTTCTGTTACTAATATAATAAAACCCAAATATAATGTATATGTTGGACAATTTTTTTATAAACAAATTCATAAGACAAATATATCAGTTGGTAATAATTTTACAAAAATATATTAACTATTTATAAATTACATTTAAATTTAAATTTTAAATTTTTATTACCATTAAAATTTTATGTTGTATTTTTTAATTTATTATAAATAATACACATGTTTTAATTATCAATCTGAAGACAATTTTCACACATGTTCAAACATAGAAAGAAACTAATTTTATTAATAATAGAATTTAATAAAAAATGAATAAATACATAGTTTATGTTGATTTATAAGATCATAAAAACACAAAAACCCACAATCTATCAATTCATTTCGTACCACAAGACCCCCCACCCATGTCGTCTCTTGACTGAAATCCTCTAAGATGATCCGTCCCATGACTGTAATCCTCAATAACCCATATTGGTAGAAGAATAGTTACTTCTAATAAATATCTTACATCACCCACAAGTAAAAAACTAGAAGAAAACAAACATGTCAACTCTAGTAACATCTAACAAACTCAAGTCAATGTTATACCACATACTTCAGATCCAAGATATACACCACACACAATCAAAAGGCATACCCACAAATCAAAGACAAATATATGCATGAATTGAAACCAAAAAAATTATAAAGTATAACAAAATGAATGCCTCATATTTATGAAATTGAGTAGGAAAAAATGGAACATAAAAAATGATAAATCCCCTAAAAAGTGTAGATTTTTCCTCCTGGTTGATTAAACATCAAATTTATCACAAAATAATCTGTATAGTTTTAATCCAATATTTGAGAAATGAATCTATGGACAATATTTCTTATTATAATTACGGATCAAGAGTATATCTAACAAGAATTTATTAATCATGAAAGAAATCCTCTATACCACATAGATCCCATTAAATCATCTTGTAACAGTTCTCTAAAAGTTTTTAGGATGGTATTTTAGAATACATGATTTTAAGAAATGAATGTTCAATCTGATTTTCAACAAACAAACCAAGAAAAATACATGACAAAAAACACCATCATGCCTTTCAAATAAACACTCGTCATGTTTTACTAGAAACCAAGTAGTGTTGTGTTAACCAAGTGTTACAGACATAGTTCGGTGATTATTTGAATGATAATATTATAAACTAACACACATCTATCATAACAAGTAGAGTTTCAATAGGTAACAAAATGAATGATAAGTTATATACAAATTAAAATCCAATGAAGAATGAAACACCCTACAATTTTAGGGAGGTATCCTCTATAAAATGATTAACCATCCATCCCTCTCTTCTGAATTTTCACTCAACCTAATTATTCTCATTAACGTACCTACAAAATAAACCAAATCAACATCAGATTCAATCATTTGAGTTCAAGAAGGATTAAACCATGTAAAATGTGAGAAAGTACATTCATCATCCTTATTTAACTCTCAAAAAATCAAGTCCCTCAGTGGCTGATGACCCTTAGTAAAGATTATATTCCCCCATCACGAATTCTACTAATCTAAAGGAAATGGAGGAGTAATCTACTAATTCACACCATGGTGAAACAAATTGAATCAAGATCACTTATCCATGTAATATTTGATTGGAATATATTGGGATTTATTGAAAGTATCAACTACATATTTTGTTGTGTACATTTACATGAAGGTTATAGTAGAATATATATGATACATTTGGATAAAAACTATAGATAGATATGATTGATGGAATTCTAGCATCCATTGTTGGTGCTGGAAAAAGTGTACTAGTTTATGGGATGGTGATTATTGTAGATGCTTCTTTCATTGAGTATGATTGGAAGGCTCAAAAGGGGATTTAATTAGATAAACAATCACCTTAAATTCATTTAGGAACCATAGAAATTAATAAGGATGTCATCACTACGTCTAAGATCCAAAAAGGTCACATGAATAATGATGTTTCTGATCATATTTTCATGAGAATATTTGGTGTTTATACTTTTATTATATTTTGAAATATTTATTTAAAATCCATCAAGACATTAGAAATTTATGCAAGTTATTGCATATATTTGTTTTATGGTTCTGTGAATTGGAACCACCAAATTATATTAGCACCTCTCGAAGAATGCCCTGATACCTTTTTAGAGTGTATAATAATTTATAACACCAAACAACCAATATGAATATCAATAATAATTAATGAAATAAAGTGACAAAAACAATGAAGCTTGAATTTAGATAAAATATTGATGAATGATGACTTCATCTAAGAATTCCATGTTCCCTAGGAATCCATTATTTTCAAGCATACAATCAGCATCATCCTGAAATACATTTATAATAGAATCATAATAATAATATAGAAGAATATAAAAACATTGAAGGAAAGTGACTTTTTCTAAAGAGTTATCCTGCAAACTCTTGAAGAGAGTGAGAAAAATCAAAGAAATATACCCTATTTAAAATTTCCATCAAATAAATGGAATAAAACCAACATGAACTCCCATCCTGAATAGTAGTAAATGCTAACCCAAAATTCTAAAAAAAACATAAACATAAAAATTCATCTTGACAAGAACCATGCATATAACAAAAACATATTTGTAAATATAAGTCCAATTAATGTATAATGTAACTTCACATCATTTTTCTACATTTTTATGCATGTTTACTGTTAAAAATTCTGTACATTTAACAACATAAAATACATACTATATTTTAACTTATAACAAAATGAAAATGATATTAAAATACCTATTATAATAAAATATTTTTCATGTCTTCACAATTTTATATCATTTTAAAACATGCATCAATAAAAATAATATTTATGCAAATGAGTAGGTTATGACATTAAAAAAGATAATAGAAAAAAAATGATATTCGAATACATAATTTATGAATAGATCTACTTCAAATCATCATATATTTATATTTATTGCAAAAAAATAATGAAAAAAATGAAACATTAATTTAATAAATCTTTGTAATCTTATATAGTTTTTTTTTCATCAAAACTAAAATTTGGAAAAGAGGTGTCCACAATAGTGTACCACCGTTATCTTTCCATATTCAGTTTAGAACTCACTTACAATTTGGACAACCTGTTATATTGAGAAATCAAACCACCATAAAATTTTCTACAAATGGAATGAAAATGATCCCCATGTGATTCTAGTTTAAAAAGAATTTAAAGCTGATAAAAAAACTAACCTATCCTTTGGGAAAAAATCATTTCCCTACATTGATATGTAATGCACTTCATTATTTTCTATTACATAAATATCATGTTTCTATGAAATTCATTGAATAAATATGAAGAGGAACAATAAATCAAGAAAAACCAAATAAAATGAATAAACATGTCTGAAATATTTTTTTCAATGAAAGGGGCCTAAAGACCTACACTACTGCCTGAAGGGAGAGGTTGGGTCCATTTAGGATCCTCCATGATCTTTTTTACGAATGTAAGGCTGAATTAGTTGAGATCCAGTGGGATGAGATTTGTGGCCCACATATCAAATATCACGATCATATGGGTTGTGTTGTTGTCTTGGTACCAAATCTACCTGGCCATAGAGGGGATGCAAATTTGAAAGAGTGTGTGGAGAACTTTAAAGAAGAAGGATGAAATCAGTTTAGTGAAGATAAGTACAATTCATGTCTTGTGAAAGTGAATGAAATAAGAAAACTAAATAAAAATCAATATTCCACGTTTTAGACAGGTCGTGTGTGCAATAAATGTATAAGTTAGGTCATGTGTTCAATCTATGTGGAGAACTATGAACCCCAGATGAGACCGTGTATTTAATCTAATTGGAGCAATAAGAAACCCAAATGAGAATGAGGTGAGGGGACAAATTGCATAGATTCCACAGATTCCATAGATTCAAAATTTCATAGATTCCATATTTCACACACAATACATAGATTCCAGATTTAACACAAAATAAATAGCTTCCAGATTTCATAAATTACGAAACTCATATGGATTCTACATAGAAACCAATAATTATTTTACTTAGATCGCACACATGGATGAGGCATCAATCAATGTCAGTGAGAACACTAAAAAAATACCATATTTCAAACCATGACATGAGAATGAGGTGAAGGGTGAGTATGATATTAGTGAGAACACTAACATAATTATATGGAATCAATATATCGCCTTAAACATGCGGTCTTGGATGCTCTACATTCTCCATAACTACATGTGGATAAAGAAACACTTCTAGGAAATTATTGATACACATTATCAATGCATCCAATGAATAATACAAGTAATTTTCAATATTATTGATAATTTTTGTCCTTATCCACAAAAGGTAGAGGAATCTACAAGCCAAAACACAAGTAAAAACATCATCCTTATTGTACAAGTATTATCCTCACTAGATACAATGAAATGAATTTTAATAAAATAAATATTTTTTCCATGTCAAGTAATTTATCTTTGACATTTAGTCAGTAAATTTGAAATTGAATTCAAAGTGACATGCCCCTTTTGATGTTGTTGGTGCGTCCATCCAAAGGCTTCGTTCAAAATATTAGTCTAAGCCTAGTTAGTCAACTATGCCGGATAAGGTCATTCTACTAGATATCTATCTTAGCGCGCCCGACACAGGGGTTCTAATGATCTTTACTCTAAAGGAAATCAATTACAATTACAAGGAAGATAAATTGGAAAACAAAATATCTTATCGACAATAGATGAACCCCATCATTAAAAAGACCCCAAACCTCGTCCATAATGGTAGGTTGGTCTACCAATCCTTTATCATTGTCCTGTGCATCAATGAGGTCTAGCATGAAGGAACATTGTTTTTTTCCTTCCAATCCTTACCAGTCTGTACAGACTAATTTCTCGGTTGATTGTGTTGATCAAAAGATATACATGAAGGGGGGGGGATGTTGTTGATGAGAAAATTCAAGGATCATGAGAGGGAAAAATATCAGTAGATTCAATATAAAAAAGGATATATATATGATATTATATTCAATGGTCAATAATGTTTTAAATAAAATGGTGAAAATAAATCCCCTGAAAAGTACAATTTGTAATGTAAGTAATAATGTAATGAAACTAATACAGTGTACATGATAAATTATATATTTTGAAAAAACCAAAAAGGAACCCTATGGTAATTTTCTTAAGCCATTTATAAGAGTTAAAATTAATGTCGTGAATATCAATATGCACCAACAAATATCTTCAAAATTTATAGTCATATCAGAGTATAAAATGTTGTGTCTATTAAAACAAATAAAAATTAGGAAGTACCTCATGTGCGGAAGGTCGGGTGGGGAAGGTTGGGGATGGTGGGTGGTTGAGTGAGGATGATTGAGGATTGTGGCAATCAAGAGAGGGAGGCCGAGGAGGGTAGGGTCACCTGGTGGGGATGGTACGATGGTCATTGAAAGAGTGAAGCGTGTGTGGAATGTCATGGTAAAGGAGGTCGTGAGAGTCGAAAAGGAGGTGGGCGAGAACCTAACATAAAAATTAATGTGTCAAGAATACCCCCATAAGAAAATTTTAATTTTCAAAATTCAAATTTAAAAATTAAAATTGAAATACATCATCATTGGGGCCACTAACCACCTTGCCTTGTTCACCCAGACACCAGACGTACCCATATCTACATCAGTTCGCTCAAAATACTATCCATCAGAATACATTGTAATCATATAAAATCAAAACGGATCATAAAAAACCATCAAAACCACAAAGATAATGAAAGTCTGAAATCCATCACGATGATCAAGGATTTTGAGAGAATAGGGATATAGATGAATCCACCATAGAGAAATGCTTCTATAAACACCACCATCTACTCAAATGTCACATCCCAAAACTTTGTGAAAACCACCGTCCAATTCTAACAGTGAGATGATTAGTGGAGACTAGGAGCCAGAGATGAGTAACAAGAAGACAAAGGCATCAACACTCAAATGAGACCACCAGACCTTGACTTATAATCCACCACCAGCCAAAGAAATACATGAAGCCAATGGAAGTCATAGAAGAACACTCAACAGAACCATCCAAAACAAAGAAAAATAGTACACCATCAAAGAAGAAGACGACACCAGACCGTGAGAACACCGAGAGACATCAATCAGCACCATAGGACCACATAGATATCAAAAAATTCCATATCCAGTTAGTGAACATAGCACCAAAGATACGCCAACTATCAGAAAAACAAAACAAATAGAACCAAAAATAATCAACACCGCCCACGGGTCGTGGATCATCGAATACCGCCTAGAGGCACTTCCACTGGTGAGAACCACATCCCGCCAAAGATCGAAATACCACCATGAATCTTCAACAAGGATTCTATAACACCAGGTTACCACTGTACCACCATCGAACCCAAAAAAAGACCATCAGCAAACAATGAAGCAGGGATAAGATCACAAGCACAAAAAAATGTGAAAAACCCAAGATAAATTAGGTCTAATAAATTTTTTTCTAAAGAATGATTGGGACTCAACAGAAAAACCACTATAATCTTGGATGCAGCGTCCGTGTTTGAGAAAGCATAGGTGGAATTAGCATTAGCAGAGGCGGTGTCAGCATTAATGGAGGCGGTTTAGGCGTTAGTAGTGGCGGAGGCGGTGGAGCGGGTCACTAGAGGCGGAGGAAGGAGGGTTGGGTATGTTATGGTGACTGAATTATAGTTGGGATTCAATTTTAAAAAATAAATAAAATATAAAATTTCATTCAGTTTTTTAAATTAAATATATAATAAATATATATATAAATTGTAAACATTTTATAAAAATTATTAATTTTATTTTAATATAATTTAAAACATTAATACATGAATATAAATTATTATTAAAAAATATTAATCAATTGATTGTTACGTTTTTTTATTATATTGAAATTATTATTTTTTTGAATTTATTTTGAATATATTTTATTATGTTTATTAATTTAAAATATGAATATTAAATTACCATATAGATAATATCAAAGGTATATGTAAATATATTAAATATGTTAATGCTTTAAATTTATTTTTATAAAAATTATATAAAGGATTATTAATTGAATGACATTAAAAAATATAAACACTATTAATATTTAGATAAAATTGAAATTTAAAATATGTTAATGTTATATTTTTAATAATACATAAAAAAATGGGTATTGTCTTTGTTCATAATAAAAGAAATATTTTTAAATAAAATGTGTTCACTTATTTTATTACTGATAAAAAATATTTTATTAGAAAATAGTTAATTGTAACAATTTATTGATGGTAAAAGATTTGTTGGATGTAGTTATCATTAATATAAAATTCACCTGATAATAAAAAATGTTGGTATTATTATGATAAAGCGAGAGATTTAAGTGATGGTAAAATAATTTTTGGTATTGAAAGATCAATATCAACATATATATCTGTTGGTAAAATCAAGTGTTGTTATTAAAAATTAATTCAAATAAAACTTAATATCTATTGGAAATACTCATTTTTACCAACAAATATATTATCTATAAATAAATTTATGTTTCTATAATCCTTTTTTTGTAGTGTATGCTTCCAAGTGAATTAAATCACCCAAAATGATTATAATTTTTTTTATACAAGTCTCTATGATGGGGAACATAATGAAATAACTTTTTAAATAATATAATATTATCCATTGTATACCTCTCAAAACCATATCTTTCATATTGTAAATTATATCTTATTACTATTAATATTCAATTAAATTTCTTTTTATTTCCTTATGATAAGACCCATGAGATTTTAACACATAAATTATGATTATATTATATAAAATTTTATATAAAAAAAGTATACCTTACATATATTCTTATGATTTAAGATATGTGAAAATATTCAGAACATTTGGACCTCTCTTGTATTAGTTGTAATTAAATTGTGTCACCCCAATAATATTTTGAGGTAATTTAATAGTATGATTTGAATATTTTACCCCATGTAAAGGACATAAGACATCAAAGATAGAAAATGAGATATGTATTGATAGGGAAATCCCAGGTCACTAAATTCTCCCAACCTTTAAACATTTTTATTCCCAAAATGGTGGAAGACCATGCTTTAAGATTAAGGGGACTACAAGAAAAACCTCTAAAAAAATTACATCCACCCTTAATTTCACTTCATTAAACTATATAGGAAAAGGATCTCTCTATGAAAATAATTCTAAATTCTATCCTAAAATTACCATAAACTCATATAGTATAATATATCCAAGATCACATTTAAAAAACATTTATAAAATCATAGTATTTTATTTCTTAAATCCAGTATGATTTCATCACAATGACCCTTCAACCATCAAGTCACATATGTCATTAACATGAAGAAAAAACCAAAAACCATTGAGTTAAATAATATAAAAGTTTCTATTGAGGGAACAACCCAAAATTATGTCACACTCCACCCCATTAATTAGAAACCCATATGCTATCATGTACATTTAATCAGTTCACATCAGACCCTACTATTTATAATATATCTAAAGATTCCAAAAATATCACTTTATGTTCTCATAGGTAGATGATATTAGAGGTATAATATAGGTCTTCACAATTACTTGACATGGAATTAGTACCCAGGTCACTAATATAAAGAATCAAGACTCCTCTGAACCAAAATTTAACCGCTCATTTTTTTTATTTTTTATCTATAGAATCCAAACCCTCATATTTTTTAATCTAAAAAGGATTTTATTCTATTATATTGAATATTCATTAGGAAATAAATTTTTTCTTCATGAATGGAACTAATTAGAATATTCATATATGCAAATAACTTCATATAAATTCCATGATTCAAACCCTTGTCCCATTAGTTACATATTCCACTATACTGAAAATTATTTTTTTATTAAGTAAAATACTTTTTCGGGAAATGTGAGAAAACCTAAAGTTAAACATAACACCCAAACAACCCCAAGAAAAAAAAACAGGATATTCCTCTTCTAAGAATAAGTAGAAACCACCATCCCTAATGCAAGACCACTCAACAATCCCATGCAAGAATGGTCCCTCCCGAGGTCAAACCCCTCCCTCTCAGTCAGCCTAATCCCAAATGGCCTACAAAAGGTGATATAAGAGTGCTTTAGCCCATCTGAAGCCGATCCTATCCAAATTACAGGTGAACATTAACAAAAAACACACCCAAACCCACAAAACGGGTCCTAAAACCAATGTCAGGATCTCCCAAACTCAGTAAAAAGAAACCAACAATTAACTAGAGTCATTGAAGGATAATTTGAGCTTACCAGACTGCGACTCCTTGAACAATTTTCAAGATAAGGAGGAAACCTGGATGTTTGTAGACTCTAACCATAGCTTTTGAAGCTCTAAAGCCATATGATCCCAGGTTTTAATATACTCCTCGATGCTAATATTTCATTTTTTAAATCCCCTGACAAGGATAAGGTCCTGCTTGTCCACCCAAGCATATTGTTCCTTATTAAGTGTCGTTTTTGAAAGGACTCCCAACCATTTTATCCACCTCATCTTCTAAAGCGTTTAGCCATAACACTTGCTCACTCACTTCCTCTTCATTGCTCAGTAAAATGTCCAAGAATTGCTCACCCTGAACCCTTGATGGTTGCAAGACCACCTCTTCTAGGGAGTCCTTATTTCCACATGCTTTCCTAGAAGGCCTAGTTTCTATAGGGGATGGTAAGAAGGAATAATCCTTCTTTCCCTTTCTTCTAAAACCACCCCTATCCCTATTAGGAATCAACGTTTAAATTGTTGGGAGAATGGGTTCAGGCCCATTGCCAATTCTTTCTCCCCCCCCATCTGAATCATCTGGAAAATTATGAATAGTACCTGTATCAACCTCAGATAATCCTTTAAAATGGGTTTTCAGAGGAATTGAAGACATACACTAGCCATCCTGAAAATCATGTAATAAATCCAATTCCTGCAAATTCCATTTCTCACCACTGCCCTGACCATCACCCTAAAGTGATGCATTATCCTTAATTTGCACAGGAGGACCATAATTGACTGACTCCCTGCCATTGGGTTACTCACAGCTTTACCATCACATTGTTCCATACCTTCATCCTTCTTATAACCATCTACAGGATGGTGGATTGCCACTGCCTCATCAGTAGTTCCATCTTCGGCCATGCCCTGCTCAATAATTTTAGGCATCCCCTCAGCCTCTTTGCTACACACATCCACCATAATTCCCATATGAGACACCTCCTAATGAAGTTGAACTTCCTTCCCCCAAATAATCTCCCTACAATGTAAAGACTCTTTCCCTCTATTAACAACCAGTTCAGGAGACCTCTGTCACACACTTTTCAACTCGGCCATCCCCTCATCCTTCTTATTGGACCCAGCATCCCATCCCAAGACCCCACCCTTCCCTTTGTTACCAATCAAATCAGGAGGCCTATTATTCACTGCCTCTGGAACCATGACCCTATTCCTCTTGTGACAGTAGTCTAGAGAATTCCCCATCAGCTTTCATCCAATTCAAAAGTCCTTCCATGATTCATACACCACATGCTATTTACATATGTATTCATCACCCACAGTAATCCAAATATACTCAAAAGGATACCTCGATATATCCATTTTAACACAAATGCGTGGGTTAATGGGATGACATAGAGCCTTGGTGTGACTGTCCGAGCACAGATACTTGCCAATTAGGTTCCCTAACATATGAAAAATTGTTTGATTTTGAAATGTAAATTGTAGATTGGGAAGGTTTAGCCAAATCGACATCGTCGGGAGGTCCCTATTCATGTGAAAATCAAAGGACCAATGGAGCATCAAAAATTTGAAACCACAAAAGGAACGAGGTGCACTTGACCAGGCCATAATGAGATCATATTCTGAAGAAAAACAAATGATGATTTTCCACTTGTCAAAAATCCCCACTGTCACCCTATCTTGAAATCCCCAAGCATCGAAAATGTTTCTGTAGAACAAATCAACTAAAGGATGACTCCCATAGAACCTCTCAACCAATGTGTGCTTCAATAAATCTGAGGAAGCTGAAAACTCCGCAAGCGAAATCGGCGGGTTTGGGAAATTAGAAAGTATCTCTAGAACATTCAGTCCCAGAGAAATAGTTGGGAAAGGTGGCAAAGAATCTGGGTTTGAAAAGGGAACAAAGGGCGAAGGAACACCCAAGGAGGGCGGCGAAGGTCCCTCCCCCAACGGTGGGGCAGGGACCGCTGCAGAGGCCATCGTCACCATTAGAAACTACAGTTCTCCCGAGGAGATCACCCCAGATCGAGTCCTAGAAGTTTTCCATTAGTTACATATTCCAATAATATTTTAAGTGATTGGTATTGTTTCTTTTTGATAACCGTATTTTTTTATCTGTTCCATGAGATACACCTTCATGAACATTAGTGATCAAAACTCTAACCTATGGAACATGATCCAGTACTATATAAATATTACTTCTACATGATGAACATAAATTATCATATACACAAGATTACTACAACCACATATTTAATTAAGTAACCTTAGTTTAAGACCAATTTTCACACCACTTATTGTAATTATTAAGAAAACACTAATTTAACAATTTAATTAATGATAAAATATTACCAATATTTTTTATAATTCATTAGGAGGATCATCCATACATACCATGTCACACACAACCCTTTAAAAGATCCTATCACACCAAACCTCCCCCACTCATTGTGATGTTAATGCCATAAAAATATATAATATTTCTATACATTTTTTTGAAAAATGAAAATTCTAATAAGGAATGATACTCAACCATCTCATCTATATATTTGGCATAAATTGGTTATACATATATAATCAAAGACACCACAATTGTTCTATTCAGATCAAACCACCCTTAAAAATATCATGATTTAGGTAATTCAACCACTACTTTGAAATCATGATTATTAAACCCTAGGGGATTGATATTTCTCAATAAGAACACAAATGTTTAAATCCCATAACATGATCATGTCACATTAAGTACTTAATATCAACCATTAATTTCCTAAGATACTCACCCTCTTTTTCAGTTAAAAAATGATGAAATTATAAAATACCATAACAATGATCATAAAATCATAAAAATATAGATTTATTATTTTCTACCAATAAATAATTCATTTTGATTTAAAAATTTACCAGGAAGTTCATGAATATGACCCTTGTAATGTCTTATTCCATGAAATAAAATATGACACCAAATTGACCTAAGAATATCCTCCAAGATGATATTTTTTCCTCCCCATTGGTATAAGATGTATCACTAAGGAACATATAAAATAATTTAAAATTGTTTTCTAAACAAAAACATAATCTTTCATATTTTATTAAAGATATTTAATATCCTCTAAAATAAATTTTTACTTCCTACGAAGCATGATGATGAAAACACCAATCAATAGATGTGGTGAACTCTAGGACATCACTCTATGTAGTGGAAAATTATTTCATCAAATAATATTGTTAAATAATATATATAATTTTAAAAACTATTATAAATCAAATTCTAAACTTGTAAATTAATTGGTATAATCCATAGAAGACTATACCAACTTGTTTTCACACACCATACAGTGATCCTGAACAGTCCAACAAACACTATGGAGAGAAACACATCATATCATCATGAAATGTTGAAATCCAATAAAATAAAATTTCACACACTAGTAAATAATATATTTTTTACTATTGGGAACTAAAGATGATAAATATCAGTTGTAATGAATTACCATAAATTTCATGTTTTGGGTTACACTAGAGACTCCAATTATTGAATAACAACAATGAAATAATGGAATTGTTCATGAAAAAAAGATATTAATGAGTATCAATCAGAACTATTACAATGAGATAATGATGCTGATTTTTCAAAGTGTCTCATATCTCTTGTTACTAATGCTCCACCAACTCTTGTACTATAATTACATCGTGGAAGGATAAAAATCCTACTATAGGAAGGAAGAAGATACAAATGTTTTATTTTATAAAAACAAAAATATTTAAAGTGTTTTTTGAGATAAAATGATATTTTCTTCATGTTTTTTGTTGCAATGATTTATTTATTATAGAGTTCAATTGTTATCTTATTAGTTTTGGATTGTTTTTGGGTCCTGAATGGTGAATAATTAAAGTAAGGCTTATCCAAACCATGTTGATTCTCCAGGAAACCATGTATCTTATTCATGTTGAAATTTTATCGATCATAGTTAAGACACATAGTTTCATGAAACCATAGATCATATAATAAAAAATTATGAATATCAATCTAGTATAAAAATAATTGTTATTTATGGTTTTCCAAAAGTATATGATTCGAATAGAGGACATATCCTCAATGTTTTTTCAAATTGTTTGTATAACTATTTGACCAAACCATGAGTTCATGAATTAATGATATAGAAATCACTATTAATGGGAATAAATCACCATATTCTGACCATTATTCTCTTCTTCAATTTCCTTTTAACCAAGAGACTTGAGAATCAATCCTCAGATAATTACGTCTTTTTTTATCCTACTTCCAGTGGATCAAATCATTTTGTTAATTAGTGAATCAATGTATATGATAAAAGAACATATTTTAATCTTGTTAATTTTAAATATACATTTTTTCAATAGATATTAATCACAAATATGGAAATTTTTGTATATATTTATAGATTATTTTACCCTGTAATAATGAATTAAAGGATCTTTGATAGATTAGGGATGGATCTAGTGTGTTTGTTGCCTTCCTTAAACTAATATAAGATCAAGAAAAATTTTAGGATCTAATGATTTATGTTAGTTTAGAACTCATCCATTTGTCTTAGAGTCTTCAATTATATCATCTTAGAACCACTTTCATTATGATTTTGAATCAGTTGTATTATTTCTTTACATTTTGTTTATATCTAGTTAACGATCAGGTTTGACATAGGTATCGTCTCTCGATGGGTCATAGAGAATATCATACGTGAGGTTAAGCTAATAATTACCTTACCATTTGGGTCTCTTTTATACTCATATTGAATTTATATGATTTTTGTGATAAAATAGATTGAAAGGCCATATTAGATGGAGATCACATGTGTGTGTATGTATCAAATGAGACCCATATATGATTCTTGATTCTATTATTATTTTCATATAGCATGGTAGAACAAGTTTGATATTTATTACATCTATTTGTTTGTTATTTTTATATCTTATAATTAGATATTATGTCATAAATTTATATTCTCTTATTTATAGGGTATTTTTATGATGATAGTGGAGGTATTAATATTTGTACTCATAATAGTTGGACCATTGCAACAACCTGGCATTTTATGAATTTTTTTTGATTGAATCAAATTTTTTATGGATTTTGTTAGACAATAAACCATGTTTATCTAGAATTATATGAAAACCTATGTTATTCTTGCGGTACACACAAGACCAAATTAGTTTTCATTACAAGTGATAGAATGTTTTTAAAGAATTATTTCTTTAACTTATTTATTTAAACATTATCATTATCACCTAGATGTTACATTTAGAGATAGAGATAGCAATAAATAATATTGAAATATTATTAATAATGTCTTTATATAAAAAAATATTGACAATAAAACAAATAAATTATTTAGATTCTTTATATATTTTGGAAAATTATTTTTGACAATATAACTCCTTTTTATACACTTATTTTAACAAAAATAAAATAAATTATTAAAAAATTCAAAAATTGAATTTGATAAAAAAAATAATTTTTGAATTTAGAATTTAGAAATAATCTTAGATTTCATTTTTGTGATATTTTTTAAAATATTTAATTTTTTAATTAATAATGAAGAATATTGAATTTTAATTGAAAACGACTTTTTTGTTAATTTTGATTATAATGTCACATCATAAAATAAATTGTTTTTAACGTATTATTATTTCAATTTAACATATATTAAAACAATTTATATCATTTTAATAAATTTCAACATGATATTGATTATAAAAACTTTTTAAACATTTGATCATTTTCATTTTAAAAATGTTATTTATCATTACATATATATAATTGATATTTAATAAATATTTTTTACTAATATGGTTGAAATTTGAAAAAAGAATATATCATATATTGAATCAGAATAATACAAAATTTATAATATAGTGAAATTAATTTTTTAGCAATGTTATTAGTGAAAACTGTTAAAATTAATAACAATGATTAAGAGAAAACGAGTTTAATAAGGGACTAAACATTATACATAAGGGGAAAATGACTTATAAACTTTTCAAAAACCCATTTAATAGAGTTATGAAGAAGATATACTTTATTTAATCAAACCTTCATGCTTATTTTCTTCACATTATATTAGGGATACATCCCAATGCTGTTTACTTTTTTGGTATATATAGGTATACCACTCATCAAGTAGAAAATTACACTCGCCCAATCACATATTCACACCACTCAATCCATTTGTATAGTAAACAATTAATGAAATAAACTCCAAACATTCATTCCCTTAACCAATGATTGTTATATTTGGAATAAATCTTACCAATGCATTCCTATGCTGTAGAACATTGATATACCATAAGAAGAGGTAATGTTCATCAATGAACGTTTTAATTGATTTCTTCCTCAAAACTATTAAATTATTATTATATCATTATTATATAATAACCATAATATCATCAAAATAAGTAATCTTTTTACATAATGTTTTGGACCTCCAACTATACACACATCCATCAAATAGGCTATGAAATAATGGTTTGTGTGTATGGTGGGCTACCACCTCGCGAACCATTGTTGATTTGTTTCCTGTAAGACATTTCATGGATGGAGGAAATGATGTTAATAATATTTATATATTATTTTTATTATTTTTATGATGTATTTAATACTATTTAATTAATATATATCACATAACGTCATGATTTTCAATTTTTTAGAATACAATAATATGGTTCGTTTGTTCATGGGATTATCACCTAGAAAAAGTGATGTGATTTGTTCATGATTAACATGGTATTGAGGATGGTATTTTCAAAAATATGTGGTATATAAGACATAATAATGTGAATTTAATGATAATATATATATATATATATATATATATATCATTTACTTTTATTTCATTCTATACGGCAAGAAAATAGAAAAATATTCCAAGGGTACGTAAGACCTACCATCCCCATAAACATGGAATTTTATTTTATACCTATAACATTGATGAGTTTATATAAATAATTATAAATAGTTAATTTATATTTTATTTATATCATCTCATTATTATGTATATGATGAAACTGAGGTCAATTTAAAAGGACCAAAAATATAACAAATTATGAAATATATGAAAAAAGTGGTTATTACCCAAAACTTATCATTAAAATGGAATTGTTAATAAATGTGTAAAAACGAAATAATAAAAAATATATTTTGAATGATATTTACAATTTTTTTTTCTATAATATATTTTTAAAAAAATTAATTTTTATTTTACAGGATGTTTGACCTAGTACGATAAATTTGAAGACATAAGGTTAAGGATTTCTGTCTCACGTTTATTTTCGATGAGACACCAGAAATGTTTACAATCTACTAATTGAATACATTTTGTATACTACCAATGTATGTATTTAATTATTTTTATACTGAAAATTATTGGAATTTTAATATAAATTTTATTATGTAACTATCAGGGGTTTTATGGTCAAAATGTTACTATCAATGTAATGTGATTATTTCTTCTCAATTTTCCTTGTTTGACATAGACATTGTGGAATTACCCTATATTACATCAAAATTTATATATAAATCCAAAATTTATATGAAATGTAATTATTTTATTCATCTTATTTATTTAATATGTTTTATTTTATGTTATTCAATCATAGGGTTTATGAACTAGTGTTACCAAAGTGGTATGATATTATTTCTACAATGTCATTGTTTATTGAAATTGTTAATAACTATGATACCATTGATGATATATTATGGTCCATATCTCAATAATTCTCAATAATTTCATTCTTCTGTATTTATTCATTTTATCTTCAGGTGATTTTTCAATTTTCACCTATTTGTTACTTAGTACAATTCAGAAATTTTATTTAAGAGAATATGATTTTTTCATTCTCTTTGGTTGAAAAGAATTTTTTTTTAAAAAATAATTTATAAAAATGTTTTCAATTTGTTTCAAATAATATTTTAAGTAAACTTTCATATAAAAGTATTTTGAAAACATTCTATGTTTTTTAAATATTTTTAAATTATTTTCCAATATTCCTTTAAAATGTTTCATTGTTATCTATTAAAATGTATTCCAAATGATTTATATTTTAATAAGGATTTTTCAAAATGGAAAGGATATTTTCCCCAATTTTTTTAAATAATCATTTAGAATTATTTACCATATAAGTGGTTTTATTTTAGTGTTACTCTTACATTACTAAGGATATGATATAATGGTTCCATTAATATTATTTCTCCGAATGTATTATGTTATTATGGAATGATTTTTTAAACCAATTTATATTCAATGAGTTATATGATTATGAACAAAAATTTCTTAATAAGTTATTATATTATGAAATGATTATCAAATATATGTCTTTCCCACAGGCTATGATATAGTGAAAATATTATTTTAAACCTTTTATTTCGGGGGTTATAATATGATGAATGATTAAAATATTTTATGACACATAAATATAGTTTTCATTATGAGACGGGTCGGACCTATATCCCTATATAATTTTTTGGTTATTGATTTATAAATATCATGAGATATAAATTGATAGAATAGGGAGTGAACCTGATATAGTAATAAATCACTAGATCATGGAGTGAACATGATTAGGTTAAACATTACTGGAATGAAGAGAGAACTTGATACACTAAAGGAATTGGTATGTTATAATCGACTTGACATCATGACTTGAAAAATATGGAAATGATATAATATTCTTAGTGTATGGATAAATTTCCTTCATGTATAAAAATTTATAGACCTCATAGATCTTTTATTTATTTATTTATGATTTTTGATAAACTGCCAATATTTATTCCATGACTAATGATTGTGTTCTTTGATATATTAAGACCATGTTGATGAGGAAGGTGATCATATTTAGGTATTGTCTTTTATTTTCAATTAAGTTTAAGATTAGTATAAAATCACTACAATTTGTATTTGTTGAAAACTAGACTGACCATAATATTCAAGGAATCAGACTCACAATGGTTGAAAAGGAAGTTCATTTTGAGGAAGAATATTGATAGAAGTAAATGGTCACAAGACTCACCATGAGTTCCATATAGAAGGTGTGATAGTAATGGTATATAAATATATTATTCATGACTATGATTTAAATATGATGATTATTTTCTGATCATGATGATCTCATAAATCACAAGAATTTAAAAAACATTCGATGTTATATTGATGAATGAAATGTGGAGTAATTATGTTGGAGATCATATTTAGCCTAATTGAAATCATTCCAGTCCAAATTAGGATAATCATATTTCAAATAATAAGGAATGAAAGGTATTGATGATGATCCAATTGATCAAGGAGGAGGGAAGCAGGAGACTAAACTAAAGAATCAGGAATGGTGGAAAATTATGGGATATAGGGTTAAAATCAAATGCATAAAGACGGTAAATTACCAAATGATAATGACCTGGACTAGTATAATGGTTTTACCAATTTTTTTTTGAAACACTATAGTAACCCTATGTTCACCACTATCCAAAACAAACATTTTTCTTATGGTTTCCTAGGGATGGTCGCACGGTTTCCCATAATAGTGGGGTAACCATGCGTCACCTACTATCAAACCCAAAACCACCATTTTCCATAATAACTAATTTGTAACCCAAGTCAAAAATTAATGACCAAAATAAAACAATTAAATACATCAAAATTAAATACATATGAGATAACATACCTACCATGAAAACTTTCATCCCCCAAAAGTAAACCTGAAGCTTGGTTAGAAATCAAAAGAAGATATTCTTACTGAGCCTAGGAATTTCACTCCCAAGTATCATGAATATCTTTCCCATTATTCCAAAGGACTTGAACCAATTTAATATACTTCCCCATAATAAATTATAATAAGAATATATAATCCACATTAGTTTCTCAAACAGGGAAAAATATGGCTCTAATTCCAACTTTTCTCAATTCAGTAAATGGGATGGATCTAGATTACACTTTTTCAATTGCGAGTCATGAAATAATTCAGGAATTTATGTAAAATAGGAATGAATAGATAACCTTATTAAACCTACCAATATTCTTAGTAATCTAAAATTTTCTGACATACCGTGACATTAACATCCCTTTCAAACCCAAATAATGATGAACCAAGTGATGTGCTATATTTGGAAACACACATTCACCCATGGAAAACTCCAAGGCTCGCTGCAGCTAATCGACATAAGAATTATAGATACTATGAGTTATCAATAAAAACTACCTAATAACTGTTACATAAACCTAGGTATATTTTCCAAGGCTCGGTCTCAATAATGAGGTTACACCCACCATAGAAAAACATAAAGGTGACCGACTAGGCTGACTATAGTGAGCCACAAAAGTAGAAACTCATTTTGAGGATTGGTTACTATTGTTATATGAAAAATCAAACTATTCCAAATGTTTATCCCATGAACCTCCAAAATCTAAAATATATACATGTTTCATGTCCTCCCTGTTTTTATTCACCCGCTCTATTTGAAAATCTATTTTAGCATGGTATGTCATGCTCAACATGACTTGTGATCCCATCACCTTCTAAAGGCCTTCCAAACACAAAGAGGTAAAATGTGGTTTCCTATTAGAAAAATTCACCCATGAAAGACCCTAAATTCATACAACCTACTGAGCATACAAACGACCCAACTCATCTACATTATCCAAATAGATTATTGTATTGAAATGTGTATATTTGGTTAGACAATCAATCAGTATACAAATAGTAGTCGTTCCCCATGGTGTATTAGGAAAGCCGACACCAATTTAATTAAATATAAAGTTCAACTACCCGGTTGGAATGGGTATCAGTTGAAGAAAAATAGGGTGAATTTGGTTCTAAAAAATAACCTACAAAAATTTATAACACTACGAAACACATTCAGCTACATCTCACCTCATACCTGGCTACCAAAATTTTTGACAGATGTCATAGAACATCTTCCTAGCACTAGGATTGATGACCTACTGATACTGGTAGATTTCATACATTACCACCATAATCAATGATAATAAAACAAAATAGTGTCCCTTGAAGCACAAAATGCATTTTTGAGATAGTGACCAAACACAAGGAGTCTTCCCCATTTAATCATTTCATAGTTTTCTGGCCAAATTCATCCCTCTGATTCTCTTTCCAAACCCTCTCCAGAAGAGATGGTTCTAGTGGAACTCTAGCCAAGAATGCTTCTCTAATTTTCTTGTTAGCCTCCAAGTAAATTAGAGAAAAAACAGACCATTAATGTCTACTAATCACTAGAATTTTCAATGATTGAATATGTAATTGCTCAAATAATTATCCACATAACTTCTTTTTTGGGGGTATAAACTATATTAGAATAAAAACTATCAAGATATTCAATTGAATGATATTAACACAAATTTATTTCTTTTATTGTAGAAACATTCATCCATTCATTTGGGATCTGAATGGAAAAAAATATTTACACTAAAAGATAATGGATCTCTGTATTTAATAAAAAAAATTACTACTACTAACTTTAGGTCCCGTGTTTTGTAATTATTTTCATGTGTTCATATTTTTTGAGAGCCATAAGACACAAAATGATCATCTTATATCTCCTCACAAAAAAAACCCATACTAGTAGAATCAAAATAACCAAAAATCCTTTCACATGCTCCAAAATAACCAAAACATGTTTTGTTATCAACCGATGCTTTTTCACCTCAAAGAAGGCTTGAAATTTTGGGTTCCATTCAATCATTTATCATTCATAGTAAGAACTATTATGGGTGAAGAAACGTAAGATTAATCTCAAACAAATTTCCTATAAAATCTTACTAGTCCTAAAAACATCTTGATCTCAAAGGAATTCTTCTATTGTTCCAATGACATAACTGCATTGATCCGTTTGATGTATTATGAAAACCCTCATTCCAATATCAAATGACCAGGAAAAATTACATCTCGAATCCATAATATTCATTTAGAATCATGTAATAATGATTACGAGACTGATGAGTTCCCAACATGTTCTGAAAATTACAGTCTTGGTCCTTCCCTTGTATCGAAAATATCATAATTTAATTCACAAATTCCATGGATATAGAATCCGTATATTGATGGTAAACCTTGTACCTGAGTTCCATGATGAATTCTAGATCATTTTCAACCCATAAGCATGAAAAAGTACTCCAAATGGAAATACGTACTTTGGAATCCAGTTTGTGAACATCCACCCCTCAAACTATGACTTGATGATACCCCAAAAGAAACTCGATATTGTAGAACCACCTAATCCCTTAATGTTTGACCAAAAATATCATCAATATGTGTAAAGGATGTTTTTATTGTTTTTTACTTTATTTATCTTCTAGTAAACAAATCAAAACTGGATAGATTCACTGAACTTTTTTCAAATTTAACTGGAGTGGCCCAAGGTGAGATTCTTATGATAATTAATACTTTTCTTTTCAAATTAACTTTTTTACCATTAATTAATGAAACATGGTGGGGACTATATGGTGTGAGGGATGATATTTTCCCTATGATCCAAATGGAAAATATATAGTGAACTCCACATCTCATTCTGGAGTAAAACCCATGAAATCCCCTAGGAATACCTCTAGGATCCTATCCATCATATGAAGTAATCCTCCCTCAAGTGTATCATCCTCATTTCCCAATGTGAGAGATGAGATTTTTTAAATATTAATTCCCAATTATGTATGTGGAACTCCATGAAAAATCTATATAGGATCCCATTCTCTTTGAAAAATATGGTTACTACCATGAGGTGCCACAAAACATTCTCTGTGTCGATATCAATCAATGTTCTAGAAAACACATCATCTATTCCATACCAATAATGACATTAAAAAGGTACATGTACAAAATAAGAAAATACCATTCCAACTAATCACTTGAAACTGTGAGTTCACAACACAGTCACCTGACTCATATCTCTCACATATTACCATGTGGCATTACCAAATACATTACATACCACATAATCTCAGTTTGTAACTCTAGCACTTCAACATAGTTAGAAGAAATAAATTAAACTATTGAAACATTATCAAAGTTACCAATAAATAAATAATATTAAATAATTATGGTTCCTCGGACTATTTTAGGCCCTGCATCCACTTCCACTGGCACTCTATTTATCGCATGGAGTTCCCTTGTCTCAACATAACCCTAAGAATGATCACTATCCTATCACTATATACTGAACTGACTCAGCCCCATTTATGATCCATCCTTACCACCATAGACTCCAAAATGAGAACCCATTTTCCTAGACTATTTTGAATGTAATGACATCCCTTTCAAATTAGTAAATCCATCACCACTTTGATATGGTTGTGCCACATTGAAAAATCTCAACAACTGTCTGATATTTATGAATTGGTGTCATGGTTTGGGAATAATTGATCACACAAGTCACGTGTACCATTATTTATGATACATATAGAACATGAATGTCCTAGCATCTAAAGCCATATACGAAGAAAGTCATGAAGGATGTCTTAAACTACAACCTCTATTCATCCTCTCCTCATCCTTCTTCTTCTTCTTTGTAGAAGAACTGCCACTTACCTTTATTGAAATTGCTTTAAAGAAACCATAATAGGATCCATGATCAATCTCAACCATCAAATAATGGTTGGAAAAATAATTACAAGATGAACATGAACACCAATGAACAGATCTCTAGTTACAACCCCATATCTAACTTTTGAGCAATCATTTTTATCATTGGAAATGATCTCGGGTGTGTAAAGACATAGCCCTACAAAGAGGTAAGCATATTATTTCATGGTACAGTCTCCCTGGCTAATATCTAAAACCTCTGACAACCTCAAAGAGGAGAAAATATCAGAAAAATTCATCTCATTAAAGACATTATTGAAATAGTTATTTCTCATCTCCTTGTGCTTCCCAGATGGCACCACCAACCATAACACATTCAACAAGGGACATACAAAATGAGAAAATAACATTTTACTCTAACAACCTTCAGAGTATCAATGAACTAAAATACACTCTCTATCATCTATTCTACTCCAGTGCATCATGTTGTTTTGTGCTTCCTCCGAAAGTATTCTTTTTTTTAATAAATCATAAGATTTTTCTTTTCGTGGAGAAGGTTTAACCTCTATAACCTGATAAGGCCCACAACCTGTAACTTATCCAAAATCATGGACATATTGAACTAATGATTCGACCAACTTCAAATAAAATCATGAGGCAAAAAACATTCCAACATCTTCCCAAGGAATCATAATAATTCTATGGTGAGGCATTGTCCAACGATAATAAAAATCCACAACAAAAACCATCAACACATATTTTAAACATTTTCAAAAAAAAATATCTAACACTTACGTAATTAAAAATATATCCAAATTCTTCACAATAACATGCCAACCATAACACTTCAACCCCACAGTGTGTCCATATATAGTTTACAGCGTGTAAATTTTTCTTCGATGAGAATTAAAACCTATCCCAGTTTCCCTCAATGACTCCAGTCCTATCATGTTGCATGTTATTTATAAAACCCACTCATAACTAGAACCTCATGTCCTGAAAATTGTAGATGTAGACTATCTAAACTATTTCCCATATAAAATGTCCCAAAAGAGCATAACCTAACACCAATACCATTTTTTTATGAACCATGTCGTCCTTCCATTCAACCCAACACCCTACTAGGTCTATGGAATGGGCCAAAGGTCATTCCTGATCTCCATGGGTTGGATACTACTGATTGGGTATCAATAAAATTATTTGGTAATTATTTTTCCCACTTATATAAGAATAAATAACCAACCGAAAAACATCACGATATTACTGAACAAAGGTAAATGAGGCACAAAAAAAATTAATTTCAATGTTTACGACATCAAAAAAAACTGAATGGTAATAAAATGAAAGGGAA
Organism: Viscum album; assembly: GCA_963277665.1. Lineage (NCBI taxonomy): Eukaryota > Viridiplantae > Streptophyta > Magnoliopsida > Santalales > Viscaceae > Viscum > Viscum album. The sequence continues at coordinate 596,929,695 of OY728135.1, read as the reverse complement.
TCAAAAAAAATCCAAAACACCTCCACACAGAAAGACATGAATCACCATCAAGTCACCACCATCAAAATATTCAAGTAGTGGAAGCTTAGAAACATGACCCACCATAACCACAAAAAATATTTTCATTATAAGAGACATACATAACAATGTCTACATACACATAAAGGTTTATGCAAGCTGTGATCCAATTCTTAGTAATATGCCACCCAAAAGAAAATATTTCATGCAATAAAATTATAAGAAAAATTAGAATGCACATTTTTATTAATCATTTGAATCATTTTGAAGAAAATATTTTAATGAAGCCTTTATGATGAAACACTTTTCAATAAAACCCCATTTTACAAATGATATTTGTGGGAAATAAAAATATATAAAAGGCTTACCATATACTGACAGCTTCAAAAACATCTCATAAAAATAATGTCACATGTGACCACCATGTTAGAATCCCTATAGGTTACAATCAATAGAGGGACCGAAGAAAAATAATACCCCTATAATCAATCTCATCCAATAAACTAAAAACTGATTCATCATACATGACCTAGTAGAGGGAAAAATCTCCCATTGTCTAATCATATATTAAATAACATTTCAATGAAAATGAAAGTATATGGGAAAACTTCTCAACGTATAGTGGTTTTCAATAATATTACATGTTTATTTAGCGTTCAAATCGTTAATCTTGGTATAGGAATATAGGCCTCATCTAATTCTGAATCATCTAGTGTACTAGTTCTAGTTCTCCCACCTAGATACTCCGAATTCCCTTTGTTGTAAAATTTGATTTCACATAGCACATAAATCAACATCTTAAAATTAACATTAAATGAATCATAAGCACAAATTGAAATTACTACATTCCCTAAAAAACCATTTTGAAATACATTTCACACTACGCAAACCATTTATGAAAACCATTTTGAATCTAAATAAGAAAAACATTTGTGAATACCAAACAATTTCTATGGGAAAAGATCCTTTGAAAATATTATAATTATTAAAAAAATTTAAAAAAATGCATGAAAATATCAGGACATAATTATGGTGAAAAAAAAACGAATACAATATTCTACAAAACCCATTTCACATGAAAACCCCACATTTAACACATTTACACCATTACATTTCTTTGAAAACACATCTTACATTCCACAAAATACCCTAAAAATGCATGGTTAAACCAGAAACATTAATAAATTCCCAAAAAACCTATGATTCAATCCTATTAAGGTCAAATTCCTCACTGGAAAATAATAACCCAAGAAAGATGGAGGAGATACCCAAGATAAAGGGGGAAACCATCGGCGAAGGGAACTTACATATATATCCAAAAGGAAACCACACCAAATACACCGCAAAAATGACTATTCAAGGGTGGAAGGAGGAGATAAAGGGGCTCCAAGCATCAAGAATCCAATATGGTGATGAAATGGGGGGAGAAATATTTAAAATCAAAGATGGAAGGTGGTAAATTATAAAATTTTAAGGACATCGATAAGTCATTCAGCTTTCCTACATGGTTTTCCAAAAATTCAGGAACCGTGCAGTCACTACTATCAAAAAACCACATCATCAACACATTTTTTGGGATGAAGATTCATGGTTTACACTAACTATGTGCCAACCATGTTCCACCTTAATTCAATCCAATAATAAATTTTTTTTAATGATAAACTCATTTGAAACTCAAGGGGTAAATGAAACAACAAAATAAAATGAATAAATACCTAGAAATGTAAATATTTTTTTCACGTAAACTAAAAAAACATTCCTCCATTTTAACAATTATGATATCCCCCTACATTAAGGTAAATAACAAGGTTGTATGATTCCTTTAAAAAAATGTCAACTATTTATTATATTCTATCCATTGAACTAGATCCATTTTATTTATAGCATAAGATATGGGTTTTTATTTAGGATAAAGTCAATTGATTATTCAAATTCATCAACAAGTGGATATTAAGTTAGTTCAATGAGGGATTCATACACACATGTATATTCCCTAATAATAGATAAATCCTATTTTTTAGGATATTATTCTCTTTAATTACACCATCGTCCCTAATAAATTCAATAGTATGACAAATTCACGTTGTTTTTAAAAAGGAATATTCAATAATTACTATCAAATAAATTAAATATTTTTTATTAATTCCTCATATATTTTAATGACATTATCATGAAGAAAAATACCAGAATTATAATTAGATATATATCTATTCTACAAATTATATAAATTATAATCATTGGTAATACCAGTAATGTTTTAGTTAATGCACTAAAATTATTTTGTATAGACATAGACCTTAAATACATTGGTTTTTTTAATTTTTATTCTATGATTATTAATTTATGACTCACTATTTATCATATCTGGGGAAGGTTTAATATTCTTTGAAAACATGTGATATATATGTATTTTTATTAGATGAGAAATAATTAATATGTACTGGTTCATACTTTCCTGGTCTGTTTCGTTGAATTTTTTTCTTTGGAAGTGTTCAAAGGAGGATCAGATGAAGTCTATAGATGTTATATTGTTAAAGTATGGATGAAGGGGGATAACATATCGTGTAACTGTATTACATGACATGAATGTTATTTTCATGGTTTATCTAGGATTTTCAAACTGTGTAAATATTTTACATGGCATGGGGAAGTGTTTCTTTGCATGTTATATTTTAGGGATAGGAAAATAAAATAAAATAAATCTGTGACATATTTTTAGGTGAACACTGAACACCTAGTATTTCATGATTTGAAAGGGGATTTCACGTCATGTAACGCCTGATCACGTGCATTGATAAAATTAATTATTATCCAAAACCTCATTAATTTAGGCACGGATTCCATTTCCTCTCAATTTTGGAAAACACTAGGAATCCTATAGGGTGTTTTGATCAATTTCTCTCCCTAAAAGATCCATTGATCCTGGTGGGTTTTTGTTGCAGTTCAATGGTTTATCTATGGTGAGTTTTATTCTCTCTATCATCTATTTTCTTCTATTTTCCTCATAGGGATCCACTTTGGCAGTTTTCATAGGTATGGGTGGTGTGTTAGGTTATTTTTTATAGATCCATGGTGTGGAATAGTTTAGTCCACAATATTCATGGTACAGTTGTGATTCAATATAATTTTTTATTTCCCTATGGTGCAGTGTAATTCAAAAGATCCCTTGAGGTAGGATTCCCTTCCTTTCCCTCTATTATGAATCATGAAGAACGGGATTTGCATCTGCTTATCTATGAATAATTATTTTTTCCAACCTATTTGAAGATAAAGAATTATTTAATTGATCTTTAGTGTCAAATGGTGTATGATTCACATGATTTTTATATATTTGATGTTGATTTTGATGTTGTGATTGTTTGAGCATGATACCCCACTAAAAATTGTGGTCATTGGTGGATTTGTTTTTATTGGATACGTCAGTGGTTATTGTTTTATTTGTCTAAATATTTTCATGGTATCACCTAAAAAATGATAATATGATAACCATTCATACATTTCTAAGATATTGGTTACTGCATGTTTTGGTTACTATGATAACAACCATAATAAAAGTATAGGAATTTTTAAAATGTCAATTTGAACTTATAAAATAATTTATGTGATTGAACAATGGGGATATGTGGGGTGATTATTTACTAGGGATGTGGAACTAGTTGTGCCATGTAATTTTTCTGGACGTGGTTATGATTTTTGGGTTTGATTTGGGTCCATAAGACAAATTTTACAACAGTTTCTTCATGAGTAACATTCTTAAAGATTCACCCCATACCAAGTGGTCATGGCCTAATGTTTATTAAATGTGAAGATATATTAATTTATCAGGGACCTTCACCTTCTGAAATAACTTCATTGGTGTTTCTTTGTTGCGTGGATAGTGATGGAATAAAAAAATCATCTGTTATTAAAGATCGTAATTTCATGGGATGGCTTGGTTAATTGAATGGAAATGGTAATATGAAATTGGATGAGAATGTGAAATGGGTTTCCTGGATTGATGTTTGGTGTTATACATTTTGAGGAGAGAGCTAAAGTGATGGTGTTTTGAGATGTTTGTTTATCTGAGAACCCTTAGGTCGGGATTGAGTGTTTTGTATCATATATGTATAAAATTGTATTTTCCTTGTTATTTCTATATGAAGTCCACCCCAGTTGAGAACAATGTTTCTAACAACCCCATTTTCACGAGGGAGGCTATTTATACCAGTATCATGGTGGGTGGCTGGATGGATGGCCACCTTCTCTTCTCTGATCCATCATCCAAGCGATGACCACCATGGTTTCTTTAGGAAGGATGTGGTGATATGTAGTAGACTAGGTGTTTGTAGGTTAGGTGGTTTTCATACCATGTGTCTGTGGAATGAGTTTTGGTGTTCGTCCACATGTGTCTTTGATATGAGTTGTTATTTTCTATCCTAGGGGTCATCAGGTTTATATTTTATGTGTGGTGAGGCCTATGTATGTACGGTTGGGATGTGTTGTAAGGACTAGGTTTTTGTGGGAAGGCTATTCTGTGAGGACCTAGTGTGTTCAGGTGGGATGTTTTGTTGTATATTGTGATGAGGTTGGAGAAACAAGACATTTTACATTGGGGTGTGAGTGGCTGATAAGTAGGAATGTGGTTCGGGGTACCCAATCATCAATTTTTTTATATTATATTAAATGACTTGCATTACATATTAAGGATTTATTGGTGAGTTTGGGTTGTTAGTATACTAGATTAGGTATTGTTTGGTTCTTATATTTTCTCATGGGTTCATTAGTATGAATCTTTCACATGTGCATAATAATCTTTCCTTTTTCCAACTGAGTATGCTTGTATGCTCTCTCTAAGTATATAAAACTATTTTTAGGTTTTCTAGTGGATTTTGTTGAATGTGATGCACAATACTAGCATAGATGTTGACAATTTTGTGTCTCTTCTTATCATTAATTTTCAGAATTTACTTTGGAGAATATTGTATTTATACTAGATGTATTTTACACATGAATGTGGGATGGTTTTGGATATTTTACATTATTTCTTAGAGTTTATTTGTGTATATTAAATCATATATCCCTATATTTTCTCATAAAAGGGGAATTACTCCCATATTGTGACATTTTTACACCCTTTGTGCTAGTCTCTAACCTGAGGCCTACTGGAGGTGGGACTCAGTGGTCATAATAATCATTTTAACATTTCCAGACCATGATGGGATATCTTTGGAAGGAAGGGGTACTGATGGAGTGGTATCATAGGTGATGGATTATAGATTGGATATAGTTGTAGTAAAAAACAATGATGATTGCATATGTTGTTATGGAAATATTTCCAGTTTACCTTGGTGCATGAAAAAAGTAGTGGAGACACATCAAGACATAGGATTTTAGGGCCCCATCTAATCTAGTGCAAATGATATGTTTTTAATAAATGAGCAAGTAAGGTGGGATTGCATACAGGATAAATTCCTAGGAAATATACAATCAGTAATGAATTTTATTCTTGTTTGAATTTGGTTTTTTGGTAAATCCAAAATGAATTAAATAATTAAAATAAATTTTAATAAATTTTAATAAAATTTCAACCTACTCAGTATTAGGAAATATTCTTTACCATTAAGATATGGCTCCTAGTCTTTTTTCGTGTGTGGATCAAGAAGTGGATGATCATCAGGACGATCTAGTTGATTTTCTTAGGGTTTATTTAAATTAGGAGGATAGTCATTGGGAGACGATGTTGTGTTTGTTCTAGTGGTAGGTTTTGGTAATGTACGAGGGGAATGATTATGATGTGGAGAAGGAAGATTGGATAGAGGATATAGAGATTTACTTTGGTATGATCCAGTCCTGAATAGAGTATAGGGTCCCTTCAGAATTTAGTTAGATCTTGGGAGGTACGCATTAGTGGTGGATGTTTTATCTGGGAGAACTGATGATGGGATACATTTTTTGGGTTGAATTTTAGAAGGAGTATTAGGGTGATTTCTTGTCATTAACCATGAAGGATTAAAAGAGGTTGGAACTATTATCCTTTAAATAGGGGAGTATGTTGGTGTGGAATCTTATGATCAAGCTCAAGGATATTCCTCTATTTTCACCAAATCATTTTCTGGATGAGTTTCCTCATTCAAGACGTCTTGAGGAGGCACTCCACCCCTCTATCCATTATGTTGTTACACCATTTACATTTTCAAAAAATTTAATAGTTCTGAAAAGGTAATAAATGATAAAGAACATTCCCTCTAAAGGATTTATATCATGATAGAAGAGATAGTATTTTTATTAGAGTTTTAGAGTTGTCTGGGGAAGATCTAAGGTGCAATGAAGTTAGATGTTTTGATTAGAAGGGATACTACCTCAATTTGTACCTTTCTAGCTTATTGTGCTAGTGGTATTCATGACATTCTTGTGGGATGGGGTATGAATTATTTCTTCTATGGTGTTTGTAGCCATCATTATAATCAGTTCCTAGAGGCTATAATATCTCATTTGTCTGGAGGTGGACAAGCTCAATGTTAGCCTCAACAACAGTTGCTGGTGAGACAGTTTCAATATCTTGTACAGTGGAATTTTTCACTTCCAATGGGATATGGAATAGTTAGAGTCTAGTCTCAGGAAGAACCTCACGCTTAGGGACTGTGAATTAATCATGGCCATGGAGGTGGTTGTTAGTATATAGGCAGAGGAGTAACACATGGTAATATTTATTCATTGGGGGGAAGTAGTTCTAGAGGGGCCAATGATCTTTGGAGTTACAATTTTTTTGTTCAGTACCCCTGTTTGGGCCTTGTCTGATTCATGAGCCTCACATTTTTTATTTTACCAACTCTATCCCAAGAATTGCTTATTTCCATATAGAGGCTTCCCATTTCCATGGTGTTTACTACTCTATTTGGATGCCAGAAGACCATGTTTAATGTGTTCTGGGGATGTAAACTGATGATGGGACTCCATCAGTCCCATGTGGATCTTTTCATGCTATATATGCTTCCATATGATTTCATCATTGGCATCAAATGGTTGTATTTATCATCTTACGTTATCAACTTCTTCCAAATGGGAATCATTTTTATATATGATAACAGAATACATGTTGTTTTCATCGGGGAGTGGGGTTTTCAGGTGAGAAGTCGGCGTATAAAGCCCCTTCACTCCTTGTGGGATGAGTAGACATTAGAATTAGAGGCTATTGTTGTCGAATAGGTTCCTAGGGTAGTTATGGAGTTCATCGATGTTTTCTATGAGGAGGTTTTGAATCCATCCAGTCAATGTGATGTTGAGTTCAGGAGAGAATTGCAGCCTAGTGGTACCTTGAATTAAATTTCATCTGATTGGATGGATCCCAATGAACTGAGATAGTTCAAGATTCAGATAGATGATCTGATCCATAAGGGTTTTATTCAACCCATTTTGTTTCTATTTTTATCTCTATTATTGTTGTTCTAGATGGTAGATGGTTGTATGGGTTTTTGTATAGACTATCAGAGGTTCAATTAGTGAACAAACCAGAACTGTTACCCTCTTCTAAGGATAAATGATCTTTTTGAACAATTGAGAGGGGTGATATGGTATTCTATGATTTTTATTCGTTCTAGATATCATTAGTTGTGGGTGATTAATTTTAATATCGTAAATACTACCTTCATAAGTAGTTATTGAAAATTTGAGGTTGTAGTCCATCCATTCGGTGTTATGAAAGAACCAGTCTTAATCATGGGGACCTAAAAATACATGTTACGTGAGTTCCTAGATTGGTTCATCATCATATTCATCATTGATATCTAAATCTAATAAATGTTAGAGTAGTAGAAAACTAGGAATCTATGAACACTCTTTTAGTTTTTTATATGCCACTAGATCTGTGGAAAGTTGTCTCAATTTTTGTTCTAGTCACTGGAGGTGCATTTACTCAGCCATGTTGTGCCTCGGTAGGTTGTGTCAGCAGAGCTTTATGAGGATTAAGTAGTTGTTTCTTGGGTAGAACCGAAGAACGTGGTAGAGGTTCCTATTTACCTTTGTCTCATAGGCTATTATCAAAGGTTTGTACCAACTTTATCTCAATATGCATTCCTAATGTCATATTTGACTATAAAACACCAAATTTTTTTATTGAGTGATATGTTCCCGGTTGAGTTTGGTTACCTGAAGGGGAATTTGTTCAATGTTCCAGTGCTCCAGTATCCTAAAGTAGGGGTGATGTTTTTGGTGTTTTGTGACACTTCAAATCTAGGTTTTGGATGCATGTTGATGAAGAATAGGGTGATGATCTCATATGGGTCTAGGAAGTTATGTCCCAACTAGTGTTACTATTCAACCCATGACCCGATGTTATCACCGTTAGATTTTCCATTGAATTTGTGTTTACATTTTCTCATTGGGGATAGCTTTGTGGTATTCATAGATCATAAGAGATAGAAGTATATAGTTTATCATAGTGACATAAATCTATGCCAACTGAATGTGATAGAGTGTCTTCAAAACTATGATTTGGGGATCTCTTTCACATCAAAAAATAGAAATTTTGTGGCTGATACATTGAGTAGAAATTCATTGAAGGAGGTATTTTGGGAATCTTTAGAACCTTTGAATGAGATGGTGTTGTTGGTAGCCTTTAACATAGATGATAAAGTGGTTTTTAGTAAAGGATATTTGTTTCGGATGTCGGTGCAGTCATCACTGATGTATCAGGTGAGGAGTCTTAGTGGAAGGACTCATAGACAGAGGTGTTTCACAATCATTTTGACCATAGTGATGGTCTAAAGGGGTGGCCAGAGGATGATCGAAAATTGATGTTATTTTTTAATTTTATTTTTTCTGATTTAAATGCATGGTGGATTCATTCATGGTTTCATAGATCACCCTTGGAAATAAATTTAAAATATTCCATGTTATACCTTGAAATTAAGATGTAGTTTTATTAGACCAGTATGAAAAAGGCAGTGGAAAATTTTGTGGTTCTGTGCTTGGTTTGTTGGTAGGTAATGTCTGAGCATCGTGTTTTTGGAATTTTGTTACTTCCCTTTTATGTTCTTGAGAGGAAATTGGTTGAAATATTTATAAATTTGGTCATAGGGTTACCCATACCTCAAGTAGGATATGATAATATATGGGTGATATTGGATCAGTTGAAAAAGTTGTCCCACTTCATAGTGATAATGGAATTGGGCATAATGGATGTCTTGGCTATGAGTTATGTAGAATAGGTGGTGTGGTTTCATAGATTTTTTAGGACAATTATCTTGAAATGGGATATGTGGTTTACCTCATGAGTTTGGTGGGGATTTAAAATGCTTTTTCCACCCAATTGCATCTCAGCACAAATTTCCATGCCCAGAAAGATGGGTAGATAGAATGAACTACCTAGAGATTAGAGGAAATGATGAGGGCATTCATCTTGGACATTGGTGGATATACTATTTTAATTTATTTGAGGAATATTATAATAGTGTTGAATAATATTACAACTTCAATGATAATGGTATAGAAAACATTCAAACCATTATTGTTCATTTTGAAGAGTTCAACATTGTTGAACTTGGTATATATTATAGAGAATACTTTCAAATTATATTCATAACAGAGAGTTAAAATAATGTATTTCGACATATTTATTACTTGAATGAGTTAACAAGGAGTTCAATAAAGTAAATTTTACAGAAAACAATAAAGAATATACCCATGATAAAAAATAAACATTCTTATGGGATATTGATAATATAAATAAGTTAGTTGATGAAAAAGATATCGTCAATTTTAACCTTACATAAGGGTTAGAATTAAACTGTAAATATTTATAACACTTTCAGAAAAAAAAAATTCTATAGGAGTTAAAGGATTTATAAATTCTCATAACCCTGTTACAAAATTTTTACTATGTTGTTAAAAATGTAATCATTAAAAGGATAAAATAAAATATATCTTCATGCATTAATTAGAAATATAATGTTGTTCAGAAGGAAAGAATGTTTATACGACCATGTTTTTTTGATAAAACAAGTTGAAATGAAAACCAAAAATTTTTAATGGTTTCAATGAATTGTTTGAAAGGTATTACAGCTAGGGATCCTATCAGGGGTAATAATAAAATATTTAATTAATAAAAACCTAGGTTTTTAGTGAAATACCAATGTTAATGATATAAATGTTGATGAAAATAAGAAATAAATATTTGGACGTATGAATGTCATAAATTGAAATATTCCTTGCATAGTTACTTTTGTTACTGTGGAGGATATGGGAATACATTATATATGTGTTGTTTTACATAGAAATATTATATAAAATCTTGGATAATATAGAGGAAAAATTTAAGTGTTGGCTAATCCACTTACATGAGAGAAATAATGAAATCATTTCTGAAGATTGAAAGTATATTTCAACTTGTGGAAACTATTTTTCAATGATGTGATCACCCTAGTCATCATTAAAGAGGATGTAATTTAATGATACCATCATAACATACTTTATAAAAAAATCCCAAAACCTAAATGAGGAGAAAGAAAAATGAAAATAATAAGTCGTAGTTGTTTAAACTACTTAAAAAAAATAGGAATGTATTTGGAATTTTGGAAATGAGTTTTATACATATATGATAGGATACATGATGTTTCCAAAAAAGGAAGAATATATATAAGATACAATAAAATTGGTGAATGTTGAGTCTCTCAGAATCAAAGGTTTTAGATATGGTATCACATGAGAATAAAAATAAAAAACCAAAGGAGATTTATTTATTTATCCGATGAAACAAAATTTCATGAGTGTTTCACAATTTAATGATGAATTTTATAAATTTCATTTCAATAAAATATTTTTTAAAGATGATATATGATGAGAATGATATCATGAGAGTCCAACGTAAAAATTGAAACCAAAATCAGGTTTTTGATTTACAAAAATCATGAAATATCTGAATAATAGAAGCAAATCAATAATGGAATAAAATTTTCAGTTTTCTATATTTAATTATTATAAAAAAACTAACAAAGAGACAAATAATTCATGATGTTCATGAAATGATAAGAAGGGTATATTGGTGTTGCTCGATTTTTTAGAAGTGAAACATTAAAAAATAAGTTCATTATATGGTTGAGATACATTTAAATAGTTCCATGAATCTAATTAACTCTAAAATTTGTGGACCTAGGAGTATGAAATAAAAAATGTAGATAAATACATCATTTCATTCATTGATGACTTTAATCAAATGAAATTATTTCTATTTTTAAACATAAATCAGATGATGTAAATATGTTTATGAGATTCAATAGAAGATACAAAAAAATATGGGTACTCTATAAAGAATACTCAAACTGATAGTGGTGGAAAATATAAAAGGGTAGAATTTAAATATTATCTTGAAAACATTGGGTTTTTCATGAATTTAGTGCTCTATACACACAATAGAAGAATAATTTTTAGGAAATAAGTATTATATTATTGGTATAAATTGATGAATAATATTTAGTGAACATTATAATGATAATAATATTTCTAGAAATTCATTAAAATAAGTAGTTTGGGTCCAGAATAAATATTTTTATATGAAAAACACATGAATGAATCATTATGATAATAATTAAAATGAAAATCCAAGATTAAAAAACAAAGTGTGGTTATAAGTATTTGTATTATAATATTTAAGGGTGAGAATCATTGGAATTTTAATCAGATAGTATTTTATGGAATCTTTCTTGGCTACCCAACCAAATGAAAGAGATAAATATGTTATAATAAAAAAATAGGACTGATTTTTGAATAAAAAAAAGTGAATGTTCTTTAATAGTCTGATGAGAATGTGTCACAATGGAGTAAAAATATAGAGTAATGTGAAGATGAAGGAGATTATTTCAACCAATATGAAATTTTTTATAATAATGATAAAACTACTCATAATGATGATTTTAACATAGTTGTATCATGTTATGATGAAAAACTTCTTTTTACTCATCTTAGGTTGAATAATCAATTGGAAGTTCAAAACATCATAGTTGATATAAACCAACAGGGTTCATAATTGAATATATTCAATATTATTTTCATATAATTCATGATATTTGAAATTTTATCCAAAATATTTGGTTGAATATTTTGAGCATCACAAGTTGTTTGATTATTTGAATAAAGAGCTACATAGAATTAAGAATAATTATAATTATAAACTTTAACCCAATACAAAAAAGAACAAATGCAATTTTTACAAAGTGGATGTTACAAAAAAATTGAATGGGGATGTTGAAAAGGTAAGAAACATAGAATTGCTTTTATGTAATGGTAGTTTAAAAGGTATATAATTTTATAATAAAATGTATCCAATGGAGAAATTAGAATGTATTAAAGATAGTAACCTTGATAATAGTAAAAGTCATATCTTCAATGAATTATATAATTAATATTGGGTAATTATTATCTAATAAAAAATGTATATATTTAATAAAATAAATTTTGTATTAATTTTAACATATTTAATACTCATTTAATTGGTTACAAATCTTATATATGATTAATAAAACATAATGGAGATAACATTGTTTCCCTACAAAACCATTTTTCTATATATTAAATGTTTTAAATTAATGGTCAATGATCATGAATATTGAAATTTAGTCATTTTACATAAAATTTAAGTTTATCTTACGCAAACTCATATTTTTTAATATAGGTTATATTTTGTTAATAGTAAATCATAAATAAATTAGTAAAAAACTAGTTTCCCGGGTAAAAAATAAAAATAAAAAAGTGTAAAAATATATGTGTAAATTACCCAAAACATGTTTAAACTTGTTAAAAAATTATTTATATAGAAATTATCAACTTTATGTGACCCTAAAATTATTTATTTCTGAATTATGGATCCATTGAATCTTGAATGGTCTAATAATATTATTGAAATATAATGGGTGCTTTAAAAATTACCCTTATCATCACTTATATAGGTTATCACATACACCACATCACAATATAACTATTCCTTTGGAATTAATCATTATATATTTTAATTTTTTACCATATAGAATTTCATCCCGCATTAATCATCCTCGTGCCCTAATTATTTATCCTAATTCCTCTATTTCTATGTGTATTTTTGAGATAAATTTCAACATCTCAATGCGAGTCTTTCTCACTGTATAGTCTTTAATTTCACGCCACACACATAAATAAAATTATAGACAACCCAATATATATAAATTAATAATAATAATATATTGAAATTTTATTATTTTAATGTTTCCATCATTTTCCAATCTCTTTGTTCCACTAGTAAAAACAAAACAAAATCAATTATGTGTATGTATATGCTATTACCTTCAAGAAATTACATGTTTTTTTTCATCATTGGATCTCATAGAATTTAAAAATTATTTAGTTGATGATTTATTATTTTTATAATGTTATAATTATATTTCTAAATGATATAATTCACCTTCATTCCATATTTTTTTTGAGAAATTGAAACATTAATCGTGTGCTTGCGAGGACTATCTCCTCCATGAATGATGAGTTAAATGTTTCATCAAGACCCATCATAGATGATCATATTAATTTATATAACATATATTGGATTTATTGAAAGTTTAGTTTTCTATAATATTTATATTACTACTTCATTAAAAAAATTCCTTACTCATTAAACCATTACAGCAAGCTCCCATTCAGGTCGGTTGTACTAGATACATGAATGATATTATAATTATTATATATTAAATGATTAAATATTATTATATAATAATTATATAATATAATAATAATTTATTTAATATGTTTTACTAGATTTTTAAATTTTTATAAATATTTAATATTGTTTTTAATATATCACCATTTGTTCGTCAAACACACAGAAACAAGTTCTTCTTGATTTTTATCTTCAAAAACCATACTTTTATCAATTAAAAAATAAGAATTATATATGATGATCCATTGAAAATAAATAATTATAGAAACTTGAATAATTTAGGAATAATGAAATTTCTATCAATAATGAGAATCATCATGACCATTATAGAACTTGTATAAAAACATCAAATCATATTTTCTAACTCCAAATAATGGATTTGTAACTAAATAATAGAGAATGCATTTAGAGTATATGATTATAAATGAATACCATTAAATATAATTTATATTATTTCTATTATAAAATAAATTTTTAATGTTGTTATTGTTATTATACATTATATTGGAGCATGTTTAACATAGAAGGATTAAAGGTAATGGTTTTTTCATCTCAATTTCACTTCATTAAGATTTGATGCATGTTAACCACTTGCTTCCTTTTTTTGTTTTTATGAAGTCTATTATTAAATATTGGATGTATATGAGGGATAATTTGTGGATCATTATAAAAAAATACTTAAAAATACTATAAAATAAGTTGTTTTTACAGCTCGTCCTAAATGACACTAAACCATTACATTTCTAGGATTCTATGATTATTGGGACATTTCATCTTTAGGGATATGTTGTAAAATAAATACACAATTAAGATGATTATCATTAGACATTTTTAGTATGTGGTTAAGTTATTTTTTAGGATTAGTTTGGTTATTATTAGGGAATTGGAAAAGAGATCATTAGTGAAAACCTATGTGATATGTTTATTTAAAGAATAATGTCCGTAATTTTTTGTAATTATTTCAGTATGTGGTTTTACTATAAATTATATCATTTTTTATATACTATAATGTGGATGATTTTTTGTTATGGATGGACCGAGGGGAATTTAACCCTAAAATGGTGGTTGACATTAACTCGATCATCACTCAATGCATGATGTGTGGTTAAAATATTTAACGTTTATAAAGACACTCCAAGGGTATATACTTTGTTTAATAATATTCAATTTATGAACCTCTATGATGAAATAATATAAATAAATGATTCATTTAAAGAACATATTATTAAGATTTCCATGTATAACTTATATTGATTCCATGACTGAACCATGATATATATTATTCTAACAAGAAATTAATATAATTGGTCCAATGTGTAATTCATATTGAGGTAGTGTTTAAATTATGATTATTTATGATATTTATATATGGATTGAAGTTTATTATCCCCCATGATACCGAATTTTGGATTTAGTATTTGATTGACCACTTAAAAATAATGTTAAAAATGAATGTGATATACAAAGCAATGATTATCCTAATAATTAATATAATGGGATAAAAGATGTTGTTGAAAATCAAAGGGTTAAACTAACCCATATATCTCAAGTTGTGACAAATAATAGAAGTAATTAATAACATCAAAACACTAATAACATAAAATTATTGAGTTTAATGGATGTCCATGTGTTATATAATAAATTAAAATAATGTTTTAAACTCCAATTTCTCAAAAATGATTGAAAAACTAATATTTCTAATGAAAAAAGGAATAATGAAATGCATCATGAGTGGAAGGATTTCCAATTGAGATGATGATAATTGAAGGGAGGTGAAGATTTCATAAAATACAATATATGGTAAAAAGGTCCCAACTAATTCTCTACCCACACCTCAATGATTCAAATATGTAGAATATGTGTCTTAAAAAATGGATTAAATAATCTAATGTAATTGTAGATAATAAAAATTTATAACCAAAAAGTTGGAATAAGAAAAATCTAATTAAACTCATTATAATTTTTATAATATTGATGTGTAATCAATACTTATATCCAACATATGAGAAGTTTATATACTATTGGATGTTATTTTTTCATGGACCCCTCCCAACATGGTGTACCCCTCCAGGGCCGGTAATGTAAGAAGGGAGATAGTGACCCCCCAAGTCCCACATCTAGTAGGCCTTAGGTTGAAGAACAGAATTTTGAGTATAGTAAACACATAAATGAGAAGTATTACCCTCTAAAAGAACACATGTAAAAGAGAGAGATAATACACACACCAACTATCTCCATCTCAAGATAAAATATAAGAGAAATCCCATGTACACATATGTAAGGTCATGCAAAAAATACTACATCTGTAATGGAATACCGCATGTACCAAAAGAAAACATAATATGGTAGCAAGCCCGAAGCCCAAATAGATCCTACAACCCCATAATAGTAGTAACCAAACTGATCTCAAAAACAATCCAAGTGACATGAAAAAGGTTTATATATATAGGGTGAGTATAATATTATACTAAGTAGGATCCTCCTCAGATCCTCTTATGAAAAAGTAAAGAAAGAATGATTAAGCATAGTGAACAGCATGTGAAACTTACTAGTCACATAAATAGCTATAATAAGTTCCTAGACTCACTATGGATACTATTTAAAAGTATCATATACAAGAGTATATAATATAATAATAAATATCATATGTACCCCACTACTACTTACACACAAGTTTTCCACTTTTCCCTAATGTCATATGTCATAATAATCTCCCTCTAACAGGATTTCCTGCAAACACCTGGGAAAAGAACCACAACATGCATCGCGTGAAACACAACCAATACGTCCATGTAACCAATGTAATATGGTAGTTTCTCAAAGCCACCACAACTCACATAACATGTATCAATGATTTTTCATTATACCTCAAGCCACTAAATCCCACACACTGAGTAAGGATCCCCATGCCATCACAACATATACAATTTACACTTATAGAAGTCCATATGGAAATATATCTAGAATATAATTGTGTGAATAAAAAAAACCCATTATATCCCTCTATACACATATATGGGTAAAACTAACCTATGTTCTTACCATCCAATTAACTACCAAGAGAATATACCGGTACTAAAGGGGGTAGTCAGCCATCCATACTCCAACTAGAATATTGGGCAAAACGCCCCTTAGGGATCAGAATCCCCGGGGTGTTAGTGGCCATAACTGAAAGGGAGTAGTAGAGTATAGAAACACAAAAATTGCAGAATATAGAATACCTCACAACCACACTATAGACATATCCTAGTATTTTACTCAAATGGATCTAATGTCTCTCGGACTCTTTGCTTCCACTATTAAGAATATGTATCATATAACCAACAAAACCATTTAAAGATAAAAATTAGATTACTTTAAATCTTTTTTATAATATTCAGTTTAAATTTTATAATTTTTTAAACATTAATTAACCATTATCAATTACACATTCTATTTCATTAGTATCATTCAAAAATTCCATTGTTTCATTAAATTGAAACATTAGCATTACGTCCCATCAAGTTCCAACCCCATGGGTTAACATCATTTATTAAACCATTTATTAACATCATTACTACTTTCCCATAAGTCCTGGAATTCTTGAAATGAAAAACTAGGACACCAAACATAAGAGGCTCAACACGGTGAGTTGATGGGCTACCCATCGAGTCTTTTCAACCTCTAGTAGGATCATAGACACATCCATCCTTGAGAAAGTAAACATGGAAAGAACATGGAATAATCCATGCATATTTTCCTATTTTGGAATGAGGGAAATCAATACCAGATGCCTTAAGAAGTGGAGAAAGTAAAGTAGATAACTAGACAAGATATTAAACAAAAAACCACATTTATAGCAGCGGGTCAGCGAAACTTCAACCAGTTTCATCACCTCCAGTATCCTCACTAACACCCACCTGTATAAAAGGATGCATCTCCCAAAAATAGGATCAACGTCTCTCACAAACACTTGGACTCTCAACCCCCACATCTCACAACAGCCATCCAGGCATACATGGCATCACAAGCAACAGAACCAAAGAAGGCATTTGGGATCTTGGCATTTAAAAATGCATTCTTCCTTCACATGCAATGAGCTCTCACAGCTCCATGCATAAAGCTATTTGGGCTTTACAATCATGATATCAACTCATTACCCTACCATGTATTATCTTTTATCAAAAAATAAATTATTAATCCAACTTCAATTAACTAATTCATTATTAGTAGGTTTTGGCTATGGTAAACCTAAACTGCAAGCTATCATAGATACCAAAAATTAATTATAAAATCAATTTTATATAACTTTAAACAACAAGCTCCAACATTCTTCATGTTTAAAAACCAAATATTATAAAAATTAATATCTGCAACAGTTTGATTAACATGAAATTACATAAAAAACAACTAGATACATTTATGTGAATATTTACATTTATCCATTTAATTATCCATTAATTATGTATTTACATTCTTTAAAAATTTCATCAAGAACATCATGATGACAAGAAAAGAATTGATATCACCCTATATGTCAAATAAAGATGCAAACCATTATGATGGTTCAAAGAAATAACATAATATCAAACCAATTATTTTAATCCATTTCAAGTATTTAATTAGGTCAATTAAATTTTATCCAAAGGGATAAAACATGATAACTCTAATGATTCATGTAAATGAATTTAGAATCAACCAATCACCTACCTCAAATGGTTTCCAATGTTCATCACTCGAGAATAGATAAAAGAAAGGGATCACAATTTCCTTCCCCACAACAATCGTATCGACCCGATAAAGTTTTGGCCCAAACACATAAAAAAAACTCCCTTAGAACCATGGATATCAAACATCATAGCATGGAAATGAGATATGATAGAAACATATTGAAGATAACTAAAGAACATAGGTAGATGTTACCTAGGACTGATGATGGATTGAATAAGGAAGAGGGAAACTGATCCAGGATGAAGATATCCCAAAATCTTGAGGAGGGAAGAATTTGTGTCACCTGGGGTCGAAAGGGGGTGCACTCAAGCCGTCATGTTTAAAAAATGCGAGTTGATGGGTGTCTTTAAAACACACATTGGTAGGGCAGTACACGACATTTACCTCCTCGTCAAGTTGTGTATCACCTCGAGGTGACTTATTTTGAAAAACTCGTCACCTCGGTGATTTGTTTTATTTTTCTAAAACCTGAATGGTACATGTATTGTACCTCTTGTTCAGGACCTGTATCCCCCCTGTTTCCAGCTTCTCGTGAGCTAACTCTTATATGTTGGATTTGGTGGCCTAGAACCAACTACTTTTTACTTTATTCATTAAATAAACTCTTTATCACATCTTGGTTGTTCTTCTGCGTGACAATACATGTGATAATGTCCCTAGTATAGCTATTGCATTAAATGTTCATAGCATATCCCTGCCATGATGAGAACCCGGAAGTGCCATAACACTGTTCATGAATATATGTTCTATAGCCGGATGATGTTATTTAAAGGCCAAAAATAATATAGGCCATTAAGGTGAGGACTCATAAAACTTTGAGGCACCATCTCATGGTTTGTGCCATTGGTAATATCTGGGAAAATATTATGAGAATGAGACCCTCCAGTAGGAAATCCACATTTCATAGCATCATTGGATGTTCCTATCTGTGGACGTGTGTATTGGTACTTAAACATTAGGAGTATTATTAATGGGTATTATAACTCGCGCACTTAGATGTATTGATGGAAACTATGATGACACACTGTTTGCAGCGAAGTAGGATATGTTGGGTGCATCACGAGTGATACTGCATTAATAGATAATGTGAGAAAGGATTTTTCCCTTCTCTTCCATAATGGAAGTAGATATATCAGGACCTTTGATATAATTGATATAGCCTAAATAAATCTATGGCCATGGTAAGGTATGGGTGAGTTCGATCCCAGATGGTCAAAGAAAGAATAATAGAGCCCATGGGTTGATGGCACTAACATGAAACCTTCTTGATTCGAGATATCGTGAAAAAGGGATTACATTACACGGCAATCATTCGTATGAGGTGAAACATCATTACGGCGTTAAATTCTATCCCTATGGTAGCCATGGACTATTTCTAGATCCTAACCATGGAATTTAGGTAGGCTCCACCTAATTCCATTAAGAAAGTGGTAAAGAGGGCCACACACTAAGTGTTTCCATGTATCTCAGTAAAATATTAATTTAACATGTTAAATAAATATTATTCCCGACTGTGGTTTAATAATTATTTAAGGATTCCTGATCGCATTTATTTTGACACTAGTTATTCGAGAGAATATATTGTGGGATAAATAATATAAATTTATTAGCAATTAATGTAGTAACATTTATTTATGAAATAAAGAGCCATTACTCAAGGTTTAATAAATGTAGTGGAGGAATTAAAGAAAAATGAAAACAAGATAAACATGTTGTGTACATAGAATGTACATATCGTGTCGTTCTCATGGAAAATGAGTACATGCTATGTATTAATGATTACATACTATGTAGTTTTTTCTAGTCAGGATT
The DNA here is from genome assembly GCA_963277665.1 of Viscum album. Classification (NCBI taxonomy): domain Eukaryota; kingdom Viridiplantae; phylum Streptophyta; class Magnoliopsida; order Santalales; family Viscaceae; genus Viscum; species Viscum album. Next base: position 596,909,501 of record OY728135.1, on the reverse strand, counting down.
TTGAGGAAATAATATCATTTTATTAAATGATATTTATTATAATCAGCATGGGCGCAGGTCAAGGAATTAATCATTCAACATGGGGGTTTTCAATAAGAGTTAATGAAATAAATAAAACATGTAACACATTTATTTAATGCATAACTCTATAACCACAAACCCGATTATAAATAACATCACAACCCCAACACTTATCCAGAGAGAATATTTTTGCACAACAATTCTAGAGAATTCTTTCAAGACTGAGAGAACTCCTTCAACCAAGAATGCTCTCAAGACCAAGAGAGATCCTCCTCTATCGGATCAAGGCGATCTAAGGTGAACAACGCAAGAAAAATATTATCCATGCTAGAACCTAGAGATTCCTTTGGCGACCTCCAAATATATGTGGTGCACGTGTGGATCACCTATAGAGGAAGTCTACAAATGGCTACTACATCACAATGACGAATCACATCAGATCGTGACTGGAGACATCAACGAAGAAGGAATTCAATCAAGGTAATTCTTGTCATTGAATTAAATTAATTATAACCAACATATGATGATCTTGTTTTTATGGTTCCAGGACTCCCTATTTATTTATCATTCTACATTTTATTCCGAAGATCCATCATTTTATTATCGTGATGGATCTCAGATTAATCGTTGTTAACACTAAAATTAAAGATGGGAAAACCCACCAACACGCTTCCACTACGCCTGAATCCTACACTATTAACATCCCCCGATATTTCTATGAGAACATCTCTCATTGAAAACACACAATGTGTTAATCAACATGGATCCATGTCCTCACATCAGATATCTCTCAAAACATTATCATCCTCATGAATCCAAATCCAACCTATAGAGGAAACAGAAAAGGGGTTGTTCGAACAAGCACCCTGTGAGATACCACTCAAGGATCCCACAACCATAGGAGCTAAACCATATAAAAAGAATAATGTGACACCTCACGAAAAACATAAAAAACTCTTAAATGCTATCATAGGGGATATACCTCTCAAAGAGTGAAAGACATGAAAATCATCAAATGAAACACATTACATAGTCATGAATGGTCTAAAACCAGAAAATGAAAATCGTTACATGTAATGACCTAAACATCAAACATATCAGGACATTGAGTTCTTGTCTATGAATCATGTTACCAGGTACTCTCCTCTACACCACCGTTTCGCCACATGACACAGACGAAGGAGTTTGAACGTCCATGAAACACATTCTCCTTGTGGTTCGAGATCTCTATAGGTCGCTCCTCAAAGGTTGCATCATCGTCGATGTTGATAACTCCAAAATAAATTAAATGAGAGTCATAATGAAGATAAAAATGGAGCTACAAAACATTAAAAACATCATGTAACATGCTCATCTGAGGGGTATGTTCTTCTCGATACGCCATGGCTCTGACATGAGCCAACACCTCGAAAGACCCAATAAACCGGTGAGAAAACATACTCCCATGACCATGTATTATCTCCCCACAATGGGAGTCACCTTAAGAAACATGTTATCCCTATACATAAACTCCAAAGGTCACTTCATTTGATCAGAATTTGTTTTCTAAAAATCATATGCTACCTTCATCCTCTCACGAATCGCTTGAACCATCTCTGTTGTATTTTTTACCAGTCCCAATATGAGAATTGTTGACTCTATGACCCCAGTACAACACAATGGATAATGAAAATGTCATTAATACAAGATTCAAATGGTTCCATAAAGATGGTGAAGTGAAAATTATTTTTCTAATTAAACTCCACCAAGGTTAAGTGCCTCATCCACAAACATCCAAAATCCAAGACACAATAGCGCACCATGTATTCAATAGTGTGGATGGTACACTTTCTATGACTATCCATTTGCGGTTGAAACGTAATGATAAATAATATCTAGGAAGATATAGAATGTTGGAGGCCTCTCTTCTCCCTAGAAATAAAATGATTATTTCGAACGGAAATGACCATCTTCGGGACTCCAAGGAATCTCACCACCTCCTCCATATACTGCAGTGACTAAACTTCTTCTGAGATCCTTTCCTTGATTAATTTGAAGTGGATTAATTATTTTAAATGATCCACTACCACCCAAATAGAATCATGGATTCCATTATATTGAGGTAAACCATTAACAAAGTCTGTTGAGATGTTCTCAAACATCCACTAAGGATCATATAACGGTTAGAGAAATCCACCAGGGACACGATGCTCAGTCATCACATTCTGGAAGACCGAACATCAAGACACAAACTATGAATCTACATGCTTCAGCCTAGGCCACCAAAACTGACTCCACAAATCTCAATACAGCTTTTCTATTATAGGATGCACCGGTAAAGTTGAACTAAAGAACCCTCTGAGAACCATCTCATGCATTACTAAGGGTACAAAATGACTTCCCTGATATAAGACATGGTGTTTTCATCCTCAAAATAACCATAAAGGGCCTCACCACAAAAAACGTGGTCTCTCCAGACTTATACCTCTAGATCCCCAAACTGGGACTCTTCCACCTGCTGCACCTGAGATTTCAACAACATCATCAAAAAAAGGTATCCAATGCCCCCAAATTCTCCCATATCCATATTAAATGATGAATGTTCTTCCATTAATCTTGATTAATCACAAGATTCAAAAACAAAATTACTACCTGACTTCCTACTCAATGTATCACCTACAAAATTACACATTCAAAGTGTATATGATTTTTTAACGTCCTATTCTTATAAGAACTCCATCCACCGACACTATCGCAAGTTAAATTCATTATAGTAGAAAACATACCTTAGGATCTTATAATCAGTGAAAACCACAAAACACTCTCCAATGTGTTAATGTCTCCACAAAATCAGAGAAAACACCACAACTACCAAATCAAGATTATGGTTGGCATAGATACATTTAGGGGTATGCAAATGTTGAGACCCCTAAGAGACGACCAATCTATACTTCAACAGAACACAGCCTAACCCCAGATGTGAAGCATCACAAAAAACCAAAAAAATGAACTCCCTATAATAGTAGACAAATAACTAGAGAACTTAACAAATTCTCCATCAGATACTATAAATATTAATGACACTGATCATTCCACATGAATTCCTAATACTTCTTGGTTGATTTTGTTAGAGGATACTCAACACAAGAAAATTCAACTATGAAATTCCTGTAGTATCCTACGTGAGCAAGGTCACTTCACACCTCTACCACTGTATTAGGGGATTACAAAGACACAACTCCTTCTATATTTGACAGATCCACATCAACTCCCTATTGAGACACCACATTTTCCATGAATCGAATTTCTCGATCCCAAAACTCACACTTCAATAAATTCCAAAATATTTTTTGATGATGAAGAACTCCTGAAATTGCATGTAGATGACCTACATGATCGTCCTCGAATGTGGAGTACAAAATGATGTAATTAAAGAGACCCACAACGAACAAAGACAGGAACACATTGAACCCAATATTTATCAACCCCATGAAAACAGCTAGATCATTCGTCACCCAAAATGACATGACAAAAAACTCCTAATGCCCATGACGAAAACAGAAAGAAGTGTTGAGGATATCCTCATCCTTTACACGCATCTGATGATATCATGACTGCAATTTGATCTTTTGGAACCAAATTGTACCCCTCAGTTTATAAAATAAATCCTCAATCCATGAAAGAGGATAGTGATTCATCAATACCACTTTGTTTATGTGGTGATAATTGATACACAACCAAAATCTACTATAATCCTTATTCATCAAAATACTGGTGCACCCCATGTTGACACACTAAACTGAACAAAACCTCACTATAATAGACTATCTATCTGTATATGCAGATCCCATAACTCAAAAGGGGCCATCCGTTATGAAGACATATAGGTTGTAAATGCTCCTCGTTATTTCTTGTTACCAAAATAAATCTATCATCGAGTGGGTAATGCTACAACCTCCTCTATAAAGTCATCATGCTACTATTATGAGACCCTGGGAAACCCCAACATCTGAAACTGTATTGAACGTAGCATCATCTTAGAAATTAAGGATGATTGGGATGATACATGACTATAACCCATCCGAGGGTCTCACTTGCCTACAAACAATGTTATCTCCCCATCATTATCGAAGAACACCACCTTCCTCCTATTGCAATCCACAATAGCCCACACTGATTACATCCAATCCATGCTGAGGATGAAAATGTATGGTTGTATCTATAAACATAAGAAATCTCCCCAAGATAGTTGCTACCCCAACACTAGCTCATAGTCTCTAAATACTTCAAACAAGTCTAATTGACCTTCAACAAGCATTGTTAACACTAAGGGAATAGGAAGCCTCTCTACCTCATGTCCCAATGAATGGAAAATGGAAGGTGATATGAAGGATTATGTCACACCAGAATAAACCAAAAAATACAACCAAGTAGAAAAAAATAAATGGGTACCTTGAATAACGTTTGGATCACTTGGAGATGGAAACACTAAAGCATTAAACTGACAATGGCCTCCTCCATGGCCTCTTTGACACTGATGACAACCACCACTACAGTTTTGATCTACTCTCAGATGATGGGGAACATCGTGAGGCTATCAATTTCCGACCTTATCTTTTCTCTCTGGATCCAAAGCTGGTGCAACCTACTACTACTATGACGGCTAGAACTACCTCAACAGAGGGACCCAAAACGGAACACCTTGTGCATACTCCCCTCTCTGAAATGGTGGTAAATCTCATTTTTGAGAACCTTATAATTCACATAAAAAAATAAAATTATCTCTTGGCATAGGCCTGAGATCATTCTCCCATGGAGAAATAAGATTCTATGGTCTGGGACCTACACTAGACCGAACAAAAACTCTTCTACCCTAAAAATAGAGAACCCTTGACAACATCTCTACTTAGAGAGGAATACTGATGACTCCCATATCATGAAGATTCAGTTATAGAAAACATCCTCTCAAAGACATCTACCTCTCCAGAACCTCAATAGATTTCTTCAGTATAAACAGGGTGACCTGAAACATGATCTATGTACACAGAGCCTCCTCCAAATGCCTCACCCTATCCTCATAATCTGGAAACATGTTCAATGTATATCGTAAATAGTTCCTAAAATGGATTCAAAAGTCTCACCCATTGTAGCTCCCCTATCAAAGGGTAAGATGTTCCTAAAAATTGGACTCCTTCGCTGTCAAAGAAAAAAAAATTACATTTAACCTATCTCAAAACTCTTCCTGCGAGATTTCCAAGTCCTCGTGATCCCTGGGGAACAAGAACCAACAATGCCTCACTACCACAAAAAGCATCGTCATATCCAAAGACACCTAGTGCTCCGTCCAAACATGGATCGAACTGATGGCTATCAAAACCTCTTATAACCTATCTTTCATGACTATTAGAAACGAAGACCTCTTAATTATACAAAAATTTGCGTTGAAACTCTCAGAGTGTCCTCCTCCAAGTGTCGTCATCATCAAACTCTTCCAAACTAGAATCTTCTGGTGTATCCTATTGAAATATTCTATGAGAACCTGATAAGAATGTTGACCAATATCCATATCTTCAAAATAACAAATAGTTAAAGCTCCTAAACATGTAATATGGAAGACTCAACAATAGGTAAATCATTTATTTATTTTATTCATTTAATTTATCCTATCTCATGGTCTACCCATTCAAACACATGCACAAAAAATAAAGATGCATGATCATTCCCTACGTCTCTACCTTGAAACTTGTATCACCTAATTTAGTAGACATCATAAACATAAAAGTCTGCGCATCAAATAACAAGGGTCCATATATGCCTACATCTTATCTGGTCTCTAGTGTTTACATCACTTTATAAACATAATTCACACTATTTCCCTACCAACCTAGGAAACCTAACCTATTTCTAACACCAAAATCCATCCAATCCTTCAAACAACTCATTTGATACCACTTTATCACAACCCCCTCCGCACAAGGTGTACCTATCCTGGTCCGACAATGTGATAAGGGGAATAGTGTCCTCCTGAGGTTCGCCTCCAGTAGGCCCAAGTTTTACCGGCAGCACCGAGGATATAGTAAACACACAAATTGAAGGCATTACCCTCTAAAAGAACACATGCAAAACATAGAGATAAGAAAGACACCAAAGTACTCCAAATAAGAACTCAATATAAAAGAAATACCACGTACACATATTTAATGTAAGGAAATGTTTATAAAAAATGAAATAGAAAAATGAAAGTTCCAAAAGAACGAAAAACACAACAGTAATCACGAAGCCCGAATAGATCCTGCAACCCCAATATAGTAGTAACCAGCCTAATCTCCAACCTAATTTAAGTTACCTAAAAAATAGTTTATACATATACATAGGGTGAGCATAATAGTACACATAGAAGGATCCTCCTCGAAGCCTCTTTTGAAAATGTAAAGAAATCATGAAAAAGCACGTTGAAAAACAAGTGCAACTGACTCATCACCTAAAGAGGACTAATATGTTCCCAATATCATTGTGGATAATCTCACCAAGTTTCAAATAAAAAAATAAATAATATAATAAAGAATATCCAGGGTATCCATCTACCACTTCCCTACTAGTTTTCTACTTTTCCCAAAAGTCACACATCCTAAGAATCTCTCTCTAAAAGGATTTCCCACAGACACCAATGAAAAGTTTAAAAACATGCACGTCATGTAAGAAACCAACTCTTTCCACATAACCAATGTAACTGGGTTGTTTCTGGGAGCCACCATAGATCACATAATGTGTATCATACATCAGGCATTATACCTCAATCCATTACAACCCATAAATTGAGTTAGGATCCAAAATCCATACCAACATATACACGTTACAACTATTGTAGTCCATGTGGAACTATATCCATAATATATATTTGTGAATAATCATAATCCCTTAAAGCACTCTACCCACATATATGGGGAAAATTAACCATTGTGCGTACAAGAATAAGTAACTACCATGAGAAGAGATAGGGGCCAAAGGGGGTAGTCCACCATCCATCCTCCCACCAAAATTTTGGGGAAAACAAGCCCAGGGCTAAAAAACCTCAAGGTTTCAATTAACATAACTAATGAGGTGGAGTATTGAATAATAACACAAAACGAACTGTAATATCAAATATCTCACAACCACACTATGAGAATAACCTTGTATTAGACTCAAATGCAGCTAACATCTCTCTAACTCTTGGCATCCATTACTTAGACTAGGTATCCTATAAATACAAAAACATATAAAGAGCTATATTAAATTAATTTATCCTATTTTATAATTTTCACTTTAAGTTAATTAATTATTTAAACATTAATTAACCATTATCAATTATAAATTATATTTCTTTAGAATCACACCCAATGAACACATTTTCTTTAAATTTCAACCTTAGCATTGCCTCCCGACAAGCTCCAAACCCATCTATTACCATCGTTTATTCAACCATTTATTAACAACATTTTTAATTTCCCAATAATATAGGCATTTTATAAAATCAAAAATAGGCTACCAAACATATGGGGATTAACACGGTGAGTAGATGGGATACCCATCGAGTTTTTTCCACCTATAGAAGAAGCATCGAACCATATATCCTTGAGAGTATAAACATGATAAATAATGTGGTATACCCTGTCCATATTTGCCTCTTTTTGATGTTGGGTAAGAAAGGACAGCTGCCTCAAATAGTGGGGAAAGGAAAGTAGATAAAAAAATGAGATTCAACAAGAAACCACATTCATAGTAGCAGGTAATCCCAACTTCAACCCGTTTCATCGCCTTTGGTATCCTCCCCAACACCCACCGGCATAAACTAATTCATCTAACCACTATGGGCATCAACTGCTGCAACAACCATAGGTCCTCTTTTCCCCCATATCTCACAACTTCCATCCAGGCCCGAAACAATAGGTCCTATTTAATCATTTAATTATAAATTAATTATTTTTTTATCTTCTTTAACAATTTCATCATTAGAAACATGATAACAAGAAAATCATAGATATCACACTATCTAGGAAATCAAGAGGCAAACTGTTATCATGGTGAAAAGAAACAACATGCGATCAAACCAATTCTATTAATCTGGTTCAAGAATATAAATAGGTCAATTCCATTATTATCCAAAGGGGAAAACCTGTTAACTCTATAGTTTAACATAAATGAAAAGGGAATCAATGAATCTCCTATGTTGAAAGGTTTCTGAAGTTCTTCTCTTGAGAATGGATCAAACAATCATATCATGATTTCAATCCCCGCAACAAATGTATCCACCAGAGGATACTACGGCACAACCGCTACCACAACATCCAAATGAAACTCTTTTAGAACCATGTAGATCAAATTTTGTATCATGTAAATGATAAACAAGAGAAAATGGACTGAAGAAAACAAAAGAACAGAGGTATATCTTACCTCATATTGATGAAAGATCAATGAAAGAAGTGGGGAATTGATCCAGGATGATGGAATCCCCAAAAATTAAAGAGGGAGGTGTCTGGGTCGTCTGGGGACGAGAGGGGGTGTTCTCAAGCCATAGGTTTGGAAGAAACCAAGTGTCTTAGTTCCTTTAAAACACCCAGTGGTGGGGTATTACAAGACTTGTACCTTCTCATCACATCGTGTGCCGCATCGTTGCGACTTAAATCGATAAACACTTCACCTCATCACTTTGTTTTAATTTTTTGAAACCCAAATGTTACACATTGGGTACCCCATTTTCACACCATGTATCCCCCATGTTTTTATATTCTCCTGACTGAACACCTCTTGAACTCCTCTCATCCTTCTCCAAGAACTTCAGTCTTTGAAAAAACACAAATGGTCGATCCACGTGGATCTGCGCCTTTACGGATTTCATGGTCCCATTATATCTAAGATGTTTTCAACCAGTTTTAAATCACCCTCATGAAGAATTTTTATCAAAGAAAACATATAGTTTCATTATTATTGAATTAAATGTAAACTTTTATGGTAGTTCTATGTCTGAATCCTTTAATCTTCATATAGATGAATTTAATATGATATTAGAAATAGCTTGCTTCCCTCCACTAAGGGGGAAATATTATTTGAAATAAATATATCACATTTTATATCTAAATATGTTAGTATTTAAATGAAATGGTTATTATGAACACCCAATATTGGGAATGTATGTAATGCATATTCCAATAGAAAATACCGGAAGACAGTTGGAATAAATGGTTGAAGAAACAAATATAGAGACCTAGCCTTTTCTTGCATTACTATTACATTATTTTAAAGATAAAAAACATAATAGTTTTACATATAATGAATCCAATGTTTTAGTGTCTTTGGAAATCAAGGACCATACATAAAAAATACAACATCTAGCATAATCATCTATTTAATTACTTATTCTCTAGATTCTTATTGGATCTTGACCCCTCTTTATTACATGTAGTCACCTGGGGATATACATATAAAGGGTTGAGATAAAATTATAGTAAGAAGATATATAAAAAATATAACAATGGGTTATTATAACCATACCATAGGAAAAGGATCATGAACATGAGAGGAAGCATCAATAAGAGACTTGAAATGTGGCAATGCATAAAAATAAAACATCATGGATTAGTGGTTAACTAACACACATAATTGTAAAAAAAGATAGCATCTTGTTAAAAAATCATTTCAAATTAACTCATGTTATTCATCACATTACTCAATTCATTGGAACACTATATAATTTTGGGGGCACCCATCGCATTAAAACATTCATATCGCGCTATGTAATTCTAGGTGCACCCATCACATCATAACATTTTCATTATCATTATTTCCACAAAGAACATATATCAACCATAACCATGGAGAGTAATGAGTTTAAACTCATAAGAACACATTCATAAACTTTGGGTTTCCAAAATAAAGAGGGAATAACAAACATGTTACAAGAACCATCAACCTTGAATGAGAAGTTAATGGTGTGTTCTGAAAAGATGAGTTCTTTTGGAAAACATTTTGTTTGACATAAACACCAGTGAAAATCATGTATATCAAAGAAAAGTTAATAAAATTATAAAAAAATTATTATTATTAAGTAACCTTATAAAAAAAGGAGTGAATTAAGGAGAACCCGAAGGATGAAAGTGGGGTTCGAGAATTTCTCCATACCTTGTATTCGAACGATTTCTTTTCTTTAATGTACTATATTACCACATTAGATTCATTAATTAACAATTCAAGAACCTTGTTTACATGAATATGGTTTATTATGATTTCATTAAATTATTTTATGTGCCTTTTAATGAGTTAACGAGTTTAAACACATTGTGCGGGAATGATTGTTCTTATGGGTTTCTTGAGCGGTTCACTTGAATTCATAAATTGATGTTTGGGTAGAACATGGGTAAAAATACAGACCTAATATTACATTTTATTAATGATATTACATGAGTTTAAATGATCATATAATGAATTATGTTATATACCATGTGGATGAATCATTAGATTGAAATTTAATGATGATCATTTGGGTTAATTTGCACTACCACAAAAACAATTTTTCCAGCGCTAACTTTTATCAGCGCTAACGAAAAAGGGCTGATAAAGGGGGGTGCCTTTATCAGCGCTAAAAAAAGCGCTGATAAAGGGTTGACTTCAAAAAAAATTAATTAAAAATAATATATTAATATATTAATATATAAATATAGTTATATTGATATAAATATATTATATAATTTTTTAATATATTTTAGATAAGTATAAATATACATTTACACTTAATATACTTAATATCTAAGATATTTATTTAAAATGACTTATAAAAAAATTAAAATAATATATTTTATTAAAAATTTGCTAATTATTATGGACTAATAGTCATTTAATAACAATTTGAAGACTAAAAAAATAAAAATAAAATACAAATCGATCCAAAATATGTTGAAAACGAAACTCAAACTTCAAATGGACATAACTTTTGATCTGGGTGTCCGTTTGAGGTCTAACACATATCGAATCGAAGCCTACAACGAGCTCTACGTCACCATAATTTTGATAGCTCGGTCAAGGTTTTTTTAGGCCAAAAGAGGCCCAGAAGTCCTCCAAAACTGAGTTTTTAGTCAGGGTACCCCGATTTTTTAACATTTTGTGGATTTTTATTCTCTTTTAAGGGGGTATTATTGGATTTTTTGGTGGGTACTAAATTTATTCCAAGGTATTACATTCATATTCATATTATGTCTTTGAAATTTAATTGTTTTTTATAATGCACTGCTATTTATAATCAAATATATAAAAACATATACATATTTTTAATATATTCACACCTAAAATTTTAATTATAAATATAAATAATAAAATATATTTACATATAAAATATATTAGCTTTATCTAAATAATAACTAATATCCATTTTATTTAAAATACAAATATATGAATATTTATATACCTATATATTAATCTAACTATATATATATATATATTAATGTAACTACATATATATATATATTAATATTACTCTAAGTATATATATTAATATCACTATAAATATATATATTAATATAACTACAAATATATATATTAATATAACTATATATATATTAGTATAACTATATATATATATTATATGAATAAATATAACTAAATAAATATATATATATATATATTAATGTAACTATATATATATATATTAATATAATGATAAATATATATTAATATATCTATATATATATTAATATAACTATATATATTAATATAAGTATATATACATATATATTAATATAAATATATATTACTATACGAATAAATATAACTAAATATATAAATATATATAAATAGATATATATATTAATATAACTGTATATATACATATATTAAAATAACTATATATATATTAATATAAATATATATTACCATAGGAATAAATATAACTAAATATATATATATATATATAGATATCAGGAAATGGAAAACAAATCAAAATAGAGGAGTGGTAAGGGATTAGGAGTGCAAGGGGGAGGTCTCGAGTTAAAATCCTGGTAGAGGAAGGGGCGCGCGCGCATGGGGGAATATGGGAGCAAGCGCTGATAAAGGTTGGAGGGGGTGCGTGGGGTGTTGTAGGGTGGTGTAAAAGCGCTGTAAAAGGGGGGGCTAAAGTTCTATAAATGCCCCCCGGATTGGAAGTTTTTTTTTTAATTTTTTTAATTTTTGTTTTAATTTTTTTATTTTTTTTAACTTTTATCAGTGCTGATAAAAGGGTCCTTTATCAGTGATGAAATGAAAGCACTGATAAAGGAAGCACTCATAAAGGGGTATTTTATCAGCGGCAAAACAAAGCGCTGATAAAGGACCCTTTTATCAGCGCTTTGTTTTAGCACTAATAAAAGACCCCTTTTATAAGCGCTTTTTTGAGCGCTGATATAGGGGGTCTTTATCAGCTCTTTTTGGAGTGCTGATAAAGGGAACCCCCTATCTTCGACAGCTTTAACAGTGCTTTTCTAGCGCTATTAAAGGCCATTTTTAGCACAGATAAAAGGCATATTTTTAGTAGTGTTGGGCAGTTTTTCGAACACAACAATTTTGTTTTGTTCAATAATTTAGTAATATGTACATAAGTTATTTCCCGAACATTAAATATGACATAATACGTAATAAATATTCTTTTTCAACCATAATTTTTTTTAATGGTTATATTTGAAGGTAGAAATGGAAGAAGAAAATATTTCGTTCTTGAAGGTGATAAATTAACACCTCACAAACTAGGTTATCTTTTATAAAATAAAATGAGGAGGATAAGGGGGTTGGATGATATAATATCTCATTAGTATCATAAAATTACATTATATTTATAATACTATAGTTACCATACCACGTGGATTAATATAGGTGGGAGAGATATTATGAAAAGAATATTAAATTGAAAGGATTTTAAAGGAAAAAGGGAGAGAGATGAATTGCCTCTTGAATCCTCTTCTTGAGATCTACATTAAGGAAGTTAGGCATGGATTTTGATTAGACGAGAAGATGTTTGAAAAGGGAGAGGGGATAGTGAAGATTATTGGGTAGAGTTTATACATGGCTTGAAGCTTTAGAGGTGTGTGGAAATGAGGGTGTAAAGGGTGGTATTTATACTGGAGGGGAGAGGGGATTTCTCAATATAAAATTCATTAATTTATTATTTCCCCAAAAGATAGTGAATAGAGAGTCTTCCATGAAGAATAGTTGTAATTTTATCATGTGAACTATAATCAATTGAGATTACATAATCAAAATATCACTAATGACTCTATAATTAGCTTATTTTTCTTAATTTGTAAATCATGGTATTTCACTATTCATCAGAAATTCATGTATTTGAGAAAAATCCCAAAACTTCACCCCAAACATTTTTTGATGTGTTGAATCCAAGAATAAATTCCATTTTTCAAAAATAATTTTTTAAATATTATTATTTTAATATTTAATTAAAATCATAATTTATTATCAAGAACTAGTTTTAAAACATTCATTTACTTTTTCTAAACTATAGGTATATGATACTTTCGACTTGAATATTATTTGTATATTACCATAGGTAAGGATACTATTCATTAGGTTATATCAATATTCATAAGGGTATGTTATTATTCATAAGGGTAGGTTACTATTCACCAAAAATTATGTTTTTCTTATTGGACTCCAAATAACATACTGATTGCAACGATGTATACCAGATTTTTAAATTTCCAAACACAGAAGTGAAATACTTATGTTTAAAGGTCACATAGAACTTAGTAGTTTATTATGTTGTGTTTTCATATGATTTTATGTCACATTTATAAGATGGGAATTTCCATTGAAAAACATTGGGCCGTTGCATTCTTACCCCTTATGATATTTAACCCTTGAAATTATACTTTACACAAACCGGTGAGGGTACTTCTCGTTCATCTCCCCTTCCGGTTCCCAAGTAGCTTCTTTAAATTTATGGTTCCTCCAAAACAAATTGACATGGTGTGTTGTCTTTTTGCATAAAACCATCTCTCTTCGGTCCATAATCTCTAATGGATGATCCTCATATGAGAGATCATCTTCCTTCTATACCACCCCTAAGTTCTATACTTGTGTGGGATCAGGTATGTACTTCTTCAGGAGTGATACGTGAAACACATCATGAACATGAGCCATATTCGGTGGAAGTTAAAGCCGATAGTCCATGGCTCCTATGCAGTCAAGGATCTCAAAGGAGCCAATTTACCTTGGTCTTAGCATCCCTTTCATTCCAAACCACATGACTCTCTTCCGTAGTGATATTCGATGGAAGACATTATATCCAACGTCGAACACCAAGTACCTATGACGCTTGTTAGCATAGCTCTTTTGTTGAATTTGAGAAGCTTTGATGTGTTTTTGGATGAATTGAACCTTCTCTTCCTTCTCTAACACACAATCAGGTCCAAGTAGCTTTCTTTATCTAACTTTATCCCAGTAGGATGAAGTTCTACATAGCATTCCATACAATGATTCTTATGGAGCCATATGAATACTCGAGTGGAAGCTATTTTTGTATGAGAACTAAACCAATAAGTGATGTAGATCACACCCACCTTTAAATTGTAGAGATCAGGAAATTAACATTTCTTCAAGCATCTGAATAGTCCTTTTATATTGGCCATCAGTTTGGGGGTGATAGGTCGTGTTTTAATTCAATTAATTACTTAAAGCATGTTAATGGATCTTTTATAATTAAGATTTGATCCTTGGATCATGGTCAGAGAAAATCGAGAGTGAAAAACCATGTAGTCTCACCACTTCATTAAAATATATCCTTACAAGTTGTTCAAGAAAGAGATCATCCTGAATAGAGAAAAAATGTTCATTCTTGGTGAGTCTGTCAAACACAACCCATATCATATTATTTCCCTTCGACGTATTCAGGAGACCCAAGATAATACCCATAGTGAAATTCACCCATTTACAAATGGGTATAGGCAATGGCTGCATCATCCCTTTGATGTTTTCTCGCTTTGATTTGACTTTATGACATAGAAAGCACTTGGAGATATATTTAGTGATCTCTCATATCATGTTATACCACCAGAAGTGTTCTTGAAGATCACAGTACATCTTGGTAATCCCAGGATAGATAGAGAATGTTGAGCTACGTGCTTTGTCAATAGCTCATTATTTATCCCAGGTGATGAAGGCACACAAATCCATGTTCCAAACCAAATCACACCTTCACTATCAATATGGAACTCCGGTAGCTTCCCTTACATTACTGCATTCACCATCTTTTGTATCTCCGCATCATCCCTTTGTGCTTCCTTAGTCTTCTCTTGTATGGATGGTTGCACAATCATTTAGGAATGGTAGGATGTATCACATGCCATTATGATTTATAAATCCATTATTTTCATATCCAAGAATATATGGTATTTTTCAATCCATTACAAGGATAAAGTAGCAAGATCTTTTCTACATAGAGAATCAACTATCTTGTTCGACATTCCAGGATGATAGTTAATAGAGAAAGCATAATCTTTGATTGGTTCCAACCATCTCCTTTGACGCATGTTGAGCTCCTTTTATGTGAATATATACTTCATGCTATTTTCGTCGGTGCATATGTCACACTTCTCACCATAAAGGTAGTTTCATCATATTTTCAAGGCATAAATCATAGCTACCAGCTCTTGTTCATGGATCATGTAGTTCTGCTCATGGATCCTCAACTGTCGTGAGGTGCGGGCTATCACATTACCATTTTTCATATGTACGAAACACAATAAATTCTTTAAAGTATCACTTTATATCAAAAACCATACTCCATCTTTTAGTAGTGTGAGTACAGGTTCAGTGATCAGCCTTTTATTTAGATCCTTGAAGCTTCCCTCACATTCTTCTATCCACACATACTTTACCCCAGTACTTGTTAAAATAGTTAGTGGGAATGAAAATTGTGAAAATTATCTCACAAAACATCAGTAGTAACCAAGTAATCTATGAAAAATATGGATTTATATGACACTAGAGGGATTGGTCCATTCCTCAATTGCCTTTGGTTTTTAATGGTCCATAGAAATTCCCTCACATGTGATCACATGTCCCAAGAATGTGACATGATTCATCCAAAATTCACACTTGCTCAATATGGCATACAACATATCCTTTCTCAATGTCTACAACAAAAGTCATAGATGTTATTCATGTTCCTCCTTTCTCATGGAGTATATTATAATACCATAAATGAACTCTACCACAAATTTTTCAAGGTAATTTCTAAAGTCTCTATTCATCATATCGATGAATATTGCAGTGGAATTAGTAAGTCCGAAGGGAATCACTAGAAACTCATAATTCCCTTACCTTTTATGGATGAAATTCTTTTAAATATATTCCTTCTACATCTTTAACTGATGATATACAAAATGAATATCCACATTTGAGAAGTGTTGAGCTCATCTTAACTAATCGAACAAGTATTCAATCCTTGGAAGAGGATACTTTTTCTTTTTGGTGATCTTGTTGTCTTATCAATAATCGATACAGAACCACATTGTTTCACCCTTCTTCTTCACAAAGAGAACTATCACACCCCAAGGTGATGCACCATGGAATATGAACCCTTTGTCCAAATGATCTTGAATCTGCTTCTTTAACTCTTCTAGTTCGATTGGAGCCATCCAATAGGGTATCTTTGAGATAGGAGTTACTATGGGTATGAATTATATTGAGAACTCTACCTAATGAAATGGGGGATGTCTGGGTAACACTTCCGTAAATACATCACCAAATTCCCTCAAGAAGGTAATTTCCCCAAGGTTGTCACTTTCCTTTTACCCAACCATTTGGGAGAGGTATGCTTCTTCATAGTAAATCAACACCAACAAAGATGAAGGGTTTTTCAAAATAGATTCATTACCTTTGTTGAATTTGTAGTGGATCATGGAATGGTTTGGAATATGAAATAATATTTCTTTTTTCGGACAGTTGATACGTGCTATATATAATGAGAGTCAATCCTTTCCCATTATAGTGTCGAATTTCACTACGGGAAGTATTAAAAGATTCATTAGAAGAATCTTCCCACATACACCAATAGGATAACAGTCAAAAACTTGGGGTGAAATGATTGCACCAATTCGTTTTTTATAGATATCACTACATCAAGGTTTCGGGGCTTCGATTATGTAGTTCTCAAAAACATGCAAGATATATAAAAATGTGTAGAACTAGAATCAAATAATTATTTATCTATTCTTGAGTGAATACGAACTGTACCTTGTATGACATCATTATCTTTCTCCACTTCCAAAGTAGTGAGGCATAAGCCTTCCCTTGTTCCATTGTCTTTGGTGGCTGCTGAAACTGATTACCCTCTAGAACTCGAGGTTTAGTGCTCTGGCTTTCATAGTTCCCTAGCTCCCTACAGTTGTATCATTGAACCATGGGTGGTTATCTCCATTCATACACTTAATAATCCCTGATTTTCATGTCTTTTCAACACTCTTGATCATGGTGTCCTTCATTCCCACACTTGAATCACTTCCCCATCCATTTGAGGAAGTTCCCATGGTGAAAATTCCCGTATTTTGGGCATGTGGGTTGTTATGTTTTCTTCCCACTATTTTCATTATATCAAGTGGATTAACACTCCATCTTTCGTTTCTTATCACCATAACCGTTGGAACATTATCCAAACTCCATCTCCACTTTGATAGCACACTGAAAAACATCTTCACAACTCCCAAAGTATCTATTTTCAAGATCCTTTCAAAGGTGTGGTTTTAATCCACTAAAGAATCTATTGATTTTTCTATCATAGCTTGTGACTTATTCTCATTATTTTTTTATTGAGGTATATGAATTCTCTCTCCATATTCATGCGAAGTGTTCTTGGGAAATAGTTGTTAAGATACATTATCTTAATGTCTTCCCATTTTATATCTTCAATTTCCCCCCTTGGCTTGGTGTTCTTAATAAAATCCCATCATTGATTGGCCTCTCTGTCTAGATGATAAAAAGCTAGAGTCAACTTCTCTATCTTAGAACAATGGAGAATAGAAAATATCTTCTCCATAAAGTTGACCCACTATTATGAAACTATTAGATCAGAAGATCCACTAATCGTCGGTGATCATTTCCTCATAAAACATTCGATAGCTGGTTACTCCTTCTTTGGAGAAGGAGGAAGTTATCCATTATAATGGTTATTGTTCATAACCTGAGAATGTTGGGTAAGCATCTCCATGATTTTTTAACTCCACCTCCAAAATCATTGGGGATGTCGTTCGAGAAATCATTTCATAGGCTCTCTCAGCAGTTGTTGGCCTAGTTTCTCCTGATTCCCACCTTTTTCTAATATAGAAGAGTTTAGAACAAAACATAAGTCAAAAAGTCATGAATAAGTTATTAATTTGAATAATTTATACTAAAATAACAACATATGGGATCCCTATGTAAATCTTCTTGTATTCATATTTGTACTTATTCTCATAGTAGAGGTTTTCTTTGGGGTTCACTAATACTATTCCCAAATTAACTAAACCTTATCTCTGATACCAACTATAAAGACCCCACATTTTCTTATATTACTATTAAATAATTTTAAAGATAAAAAACATAATATTTTTATATATAGATGATGCAATGGTCTAGTGTCTTGGGTAAACTAGGACTATACATAACAATTACAACATCAAGAATAAACATCTATTTAATTCCTTCTTCGCTAGCTTCTTATTGGAACTTGACCCCACCTTAGTACATGTAGTCACCTGAGGATATACATAAAAAGGGGTGAGCTAAATGCCCAGCAAGGGGACATTTAAGAACTATATAATAATGGGTGATCATAACCATAACATAAGCAGTGTATCATGAATAAGAGAGGAAGCATTAATTAGAGACTTGAAATGTGGCAATGCAAAAAATGAAACATCATGTATTAGTGGTTAACTACCACACAAACATGTGGAGAAATATAGAATCATTTTCACACATAAAATCACATTAACTCCTAATATTAATCACGTTAACCAATGCATTGGAGGGTTGTATAATTCTGGGCGCACCCATCACATTCAAACATATATATTGTGGTATATAATTTCGTGAGCACCTGTCACATCATAAAATTTTCATTATCATGATTACCATATATAACATATATAAATAATAATTATGTAAAGTAAAGTGTTTTAACTCATAAATACACATTCATAAACTTTGGGTTTCTAAAAGAATGAGGGAGTAACATACATGTTACAAGAACTGCCAACCATGAATGAAAAATAAAAGGTGTGTTCTTAAAAGAAGTGTTCTTTTGGAAAACATTTTTTTTGACATAAAAACCAGTTAAAATCATGAATATACCATAAAAGAAAATACAATGATGAAAAAAATGATTTTTAAGAAGTAACCATATCAAAAAATGAGTGAAACGGGATAACCTGAAGGGTGAAAGTTGGGTTCAAGAATTTTTCCTTACCTTGAATCTGAACTCTTTATTTGATTTAATATCATGTATACCACATTAGATTCATTAATTAAGAACTAAATAACCTTTTTTACGTGAATATGGTTAATTAATGTTTCATTAAGTTATTTTATGTGCCTTTTGATGAGTTATATAGTTTAAATACAATGCTCAAGAATGTTATTTTTATTGTTTTTCTTGAGCGGTTCACTTGTATTCATAAATTGATGTTCGTGTAGAACATGGGTGACCATAAAAAACTGATATTACATGTTATTAATAATATAATAGAATACTAAATTATCTTATAATTAATTATGTTATATACCATGTGGATGAATCATTATATAGGATTTTAATGTTGATCATTTGGGTTAATTTGGGCGGTTTTTCGAACACAATGATCTTGTTTTGTTTAATAATTTAGTAAATTGTAGATAAAGATGTTCTAGAACCTTAAATAGGACATAATAAATATATAATATTCTGGTTCAACCATAAAAATTATTTCATGACCAGATCTGAAGGTAGAAATTCGAGAAGAAAACATGTCATTCTTGAAGGTGATAAATTAGCACCTCATGAACAACGTTCTCTTTTATAAAATTAAAAGAAGATGAGAATGGGGTTAGAAGATATAATATCCCATTAGTATCATAAAATTACACTATATGTATAATACCAGAGTTATCATACCATGTGTATGATTATAGGGGAGAGATTAATAAATGATCTTGAAATTGAAAGGAATTTAATGGGAAAAGGGAGAGAGAGGAATTACCTCTAGAATCCTTCTCTTGAGGTCCTCCTTAAGCAAGCTAGAATCGGTCCTTTGATGAGTCGATAAGCTATTAGTCGTGGATAAAGCGATATGGAAGATTCTTGGGAAGAGTTTAGACAAGGCTTGGAGCTTGAGAGGTGTCTTGAAATGGGGGTGTGAAGGGTGGTATTTATAGTGGAGGGAAGAGTGGATTTCTCAATATAAAATTCATTAATTTATAATTTCCACCTAAGATAAGGAATAGTGAGTCTTTGATGACCATGAATAGTAATTTTATCATGTGAAACCAAACAAATTGGACTTACATCAGCATAAAATCATGCATGAGTCTATAATTAGCTTGTTTAGCTTATTTTGTAAATTATAGTATTTCATTATTCATCGAAAATTCATGTATTTGAGAAAAATACCAAAAATTAAACCCAACCATTTTTTGAAACGTAGAATACAAAAAATAAGTCTCTTTTTTCATTCATAAATTTCTAAATATTATTATTTTAATATTTAATTAAAATCATAATTTATTATCTAAAATCTGTTTTAAAACATTCATTTACTTTTTTGAAAATATAGGTATATCATACTTTAAACTTAAATATTTTTGATATATTGTCATAGGTATGGTTACTATACATTAGGGTATATCACTATTAATAAAGTTATATGACTATTTATAAGGGTATGTTACTATTCACCCAAAATTATGTTTTTCTTATTGGATTCCAAATAACTTACTGATTGCAACCATGCTTGCCAAATTTTCGAAATTCCAAACACAAAAGTGACAAACATATGTTTGAAGGTAACTTAGAAACTTATTAGTTCATTATGATGTCTTTTAATTTAATTTTATGACTCATTTATAATAAGGTAACATCCATTTAAAAACGTTGGGTCGTTACAATAAAAACTCAAATTTTATGGATATGAATATTCTGAGGGAAATGTTATGTTACCTTATACATTATGGTTGATTATTTTTCAATAATTATATCTTTGGTCATATATATCATATATATTCCATTTTAACATTAATTACTTGGAGATGAATAAAATTAATATGATTTAATTTATTTTATGGGGGTGGTAGATTGTCACTCCCTGAGATTTTGAAATATATTTTTATCTCTTTGTTAATATAATGTTTTATTCTTTGCTTCAATTGAAAAAGTGAATTAAAATTATATGTGAAACATTAGATTAAGATTATTAATATAATACAATAAAAATAAAACACCAGTAAATAATAATATTTTAACTATCTAGAATTTCCTAAAAATAGGTTTACCAACACTAAATGCTTTAAAATGGAATATTCCTATAATTTTTAATTCATATATTTAATATTAATTTATTACCTATTTACTCATATTGTATATTTTTAGTCACTTCAAATGAATATTATATTTTATTTCATCATATCAAAAATTGGTTAATATGAGTTGTTAATATTTTTCAAAAAAAATTTATTTTTATGTGAATATTAAAACAACAATGGTTTTCAAAATACAATCCTTTTTTTGACATAATTATGAGAAAAGAATAAAACAAAAGTGGTAAAATAATATTTGTATAATAATATATATTTTTATGAAAATTAAATTATTTAAAAAAAATTTGTTATATTTATGAAACCATGTTCATTGTTTTGTAATATTATATAATAAATTATACTAAAAAATATTTTATTCATTTATTTAAAAAATTAGTTTTCATCACATATAGATATTTATTCTAAAAAAATTAATACAATATTTAAAATAAAAAATTTATTTTTTTAATAATTTCAATTCTTATTTGGAATACTATTATTATTACTATGATTAATGTTAATAACCAGGATAATTGGAAAATGGTTTTTTCATTGAACTATTTATTAAAGATCTATAATTATTAACCAATAAATTAATTGAAATAATTTTTATTATAATATATTTATTATTTCTCCAGTCATATAAAATTAATAATTACTATTTGAATTGGTAATTATTGTTTTATAAGATTATGAAAAATTAATGATGAAAATAACATTTTACTATAAAATACTTTTCTATATATTTAATGATTTATTTTAATATTAATTATAAATTATTAAAAAAATATAATAATCTTATGTGGATATGATATTATGGTTTAGAAATCCAAAATCTAGCAGAAGGGGTAATCATAAGAATTTATTAAAACATAAATTACTCTATTAAAAACTAGTTTCCATAGAAAAATTCAAGATGGTAATGTGAGATAATTTAATGGTAAATTACTCCAAGGTTTTATAAAACTATAATAAGTCATTGTAGAGAAATTATAGAACTTAAATCACCTTAAACATAATTATTTAGATCTTTTGGATCCATTTTTCTTTGAATAGTTTGATTCGATTAGTGAAATATAATAGGTAATTACAAAATTTTGTTCCTCTTCTATTATAATGGTGATCATTTTTACAAAAACATGATACACTTATTAATTTAAATATATTCATCAAAATATTAAAATTTTATCCTCAATGAATAAATTCCAATTTTTATAAACCTATTTTAATAACTATATTTCCAATGATTCTAATTTCCAAAGATATTTCGAAGATATATCTTATGTTCTCTATGAGAATAATTATTATTGTTTAATCTTTTGTTCCTATTCATTATCTTAAAAAAATTAATCCAAATTAGAAAAAATAAATGAATAATATTAAAATAATAATTTTTTGTTATGTTAATTGAAATTGTTATAGTGTATACAATTTTTACACTAAGAAAAACCAAACAACATCGATCGTGTGCTTGTGTGGACTACAACATCTACAAAGCAATGTTGTTTTAATATCAATTCCACTCAAGGAAGGTAACAAGGATGGATTTCATGAATTAATATATTTCAAATTTCGAAATTAATATAATGAAATCATAATTTATCATAACCCTTCATTCCATCCTATTAGCTAAGAAACCGAAATGTTTTTAGTGCGTACATGCGTACTACCACATTTAAAAATGATAAATATCATTTTTCATAACCACCCCTGATAGATGGTTATAATAATGATTTTAATTAATATATATGATATTTATAATATTTTAAGATTATTATAATGTTATATTACCATTATAAAAAAATTATCCCATACCCAAATGACTATTATAAATGGTTATTATTGGGGTCTATTTTACCACATTTTTTACTGATGGTATACTGTTTATATCATGAATAATTATATAATATTATACAATGAAAAACATATCCATGTATATCATTCAGATTTTTTATTGTTTATAAAATAAATATGTTTGCGACAATAATAAATGAATAAAAGTTATCTTTTCATAATTAATAATAGCATTTCATTCCTTTATAATTAAAATTATAAAATAGTACATTTTTTCATAATGTAATAATTAATTATTTAATATTTTACAATTATTATGTAACTGTTTAATTGATATTTCATATATTTATTAGTATATAACCTTTCATTTGATAAACTCACTACAAAAAGTTTTTCAGGATTTCTATTTTAACAAAATGTACTATTATCATTCAAAAAATGAAAATTAGATCTCATGTATTATCAAAAAATAATGATTGTTTTATATTTTTTAATTTTAGAATGATAAAAGTTCTTCCAATAAATAATATTGTTTTATCAAAAATTAAATTTCCAAGATATAAATAATTGGATTAACACTATGTGGATTAACAATACATATAGTAATGTTATATAATGAACAACATAACAATAATTATATTATCATTAAAAGATTTTTTATACATTTAATCATATATAATATCATATAAATAATAAAATAAATAGTTATTTCTTGGGGATTGTTTGATATGGATATCTTGGGGAATAAAATTAAAATAAATGAATAATGTATTGGGTATTCACAATGAAAAACTAACTAAATAATTATTTTCATTAAATGTTAATGATGAAAAATATTGATGAACAAAACTAATGAATAATCATCTTATAGGGGTTTAATTTCCACTACATTATAGATAAATTTTTTTATTAATAAAAATTAATGTTTTCCATAGAATCAAATTATTAAAAAGATATGATGATATGTTAGATTATATGAATTATTATAATGTTTTATTTTAGAATAGTATTTTCATTAGTTAAAAAAGTCATTGAATGGTAATAATAATACCTATACATATGAAACTATCTCCTTAGTTTTTATAGATCTTTTAAATATTGATAAATAAATGGAATAAGAGTTTCATCAATATGTCTATAATTCAGAAATTTTTAATATGAAAATTATATATTTTCAAAAAAATAATTATTAGAATATATAATATAAATTAATTTTTTAGAAATGAATTATTGAAAAAAATATTGCAGATTTGTAAAAATATATATTTCAAGTCACTAAACAAAATTAATTTTATAAAAATATCATTAAAATAAATTTTATGGAATATAAATAAATGATAAAATTATATATAATAAAACTAGTTAACATCATATAATTTTTTTTAAAATAAATTTCAATAATTGAAAAATGGAGAACATATATATGAAAAATAAAATTCTGTTTAATGGAGAGATAAAATTAATAATTCTCCTTGAAAAAATTAAAATGGGTATTGATGTAATAAAAATTGTGGATATGAAATTGATTTTACTAACCCAAAATTATAAATAAGGAAATTTTAGGTAAATGTAAATGAATGTGATTACAAAAATTTAATAGGAAGTGTGAAAATAACAAATCCGAATTATAACGAGACATTAAAAAAGAACCAATGATGAACCCCATAATTTAAGATCAATTAAACAATTATTATTATGAAAAAATTTAAATACCAAAAATTGTAGCTAAAATAAAAAATATATATTACCATTTGTAAAAACATGAAAAATAAAGGAATAGTGGAAATTGAGACTAAATTTAAACTCAAAAGATAAAATAAAACTAGAAGAACCACTTTTCTTTATAGAAAAGTAGGTTACATGTTCTTGAAATCATCTCTAATGATCAGAGACATATTTATCATTAATTTTATATACAAATTAGTATTCATATAAAATAGTATTAACCATTTATATATATTTATTTTTTATTTTTAGAAAAAAAAATTTGTATATTAATCATCAAATTTTAGTCATTAGAAGTATTTCATACTGATTTTGATATCATAACCATTATTCAGTGTTCCTGATTTAATCATATAAAAAATATTAAAATAAACTAATTTATGATTTTTAATTTAATTATAATCCTCCATATTCAATCAACTGAAAACATGGCTGTTGTTAACCAATAAAAAATCAATAATTTTCTTATTTCATTAATTTTACAAATCATGATGAGTTTTCTAACAAATAAGAATTATTCATGAATTTAAAATAACAAATAAAAAAATTTATTGAAATAAATATTCAGTATTCATGTTTATCTAGAAATATTTATAAAATAATAATAATAATATATTCATAGATTATATAAGTGATTGAATAAACCCATACATGGATGCATTGTGATGAAAGAATACATATAATAACATTGATATATAATTATTATGACCATATTAGATATCAATAGTTATATTAATTTTTTTAAAAAAATTTAATGAACCTTTTGAATTGTAAGATGAAAGAATTTAAAAAATATAGCAAATAACTAAGGCTTTAACTACATTGAAGACATTGATTTATCACTTTGAGACCATCAACGTTTTAATATTAATGGGACCACAACATTTGATCAAGGGATCCATAAGAGGTGGATTATTTTTTAGAATATAATATAGTTGCAGTAATGGTAGAAAAATATATAGATTATAACTATTGGATTGATGTCACTTTTCTAGATGAAAATGATGTACATTTCTTTTATGACATGAGTTAGTTAATGGGTGAATTTAAAATTAAATTTATCTTAGTCATGTAATTTCTTTCAGGAGAAAGAATATATATTTTAGATGAAAAAATGACTTCTACAAAAAAAATTATTATCAATAATTTAAAACTACATATTTTAAATTTATGTCATGAAATGTATATAATGTGTTATCGTGTTTTACATCATTCATCGATTTACTATAATAGTTATTTTTAACTAATAATACTATATATGACATGTTACCAATTTTTTACATCCAACTAAAAACATTGAGTTTACTTAATCAAATTCAAAATCAAAATATGATAAATATAATTCAAATATATACGAAAATAATACATAAAAATTATTTAAAATAAATTATCTCTTTTTCAATAAATGATTATATTTCCACTCATTATCATTAATTAATTTATTCAATTTTTATTATCTATTTATTTTTATATATCATATATATTGTTTATAATATATCAGTGTCTTTGATAATATAATTAAATTATATACAAAAAAACATTAACATACTCATATATTATATGTATATTATGTGATAATATATGTCCAATGATCTTATAACAATTACATTATCAATTTCCATTCCTATAAATAACATTATATACATCTCTAGAAATAAGTTACATTATCTCTTTATTTGTTAATCAATGTCACTATAATATTTCAATTTCTATTATATTAATTATAATTTGGGATATAATTCTCATTGGATATCACCATATTGGATATTTTAATCAAATATTTTTTTATCAATGTTATTATTTTTATAATTATGTTAGATATTTTTTATCTAATGTATTAATAATTAGATCATTTTATGTATTAATTTTTTACCTCAATAAAATAAATCAATTTTCACTTTAATTGTGTTATGTATATGAATATATAATATTGAATATATAATGAAATTTATTTTATTGATTAAATATATGTAGAAAAAATAAAAGGGGTTTTAGTTATGACCACTATGATTTTTGAAACATTATTGTAGTAAGACTGAGACATTTTATTGCTATACCTAATTAATTTTAATATAATTTGATCATCTTATTATTGAATTTAATCTATTTTATACATCAATATTAGTTAAAATTTTATATCATAATGAATAATATATGAATTTCTATATAAGACTAACATTTCCATGTCTCACAAAAGTTTACCCCATCATTGGGAAATGAAGTTTCGGACAATAACTGTTTTATGGAGATATTTTCTGGTCTTGTTTGACATAATTTTTTTTAATTATAGTACAAAACAAATTCAATAATCATTAAACAATATACATAATTATGTGTTTTTAAAATTTACAAAAAATAAATATATTAAATACAATATTTTATTATAAATATGGACATTTATTCTTCTAATGTTGTTATGGTAGATTAATATTTTTTATCTAATGAACTCCTACCTCAAAACATATCGACAAATATCTTAACACATATAAAAAATTACATATGATTACCTAAAATATCTATTCCCCACTATAACCACTATCAAAACATAATCAAGAAATAGATTTTCTCGTCATTAAGATATCAAAATTTAACACTATCAACCATATCCTAACCCACTATTTATGTTTTAATACCCCGACCCAAGAAGCCTGGAGCGAGTGCATTATTTTGTTACATTATCATGATGAAAAGGAATAAAATATCAATGGACTTATCTATTTAGAAGTCTTGCAAAGCCAAATTACATACACAATACCCAAAATGCATTCGGAAATTGGAAATACAATCATGGTACATAATAATAAATAAATAAATAGCATTATTGAAAGCTTATTCAAAAGACTCTTCTTTATAACATTGAGAAAAGAAACATAATAAGGGTGAGAAAAAATGACCAGTAAGAGAATATAAAGATGATTTAATATTAAATAAATGTTAATAAATCAACAGGGAATTGTAAATAAATGATAACACATTCCATTAAAATAACTGGAAATGTAAATATTGATATGGAATGGTATAAAACTGAAAACACATGACACCTAATCGATGAACTAAAAATGAAATGAATCAATATATAAATCGACATAAAATATAATGGAGGAATAATAACCAATGATAAATTATGTATATTCTTAATGATTTTATGTCATTTTTCACAGGTACATGAAACCATTACTGTCAGTACCTTTCACAAGACAATTTAGAATATCATGTAAAAAACCATCTAATTTGGCCAACTATTTCGTTTCATGAGACTGCTGAAGCATCGATGTGTTATCTATAATCGTACCCCATGTCGTACCTATCTAAATAATTCCCCATATCTAATAATGTATTTAATCAATAAACAATATACCTAATCAAATATTCACATTGGATAAATGATTCAAATTTATCAATAATTCCCCAGTAAATCAAATAACTTCCAATGTGAACATCGCACGTAAAAATTGTATAAAATTTTTGGAATAAAAATATCCATCACCCAATATTGTGTATATTAAAATAATGTTATTATTTCATGAAAAAATATAACAATCAAAATAATGTTATATTACAAATTTGATCATTATACAAATTACTGGGGAAAATAATCTTTAAACATTCCAATGTATCCTATACCAATTTGAAATAGATAAATAATAATATCCATGATGTAATAACATTAAATTAAACAAATAATATCATGAAAATAAATTAATCTAGGATATAACATTAAAAAGGGTAGTATATACACCATATAAAAGTGAAGTGGTTTCTAACAACATATAAGACTCAATGGAATGTAAATTGTGTTGAAATCCCTTACCATAACCTTCCTTTTGTTATGTAGTATTTATCCTCCTATATAGTAGTTTAAAATATGTTAAAATATTCTTACAGAACAATAATCATTATTTTAATATCATATGTCATCCTTAGATAATATCAAATTTCCGGTTTATTAACAATCATTCATTATTTTCACTATTTCAGGTGTTAATTGCCCAGTTTCCTCAAGTATGTTTTGACATGTTATTTCTTGTTCCCATCACATAGATCAAGATATAGTCACATAAAATTTTATAAAAATTATTTAATTATCATATATATTCAGTAAATATTTATTTATAATTGTCTATAAAATTTTGGGATAAGAAATTAAGTGCAATGTTCATCGAGATATTTGTCTATGCATATGAATTAATGCTACATTCATTTTATTTATGTATTAAAAAGAGTGAAACGTAAAAGATAATTATGTATATTATAATTAAAATATCATATCAATGTCATATATGTAACATATGTTTATTAAATCTTCCCCGTATATATTTCATGTATACTGTGAATGAGTCACATCTCTTTGGGGAGGTGGTAGTCCATGCTACCACAAACGATGTTATCATATTTACACAAAATGGAACGTATAACAGTATGTGTTATAAAATAAATAAATAATCATAAAGGCATTAAAAATATCATATTAGTCATATATAAACATTTCTTTCATCATAATGTCCACCATGGTAGTCTATAATTGGAAAATGAAGTATCTTCATTTTGTGAGGTGGTAGTTCACAATAAATTTAAATAGTATGTCCGTTACATAGTGGATGGAAGTGTGTGTATGTGTAGGTTGAATACATAGAATAAAAAAATAAGTGTTAGAAATAATAAAATGGATGTAAATAGACCGTATATCCTATGAATTAGTATACTCAGTATAATTGATTTAACAAAGCCATAATTAAATAATTACATCATTAATGTATCAAAACATTCTTAAATAATTGTAGAAAACTTTTTTCCATAGATGAACATAATTATAAAAATTAATTGTGTTAATATATATTTTGGTTTCAATAAGAAATTCCATGTTAAAAATTAAACGTGAATCATACTTATTGAATGAGAAACACAAAATAAGTATAATAATTGGAATTTAAATGAAATTAAAAGTCATGATGATTTTTTGAATAATGTGGCCTCTTTTTATTTTGTCACTAATAGGTAATAATGGAATAGAATTGAAACAAAAGTATATATGATATATATTTATTATTAATGGACTACGGTATTTTAAATATTAATAATTATCTTGAATCAACTACTATTTTTTACATACTATAATTATATAATGTTTGGCATTTGGGAATGATGTATATTTTTTCCCATCTTCATGGGGTTCCCATTGAGTACCCAGATAGGTTTAAAAAAAAAGGAATACATAATAATATTATTCCATGAAATTGATTTTATATAAAGGGCGGGATTATAAATAAATATTTTTTTTGGATATAACAATTTGTATGTATGTTCCCCATCTGTGACATGATAATTAATAAATAAGAATGTTTAATTTAATATTATATTATCAATATATAAAGGGTATAATATTAATTTAGAATCCCACCATAATGAATTTTTCCTCAATCATTATTCATAATTCATGGAAATTATTCTAAAGGTGAACTTGTTACTATTACAACATTAAATATATCTCATATATATTTTTATTTTATAAAATAATGATGAATGTAATAAAATAATATTCTCCCTATTTTATATAAATATTTATATAGTTTTTCTTCTTATTTTTAGATCAATTAACGTCATAATTATAATTAATCTACATAATAATTGTAAAAATGGATTTTAGTATCATTCAATTATTTTTTAAACCAAAATTATTTCATAAAATATTTATATTAAAAAATAAAAAAATATTAAAAAATATTATCTACAAATTTCAAAAATATCAAATGTTTGAAGATAAAATTTAGTAAAACATAAAAAAAATAAAAAAAACATTCAAAATTTAATGTTCAATTAAAATTAAAATGTAATTAAAAATATATAATATTTTTTTCAAAATTTACTGAGATTTAATTATACTTGTTATTAACTTTTTTAAATTATCATTATTTTCAAAAATATAAAATGACTTACAAAAAATTGAAAATTTTTACCCATGGTTCAATATAACATATTCTGAGTAAAGTGACACACATAATGCTCTACTCTAAGACTAGTCAAAATTACTATTTTATATCTGGTTGCAAAAAAAATCCATAATAAACTCAAAAACATAGTAATGTCATAAATAAAATTATTTACCTCTACAATCCACCATCATTGACACTTTTAGTCCCAAAAATCATAAAAATACAATTTAAAATGAATAATTGGGTATAATATCTTGAAAAATTCTCATTATATTAAGATTTTTCA
The DNA here is from genome assembly GCA_963277665.1 of Viscum album. Lineage (NCBI taxonomy): Eukaryota > Viridiplantae > Streptophyta > Magnoliopsida > Santalales > Viscaceae > Viscum > Viscum album. The sequence goes on along the minus strand of OY728135.1, from coordinate 596,878,226 downwards.
ATAAAAAATAATTTTAATGAAACATAAATTCCATATTTCCAGATATGAAACCTTAATTTTAGATTTATGTTTCATAGTATCCTCTTTATTCCATCATCTATGATAAGAACTCATATTGATGTAATAACTCATCCCTAAAGAACCACCGTTATGTGACCATAAATCTATATAGTTTTCTCAAACATTTAATGTTCTCCAAAATTTCTCAATAACCTAAATAAACCACATATAAATTTTCATGACAGTACATCTAATATTAATGTGCATGGAATAGGAAATTAATCCTCCTAAGCTATAGAGGTAGTGTTAATTGAAAATTTACCCACTGAATATATTATAACACAATTTATAGTTTAAATATTCTAGTTTTATGTGTAGTTTTCCTAAAATAATTATTGAACACATAAAATAAAACACATATGAATAAATTTTTTACTAAAAAAATAATATCATTTTACTTCAATATTAATTTTATTTATATAATTTAGTCATCATATGTCCCAGAATAATTTTAACAATCTTCATCATATTTGACATCAATTTTGTTTCTATAATATTTTTCGTTCGAAAATAAACCCATTTTCATTGTGAACATAATATTCACCTATTGATTTCCACATAGGTTTACATTTTAATGGATAAATTATAAAATCAATTTTATGAATTGTTAACTAAATGTAATTGAATTAATTGTGATTTACTAAAATCTATAGAATGGACTATCAATAAATCCTCTAAATTATAGATTATCATATCAATATTTTAAAATATTTTTTTCTTTAAATAAAATAATTATACAAACTTAGAAGAGAAAATAATTTGTAAATCCTCTCCATATATGATAATTAAATATAATTCCATGATCTGAAGCCATATCATATGTAACTCCATTAAATAAAACTACTTACACAACCAATATCTATGTTTATATATCAATATAACTATACTACCAGATTAAAATGAAAAGATTTTATTTTTTGTGTATATCAAAAATGACCAATACAACATAAAATATTACAAGATAATGAGGTAATCTCCTCATAGAATCCATAAAAATGTTATTACATTACCAATTAAGAAAAATCAATGATTGTGGATATGACGACCCGCACTTTACATTGTTATTACATCAAAATTAAGTCACACTTATTACAACATATAACAAAACCATGAAAGGACCGTATAGGTATACTATCTTTAGAAACTGGGAAACATAAAGAACTGGTTCATAAAGCATCTACATTGCCTCCCATTTATTTCATCAAATCTAGAGTCCATTTTTGCATATCCTACTTAATAACTTTCTTCCTGACCTGGGGAAAGAAAACATACAAAAGGGCAATCTCAAATGCTCAGTAAAGGTAAACAAAAGAAATATAAATCACATCATATTCATAAGAGCAAATTTTTTTGGAAATCTTAACCTGCAAAAGAGATTATAATTTCATAACATGGGATAAATAATAGTAGTGAAATGTAATCCCAATAATCATAACATAAAACATGAAACTTTTTGGCATACACACATAATCATATAGAATCATTTCTTAGTAGTCAAGACTCATTTCCAAGACTATATTAGTGGACAAAGTCCATTTCTGAACCGAGTTCACTCCTCATTTCAGTCCTGCTTCACTGAAACAGATTAACCTGTCATTCTAGCCATGTCTATCTAATGAGATATAAATATTTACCCAATACATTGCAGGGAGATATATGTCCCACCCATCTCATAATGAATCCATTATTATGTGTGCCACAAAATCATAAATCATACATCATAGCATAACCCATGTAATAAAAATGAGATTCTTAATCATCATGCCATCATAACACAATCCATATAAGATAAAAGGACATCATAAAAATTATTCCATCATAACATAATCAAAACAATTTAAAAATAGGGACATAAACTTAACCCTATATTATCTTAGATGGAAAATAATTTTGATAAAACACTTGATCTCCATTCTTGAGGAAAATATCCTTTCTACTTCAAAAACAATTTCCTTTCTTAACATGTGATATAATTTTAAACTAAAATAAGTTGATTAAAAATAAACTTGAAAACTTTTAAAGTATGCTTCATGGAAATAATGTTCTAAAAATACATTCATTCCGTATAAGTTAAAAAAACATTCTTCTCGTACTTTGGCTGGAAAAGTCATAAAGTACCTCGTATGAAAAATGAAAAAAGATTCCATTCATATATTTTACTAAAAACTCACCAAAGGGAAAAATTGGATTTTAACAATTATATGAGGATATAAATAATATTACATATTGAGGAAATAAGGATGTGGATGATAAATATTACCTAGTAAATTCTGAAGTATAAACAATCTCGGATAAAAATGAGATTGCATGATTTTCCCTTACCTTAGGTCTGATTTGCTTCGTAAGTGTCCGAACCGCCTTTATAATGATTTAAATAATGTCATTGACTTATTTCAGAATCATAATCATTGTTATGATATCATATACGGTCATATTCTTAGCTTCTTATTAGTAATATTTCATTGCTACTTGTTATTCATGTGTTTATTACTTTTTGTTCTTATGCGTGTTTTGTCGAATAAATTCTTATTAATCCTTTTAGGTTATAGATACCTCATTTACAGAATGGTATTAGTGTAATATATATATATATATCATATTTATTCATTCAATTCATTTATATAATCATTATGCAATGAAGATCATGTTGAACGAGTCGCATCACATCGTGGAGAAGATATTCCATACGTACGCACGAGCGATGATATCATTCCCATGATCGTGGAATTGTATTGGAGTGTATGTATACTTTTTTAGAATAAATATCACTTTACAAAAATTATATATAGTTATTATTTACACCATTATAACCATCCAGGTAATGTGGTGGAGGAAAATAGATTACCCCACAGCGTGGAGACGGTATTCCTTACGTACGCATGTGCGGTGATTTCATTTTCTGTAGGATGGATAGATGGTGAAATATTGTTGTTTCATACTTATAATAAAATATAAGTATATGAGTGATACTGATGTTATTACTTTACAATGAAACAATTTATGAAGAAGAAGTAGAAGAAGAAATAAAGGTGAAAGAATCGGTAACGGACATTACCTCTTCTTTGAAGAGCCTCTTCTTAACCTCCTCTTAGGTCACTAAAAATGGTCTTTGAAGAAGACCAGGACCTCTAGGATGTTTCTAGGGAAGTGGAAAAGAGAAATTGTCAGGGTTTGGCCAATCTTGAAGGCTCAAAGTGGTGTGTGGAAGAGAGGTAGGAGGTTCCCTTTTATAAGGGTGGAGAGGGGTACCTTAGGAAAAACAAAAAATATTATTTTATTATAAATTCATATTCGGTTTTTAATAGCTCCAAACTGATTTATTTTGAAGCTAAGGTGGGGATGGGTAGCAATCCTCTCATCCAATATAATTTAGACAAGATTAGGTTTCTATTTTAACCTCATCATATATATTTAACTTTAAGTTAAATAATTTTACTTTTATCGTGTCTTCTTGTATTCTTACACTATAAGGTTAATAAACATACTATAACTAGCCAAAAGAACCCCAAGTTGTTTATAATTAATATATATAACCTTATCCAAGTCATTTGGCCGAAACATTGATTTTTAGGAATGAAATAACAATTAATAATATAATATTTGTTTTAAAAACTATTTTATGTCAATTTTGATACTAATTGGTAATTGATTTTTGAGAAAATAATAACAGAATGATTAGTTCGATAAAAGTTTATTAAATAAATACTAACATAACATAATAACCTATAAAATTATTGCAATTCATAAAAAGTCTCAAATTACATTTATTTGGGTATTTATAACATCAATTTTGTCAATATTTCATTCGTAAGATAATTACTGCATCGTCATTGTGTCATAAATAAATTAAATTATTTAATGTCTAAAAATTATTAATAAAATACCATTATATAAGAAATATTTTTTGCTTTCTAATGATTATATTTATAGTCGAATATAACTTATGTATAACCATATATTAAAAATGTTTAATTATTAAACTTTGATTTTAACTATTTTAACAATTATTTAAATAAAATAATATTAAATGTCCTAATCTAATCCAAGTGGGCCTAAATGGTAATATTTTATTCCTAAGGTTTTTTCTGGTCGAATGAAACTAATCCAATATAATTAGGACATGTGTTAGGGTAATATTAACATCATTTGTACCCTTAATTACCCTATTTAATTTTAATCGTGGTAAAAAAAGTAAAAAGATACTATTTACAAAAATTATTTTCATCTCATTGAACCACATTTTAGTCCTTGATATTAACAGTGTCTCTTGGATTTTCAAAATTCCACTCATAAAAGCGGTAAAATTATGTTTTATGTAAATTTTCATATTCTCTTAGGAGGTGGCTAAAAGACGGTGAAAAGTTTAATAAAATTTTTATATATCTAAAATTATTATAAAATGACTCTAATGAATTACATTGAACTTATATAGGTGTTATGTATCAATTTTGACCTAAAATAAATTTAAATAAAATAAATAATTAATTAAATTAAAATTCAGTTTTTATATAGTCACCCAATGTTTTCACTATTCATAAAAAATTGAATGTTTTCAGAAAAATGCCGAAATTTCACCCTAGGCTAATTTAGATACTCCGAATCCAAAAATGAATTCCATTTTGAAAGATAAAATTTACAAAATTTTAAAAAGTGGGTATTACTATTCTTAATGGCTAGTTTTAATAATATTTTAATATCATATCATTGTTTAGTGAAACTCGGTATTGCGTACAATGCAAGCTATTGACGAAAGCCGCAGTTGCATATAAAGCAAGCCAAGATAGTGTTGTGTGTAGTGAAAGATTCATTTAATGATTTATATAACATAAAAACAAAATATTTCTCATAAAAATCTCAGGTGTTACATTCTCCCCCCCTTAAAATGAATTTCTCCCTCTAAATTCGTTACTTGGTAACAAAAAGATGGGGATACCTCTCCCCCATCGTATCCTCAAGCTCCCATGTAGCTTCTTCTAATTGGTGGTTCCTCCATAAAACTTTCACCAAGCGAGTGGTCTTGTTTTGTAGGACTCTTTCGCTACGATCCCGAATCTCTATCGGCTGTTCTTCATAAGAAAGATTTTGCTCGAGCGGTAAAACTTCTGGGATGAGTACATGTGAAGGATCGGGTATGTACATTCTCAGGAGAGATACATGAAACACATCATGAACTTGAGAGAGATTCAGTGTAAGTGCCAATCGGTAAGATACTTTCCCAACACGATCCAGTATTTTGAAAGGACCGATATACCAAGGGCTCAGCTTTCCCTTCTTTCCAAATCTCATTACTCTCTTCCAAAGAGATATTCATAGGAACAATTTATCACCCACATCAAACTCTAGTTATTTTATTTGATTATCGGCATAAATTTTTTGACAACTCTGAGCTACTCTAATGTGTTGTTGAATATATCTGACCTTTTTTGCTATCTCATCAACAAGATCAGGTCCTAATAGATTTCTTTCCCCAACTTCATCCCAGCAAGTTGGAGTTCGACATTTCTTTCCATAGAGAGCTTCAAAAGGATCCATCTGAATGCTGGAGTGAAAGAAATTATTATAATAAAATTCCACCAAAGGTAGATGTTGTTCCCAACCACCTTTGAAATCCAAATAGAATGCTATTAACATATCTTCGAGAGTTTGAATTGTTCTCTCAGACTGACCGTCAATCTGAGGATGATAAGTAGTGCTGAAACTCAACTCTGAATCCAGAGTATGCTGAAGACTTCGCCCAAACTTTGAGGTAAACCTTGGATCCTGATCAGATATAATGGAAAGTGTTACTCTATACAATCTTACCACTTCCTTAATATATATCCTGGAAAGATGATCCAGAGAGAAATATTCTCTAATAGCAATGAAGTGTGCTGACTTTGTAAGATGATTAACTATGACCCAGATAACATTATTTCCTTCGGATGTTTTAGGAAGTCCAGTGACAAAGTCCATAGTGATGTTTTCCCATTTCCATTCGGGTATGGGTAATGGTTGTAACATCCCATTAGACATCTGTCGCTCAACTTTAAATTGCTGAAAAACCAAGCATCAAGAGACATATTTAGCAACATCTCTTTTAATGCCATCCCACTAGAATTCCTCTTTCAGGCCCCTATAAATCTTTGTGCTTTAGAATGAATAGAGAATGAAGAACTATGATCCTCATCCAAAAGCTCCTTATTTAATTCTGGGATGGGAGGAACACAAACCCAATTCTTAAACCATATTATCCCATCATAATAATGGTTGAATTCAGGAAAATTTCTCTCCTTCTTCTATAAATCTACATCTTCTTTCTGTTCCTATTTAATCTTCACATGTATCGATGGTTTAACATTCATTTGAGAAAGATAAGATTTCTCCCTTTCCATTATAATTCAAAGGTCCATCCTTTGTAAATCCATAAATATTGGATCTTTTGTGATCCTCATCATGGATAAGCTAGCATGGTCTTGTCGACTTAATGCGTATGCCACATTGTTTTCATACCCAGTGTGGTAATGAATTGAGCAGTAGTAATCTTTAATCAACTCCAACCATCTTCTTTGGAGCATATTCAGCTCATTTTGTGTGAAAATATACTTTAAAAATTTATGATCAGTATAAATATCACACCTTTCACCATAAAGATAATGCCTCTGAATCTTTAATGCAAAGATTACCGCAGCTAACTCCAAATCATGATTTGGGTAATTTGGCTCATGGATTATCAACTGTCGTGAGGCATAAGCTATCACCATATCGTTTTACATAAGAAAACACCCCAACCCCTTCTTAGATGCATCACTGTAGATCACGAACCATTCTCCACTACAAGGAAGTGTGAGTACAGGTGCACTAGATAAACTTCTTTTAAACTCCTTAAAATTATCTTCACATTCCTCCGTCCACACGAACATAACTCCTTTTCGAGTCAACCCAGTGAGTGGATTAGATAATCATGAAAAATCATTCACAAAACATCGATAATATCCAGCCAAACCAAGAAACCTTCAGATCTCAGTTACTGTTGTTGGTATCGACCATCTATCGATAACCTCTGTTTTTCGTGGTTCCATAGATATCCCTTCTTTTGAGATTATGTGACCCAAAAATGAAACTTTTTGAAGCCAAAATTCAAACATGGAAAATTTGGCATAATGCTTCTCCTTTCTGAGGGTCTTCAATACAATTCTCAAGTGATCTTCATGTTCTTCCTTTCACTTTGAATAGACAAGAATATTATCTATAAAGACTACCACAAACTGATCAAGATAGTCTCTAAAGTCTGTATTCATCAGATCCATGAAGATAGTAGGGGCATTAGTAAGACCAAATGGCATCACTATAAATTCATAGTGTCCATACCATGTACAGAAAGCCATCTTTGGTATATCCTCCCTTTTGACCCTTAATTGATGATACCCAGAATGAAGATCAATATTGAAAACGTATTGATCTCTGTGTAGTTGGTCAAATAAGTCATCAATGCGTAGGAGAGTTTATTTGTTCTTGATAGTGATATTGTAAAGTTTTCAATAATCAATGTAGAGTCTCATTGATCCATCTTTCTTCTTAACAAACAGAATAGGTGGTCCCCAAGGTGACGCACTAGGACGTATGAATCCCTTATCAAGATTCTCTTATAGATTCTTAATCAATTCCTGCAACTCAATTGGGGCCATTCTATAAGGTGTCTTTGAAGTAGGAAAAGAACCCGGTATGAGTTCTATTTAAAAATCAACTTCACAGTTTGTTGGATGACCCGGAAATTCCTCCAAAAAGACATCATAAAACTCTCTTACAATGGGAATATTCTTAATCATGAGTTTCTCTCCAACCATTTGAGATAAATAACCTTCATTTAGTTGAATCAAGACCCATAATATGGAAGAAATTTCCACTGGAAGGTTATGTTCATCCTTGCATCAATAGATGATCATAGATTGACCAGGAATATAAAATGTGACTTCCCTTCTTTGGAAATTGATATGAGATCCATATAAGGAAATCCAATCCATGCCAAGAATCACAAAAAATTCTACCATAGGAAGGATCACAGGATTTGCAGGAAGCACTTTCCCACAAACTTCAATCGGAGAAGAATTATAAACTTTTGATGCGATTGTTGTGCCATTAGGGGTTTTCACAGCTAACTCAACATATAATAGTTGAGGTAATATGGCGATACAATTAGAAAATTCTTCAGAAATAAAAGACTGGGTGGATCTAGAATCAATTAAAACATTTTCTACTTTAGAGTGGATGGTAAGTGTACCTTTCACCACTTCGTTCTCATACTCCACATCGCTGATAGAACTTGCATGTCACTTTACTTTGTCTTTAGCCTTAATATTTTGTTGACGTCGATCATAATCAACAACCCTTGGATTAGGGCATTGATTAGAATAATTCCCCATTTTCTTACACTTGTAACATTGAAGTTTAGGAGGTGCACCCTGTGTAGACTTTTCTTTGTTAACATCATTAGACATATTCTTCCCATCATTGCGGCATTCAAATGCCCGATGACCTTCTTTTCCACATTTGAAACATTTACTTGTCCAATTAAGACAACTCCCTCCATGTTTCTTTCTACACTTTGAGCATAAGGATAACTCATCTTCTCTTCAGTATCGTCTTTATATTTTCCTTTGAATTCCATTTTCCTCTCCTTATCAAACCCATATGACATATGGTTTACTCCAATATCCATCTCAACTTTGAGAGAACATCGAACGATTTCCTCATAGCTATTGAAGTCCCTTATGGCTAACTCCCTTTGAATACTTGGTTTTAAGACACTAAAGAATTGATCAATCTTACTATCAGGTTGGATAATAATCCCAGAAGCGTACCTTGAAAGTCTTGTAAAATTTTCTTCATAGGTACCAACAGATTCATCATCCTTTTGCTTTAGTTCAAGAAACTCCTTCTCCATCATTGTACGAATAATACGAGGGAAGTACTTATTGAAAAATAAGTTCTTGAACTCGTCCCATTCCATGGACTCAATTTCATCTCTTGGCCTCATATTCTTGATAAGATTCCACCATTGATCAGCTTCACCTTCCAAATGATATACTGCAAAGATTACTTTATCATATTCAGAACATTGAAGAACTGAAAATATCTTTTCAATGGTACTGATCCATTGTTCAGCCACTAATGGATTAGTAGACCCACTGAATGAGGGTGGACGTTGCCTCATGAAGGATTCAACAGTATGTTGCTCCTTCCTTTTCTCATTTGGAAGTCCTGCATGATTCATAGCATGAGAAAGTTCTGTGAGTATGGCTACAAGAATTTGCATTCTAGCTCCCATAACATTTGGTTTCTCAGGGGGACAATCATTGCATTGACCGTCACATTCCGCGTTAACACGGTTCCTTCGGGATCCAGCCATTGACAAAAACCAAGAAGAATAGTGTGAGTAACACTAATTATAATTGGAAAACCACATAATCAAGAATAAAATTTTACACTTAAGGTCTTATCATTGGTTGTTCATGTCCATTTCAAAAACACTATTATTGTGTTCTATGCTTAGACATATCCTAAGGGTTCTTACTAAGGCATTCATGTAACGACCCAAAGTTTCATTAATAGAAAATCCCTCTTGATCCAGTTAAATGTTTCTTTATGAAAAATGTTTTTATAAGATGTCAACTTCTTTAGTTTTACGTTAAGATTTGTGACCGTTACTTTCATAGCCGTTGAACAGTGATCATATGGGTAGTTTAAATATAAGGCTTTAACGAACCAATTTTCTACCCAGACAAAGGAATCGATGGCCTCATCCAGTAGAATTGCCCCTTATGAAGCCCATTTGTCGGAGCTCGGAAAAGAGGTGGCGTCTTTGGGATTTTCCCTTGACCAAGCCCAAGCTGAGCTTCATCAAGTCAATCTCGAACGTGATCTTCTATAGGAAAAATGGAAGTTGATTGAAATTACAACTCGAGCGATGTTATCCGAGCAACCCCAAGAGTCTGTCACCATCGCAGACCTTACACATAGCTCTTATGTGGCTATTTTAAGGGGTTATGTAACAAATAAGTAGCACCATGTTCATGTACATTATTTTTGTATATAATAGTGAATATAATTTCTAGTCATTTTTGATGCATTGTAATTAGTTTTTAAAGTACAAATGGTGTTTTTAGTAATTATTTAATTAAGAATTATATTTTATTAAATTAAAGTATTTTTTGAATTAAATAATATTTCAATAAAATATTATTATTAATATTAAATTAATTTTTTATTAATTATAAATGATCTTATAATTTTATGAATGCATTTAAAATTTTTATTAAGGTTTGAAAGCCATTTCTGTCAAAACACGTGATTTTTTTTATAAATGTCGATTTTTATTTTAAAAGTGAAAATTCACATATTTAGAAAATTATTTAGATAAAATAAATATTATTTTTGGAATCAGGACGTCGAAATTATCCAACGGTGAATTTTTCATAATTTTCTGAGACAGTCAAATTTTTGGGTAAAAATTAAATACCATTTAAATATATAATGTGTTTTATGACATCATAATGACCCAATGGTGATGTAATAAAATACCATAATCCTTATGTTCGGCCAATATGTGTTTTATCATTAAAATAATGAGGTTTTGGGTTTGTTTGACTTACTTTTCAAAGCATTAATGGAGCCCTCAAGACTTATTCAACACTTTTCCTTTTTAAATTAATTTCCATGGGAGTGTGACTCACCTCCACATAAGAAACCCTAATTTTTTAATAAGTTCTGACCTTGGCCTTGTAAGATATTGTTTTCCTCTTTCCTTTTCCAGAAACCATGGGCAAATACCATGGGATGGTTTGTGGTTTGGATTATTTTAATATAAGGGGTCCCAAACCTAAATAATAAAGAATTCTCTCACCTTTTCTATATAAACCCACCCAAGCTCCCATTTCCTCCTCACTAAAATCCCTTGGAGTTCGTCCAACCTCCACCCTACTCTCTCTATAATCCTCCCAAGGTGCCCCAAGATCCCAAGAAGCCTCTCACAAGCCTCTCTCTAGCCTTTGGAAGCACACTTCCAAGTAAGGGGTTTTCTTCCTTTCTCATTTTTTTTGTCAATTTTCTTTAAGTTGTATTGCCCTTTTTATTTCAATTATTAATGTTGGGGTATGGTTTCGCACATCCCCCATACTGCCCTCTTATTGTTTGAATGATGGAAGAAGCCTTTATCTCTCATTAAATACCTCCCATGTACACCCGTTACTATGCCGAAATTCCGAAAGGAACTTCTCTCTCTTCTTTTACATTCAAGAAATACTTTTGTATCATGAATATAAATTCCATTTATATTGTTGGTACATGTATATATATGATCTCCTTACTATCCATTACATGTAAATATGATGAGGAACCCCTTTCTCTCTCATCAACCTTTTTTTATGAATTCTTATGTCACGCCGTTACGCTGCCGAAATCGCACCAATTTTCTAAGCCAATGTCTTTGTGTAGTGAATACCATTCCCATTTCTCCATCAAGGGTATTAACCTTTATGCACATTTACATATTGATTATAAAGTTTCATGTATGAATTCCACATTCCTTTATCGTGGAAGAAATGATTATGTTTTATGAATCCATGTGGCACACTTATGCATGAAATGAAATGTTTAAGAAGGGTGCGCCCTGATAGCGCTCCAATGCATTGGGTAAAGTATAGTATCATGATACGTCATGTGCAATGAGTGTTTAATCATGCTAATTCAAGTGCAACGAGGGTTTACTTGTGCTTCAAGTGCAATGAGGGTTTACTCATGCTCCATGTGCAATGAGCCTTGGCTCATGCTAATTCAATGTTAAGTGTTGTTGCCACATTTCCATGTTATGATTATCATGCTTTATCATGCCTTTATGTTCATGTTTTTCTTATGCTCTATTGATATTCCTATTTCCTAACATGTATTGTACTCCTCATGTTATTCATTGTGTACTCCCTTACTGGGCTTTATAGCTCACCCTTTTCTTATGCATGTCCTCAGGTTATCCCATGCAATGCTAAGTACGAAGGAATGTAGTGGTCATGTAAAGGATGTTTTCAATAAAGATGTTGTATTTCAAGTTTACAGTTTTTATGTAATAATCCTAAGCCAAAAATACACTAAAACTCTTGATCTTCTTTTTTGTATCAAGTGAAGTTTTATGTAATAAAGCATGTTTAAGTTGTAATAAAGAGCAGGGTTGTCATAGTTGGTATCAAAGGGTAGGTTTAGTTATTTTTGGGATTAAGAAACCCTAGTAAAGCCTTAGATACAAGACTAAGTATAATAAAAGCATCCCTAAGTTTTGTTAAATACTATGTAAGTGGTTTATCAAACAAATACATCCCTGTCTGGATACGAGCAGGTAGAGGCGGCTCTGGCACAGATGTATCCTAGGGGTAAAACCCGAAAACACCGCTTTGAGCTAGACTCGAACGGGAACTGGTGCACGACAACGGGCCTTGCTGCACTCTTGGTTACGACACTCCCGGGGGATATGTTTTGATAAATTCACAATCTTAGTATGAACCCTTATTAAGGGAAAAATTCTCCTAAGAATATATGTTAGAAGGAAGATCATGAAAAGCCTGGATTGAATCCTATAGACTCATGAGTTAAAGAGATTAAAGTTTATTTATAATTCATCAAATTTTGTCTTTGGATTACCCTTTATGTGTTACCCCTAACTTTCCTTTTATTCCAGCCAATGGCCGGTAATAGGAGAACTCGGGCTAACAACCGTTGTGAAGATCTGTGTGATGATTGTACTTATGAGATGCCCAATCCAATGGGAGCGGTAATCGCGAACTTTTTCACGCTTCTCTCTCAGCTAACTCAAGTTTTGAATAGAAACACTGGTCAAGAGGAACGTTCAACCCCCCCTAAAAAAGAACAAGTCACTATTGAAAGCTTCATGAGACAAAGGCCTCCTACTTTTAGTGGATCATCCGATCCCACGATCGCTGAACAATGGATCAACTCCATTGAAAAGATATTCTCCATCCTCCAATGCTCTGAAAAAGAGAAGGTTCTTCTGGCGGCTTATCATATGGAGGGTGAAGCTGATCAATGGTGGACGTTGATCAAAAATACGAAGCCTGAGGAGGAGATCGAGGATTTGGAATGGAAGGAATTTCGGAAGATGTTTTTTGATAAATATTTTCCACGCACCCTCCGTCTTAAGATGGAAAGGGACTTCCTTTCCCTCAAACAGAAAGATGAAGAATCTGTGGGAGCGTACGAGGCAAACTTCACAAGGCTTGCATGATATGCTTCCAGCTTTGTCGTTACCCCCGAATGCAAGGTTGACCGCTTCTTTGGTGGGCTGAAGCCTAGCTTGCGGAAAGCATTAGCGATCCGTGACTTCGACAGCTATGAGGAAATTGTCCGATGTGCCCTCAAGGTTGAAATGGAGATCGGAGAATCACATGGGTATCATGGGGACAAGAAGCGTAAGGTGGACTTCAATGCTGGTGGTCCGATGGATAAATCCAACGGCGCTAAGAAATTCCAGCACCCCACTTTCCAAAAGTGTGGAAAGAAGCACCCTGGAAATTACCTTAGGGGGACAGGAAAATGCTTCAAGTGTGGAAGAGAAGGGCACCTAGATGTTAACTGTCAGCAAGAAGGACCCGCGGCTATGACAGAGGAGAGGAACGCTCCGTTCGAACCTCAACGCGTTGTTCAATGCTACAAATGCAAAGAACCGATTCATTTTGCAAATCAGTTCCCAAATCCAAGGGTTATCAGAGGCAACCAGCAACCTCCAAGACAACAAGGAAGAACTTTTGCCATCACTTCTGCCGAAGTGAACCCCGACAACGAAGTGGTGACATGTATGCTAGTTATTCATTCAAGAATAGCGAACATACTTTTTGATTCAGGTTCTACGCATTCTTTTATATCTCAAAAGTTTAGTAGAACAATCCCTGCACCACCACAAAAAATGGAAGTAAAGATGTCGGTGAGTACGGAAAATGGGGCAATCATTGCATCCCATGAATATAAGTCCTCCCCTGTTATAATATGTGGATTTAATTTCCCGGCGAACCTCGTCATACTCCCTTTGGTGGAATTTGATGCAATTCTTGGCATGGATTGGCTCTCCTTATATAGAGCCAACATAAATTGTCGGGAGAGGGAAATCACACTCCATATGGAGAATCGACCCCCGATTCTTTACAAGTGTGAGGAGGAAGATGAATCTCCTTTAGCTCCATCATCTCAAGCATGGATATTACTGCCTTATGAGCACGCATATCTGGCTCAGATGATTGAGTCCAAGGAAGAAACCACCCTTGAAGAAATGCCTATTGTAAGGGAATTTGCTGAAGTATTTCCCGAGGAACATCCTGGTCTTCCTCCAAGAAGAGATGTTGAGTTCTCAATTGAACTTATACCTGGGGCGCTACCAATATCCAAGACTCCATATAGAATGGCTGTTGTTGAGCTTGAAGATCTGAAGAAACAACTACAGGAGAATCTGTATAAAGGGTTTATACACCCAAGTGCATCACCATGGGGTGCACCAGTCCTCTTTGTCAAGAAGAAGGATGGGTCAATGCGGCTTTGCATTGATTATCGTGAACTTAAAAAAATCCCGATAAAGAACAAGTATCCTCTCCCAAGAATCGATGACTTGTTTGATCAGCTGCGTGGAGCACAATACTTCTCCAAGGTCGACTTGCGGTCGGGATATTATCAGGTAAGGGTGAAGAAGGAAGATATCCCCAAGACTGCTTTTCGTACAAGGTACGAGCACTATGAATTCATAGTAATCCCTTTCGGACTCACCAATGCTCCAGCAATATTCATGGACTTGATGAATAGAGTCTTTAGAGATTACCTAGACATATTTGTAGTAGTCTTTATAGATGATATTTTAATATAATCCAAAACCAAGGAGGACCATGAGGAGTATTTAAAAACTGTACTAGAGACTTTGCGCAAGGAGGAGCTCTATGCAAAGTAGAGCAAGTGTGAGTTTTGGTTGAAGGAAGTCTCATTCTTGGGCCATATGATCACAAGCCATGGGATATATGTGGACCCCTCCAAAACAGATGCAATTGAGGGATGGCCGAGGCCAACATCAGTAACTGATATCCGTAGCTTCTTGGGGTTAGCTAGATATTATCGACGATTTGTGAGAAATTTCTCACGGTTGTCCAACCCTCTTTCCAAGCTAACTCGAAAGGGAGTAAAGTTTTCTTGGAGTGATGAATGCGAAGAAAGCTTCAAGGAGTTGAAAAGGAGGCTTATCACTGCACCCGTGCTCACTTTACCCACAAGTGGGGAGCTTTTTGTGGTATTCAATGATGCTTCGAAGAAGGGATTAGGATGTGTACTGATGCAGAATGATAAAGTGATATCCTATGCCTCAAGGTAGTTGAAAATCCATGAGCGAAACTATCCAACACATGATCTGGAGTTGGCGGCGGTGATCTTTGCCTTGAAAATCTGGAGGCATTATCTCTATGGAGAGAAATGTGAGATATATACTAACCACAAGAGTCTTAAATATATATTCACACAGAAAGAGCTTAATATGCGCCAGAGAAGATGGATAGAGCTCATCAAGGATTATGACTGTTCAATACATTACCACCCTGGGAAGGCGAACAAGGTGGCAGATGCCCTAAGTAGAAAGGATCCAACGATTCTATCAACGATGAGAATTGAGAAGGATCCAATCTTCTTAGACTTGATGAAGATGGACGTGGGAATCATAAAGAAGGGAACATCATCAATCCTTTCTCAAATGATTGCTCAACCATCTCTTTTGGAAAGGTTAAAGTATGCTCAAAAGGATGATGCGAGAATCCAAGAAAAAGTGGAAGCTATCAAAAAGGGAAAATCCTCAGAGTTTAATGTTAATGAAGAAGGAGTTGTGCGGTTTGGGAAAAGACTATGTGTTCCATCAAGTCCGGAGCTGAAGAAGGAACTTTTGGATGATGCACATAGTTCAAATTTCTCTATTCACCCAGGGAGCACAAAGATGTATCGAGATCTCTGAGAAAACTTTTGGTGGGATAATATGAAGAAGGAGATCGCTGAATATACATCAAAGTGCCTGGTGTGTCAGCAAGTGAAGGCCGAGAGGTAGAAGTCTAAGGGGATGATGCAACCATTTCCCATACCAGAATGGAAATGGGAGAACATCACCATGGACTTCGTCACTGGACTTCCAAGGACATCCAAAGGCAACAATGCAATCTGGGTTGTTGTGGATCGTCTTACAAAGACTGCACACTTCATTGCTATTTGAGAGGATTTCTCTTTGGACCAACTGGCACAGATATATATCAGGGAAGTGGCACGGTTTCATGGAGTACCACTATCTATTGTGTCTGACCAAGATCCAAGATTTACCTCTAAGTTTTGGAAGAGTCTTCAACATGCTCTGAATACTGAACTGAACTTCAGTACGGCCTATCATCCTCAAACTGATGGCCAATCCGAGCGGACTATCCAAACACTTGAGGATATGTTGATAGCATGCTCAATGGACTTTAAAGGAGTATGGGATCAACATATTCCTCTGGATGAGTTCTCTTATAATAATAGTTTCCACTCGAGCATCCAAATGGCACCATATGAAGCCCTGTATGGGAAAAGGTGTAGAACACCAGCATGTTGGGATGAGGTCGGTGAATGTAAGCTGCTTGGACCAGAAATGGTCGAAGAAATGGTGGAGAAGGTGAAAACCATTCAGCATCATATCAAGGCAGACCAAAGTCGACAGAAGAGTTTTGTAGATAATCGTCGACGAGACCTTGAGTTTAAATTCGGAGACATGGTGATTTTACGCATATCTCCGTGGAAGAAGGTCATGAGGTTTGGAAAGAAAGGGATGTTAATTCTAAGGTACATCGGCCCCTTCGAGATTCTTGATTGTGTTGGGGCTGTGGCCTATCGACTAGCACTTCCACCTACTATGGCCAAGGTGCATGATGTCTTCCATGTATCCATCTTAAGGAAGTACATACCAGACCCTTCACATGTACTCTCTTCCGAGGTGGTACAATTAGAAGACGATCTTTCTTATGAGGAGAAACCAGTGAAGATCTTAGATCGTAGAGAAAAAGTTCTACGAAATAAGACAATGCCCCTCGTCAAGGTATTGTGGAGAAACCACAAGTTTGAAGAAGAAACTTGGGAGTAGGAGGATATGATGAAGCTGAGTTACCCACATTTGTTTTAGTGTGGGAAAAGTAAAATTTCGAGGGCGAAATTTCTTAAGGGGGGAATGTTGTAACGACCCAAAGTTTCATTAATAGAAAATCCCTCTTGATCCAGTTAAATGTTTCTTTATGAAAAATGTTTTTATAAGATGTCAACTTCTTTAGTTTTACGTTAAGATTTGTGACCGTTACTTTTATATCCGTTGAACAGTGATCATCTTGGTAGTTTAAATATAAGGCTTTAACGAACCAATTTTCTACTCAGACAAAGGAAGAGATGGCCTCATCCAGTAGAATTGAACCTTATGAATCCCATTTGTTGGAGCTCGGAAAAGAGGTGGCGTCTTTGGGATTTGCCCTTAACCAAGCCCAAGCTGAGCTTCATCAAGTCAAGCTCGAACGTGATCGTCTATGGGAAAAATGGAAGTTGATTGAAATTACAACTCCAGCGATGTTATCCGAGCAACCCCAAGAGTCTGTCACCATCGCACACCTTACCCTTAGGTCTTATGCGGCTATTTTAAGGGGTTATGTAACAAATACGTAGCACCATGTTCATGTACATTATTTTTTTATATAATAGTGAATATAATTTCTAGTCATTTTTGATGCATTGTAATTAGTTTTTAAAGTACAAATGGTGTTTTTAGTTATTATTTAATTAAGAATTCTATTTTATTAAATTAAAGGATTTTTTGAATTAAATAATATTTCAATAAAATATTATTATGAATATTAAATTAATTTTTTATTATGTATAAATGATCTTATAATTTTATGAATGCAATTAAAATTTTTATTAAGGTTTGAAAGCCATTTCTGTCAAAAACCCGTGATTTTTTTTATAAATGTCGGTTTTTATTTTAAAAGTGAAAATTCACATATTTAGAAAATTATTTAGATAAAATAAATATTATTTTTGGAATCAGGACGTCAAAATTATCCAACGGTGAATTTTTCATAATTTTCTGAGACAGTCAAATTTTTGGGTAAAAATTAAATACCATTTAAATATATAATGTGTTTTATGACATCATAATGACCCAATGGTGATATAATAAAATACCATAATCCTTATGTTCTGCCAATATGTGTTTTATCATTAAAATAATGGGGTTTTGGGTTTTTTGACTTACTTTTCAAAGCATTAATGGAGCCCTCAAGACTTATTCAACACTTTGCCTTTTTAAATTAATTTCCATGGGATTGTGACTCACCTCCACATAAGCGACCCTAATTTTTTAATAAGTTTGGACCTTGTCTTGTAAAATATTGTTTTCCTCTTTCCTTTTCAAGAAATCATGGGAAAATACCATGGGATGGTTTGTGGTTTGGATTATTTTAATATAAGGGGTCCCAAACCTAAATAATAAAGAATTCTCTCACCTTTCCTATATAAACCCACCCAAGCTCCCAATTCCTCCTCACTAAAATCCCTTGTATTTCGTCCAAACTCTGCCCTAATCTCTCTAGAATCCTCCCAAGGTTCCCCAAGCTCCCAAGAAGCCTCTCACAAGCCTCTCTCTAGCCTTTGGAAGCACACATCCAAGTAAGGGGTTTTCTTCCTTTCTCATTTTTTTGTCAATTTTCTTTAAGTTGTATTGCCCTTTTTATTTAAATTATGAATGTTGGGGTATGGTTTCGAACCTCCCCCATACTGCCCTCTTATTTTTTGAATGATGGGATAACCCTTTCTCTCTCATTAAATGCCTCCCATGTACACCCGTTACTATGCCGAAATTCCGAAAGGAACTTCTCTCTCTTCTTTTACATTCAAGCAATACTTTTGTATCATGAATCTAAATTCCATTTCTATTGTTGGGACATGTATATATATGATCTCCTTACTGCCCATTACATGTAAATATGATGAGTAACCCCTTTCCCTCTCATCACCTTTTTTTTATGAATTCTTATGTCACGCCGTTACGCTGCCGAAATCGCACCGATTTTCTAAGCCAATGTCTTTGTGTAGTGAATATCATGCCCATTTCTCCATCAAGGGTATTCACCTTTATGCACATTTACATATTGATTATAAAGTTTCATGTATGAATTCCACATTCCTTTATCATGGAATAAATGATTATGTTTTATGAATCCATGTTTTATGATCCATGTGGCACACTTATGCATGAAATGAAATGTTTAAGAAGGGTGCGCCCTGATAGTGCTCCAATGCATTGGGTAAAGTATAGTATCATGATACGTGATGTGAAATGAGTGTTTACTCATTCTAATTCAAGTGAAATGAGGGTTTACTCGTGCTTCAAGTGCAATGAGGGTTTACTCATGCTCCATGTGCAATGAGCCTTGGCTCATGCTAATTCAATGTTAAGTGTTGTTGCCACATTTCCATGTTATGATTATCATGCTTTATCATGCCTTTATGTTCATGTTTTTCTTATGCTCTATTGATATGCCTATTTCCTAACATGTATTGTACTCCTCATGTTATTCATTGTGTACTCCCTTACTGGGCTTTATAGCTCACCCTTTTCTTATGCATGTCCTCAGGTTATCCCATGCAATGCTAAGTACGAAGGAATGTAGTGGTCATGTAAAGGAAGTTTTCAATAAAGATGTTGTATTTCAAGTTTAATGTTTTTATGTAATGATCCTAAGCCCCAAAGACACTAAACCTCTCGATCTTCTTTGTTGTATCAAGTGACGTTTTATGTAATAAAGCATGTTTAAGTTGTAATAAAGAGCAGGGTTGTCATAATTCACATCCTAGTTTCCAATGGTTGACTATACCTTTCCTCTGATACCAACTATAACGACCCACACATTACATTGTTATTGCTTCAAAATTGAAGCACACTTATTACAACATATAAAAAACCATGAAAGGACCGTATAGGTATAGTGTCTTTAGAAACTGGGAATCATAAACAACTGGTTCATAAAGAATCTACATTGCCTCCCATTTATTTCATCATATATAGAGTCACTTTTGGCATATCCTACTTAATAACCTTCTTCCTGACCTGGGGAAAGAAAACATACAAAAGGGTGAGCTCAAATTCTCAGTAAGGGTAAATAAAAGAAATATCAATCACATCATATTCATAAGAACATAACATTTTGGAAATCTTAACCTACAAAAGAGATCATAATTTCATAACATGGGATAAATCATAATAGTGAAATGTAATCCCAATAATCAAAACTTAAAACATGATACTTTGTGGAATACAAACATTATCAAAGAGAATCCTTTCTTAGTAGTCAAGACTCATTTCCAAGACTATCTTAGCTGACAAAGTCCATTTCTGAACCGAGTTCACTCCTCGTTTCAGTCCTGCTTCACTGAACCAGATTAACCTGTTGTTCCAGCCATGTCTATCTCAGGAGATATAAATATTTACCCAATGAATTGGAGGGAGATATAGGTCCCACCCACCTCATAAGTAAACCATTCTTATGTGTGCCACAAAATCATAAATCATACATCATAGCATAACCCATGTAATAAAAATGAGATTCTTAATCATCATGCCATCATAACACAATCCATGTAAGATAAAAGGACATCATAAAAATCATTCCATAATAACATAATCAATAAAATGTAAAAATAGTGATAGAAAAAGAACCCTATATTATCATAGATGGAAAATAATTTTGATAAAACACTTGAACTCCATTCTGGAGGAAAATATCCTTTCTACTTCAAAAACATTTTCCTTTCTTAACATGTCATATAATTTTAAACTAAAATAAGTTGATTGAAAATAAATTTGAAAACTTGTAAAGGAAGCTTCATGGAAATAATGTTCTAAAAATACATTCATTCAATATAAGTTAAAAAAACATTATTCTCGTACTTTGGCCGGAAAAGTCAAAAAGTACCTTGTACGAAAAATGACAAAACATTCCTTTCATATCTTTTACTAAAAACTCACTGAAGGGTAAAATTGGATTTAAAAAATTGTAGGTGGATATAAATAATATTACATATTGAGGAAACATGGATGTGGATGATAAATATTCCCCAGTAAATTCTGAAGTATAAACAATCTCGGATAAAAATGATATTGCGAGATTTTCCCTTACCATTGGTCCGATTTGCTTCGTAAGTTTCCGAACCTCCTGTATAATGATTTAAAAAATGTCATTGACTTATTATAGAATCATACTCATTGTTATGATATCATATATGGTCATATTCTTAGCTTCTTATTAGTAATATTTCATTTCTACTAGTTATTCGGGTGTTTATTACTTTTTGTTCTTATGCCTGTTTGGTTGAATAAATTATTATTCTTATTTTTAGGTTATAGATAACTCATTTCCAGAATGTTATTAGTGTAATATATATCATATTTATTCATTAAAATCATTTATATAATCATTATGCAATTATGATCATGTATAATGAGTCGCATCATATCTTGGAGACGGTATTCCGTACATACGCACGAGCGATGATATCGTTCCCATGATCGTAGAATTGTATTGAAGTGTATGTATACTATTTCAAAATAAATATCACTTTAAAATAATCATATATAGTTATTATTGACACCATTATACCCATACAAGTAAGGTGGTGGTGGAAAATAAATTACACCACGGCGTGGAGATGGTATTCCGTACGTACCAACGCGCGGTGATTTTGTTTTCCATAGGATGGATAGATGGTGAAATAGGGTTGTTTCATACTTATAATAAAATATAAATATATGATTGATACTGATGTTATTACTTCATAATGAAACAACTAAATAAGAAGATGTAAAATAAGAATTAATGTTGAAAGAATCGGTAACAGACATTACCTCTTCTTTGAATCACCTCTTATTAAACTCCTCTTATGGAACTGAAAATGGTCTTTGAAGAATACCAAGACCTCTAAGATGTTTCTAGGGAAGTGGAAAAAATAAATTGGTAGGGGTTGGCTGAGCTTCAAGGTTTAATGTGGTGTGAGGAAGAGAGGGAGGACGTGCCCTTTTATAAGGGAGGAGAGGGGTACCTTAGGAAAAACTAAAAATATTATTTTATTATAAAGTCATATTCATGTTTTAATAGCTCCAAATTGATTTATTTATAATATAATGTGGGTTTGGGTCGAAATACACCCCTAAAATATAATTTAGAAAAGTTTAGGTTTCTATTTTAACCCTATCATTTAAATTTAACTTTAAATTAAATAATTTTACTTTTACCTTGTCTTCTTCTTTTCTTACACTATAAGATTAATAAACATACTATAACAAGCAAAACGAACCCCAAGTTGTTTATTATTAATATATATAACCCTATATAAGTCATTTGGCCAAACCATATATTTTTAGGATTAAAATACCAAGTAATAATATAATATTTGTTTTAAAAACTATTTTATGTCAATTTTGAAACTATTTGGTAATTGATTTTTGTGAAAATTATAACAGAATGATTAGTTATAAAAAAGTTAATTAAATCAATACTAACATGTCATATTAACCTATAAAGTTAGTTTAATTCATAAAAAGTCTCAAATTACATTTAATTTTGTATTTATAACATCAATTATGTCAATATTTCATTAATAAGATAATTACTGCATCATCAATGTGTCATATATAAATTAAATTATTTAAAGTCTAAAAATTATAAATAAAATACCATTATGTTTGAAATATATTTATATTTCTAATGAATATTTATAGTCTAATTTATCTTATATATAACCCTATATTAAAAATGTTTTAGTTATTACACTTTGTTTTTAACTATTTTAACTATTCTTTAAATAAAATAATATTAAATATCCCAATCTAATCCAAGTGGGCCTAAATGGACATATTTTATTCCTAAGGTTGTTTGTGGTCGAATTTAACTTATCCAATAGAATTAGGACATTTTTTAGGGTCATAATAATATCATTTTTACCCTTAATTACCCTATTTACTTTTAACCGTGGTAAAAAAAGTGAAACGTTACTATTCACCAAAAATTATTTTCATCTCATTGAACCACATTTTAGTCCTTTATATTAACCGTGTGTCTTGGATTTTCGAAATTCCACTCACAGAAGTGATAAAATTAAGTTTTATGTAAATTTTCAAATTCTCCTAGGAGGTGGGTAAAGACGGTGAAAAGTTTAATAAAATTTTGCTATATCTAAAAGTATTATAAAATGACTCCAATGAATTAATTTGAATATATATAGGTGTTATATATAAATTTTTACCTAAAATAAATTTAAATAAAATAAATAATTTATTAAATAAAAAGTCTGTTTTTAAATAGTAACCTAGTGTTTTCACTATTCATCAAAAATTGAATGTTTTTAGAAAAATAACAAAATTTCAGCCTAGGAAATTTCGATACTCCGAATCAAAAAATGAAATCCATTTTGAAAGATAAAATTTACAAAATTTCAAAAAGTGGGTATTACTATTCATAACAGCTAGTTTTAATAATAATTTAATAGCATATCGTTGTTTAGTGAAACTCGGTATTGCGTACAATGAAAGCTATCGAGGAAGGACACAATTGCGTATAAACCAAGCCAATCTAGTGTTGTGTGTAGTGAAATATTCCTTTGATGATGTATATAACATAAAAAAAAATATTTCTCATAAAAATCTCGGGTGTTACAGTGGAGACCCAACCATTATAAGATTTTATGTCTTTCCATTGTAACATGTAAAATAGATAGCCATATGCTCCTCTATATGTTCTTTATGTTTAATACCCCAACACTAATTATGCTTAAAATAAAACAAAATTTTAAATTTTTAATAAATTTCTATAAAAATAAAATTTAAATTACTATCATTATTCATCACATACATCCTGATAAAAAATTAATTGAAATTTTATTTTATACACCTCACATTTAGACCAAATATACTGTAGATCACCCTCAATAATTAAATTCCCTTATACATCAATGTAAATTATCCTTTTTTGAGAAAATATAAATTTAAATAAATATAACTTCCATGTGGTTAAACATTATATTCCATGAGTCACCAAATTTTCTAGGTGTTGAGATGACCATAAATTCATTATCTCCCATTATTTACTATATTAAAGAGAAATATATCAATAATAAATTAAGGTTAAATAATCAGAACAATCATTTATCTTTCTTATGGAATTACTGATATTAAAATAATGATCTCGAATAATATACCACACATTAATTTTTCTTTAAATCAAATACCACATGAAAAACATATAAAATAACCACTTATAATCTATAAAGAATATAAAGAACTCACCAAAAAAATAATTTTCCCATAGAATATTGTCAATTAAAAACATTGACCGATCCAAATTAGTGGGACACTATATATATTTATAAGGATGTAAATGTTTTATTCCATATATAAAAACAAAATAATTATATATACAGACACATACCAATCTTATAAGTGATTCATCAAAATATACATCTTAATGAATATCTTTCTAAGTAGTAAAAGAATTGAGAACTTGTCACTTAACTTATAAATATGAAAACATTTCATTCTATTCTTACACCCAATTAAAAATAGCTCCATTATTAGTTAATTCTAATTGTGGATTCATGTTACATGAAACAGTTGTTACAAACCTAAGGAAACCCGAGAATTACATTCCTAAATATGACACAATTTTTGAAGAATATTCAATACATCTAATAACACGACACACCCTTGAATCATAAATGTTAAATGTACTTATAGACTACATAAATGAAAATATGTTTTATGTAAAGTGTTAATCTTCAATAAAAACACTTGGTTTATAGGATACCATTCTAAAATTATGATATATTTTACACCACTTCATCACATAAGAAAAATTTAAACATATAAAGTGGTCAGTTTTGATTCTCAACAAGGGTAAATATAGAATATATCAATCAATGGTCATATATAAATATGTCGTGAGAATAAGGGTTTTATAACATGATAATATCTGTATAAAATCTCACCCATCATTTCATAGAACATAAAAATTAGTATTGGGAAAAAACATTATCATGAAATATGATTTATGAAACATCAAATATCAATCATTAGATATGAGTTAATATCATAATCAAATCAACATGGAAGAAGAGTGTGACACAATAATAGGCATAAATAACACATCATATGTCAAATTTATCAAAAAATAACATCACACTATAGTGTATAGGGCATCCACACATGCCTTCCATATCATAGAATATCTGGGTCACCAAATTATTCTCATGTCATAGTAGATCAGGAATCCCTAACTATTTCACATAGTGGATCAAGCTCATCCACTTGATTACCCTAATTATCTGATGAGATATATGGATTTACCTAATGATATTTTGGAAGATAATTGACTCACCCATCACATAATTATAACCAAACATATGTGTGATATAATATCACAAATAATATTTTTTTAAACTTGTCATACCCTATGGAAAAGAAATAGGATTCCTAAATATATCATCCAAAATAAATTAACTCATGTAATTGAAATGTGTTTCGATGAATCATCATCATCATATTCCATCCAGTGAAAGTAGATGGTATTATAATATTAATCCCGAATGAAGCATAAAAATCCGTAAATTAGGAGGCCATGGATGAAAAATACCGTTAAAATTCGATACAAATACTTTTATGAAAACATGAGGAAATATCTATACACATCAATAGTATTTTAAATTATACATCCAAGAATATTGGAAAAAAAAATTAGTTTTGTAATATGTTTTAAAATTTTTAATGAATGAATCAATGAAAATAACGGTCATGATAGCTTTAAAATCCATATATGTCATATATTTTTAAAAAAACATTCCTGTAAAACATTTTCCAAAAATAAAAAATGACTTTTTTAGTATTATTTTAAAATGGTTGATTATAAAAAAATTAAATAAAGTAATATTTAATTGAAATAACAATTATAGAATTTATGGTCTTATAATAATCATTCAAAAATCAATTTTGAAGACTGTGGGCATGGATGAAAATGCAGATCATTCAAATAAAAAATAAGGTTATATTTTATTTGAAAACAATTATCTATCATTTTATGTACTAAGGAGTGAATGATAAACTAATATATGAAGTTTGAAAGAATAAATAACGTAGAATAAAATATGCGGGGATTAATATAAATGATTTATAAAATTTCACCCAATATTAATTTAGCATAGAAAATCCAAAAAATAATTGATAATAAAACCTAAACCCTTACCGAAAGTCTCAACTTTCTTCGTACATGTTCTAACATCCTGTAAAATTAATAAATAATTATTTTATGTATTTTATAAAAACATAATTATATATACCACACCATATATGATTTAATTTGTATATCTTATCCACATCTATAAAAAATTATGTATTATAATAATTGATTTGAAATATAGCTTCATTGTTTGTCATGCATGTTTCGGTTTGGATGTTAGTTTCAGTGTACATTGATAAAGGTTCCACCATATCCAAAATTTTGATTAGATAAAAGTAAAATATATAATAATTATATACATTTTTATAACTATTTATATAAATCAGTGTTGAAAATTGAATTGCATAAGTTGATAGATATGGTATTATATACATATGAAGAAGTGATGTTTCAACATTCAATGGATAGAAAAAAAAGAAAAGTAAAAAAAAATTATCCTTTAATGAAATATAGTAATTTCAAAAATATAACATATATATATATATATATATATTGTAAATCCATCATTATAATAATCAATTTTATGTGATAATGGAAAAATAAATGCATATCTTCATGGAAGTGGTAGTCTTTACATACACAGAAAAAATGTTTTATTCTCCCATGGGACGTAAAAGAGGATGATAATGATTGTTAGATTATCCTAAAAAAATTGATTTAATTTTTAGTTACTGAACCAAATAATTTTTTAATTTATAAAATCAATTTAGTGGTGGTAGGAAAATAATTTAAATTTAATTTAAATGGTCAAGAGTTATACTTTTTCATTGAGAAACCTACTTTTGCTTACGCCAAAATCCTGATAGTGTGGTATTTCGGAAACACAGTAATATATAGAGAATGTTTACGTAATATAGGATTGTATTATTACTTTTATTGACTGATATAAAAGACTCCAATTCTGTGAATAATTCAATAGAGGATGTTCTCTTTTATATGTGAGGGAAATGATACATTTGAAATTACATAATTTATATAATTATATTATATATCATAATCATGTCAGGTGAAGTAAGGATCCTAAATTTTAATATAAGATATGACTAAATAGAAATAAAGTCATCCAATAACATTTAGACTTGTTTTTATAATATTTTAATCCTTATCTCATACAAAACACTATATTAATCTCATTGTAACCATAACCATGTTAACATAATTTTTTCCGGTGATAACCTAATTATATATTCAAAAAAAAAAGTTCTTAAAAGCAATTTTAGACATCATGATTCCATATTTTTAATAAAAACAATTATATACATTTTATATAGGTAAAATATATATCTTTTAATATAATAACTCAAAGTGCATACAAAACAATTTTTACGAAAACATTTGATTTAAGCATAAAATTATTATACATTAAAAATAAGTAATTTTTTTGGTGTAAATTAAATTTTTATTATATAATATTTTTCTCAAGGTTTTTATACATTTTTATCAATCCAACATATAATGGCACATTTAAAACATACCATTCAATAACAACACCCAAAACAAGTTTTAAATTTAAATAAAATATCACTTATCTTTTCAAAAGTCATTCCTATGTCACAAATTCAATATAATTTTTTGAAATAAATTATTTAAGACCTTATACATATATTTGGTAAAAAATGTCATATAATAAGAAAACTTTATGTTTTATATATATTTTAATGCTTTTCCACATAGTTTTAACCATGATTTTAATATTTTACCCATTCTGTGGAGACAAATAATTTCTATGTTTTTTATTCATAGTTACCAAAAAATGGTGAAACAATTAAATTATAGTATTTTTGATGCTTCTAAATTATTTTTCCAGTTTTAAAGAGTTTATTTCTATACCTAGTAGAAAATAATTTTAAAATAAATAATAAAAACTTAATGAAATGCGTTTTTAATGAAACGTATTTTTTAGAAAAAAATGATTTATTATTATTTTACGTTTTTTATAATCCATTAGATAAATAATGAAACCTTTGATTGATTATATAATATATAAATTTCCTAAAAATAATTCACATACAGTTATAAACATATTTTATTATGGAAATACACTTTGTGTGAATAAAAAGTTTCATTCATAAGAACATATCTTTTACCTTGAAATGGTTTTGTTTTCATTTAAAATCAATTGGTAACCAATTAATTATTTTTATAAAAGTATAAAAATTATTCTTTCATAAATTATTTTGTTCTATTCCTACCCACTATTACAATTTCTTGGTGATAACTATCACATTTAATAAAAAATTAAATAGAATATCATTATTTTTTTAAACATGGTGTTAAATGTATTTAAATATATTCAAAAAACTAAATTGAATTAAATAATAATATTATAATAAATATCTAGAAGTTACATTACACACCACTTTAAGAGTATCCCCCTTGAAATTACATCACTACAAAACAACCTGTTAAGGATACCTCTACCTTCTCGCATCCTTGGGTTCCCTCATAGCTTCCACAAATTTATGGATCAACACAAAACATTTACCTGGTGAGTAGTGTTGCTTCATTGAAATTTATATCCATAAACAAAAATCTCTACTATTTTTTCACCATAAGATATATCCTTCTCTATTTTGATAACATATTAGTTTAGAATATGTGAATGATCATGTATGTACTTCCTCCGGGGAGATATAGGGAACACACTATTAATTTTAGAATGATTCTTGTGGAAGAAACAAGAAAAAATATTTCCTTAAAAAATGATCAACAATTACAAAGGTAATGATATAGCTATGGTTCAACATTCCCTTATTTTTAAATATCATATCTTTTTTTCAAGGATATTTTCATAGCAAAACCAATTAACCCATAATTAACCTATATCATTCATATGATTGTCAACATTACATTTAAATCAACCCTATGTTGCCTTGATGTGCTTCAAAATAGATCTGACCACCTCTACTATTTCATTAGCTAGATAAATCCCATATTTAATTATTTTAACTACATTATTCTAGTATATTAGTGTACTTTAAATCTCTATATCATGGGATTCATAAGGAGCCATCCAAATTCTTAGAGAATGATATTATTGTATGGAAATTCCACCAAAGGAATGTGTTGATCCTTAGAACATTTTCAATCCATATAGAAAGATCTAAAAATGTTTTATATAGTTTTAATAGTCCTATTCGACAGATCATCTATCTAAGGATAATATGGAGTACCAAAACTCATCACGGTATCCAAATCCTACTAAGTACATTCATGAATATCAAACCAAAACTCAAATTTTCATTATTTAATATTTGGAGTAGTACTACCCGAAATCTCACAACAACTTTATTGTATAACCGTGTAATGTAAATAGAGGGATTACTTATCAAGTAGAAATAAAATTATCTGATTTCATAAGGAGATCAAGTAAAACTCATATTTCATATTTCAATTTCAATTTTTTTTTGAATACGATGATGAAATACATGGTAATGTTTTCCAAATTCAATTTTGGTGAGGGTAATTTTTATAAATATCTTATTTAATTTTGATTATTTTCCATAACATACTAACATACCAGGAATAAATATTCATATTCTACAATATCTCTTTAGTTTTTGACCCACCAATAATATTTTTTTCAATCATTATACATATTTTAACATCTATTATGAATAGAGAATTATGAACTATGACCTTCATCTAATAGTTTCTTTTCAATTCTACAATTTATGGGACACATATTCTATTTATAAACATGATAATTTCATTACAATTACGTTTTAATATAGGAACATTCTTTAATTTCTTCTACAGTTTTAAATCATCCCTTTGTGCTTCTTTAATCCTCACATTGATTGATGGTTATACATTAGTATGAGGAATATAGAATTTATACCCTTTCCACAATATTTCAACTTCTATCTTCTAAAAATCCATATGTATTAGATCAATTTCAATCATCATCATGGCCAAACTACCATGGTTCTTCTAGCTCAGAACACCATCCAACATACTTCTCTTTTCAAGATTTTAATGTATTGACTTGATGAAATCAGTACTCGACTACAAACTTATTGTTTGCATAACATTAAAATTTTTCTATGTGAATATATACTTAATGATTCTATTTTCTATATACTTGTCATTCCATTCACTATAATGATAAATACATTATATATTTAATTAAAAAATTACCCCATCCTGATCCAACTCATGATTTGGGTGATTTTTCTCTATATTTTCAATTGGAATGAGGCACATTCTCTCACAATATAATTCTTCAAAAGAACACATATTTAGTATCGTCTTCAATTCATCAGTATATATGAAAAACCATTATCCATTATAGGGTTGTGTAAGTATATATGAACAAAATATTATTCTCTTAAAATCCATGAAATTATCTTCACATTTGCCTTTGTATAATAACATAGCCCTCATCCAATTAAACATGGTGTGTGGATTTGATACTCATGTCAATTATCTCAAAAGGAGTTGGTAGTGTCTAGAAAATCCAAGAAAACTACAAATCCAACTTTCCAATGTCGGTCTAGTTTATTTATAAATTACTAAAATCTTTTAAGGATCAAATAATAAACCCTCACATGAGAATATATAACAGAAGAAAGGATCATTCAAAAGAAAAAATTCACACTTTGTAAAAATTCAATACAAATTTTCCATCATCAGGGACTTTATCAAGATTCATAAACAATATTCATTTTTCCATTGAATATATAAGGATATCATCCATGAAAATTGTAAAAAGCTAATCAATGAAATATATAAATACCATATTCATTTAATCCATGAAGGCAATAGGGGGAATCATAAGTTCAAATGGAATCAATATAAATTTATAATTTTCATGCCTCATATGGAATGCTATCTTGGGTAGATTGTTCCTTTTAATCCTCAATTTATGTTATATTGAATGGAGATAAATCTTTTAAAAGTACTGATCTCCATAAATTTGACAAAAAATTCATGAATACCATGTATTAATTCTATTAGAAACACAATATCTCGATTCAAGGTAAAATTAAGAAAACTCTTATGTAAATAAATAAATAAACTCCCATACAGTAGAAATATCCTCGGTATTGAGTTTCTTTCCATCCTTCTAAGACAGATACAATTCATTGATAAGAATTAATACCCACAATATATATGTAAATTATATGGGAAGTTTATATACACCATCACGCCATTAAATGTTTGTATATTAATAGGTAATATGAAATGTCACATACCATCCTCATAAATTGATATAGTCTATATATAAGGAAATTCAATCATTTCATACTGTTACATAAGATTAATCATGAGAGAGAATCAACAGTGGGAGAATCATAGGATTTTCAAAATTCAAATTCCCAAACAAATTATATCAGAGTGTACATATATACATGATATGTGATCATTTTACCATTAATATTATTCACTTATAACTCAAAATAGAATCATTATGGTGGAAATGTGATCCATTAAAAAATTACATAGATATAAAACACTTTTTGATCTATAATCATTAATAAATTATTTTTTCTTGAGTGCGTGATAATTTAACCATTGACGACATTGTTCTTATAACCCACAACAACCGTCATGATAGCCTGATATTTCCATTTATATTTAAACATATGAGTTTTTTATATTAAAAATCATCATAAACATTCACACCTTTCCACTAGTTAGAAAAATTACCATACTATATACATTTAATGTACTGGAGAATGGGGTGAATTAGTTGGAATCTTCAATTCATCCATTGTATCAATAGACCTATTTATTTCCTTTCAACATTCATAGGCTTTATAAAAATATCTTTTTAATTTTAATCACCTCCGAATTCCATTTATGAAATTATATTGATGTTTTTTCTCACATTTTTTTCTAGTTAATGACATGAATTTTAATGCAATATGTGATTTTTTTGAGTTTTCATGACACTCTATCATTATTTTATTATAAAAACCATGCATACAATGGGAATCCAAAATTTCCATTTTTACATGAGATTACATAGAATGATTTCTTCCGAGATAATAATGTATATTATAGATAAATACCTTTAGATACATGGTTTTCAGCCACTAAATAATTAATTGATTTCACTTCCAGTCAAAATGATTAATCTAGAAGTGTACATATAAAGTACTCTAAAATTTTCCTCAAAGGAGAAATGGGATTCATCATCCCTCATCTTAAGATTAAGTTATTATTTCTTAATTATCATATATATAATATGAAAAAAGTATAGACTGGATAATATTTTCTTCAACTCATATCATTTTAGAGATTCATCTTCATCGTCCGACCACATTTTATTAATAGGATTCCACCATTAATCATACAACACTATACAAAAACTTAATGACTAATAAATATTTCACAAGTATCATGCCTGGATAATAGAAAATATTTTCCATGTGTTAAAATTTTTCAGTCAACGAAAACTGTATTAGATGATCCATTAAAATAAGGTGTATTTTTTCATCATAAAAGAATACATAATACATGGTCCCATAATTTGATCATTTGAAGCCTCAGAATAATATATAGCTTGAGAAAGTTTCATGATCATTTAATTTTTTTTATGGTATGTGGTTGGTAGTATGTCACATGTTTTTAGTTAGATTTTCGTAGTGATTCTAGCATGATAAGATTGACTGGTGACTGATTTGGTATTTTGTTGAGTTGGAATTGAATTAGAAAATTACATGTAATATTTATAAACTATTAATTTATATGATTACATGGAGTTTGGAGATCATGAAATTGGTAAATACCTAATTAACCAAAGAGAAGGTTGATCATGCTTGGAAGGGCCATGGAAGCTACTATTATCCCTCAATATTAAATTTTGATTTCTCTTTAAAGGTAGGTGGTAAGTCATACATTACCTATATCTATTTTTATTGTGATTATGTCATATGTGATGTTTCAGGGTCCCATTACTAATGGAATGTTACCCACAATTAAATTTAATGTGAATTGTGTAAATTAAATTAATTGAACATCTTTTTTAGATGATTAAATAAATAAATTACCTTGAAATTTATATATAAATATATATTGAGAAGTTATGAGGGACATTTTAGTCTCTTTGTATGTAGTTTAATTCCATGTGTTTCATATTTCGTGACCATTTAATAAACCTTAAACTAAAATTGAAACGAACATCCATGGGGATCCCCAAATTCGAATGACTATTAGAGACATGTTGGACTAAGTAAAAATTGAAATTAGGACTTCAATTAAGAGGATGGTTTTTTAAGATTTATAGTTAACCTTGGTAGTTTCTCATGAACCAAACACCAACCTCATATTCATGTTAAATATTTAAAATTACAGATGTGTTAGTTGGTACATCTTTAGAGTTATTCCACCTATATATTGGATTCTACATTGAGAAAGGATGTGAAGGGGATCATAAATGGGTTTCTCATATCTTGTTTGGTCCCAGGAATGGGTGTATTGAGAATTGGTATTGTTAAACCATGATATTTCCCTAAAGTGTATTTTTAATACTTGTTACCACTAAATCTAGGGTAACGATAAGATTAATTTGGAAATTCAGGATACCCCTAGACTACATGACAATTATTAAATCACATAAATGTTAGAAATAAATTGACTATTCATTGATAATTATAAATTAACCATAATTATAGATGGAATTGTTCTCTTAAACAACTTATAAATGAACCATAATTATAGATGGAAGTGTTCTCTTAATCAACTTATGTGGTTGGGTGCCAAGGATACATAGGACCTAACCCTACAAATCAAGTACATCAAATTTTAGTTTTATTAAATACCATTGTTGGGAAATTCAATATTATGTATATGATTATAATCTTGTTTATTTTAAAAATTATTTTCATTGAATATTGTCATAAAATAATATATCAACATTTATTTCTACTGTATTGGGATTTTGATTTTGATGTTTTGTATTAAAAGAAAATAATGATTTTAGAGCCTCATATTCTTATTAATATTATTATCTAATAGTTGATATTACTATAAAATGAATTACTAGTGTATTATGGAATCCTCATTATATTGAGAAAAAATAGGATCCTACTAATGGTATCTTAGAAAGCCCTCTCAGTTAGCATAACACAAAAGATTACTTTCACACTAGGTTCCAAGTCTAGTAAAAGGTTTTCAGGAGCCTGTATTTCCCATGATCACTTTAGACTTCTGACATCCCTGAGGTTTATAATTATCACCATGATTGACACCAATGATATTAACTAGGATATGGTGAGTAAACTATTATTACATTACCTAGAAATTTTTGGGAATAGGCTATTGTGATGATGGATGTTTAATGTTGAGATATCATCATATATTAGGAGAGTATTCATTATATAATAAATAAGGTTAATCCTATTTGGAATTTAGTCAGGTTTCCATGTCTTGACAACCTTCAGACCAAGACATAGGAAAGTTAAATTAGACCAGAATAGGGAATACTGGGACATCTTATGAGATCCACTAGTTACATATTTATTGAGTAGTTTACCTATAACACCTAGGAACTGACTCAGTTCCTTATTTAATGATTGTACAACTAAAAAATTGAATGATATCTTCTATTTATTAGAGGTGAGTATGGGTGATCCAAGGGAAGGGACATGTATCCCCTAATCATGGCATAGATTTCTTAGATATAATCTACTACTACATAAAGATTATATTTTTTGAAATTAAAATCCATCCCTACCAAGGTATGTCAATAGTTTTTAAATTTAATTTAAATAGAGAAATTTGGTTAGTAATTTTTAGTTTAAAAATTCACACACTCATTCTATGATATTACTGGCTATATATGGGACTACATTGGAGGTTCCCTACCGATTCTTATACACACACTCTCTTGGGGGATCCATTACACTATGGTACATGAGAATTTATTCACCTGGTTGTACTAATGGGTTGGGCTACAGCTCTAGACTGATCGAGCAGGTTCGCATGGACATGCACATCATATAACGAATGTGAAACGTCTTGGATTGGGCATTAGATCCATTAAAATATCACATTATTTATTTTATTTAATATTGTACATATAATTGGCTCGATTGGGTATAATTTCAAGTTTGTTTTGGCTATTTGAGCCATTACCACATATCATTTCATATCACCTACATATATTTATTGGCTTTAACATTCATTTTACTTGATAGGTTTTTGATGTTTTTTATTATGCTATTTACTTATTCTGATATAAAGGAATAGTCTCCCTTATGATACAGTGTTGGTCCCCACTAATATTCAGAAGCCTTTGGTTTATGAGGAGGCACCCATGAGGCCACATTAAGACCCAAACTAGTTATTTTTCATAGTACCCAGATTAGGATGTGACAAAAATAGTATTCAATGAGTTACATTCCCATTTTTTATTATTATTTGGTACATTTTGGATTGGTTTATTTGGTGTATGTGAAAACATGTAATGGATATATTACTTGTGTGTTGATAACACTAGTTCATATAAGGATTATCTATAACTACATCTATGCGATTGCTTTTAATTATTTTTAATATTATTGTTGGGATTGATTTTCACTTCATGATACACACACGTGGATGTGATTATATGCTTTATTATTTATTTATGGATCTTAGTCCATTATTAATATTACTATGATTTGATTTAAATATTGGCCTATAATGGAATGGGGTGTAACTTGTATCATATTAGGCTCATAGATATACATCTTATAGGCCTTCTATTGTTTGATTTGATTGACGACTTATTCCAACTATTTGATGTGTCAATAATAACCTCAATGGAGATTCAGCATGTTGTTTTTGTGGTAATTATACTCTTTTAGACCAAATTTTCTACATTCTTATTATGATAGGCTATATAGACTACATCAAGATACAAATTTTTAATGATCAAATTGGTATATCTGTTATTTAATTTGACATGTAGTGATACATAATCTATCAGGATAGGAACCATGTTACTGTTTAGTTTAAAAGGTAGATCACTAGGGGAATTTGATTCCTTAGAGTGGGACTATTATAAGAATAATGTATGGACTCAGTTCTCTGTTCTTGATCCAAATATGTTTTAATGGGAACATAATTCCACCATGTGATCCTTTTAGGCTGATGTTATAAGTTGATTCCTTTTTATTATTAAACATTATTGGTGCATCCTTTCTTGGTGAGACTAAATAAGTGGTCATACTAACCGACATGGAATGATTATGTTTAACCTACTAAGATAAATAACATAAATATTGTTTGGTTATGTCTATCAACTCAAATCATCCATCATGATTTTATTAGGAACCTATACATCATTTAGTGATCTTAGATCACGATGAGGTATCACCATATATGGATACTCTATGAGGGTTAATTCATAATCCTATAATTCATCAACATAATGATCTAATATAGAGAAACCCCGTATGATGGATCTTGAAGATGATTAGGTCCTAGTAGTATGATTATTGTTAGAGTATTCCTTAAATAATTATATAATTACAGTAATCCATTAAAAAAGATAATAAATGAGTTACTCTTAAATTATATGCTAATTAAAAATTATATGGTGTTTCCACTATAAAATGGAACTGAAAACTCATATAATGTAACTCATAGAGACATGTATTTACCCCCATAGTTTCACATTATATTTAATATCCTTTATAATTACATACCTTAGTGAGAGTGTTGTGGAAATTATATACTGACTAATAGTTGAGGTGGGAACCAAGAAATTTCTTATGAATTATAAATAAAATAGGATATGACATATATGTCAGAGAATTATGTTCTATGTGATTAGAACTAGTGTCCATAATGTGAGACATGATAGGTAGTTACCTGAAGGAGACTCAGAAAATATTATTTATGACTCAGACCTTAGAGAGTGAGCATTGATGTGATTTAGGGTATCCCATGAGAAAGAATATCATGGGTTGGTGGTTTCTATTTGGGTTATAAAAAGGTTCATGCTTTAGCATATGAGACTAATTCATAGGATGTGCACATTGTGTGTGTGCCCGGTCCTATTTAATATTGAATGTTTTATTAGTAGTCAGTTCAGGGTGTCGGCTGATGCACATGACTGGAATAGCGTTGAGTGGTTTTTAAGAGTATGGTTGATGGGGACCCTCTAAAAATAAAGGATAATCACCATCGGGACTAGTATGAAACTATGACTCTGGTAGTCATTTAATGAATCATTGAACACATTGTGTTCCCAATATTAAATAGGATTTCATATAGAGCACCTAGAATGATGCGATTGACATTCCATGGACACAATTAGAATAAAAATTTCTACACACTTTTCACTGTTGGGTGATTCAGTATGTTTTTTTGGGAGATACAGAAGTATACACCCCCTATGTTTGAGGGATAGGGGTGACAAACACTAGTCACATGTAGTTCCGTTGAGGTATGAAATAAATTACTGTAATGAGTAGGCATTCAGATAATGGTAAATTAATAAAATTATTATTTGTATAGTAACCCAAAAAATATATTAAAATAATGTATGTGACTCATTTTGATGGATTCATCTGACATGAATTAGGTTTCACAGAATATAGAACCTTTGGGTGGTTCTGGACAAACATTTTTTGGGAGATGTGGTTTCATAGGTTGCTAACAAGATAGTGTTTTTTATCTTGAGGTGATCATGGATCATGAGGGGAGCCATGAATCTAATAAAAATATCATCTAAGAAATTTTCTAATGGTGGTGACAACCAATATGCTTCAAAATTTAGTTAATTTCATGCATGTTGTTCTCATAGTTTTAGAATTGGTGATAATTGAATTTTGAATTTGTGATTTGGAATGAGTGACTATGGATTGGATAGTGGTTTTATTTGAAGATGGATAGATCATGGTTCATGGAAATATAATAAATGTTTTATTGTTGTGATGATTATAATGATCCAATGTTGTGGTGGGGATTTTGATCATGTGTTTGGGTCTCATGTGAAATTGGTTTGTGCGAGTGATATTGTTCATTGGATGGTCAATTGGGTGATTTGAAGCAAATTTTTAAATTGACCCAAGAACATAGGAATTCATTAGTTAATGAAATGGATTGGTTTATATGTGGTATGGGTTCAGATATGGTCATGAGTGTAACTCTCTAGATAGTTCAATTAGGAAAAGTTACTAAATGTCAAGAACATGATTCATTTAGTGGGATTGGATGTTCATGAGATGCCTCTCACATAAAGGAATTATTAATAAGATTGGATAGTTTGTTGGTGACATATGATAAGAGTTCTTGGGAAGGATCACATGTAGTATATATAGTCATTATTATAATGTGTAACTAGAAGTTGGTAGTTGTGAACAATGGTGGGAGAATTTTTATGCTGCATGGGGAATATTTCCAAAGGGAATTTTGGATGTGAATGAACCATTTATCAAAATTGGATACAAACTGTAGATACTTTGGTGGGAAGTTCCATAGTAAGAGTGATTAATAGGACCATGAATGGATGATATTTTTTTATAACATTATGGATAATTTTTTCCATTATTATTTTTAATTCGTTATTTTTTTCTATTAGTTTCTGGAAGATTAAGCACTATTAGTTCAAGATGATTTTTTAGATGAACATGGTTAAATCTATGATAGATCATGGTTTTGTGAGTTGAAATTCATGGGAAAATAATTTTTGTATGTTTTTTTAGATTCCCAAAAAAAAGTTTCAAGGAAAATAAAAGTTACGTTATGGAGGTTGTAATATCCATTATCTATATTATATAAAAATTTCTCAAGGAAATTGGATTTTCAATTACTGGATGAGTCAGATATTGAACAAAGCTATAGAATGTAATTAATTTTTTTCATCTATAGATATTCTAAATTTTGTATTCTAATAATGTTCCTTAGAGGGTTTAATGGTTTTAGGATAATCGTGGGGTTTTACATCCTAGAATTTGTGTTTAAGGAAAATACAGCCTTGGGTGTTTGGTTAGTCCTAACTGTGTTACCTAAATTTATGGCCTAGAAATCACAGGTTCATATTTAGATAAACCATGTGGGTATCTATAGTTAATAAAAAATACTTCACACAGTTGGTGAAGGGTCAATTATGCATTTTGTTTGTTCCCGTGAAAGTTGTGTAATCATTGGATAGTGGGGGAATAGATTTGGTTCATGGGTTGGCAAACCCTGTGATGAAACCAGGAAGCTCATTTATTAATGAAAAATGAATACCTATAAGATTTTAAGAGGCAATTTAATTCTTTATCCCATATTACTTCATAAAAAAAGCAGGATAGCCCCCCACATCATTCCCTTGGTGAAACTCGTTCTAGAGAAAGAATTTTATGGCTTCCTTCACTGATTTAATGTATGTATGACTTTTTATTTATTTAAAATTATATCTTTTCTCTATTTCTTATATTCTTTAGATCCCTGGGTTAGTTTCTTATTCAAATACCATAATATAATGGTGGATTCCAAAACACGTGATGGGGGTTTTTCTCTTCCTATGATTTTGATGACATAGAAAGAATTTAATCATTTTTCTATATTATTTCACCATGTTGTGTAACTAAGGTAAAATTTCAAATTTTTTATGACTTAATTAAATTAATTTTGATTTTTTTCCATCACATTCAAAATAATCATCCTAGTATGAGGTTTGGAGTACTTCGTGCATGTTTCGATATATTTTGGATGAATTTCCAATATAATTGTATCTTTTATTAAGTTATCTAGTTATATACCAATTTTTAATTGAATTAATAAATTACTTTTAATTGTCATTGTCTCAAAAAAATTTACTTTCCTTTAGAGATAGGGGCTTGAGGCATTGTGACATTATTGGTTGACCTAGGATGTGTTTAGATTATCTAGGACAGTCTTTTGAAGCTGCTTATAACCCTAAAAAAGTGTAAGATCTCATCTTTTTCATGGTGTGGCACTTTTTAAATATTTGTTCAATATGGGATGTTTTTTATTAATTTACTACATAAATTAAGTCAAAACCTCAATATTTTACACCCCTTATAAGTGGTTTTCACCACCTGTCGATATTTCATGAAATTCGTTTACACAATGTGTAATTATATGATACCACTTGTAATGATACACCAACTGTAATTATATTAGACCATGCGTATTCATATTAAACCATATGTAAAATAACACCACATGTAATCAGATTATAATAAGTGTAATCCTTAATTAATTTTTTAAATGGTTTTACAGGATTTCCAAGTGTAAATGGGGAAATGTGTTACATTTTTAGAGGACATGAAATGGGAATTAACTTCGTGAAATTTTGATGTTCAGAATATTAAAAACACCTCTCTAGTGATGTGTAAACATTTTGTACCAGATTTTATTCACTATAGATGCTCTGTAAACCATTTTCTTTGATTGGAGATGCTTCGTGCATCTCACTCTTTGATTTGGTTCATCTATTGTCGATTTCGAGGAGTCCTCTTCGAAAAAGAAGCGATCTCACACTAAATCATTGATATTAGGGCCAAGATATTTATGGTATTCCAATAAATTATATATATACATCTAGACCTATTTATAATTGATTATTATGATCTTTTTAGGGGAATCCATAAGGGTATTTTTATCTTAGAATTTGGGAATTTGACACCGCTTCCAGAAGTTTCATGGTGTCATATGTAGTCCCGGTTATTCGGTGCATTGTTGATTGAATATGTTCAACTTGGGTATATTTTTTGGT
Organism: Viscum album; assembly: GCA_963277665.1. NCBI lineage: Eukaryota > Viridiplantae > Streptophyta > Magnoliopsida > Santalales > Viscaceae > Viscum > Viscum album. Next base: position 596,837,159 of record OY728135.1, on the reverse strand, counting down.
GGGAATTCTTCATCACCAATATTTAGGTGGGTTCTCTAATTTTTAAATCCCATAGTAATTATTTTTTCTTATATATGAAAGTTATAGGATTACAAGTTTATTTTATTAATTGAGACTACTAATTGGATTAATTAATGTGGTGAATTAATTAATAGTGAATATTGTGAAATTGTGGGAATTAATGATTGTTGAATAAGATAATTAATTATGAGAATTAATTATTATGGTATTTAGATATTAAAGATTTTTACTTTATTTAGAAAAAACGATAATTAATTGGTGAATTAGTTATCAATGTTAATGATTGAGAAATTGGGACAATCAAATTTTGTGTTAATTACAATGTTGTCGATTTATTGTGATAAAAAATAATTAATTGGTTTATTAAATATTTAATTTTTATACATTTAATGGTTAATTGATTTTAGAATTAATTAACTTGAAATTTATGTTGTTAATTAGTTTTTTACCTAATAAAAGATATCATTAATTAATTTATGAATTAATTAATTGATGGAAATTTGGGTGTTTGACATATATTTATAAACAAAATGGATTTGGGGTCCTAGAAATGGAATTCTACACCACTAATATTATTAAATAAACAGGATTTTGTGTTTTAGACATGGAAATTTACACTAATTGGATTTCGATTGGTAGACATGGATTTGTATATTAATGATTTATTGATCTGTATTATTAATTACAAGTGGTGTTGGACATGGTGTTCTATACTAATGGTAAACAATAATAAATGTGATTTTAGTTGTTAGAAGTGTCATTTTTCACTGATTTGATTTTTGTTGATAGATAAGGAATTCTACACCAACCGTATTTTGAGTGTTAGACATAGAAGTCTACACTAAGGATAGATATTTATAAAAGTTTTTAATTGAATATGTGACACGATTCTAACTAAATCGTCTATGTAGTAAATAAAGATTAATTGATAATGTAATAACTATTCAATTATGCATCTTAATTATTTTCATTATAAAATTGTATACACTTGTTGTTGAATGGATTTTTTTTTAGACACTATTGGTGGCATCCTAATGAGTCGTACTCACACACTATTCGGGATCCTCGATTAGAACCCAAATAGTCTTTATTGTTTCAAGATAGGTTTAGGGAAATGTCCCTATATTAGATTGATGATTGGGGACAACTCTTGGATGAGGGAACATGATGTGGTTTGGGACCCGTTGGGGAGTCATACTGTCTTTACATTAAATTTAATTTTAGAAATGTTGGATCTTATTTTGGCAAGACATGTTCCCCTTTAAGTTGAGTACTAAATTTTCTTATTTTGGTTATCTCGTGACATCGGTATTGTTATCGTTGTATATTATTTCAAATTTATTTATTCATTTCCACTGGTTTTTACTCTAATAAAAGAGGGTATAGTCACCCAATGAATTTCTTATCATAACATCATTGCTAGTTCGAAACTGCTAGCATATGGAGAGGTGCGCCTGAGGCCATGGGGTAGTCTAGAATAGGGAACTAGTGTGTGGAATGAAGGTCAGGACATTAAAAAGTGGTATCAGATCCTAGTTTTCTTATCTTCATCTGTTTTCTTACTATTTGGAGAAAGGTATACATGAGAATATGATGAGTTGGGGCCTAGTAATGATCTTGTATATGAGTGTTGGAAACCTCGGTATGGGGAAAACCATAAGTACCCTTGTTGGGATTGTATTTATTGTTGTTTTCTGTTACATTTGAATATTATTCCACATTGGGTGACTCACATGTTGTGTGATATCATTATTGTTTGATAGATATATTATTTTTTGACTCATGGCACAAAATGTCATGAAGATTTAGTCTGTATGAATAATTTAATGCACTTAAAATTATTTATGACATCAATAATTTTGGACATGCATGGGGAAACAGGTTATGATTAATTTTTTAAACATAAACTATTTTCCTTACTTGTAAATTTGAAATGAAAATGGATCCAAACATGAAATTGAAAATGACTTTAAAATGGTGAAATAATATGAATAAATGGGTGTCTATATAAGAAACATGAATATGAGAATGTATTTTTTCTTATTAAAAATTTCCTAGGTGTAAAATGGTTAAGGTTAGTGATAACACCTCATTTTTGAACATGTGGGGAGATTTTCGGAAAATGGTTGTTATTGATTGGTGTGTTTCCCCTTTATGTAAATGTATTAACCATATAAAATGTATCATAAGGTGGGTGTATTTATTTTTTAGAGATATACCTCCAAAACGAAGCTTATTGAGGGGACGACTAGAGGACATGGTTATGGATGATCCCCTGATAGTGGAACCTAAGGCACTGATAGTGCTAGGTGAGGATTTTAGAGAGATGTTTCAAGATAACTTTTCTCACTTCTTGAAATTTATGTAATGAGACCCAGAGAAGTTTTGAGGAGCATGTCTAAACTTATGAGGGAGTTCTAGTTATAAAACCCTCAAAATGTTTCTATAGAGGGTGTACCTGAGGGAGATGAGTTCTGGATTGATTCTATCTGAAATATACTTGACCATATAGAGACTCATGTTGAGAGAATGTTCAATCTAGTGACATAAATTTTATATGGAAATAGAAGTTTTGGTGGGACATTCAAAATGAGGATGGATAGGTTGAGACTATGGAGTGGAAGGAATATTAGGAGAATTTCATTGAGTAATGTTTCCCAAAGATTATGAGGTAGAAAAAAGATGTTGATTTCATGAGGCGAAATCAAGGGAATCTATCCATGGAGGACTATGCTAGAGGATTTTCATACTTATCTCATTTTTCTCCAACTTTGGTAGTATATGAGGATACTTTATAAAGATGATTTCAAGGTGGACATAAATGTAAAATTCAGTCTCATGTGAATATTGTCAATCTAAGGAAGTTTACAAAACTGATAAATTAGGAACTCATTTCTAAGGGGATCCTAGTAGAGGATTCTAGTGGTGGACAAGAGATTCATGCAGTAAGTTCATGTGATAAAACTTTTGATATCTAGAAGAAATTTTCTGAGAATTTCATCAAGAGAAGTGTTATGAAAAGTATCCATTCATGGGGATCAGGTTCATAGGATCTTTCCCATGTGATTTAATACCAGTGTGGTATGGTGGGACTATTTTAGAAACATAGTTCTCAGCCTTTAGTATAGTGATGAGACTATAAAAAGATAGGGAAATTATAGAATTTCTATTAGAATGTGATGTAGTTAGTTAGTGATGGAATAGCTAGATGAAACCAGGGTGAAAAAAGAGGATCTACCACCTCATATCAGGCAGGCAATATGATTTATATTGGCAGAAGTGGTAGAGGCAGTGGACATGGTGCTTATGTGAAAGATCACCCACGTAAATAGAGTGGTGAAACTTAGGGGAGTAAGATAACATCATGGAGAAGAGGGATAAGACAATTTCATGTAGAGTGGATTATACTAGTGGATAACGAGGATGGACCATCAACTAAGAGAAATACTATTCTTGTGGATTTTACATTAGCTAGTTCATAATTAGATATTGGTTCCTCTCATTCTATTATATATGCCAAAAAATTTAATAGTTTGATCTAGGAGGTGGAGTTTTTTAGTGGGGTTATGATGATAGATACACCATTGGGAGTATAGTCTACAGACATCTACGTGTTTAAGGGATGTTTTGTTGAGATCGGGGAGTACCATTTTCTATGGGATCTTTATATTCTTGATATGAAAAGCTTTGAACAAATTATCGGCATGGTCTGGATAGTCTCATATTAAGCCCACGCAAACTGTTACCACATGAGGGTTACATTTATACCTCCTAAGGGTGACATAAAAATTCATTTGTGAGAGTGGGATTTCTAGGAGGGCTGAGTAGGGCTAATTACTCAATAACTGTTAGAGCTCAAAGCCCATGTTTATAGTCTATTGTTGTACAACATGGGTGTTAGGAAATATTTACATCCAATAGTAGTGGAATTCTATCATGTTTTCCTTCTTAAATATGTATCAGGGTTTCTACCTGATTGAGATGTGTAATTATTTATTGTTCTAATGTCGAGGGATGATCCAATATATATTCCTCCTTACAGAATGCAACTGACAGAGCATCAAGATCTCAAGAATAATATTGAGGAATTGTACGATATGGGGTTTATCTATCTGAGTATGCTGCCTTAGGGTTATCATGTGATGTTCCAGTGAATGTTGAAGGGAGATTTCACTTGTACGATAATTACCAGAAGTTTAATAAGATTATTATGAAGAAAAATATAATCTTCCATGTATTGATGAAATTTCTGACTAGTTAAGAGGAGATTTAAGGTTCTCAAAGAACAATTTGAGATTATGGTATCATTATATGAGAGTTCAGACTTCTGATATACTGAAGGCTGATTCCAGAAGTAGGTAAGGACTATATGAGTTTTTCATAATGTTTTTTGGTTTGACTTAGGAATCAGACATATTTGTGGCCCTGAGGAATAGAATCTTCATATGTACCTAGATCACTTTGTTATAGTATTTGTGGATAACATCTTGGTGTACTCCAAGACTCATGATGATCATGAAAAACATCTTGACATTGTACTGAGTAAACCGAGAGATAATCGGCTATACGCTAGACAATCTATGTGCCAGTTCTGGATCGATTAAGTATACTTATTAGGACACATCATCTCGAAAGAAGGTGTGGAGGTAAACCAAGAGAAGGGTCATGCAGGGGTTTTATGGGAGAATCCCAATAATGTTTTTGATATATGACACATTCTATGATTATATGTAACACCCCAAGCTTCCACGGTACGCTTCTCTTTGAATAATACAGTAGCGTGTGTTGTACGCAACTTCGAGTTCTTACACACCCCAAACAATCATACTAGCCATCATGAATAGTAATAACCACTTTTTTAAATTTTATAAATTGTATATTTCAAAATTGACTTCTTTTTTGGATTCAGAATATCAAAATTAGCTTAGGGTGAATTTTTGTTATTTTTTTGAAAATATTCAAATTTTAATTAATAGTGAAAAAACTCAGTTATAGTTTAAAACCAAATTTTTATTTAAATAATTATTTATATTATTTAAATTTATTTTAGTTCACTATAGACATATAATACCTATATAAGTTCAATGTAATTTATTGGAGTTAGTTTATAATAATTTTAGATATATAAAAATTTTATTGAACTTTTTTCACCGTCTTTTACCCACCTCCTAGGAGAATTTGCAAATTTACATAAAAATTAATTTTACTTCTTCTGTGAGTGAAATTTCAAAAATTCAAGAGATATGGTAGATATTACTATGAAAAATGTGGTTCAGTAAGATGAAAATAATTTTTTATGAATAGTAACATTTTACTTTAATTTACTAAGGTTAAAAGTAAATAGGGTATTTAAGGGTAAAATGATATTATTATTACCCTAACACATGTTCTAATTCTGTTGGATATGTATAATTTGACCAAAAAAACCTTTGGAATAAAATATGAACCTCTTTGGTCAACTTGTATCAGATTAGGACCCTTCTTATTATTTTATTCAAAGAAGAGTTAAAAGATTTAAAATCAAAGTTTAATAACTACAATATTTTTAAAATTAGGATACACATAAGATAAATTCCACTCTAAATATTAATTATGAAGATAAAAAGATTTCCTACGTAATTTTATTTTATTTATATTTTTTAGACATTAATTAATTAAATTTATTTATGACACAATGATGATGCAGTAATCACCATATTAATGAAAGATTAAAATAATTGGTATTATAAATATCCAAATAAATGTAATTTGATACTTTTTATAAATTACACTTGTTTATTAGGTTAATATGACATATTAGGGTTAGTTAAATGAATTTTTTTGAAGTAATAATGCTGTTATGAATTTAGAAAAAACAAAATACCAAATAGTGTCAAAATTGACATAAAAGTGTTTTTAAAACAAATATTATATTATTAATTGATATTATATTCCTAAAAATATAAGGTTTGTCCAAAAAATTTATATAATGATATTTTTATCATTAGTAAACAACTTGGGGTTCTCTTGGAAGTACATAGTATTTTTGTTAACCATATAATATAAAAATACAAAGAGACATGGTAAATGTAAAACTGTTTAACTATGAGTTAAATCTAAATGATAAAGTTAACATAGAGAGAAAAACCTATCTAAATCCTATTGTTTGAGTGTTTTTAGACCCATACCCACTTTATACTTTATATAATTCATTTTTGAGACCTTATTAATCTAAAATGATTTTATTATAAAATAATATTTCTAGCTTTTCCTAAGGTGCCCCTCACCCTCTTATAAAAGGGCACTCCCCCTTTTCTCTAATTCACACCTTCAAATCTATTTTTCTTGGACAAAACCATCACAAATACCCTCTAAAATTTCCTAAAACCATCCTATAGGCCTTTATATAGTCATAAATATAATCTAAAGAGCCCTTTTGATCATTTCAAATGGAAGAACCTGACGAAGAGGTAAATATTCCATCACCTCTTTCAAGTTCATTTCTTCTTCCACTTCCTTTTTCGTTGTTGTTTCCATTGTAAAATAATATCTCAAGTATATTATATATACTGTGATGTTATTATAAATATGGTTCAACCAAATTCATTATTTTACCAATCCTTTGAATGACATGTCACCATACGTGCATACGTACGACTTACCGTCTCCACGTCGTGGTGTAATTGTTATTCAATACATTATTATTTTTATGGGAATAATAATGATGTGTAATTGATGTAAATAATATATGTAACATTATAATGACTTTTTATATATTATATACCATCACATTATATATTATTTTAATTACAAAATAATGATATTGTCTCTCGTGCGTACGTACGGATTACCGTCTCCACGAACGCGATGAGGTTCATTCCCCATCGTATCCATTGAAGACTAATTTTCATTAGATGATTAAAAATAATTTTTAAATACTTGATATAATTCTAGATATGAATATGATACATCCCATCCATAACAAATATGACTCACATAACAAAGAATAAAATGGAAAATGAATCTGTTAACACCCGAAACAACGATAATACTAAGATATAATTAACAAAAAAATGTTAAAAGATCATATATGATATCATATTAATGTATATTATTATTTTATAATTTAGTAACAATTATTTCACCATTATACAAGAGTTTAACCAACCCTCAACCAAGTAAAAGTACAAGGTAAGGGTTAATTCTACAATCTCTTCATTATCTGAGGTTGTTTATATGTAATTATCTACTGGGACCTCCTTATCATCCACGTACATGTTTCTTAAAAATGTATTTCAAAATATTATTTCTATTTTATAAAATATGGGTTAATGTCATTAATACCCTTGTTTGAATTTTTATAAGATTTTTATAAGGGGATCTTTCAGTCATTTTCCAAACAAAGGCCTTTATAACCTTTTTGACAAAATTAAGTTAAGAATAACTTTTTTTAAAACTTATAAAGCAGGTGCATCTATTTTTTGTCGTTATAACATCATCAATACATCCCTTAAAATCTTATTAAAATATTTCCAAAATAAATGTTTTCTTTTGTAATTATATGAATTTTAAAATATTTTAATATAGAAAGAGATATTTCTCTAAAAAGGGCTTTTATTTCATCTATGTCAACATCCTTTGATGGATTTTAAGATTATTTGAGGATGATTTATTATGATTCAAAACATAGATATTATATTGAAGTTTTTATGATATGTTTGACTTTGGATGTGTTATTTCCTATCATTCATGGTTTATGGATAAATTATTGACATTTTGTATGCCATTTTTACTACGAATGTTTAGGTTATGTATAAACTTGTTCATATGTGGAATGCATTGGACAAGGTAAGTGAGGGGTGGAGCCCCCAATAGCTCCTTGATGCATCGGTATGTCTCATGAGACAAACCAGTGTCCAGCCAAAAGGCCTTGAAAAAATATTATTTGTAGTCTTGGCACAAGGCCTTGACTATCTGGTTGTGAAAGTCTGGAATTATGCATTCCATCATTATTAAAGTTTCTATTGATAATGAATGTTATTATTTTACTATTAGAATATCCATGTGAGTAAGTAAATGGAATTATTTGATTTTATCTTTTCCATATTATGCTGAAGTTCATGTTTAAAAGGCTTTTTTTAGTCTTATACATTTCCTTAAATGTTTATGCTTCATTATGAATGTTTCCTCTATATTGTTATCTTTACTGAGCTTCTAAGCTCACCCCTTTCAATGTTTTACTTTTTCTAGGATGTGAAGAATTAATTTATGACAGACCTGTAGGGATAGTCTGAGGGTATATGAGTGTGTGCTATGGAAACATTTTTTTTATATATTTTCATTTTATGATGTAATTTAAACCTTATTAATGTATCTAATACTACCAAGGCTACTAAAATAATTGGTATTTAGAGACATGATCTTTTGTGATCATTCCAATGATATGTAATAATACATCGACTCTTTGCTTCTGGGGTCAGGGAATTACATTATCTGGATATTGTAGGAGACTTGTCCATGATTTTTCCTTCTTGGGAGTTCTGTTTTCAGGTATGTCCAAAAAGGGTGAGAAGTTTTAATAGAAATAGTATTTCATGGATTCTTTCATATAGTTGAATAACCATTTGACATCGACACCAATTTTGATCTTACCGATGTTAGGTGAGGAGTAAACGGTGTATTGTGTTGGTTGGGGAATTGGATGCGGAGCTATGTTGATGAAAGGATATTGATTTGTGGCTTACATGTCTCAGAAGATGAGTCCCCATGAATGGAACTACCCTATTCATGAACTTGATCTAGATGTGGTGGTGTATTCTCTGTAGTGTTTGTGACACAATATTTTGGTCATGAAGAATACATTTTATATTGACCATAAGTGCTTATGGTATATACTTTCACAAATATATTTGAATCTTTTGAAGTTTAAATTGGTAGAGTATAAGAACTCATTTGAATTAGAGTTCACACATATACTCAAGAAGGGAAATACTGTGGTATAATCTTTGATAATGAAACCACAAAATCAAGTGGTTCCAGAGTCTAGTGAAGAGTGGAAGATGATGACGTTGCTTGAGGAGATGCATGTTGAGGTTTTGAAAAGTCAAGAGAAGTTTACTATCATATTAGTTTCAATGTATCCAACACTTTTGAGAAGGAATAAGGAAATACAGTAAAAGGATCAAGAGTGATTTTCCTTGAGGAAAATCATTGAACGTGGGGAGACTCCTTCAAACTGGTTGATAGATGATGAGGATATCATCTACGTGATGAATTGAGAAGTTGTGTCTACGAGCATGTGTTAGGAGCTCGTGAAGAAATTGCATGCCTCAATGTGGGTGACATATTTAGGTGTGACCAAAATGTATAGTTTCCTATAATGATAGTTTTGGTGGCCAGACATGAAAAATAATATAGAAGGGTTCGTGACATGATGCTACACCTGTGAGCTATTGATGTCGTAGCATCAACAACCCGATGGTTTTCTACAACTATTGCATATTCTAGAATGGAAGCAGGACGACATAACTATGGACTTTATGGTAGGTTTTCTAAAGATGATTAGTAATAAGGATGCTATCGAGGTTTCTATGTGTAGAAAGAAAATTTTGAACATTTCATTCCAATATGGGAAAGCTTCCTAGTATAGTAGTTGATAGAACTATATGTTCGGGAGATAATCTGTATACATGGGGTGCCAATGACTATAGTTTTAGACCACGATTGAAGTATTATGCCATGCTACTAGCAGTTCTTACAAAAAAGTGCTTGTTACACATGTTTATTGAGTATGACTTTCCTCCCACAAACATATGACATGTCAAAACATACAATTAAACTACTTGAGGATATGTTGTGGTTATGTGTGCTTGACTTTGGTGGGTTATGGGAGAAGAAACTATCTTTAGTGGAGTTCACCAATAATAATAGTACTTTGGAAAATATATTAATGGAACCATATTAGACACTTTATGGTAGGCCATGTAGATCACCACTATGTTGGATGGAAGATGTGGAGTTAGAGTTGTTGGGGCTAAGTCTCATGAAGGAGACAATAGAGGTGGTGCATTTGATTTGAAAATGTATGGCTACGACTCAGAGAAAGAATAATTCTTATGTTGATAGATGGAGAAAAATACTAGTGTTTAAAGAGGTTCATTGTTTATTCCTTTAGGTGTCTCATAGGATGGGTCACCATAGGAAATAGAGACATGGAAATTTGGCACTGAGGATTGTTTTACAATTCACAATTGTAGAGAGAATCGTGCTGGTTGCATATCTATTGGATCTTCCCGAGAAATAAAGTTCTATGAATTATGTTTTACATATATCAAAACATTGGTAGTATCACCCTGGACCTTCTCATGTGATCAATGTGGATGATTTTAATATTGAGTTAGATGAATCTATTAAGAAGAATCAGATATGTGCATTGAATCATAGTGAAAATGTGTTGTGGGGAAACACCAAGCTGAAAGTTCATTTATTATGGAAAAAAAGACGTGTGCAGGAGGATAAATGGTAACCATAAGTACATATGTGGGATCATTGACCTGATTGTTTTAAATCAGAATCATATGGAGGCTTTGGAGTATAGCTCAAGGAAGAGCTGTTATAATGTGGGAAGATTGTATGATTCTGTAGTTATTCAGGTATGACTCTTTAAATTTTTTCATCAAGATTGGTTGTTTTGAATTTAATACATAGATAAAATTAGTTCCAAAACAAGAAATTTTTCACCCCCTATAATTGGTTTAAACCACATGTCAATATGTTATGAAATTAGATTACACCACATGTAATTAGATAACACCACTTCTAATATTACACCACATGTAATTATATTACACTATGTGTAATATCACACCACATGTAATTAGACTACACAACATGTATTCCTTAATTTATTATTTTTAAATTGTTTGATGGGATTTCCACATGAAAAAGGGGAAATGTTTTATAATTCTTAGAAGATGTGAAATGGGAAATGATGTCGTGTCATTTTGACGCTCATTATATTAAAAACTTGTATAAACTTTTGTGTAAACCCATTGCACAAAAATTTCTTCACCACATATGCTCAACACCCCTTCTTTTATTCTATAAGACCCTTCACACATCTCCCTCATTGTTGAAGGCCATCTTCTATTGATTTTTAGGAATCAACCTCCATCTGGTAGTGATCTCGCACCAAATCATGGATGCCCAGACCTAGATTTTTAAGGTATGCCTTTAGGTTATTAATATTATTCTATATTTGTTGCTAATAGATTATCTGGTTCTTATTTAGAGGAATCCATAAGACAATTTATTTCATGGAGGTATGGAATTTGGAACCGCCTCCTCGACTTTCAAGGAGTTCGTTGTAGACCCTATTCTTATATTTGTTCTTGATTGATTATGCTCAATTTGGGGATATTTATTAGCGGGAGTTATTCATCACCAATATTGATGTGGGTGGTCTAATTCCCGAATAACATGGTAGTTATTTCTTCTCATTTATTCATAATGTATGATTGATATATTTTTTTTATCAGTTGAGACATAAAATTTAATTAATTAATGTGGTGAATTAATTAATTGTGAAAGATGTGAAATTGTGGGTTTTAGGGTTTTTTGAATAAGATAATTAAATTTTAGTATTAATTATGACGGGTTTGAGATAGTAGAGTTTTTTCCTTGAATGAGAAATAAGGATAATTAGTTATTGAATTAATTATAAGTAAATATTACTCAAAAATTGGGAGAATTAAATGTTGATTTAATTACGATATTCCCATTTATTTATAGTCAACAAAAATAATTGGTTAAATATTTATTTAATTCTGATACTTGAAGGGTTAATTTATTGTAGTATTAATTAACATGAAATTTATGTTCTTAATTATTTGTTTAAATAATTAGAAAACATGATTAATTAATTAATGAATTAATTAATGGCAGGGATTTTGGGTGTTAGACCTGGTGTTCTGCACCAAAGGGATTTGGGGTTATATACATGGAATTGTTTACCACTAATATAACAAACTGAATGATATGTTGGGTGTTATACACGGCGTTCTACACCAATGGGATTATTGTTTTTAGGCTTGGGTTTCTACGCTGATGATAAATCTATTAGTATTGTTATAAACTGGGTGTGTTAGAAATGTAAGTGTACACCAATAATAAATAATAATAAATGGGATTTTATGTGTTAAACATTGAGTTCCAAAGATATTATATTTTAGGTGTTAGACATGGAATTCTACACCAGTGGTATTTTGACTATTAGACATGGAATTCTATGCTAAGGATAAATAATTAAAAAATATCTGAGATGAATATGTGACTTGATTCAAACCTGATAGTCTATATGGTTAATAAATATAAATTGATAATGTAATGATTCTTCAATTTTTCATTGTAATTATTTTTTTATATACAACTGTATACACTTGTTATTGACTGGATTTTTTTAGTCACCATTTGTGGTGTCCTATTGAGTCGTACTCACACTCTATTCGAGATGCCTAATCGGTACCCAAATAGACTTCATTATTTCTTGATATGTTAAGGGAAATGTCCCGGAATTAGATTGATTATTGGGTATGGATCTTGGATGAGGGAATTAGTCATGGGTCGGGAACCACATGGTAATTGTTAGTGTCTTGATGTTCAGTTTCATTTAGACACTTCGGCCCATAATTTGGCTAGAAATATTTCTCTTTTAGGTGGGTACAATATTTTCTTATTTTGGTCATCTTGTGACATTGGTCTTGTTATGGAAATATATGCTTCCCAATTTGTCTACTGATTTCCACTGGTGTTTTACTGGGATAAGGGAGGGTATAGTCTCCCTATGAATGACTTACTAGACCCAGGATTCTAGTTAGTATCCTCTATAATACGGGGAGGAGTGGCTCATATCGTGTGGCGATTTGGCTCGGGGCACCGGTGTGTGGAACTCAATATGGGATGTTTTAAATATAAAGATATAATGGTCATTAATGTTCATTGTTCAATCATAATTTACATTTTTTTATTATTCTTATGTCTCTGTGTTATCTGATGTGTTGGGATCTCCCGAAAAATAGAGACATGCCCATATTAAATGTATTTAGAATTAAATAAATTAAAATTATTAAATGGATAGTTTATTTTTTTAATAAATTATGTTCCAAAACTATTATATATATGTATAGAAATGTTCCATGTCAACATCTATCCTACATGAATTGGTTTTATTACACATCCATTTTAGGATGTGACCTTATCATAAATAATCACCTTACATTGAAATGGACTCTAATGGGACCCCTAGTTGGGAATGGTTAGTAGATAACGACTTGACCTAGACCAAAGTGACATGGTGACATCCTTTAAGAGGATGGTAATTTGAGTTTTATAGTTTGATTGAGGGACTTTCAGGGAAAAATGACTAACTAGATATTTCTATTATATCATTAAAATACAAAATTTGTAAGAGGGATCTTGGGTGTTTGGACATTAAGGGAACACCGAATAGAGTTCCTTAGTCATGTTCAAAAACTATTGAAGGGTTTGTTTGAATTTTTAGTGATGTACATGGGTATTTAAATAAAGAATAGGTTTAACATGCACATCCACTGTGTCCAATGAAAAAATAAGATGGCTTCAAGGGTTCAGTCAATCCTCTAACTACAAGATATGTATTATTTCACATAGTAGTAAAATTGTAAATACCGAATCACGAATAATTATAAATTAACTCCAGTTCTTGAGGAACATGATTCCCCCAACTACATATGTTTCCAAGTGACAATGTAACCTAGTACCCGACCATACCTATCTAGTATATCATATGTATGTTCTATCTAAATATTAGTGTTGAAAATCAATAAAATGTATTTAAAAATCATCATATGTATTTTATAAATTTTTTATTTTGCTGTATGTCATAAAATTAAATATTAATATGGATGGATATAATATTGTGATCTACCATTTATTGTTTTCAACTGAAAGTGAATAACACTTTTAAAGCCTTGGATTACTGGTGATATCAGGATCTAATATATGATATTACCTCTTCTCGAGTTCCTAGTGTATCTAGGATTCCCCCTATTTCATTATAATAGAGGAGGTTGTCGAGTGCATCTCATAAATCCCTCTTAGTTACCATATCACCTATGATACCTAGTGTGAATGTATCCTGATGATTCTATGATTTTAATGGTAGTTTCATTTTTCTAGGAAATTAGATGCTTTTTACATACTTGAGTTTGATGATGATCCCCTAGATTGAAAATTGGGATACTCCTTTGGATCAAGTGGAAGGATCATTATTGAATTACCTAGAGATGTTAAGGAATAGGTTGTTTAGTTTATGACTATTGAATATTGTGTTGTCATATCATATAGACATTGTTTTAATTATACCATTATTATGGTTTGTCACCTAAGGAATTCATTCCAGAATCCAAGTCTCGATTTTCTATGGACTCGGACCTATAATTTCAATATTATACTAGAATACGGAACTCTAATAGGACATTTAGATTCCACTGGTTACTTATAGATTTATTAGCTTCCCTAGGATGAACATAATACTATTTTATTACATATTAGCTATATTTTTTAAAATATTCTATGAATTATATATTATATTTAGTAAAGGTGAGCATAGGTGATCCTGATTCTAGGACCCATATCCCCCATAGTCTCATATCCTGATCGGATTTACTTTGTCATTGTCTAAAGTAAATATAGATAGATCCAATAACCATCAATACCATGTTAGAACATTATTCATTTAATTATATATATATAAAGATAAAATTTATTATTGTTGTTTAGATGGGCAGTTCAAAAACACATACTCAAAAATTATTGGATATATAAAGGACAGATTAGTGGTTCCCCACCGAGTTTTGTACTCACTCCCCACTTGCTCCTCCATTAAATTGGCATACCAAAGAAGATATATAGACTTTAGTATGCATAATTTTGGAAAAGGGATGAGACTAATTGAGTGGTTTATCTCAAAATTGTACATGGATCAAGGTATGTGATATAGATCATAGTGGGAAGTAGGGAAATATACATTTCTCATTATTCCTTTTATTTATTCTTGTATATATCATTTTACCAATAGGTGATTAGTTGTTGTATTTTATGGTTGCTTATAACTTTATGACATTTAATTAATTATCACCAAATAATATTCGTCAACATCAACTTTCAGTTTCCTTTTCATATTTATGATGTTCGGTTATTCTAAAAATTTTATTATTTTGATATGGCAATATAGTTACCCCATGGCTTCACACTAGGACCTCACTCCTATTCAGAACACTCAGGCATATGTGGAGGCATGCATGAGGCCACATGATGACTGGAAAATATTTCTTATTATATTAAATAGGTTAGGATGTGAAAACATGCATAAATATACCTTCAATAGTTTATTTGAATATTTCTTGGAAAAAAGATAAAATATTCATTTCCATTAAAAACATAAACATAAAATTATCAAAACAATATGAAAATAATTTTCTATATAAATCTCCTTGAAAACATCTACTAAAATATTCAAATAAAAAGAATAGTGATGACAACAAGAATATCCACTCATGTCATATATTTTAAAAGAAATAATTCCTTTAACACTTTTGTAAAATGTAAAAAATTATTTTTCTAGAATAATATATAATTTTTCTTTTATAACCCTTTTTAAATAATGTTAATGTCACTAAAAATAAAATTTTAAAATCATTTAAATTTTAGTAATGAACTTATATAAAATAATTTCATATATTATGTATATGAGAGAAAATATTTTTCAACCATAGAGGAAATAAGGTCATATTTTCTTTGAGAACATTTCTTGATCATTTTAAGTTCCAAAGGTAGGAAAATAATTGATACATGAAAATCAATGTAATAACAGTATTAGAATAAAATATATGGTCTTATAGTATAATTTCGATAAAATATTAGTCAATGAAAATTTAGTATAGACAATCTCAAAAAGATATAAGAGTGTAAAATAATCCCCCACCTCAAGTATCATTTTTCTTCATAAATGTTCTAACCTCATATTTAATAAATAAATATTTATTATAAATTTATACTAGAAATATAATATAATATATTATAATATATATTTTTTACTTATAACATCTTATCACCTATTTAATAAAAGATCTCTTCTAAAATTACTTTTACGAGTGATTATAGATTCATTTCTGATGAATGTTTTGGTTGGTATGTTATGGTCCTTATAAAGTGATCCATGTTCCAAAATCTATAGAATGATAATAATTTCATGTTTATGATATATAATCATTATTTATAATTTTATAACTATTCATATAAATTAGTGATGAAAAATGAATTATATCAATTCGCGGATATTGTGGTTTGTATATAAACAGGAGTGATGTTTCAATTTTTAGATGGATAGAACGAAATAAAATTAAAATAAAATTAACCTTGAATGAACTATAATATTATCTTAAATATCATATATATGATATATATTCTATAAATCCATCACTATGACCATCAACATAAAGTGGTGATAAAAATGAAGGGCATCTCTTTATGGATATGGTATTCCACACATACAAATGACCATTGGTTTCTTTTACCATGTGATGAAAAATATGTGGAATATTTTTATTCCATCATCATAATAAGAATTAAGCATATTTAAGATAATTAATTTGTTATTTTAGAATATATAAATACATTTATTGGAGCTAGAATAAGAAATTAAATTGAATGTACTTTGTTAAGAGACATACCACTTAGTTGAGATACATCATTCAACTTACAAATTTAGCATTAAAAGGATGGTATTTTGGAAATAAAAATTTCTATAGGATGTGGGAAAAAATATATTATTATATTAAGGAGATTATTTTTGGATCTATGAGGATTAATCTTTTTGAATAATGGGTTAGAGGAGGATACCTTTTATATGTGAGGGGAAGGAAGAAAATGGAATAAACATAATTATTTAATTATAATATATTTCAGAATAGGGTCAAGTAAATAAATATAAAAAATAAAATATAAGGATTTAATGGGTATATGTAAACTCAAACAATCACATTTAGATATGTTTTGAAGATATTTTAATCCTTATCTCTATGTAAAATCACTTTAATCTCATTTTAACCTTTATATTGAAAACATATATTTAAAATAAATAACATAATTATATGGAAAAAAATGAGAGGGTACAAATAAAAAAATTTGAACATTATTATTTGATTTTTTGAATTTATTTTATGAAATAAAATTTCTATAGGTGAAATAAATTAATTTTAATATAATAATAGAAAATTCTAAGAAAATATTTTTTTGGAAAATAACTCATTCTAGTGACAATATTAATTTCTAATAAAATAAAGAATGTGTTTTTCCACGAATATTTTATTTAACTAATAAAAAATATTTTTTATAATTTTTAAGCATATAAAACCCAAATGTAACCTTCCAGTCATATCATTAAATGAATATACCAAAAACTATTTTTAATTTTAATATAATATAAATTATACTCATAAAATTTAATCTCTGGTATCCAAATTCATGATTATGTCTTAAAATTTTTTAGTTAACTCCATACTCATATATTTTGTCAAAAACCAATCATCCTATAGTGTAAATTAAAGAGTTATAAGGATTTTATATATTTATCTCACAGTTTTTACCATGTTTAACCTATTTTACCCATTCTGCGGTGGCAAATCATTACCCTAGCTACTATTCAATGTTATAAATAATTAAATTGGACATATTACATTATTTTAAATAATATTATTAATAATATTAAATTCATTTTTTATTAATAAATATCTATATCTAGTATAAATTATTTTAAAATAAAAACTCAAAACACAAGGAAGAACATTTTTAGTAAAAAATCATTCATATGAATAAAATTGGATTAATTGTTATTCCATTAATACTAAATACAATTAGATGAATATTTAAAAATTTGATTTAATATATAATTTATAAATTTCAAAAAATGTATTCAAAAATAGAGATTAATTTTTATTGAAATCCATTTTTCCTTAAAAACATCACCTTTACCATCAAATGAATTTATTTTTATTTTAAACCAATTGACCATGAATGAATTCATTTAATTCATATATATAGAATTATTTTTATTGAAATTAGTTGTACCTATTACTACCCTCTAATTCAATGGTTGAATGAAAACTATCACATTAAATAATAACACTTTATAAGTATATTGTGGTTTGTTTAATCCCAGTTTTGTGTTTAAAGTGTGGTATTAAACAATGTAAATTTATTCAAAGAATAATAAGTCATAAATATAGGATTGTTAGAAAACCAGCTATTGTATTCCTAAATATTATCAAATCTCATTCCATATAAAAAATATTTTAATGGTTTAAATAAATAATGTATTCAATGAATCCTTACTCCATATCTTTACCATTATCTATGAAGATATAACATAGGAGGTGAACCTATCACATCCAAAATTTATATGGACACATCTCTCCCTATAAAATTTATTTCATTTAAAAATAAAATAATTTCTTCACATAATTTATATAATAATATAATAACTTTGAATAAAATTCTAATCAATAAATACAATAAAACAATAATTAAGATTCTGTTTAAACAACTAATGTATAATTCCAATAGACATAACTGAATTTTTTTAATTCCTTATAGATTCACTGGAATATCAAAAGGTAAAAAATGAAATTTAATTCTATCTAAAGGTATTCCGCATATTTAAAACTCATCAGATGATATCAATTTTATTATTCATTTCACAGTTATTAAAAAAACCCTTTCAAATAATTAAATTAATTATGCACCAAAGAGAGATAAAAACATCTTTTTACTATCTCTTTACTCAATTATCGATACTCTATGTTTTATAATAATTTTCCACACAAATTTATATAAAAAATGATATTCCCATATATATTTATATATTTTTATATTTGAATAATTCTATTCTATATTAAATCAAAAAATTTAATCCTGAACATCAAATTATCAATAGCTTTTCATGTAAGATGATTTTATAATAACATGGGATATGGATAATATAAATTTAATTAAAACACTATATATTATATAAAATTTATGTATATAACTTATTATGGAAAAAAATTATTATATTCAACTTCAACTATGATAATATAATCCTACATTTCATTATATTTTCATCTAATTGATCTTTTTAGTTTAGTAGTAATATTATATTGATATACAAGTCATTCTACCAAATGAAAATATTGTTTCCCAAAAAATACAATGCATACATTTTCAATGTTAAAGAATATCTCCCATAATATAAAGAAAAAAATAACATAGAATATATAATAAAATTGATCTATGTCACGTATTTATTCTTTTTGTTTTATTAATAATAAGAAGAAAATAAATGAAAAATCAATTTTATCCTATAACTAACATAAAACAAAATCATAATGTAGACAAATATGTCCAAGATAACACAATAGTATTTAAATTATGTTGACTATAATTTCTCTATTTTACAAGTTCTAATTATTTTAATAGGATTTGTATGGTAAATGAATTTAAAGCACCAAGGTCAATGGAAAAAATAATAAGTGTGGAAAGAAAATTAACCTCAAAGAACATAGAGTCCCTCATCCAATTAAATGTTCTCTATTCAATGTGATTCGAGAAACATTATTCCACCTAACACACTATGTTATAATCTATTTCTTTTTTCAACTTTGATTTTTTCCACTATGTATGCATAGATACTATATGATGTTATCCTCAAACGAAACATTGCATTATTTTTCTCAGTTTTTTTATTATTCTATTATTATAAAAAATATTAGTAAAAAGTATTATGAAAATATAAGGAAGCTTATAAATTTCATAAAACATCATGGGTCTCTTATGGACAATAAAAATATTCGGAAATAAACTTTAAAAATGGAACATACCAAGAACACGAAAAGTATTATAACCTTTTCATCTACCTAGTAGATTAATATTACCTAAGAAAGATAAGTGATATCATATTAGAAGTTATTATATTTGATTATAACTAAAACAAGATTTCATAAAAAATGAATAACTCTTAACACCCACTCAATATGAACCATTATATTAAAAATAAATACATTAGATAAATTGGTTTTATGAAATTTCATTATAAATAATCTCAACATTATAAAATATTTCTTCAAATTTAACAAATGAAAAAAATCCCTTGTTGTATTTGAGTGTCTAGTCATTATGATATGAAGAAATAATTATCATTTAGGTTCTTTTATATTATAAAATCATGAGATTAATTTAAATTATCTATTAATCTCAATCTAGAATATTTTAAATTGTAATTATATTCAAATTGATCATTTTATGACACTATCAAATGAGTCACAATTCATAATTTTTTTGTGAATATCTCTCTATTTCACCTTACTATATCATTTATAAAATATTAATATCCAAATCATAACATCCATAACTTCTATAATAATCCGTATAAAAAACATACACCTAATGGAATATGATGTTCCAAATTTATCTAAATAATATATAATTATCTCTAAAGTGATTAAAAATACAATTTCACATCATTTATTGGAGATAAATTCTTCACAAACCTGTAATTTTTTAATCTATATCTCATAAAATATTACTTTTAAAATATCTCATACTTTCATATCTATTATATGAAAAATTAGTTTGATTGTTATTGAACATCATCCTATGAAAACCCAAGATAAAGATATGCGAAATAAAATTCAGTATGTATATAAACACACATAATTTATTTCATATAAAGAATCAATTAGGAATACTCTCACATAGTATATTATAAATTATCATTAATTCTATACTCAACAAATAAAATAATCAAAACATGTAACTATATTATTTTTCAACCATCCATATAGTGTTATTAATTATTATTTTAATAATGGGTCCCAAGGTTGAAAACATTAAAGGGGGTATAAAGTAATTCATCCCAAGAAAATCAGCTTTAACTAAAATTAACAGACTTAGGGGGAAGGGATCCTATGCTCATAATGATGGTGAATAAGTTACCTAGATAGGCATGAGTGGAAAGGTATCCGAATAATATATTTCCCACCGTCTATGTGTGGTTAAGATCATTGTGGCCATTCTAAATCTATGGATGGAATAAATGATAGCTCAATGGATCATGATACCCTTATAGATAGATCTATGAAGAATATAGGAATCCATTTCAAGTTAGTTTTGAATAATATTATAGATTGTAATAGTTCCACACCCTTGACCATTGATGAAGCATCAATAATGAAATAATACCCTTAAAAAGAAAAATCACTAAAAAATATGTCAAAACTAGTCTGATCATAAACTGAACCACCCACATGTATCAATTACTGAATAATATATCAATATTAAATTTTAGACCACTAACTGAACATATCCAGCACACCAATTTGTAATTCATGAATTTTATGATAGTTTTGAGAATTGATATTATACCATCCATGATCAACCATATGGATGGGGATATCTCCCACAATTTGATGATCAGAATTAACTCAGCCTCTGGTGATCTCGAATAGACTATAACTATTACATATGAGCATATAAGTCCCTCGTGCCAAACCTTTTTACATGAATTCCATTTACACCATCATCTAAATTCCAAAAATGAAGACCTCCCTTTATACTAATATTCATTTTGTTCCATCCACCGAAACCATTAGTGTTGAATTTTTTTTTCTAGAAGTACATTGGACCTCTTCGACACTAGAAGAGAAAATTCTATTCAAAGTCATGGTCTCCCACATGCCTTCAAATAAAATATCGAATGTTTAATCCTCCTTGTGAAAACTAAAATAGTTCCACTTGGAAATAATGGATAATGAAATGAATTTAATTCATTTTCTATATGGAGTGACTAATTTTGAATACAATAAACAAGTAATTTAAATTTGGAGAGAATATCATAGAACCACATCGTTCCTCCCTATGAATCATGTTTAGAACTGACATTAAAAATATAATGATATTCCAACATTGAGAATGTTAATTTTGATTTGTTAGTAAGTACAAACTTTTCTTATTCATCACTAATCATAATTCTTTTGTAGAACTCCAATAATTGAGGATCTTTAGGGGCATAGATACAGGAGGAAAACCATATCGCTTGTATGGAGGAAATTTATGAAACTATAAATCTCAGTACCCCATCAGAATCCCCACCTATTTAGAGTTCTAGAAATTGATTAATACACACCCCGCTATCCACCACCAGTTCTAATGAAGAGAAGGTAGATGTCAACTTATCAAGTCCCAATGTTTTGAGCTTTCCCACACCATCTTTCTAAACATGTTTATTTTTTATGATAAATATTTCCAACAATGATATTCCTTTTATTAATTCTCAATCCATTTCATCGTCGATAAAGCTCATATTTTCTAAATTACTACTTTGATTAATGCATCCATCATCTATTTCACTGATCATCCTATGCCATGATTCTTAGTGATGTCTTCCCTCTACATTTACATCACAAATATATCCATCATGAATGTTCTCTATATTTATAACAATTTACTTTGTAATTAAGGATAAATATAAAAAATTCATTAGTATTGAAGAAATTAATCTAGTAAACAGGGTGATACGTCAACTAAACGAGATAAACCAGTTTTTATAGATGAGACTATTATTGGAAATATTATTCAATAATCCCATAAAAATAATGTATCATTATTCTACCAAGTGATATTGGGACACCTAAATATTCCATAATAAAAGACCTTTTTAGGACTCCTAACTTGTCCCAATTATATTCCCTCTATCGGTATTATAATATTATATAATATAGACATTACATTTACTTAAATTGATCAACCGCCCACTCCACATACTATATTAATCAAGGATACAATTGAGATCCATAATAGATCACCTACTAGCTTTGGTGAAAATAAGAAGATCATCTATAAAGAACATGTGAGAAACACCATTGGAGATTTTTCTACATCATGATGGATAATCACACCCCTCATTGGTGCTCTTATTTAAGTATATATTGAAGGAATTTTGGACAAGAATGATAAATTGGTGGAGAGAGGGTCCCCTTTCTTTAGTCCCTTGATGAAATTGAAGAAACCATAGTTTTCCCCCATAAAGGGGACCAAAAACCATAGAGACCAATTGCATCTTAATAAAATACCATCCACCCAATCATAAAATCCCATGCATCCCATGAATATTACAATTAAACCCCACACCACTTTAACATGGTCCTTATACATATCAAACCTAATGTTGTTATTAGACCTAGTAGTCGTCTTCTTTATATATTGGAACATATAATTGGCTACAAAAAATGGGTTATCGGATATATCTCCCACAGAATAAACCCATTAGTTAGTTATAAAATCATCTATAAAGATGTACAAAGATACCTTTACTGATTATATATAAAATTTATTTTTAGGGGAAGTAACAAAAACTAATTTTCCATTACACCATGAGATATTATTTGTCTTTAACATTCAGAATGAAAATCAAGGTAGTTTCACATTCCAATCTAGGAAATATTCATCCATAAAATAATCTTGAACATCCCATAAGATCAATATTAATGAGGTCCCATGATTCCTATTAAAAGATCCATGAAACCCAACAGATGCTAGGTAATATACCTATATAAGGGTATTAACATTTGGAATTGAAAAAGAAAACAATGTAGCTAAATTTTTCTAAACTGATATTATAAGAAATATTCTTGTTTGATAAAGTGGTTATTTTATTAGAAGAGATATGTTTAGAAAACCCATATATCATAGTAATTGGAATTATTATAATGAATTCTCAAAACCCAATCTTCTTAGAAATAAATTTAATTTTGGAAGATGTTTTTTGTGTCCAAAGACATCCACTAATTAAAAAGTGTTACAAAAAAACTCAGATTCATGGAAATGTTTTTGCTTCTAGTTCCCCATGGGCTAGAGAATTATATATAAGGAAATACATAATTATGATGGAATATTTCATGATTTTACACCCAAAATTTGAAATCAGTTATTTTCAGAAGAGGTGGAGAATAGTTTACTATTAGCACAAGATTTGATATGGGCACTAGTAGTAGGAGGAGAATGATATAGGCCTTCCACTCCAGAATCAATATGCAATAATGTACTATAGTTATCTGATATTAAAATGGGAGGTGAGATTGAAGTTCTTGGATCACAATGTTAAGGGGTTTTGAGGACATTCTCTTTTCCATTCTAATGAACTAGTTCTCAATTAATTATTATTGAGGGAATCTGACCAAGTAAAGTATCAAAATGTAGGTCTGATAAGACACCATGAATCGAGCGAGTACAAGCCATAGAAAAAGGAGTAAAAAACATAATTTTATTTCATGTTATACCCTCTTCAAATTAATTAGAACAACTAATTTTTTTAAGGAATGGTGGAGGGACAACAAAAAATATAGAAAAGATAGAGGAATGATTATTTTCTAGGACGAGTTTGAGGTCCACTGCAATGGGGGTGTCACCATGCACCATAATGAGCTCATTCACTATCTGGGATAATGAGTGGCCTGGAACTGAGGGATGTTCTGAGGTGAATACTAGATACCTGGGTATGTGAATATGAAAAATAGGATGAGATTAAAATTGAAGATTAAATCCCAAGAATAATTGAGTGGGGAAAAAGGAAACCCACAGGCTTTGAATAAGATATCTCCCCACAATCCCTATGTATAATTAAAGTAGAATGAGGGATAGGTAAGTTCATCTCCATGAAGATATTTGTTTATCATCATCATAGATATATAGTTTTCACTCACCCATATTGAGGAACTAAACAATGGTGTCTCACAAAATAGGATGAAATGAAATATTTTGAAAGTAGGGGGAATTACTATAAGGTTGATCTATACCCCTACCTGGGGTGATTCAAAACCACAATGAGATTACATCATTCCTAATAAGGGTTTGAACCTATATTTTCCAACTAAATGAGGTCTCCGAGACCGTTCCTTCTCAAAATACTCAAGGGATATGAGAACCTCCCAAAATTCCTTTTTGTTAAGAATCGAGACACTCAAAGAAAAATCTATACACCATGAAGAGATAAAATTATGGAAGAATGGATGGGGAGATTTTTCCACATACAAAAATCCACCAAACTCTAATGGTTGAATTCCAAGTCATCCTCGAAGGATTTTAGGGTAAAATTGAGTCATGGAGATTCATCCATGGAGGCATATATATGGTCACCATGTTTAATCATAGGAATTATAGAAATAAATATCATATATGAGGTGGTCATATGGATGATTAATTCCATCATGGGCGGCTGACTAAAACCTCTATATCTATGTATATAGGTTCAAACAATGGATCCAATGTGATGGGTGAGGGGTCTGGCTATAGAGAAGATGGGGATGGGAAAGCACCAAATAAGAAGGTACCATTAAAGAAATATATAAGGGAGGAGAAAGTGTAATGGTATTAGATGTTATAAAAATTGGAAATATGTGGGGAACATACACTATAGAGTATACTATAACTCACATTCATTCATAATAGGTTTACAACCATATGTGTCAAACCATAGAGACATTAATTTAATATATTCAATATAGTCTACCCATGTAATAATCTATATACAATAAAATTCCTTACATATGATAAAAGGATACCTATGTGTCTATAGATAGTTTATTTATCATAATTAACATACATGGTTCATGAATATTAATACCTTCCATAAATAACATCATCCATAGTAGAATTTTCTACCTAAATCATCCTAAAATTTTCACTGGACTAGTAAGTTAAAATAAACCACCCCTATAAAATCAATCCTTGGAATACAGAAATATCATAAATTGATATTCCAAGGATACCATTGATAATAAATGAGTTATTGGTAAGTATAAATTGTATAAAAATTAAATTGATGATATTACGATTTAAAAGAAATTAATATACCTCACCTTATGAAATAATAAAAATTAATCAATGTATAAATATATAATCAGTATATGTTATCTCTAATAAAAATATAAACCCTCATTGAAATATTAAAGAACAAAATAAACTAGAACTCAAGATTACTTACTGAAACAATCCAAAGTACTCCATCACTAATATATTATTATTCTACTAAAGGGTCCCCTAAACTCCACCATATCAATCAAATAAATATTAAAAACAATATATAATGTATCGGTGATCATATAAATATATGAATATGTTTAATATCATAATATCTAATTTTTCTATATGAATAGTTAATATAAATACATTTGATTTGAGGGTATGAAAAAAATACCACTTTTATTCAATTCTATATAAAAAAACATCCCAATTAAATGGAATGGTATATATATATGTTGTATACTAAATAAAAAAACTAATAAAACCTTTATTTTCCATTAATTAATTAATTTCAATCTATAAGTCCCAACATCACACATCAAATCTATCATCAATAATCAATCCATCTAACCTACATATTATATATTTTTTCATAAAAATATCTATATAAAAAAATGATCTTTATCCTCAAAATATGGGAGTGGGGAAGGATGAAAATATCTTAGTGATGGTAAAATTGAATATCTAATGTGGATTGAATATAAAAAGTGACAGATGAGAATACCATAATTGATTCGTTACCAAAAAAGTATTTAACTTTATTCAATGTGTTGAGACCTTTGAAAAATGGTATTTTATCCACTAATGTGGAGATTAAAGAACTCTCAAATTGGTTTCATTATATAAATAGTTTTTTTAATGATTTATTCTTGTGGGCTATGTTTTTCTGCTTTGTGTGTTACCAATATGCAAGTTAATTGATGGAATATTATTTTTTAAGTGAATGAACAATTAAAAAATAATGAATTTCAATGGAAAAACAAATATCATTGTAGTTATTATGTAAAAATTTCATGCTCTATGAATTATATAATAAATCTTGATGACTAAAAAATATTTTTCAAGTGATCATGGCCATTGAAATATTTCTAATATGTCCTATACGGTGTAAAAATGGAAATAGATTTTACTATGATCTTGTCATCAGTTTTAAAAGTTCCCATGGCTATCCTCATAAAGGTTCTTGTGAAATGAAGGGTGGAACTAAGGATACACATCAAATAGATTAAATAGTATTAGATCTTACCACTGTATATTCTATATGAAATGATTATTTGGGTTATAGTGGTATATAGTGTTTGATAATGTATGTCTTATTTGAGGAAAACACATTTAGTTTATACTCACTATTTTATGGTGGAAGGTAGAGATACAATTTATGGATGAAAAATAACCTATATAGTTTTAGGAATTCATGAGATTACTAACTATGATATTTAGATTTGGGTTTGAATATATTCCTCAAACTATGTTCATCACCCAAGACAATGTGGTTTGAAAAATATTATTTTCATGATGTGTTTTTCATTGAAATTTTATATGCCACTTTTTTAATTTTTTTAAAAAAATTCCATTTATAGTTATGGGGAGAATATAGCCTGGTTTGTGGTGGTGGGAATGAAGGTGAAACAAAATACAATTTGGGAAGCACATGAGAAGGGAAAAAAATATCTATCAAGTTTTTATGCTTGTTTTTATATTAATCATTTAATTGAATTGAAAAAAAATTCTAACTCTTTTATTTTATTCCTTGAAATTTATAAGATAATGATATAAGTAGCATGATCTAAAATTCTAAAAACCAAGGATTATAAAGTTCATAAAAGAGTGAGTTAAAATTAAAAAAAATATCTTCTATCAATTTTTTCATACTCTATATCAGTCATTAACACCATATAGTTTTTGTAATAAATACTACACAATAATAGGAACATGTATTATTATTTTGAAATATTATATTTTTAGTGACCACTAATTCACCTCCAATCCTAACCAAATATAATAGCCTTGTATCTTTCACCTAGGACATTTTAATATTATAAAAGATTTATAAAAATATTTACTTTAATATTATTCTCTGACTATATGATACATATCAATTAATATCAAAGAAAACTTGACTATGTGTTTATTTATAGATGCATATATAAGAATTATTAAGGATTAAATATGTTTTATATGATTTGAATAATTAAATTTATAATTTTAAAAGGGGTATGGATTAATTTTACAACAATTATTTTTACATGATTTATGGAAAAGGATTTGATAATTGCAAAGAGGACATATCGATATCATTCATGTATTGTTTTTTATAATATTCAAATAAAAATAAACAGTTTATATATTATAAATGTGAGGAAAAATTTTACATTAAATTTAAAAAATAATATTGAATTTGATGTTATAGTGAGTAATGAATTGGTATCATCTTTCCCTTTGGATGAGATAGAATGAATCATGTCTCTAAAATAGAGATTGAAGAATTCACAATGGTTTATGATATTTATAAATAATATAAAATATAAAAAAATTCATGATTTTATAATTTTCATTCTTACTATAGAGTATATTAAGATATGGGAACATGATTCACTGAATGAGTTCATTATTCTAGGGAACAATTTTTTTTCTTGATTTTAATATATATTTAATTATAAAATAGTGAACCATGGATAATAAATTGACTAGTAATCAATAAGAAATGTTTTAAAAAAATATTTCTAACTTATTGGAAAAATACTTTATTTAGTTTATGATTCAAACCATCGATAATATCTTTCTTTTCAATGATTTGAAGAATTTAAAAAGTTTAAATAGTAAATTAAAATATGATAAAGAGATTCCAATTAGAACTAGTAAAGAATAAGATAATTAAAACAAAAAAGATACCAAGAAAAGGATTTGGTTTATTATAATTGTTAAATAAAATTAAATCAATTTTTATCATTTTTCTAAAAAAATATTATAATAAAATTTTATATGTTTATTAAGAAAAAATATCTTTTTTTTGTTTTTATACTTTTATGGATAATTATTTTCACCAGTTTCCATAATGTGAAAATATATGAAATTAATAACGATCTGCATAAAATATAATCAAGGTGAACCATGTTAAAGAGTATATGTAATAGTGTAAAATCATAATAAAAAATAGAAAGTATTTTTCATAGAATAATAGTAATTTTATATTCCAAAATATTTTTCATTTTTTTGATTTGGATACAGAAAGAGAAAAAGTATGTTTTGATGTTGAAGGGTAACTTGATTTCATGAAAAACTCACGGTAGTGTAAATAATCCAATAACATAAAATATTTAAGTATCAAATAGAAGTTTTAATTTGACATAAAAATTGTCTTAATTTGTAATGAATGTTTGGAATTTTTAGAAAAATATTTAAAATTATGTGCAAAGTAAAAAAGTATATTTAAATTAAGATAATTATTAATTAAAAATTACTAGGCTTATTTTGTGTTATTACCATTTCCAAGATGAAAACAATGTTTATGAGAATAATTGGTATCCTTAGTTTAGAAATTAAATTGAGAGAAAATTTACAAGAAATAAGAACATAAAGTTTACATTAAATGAATACATAGGTGAAGTATCATGAGAAGATGTTTATTAGTGATGATAACTACTTAAAAATCCATAATTTCTGGAAAATAATTCTATGATTGTATTTTTATAAACATATATATCAATGGGGAAGGTTGATGATCATAACAACTAATATTTAAATTATCTTATTTTTTTCATAAATGGTTTTCTTATATAGTTAATATCCTATTAAATCTACACAATATGATAAAAAAAAATTTAAATAAATGACCACTTCACTAAATAATACAGAAAAACTCAATGTTACAACATGTTTTAGTGATGAAAATAACAAAAACAATGATGTTTTGAGAAATTAAAAGGTTTAAGGAAAGGAAAAAGTTAAATAAATGTTGAAGGTGGTGACCTAAATACATGATTATTTTTTATAATATTGAAATATTATATAATCAACAGTAAAATCATTGAGTTTACTTTAAGGAAAATTATTCTGAGTTGAGAAATTTTTTCTTTAATTGGATATGTTTGAACAATAAAGTGAATGAAAAGATAGTATATTTGGGTTGGTTCAATTTTTACTCTTGAGAAAATAGTCTCTGTTATTTGGTAGGAAAATAAGTTGAATGTATCTATGTAAAGAACGATAATACCCAGAAGAGAATGTGAAATTTGATAATTATATTGAAAATCATGATGGTACTTATGTTTGGTGTGATAAAACGAGACATACCAACAAACATTTTCTTCTATTTATAATAAAAACTAAATAAAAATGGAATCTCAAAATAAATCAAGGGGAGAATGTTAAGGACAATAATTTGGTATTTGATATCATATATATATATATTTGAATTGAAAAAATACTTCGACATTTTATAGTGTATTCTAGTTGATTGAGCATATGAAATCGTGGTTTTCGTGCTCAGGGGGGCTCTAGATCTTCTTCACCTAATTCGCGGCAGCAATGGGCACTGGGCCAGTCCCTCCCCCACTTTCGAGGGAGGGAGCAACTACCACCTTCTCCCCCTTCTCCAACCCCAATGTACTACCCACATTCACTCAAATATTCTTGTTTCTTAAGTTTCCAGATCTACACATTATGTGCCTTAACCTTATGCTATTGATTACTGAGTTCAACGAAGCTTTGTCCTGGCTTAATCTAACATTAAATTATAGATTTTATCATAGGAGGTCTTCGGCTGACTAATTTGATAGGTTTGTATTTTACTCCTATGACATAATGGTTATGGAAACAATGGGGTTGATCATCAAAAACCATATCATGATCCATTTTGCTTTATAAGACAACCTAGTTAAAGCCTAGTCGATGGCTCCCCTCTGCTACAATGGTTCCCAACATTTCATCTTTAAATGGACCTACAAATTCCACATGAGACCCAATTATTCTTTAGTCATGATTTGTGGTAGTCTTCCTAACATTCCATTACCTTTTCAAAATCCATTGATTATTAGGAATCTTAGAAACCTCATATAAGGTTATTTATTCTCTAATAGATGAACCAATTCTATTTTTCAATCAATTAACCCCTATATTTGTGTGTAATTTTATTCCTCAAGAGTGTCTCCCGACATTGTTTGGATTACAATATGTGAGGAGTTCTGTTGTAATCAACAGTTTGTATATGAATCATTAGTTTATTTTTATTCTGATATTAAATATATGGCTCACGAATCAGTGGCATGTAGGTAACTATCTAAGAAATCCAGATAAGCATGGTGGTGCGGGTTTTGCATGTAGTAACAATTCCTCTGTCCCTAGTGTGGTTGGTCTCTCTAGTTAGGGGACAACGATTTTGTAGGCTACGACTAAGGCAGACCAGATTGATTCCTAGGAATATAGTTTGTTAACAAACTCTATTTAGGATCCTAATGTTCTTATGGATGTCTCTTTGAAGAAATAGGTTGTGTAAAAGGGGGTTTGATATAAGGGATCCTAGGGTAGTAGTAGATATAACAGTAAATAGGAGTCTGAAATAGTGGATTATAGAGGTCCCAGGGCCCCCTAAGTGCCTCATATGCTAAGGTGGTATGCCCATGGAGTGTTACTCATGATAGAGGTCGGACATAGGCTCCTAATGAATCATGGGAGAGTAATTATTCTTTTTTCAAATCTAGTATTAATAATTAGTTTTTTTATGGAGTTGGAAAATCGTTTTTCTAGACATGGTTCAAGGTTTTGAGCAGGAGTTTTCTAGGTTCTCCATATATGTCCAGAAGCACCTCAGGTCCATTGAAGATAGTTCTTGTTAGTTTGTAGGAAAGGTTGAGGACAAGGTTTGTGTTTTTGGTGATAGACTCTCAAGTCTTAGGAGAAGTAAGAATTGAAAGGTAATCTGGAAAATGATAAAAGAATACTCATTCATACCACTTATTATAGAATCATGTTCAGAAAAGGATGAAGAAAACAAGAAAATGTTCAGTGATACTGTCCCTCCCTCCAAGATATATTAATACCAAAACAAGATAAATGTCACTCTTGACAAATACTTCGAACTGATTATGTTCTTGGAAAAATAAGTGGTTAAACAGGTCTAGATATATAATTCTACTAAAGAAGATACATCAAGAATGAGGGGCTATATTTATAGATAAATCTTACTGGGGAGAAGTATACCTAGATCAACAAATATGATTTGATTTTAGTCGAGGGGTTTGATAGAGAGAAGATTAGTCTTGAGGAATATATCTAGTCTTGGGATAAGATTTATTTCTAGTTTTAACACCTTATAATGAACAAACTAGACTACCAGGTAAACTACATTTCATGGAAATTATTTATAGAAACTAATTTTGGCAGGATTAAATTATCCTTCAATGGTTATATATTTTCTTTTGGAGGTTAAACTCAAGGTTTCTCGATTTTTCCATAAAATATGTTTCAATAATAAAAATATTATTTTAAATTGATATAGTTTATTCATGTAACACATTAACAGAAAGAAACAACACTGGAAGGAAATCCATAATCATGATGATGGATTTTTTTCCATAACAAATTTTTTCCGTTAAATGTAATGGATGAAAAGAATTTGAAAAAACAGAATAAAACATAATTATATTTATTTATATCATCGAGAATCCTCTATTTACTTTTTTCAATGGTATGAATATCAGAATGTGGTGATTTAGTTAAAAAATATATATTTCATTAAGTGGAAAAAGGAATTATCAATAAAAATGATGGGACCGTAAAAAAATTTAAAATATTTTAGTCATATAATGAACAAAACACTTATTTTATTATTTTGAAAGGGTGATTGATATTCGGTATAGAAAACATGGAAATATGGGTATAAATTTCATAGTATAACATTGTTTATATGAATATTAGTGAAATCCCCTAAACATGAATCATGATATGATAAAAATTATTAATATTTATAATAATGGAATGATAGTTAACTTGAGTCCCATGTTTCTTGTAATTATATCAATTTATAAAATTAATATATTACACATTGATGTGTGTTATATGATGATCATGATGATATCCCACGAAGATAAACAAATTACCACTTTTGAGGTTTGTTTTTCTCATATAATATATGTCAAATTTATCTAAAGGGTTTCATGGACTATTGATATGATTAAAGTATTTTTTTATTATGTTGATACAAAATAATATGTATTACAACATTGATTCTATCATAAACTAAAACCATTTATAGAAATAAATAACTTTTGGAATGTCATCAGAAGAATATGATGGGTATTGAATTTTATGATCCATACTAAAATTAAAAAAAATTGTAATTAAGGAATAATATTTTTGGTCTTGTAAGGAATCTACTAATCCAAGGATGGTACATTAAAACATTCTTAGAGGAAATTTACAATAAAGGTTATCTATATTCTATAATGGTTCCCACATTAACAAAATTTTATGAACAAAAAATATGCTATGTGCATTGGGGAGATTCTAAATTTGAAAACATTAAATTTATTATATATCTCTTGTTACATTATTATATAAGAATCATTTTTTTAAAAAAATTAAAAAAAACTAATTTCATAAAATAGAGTTGATAAACACATAGGGGAAGGATTTACATAAATTATAACAAAAATATGTAAAATTATAGGTTATATCCTTTATGTTATAATTTTGGAGGACTATGTATTTTCACAAAGATGATTAGATATATAAGATTAAGGATATGAATATGGATGTCATTGGATTTTATTTCTTATAGAAATAATATTTCAAAATTTACATATTTATTTTTGAGTTTTCTAGTGATGAATAAATATTTGAGAAATGTGGTTCTCTGTTATCAAGATTTAGAAAACAATCAAAGCCGAAAATTTATCTTCTATAGTTTTTAAGGGTGTTTTAATATATAAAAGTCTCATGAAATGAATTCTTTCATTCTTATTTTCTCTACATGAACCCAATATTATTTTCAATGCCTAAGAAAATTTATGATTTGAACAAAATAAAAGAATAAATGGTAACTTATGTTGATAGTAATGAATCTCAATGATCTGTTTCATGTCATAATGATATAATGTTATTGAAATAAAATTGATTTTTATAAATAAGATCGATGATAAGATGGAATTAGAATATAATAATTGTGTTATGTATTTCAATATTTACTCTCAAATTTAGAGGATGGATATTTATGATATATTCTATATATTTTTATTTCATGAAATGTTTATTACTTTTATATTTATAAATCTTAATATAAGGTACATAGTGTCTCCATGGGAAATAAATTAATAGTTCATGAATGCATAACTCAATGAGGTGTTCCATATTAAATAACTTTAAAGTTATATTATTTAAGGTGTTGGTTGTCCATTTTTTAAGATAAAAAAGTAATTATATTTTCTTAAAAATGTTCCCTAATCATTTCATTATAATATTTATTGCATATTTAAGGGAATTAAATATAAAAAAATCATGGTATCATTTAATATTTATGTTAAATGAGATTACATAAAGTATGTACAATCCCATGTATATATTGAAATACACCATGATTTATATATATTTATAATTATTTCATATAAAAAATACTTTTATTCTATATATATATAGAATTTTAATGCCCCATGGGTAATAGAATGTGTTTGGTGATAGTCTCTAGAACCATAAAAACTATCCATTAATAGAAAAAAAAACCCAATCAAGAAAATCAAAAAATAAAATCATCCAAGGATAGAACCGGAACATCCAATATGGTGAGAGTGGTATATCCAGAAGTCCAAAAGTTTATTTTTTTTCTCAAATTGAAAACTATGTAAAAATAAACCTAAATATCATAAGCATGATTTTATGTTTTTATGTAAAATATAATGATAATTGATATAAAATATAGTGATTGAATAATGATGAATTAAAGAGGTATTCATATTAATTATAATAAGTATACAATCCCTTGAAATGATAACTTGGTAGTTCAAAGTAGAAATATTCATTCTATTTAATATACAATGTGAATAAAAAATAAATTTTAAACTTTAAAATCCATAAAATTAATTTTCTAATTTCTATAACTTAATGCTTCTGCAAGGATATATTTTAAGAAGGTATGATTTAACTCATTTAGATACACACATAATTTTATATTAAAATTTTAAACATTAAATTACATCATTTTAGAATATATTTTTTCAATGGATATTATTTTAGGATTCATCATCTCAAAAGTAGATTACTATAAATTTATTATATTTTTTTAATGAAAAAATGTAGTAAAATAGTAAAAATTTATTTTTTCTATTTATTATATATTTTAAGATATCATTATTATGTAAAATATTAATCAAATTATGTTAAAAAAATTGTATCCTAATTTTTTTAATCTGTTAAAAATGTATTTAAAAATTAGAAACATAGTTTCCAATCCAAACATTCAATTATGAAATTGTAAATTATTTTTCATTATAACACAAATCCATTTTCATTATTTAAAATAAATAAAATATTTTAAATATTTCATTCAATTTAGTGTGATCTTAAATGATAATTTAATATATATATATATATATCACACATAGTCAAAATTCATAACATTCAACCATATTAATAGTCTAGACCCTATATAGTAAATTAATCATTATTTTATTGAAATATAACATATCCTAATGTTCATAAAAACATCATTTCTGTAATGGACCGGACCTCTCCGGTCCATTACTTTGTGAAAATGTGGTGTTGGAGGTGTTCCGGGAGGTCAAGGTGACTTATCCCCAACACTATGCCAAATTTCCAGTTCTGTAAACAGTGTTTCCAGTTTTACGAACAGTAACAGATCAGTTTCACAGATCGGTCTCACAGATCGGTCTGACATATCGGTCTCATAGATCGGTCTCACATATTAGTCTCACAGATCGGTTTCACAGATCGGTCTGACAGATCGGTTTTACAGATCGGTCTGACAGATCGGTTTCACATATCGGTCTGACAGATCGGTGTCACAGATCAGTTTCACAGATCGGTCTGATAGATCAGTTTCATAGATCAATCGGACAGATCAGTCTCACGGATCAGTCTGACAGACCAGTCTCACAGATCAGTCTCACAGATCGGTCTCACAGATCAGTTTCACAGATCGGTCTGACAAATCCATTTCACAGATCAGTCTGACAGATTGGTTTCACAGATCTGTCTGACAGATCAATTTCACAGATCGGTCTGACAGATCGGTTTCATAGATCGGTTTCACAGATCGGTCCAAGAGATCGGTTTCACAGATCGGTCTGACAGATCGGTTTCACAGATCAGTTTCATGAACAATAATAGTGGGTGAACAGTGTTGCCAGATTCCTACAGTTTTTCCCCTTTAAACGTTTTCTTTGATTTAAATACATTTAAAGCCCTATTTTAAGGGCTCTTAAGGCCGTTTCAAATTCCATAAATCCTATATTAATTATTCCTAAGGTTGGGATGTATTTATTTGGTCAAACCGTGTGGGTTAATGCGATCCGTTTTTAATGGAGAATTAACTGGATCTTAAACTGTCACCCAATTAAATCTTAAAAAAGGGACGAGATATCATTCTCCCTTGTTCTTTACCTTTTTTCTCAGTTAAGAGATGCTAGACCATTTCAATCATTCCCTTAGGAGTTTCACAATCAATATTTACTCCTAGGATTGGTTCTACTATGTTTTGGATGCAACCGAACTGTGTCAGTCAATCTTCCCAATAAGGTATATTTTATCGTCGTTCCTTTGGGGATCATCTTCTCTTGATTCTCCCTTCCATATTATACCATGTAATTTCCAATATTTTAATGGGTTTTTCTTGGGGTTGTTTGGTAATGTCGTACTGTGGAATCCTCCAGTGGATGCAGTTGTCGTGAGTGGAGGATTGTGACCCGTTGTGTGGATAAAGGACGTCAAGAACTCTTCTAGGTAGGGGATTCATGGCTTTTCTATTTGTGTATGTGTAATCGTAGAGTTATCAGGATTTAGTAATTTGGATCACAATGAAATTGACCTAATTAAATAATTGAACTAGATTAAAAGAATTGGTTGATCGCATGTTGTTTCTTTATACCGTGATAACGGTTTGCCTCATGTTTTTCTAGATAGAGTAATATCTATGATTTATTTGATCTGTTATTCATTCATGATAGAAATTGACAATGAACGTAAAGCCAGATTTAATTGTTAATTAATTGGATAAAGATAAAGAGGCATGTAAATTAATCTGGTTACTGCCGTTGTTATAGTTGTTCTAATTTGAGGATAATCAAATTAGGGAAGTAAGCATGGTTATTTAATTGTGATAGCTTACTGATGAGGTATCCTGTAATTGGAACCTATGCATAACAAATCTGCTAATTCAATATGGATTAAAGAACAGATTGTGTGAGAATTTCTTAAGGGTTCTGAGTTACCCTCTTGATTGTTAAAGGGCCAAGAGCCCATTGATGTGATTGTTGTTTTCCTGCTACTTGTGCTGTGATGTGACCCTGGAGGGGTGTTTTGATATGTGGAGGCAAGGAGGCCTTCTGGTGGTGGCAGCAGTTGAGGCCTAGAGTGGCGAGATGCATCAGTTTATGCATGTGGGTGTCGGGGAGGACACCAGGGGTAATGGAATGGGATGGATGTGGTTGCTGGATGCATGTGGTTTTCTTTGAATGTTAATCTGCTTTTCTTTTCCCCACTGCTCAAGGAATCTAGTCTTGCTACCCTTCTTCCAAA
Source organism: Viscum album (assembly GCA_963277665.1). Classification (NCBI taxonomy): domain Eukaryota; kingdom Viridiplantae; phylum Streptophyta; class Magnoliopsida; order Santalales; family Viscaceae; genus Viscum; species Viscum album. The sequence goes on along the minus strand of OY728135.1, from coordinate 596,799,485 downwards.
GGAGGTGAAGATGCACGGGGTATGCCGCATTCTTTCCGTGTTTAGACTCTCGAGGGAGAATTGGTCTATGCTCTTTCTATAGGCGACAAAGACTCGACGGGTAGTATATCTACTCAATGTGTTGAGCCTCCTTTGTGTTTAGAAGCATAGGATGCTTTTCTAGAATTCCTAGGAATATGGAAAAGTAATTCTGTAATGAATGTTTGATTAAATGGTGAAAATCCATGGGGATGGAGATACTAGAATAGAAAAGGTGATGTGAATCTTAAAAGGAGCATTTGATGTTGAATGTGATGCCAATTCAGTTTAACGTGGAATTGTTCATGGTTAATTAATGTTTAATGAATTAATTAATGTACAGTGGAATTGATAAAATGAAAATGGAATAATCTAATAAAGCTCTTCAAATGTTTGTGTGCTTATAGGATACCTAGTCTTAGAAGTAGCTGCCTGGAGTCTGAGAGACGTTAGCCGCAGTTGTATCTAATACTAGGTAATGCCCATAGTATGGATGTGAGATATATATATATTCTGTACTTTTTGTGTTTCTATATTGTACTCCACCCTTTCGGTAAGGGAAACTGATACCCCGGAGATTATGAGCCCTAGGGGGGTGTTTTCCCCAACATTCTGATGGGAGGTCGAATGGCTGACTACCCCCTTTTTCCCCGCTCTCTTCTCTTGGTAGATACTTGTGCAATGAGGCACATCGGTTAGTTACCCCATATATGTCTGTAGAGGGCTGTAATGGCTTGTGGTTATTCACACACATATATTCTGGATATAGTATCCTATGGACTATTATAGGTGTAACATGTATAAGCTATGATGGATTGAGGATCCTTACTCGTAGTATGGGCTGTAATGGATTGAGGTATTATACCTAACGTATGATACATGTTATACGAGCTGTGGTGGCTCCCGGAAACTACCTGTTTACTTTTGGTTGTGAGGACGGTGTGGTGCTTCGCCCAGGTGTCTGTGGGAAAGCCTTTGTGGTGCACGAGTTGCAGATTGTGGAGCTTAGCCCAGGTGTCTGTGGGGAAGCCTTTGGAGAGACATGCGCATGACGTATGTCATTGGGGCAAAGCGGAAAACTAGTGGGAAAGTAGTAGCGGGGTACCCTTGATAATCTTTACTATATGCTATATTATTGTATTCGTTACTTGGTGAGAGTAGCCATGGTGAGGTTTGGAACTTAATATACCTGTTTAGGTAACGAGTTAGTTTCACTTTTTGTTCACTAGGCTTTAGCATGCTTTCTTTACTTTTGCTCAAGAGGCTTGGGGAGGATCCTACTGAGTATACTATTATACTCGCCCTATGTATATATAAACTATTTTTCAGGTCACTTGGAGCAGGTTGGAGATCAAGCTGTTTACTACTAGCTTGTGGTTGGAGGAGGAGCTGTTTGAGCTTGTGGTCACTGCTGTTTTACTTTCTTTTGGGTACTTTTAGTTTCCCATTTCAATTTTAGTACTTTTGCATGAAATTTCATATATGTACTTGGATTTCTTTTGTATTTCAGTTCTGAGTTGGAGTTGATTGGAGTCTATTATATCTCTCTCTTCTGCATGTGTTCTTTTAGAGGGTAATGCCTCCCATTTGTATGTTTATTATACCCTCGGTGCTAGTCGCCAACCCGGGGCCTACTGGAGGCGGGACTCGGGGGTCATTATTTCTCTTCTCACATTGTCGGCCTAGGAGGGGTACACTTTGTGGGGAGGGGGTTGTGACATAGTGGTATCAGAGGTCTGGTTGAGGGATAGGATGGAGTGTGGAGTTAGGCACAGGTGAGGATGCATGGGATGGTAGGGAAACAATGTCATTCATGTTTAGCAAGTGGGGTAAACACTGGAGACCGGTAGAGAAATAGGCGTTTAGGCCCCCCTATGATCTGTTGCACAGACCTTTAAGTTTACGATGGCTACTAAACAAAGTGATACTAGTTGCAGGGTAGAGACCTAGGAAAGGATCATGCATAATTCTTATTTGCGCCTGTGTTTGAATGGGTAGACCTTGGGATAGGTTAACCGTAAATTAATAAAACAAAACAATTAATTAATTAATTTTTAGTCTTCCATATTCCAGGATTAGGAGCTCTAACAGTTGTTATTTTACAAGTATGGATCCATGTCGACGTCCTCATCAGGTTTGCGCAGAAGATGCCCAGCAGGCTATTCCATCAGATTGCCACCGGGTAGAGGTTGACAATGATGACACTTAGAGGAAGACACTCCGAGAGTTTCAGCGCCAGAGTCTACAGAAGTACGAGGGATCCGTTTCAGATGTAGTCACAAAAGACTGGTTGGAGGAGGTCGAGATAGGCTTCAGTTCGATTCGTGCTCAGAAGGAACACTGGGTGTCCTTGGTTGTGACGATGTTGTGTGGAGTAGCGAGGCAGTGGTGGTTCTTGTTCCTTGAGGATCGTGAGGAGTCAACGATCTCATGGGAGGAGTTTCGATACAGGTTTAGATTCGAGTTTCTTTCTTTGACTGCGAAGGCGTCCAGTCTCCAGAAGTTTCTTACCCTTCGACAGGGGAGCTCCAGTGTTTGAGAGTTTGGAATTTGTTTCAGGAACCTTCTACGATATGCTTCAGATCTATTACCAGATGAGGAGGCCATGGCGAGGCATTTCGAGGAGGCTTTGCGTCCAAATATCCAGCGCCAGTTCACACCATTTATACTGAAGACATATCTCGAGGTGATGGTGAGGGAAAAGGTTGTTGAGAGGACCTTGGCCAGGAATAGATCATCACGAGAGGGGAATCATCATGATTCCTCACGAAGCATAGCTGTGGTCTGAGGTTCCCGGTTTTCAGGGCAGAAGAGTTTCCGTTCACCTGGGGGTAGGTCCTAGCCCTTTCCATCTCGTTTCTCCGGAGGCAGCAACTCTCAGGCCTATGCCAAGGGATCATGCGCTTGTTATTCTTGTGGTGGTCGTGGTAATCAGCAGCGGGAGTTCCTGAATTTTCAGAGAATTCATCGTGCACCGGGCACTCTGCTCCAGGTTCCTCCGTTGAGGCAGTTCCAGCCGAGGCAGCAGAAGCAGGTTGCACCAGCTTTAGATCACCCGAGGGTAGATGGAGAAGGCAGAGGACAACCCCATGACGCTCCCCGTCTTCAGAGAGCAGAGCGCGGCCCTGGTGGTGGTCGTCTTCAGGTTCAGAGAGGCCGTGGAGGAGGTCGTGGTCAGCTTCATGCTCTAGCATTGCCAGCCCCAGGCGAGCCAGATGTCGTTCGAGGTACTCTTTGCTTGTTTTCTACATTGGTGTATGCCTTGTTTGATTCAGGAGCAACAAAATCCTTCATATCACCAACCCTTGTCCATGCTTTGGGACTTGAGGTAGAGAGGCTTCCAGTGCCCTTGGCGTTGACTACGCCAGTTGGAGGTCGAGCCGACTTGTTTGATGTATGTAGAGACTGTGAGCTAGTGTTGGGGCAACACCGCTCTTGGGTAGTTTTCCTATGTTTACGAATACAACCATATAATGTCATACTCGGCATGGATTGGTTGTATTCGGTGCAAGCTATTATGGATTTCTACATGAAGAAGGCCGTTTTCATTGATGCAGATGGAGATAAAGTGGTGTTTGTTGGTGAGAGAGATCCTTAGATGTGTCATAGACGAGTTCCATCCTTATCATCCATGATGGCTGGGATGATGTTGAGTTCTTTAGAGGTTCAACAGTTGGAGTTTCCTAGGGTTGTAGAGAAGTACCCTAACGTCTTTCCAGAAGAGGTTGTATCCTTACCCCCTCGACGAGAGATCGAGTTTGGGATCAAGCTACAACCATGAGCGTCTCCTATATCTATGTCTCCGTATAGGACGACCCCTTCTGAGTTACGAGAGATATGTATACAGCTTGATGGTATGTTGTAGTGCGGTTTTGTTCGGCCAAGTGTGTCACCATTGGGTGCACCAGTTTTGTTTTTGAAAAAGGCTGATGGAAGTTTACGGTTTTGCGTCGATTATCGTATATTAAACAAAGTGACAATAAAGAACTGCTATCCTCTTCCATGGATTGATGACCTATTTGATCAACTGAAGGGTGCAAGTTGGTTCTCAAAGATTGACTTGCGGTCAGGATATCATCAGATGTGTGTAAAGGATGAGGATATACTGAAGACTGCTTTCCGTTGTCGTCATGGGCATTATGAGTTTGTTGTAATTCCATTCGGCGTGATGAATGATCCAGCTATTTTCATGGGGTTGATGAATGTTGTGTTCCGTGAATTCATGGACAAGTTTGTTGTGGTTTTCATCGACGACATCCTTGTATACTCCCCATCTGAGGAGGAGCATGCAGAGCATCTACGAGCCGTTTTGGGAGTTCTTCGCCAACATCAGTTGTTTGTGAAGTTGTCCAAGTGTGATTTTTGGGCTCGATAAGTTCATTTCTTGGGGCATGTTGTGTCCCAACAGGGAGTAGCTATGGATCCGTAAAAGAAATAAGAAGTGGTGTCTTGGGAATCCCCCAAGACCGTGTCAGAGGTGCGAAGTTTCCTTGGTATCGCAGGCTATTATAGGAGGTTTGTATCCAATTTCTCCCGAGTTGCGACTCCTCTGACAGCTTTGACCAGGAAGGATCAAGCATTCATATGGACTGATCAGTGTCAAGAAGCTTTCGAGTATCTAAAGGAGAAGTTGGTAAGTTCTCCAGTCCTTTGTCTTCCTGCGGAGGGAGTCCAGTTTGATGTTTTCTGTGATGCTTCACATCTGAGGTTAGGCTGTGTTCTCATGCACCAGAGGTCAGTTGCTTCTTATGGGTCTCGGAAGTTGTGTCCCCATGAATGCAACTATGCCACCCATGATCTTGAGTTGGCAGCCGTGGTGTTTTCTCTGAAGTTTTGGAGACATTACCTCATTGGTGAGTACTTTGTGGTTTTCACCGATCATAAGCGTTTGATGTATGTTTTTTGCCAATGTGACTTGAACTTGAGGAAACGTCGGTGGATGGAGTTCTTGTAGGAATACAACTTTGAAATATCATATACACCTGGAAAAGGGAATGTTGTAGCTGACTCACTAAGACGAAAGTCACGTAATGATGTTGTGCATGAATCTGGTGATTCCTGGAGAGTGATGGAAGAGCTATCAACTTTGCATCTTGATATGGGAGAAGTTGGGGGTAGAGGTTGTCTTTTCCAGATGACGGTGCAGTCATCCCTGATGCAGAAGGTGGAAGAGTCTCAGTTGGGTGATCTAGAGGTGGAAGTTTGGAGAGACAGAGTTGTTTGTGGTGAGGCCCCTGATGGTTGGTCGGAGGATGAACAACACCGAGTGTTGTATCATGGCAGGATTTTTGTTCCCTTGGTGATGCGCGAGACGGTTCTCCGAGAGTTCCATAGTTCACCCTTGGAAGTATATCCGGGTGTGACGAAGATGTACTGATCCTTGAGGAGTCCGTTTTGGTGGCCTGGGCTAAAGCATACGGTTGCAGAGTGTGTGTCTCGATGTTTAGTCTGCCAGAAGGTGAAGGTTGAACACCGTGTTCCTGGTGCCCTTCTCCAGCAATTAGAGATTACTCAGTGGAAGTGGGAGGACATCTCAATGGACTTTGTTATAGGTTTACCTCGAGCTCCAGGAGGACATGATGCTATATGGGTGGTAGTGAATCGTTTAAAAAAGTCGGCCCACTTTATAGCGATCAAGGAGTCGAGCTCAGTGGTGGTTTTGTCGAGGCAGTATCTATAGGAGGTGGTGAGACTTCATGGAGTACCTAGGATGATCATTTCTGATCAAGGTCCTCGTTTTACCTCCAGGGTGTGGAGCGGTCTCCAGCATGCTTTTGGATCTCAACTGTACCTTTGCACTGCTTTTCATCCTCAAACGGATGGTCAGAAAGAGCGAACCATCCAGACTGTTGAAGACATGTTGCGCTCTTGTGTTCTTGATTTTGGAGGTTCATGGATGAAGCACTTAACCTTGTTAGAGTCCTCTTACAATAATAGTTTTCACTCTACCATCGGTATGGCGCTGTTTGAAGCCTTGTATGGCCGACCATTCCGTTCTCCGTTGTGCTGGACTAGGGCCGTAGAGTTAGCAATTCTCGGACCAGAACTAGTGCAGAATACAACAGAGATGGTTCAGGTGATTCGTGAGAGGATGAAGACAACACATGATCGTCAAAAATCATATGCTGATTGACGAAGGAGACCCTTAGAGTTTAATGTTGGAGATCATGTGTTTCTGAAGGTGACTCCCCATCATGGGCAGGGAAGGTTTGGCCGTGGAAGTAAGCTTTCTCCCCGGTTTGTTGGGCCTTTCGAGGTGTTAGCTCGTGTTGGAGTTGTGGCGTATCGAGTATCACTTCCTCCTCATATGAGTCGGATACATGATGTTTTCCATGTATCAGAGCTCCGTCGTTATCTTCATGATGAATCTCATGTTATCGATTGGGGAGAGATCGGTATTGATGATGAAGCAACCTTTGAGGAGCGACCTGTGGAGATCCAAGACCGTAAGGAGAAGGTGTTGCGTGGGTGTTCTATCCCCATAGTTTTTGTATTGTGGCGACACAGTGGCATGAAGGAGAGTACATGGGATCGTGAGTCACAGATACGCGCTCAGTACCCAGAGTTGTTTAATGTTTAACTCCTTCTCTATAATGATGTTTCCTTTATGGTTATACCTTTCATGTTTTATTTATGTAACTTTGATGTGATGTTATGATTTAATTGTTTGGATATGAATTGTTGTTTCCACACTCTCAGATGTCGTAGTTTTGTTCCTGCTTTCGAACAACTCATGGTAGTTTTCCCCTGAGAGGTATGTTATGGGGTGGTTGTTCGGACCCCCCTTTTCTTTTGGGCTGGTTTTTAATTCTCGAGGATGAGAATGTTTTGAGAGGTATATAATTTAATGGCTCGGACCTCTCCGGTCCATTACTTTGTGAAAATGTGGTGTTGGAGGTGTTCCAGGAGGTCAAGGTGACTTATCCCCAACACTTTTCCAAATTTCCAGTTCTGTGAACAGTGTTTCCCGTTTTATGAACAGTAACAGATCAGTTTCAAAGATCGGTCTCACGGATCGGTCTGACAGACAGGTCTCACAGATCGGTCTCACAGATCGGTCTCACAGATCGGTTTCACAGATCAGTCTGACAGATCGGTCTGACAGATCGGTTTCACAGATCGGTCTGACAAATCGGTTTCACAGTTCGGTCTAACAGATCGGTTTCACAGATCGGTTTCATAGATCGGTCTGACCGATCAGTGTCACTGATCGGTATGACAGATCGGTCTCACATATCGGTCTCACAGATCGGTTTCACAGATCGATCTGACAATTCAGTTTCACAGATCGGTCTGATAGATCGGTTTCAGAGATCGGTCTGACAGATCAGCTTCACAGATCTGTCTGATAGATCGGTTTCACAGATCAGTTTCACAGATCGGTCTGACAGATTGGTTTCACAGATCGGTCTGACATCTCGGTTTCACAGATCGGTCTAACAGATCGGTTTCACAGATCGGTTTCATGAACAGTAACAGTGGGTGAATAGTGTTTCCAGATTCCTACAGTTTTTCCCCTTTTAACGTTTTCTTTGACGTAAAATACATTTAATGCCTTATTTTAAGGTCTCTTAAGGCCGTTTCAAATGCCATAAATCTTATATTAATTATTCCTAAGGCCGGGATGTATTTACTTAGTCAAACCACATGGGTTAATGCGATCAGTTTTTAATGGAGAATTAACCAGATCTTAAACCGTCGCCCCATTAAATCTAAAAAAATGGACGAGATATCATTCTCCCTTGTTCTTTCCCTTTTTTCTCACCTAAGAGACGCTAGAACCTTTCAATCATTCCCGTATGAGTTGCACAATAAATCTTTACTCCTAGGATTGGTTCTGCTCTGTTTTGGATACAACCTAACTATGTCGGTCAGTCTTCCCAATAAGGTATGTTTTATCGTCGTTCCTTTGGGGATCATCTTCTCTTGATTCGCCCTTCCATATTATACCATTTAATTTCCAAGATTCTAATGGTTTTTTCTTGGGGTTGGTTGGTACTGTCGTACCGTGGCATCCTCCGGTGGATGCGGTTGTCGTGAGTGGAGGATTGTGACCTGTTGTGTAAATAAAGGACGTCAAGAACTCTTCCAGGTAGGGGATTCATGGATTCTCTATTTGTATATGTGAAATCATAGAATTAGCATGATTTAGTCCTTTGGATCACAATGAAATTGACCTAATTAAATACTTGAAACAGATTGAAAGAATTGGTTGATCGCATGTTGTTGCTTTATACCGTGATAACGGTTTGCCTTATGTTTTCCTTGATAGAGTAATATCTATGATTTCTTTGATCTGTTGTTCATTCATGATAGATATTGATAATTAACGTAAAGCCAGAATTAATTGTTAATTAATTTAATAAAGATAAAGAGGCATGTAAATTAGTCTGATTATTGCGGTTGTTATAGTTGTTCTAATTTGAGGATAATCAAATTAGGGAAGTAAGCATGGTTATTTAATTGTGATTGCTTACTGATGAGGTATCCCATAATTGGAACCTACACATAACAAATTTGCTAATTCAATATGGAATAAAGAACAGATTGTGAGAGAATTTCTTAAGGGTTCTGAGTTACCCTCTTGATTGTTAAAGGGCCAAGATCCCATTGATGTGATTGTTGTTTTCCTGCTGCTTGTGCTGTGATGTGACCCTGGAGGGGTGTTGTGATATGTGGAGGCATGGAGGCCTTGTGGTGGTGGCAGAAGATGACGCCTAGAGTGGCGAGATGCATTAGTTTATGCATGTGGGTGTCGGGGAGGACACCAGGGGTAATGGAATGGTATGGATGTGGTCTCTGGATGCTTGTGGTTTTCTTTGAATGTTAATCTTCTTTGATTTTTCCCACTGCTCAAGGCAGCTGGTCTTACTACCCTTCTTCCGAAGGAGGTGAAGACGTGCGGGGTATGCCACCTGCTTTCCGTGTTTAGCCTCTCGAGGGAGAATGTGTCTATTCTCTTTCTATAGGCGGCAAAGACTCGACGGTTAGTATATCTACTCACCGTGTTGAGACTCCTTTGTGTTTAGAAGAATATGATGCTTTTCTAGAATGCCTGGGAATATGGAAAAGTAATTCTTTAATGAATGTTTGATTAAATGGTGAAAATCTATGGGGATGGAGATACTAGAATTTAAAAGGTGATGTGAATCTTAAAATGAGCAGTTGATTTTGAATGTGATGCCAATTCAGTTTAACGTGGAATTGTTCGTGGTTAATTAAGTTTAAAGAATTAATTAATGTACAGTGGAACTGATAAAATGAGAATGGAGTAATCTAATAAAGATCTTCAAATGTTTGTGTGCTTATAGGATATCTAGTCTTAGAAGTAGCAGCCTAGAGTCTGAGAGACGTTAGCTGCAGTTGTATCTAAGACTAGGTAATGCCCATAGTATGGATGTGAGTTATATATATATTCTGTACTTTTTGTGTTTCTATATACAACTCCACCCTATCGGTAAGGGAAACTGACACCCCTAGGATTCTGAGCCCTTGGGGGGTGTTTTCCCCAACATTCTGATGGGAGGTCGAATGGATGACTACCCCCTTTGGTCCTGCTCTCTTATCTTGGTAGATAATTTTTCCATGAGGCACAGCGGTTAGTTACCCCATATATGTGTGTAGAGGGCTATAATGTCTTGTGGTTATTCACCCACATATATTCTGGATATAGTATCCTATGTACTACTATAGGTGTAACTTGTATAGGCTATGATGGATTGAGGATCTTTACTCGGAGTATGGGCTATAATGGCTTGAGGTATTATACCTGACGTATGATACACGTTATGCGAGCTGTGGTGGCTCCTGGAAACTACCTGGTTACTTTTGGTTGTGAGGACGGTGTGGTGCTTCGCCCAGGTGTCTGCAGGCAAGCCTTTGGAGAGAGATGCACATGATGTATGTCATTGGGGAAAAGCGGAAAACCAGTGGGGAAGTAGTAGCGGGGTACCCTTGATAATCTTTACTATATTCTATATTCTTGTATTCGTTACTTGGTGAGAGTAGCCATGGTGAGGTTGGGAACATAGTATACCTGTTTAGGTGATGAGTTAGTTTCACTTGTTGTTCGCTAGGCTTTATCATGCTTTCTTTACTTTTGCACGAGAGGCTTGGGGAGGATCCTACTGAGTATACTGTTATACTAACCCTATGTATATATAAACTATTTTTCAGGTCACTTGGAGTAGGTTGGAGATCATGATGGTTACTATTAGCTTGTGGTTGGAGGAGGAGCTGTTCGGGCTTGTGGTCGCTGCCGTTTTACTTTCTTTTGGGTACTTTTAGTTTCCCCTTTCAGTTGTAGTACTCTTGCATGAAATTTCATATATGTACTTGGATTTATTTTATATTTCAGTTCTGAGTTGGTGTTGATTGGAGTCTATTCCATCTCTCTCTTCTGCTTGTGTTCTCTTATAGGGTAATGCCTCCCATTGTTATGTTTATTATACCCTCGATGCTAGTTGCCAACACGGGGCCTACTGGAGGTGGGACTCAGGGGTCATTATCTCTCTTCTCACATTGCCGTCCCAGGAGGGGTACACTTTGTGGGGAGGGGGTCATGACAATTTCTCCACCAATTTCTCTACACAAGAAAAATACCCATGTTCACAATGATATACCAAGAATCCATCCCCGTATTTCTCTTACTGTTTATATATTTTGTCTATTATTTATTTATATTATTTTTAATTCATTTTCCTCTATGTTTCTTGGAATATATGATATTGTAATGGGATCATACAGTCACACTGAGGGGATGGGGGTAAAAAATGTGTGGCCACATTTAGTAAATAAATCTAATATAATGTTATTTAAAATCATTTAAGTTGATTGAACCTTTGTTATAGTTAGGAATTACAGATCATGAGTATGTTCCCTCGACACATACTCCCACAAGAAATGTAGATTTTGTAAATGTAATATAAAATTGATATTTTATAAGGATTAAACCTATAATGGAAAGAATACTTTATACAACGTAATGTTATTATCCAGACATTTTAATTTTTACTATTACCAAAAGTGTTAAAATATAGAATATTATTTCCCTTTATTAATTATAATAGTAATTTTCTAGAACTCAAAATACTATATTACTACAATACCACTAAATTTACACTTCATAATCCTTTTCTACCTCATATTAGAATTTTTTTCTTGGTTTCTACTGGTACCACCATCATTTAAGAATTATTTATAAATTCCCCACATTGAAATTTGACATTAAATGCCTCATATTATATATTCATCATGAATGATAGCATATACCCACTTCCAATATATTGAATGTGGATCCATAAACCTCATCTACTTAAATTTCTATATGTACTCTGGGTTGTTTCTAGATATTTGGTGCACTCTTCTTTTACATCTATAAGTTTAAAATCTAATGATCTCAGCCCATATAAAATAAATGTGTTGATATACTATATCATATTAGTTTACATTAGTAAACACCTCAAATTTCAGTTACCTAAATATAATGACCTTACTAATATTCATCAAAACTTAGAGTTTCTATATTCCCAAACCATCCAATAAACTGTTTATCATGGAAACAGTAGACATCATCATCCTCTTAATTTAGTAATCTACAATATAAAATTTCTTAAAATTAGATCCCCTTAATGCATCTCAATTAATTTTCCCAATATGAAATCTACCTTTTATAGAACAAACCATTTCCAAATATTTTCAAACTTTATGATAATTAAATCCTATATCTTTTCCACATATCCATTTTTAGTAAACATCCACTACCACATCAATGATCTGAATGACTTACACAAACACTCCAAAAATCATGAAATAAACTCTTCTCTTTTATTCCAGTAATTATTTATTTAATCACATACATACCTTAGTTAATTTCAAAATTTCAATGTCCCAATCAGTATCACCATAATGAACATTAATTTCTATGAATGAAATGTCCCTTTGAATATTTTGTTGATCTTACTTTTGTAGATGTCATAGTGGGTCTTTTTTTCTACCATTAACAAAATACCATCAAGCATCCATTACTATGAGTTATTTAAACTCTTACATTACTTCTAACATTATGATTCTCAAAATCTTTCAATCTGATAAAGTATTTATTTAACGTCAACCTGAAATGTATTCTCATTTCTCAATAATTTTTTTATCATATTATCATTGAACCAACCTCATCCTTTAATTTATGATTATATTAATACACATGAATCAGAACTCGTGATATTTTGATCATATTTACCTCTTTATTATTTGGACATTGAAATAAATTAATTTATCACATAATCCATGCATTACTTTGGACACTATAGTTTATTATCACACAAGGTCATCAGTTTTTATGAATAATTTTGATGTTTCTACATTAATGAACACAAGGAGTTGATCTTTTCTCTTGGTACTATCTTTGAAACATGGATCGTTAATTCAATATTCAAATACATTTCTTTTATTATCATCAAAAGTAATTATATTTTTTTCTTTTCACGATATTATGTGATTCAACTCATGATCAAAATTTCTATTAATTTACCAATACCACAACCTTCATTTCAACAATATGATATTCTGGTTTTTTACTCCATCCTCTCCTTCAAATTATTATAATTTTATCATGTTCACTCATTGCTTTTCATTAATTTCAGCATATACAAGTGTATCTAACAGAATCATTCCTTACTCCCTTATTTGGTTAATGTACCTTTAAATAGGCCCAACATGAATCAATGTAGATCTTTTATTAATGTTATGTTATTCCATTGAAATAATATAAAATGAATCATTTTGATTATCTATTATAATGTTAAGTTATATCAAAATTATTAAATCACAAAATAAATTTTCCTTCTGGATATATTTTATCTTATCATCTTCTTCATATCATATAAATTTGCTGATTCAATAAATGTAACTTCATTTTTTAAAAATAGATAAGGAATTTCCAATTTTTATGTAGAAATTGTGTATATCACCCACATTATTTATAATATTACACTTACTAACTTTTAATTCTCTCTTAAATGTTTTTTGAATCACCCTTATAAGTTTTAAAATCATTCTATTTTATAAATGTGGTTCATCCTTACCTATATTTTTTTCATCATTGATTATTATGTAATATGTCTTCTATAAACCTTATTCATCCAAATATAATTTAACTACATATTAGTTCCCATATTTTAAAAAAACAATATTGATGTAATTAAAATCCCTCTATAAGATCGTCTAGTAAAATTCAGGAAATGTATCAATCATAAACACATGACAAAAATTATTTATTCTCCAAATTGTCTATTCATTCGATATTCAATAAATTATTTTATTATATGAGTTACCAAAATCACAACTAATTTTAATTTGTCATGATTATTAGTGATACAATCATAAAATTTTTATGCTATATTAGATAACTTAAGGGAGTTTATCAACAAATATTAGCAGTATTCACTTCCACAATTTCCATTACTAGTGGTGATATGAGCCTTCCATAATATAAATAAAAGTTTCAATCATTATTAAATAAAATATACATGTTGTATAACTATCATCTATCAATGTTTATTTTTCTTATGTTTCATCATTTTTTGTATAAACTTCCTATGGATTTTCATATGAAACCCTTCAAGGATAATTCAACATTCTATTTTTTGAATATTATTTTATTTGATTGAAATTATCGATTGAAAATTAGTATAATACATTATCATCACAATATATTAGTCTCTTCAATTATCCCTTTATATTTTCTTCCAATTCCAATTTCACTTTTAATTGAATGATTTATTCTCTCCATTATTGAAAAAAAATCAATGTTACTCTCTATTATGGTAATCTTATTTCATTATTATCCCAATATCATCAGAAAAACAAATTGAAATGAAATAATTTTTTATATAATCATTGTTTTAACACAATTATAATAGTAATCCATGGATAAATCAACTCTATATCAAAATAATCCATAATCTATATAGAAAACATGGGTGACTATCTCCAACATTAAAGTTATCCATAAATTTTCACCATGTGATGCAAATTGAAGAAATATTAATCTATTGGTTGTTTAATGTATTTTTCCTAAAAACGTTACTAAATATATATTAACAACTAGATAAAAAATATTAATTTAAAAAATTAAGGTTTCTCCCCCTCTGTTATAATAAACAACTCTTTTCAATCAAAATATAATTTTCTCTAAAATAATTTTATAATTGACATTAAAATAGGGATAAGAGATGATACAAGAAAACCAAATAATGAATGTGACTAAAATCCTAAAAATATTCATCTAGAGTATTATTATCATTTAGAGGATATGAATTTTTGAACACTAATTATTCAATCAATAATATTTTTATAATTTGGTTTCATAGTTAATTGGGTGTATAAAATTTAGTTCTTCTATTCACACTTGTTAAATCTCATGAATCATCGGAATCAAATTTAATACCCTGAAATGAATTAAATCTATCCTTATGTATACCACCAAAAGATCATCACCTTTAATCACATATTTTATATAAAATTATTTAAACATTTTATTGAGAATGTTTTGTCTCCCAATGAATTTAAGATGGAGAAAAATGATTGAGAATAGTTTCTCAATTCATAATCACCCTTTATTTTGGTCCATTATTCTTTGTTATTTTTTCATTTATTTCTCAAATACTATTTTCATTGGGATTTATAGATATATTATTTTTCTATATTCCTAAATGAATTTATTTTTCAAGAAATTTATTTTTAAATTTTTCTAAAAATATACGAGAACTCTTGTTTTAATTTTCATGTTTTTTCTTTTTTATGTATATCTTCTCAATCAAAATAATCATATAAACCATCAAAAAATGTCTCCATTCTTATTTATACTGGGTTTTATTTCTCATATAATACATTTTGGAACACATTTCTTATAAAGCATTTATACCTCTTAAATAATTGAAAAAAATAACTGTAGTTATCTGAATTAGGGTTGTCTGTAGAAGAAGAAGTTGAATGAAATTATATTTTATTCTAAAAGATAAACTATCAAATAATTGTTTTGAATATATAATAGAAATGAAGGATTATCATCCGAGGCCACAAACCTATAATGGAACATCATCATTAACTTGGTCCACCTATAACTCTCAAAAATAATTTAGAATTAGTTTAAGACAGTTTATAAAAAAATTTAAATTTATTTACCCTTTTAGAATATTTAAATTTATCACCATTATTCTAATATCATGGATTTTGTAGTGGATTTAGTGGAATTATGTTTACATCAATTCACACATAATTTTTTTGATTCATGGACCACTTGTATCAGCATCCCTATTAAATCTCTTATTTCTCTATAATAATTTAGTCTTCCAAAAAAACATATATGACATTATCCGAGAGTATTAAAACAAACATATTGACATAAGTTTTTTTAACTATGCAATGAAAAATTCGTCAACTAAAATTTTATTTTAATTTTGAATTGCAAAGATGGAAGGAAATGGAGTTTAAATTTGAAAATTCACCAATACTATTGTAAATGAACATTGAATATCATATATATTATAATATTAAAAAAGAACACTGTCCTCTATTGTGTGAAATAAAACCCCAAAATTTGATTTTTTATAGACCTAATCAAAAAAATTCTCATAAAAATATTAAATTTTCTTTTCCAAAAATATTTTAAAATACAATGAAAACTATTTAGACCCCAAAAAAACAATAAAGAAACATAACAAACTAACATAAAATAATATTGGTTTAATAGAATATCCCAAACTCAATATCATTCCTATTATCAAAATACATTTGCATATTTTATAAAAATTTAAAATAAACAATGTGATGTATTATTAATCATATTATAAAGGGAGATTCATCTTTATTTCAGGGGTGAATGTTCTAGGGAATAATTGGAATCACATTTTAATCTTAATAAGAGTATTAATTTATTTAATTATTTATTATTGATTTTTCCAGGGTAATTGAAATTGAACTCAATCGAGTCAACCCTTATAGTGATAATTTGATGATTTATCCCAAGCACAAATCCATCAAGAACTATCTAATGCTCACATTATTAAGAATCACCTTGAGTTAACTAAATTAATAAGACATTCAAACATCCAATAATAGTGACTCAATTCCTAACTCTATTTTTGTAAAATCTAGAGATGTGATCCACAAGTGTTGAAATCCAAACATTAGTTCAACATATTTATCTATTAGAATATTTATTATTTATTTTATTTTCATTTCTTTGAATTCTCCTGTAAAAATTGAAATGAGCACTAAACCTATGCTTTTTAATGTGGGACCCCAAGAACTTGTACTAACATCAAAATATCCGAAGAACATTTTTTGATATTGTGATTAAATGGATAGAAGCTTAATTGGAGAAAAATTAGAATATAAATAAATAATTTCATTAATTTATTCTTGTGAACATAATATTTCATTAAATTATAATAAATTTATAAATTATATTTTAAATTCAATTTTGTTGTTTGAAAATTATATTACCACATAAATGTTTATTAAATTTTTTTTTCTTTTATTCACATATTTAATTTTATTTATTTTATTTTTTTGTCTTTGGTTTTTTTCATTAATTCTCACAATAATAGTTATTATTATTTCACACACCCAAACATATAACAACATTCTACTTAGTGTTTAAAGAAAGTTATAGTTAAAGGGGGTAGATGTGGAGGAGTGGAGTCCCAAAATTTATATTTCAAATTAAAATATGTAACATTGTTATCTGATATCTTGGATAATTCATCCATGTTGAAACCAATTAATCCATGATTTCCATGTCACGCATGGACTACCAATTATAGAAGGTAGAATGCAATGGTTTTTATGGATTTAATTGATTTAATGGAAAAAAAAATTACCTCAAAAAACCAATCATCTAACAAATAAACCTAATTAGTATCCATGGATACATTAAGATGTTACCTTAATAAAGAACAATATAAATAAAAAGAAAAAGAAAAAATTTACAAATTTATTTTAGTACACCCAATACTGAGACATGTTACAAAAAAAAACATAAAAAAACATAAATATATATATATATATATATATATATATATATAAAAGATAAGATAATAATATGAAAAATAGATTATGTATCCAATATATGTTAAATATTAGTGGGAGAAACACTCCCTTGTCTCACTTTGATTACTGGTTTAGGTCTCTTGACTTTACTAGACACAACAGGGTACCCCTGGACAATGGTGTTCCCTTTTTAGAAAAAAGTATTTGAATAAATATATATTTTTATATATTATGGATGATTTTAGTATGATAGGTAAAAGATAAGTGGATGGTTCACACCCTATCATCTTCAGGTCACAAGGTAATGCCTTATAATGGTATTTCATACATTTACACAAAACCTAACCATTTGATAATATAATATTGTTTTTTCTTTTTATATGGATTTGGTTTTCTTAATTGAAATGAACAAACGAAATAAAATAAATTTTACACATAGAAAAGAAAAATTGAAAAAAAATTAATTGTAATTAAAAGAGAATAATGAATGAAAGGACCAGTTTGGGATATACCTAACACTGAGAGGGGGGGTGAATCAGTGTTGGGGACTTTTTAAACCAATTCCAACTTTTTATCCCTGTACCTCTAGACCTGTTAGGATCTTGATTCTCTTATTCTCTTTTCCCTGTCGCATGAAATAATAGAAAGCAGTAAAAATGTGCACACGATATTTTTACAAGGTTCACCACTCAATAAGAGTAGCTACGTCCTTGCCATGCATGGATATGACCACTGCATGGATTCTCCACTATAAAGTAAAATTCTGTTACAATGGAGTGGCTAGGAAAACAATCCTCTAGCCAGTGTGAGTCCCTACACTTTGGAGGGGGGTGGGAAACAATCCTCTTCCCTGGACTGGTGAAAGCCAAGTCCAACTTGCAGCCTCTAGCTGGTTCTTTATACTGCCTATCGAGACAGTCTTATTCCTTCTTCAAAAGGTTGGTTCTGCTCTTGATCTATTGTAGTGCTCTTCACTTGATTACTTGCAAAGCAGTAGGCAAGAAATTCTCTTCTTACTTTCTCTTCATCTCTAGTGCAAAAACAAACTGCACTAGTTCTTCTTCCTTCTTCCTCTTAGTGCAACAACTGACTGCACTAATCACCTTCTTTCTTTAGCTAGAATCACAAACACCAATGTGATTATTCAAACACTGAAGATCTGCTCACAAAGCATCATCTGAATTAAACTGCCCTGAATAATTGCCAGCCTTCAGTTGGGCATACTCTATTCTTCTTCTTTTCTTCCTTCTCTTCTCAATACCAACACCTGAGTGTATTGGTATACTGAATTCTTCCTTTGTGAAGATATGAGTTCAATTGCACGTCTAGTTCTTCTTCACTTCGCAAAGCACAACGAGAGTGTTAAACACTAGTTGTGTGAGTGCGGTTCAACTTCTCTTTGTGAAACCGAATGGTTCACAGTTCTTTCTTCTTCACAAAGCTGCTTCGAGAGTGAAATGCACCTATCGAAGGCCTGCGGTACCCTCAAATTTCTCGTACACCCTTCTAGGAGACTTGCGCATAAAATTCAAGCCTTGCGCGGAAAAACACCTTTTGGCGCGAAAAACCTTTTTCGCACAACTCTTCTTTTTCGCGCAGAACTTCCTATTTCGCGCAGCAGTTCCTTTTTCGCGCAACACTTCTTCTTTTCGCGTAATACTCTATACTTTAATTTTTCCGCGCGTCAGAGCTCAGGATTTGTCTATGTGTCGAGACTCAACAACTAACAAGGGTTGGCCTCATATTTATAGGCATTTTTGACCCCGCGCGAAAAACACTAATCCGCGTGTAAAACCTCCTCCATGCTCGTAAAAACTCTTTTATGCAACTTCGTATTTCGCGCCATGCTTCAATATTCCTCACACCTCATGCCTTTGCCATCTTTCATCGTTCTAAGCGTGAAGCACCAATTGCGCGCAAAATTCCGCACCACGTTCCACATTGCGCGCAAACCCAATCTTTCCTGCAACATCAGATTTCGCGCACTGCTCCAATATTTCGCGCATTTTATGCCTTTGCCAATTTTTGATCTTCTGATCTCTAACCATCATTTGCGCGAAAACTTCATTCCTCAATTTCGTGCACCATGCCAATATTCCGCGCATCCCGCAGATTTTTCGCGCAACCCGCTACTATTTCGCGCATCCCGCAGATATTGCGCGCACCACTTTATTTTTGCGCGAAACGTGCCTAAATTTCCGCGAACTCCATGCCTTTGTCATTTTTCATAGTTCTGACCTTGAATAACTTTTTTGCACGTATAAACCATCTTCAATCGTATGTGCAACATCCATTTCCAAGCACATTTCTTCATCTCCCGATTTTCAGGCCCTAAAATTTGGCAAACACTGGAAAACGGCGCCACCTTAAACTGTGCTTTTCTGCCATCCCCATATTGTCTATTGCTTTGACATTTTATCTCTTTACTGCTTCCCATAACCATTCTTCTGCTCTTATCATGAATCCCACTATCGTGATATTTATCCTTTGATAGATCAGCTTAAGCATCGTCAGAGTTGCAATGGGAACTGAATCTTTCATATCTTCCAGCAGCATCATTCCTTCCAATCATAACATTATATGACTGGCATCATCGTTTCTCCCCCTTTCCTTCATAAGGCTTGCATCACAAGTTCTCCTAACTCATGATTTTTGTGAAATACATACCAGCAAAGCATCGTCTGATTTAGATACAATGTGAAATGCCTGTCTACCTCAGAATGTCAAGCCCTTCCACATTTTCTCTTCTTCATAACCATCATTCTGCAAATCATATGATTCTATTCTTCAAGTAAGCTCTTGAATGGTTCACATGCAATCATAAATCATTGCATCGTCTTCTTCAAATCCTTATTCTTCTTCAACCATCCTTAGATAGATGATAATTCACCATTCTGCTCCAATCATCCTCAAATGGATGATACTTCTCCATTCTTCATTGTTGTAAACAATGTTTCACCATTGACACATGTTCTTTGAACTTAGGATTAGCTCAACAATTGTCTGAATTTGTCGTCTAAGAGAATTGCTCAATTATGAAATCCAATTCTATGATTCCATAACAATTCTCCAGGCAACTTCACTTCAACCTATCTCCATTAACTTTGGAGTTCTTCTTCATATCCTTCTTCATTTTGACCAGCATTGACAACTGTTGACAACAAATACAATCTTCATATACAAAGTGGTCCCAACAATGAATATTTATATGGTTTTTTAACAGAAAAATAAAAAATGAAATAAAAGTAACATTGATGTTGGGATTCAACCTAGAAAGAACATAATTTAATTTAACTAGCTCATAATAGACCCCAAACTTTCCTAATTCTTTTTTAAACATTTCAGGGATTTTATAATTCATGAATATCATTAGAGTAGAATTGATCCTCCACATCGTTTCAGAATACAGTCTAGAATTTATTTATAGAATAATATTATGAATTCTGCTGAGTGGGATAATCTTAGAAATATCATATAGGGTCTAACCTATTTTGTTCAATTTTCTAGTTATGAAATCTAGAATAATTATATCTTGGTCTACTTCGAGGGAGGAAGGTATAATAATAAGGAAGGATTGTTTATCCCATATGAATTCATAATTAATAGATGTAGGTTGGATATTTAATTATAGCTTTGTTTGGATAAAAAATCAAAATACTTCTGTGATATTGATTCAAAAACAGATTATTTGTATAGGATTTTACTCACAGTTTTTTCCTTTAGAGCATAAGTTCAAATCACCAAATTTGATGGACAAGTGTCTAGAATGGGTATAGACTCAATGTTTTTGATTTCTGTATTGATTAAATTTAATGGTGATCTTATAAAATATTTATTGTAGGCATCTAAAAGAGATTTATAACATAGGTACATGTTTCTCACATGTGAATACAAAAATTAATTTCCCTAGAAATGTGGAATCCATAAACCCTTCCTTGGTCATCCATATATTAATTTAAAAAACAATTATCCAATAAACCTTATGAGCATCCTAATAATCACAAACATTAGTTTTCTAGATATATATTTTTAAATGAAGTCTCCTGATTCTGAAGGTTACTATTATATTCCCATTCCTAACATGGATGACAATGTTTATAGTTTTGAATAAGTATTGACGATGGTTTGTGGTGGTTTTCTAACTTGGACTTAGTATTGAGTGAGTGTTAAGTAAAATTAAGTAAAAAAGGTAAATAAAATTTATAACTTTCATCAAAACATCCATTAAGATCCCCTTAGTAATTCAAACAAAATGAGTATAAATTTAATAAATGATATATGTGAGTTAGAGTTCCTCAAACCCTAATTGATAATACATTTCATAGGGAATCAAGTTCATGTTGGGTCATATATAACATATGGATTTGACAAAATTTTTCTCTATATGTTCAAAAATGATTCAAGGATAACATGGGTCCCTTAACTTAGGTAACATGGTTACATTGAAGGTGGTTCTTATATTAGCAGTTGTAAAGACTTTTTTACTGATAACATTTTTTAATGTAAATAGATCCTTCAGGATCTTTATCTATGTAGGTATGGTTTGGATTTCATTATGAATTGGTATGGTCAACATAATATGTGGAAAAATTTCCCTTTTATTCATTTCAGGTTCAGATTTACCTCTCATGCATTGAGGTAAGGGATTAGGTTGATGCATTTTTGGGTGTATTTTGTGTTCAATGAAATGATCATTATATATTCATATTTAAAAAGGAGTTTCATCATCATTTCTAATATTTTTTGATTAATTAAATTTCTCAATAGTTGGTTAAGGGTTTTCTATGGTTTTTCCAATTATTTAAATAGTCAAATCATTGAGTGTCTCATGAGAGGTTTATGTGTAACTAGTTTTTACATTAATGGTTGAGGAAGGAATTTCATGAGTCTACATGGGTGAATTTATGGTTTTTATACATTACAATTCATGTTTTAGTGAAAAACATCAGAATTTAATTATCTACATTTTATTATAAAATGTTTCACAGATTTGGGTATGGAAATATTGGGAAGTGTCTTTTTCGAGTGGTTTTATCCTTGGTGGATAATTTGGTTATTATATTTTTTGGAGAATGGGTTGCTATAATTGGAATTTCGGATGTCGGTATTGGTCCAGTTATTGGTGGAATGAATTTTGATTTGGAAAACTCTATAGAGTGTTGGGGTTTGATCTTAGTGGCTTACCAGTTTTTTTGGATAGGTTGTTGGTTATCTTTACAACAGAGACATAGGTGTTAATTGTACTTAGGATTTTTTGTTTTTTCTAATATATAATTATAAATATCATATCATTGACCACTGTTGGTGGTCCTCCAAAAAATTACATCCTTTATGGAAGTAATGCTATTATAGGTTTTAGACTTATGGTCATGTTTGTCGCATATTGTGTAAATTGGATAAATAGTTCAGATATCTCAAGAATTCCTATGATCGACTGCCTTAGTATTCCTATTTAGTTCAGAAGGTTTTTTCATTATGTACAATTCACCCCTAGGGTTGTTCATTCCACCAGATTTATGTGTCCTTGTCTAGTTGGTTTAGGTTCCCTGTTTTTTTTTTCAACAGGATTTTCTAGATACTCATAAGTAACATTTGGTTATTTGATTTTGAGTGTACTATTACACATCATCTCAATGAATATATTGTCTCCCTAACCCTAAACTTCAAAAAGATTCAAAAAATGTAATGAAATTTAAAATTGATGGTGATATACCATTTTAGTGTATCTTTAAACCTTTTCCCTTATTCATAAAATGCTTCAATTTTTATTCAAACCATTGTGGTTGCACTATTCATGTGAAATTTTTGTTGATGCGGGGAATTAATTTTTTTGAAATTATATTAATAATTGGTCCCATGAATACATTGATGCAAATAATTAAATGTTCAACCAATTATTAGCATGAAACTTCAGGGATAAAGGAAATAACATCATTATATCTAACTCATGTTTATATGGTGGTAACATGGTTTAAAAAATGTCATTGAATTATTTGAGATAAAGGCAAGAAATTTAAAACATCATACCAAGAATGGTTGGATGGATGTCCAGGACAAGGGGTATAAAGAAATAGTGGGAACATCCTAAGGTAAAATTTCATATTCATGAGGGTTTATTGGTCTATCCATGTTTGAGGTGGTCTTCTAAGGCTTAATCAACAACAATCACTATGTTTCGGTCTATATAATTTGGGTAATCATTTTGGTCCCCACCTGCGTTAGAGATGGGGTTTCATTAAATACCAACTTTTATAATTGAACCAAATTAAGAATCTAGAGTCTTTGTATGATTTGTATTAAAATTAAAAAATTAACATATGAGGAATTGAATACCCAAACATAGACTTATCCTCACACACAATATGGTTTTATTGCTCACTTGTATAGCTAAACAAGTTCTATGAAAAGATTAAAAAGAAAGGGTAAAAATAAGATAAATGGGGTGAGAATTGATTAACGGGAATGAAAATAATGGGATTATATGGTGAAATAAATGGTTCACTTGAAATCATGATAAAATTTGGTCTTTCCTAAATTTATACTATAGATGAAGTGGTCTATTGCATTAAAAAAGGGGTTCTCAAATCTTTGGGACCAAAGAAGAACCTAAGACACATATTCCAAGAATTGTTTTGGATATGTATTTAGAAAAATTAGTATTATTTCAGTTTTTTACTGAACACCAAAATACATTGTGAATACAATTTCATAGAATGAGTTGATCCTAGGTCATTATCAAGAGTCTATTAAAGGAATTTTTATTAGATTATATGAATTCCATAAATTTGAGATGGTTTCATTTAATGAATTAAAACTACCCTCATCACTTACTGGTTTAATACCCATAAAAATTATACTAATCAATAATATATACTGAGGATCATTTTAATTTAATCACAATGTTAAAGTACATTATTATCACTAATAATTTTTTTTCATTAAAATTCAATAATGATTACATAGTAATAATCATATAATAGAACTCTAAATTTTAAAAAATTATTTGAAATTAGTAGAATGTTAAATATAAACCAAACCATCCCCATTAAATTTTCATTAGATCAACCCAAAATTGGGTTATATCTCCATTGATGAAATTCCTTCAAATGAAGATTGAATATGGCTTTTGTAGGTAGGATTTATGAAGAAAAACAACAGTGTGAAGAACACTCCATCATTGTGTGTAGAATTTAAAAATATTTTCTATAAATTAATTCACCCATTAAATCACTAGTATCAATATTTTAAGAGGGTTATAAGTTAATAATAATAATAGTTTTTATTTTGAATCTAATGTGAATTAAAATAACTTTTAGGATAATAAATGTGATTTTAAGGGGTATCTAGATTAATAACATTACAATAAAACCAAACCCCACTCCAAACAACACCACAAAACATTTTAAAAAAATTAACCTTTTGTAAATCCCAAAATATTCTAATTAATACCACTTGATTATGTTAGTCTGTGGTGGTAAAATGTTTTAGGAATGTGCACTTTTACACCCATGACCTAAAATATGATTCAACTAGAATTCTTCTGAAAGATGTTCTGCTAATTGATTCAATATGGTCGAATTTATGTGGGTTGTATAATATGAAATTTAATTAATGGATTTACTATAATAGTATATTAAATTTACTCAGATTTTAATTTTTTGTTTTGGAAAAATGAATGAAATGGTGGGATGTAATTTGGGGCCACAAAATCTATCCCAAAATTTAATATTCAAATAGGGCCACTTAAAAACTCCCTCTAAAACTCATAATCACTTCTAGATGATGTTTAATGAAATTTTAATATGGAGTTTCCATATCCGAATATTAAGGGTGATCTTTATTGATATTTTATCATGGTTAGTATAGTGGATTGTGTGGAATAATGGCTAGTTCACTTTTCCTATAATTTTAAGGAATTAAGGCCCTCTTTGATCATCATCCAACCTCAATATCCCATTTCTCCAGAAGAAATGAATTCTCCCTTAAACATTTTTGAACTATTCCCACAATATAAAAACATAATTATTAATAGTATGTTTTTGACCATAAAATGAAAAATATATCATCTATTAGTCTAGTTTAAGAATGATTTGCAATAATGAGTAGGAATAGAGATCATATTGTAAAAAGCACCAACATCAGTGTTAATGATCATTTAATATCTTGAATATTATAATGTAAATAAAGTATACTATCATATTTTAGTTTCTAATCATTATTCTAAAATCAAATCTTATTATTTCTTTCTCATGTTGATTTTTCAAGTATCTATAGTTCGATTTCATTAACATGAAGTTGACTTCCTAATAGGAAAATATCAATGAAGTGGTATTTAGTAATATTATAGAAGTATATTTTAATCTACTTGAAATTGTATATGGTTTTATTATTTTGTGAATTTTTATACATACCATCCACTTTTTTAACCCAAATGTTAGACTTTATAATGGACTTAAAATTTTTTTTATTTAGTTTTTATATCCTTTTTTTTAGATGAATTATTTTTGGTAGATATAAACTAGCACATGAAATTCAATTTACCAAACTTTCCATAAAATTCAAATAAGATGTCAAATTTTTAAAATAGATTTGAATTAAATATATTTCACATCCAATTTGAATCATGGTTTGACATTAATTGATTTATTTTAACTTTTATTCCACCTCCCCACCCCCATGTGTCCCTTCATTGATTTCAAAAAAAATGACATGTTGTGAAAAAAATTCAATTTTCTTGTTTCCAAACATCTCATAACACAAGTAATAACCAAATAAATCTTAGAATGTTGCATTGTATACAATAGTAGATATTTGTGTTTTTTTAGTTTCGGGATATGAATATTATCTTCTAGGATTCCTTGTAAGGGAATCCTATATATGTTATTAATTTTATATACTATTCTATAATGGGTGTATTTTTTATCACTTTTATTATTCCATTATTTCTATAACAAAATTGTTTTTATAATGTCTAATTAATTGAAAAAATAAATAATATATTTTTAGAACATATGGTTACTTTCTTCTTAAGAATATTCTATGGTTTATATTCTTATTTTCCATTCCTCATTCTACCCTAAGAATGTGTTTTATTTGAAGTATGTGTTTCTATTATAATTATAGAATTATACATTCTCCTATAATTGTGTGGAGATTCAAAATGAGTAACTACTAAGTTTTTAAATTAAAAAAATGTTTTATGAAACATTAATCATAAGGTTTTTTAGATTTTAAAGTGTTCTAAATTTTTAATCACATTCTATTCTCTTCATTTAAAAATTATCACCATGAAAATTGTTCATCTCATGAAAGGGGTCAATAAATCTCATGAATTATTCCTATATTAAACATAAATATAATATCCTTGATATTTATAATTGATTTATGATCTGATTTTAACAAAAAAAGAACTTTTTAATAATTTCCATTATAACAATATTCTCACACAATTGTATTGTTCTTGTTATATTTTTTGGTGAAATATTTCATTTTATAGTGACACTAATTTTTAATTGGATTTATTAATTTTTGTGAGTGTCATAAATTGTATTACCCTATTAACCAATGCATCTTCTATTACAAAATCTTTCTATTCCAAAATTTATTTTTATTCATAATGTACCTTGATTAATGAAAATATATGTGTGATAAAATCATATGGTATTAATTTATATGGTCATAACACTCATATTATATTTCACTATGTTATATATTATACACATTTTTGTAATATCTTTTACTTCACCCAATAGGGGAATAAGTTCCAATATTTTAATACAGAAGACCACTTTGATTACCTTTGTGTAGTGGTTTACCTCCACCCATGATATTTGATAGGATAACCACTTTATTTCATGGCCTCCTCAACTTCTAGATCATAAAAGTTTTGGATTAAACTTCTTTCTTTCCACCAATAGATGTATCTTCTATTATCATTAATTTTGACCCAAAATTTAGATCATTCAAATTATGCATATCTATAACATATATATGTTATAAAATAATTATTTATTCATATTAAGATAATATAAAAATATTTTAAATTAGTTAAAATTAAATACAAATAAATGTTTAGATCTAATTCGAGATAACCTATACTATGATACAATGTGATATTCCTAGTGGATTGTGTAATCATAGAGAGGGTGTGCATCAGGTCTGTCAATTTTTTACCAAATAAAAACAACAAATTTTTGTCACCCACATTAAATTGTTAGAAACCATTTGATAGTTAGTATGTGTAGATATTATGTATGTTCCCTCAATATATACACCTATATAAAATGAAAATAATTTAATGTTAAATGTTCACAGTTTTTTTTAGTGGTTTCATCGTAGTATGTAAAATCAATTCATTTTTTTGTATTTTTATTATATTGAGACATATATTTTCAATATTCATGAATATGTAGGGGGAAAATTATAATCCTTTACTAAAAATAAAACTTTTTATACTATTATATGACTGCTAAAATATTAACCATGTGTTTAGTAAATCTCTATGAAATTCTCTTCTTTAACCTTATAAGACTACTGGAGATCATTATATTGGTGTGAAAAGTATTTCCTGTTTCACTATGAACCCTATGCATGAAAAATTAGCAAAAATAGTTTCTTTTTCTATAATAATAATTAATGTTAGCATAAACCTACTTTTCATAAACTAGATTTTGACCCCTCAACCATGATAACTAATATATTAAAAGGTAAATTAGGGTTTTTATTGACATTGATCTCAATAATCTTCTTATTCTTCATTTATAATTTTAACTTCTAGAGATACCACTTCACATAACATATATGCGTAAATATATTATTTTTTCTCTTATAATTATTTTAGAACGCAACTTATGTTTATTTAAATTTTATTACATTACTTATATTCGTCAAACCTTAGGTTCTAGCCACTAAAACAATTGTCTTGATTGATTATATTGAAAATAGTTTTCGAATCCTTTATCTTTATTTAACAATATATTTTTTGTATATTCATCACACTAGATCCTTTAAGTAATTATCTCTTACATTTCTCTAATCAATTGAGAAAATTATCGATTATACCATTCTCAAATAATTTTTTAATTAGTTATCATTAGATCATGTGTTTTCTGCACATCTTGAAATTTAGTCAAGAACTTATAAAATATCATTTATAACATATATTTACTCAAATAATACAAAAATAATTGACTAAACTCATCTCTTATATTTACCAAATTTCTTATTCAATATCAAACTTCACATTATATAGTTTATTCATTCAATATCCACCTCTATATTATTATAATTAACTTGAATATAAATGAATTAAAAGTCCCTTAGAATCTTTTAGTGGAATTATTTTTGTAGAAGTAACTATTCATCTTCTGGTTCTACCATTACCACTAAAATAGTCAAAATTTAAATAATTTTAGGACTTTGAATTATAAATTTTCTTTCTAGTATCTAGTGATTAAACATCCTATCTATTTTTTCAGACTATAAATTGAAACATCTTCTAATTTTCCAAAAGATTAAAATTATAATAAATTTTAATAAACCCCATCAATAAATCTCTAATTATTTTACTTTATTGAATATTTAATCTTCATTTTATAATATTTTTCATCATATAATCAGATAGAATATAGAATATACTAATTTATATTGTTAGTATTCCATTGATTTTGATACATTAGTTTATCATTTCCAAATGACACTTTTTCTTTTGACTGCTTCTGATACAATAACCAATATGTTCACAAATATTTTTTCTTCTATATTTTTATTATTCACATCACTTTCATTAGTCAATGAATATTCAGATACTTATTCTTTATCATTATCCAATTCCATTGTTATTATTATTTTGTTAAACAACTGGTGGTTAAAATCATTAATGGTATTTCTAATTATTTTCCTACACTTTTATCATTTTATACACTAAATTATCTTAAATTTCATTGTCATTATCTTTTTCTTCCACTAATATTACTTTTTGTGTATCTGTTGATCGGATTTCTTACTTTTTAGCTTCTCCTAGAGTCTTTGTCATCCACAATCATTCAATAATTTTCAAATGGACTTATTGATCATTTTTTTATATTGACTCATTTATGATATTTTATTAATGACATGTTGTTAAATTGAAATCACAATAAATACATAATTTATATTCTCATTGATACATATTAGTTAGATTATAAATCTAAACTCACAATATAACATTATCTTCTTGATATATTTATTCTCATGAATATCAGCATATCATATGATGATTCCCATTTAATATCTATAACCTAATCTTCAATAATCGACTTTTCAATGACAATTTATTATGGAATACATTTCCTTGGGGTTTCCTAATGAGTTCCGATATGAATGTTACAAGATTTGAATTCAATTATAATATGTCCAAAATAACTATTACAAAATATGGAACAGTATCAATTTTATCAATATATTTCATCATGAACTATTTTACATTGACCTCATATTGTTTTATAATTTTTCACAATAAACATCAATAATATGAATGCACATTAACTACTAAACCACGGTAATATTCTAGGAGAAAAAATTCCATTAAATAGTTCTTCCCATGTAAGATACAAATGTATCTTTTGAGAAAAAGAATAATCAATTGTCTATAATATTATAACATCAATCTCTTCAATGGATACTCATTTAATATTCACCAAAAAAATTCATATTACTTCTCAACATATATTATAATTTTTTTTATCAGGAAGAATAGTACAACAATATTGAGCGGTATATGCATATTTCAATAACTTAATTAATTTTTTTAAACTACAAATAATATTAATTACTATTAATTTAATTAATAGTGGTTATATTATCCTTTAATATTATTGAAAAACATCTATTTGGAATTTAGTGTCTTATAATAGTATTATCTTTTTCATCTAATGGTGTTTCTACTTTTTATAGTTCTACCATCTATAGTGTGAACTGACATTGGACTTACTTATAAGAAAATTATAGATAGATTTAACATCCTCTTCTATCAATATTATTGAATTCAATTGAAAAAATTAATTTATAATAAATATAACAATTAAAAATAAAAATTTTCTCGAAATTTATTTATATAATAATATATTATCACTATTAATTTCTTAATTTCCATGATTTTTAATTTCATATGTTAAAATTTATGTTTTAACTCCCATGTCCTAATTTTTTTTGTTCATTATTATACATATTTTCTTCCATTCACACAATATATTTTTTAATTATTTTTTCTTATGCCCTTTTCACCAAATAAGACAATTTAACTTCTTATTCTTGTAGATTTCTTACTTCAAAATTTGTTTATTCTTTATAACCTTTTATGTAACTCATTCCCTTTTCCTGGATATAATTCTTCTTTATGATTTATGTATGTTTCTATTATTTTTAGTAAACATAATCATAATGTTTTATAATGTTACATGTAAGTTTAGAGTTGTTTATTTCCAAATAAATATATTATATCCTATATTTATTATGATACCATGTATGGAGCATGGGCGGTGATCCAAACATAGTGCATTACATATTATTGGATGTAATCCTGTACATATTCTTATTATAACAAGAATTATTTTAGGGACACATTTCCATGATTCAAATGGTTACCATGATCCTATTATATATTATCTTGTATTCAATTATTCTATGTGTTGATTTATGGCACTTCACTTTTATGATTAGATTTTATGATTATTAAATTTTATAATATCTTATTTTATGTTCACTATGTTTTAGGAACGTAATGGGATTTTTCACCACATATTTAATGTGGGTACCCTAGATATCCCATGTATATATATAATCATATTATAATTAATAGAAGATGTGAAAATTTATTTTATTTAAAAGTTTATTATTATATATTTACTCTCTCCAAGGCAATGGAACTTTAGATTCTATGGTGTGTTTTATAGATTTTTTATTTCACTAAATATTCTACTATAATTTTTATGTGTGGAGATTCATTAGAGTTTATATAAAATAATAGTATAATATTTTTTATGTTAAATTTTGTGGAAATTATAGGAAATTCACAGTAAATAACATAGATAAAAAATTAAGCTTCCATGTGTTAGTAAATTCATGTGATTCATAAGTTGTTCTTCATATGTTTATAAGTTTATGTTTATATCATAGTCAATTGGAATATTCCAATATCTAAAATTTCATAATTTTAGTTTATTGATCAATATTGATAAAATACGGTATGTAACAAATGTAATGGTAAACACAATAATTTCTCAAA
Organism: Viscum album; assembly: GCA_963277665.1. Classification (NCBI taxonomy): domain Eukaryota; kingdom Viridiplantae; phylum Streptophyta; class Magnoliopsida; order Santalales; family Viscaceae; genus Viscum; species Viscum album. The sequence continues at coordinate 596,768,152 of OY728135.1, read as the reverse complement.
TAAAATTTTAATTTGATGGTACTACGACATAAAAACCATAGAGGCACTTTCTCAGTTGACTCATGTTATGAATAATATTTTAAACCTTGTAAAGCGTATGAATTCCCCAAATAAGGGAAATATAATGATTGATCCATTTATATGGAAAAAATAACATTATTCTATTTAAAATTTTTATCCTCTAATCATAGAGAAATATATACTTTCCATTGAAGTTATTTGTTCGAAACACTAATTCTCAAAGAAATAGAATGTGATATTTGGTTTTTATAACTTAGGGGTTGATTTAAATTTGTTAAGGAAAATAATAAATATAACTAATACTACTAAATACATAAAAACAGTAGCAATATATTAATTTTAAAAAATATTATTAATTAATTATTCCCTCAAACATTTTCAATTAATATAATGAGATAATTTCTTGAGCTCAAGAAAATAGACGATTCATTGATTATGTTATATGAATAATACTACACAAAATATTATTTTTATTCATTTATAATTATCATTTTCGTAGAATTAATTGGTTTGAACGTCATTATTGACCTCAAGGAAAAAAATTCTAAAACTTTAGCAATTAAAAACTCTAGAATCTATAAGGAAATAGTTTGATATACTTACATAGTGGAGATGTCGATCATTGGTTCTTAGCTGTTTCACATAACTAGTAATAAAATGTGATGATTTGATTTCATTTAAACAAGTTCATATAAAAAGTATCATAGTGAAAATAAGATATAGTTACCCACATTCCAAAAGAATAGTAATAGAAACCGTAGGAAATACCTTAAAGAAATAGGGAAATGACTCTTTTTTAATATAACAAAAATAAGATCAAGAATATATTTCAAAAATGATGAATCCATTTTTTATAAAATAATAATAGAAGGTCCCTTGAGATTATACCCATTAGTTTAAGGTTTAAACTAAATGGAAAATGAACAATAGAAAATTCAACACATCCTGACAAGGTTCATCAATTATAAACAAGAAAAACCTTCTAAATCAATCAAAATAAGTATGATATTTTTCTATCAACACTGCTGAGCTGGATCATTAAAATAATATGGTGATAGGTATTTTTTATCTATTAAGGAATTAAAAATATCTTATTTAATTCTAGTTATATTAATTTATATATATAGTTATTTTTATCTAAAAATACCCAAACTGTAGCTTAAGACATGTTGGTAGATCTATTGGTGAATGCACTAAGTGATGAAGTATTTATATCTCATGTGTTTAACAATTTTCTAATTGAAAATTCAAGGATCAATATTCCAATATATAATTTTAGTACCGCATTGGATGATTTTAATGTTTTATAGGTAATAGAACATTAATCATCATATAAATCTAATAATAATTGTGAATAGAGGTGAATCACTTTTTAAATCAAAAACCATATTCTATTTCTATACAAGTGTAATTTTACTTTTTAATCCATCATGTAAAATCCATTATATTTCAATATATTATTTCTTTATTATAAAACATATCATGGATAAATTATTAATAAATAATATAGGATTATACTTTAATGTATATCTATTGTGAAGGAATTTTATATAGTATTACTTGAATATTTTTATGGTCTTCCTCATGATTTAGAGGTTGTGTTCACTAGATAATTTATTTCTAGACTTGTGACCATATCAAAAAGACCATACAAAATGGCCCAAATTAATGTTGAAGAGTTAATCTGAAAATTAAAATAACATGTACATGGGTTATATATATATATATATCATAGTGTTTCACCATGGGTTTCCCCAATGTATGTGTTAAGAGTAAGATTTGTTTAATAAATCTCTAAATTAATTATAATTATATTAAAAACAACTTGATAAATAAATAATTTCATCAAAATTAATTAATGACTTATTGAATCAAATGTGGTGGGATTAGGAATTAAGTACATTGGGTCATTGGCCACAATTTAATCATTTGATAGTGAAAAGGGGGATATTCCAAATATATAATTTCATAAAATTTATGAACACACTGAGTTAATAGTGATTCCATTAAAACAAACTAACGATTCAAGCAATCTCCATGTATATTATTAAAAGAGTAATTAAATATTACCAAAAATATATGCTTGTCTTTATAAATTTCATTTTCATATATTCCAAAAATGGGGGAAAATGAAGAGAATTTGAGTGTATTTTATAAATACTATATTAATGGGGATGTTAAAAGAAAATAATATTAAATATGACCAATGGAAAGATATAATCCTATTTTTGGGGAATATTTTCATAAGAAAAGAGATATCATTTGATCATTTAAAGATTAATACAATTGTTTAGTGGCCATGTCCATCAATAATGATATATTTTTTATATTAATTTCATTATATGGTTATTATTCATGTTTTTTAGGAATATATCATTATTTTCAAACCCACTAACCAAGTTAACACATATAAGATTTATGTTTATCTCTATATATTAATTTGAATGGAGATCTATGGATTTGACGAATAAGGAAGTCTATTCACCAATAATCACATTTCCCACTAGTGGGTAAGGATTTGAGATATATAATGATGCTTCAATGAAATATTTGGGTTGTTTCATCAAGAAAAATGGAAGAGTAATACCCTATGTCACAATATAATTGATGGTATGTCAGAATTATTACATGAAAAATGACATTTAGTTTTATATAGTCATATTTTTCTTAAATAATTTTCAGAAATATATATTTATAAAAGATAATGACATGTATAAAAGTCAAAAAATTTCAATGTACGTATTCACAAAGAAGGATCCCAACATGGACCAATTAATATTGTTAGAGATGATAAATTCCATTGACTAGTTAATCAATTAAAAATTGAAAGGTGAAAATGTATAAAACTTTCCAAACAAGAATGATCATACATTATAATCCATAATGAGGATTGAATGAAATCCATATTTTTAGACATAAAATTAACAAAAATGTGAAATATAAATGAAGGGTCGAAATCCTACATTTCACATATGATTTCGTAAAAATATATCTTGGAGAAGATTAATATATGATAAGGGGATTCTGTAGAGATATAAAAGAGGGTTGAAGAAATATGGAAGGTGAAAAATTTATTATTCAACATTGATAATGTTGATGTCACATGTTTTGGGATCGAAAAATGTAGACCATTAGAGCATGAGGTAAAGAACAAGATATTTGATCATTCAATTTTATCAATTTTTTATCCATGTAGCGAGAACATAGATGTATAATGGTCTCCAAGAATAAATCAAATGGATAATATGAAGAATATTATTATTTAAATTATATTTATTTTCTTTGTAAGAAAATACAGTAAGGAATAAAAAAAATGTTTAATGGGATAATGCAATAGTTACCCATAAAAAATGGAAATGGTGGGATATGATAATTTTTTTCTAGTTGAATTGGAAAGATAAATGATGGAAATAACCCCCTATGGGTGGAGTTGTATTTCCTTAAAATTAAATATCACAAAATTTTCAATAATGAATACTTATCACTTGATTAAAATGAAATGATATATGTGATCGAAGTAGTAAGGAAACATTTGACACCACTATTAAATGTTTCTGATCAGGATATGCAGATTAGATAAAAGTTATATATTTTTAATTAACATAAATTGAAAAAATAAGTTAGTTGTTGTATATAATATCATTTTAAAATATATGATCAATGTAAAATAACCACATAAGCCTTTTAGTGAATTCTCATATCTTACTCTATAAACATCAAATAAGGTTTTGTTTAATATCTCTCTATAATCTTGTTCACATAAAATAATAATTTTAATTAAAGAATTTTTATTAATGAATAAAAATTCATCTATATAAAATTTTTTAAAACACCATATTACTGGGATGAATATGGTTAAATGAATATGTTTGGACAAAAACAAGTGGAAGGGATTACAAAGATGGAATTTGATATTCTATAATACAGAAAAGTCAAAAAATTGTCAATAGTGTTATATTAAATATAATTAATTTTCCTAGAATTTAAGGTTTTGGATATAATCATAATTAAAATATCTATACATAATAGAGTTGTGATCTATTATATTAAGAATACCTATTATTTGGTATATCATCAACGAGTGCTTTCTAAAACTCATCAATGTAGTGGAATATCTATACAACCTTTCATAAAACCTATAACTCTTACATAATATTCTAGATGTTTTTCTCTTGTAAAGTGCATACTCTATCCCTTATATGTACTACATTATAAGGTTGTATAATTGATACGTCATCACTCATATGAGGAAAATATAAAGAATATATTATAATACAATGGATATGTTTTCTGAAAAAAGACCACTCATGTTTTTTGTATGATTTTGAAGTTCCATTTAAGAAGATGAAAAATGTTAACTTATAAATGTTTTAAAACTATATTTCCACATCTATTTTACACTTTGGGTTGGATTGAAAATACAGAGGATGACATTTCAGAATGAGGGAATAATTTAGAATCACACATCCTTCTACCATATAATATCATATAAAACTAGTAGTAATCAAAATATAATTTTAACTAATTTATTATCACAATAACTAAAGGATGAATATAATCCTTATTATTAGTACTTCTTATTGTCATATAATTATAATATAAAAATGAAAAACAATTATTATAATTACAGCGGCTCAAGGTCCCTTTGTAATACCATATTTCTAAAAATTTGAAATGACAAATAGATATATTTAAAACGGGATTGGAATTTTTTATTCTTAATTTAAGGTACATTTATTGAAATTATAGTAAATAAATAACAAATAAAATTATATATCTTCATATGATTAGTAATAATTGGTTTTCCAATAGTAAAAGTAAATGACTATTAGAATATTAAATAAACTGTTAGGAATAGTAAAATTCTATCTATTTAAAATTTACCATTAAAAAAATTATTAAATATAAATATTAAAATTATATAAAATTATTTCATAAATTATATAAAATAAATCATGTTTATGAGTTATATTTAATATGGTATTATTTAAAATAATCTATTAAATAATAAATATTATGTTAAAGTTAAATATTGAGTTACCTATTTTTGAAATATATTTCAATAAAATGGATATAATTTTTTCATATGAATATAAATATTATATTAGATTGAATATTTTTTATTTTTTTTGAAAAAGGTCAAATGTTCTTTTTAATCTGATATATGGAAAATACTATGAGAGTTGGAGTGATTGAATTAAAGTATGTCAATTTCAAAAAACCTTTTCTAAAGATCTTGTTTTATATTCAAAAATAGTAATCCTATTTAATAAAAAATAAAATATGGAAGATAAATAATATAACATTGTGAAAAATGTAATTTCTATATTGTTCACTAGTATAAGAAGGTCCCTAATGAGAACACACTTAGTGTTGTTTCAGTTTACCAAATCATAAAAACTACAGTACTCATAAATTACGAATTCATAGATCTCTAATTGGGGCTTTAGGTTTAAAATGTAAAAAATGACACAGAACTCTATATTTTCTTAATATAAAAATCTCACTACTCTTCCAAGTGAAATTTAGACTCCAAAAAAACTAATAAAGAATTTTTAACACAATGAATATGGTATAAATATATTCACAATTTATCTACTTGATGAATCTCAATAAATCTCAATTATGATGAATTTTTTTATCACAAACTCTTAATACTAGTTATTTAAGAATTCATTTTCTCCAGGTGGATTATTAAACTATAATAATATTTTATTTTTATATTATTGATATATTATCTCTAATTTTCACTATAAAATCAATAATGTATCATTGATTAAAATTTTCATGATTTGTTTATTATGATGGGAAATGTTTTCTATAATTAAAATGAAAATCCAAGTAAAATAATTTAAATTAGGATCACTTAAAACATATCAATTGATATAAAATTATAAATAAATATATTAGAAATAAATGATTCCAAAATATCAGTTATAGATTCACCACATAAATTTTAAAGTCCAGGAAAACCATTGACTCCACAAACATTGACAATAAAATATTGAAATAGCCCTAAAACATTTACGTTTATATCCTACAAAAATTTAAATTTTAACTCCACCATAGTATAGAAAACAATAGGCTATTATATATATTGTTTTAATTTAAAGTTACTTTAAAATATCCATATAAAATATCTTGTTTCCCATTTCCATAGATACTCATGGAAAGGAAATGAGAAATTTTTCATAATTTGTGCTAATATATGTTCCAACTCCCCAATTTTGAATAAACATATATAGGGAAACAATGACAAGAAAAATTAATATTTTTAACCTTGTTTATTACTATAAAATATCAAACACACATGGGGATTTAAACACCTATTTCAAATCTCAACAACTCATTTCCCCTTATCCCTTATAATAGGGATTGTTTCGTAGTTCCTTGAAATATGTATTCTATTTCTAAGAATCAATGATTTCAAGAATTTTCTATTGAGTTTATTTAAGGAACCAGAAACATCCAATAGTTTTATATCCAAAGGGGACATGCTTTCCAATGGCAGGTGTTCTTTATGTTTGAACATCATGATACTTAGGTACGTACATTGGTCGAGTGGTTGGGAGGTCAAACTCATCACAACCTTTTCTAGATATAATTGTATACTATGGGACTCTCTTTTTAAATTTAAGATATTTTCATGAATACTTATTAATTCACCAAGCATAAAATAATTTTCCCTTGTAATTTACAATCCCATATTAACTTGTGTAAAATTTAGAATCATCAGTATGCATTCAAGGTTCTTTATTAAAGGAAATATCCATATGTGTTCGACATTTTCCATCAATGTAAATCTATAATATACTTCTTAGAGATTATTTAAATCATCATTGTGATGATAATAGTTTTTAATCAACTCAGTGGGGAAATCTGGAATTTATTTTCATCCAGGGAGACAATGGTTTGGTTTTATTTTGGGATCAGGCCCAGAAAATGGGCTACCAACATTTCCTTGTAAAAAGAATCAGAACCCTCATAGTTCAGTTCCATTGAATGGGACACATCATACATTTTAGGTTTAGTGATAAGGACATAGACATATAGTTTAATGTCATGTGGTATAGAAATCTAAGAAGAAGGTTCTTAGTAAAAACATAGTGTGGGACTTATACTGAAGCAACCTAATAAACATGGAAGTAATATGGGTTTCCATGTAGGATCTGACCCTCTTGGGAATATGGCCCAAGGATAATAGATTTGATTTAAGGTATTGGGTTTAAACCTCAAGGAGGCTTCTTATGAATCCCATATTGATGGGAATCAATGTCCGTACAATTCAATTAGTCTCATTAGAGAGTATAGTCCATTGAGAGAAATGAGTTTGGGAGTACATACTAAAAAGGATTCCTTGGTTATTTGAGGATTTCATTTGGGGTTTATACCTAAGGAGGATGAAAAAATTAGAAAAATTAGGTTTGGATTCCTGAAGAGGTCTTCTAGTGAGCTCGGACCTTCAGAAATATTCCTACGTATCCCGATTATAGTGGGCATCAAAGTTATCTTAGTTCATTAATTTGGGAAAATTTTGTGACCATGAAAAATCACTAAGACCATGTGAGTCTTGCTCAGTGTGAGAAACAAGAGTATTTCAAGGATTAAACAAAGGCATTCACACTTTTAAATGTTTCCTCCTCTACTAGTGGAAGATGGCGCATCGACTGTGGAAGAGGGCGAGACGACGAAGGAAGATAGAGAGGAAATAACCCTTCCCTTTGTTCTGTTCACATTGAACAAGGGTCCAATGAAAGAAATAAGGGAACTAGGTTAGGGGATATATCATGATGGATGACCATGGAGACAAAGCACATCAAGAGAGGGAAAGGATAACATGAGTCATTTTTCCCATCGCCACTCTGGCATTTGGCACCGAAGAAGAAAGGAGGTGTGCTGATTCTACCTTCTGCAAGAAAATCACAGGGCTTATGTCGGGATGGTTGCCCTAAAATTGATCCTGGTAGGGGAGATAGACTTTTACTTTGTTAAATAGGAAGAAAATTAGGTGTTAACCACACCTTCACTAATAGATACCCGAGGTTCCGGGTCGTCTCATCGAGAAGGGGGAGGCCAGGACCCAACCCTCCTCCAAACTGGGAACTTCCCAACACTATTTCTAGGGAGAAAGGTCCACGTGACCGTGGATATAAAAACCCACATACACTCCATAAACCATAACCCCAATGTGAAACTAATGTGTTAAACCTTTGACAATGGATATAAAAACCCAAAAAAGGAAACACATTGATGTGTCTTACCCAAATGTTTGATAATTCATGAGGTTTTGGGGGAATTCTCAACAAAATCCCTTTCAGAAAAGGGATCCAATGAAGAAGGAGCCTTTCCATGAATGGATTTGAAAAGGTCTTGATGGATTATAGACTGAAGACAATAAGTTAATCAAAGAGGGGTTCCCAAGTAGATAAGGGTGCACAAGTATGGGCACACAAGTATTCTTGGGCGACTTGATGTTCACTTAAGTGACGAATAACCTATATATTAATACTTAGGTGATACCTTTCTCAAGACTGAAAGAGTATTCAGAGGTGGTCTTAGATTTGGGGAGATCATGTTCCTATAAAATGATTAGGTTTTATGCATGTACATCTGATTTCGGGAGGTTGGGTGCTTTAGACATGCATGTGTTATGGTTTTCAAACACGAAAAGGACTTAGGTCTAAATATCCTCCTTTAAATCCCCCGCTCAAAGAGTTAAAGAACAACCATAAAAGTTTCCGAAAACTGGGGAGATGTACTAGGGATACCAGAGATGAAATTAGGCTTCATGGAAGTTCTTCTGGTACAAATGAGGGCCCCAAGGGTCAATTTTTAGGAAAATAGGGGACCATGGTCGAAATAAATTTGGGTGTGAAAGTAGGATGAGTGCCAACTTAGTGGAATGAATGTGGTTGTGCACCGAATGGGTGGTGCCCAACAAAACATGAACACCACCATTGATTTGGCTAGACTACTACGACACATTGATGATATAAAAAAAATAATACTTTCACTCATCTCCAACAAGGTGGCACGCACGTATTTACACATAAGTACCTTGGGCACTGCTTTAGAGGCTTAGACAAATTAATGCTTCATACTACGGGGGTGCTTCCCCCACACACCAAATTGTGATCAGTGTTGGGGTGTGGTCCCGACTTTTTGGGTCATAGCCTTCGCTACCATCACTAACCCCCATGATAATTCAGAGTCGCATTGTGAACTTTTGGAGCCCAATTGGGGAAAGTTTGCAGAGAAGTTCATGGAACACATTTTATGGAGTCTATAGTGATTTACAGATTTAGGTATCAACATTTTTTGTCTCTTTTTTTATATTAAAAATTCGTACTAACATTTTATAAAACTCTTATATTGCCCATTTACAACACCAATGTAATCACTCTGAGAATTCTTCAAGTATACCAACCATTTCCACTATATATATTCACCGCCATGATGTTATCAACACTACACCACTACATATATAGGTCTCTTTTCCAAGAATCAACTAGATTCACATAAAATATTTTAAAAACCCTCCAACACTCTATGTGATAAATCCTCATATTGTATATAAGTATATTTGATAAAATTTTTAATTTTTTTTAAAAAACAAAACTTAAAAAATATATATGGGTTTTCACTAACAATATCTCCCATTGTGTTTGTTAATAGCATAATCTATACGAAAATTACATTTTCACACATCAATATTTAGAAAACACCATCCATCATTAGGTAATGTACTCAATGATTCACTAAAAATTACTTTTAATCCTACATGATTCAAGAATGACATGGGAAACATGAGCTAAATGACAATATTACAATGAAAAATTTTATTTTTTTACATGGTGTTCCCAATATAGAACACAATAATTTATAAATACCCTATAAAACACAATTAACCTGAACCAAAAATACATTACAAGGAATGAATAACTATTTAATATCATTTGTTTTTTTAATTCCAAATCATATTCTTTCAAAATCACAATGAATATAAATTCATGTGATTTTCACTAATTTCATCCTAAAATAGTTTTATTCTCCTTTTCCAATAATGGTTGAGTCCACCATTTTGAATTATAAATAATACCATAAACCATTAATGAGATTCACTAACCTATTATCTATAATTATGATATATATCCCATTTCTATGTATATATGACCATATTTGTTAACCTACCCAATGGAACCTTTTTTTAAGAATTACAAAATATAAAGAATTACTCATCCAGTCTAACCAGGAGGGATGGTATTCCTAATCCTAAACACCAAAATGAATATACCACTAGTTGAGTGGGATAATAATACTCTAATCATTGAATTGGATAATAATTATTGGGTGTGGTTCCCCATCTGAAAATTTTGTTGAATTGATATAGTGATCGCTAAGATCTAATGGATGTCAATCAAAACACTTCTATGGATATTCTATTATTAATTCTTTCTACTTTTTGAGTTTTAAAAGGAATAAACATCTACAATTGGACTCAAAATTGTCATTTATAAAGTAATATTTTATGTCTATATTATTTTAATTTGAGTGGGGGATAAAATATTTTCTAATATTAATAACACTTGAGTTATGATAATTGGTTACCAAAATAGATTTATGCTAAATTTCAATGTATATAAAAAATTTCAATATCTTAAATGCTTGTGACCATGCCCAAATTAAGAATAAATCCTTTAGAAATATAAATTAATAAATATAGAAGACCCCAAGAAATAATTTACCAGCCAACAGATACATTATATCACCTATTGAACCTTCCCATTCAATATAAACAAATAACATGAAATTCTATTTTGATTCAACAGTATATGAAAAAATGAGACCCATCATGCATTTTATATTTCATAATCTCATTTTCACTTATATAAAGTCTATTTCCTTAGATATCAATTTATAGTGAAAATTGAAAAGTGGGAAAACATATTACGTATTGTTTTCATTATTATATAAAATAATTTCGAAGTTATTTTTTTATACTATGTTACATTGAATTGTTTTCCATTTAAATCCCTATAAATGGTCACCTATATTTCAAGTAGTTATTTTATATCTCAAAAATTCTCTATTAAAAATCCTTACCCCACATATTTAAAATATTTATACAATGAATTAAATATTCCCTGACCTTTATGGTTTATATAAAAACCAAAAAAAAACAATATCTCTTAAATAAATGACATTCCAAACATGAACATCATGAATTATATAAACCACTTACACATTGAATAATTATATACACCATTAGGGTTTATAATAACCACTATCTACTTAAATTTATCTATTTTAACATAATTATTATCATCAACTACTTTTTGTTAGATGACAATATTTTATATGTTTTGGTCAAGAATAGAATACCCTGCTCTTGGGGTGTGATTCTATACATAAGACACGTTATATGTATTTTATTATTTTATAATATCATCGCGATATTTTAATTCCTACTCAATATAAACATTCTATTTTGAGAATAAATTGATTAATATTTATATAATATCCATATAGAAAATCATAAATTCCATTACATCATTTTGGCTCAAAATATATAAATTTTTTATAATGAAACCTCAAGGGAAAATGGAAAATCCCAATGATTCTATAAGTCATGGAATATCCTTAGCAAAAAAGTCTATTTTTTTCAAAAAATTTGGCATTCTTAATTTAGTTTCATATGGGTGACCCATTTGATTCCTATTATATTATTATCATTGGTCTTCATAAAAATCTAATGTATTACATTTCTCAATTTGGTTATGATATTATTAAATCACATTTTCCTAAAACTCATACATTATAGACTGATTGAATCTCATAGTGTAAAGACCCGTAAAATTCAAGGAAATTTTTTTCTTAATTTTCTTTAGAATTTTACAAGAACGCAGTTTCTGACGGTACGTGATTCCGAGGCCCGGTGTTCCCGAAATCATTTTCCAAAGTTTTGGCTCGGGTACGTTCAGTGAACGAACGAGCGGGTTATTCTAACTTCTGAACCGGTGCTCGGAATCGAATTCCAATGGCACCAATGGAATCACAGCACCGATACTTTTTTAGAAACGCCTCTCCGGAGTTGCGTTTTCTCGTGTGTGGTTTTTAATTTTTGGCGTTAAGTGAAGGAAATAAAATAAAGTGGTGCGAAAACTTTATTTTATTTCACTTAAAGCCACTTAAAGCCACATAAATCTACTTAATCTATGTTGAAGCGGATAGTGTGGAACCAAAAATATACTACCCTCTAGGTAGGATATTTGTGAGGTGGGGCTCGCACGAGCCCCACCGTTTCTTTTCCCCTAAGTAACGCACCCGCGAAAACTCCTCTTTAATGAAAGTCAACTGGTGCATTATCTAAAATACTTTAACGCTCCAATTAAATGGACAGTTAAGACTTTACCATTAATTCACCAAATTAATGGTTCGTTTCTTAACATGTTTTCAAACTGTTGGCATAATAATAAAATAAGACCAAGACACTTTCTTCTTGGGTGCGGTTTGTCGAGAGGATTTGGAGAAACTGTATCTTCATCCTCCTTCGCGAAGAACGCGAAGAACGCGAAGAACGCGAAGAACGCGAAGAACGCGAAGAACGCGAAGAACGCGAAGAACGTCGGCCTTCGAAGAAAGGCAATAAAGAAAGCCGAACCCTCGAAGATCGAAGACGCGACGTCGTGTACCGCGACACCGACGATTCTCCTCCCCCGACATTCTTCTGCGGCAATCCTTCCCCACGACAATCTTCGATCAACACCGATTGAGGTAGGGGAATACGAATATTTTATTTTTCCTTTGCGGTTTTTATCCTTAACATGGATTTAATTCATGAAATTAAATCTGTGTGTTTTCTTAAACCCTCATAGATCGTAGACGCGACGCCCTTCCGTGACACGACGATCCTCTTCTTCCGCGACGGTCAATTCCATGAAGAACTCTCGTTCGACGACTACTAGGAGGTAGGGGTTTTATTTGAGAATAATATTTTCCCATGGTTGTTTCCTTCAAAAACAATGAACCCGGATCAAGGTTAAATTTTAATTTATTAAAATTGTGCCTTGTTATGTTTTCATGTGTTTATTATTATTCCCATTTGTTACCACCTAACGCGGAGGGTGCGGGCCAAACAAACATGGCCCAACAACCCTCCGCAGTTTTTCATTGATGTGTGGTTAACGGCGTTTATGAAATGGGATCGGAATGGCGATTGGAGGCCTTCGTAGCAAAGTTCGGATCCTGGGAGAGCCATAGGCGCAAACCGCAGGCAAAACGGACCACCAGAGCGCGTCCGGTGGTCCGCGAAAGTTTCCGCCGGCGCGCCATGTTGGCGCCCGTGGCCGGAGGCAGCGGTGCCCGACCCGCCGCGGCTTAAGCCGCGGCGGCGAGGGCCAGTCCCGCGGCCACGCAGGACCGCGAGGAAGGGACGCAACCTTACGCCGCGTCCGGTGACACGGAGCAGCCCCCACGCGGTGTCGTGGCTCTCCTTCCCGCAGGGGCAGCACACCCCCGCCCGCGGCTCGGCCGTCATAGCCGAGCCGACGCACCGGCCGGGCCGGGTCACGCCCAACCGGGTCAGACCCGGACCCGGGTCGGGTCTCCCCCCGTTCGGGCCGACCCAGGGGGTTGGGTCGGGTCGATCCGGGCCCAGACCCCCCGTTTTCGGACCTTTTCGGTCTTTTAACCGTACCTTCAGCTAAGGGACTTCGATCGACGCGCCGTCAGCGGCGATGCGATTCTTTGATCGAGGCGGTCATTTCGGTATATTACACTCAAGGTTTTGGTGAACTTTGGGTTCGGCCGGGTTTGTTCGTACACGAAACCAACCGGGCCCTCGGAGCAGAAACACTTATAACTTGAGCTCCGGACGTCTGATAGACGTGCCGTCGACTTTCATGTATTCCTCTAAGTGAGACGGATCTTTTGGCTTACTCCCCCCGAGGTTTGGATGCAGGTGGAGTACGGTCGGGTTGGTTTTGACTTAAAAACCATCCGGGCCCCTGGGACGAAAAAGCCCATAAGTCTCAGACCGGGCGTCCGATTGACGCCCCGTCTGTGACTTTGAGTTCCTGTTGACGATACAGAACTTTTGGATACATCAACTCTGGACTATGTGTCAGTTGATGTATCAGCCTTTCGGCTCATGGAGCGGACCCTCCCGAACAAGCTTGCTATTTGCGGGAACCCTAGAGCTGGCTGCGTTTGCGACTACGATGACGACGACTGTGCATAGATTCTCAGTGGATTCGACAGTGACGACTACAACACTCAGCGATCCTACGTGGGTCAGTGCTACAGATCCTGTGTGGGTCTGATCCTGTGTGGGTCAGCACTCAGCGGTCCTGTGTGGGCCAGCGCCTACAGATCCTGTGTGGGTCCGATTCTGTGTGGGTCTTTGCGGGGGTAGTTATCTATCGATCCTGTGTGGGTCAGATCCTTTGTGGGTCATTGTGGGGGTTAGTTACCTATCGATCCTGTGTGGGTCAGATCCTTTGTGGGTCATTGCGAGGGATAGTACCTATCGATCATTTGTGGGTCCGATGACTTAGATGAATCAGGGGAAATACCTGATCATCTCTATCGTCATACAAAGAATTATACCCGTGTGAGCTGAATCCTGTTTTTCTTTCCTTTGAGGATTGTGTTGTGCTATCCTGTGTGGATTATGTTTTGCCTTCCTGTGTAGACTGAGTCGTACATGGGATCGGATGTTGGAGCCGAACCTAGAATTGATGACTTAGGTATATGTATGGGAATATACCTATGTAGGGTCGGATGTTACTTTGTGATTGTATCTTTCCTTTGTGGATTATCCTTTGTGGATTCTGGGAGACCTTCAGGGGTCTCGAGGTCCCTACTGAGTAGCTTACACTCACCCCTGCACGAGCTATGCCCGCACTACATTGTGTTGGTAGCAGAAGACGGACAACGCTGATCGTGGTGGAGGCTTGTAGAGCAGGATGATACCTGGAGGTGGACCACCGGGCGAGACGTACTCGGAGCGGACGGCTGGACCTGAGGAGCTGTGGAGGCTATCTGTACTCACCCTTCAGGTGGGACATCCAGTGGGCGGCTCAAAGTTGTGGCTTTACTTTTTGTCGTTGTTTTCCCTTTTTGAGTTATACTTTACTTTTAGTTTGGGTTTGTATTCTGGCCCACTTACTTTCCGCAAATACTGTTGTACTCAGTTTTTACTTAGTGTTTACTTCTACTTCTTGCTTTCTCTATGGTGTTTGTTTACTTCAAAAAGGCAATGCCTTCCCTTTTTACCGGGATTTATGCCTTGGTGCTAGTCACCAGCCCTTGGCCTATGGAAGGCGGGTTTGGGGTAGTCACGACACAGGCCCCGAGGACGGGTCATGACAAATTGGTATCAAAGGAGTTCGGTTCTACCGCAGAACTTGGGACTCTGATCTTTTTCTCTGTGAATCAATAGTGTTTAGCGTATTGGGTGTGGTTACGAGTCCAGGGAGTCCAGTATTGGTGCGGTGGCCGACGTATCCGTACACCAGGACCCCGACTTCTTATTTCCGACCTAGTGCACGAAAACATTGATTGCATGTGTGTTTCAAGTTTTCTTTGTGATTACTTTGTGTCAGCTCACCAGGTATACTATTCTGACCATGGCGCATCTGTTTCCTTTTTCATGATGGCCCCATGACGGCAGCCATCTAGGGTTCCAAGAGTTGAGCGTGACGACAACCCATCGAGCGACGAGGCTTCGGTACATGGTCCTTTGATATCTGAGGCACTAACGGTACCTCTACCCGCCGAGCCACCGATGCTTCCAGCCATAGAGGCTGATGATGCATGTCGCCTTAGTGCACTGCATGAGTTCTAGCGCCAGCGACCGCCCAGGTTCTGTGGAGAGATGGACCCCCAGGAAGCCAAGGACCGGATGGAGGCAATGGTGCGAGTTTTCCGGTTAGTGAGGACACCAGCAGACCTCATGGTGATCCTCGCAGCGAGCCTACTGCACGTGGCAGTGGGCCGATGGTGGATCTTGATGCTCCAGGTGCACGATGAAGCATCTCTTCTCTGGACGGACTTTGAGAGCCTCTTCCACTCAGAGTTCTTCCCACCTACCCTCCGTGCGGTGCACATCCAGGAGCTTCTTCAGCTGTGACATGACAGCTTGACGATTGCCCAGTACTCGGTGAGATTTACCGATCTGTCACGCTACTCGATAGACATGGTATGGGACCTGTTCTTCTAGGCC
This sequence comes from Viscum album, assembly GCA_963277665.1. NCBI lineage: Eukaryota > Viridiplantae > Streptophyta > Magnoliopsida > Santalales > Viscaceae > Viscum > Viscum album. The sequence goes on along the minus strand of OY728135.1, from coordinate 596,751,906 downwards.
CAGACCTTTGAGCAGGGATTGAGACACGAGATCAGGGCATCACTAATCTCTCTCAGCATTCCGACTCAAGAAGGAGTACTGGAGAAATCCCTTTTGATCGAGAGATTCCTTGTTGAGCCTTCATCAGCAGCGAGACCTACCGCGGGGCGGCACATATCAGAGTCTTCTACAGCAGGCATTCGACGGATGAATCAGGGGTCCAGGCAGACCTGACCCTCACGTAGACGACCTCAGGACACTGGCTCAGCAGTGCGGGGAACACAGCGTGGAGCCGGTCTTTCGAGAGGCAGACAGTGCTACACATGCGACGGGCAGGGCCACATGGCTCATGACTGCCCAACCCACCATGCCGAGGAGCAGCAGACGGTTGAGGGGCCACCCAGGCAGAGGTAGAGGGTCGACCGTGGCACTCTTCAGCGAGCAGCCGAACGAGGTAGAGGAGCTGGCTGAGATTCAGGTGGTGGGCGACGCTTTGAGCCTCTACCACCACCACCACCAGGAGGTCCACCCTGACCACAGGGAGCTAGCAGGCAGAGGAAGGCACATCTCTAGACTGTGGAGGCCTACGACCACGGCGTGCCCGAGATGATTTGAGGTACTATCTATGTCTATTCCACCCTTTCTACAGTTCTTATAGACACAGGAGCGAGTCACACTTTTCATAGCCGCTGCCCTTGTTCAGAGCTCGGAGATTCCGATAGAGCCTTTGTCTCGATCCTTACGGCTAGAGACTCCTACAGGAGAAGACTCGACGATTACACACTGGGGCCGGCAGTGTGAGCTTACTCTAGGAGGCGAGAGCTTTGGCTGGGATCTTCTTGTAGCAGCGTCGAGGCCTTACGACATCATCTTGGGCATGGATTGGTTATCTACAGTCCATGCACAGATTGACTGTATTAGGCACAAGGTGCGATGTGTACGCACCGACGGGAGCAGGTTCACCTTCACCGGCGAGAAGGGAGACTTCGCAACATAGGATGGACTCTCGCAGTGGAGAGGACAGCCCATCACTCATCAGTTGGCTAGCCTCATCCTAGGATCAGTTGACGTGCAGAGTCCTAGTTTTCTTGCAGTGGTGGATCAGTACGCGGATGTCTTTCCCGACGATGTTCCAGGACTACCTCCTCGTAGAGAGGTAGACTTTTATATTGATATGTACCCTGGGACAGCCCCGATATCCACTCCAGCATATCGGATGGCTCCCACCGAGCTTCGAGAGCTACGAGTACAGTTGGAGGACTTGCAGGGAAAGGGATTCATTTGAACATGTGTTTCACCCTGGGTTTCCCCGATATTGTTCACAAAGAAGGCGGACGGGAGCTTGCGACTTTGTGTTGACTATCATCGCTTGAACAAGGTGACAGTGTGGAACAAGTATCCGCTACTGTGGATTGATGACCTCTTCGATCAGCTCAAGGGAACACAGTGGTTCTCGATGAAAGACCTCAGGTCACGCTATCCTCAGCTCAGAGTTCAGGATGAGGACGTGCAAAAGACGACCTTCAGATGTCGGTATGGCCACTATGAGTTCATGGTTATTCCTTTTGGCGTAACCAATGCTCCGGTAGTGTTCATGGGCCTCATGAACAAGATCTTTCAGCCGTACCTTGATCGATTTGTCGTAGTCTTCATCGACGACATTTTGATTTACTCGACGACTGAGGAGGAGCACGCCTACCACTTGCGAGTTGTACTGGACACACTCCGAGAGAACCAGCATTATGGAAAGCTCTCGAAGTGTTGGTTCTGGATACGTGAGGTCCAAATCTTTGGGCACGTCATTTTTGAGGTGGGAGTTGCAGTGGATCCCACGAATATCGAGGAAGTGCTAGCTTGGGAGCCACCCAGGAGTGTGACGGAGGTGCAGAGTTTCTTGGGACTAGCTGGATACTACCAGAGATTTGTTCCAGACTTCTCCAGAGTTGCGGCACCACTCTCAGCTCTTACGAAGAAGGGGAAACCCTTTGTGTGGTCAGACAGATGTCAGCAGAGCTTTTAGGAGCTGAGACAGAGATTGACCAGCGCACCTATCTTGAGGTTGTCTAAGGAGGGAGTTGGGTACGTAGTCTAATGCGATGCATCAGGGACCGGACTCGGATGTGTCCTAATGCAGGAGAGGGAAGTGATCGCCTATGGATCACATCAGTTGAGGCCGCATGAGCAGAACTATGCTACCCATGACCTGGAGTTAGCAGCAGTGGTCTTTGCTCTGAAGACATGGCGACACTATCTAATGAGTGAATTCTTTATAGTCTTTTCTGACCATCATATTTTCAGGTACATATTTTCTTAGAAGGACCTGAAACTGAGACAACGGCTATGGCTCGAGTTCCTCAAGGACTATGACTTTGAGATATTCTATACTCCTGGGAAGGGGAATGTGGTAGCTGATACTCTCAGCAGGAGGACGAGCATTCAACTACTCGAGGAGGCGAAAGAGCAGCTAGTCGCTTTGCGGATATCCTTTGTGGATAGAGATGGAGAAACTTTCTTTTAGTCACTCATAGTCTCTCCTCCACTACTACAGTGGGTCAGAGAGGCACAACATAGGGATTCTGACTGTGAGATGCGGCGTGCACAGATATCCTCAGGACAGGCATCTGCTGGTTTCTCCTTTGGAGCAGAGAATGACGTCCTTTTTATAGGACGTAACTTGGTACTAGTTTCTTTACGGGAGGAGGTGCTGAGGGAGTTTCACACTTCACCTTTGGTGGTACATCCTGGAGTGGAGAAGATGTACTAGGATCTCAGACGACAGCACTGGTGGCCGGGCATGAAGAGGGCTATAGCGGAGTTCGTTTCTCGGTGCCTCACCTCCCAACAGGTGAAGGCAGAGCATCAGGTACCAACAGGCTTGGTACAACCCTTGGAGGTCCCGAAGTGGAAGTGGGACGGTATATCTATGGACTTATTTACTGGACTTCCACAGACTTCTAGAGGTCACATCTCCATTTGGGTGATTGTCGACTGACTCACCAAGTCGGCTCACTTCTTACCCATCAGAGAGCAGGGCTCAATGGAGAGCTTGGGACGTCTCTACGTTCAGGAGATTATACGACTTCACAGTGTGCCATCATCTATCGTCTCCGATCTCGATGCTCTTTTCACTTCCCGACTTTGGAAGGGGTTTTAGGAGGCGTTTGGGACGCAGCTACGTCTGAGCAACACCTTTCACCCTCAGACGGATGGTCAGATGAAGAGGACCATTCAGACTCAAGAGGACATGCTCTGTGCATGTGTCCTCGACTTTGGTCATAGCTGGGAGGACCAACTACCCTTGGTGGAGTTTGTGTACAACAACAGCTACCACTCCACTATCGGGATGGCACCATACGAGGTGTTGTACGACCGACCTTGCAGATCTCCTTTGTGCTAGAAAGACCCTGCGGAGTCAGCACTTGTGGGACCAGAGATGGTCCGGGCCACGACAGAGAAGGTCTAGGTCATCCAGAAGCAGATGAAGACAGCTTAGAGCCGACAGAAGTCTTATGTTGACAGGAGGCAGAGGCCACTAGAGTTCGAGGATGGCGACCATGTCTTCTTACGTGTCTCACCTCGACGTGGTTTGCAGAGATTTTGCCGAGGCAACAAGTTGTCTCCATGATTCATCGGACCATTCCATGTCCTCAGAAGTATTGGCAAGGTGGCTTATCGCCTGGCTCTACCACCTCAGTTGCACTGGGTGCATGAAGTCTTCCACGTATCTCAGCTGAGGAGAAACGTGCACGACCCGACGCATATCATTGACCATGGGGAGATGGACGTTGATGATGGGGTGACTTTTGCAGAGGTCCTGATAGAGATCAAGGATCGACAAGAGTGGGTCCTACGTGGATGATCTATTCCACTTGTACGCATCATATGACAGCACGAAAACCACTAGGAGAGCACTTGGGAGCGGGAGGCTCAGATGCGTGCTCAGTACCCGCTTTTGTTTCCCTAGTTTATGATGTATCTTTATGGGGATGTAAATACCTGAGGTGGGAGTGATGTAAAGACCCGTAAAATTCAAGGAAATTTTTTTCTTAATTTTCTTTGTAATTTTACAAGAACACAGTTTCTGACGGCACGTGATTCCGAGGCCCGGTGTGCCCGGAATCATTTTCCGAAGTTTTGGCTCAGGTACGTTTAGTGAACGAACCAACGAGTTTTTATAACTTTTGAATCGGTGCTCGGAATCGAATTCCAAGGGAACCGATGGAATCACAATGCCGATACTTTATTAGAAACACCTCTTCCGAAGTTGCGTTTGCTCGGGTGCAGTTTGTAATTTTTGGCGTAAAGTGAAGAATATAAAATAAAGTGGTGCGACAACATTATTTTATTTCACTTAAAGCCACTTAAAGCCACTTAAAGATACTTAATCTAAGTTGAAACGGATAGGGTGGAACCTAAAATATCCTACCCTCTAGGTTGGATATTTGTGAGGTGGGGCCCGCACGAGCCCCACCGTTTCTTTTCCCCTAAGTAACGCACCCGCGAAAACTCCTCTTTAATGAAAGTCAACTGGTGCGTTTTCTAAAACTCTTAAACGCTCCTATTAAATGGATAGTTAAGACGTTACCATTAATTCACTGAATTAATGGTTCATTTCATAACATGTTTTCAAACTGTTGGCATAATAAGAAAATAAGACCAACACACTTTCTTCTTGGGTGTGGTTTGTTGAGAGGATTTGGAGAAACTGTATCTTCATCCTCCTTCGCAAAAAACTCGAAGAATGCAAAGAATGCGAAGAACACTGGCCTTCGATGAAAGGCGGCGAAGAACGCAGAACCATCGGAGATCGACAACACGACGTCGTGTACCGCGACGCCGATGATTCTCCTCCCCCGACGTTCTTCTGCGGTGATCCTTCCCCATGACAATCTTCGATCAACACCGATTAAGGTAGGGGAATACAAATCTTTTATTTTTCCTTTGTGGTTTTTATACATAACATGGATTTAATTCGTGAAATTAAATCTATGTGTTTTCTTAAACCCTCGGAGATCGTAGACACGACATCGTATACCACGACGACACGACACCCTTCTGCGACGCGATGATCCTCTTCTTCCGCGACGGTCAATTCTGTGAAGAACTCTCGTTCGACGACTACTACAAGGTATGGGTTTTATTTGAGAATAATATTTTCCCATGGTTTTTTCCTTCTAAAACAAAGAACCTGGATTAAGGTTCAATTTTAATTTACTAAAAATGTGCCTTGTTATGTTTTCATGTGTTGATTATTATTCCCATTTGTTATCACCTAACGTGGAGGGTGCGAGCCAAACAAACACGGCCTGACTACCCTCCGCAGTTTTTCGATGATGCGTGGTTAACGGCGTTTATGAAATAGGATCAGAGTGGCGATTGGAGGCCTTCAAAGCGAAGTTCGGATCCCGGGAGTGCCGTAGGTGCAAACCGCAGGGAAAACGGACCACCGGAGGGCATCCGGTGGTCCGCGGAAGTTTCTGCCGGCGCGCCACGGCGGCGCCGGTGGCCGGCAGCCAGGAAGGGGCGGCGCTCGGTGTGCAGCCGTAAATACCAGACGTGGCTTCAGCCGCGGCGGAAAGGGCCATTCCCGTAGCCGCGCGGGACCACAGGGAAGGGACGCGGCCTTACGCCGCATCCTGTGACACGTATTGGCCCCCACGTAGGGCCGCGAATCTCTTTCATGCTAGGGAAGCACACCCCCACCCGCGGCTCGACCGTAACAGCCGGGCTGACCGGCCAGCCGGCTGGCCGGGCTGGGTCGCGCCCAGGCCGGGCCGTGTCGCGCCCAGCCGGGTTGGACCCAGACCCGGGTCGGGTCTCCCGGTTCGGGCCGACCCAGGGGGGGTTGGGCTGTGTAGGTCCGGGCCCAAACACCCGGTTTTCGGACCTTTTCGGTCTTTTACCCGTACCATGAGCTACGAGCATCCGATCGACGCGGCGTTAGCGGCGATGCGATCCTTGAATCGAGACATTCGTTTTGGTATATTACACTCTAGGGTTTGAAGAACATTGGGTTCTACCGGGTTGGTTCGTACACGAAACCTACCAGGCCCTCGGAGCGGAAACACTTATAACATGAGCTACGAACGTGCGATTGATGTGCCATCGACTTTGATGGATTCCTCTAAGTGAGATGGATCTTTTGGCTTACTCCGCCTGAGGTTTGGATGCAGGTGGAGTATGGTTGGGTTGTTTTTGACTTAAAAACCAACCGGGCCCCTGGGACGAAAAAGCCAATAACTCTCAGACCGAGCGTCTGATTGAAGCGTCGTCTGTGATGTTGAGTTCCTGTTGACGATACGGAACTTTTGGATACATCAACTCTGGAATATGTGTCAGTTGATGTATCAGCCTCTTGCCTCATGGAGCAGACCCTCCCGAACGAGCTTGCTATATGCGGGAACCCTAGAGTTGGCTGCTTTTGCGACTACGACGGCGACTGTGCAGAGATCCTCAGTGGATTCGACGGCGACGACTACAACACTCAGCGATCCTACGTGGGTCAGTGCTACAGATCCTGTGTGGGTCTGATTCTGTGTGGGTCATCGCTCAACGGTCTAGTGTGGGCCAGCGCCTACAGATCCTGTGCGGGTCCGATCCTGTGTGGGTCTTTGCGGGGGTAAGTTACCTATCGATCCTGTGTGGGTCAGATCCTTTGTGTGTTATTGCGGGGGTTAGTTACCTATCGATCCAATGTGGGACATATCCTTTGTGGGTCATTGCGGGGGTTAGTACATATCAATCCTTTGTGGGTCCGATGACTTAGATGAATCAGTCGCAATACCTTATCATCTCTATCATCATACAAAGAAGTATACCTGTGTGAGCTAAATCCTGTTTTGCTTTCCTTTGAGGATTGTGTTGTGCTATCCTGTGTGGATTAAATTTTGATTTCCTGTGTGGACTGAGTAGTACTTGGGCTCGGATGTTGGAGGCGAACCTGTAATTGATGACTTAGGTATATGTATGGGCATATACTTAAGTAGGGTCGGATGTTACTTTGTGATTGAATCTTTCCTTTATGGATTATCCTTTGTGGATTCTGGGAGACCTTCAGGGGTCTCAGGGTCCCTACTGAGTAGCTTATAATCACCCCTACACGGGCTATGCCCGCACTACATTGTGTTGGATGCAGATGACGGACATCGCTGATCATGGTGGAGGCTTGCGGAGCAAGACGGTACCTGGAGGTGGACCACTGGGCGAGACGTACTCAGAGCGGACAGCTGGACCCGAGGAGCTGTGGAGGGTATCTGTACTCACCCTTCAGGTGGGACATCCAGTTGGCGGCTCAGCTTTTCGGCTTTACTTTCAGTCGCTTTTTTCCCTTTTCGAGTTGTACTTTACTTTCAGTTTGGGTTTGTATTCTGGCCCACTTACTTTCCACAATTACTGTTGTACTCAGTTTTTACTTAGTGTTTACTTCTACTGTTTGCTTTCTCTGTGGTGTTTGTTTATTTTACAAAGTCAATGCCTTTCCTTTTTACCAGGATTTACGCCTTTGTGCTAGTCTCCAGCCCCTGGCCTATGGAAGGCGGGCTTGGGGTAGTCACGGCACGGGCCCCGAGGACGGGTCGTGACACATAGAATCTATATAGGATAAAATTTATATTATTTTTTTTAGGTATGGGATAAAGTCACTTTTTATTATGAAATCTAATACCCTATTAAATATGATAAGAGGGGTACCAATTACATTTCATGTAGGACCATGTCCTTTTTACCCATAAACATTGCCAAAATGCTTAGTGAAGCCTCATCCCTACCTCATCCTGCATGCGTCTCCAGGACTATTCCCTTCCTACATCACTTCCTCCCTATGACAAACATGTCTCAAATCCTTCATAATTAATCCCTAAAGGGATTACTAGGATTTGAACCATGGTATTTTGGATGCAGGATTATGGGGGTTACCACTTAGGAACCACCCCAACTGTAATGTATTGTTACATTTATTATATTTATCCTTCGTGATTTCACTGGAGTTGTGTGGTCATCAATAACTTTTTATTGATTAAATTTTTCATAAATTATTATCTTTATATAATATTTAAAATTTTCAATAACAACATCACGATTGGTATCTTCATAGAAATCATTACTGACACATTTGGATACTCCTATATTGGTCAACTCAATGTCACATTCTTGTATAAATTTTTCAATATTATGTTTCAAAAAAATAATCACCTCTAATAATAGTGTAATCATGTATTCTGATATTAATTATATAAAGATAATTTAAAGACTTAAAATAAATTATATAAGATGGGTATCCAAAAATAATTCAATAACTTTGATGATATTCAAATATCTTATGCCCCTTCGTCTTAATTTTAAATAAATCATTTACTACAAATAATGTGAAATAATTTTAATATCCAATTATATTAAAAACACATCATGTATCATTGAAATATTATTTTAGACATAACATAAATCAATTTGTGATATAAAAAGTTTTCTTGGTCTATTACTTCAAAAATAATTATGCTATTTTATTTTCAATTAACATTATTTAATCAGTTTTTTAATGATCGTGTTCCACATCTCAAATGAATTATTTTTGAGAGTTGTCCATACAACTGAATTAGTTTTCCTTATCCCATTATATTTGAGACATTCCATCAATTTTATATTTGAAAATCCCTTGATACTATTATTATTGATTATTATATTTTTTATTCCAATTATCATTATCACCAATATCAAATAACATGTAATGAAATTAAACACATTCGACTTGTGAGAGAACACCAAAAAACATTTTATATTGTTGTGATAATTTATAAAAATCATATAATTCCCCATTTCCACAATAGTTCAAAAATAATATCTATCCACCAATATCTATTTTCACCAATATAAGTATCCAATTAAATTTTATGTTACACAACTTATGACTCTTTTAAAACATCTATTTATTTTCTATGATAACATGAAGGTATTGAGATATTGCGAGATTTTTTATTATCTACCAACATTTAAAATAGGATTAAGCTTATATAGACATTATTTTTGTGCTATATAATTTTCAATCTTCCTAGGATGGAAAGAACATGCATTACTCCTTATTAATGTGCTATACATTTCTCTTCATATTTTTCCATTCATTACAGATTCCATTATCTTATACATTTTGCGCCAATATATTGTTAGTTATATTTATTGAATTCCCTTAGTATACCAATAATAAAAAAATATATTAATACATGATGATGTCCTTAAAATACTATGATATATGAGAACCTAATGTTTTTACCTCTAAATTTGGATTTCACGGTGCTAATGATATTTAGGTATGAATTATTTTCAAAATCGTTGAAGATATAATTTTCATATTTAATGGAATATACACGATATTATTTCTTATAAAATGATATATTTGTATTATCTTTTAAATAAACACACTTTATAGGTTTTTGTCATTCAAAAAAAATATGTGATACAACTACATTTTTATACATTTTACTTTTTATCCATTTTCAATATTTCACAACATTTGTCTATGAATATACTTTTACCTCTTATATAAATAATGCATCCAATTCATCTTTAATTGATACAAATTTATTTTCAATTTTCATATTGTATGAAAAAGAGTTTTTTATTAATATTTCCACTAAAACCTTGATTTAACCTAGGCACACTTCGTTATATCACCAATGGAAAATACATGGAATTTTTTTATATCCTTCTCAATAAGATTATTATCCATAAAAAATATACATATTATTTTAAAATGAATTTTTTCACATTATTTGTTTTTGAATTAGAATATAATTTATTTTTTATAATGCATGATATTTTATTCCATGACTTTCAGTAATAATAAAAACTTGTTTTATGGTATATATTTTTGTTGAAATTTTCTCCTTGATCTGGTTTTGGGTACCAATAAAATAAATTTTTCTTTAAGGAGTGGGTGCTTATAGTTTGGAATTAATCATAACATCATTTTGTTAATGATATCATACCACAGATTCACTACATTTGTTTATAAGGGAATTATTTTATAATAAATATTTCACCTTATAAATTAGATCATGGTCTTTCCCCTTTACTTTTTAAATAGTTTGTATAATCCAGTTTTATAATGGAATAATGGGAGTAAAGAGTCTTTCCTTTCCATTAAACATTGGTTGTAAGTGTCATGAACCAACAAAGACCACCTCTAAATGAGGAACTCAATCTAGTCCACAGAAGAGCCTGAAGGGAATTCATAATCCCCACATGTAAGAATATATTATTTGTGAATCAAAGAACACACTGAGGAATTATTTCTCCTAATAATAATAATATAATAATCTTATAATCATAACATAATGGAAAATTATTAATAAATTTACAAAAAATGTATACCATCAACTAATATTATCAATAATATAATAAAAATCAATATCTGAATAAACAAAAAAACTTTGGTTTAATGTAAATGAAGTGATACTTGAGAATCAAAAAATAAAATGAAACATGAAATGATGAATCTCAACACCATGTGTCCAATGGACACAGATCCTATCCTAAAATAACTCCCATCAGTCAGCCCCAATTAACAAATTATAAAAGTTTCAAATATTAAGATACCTAAAATGAAACATAATAACTACATACACCTAATGGTGTATTCATGGTGTGAGAAAAATAAAAATTAATATTACACCAATGTTTATGAGTCACTATTTTAAAATTTAAAATTTATTTATTATAGTTTAAAATAAAATAATAATAAAATTTCTTCATGAATAGTTATAACAAACCAAATAATAATGATTTTCCCCTTTTTAAATTAATTTATTACCTTTAGGAAAAACATGGTATATTAATTTATTTTTTAGTATAAACTTTAAAAAAATTTATTTTAAATTAAAAAAAACCGTTTGAACAACATTATTTTAAATTTTGAACATATTACAAACTAAACCTTTTTCATATAAAACAGCCTTAACATCCATGTTTACATAATTATTTGTAAGAAAAAAAAATAGAACAAATAGAGAGGTTATATCTAATGTAAAAAAGTAAACAAATATAAAACAATCAAATCAGTTGAGCCACATATAAATAAAATAAGTAAAATAAAAGGCAAAAATAGATATTACCCACAGTAAACCACAAGTCATGGAATAGATTTTGTCGGCTCTACCAAATTTCCTAATGTGAGACATTTCAAGACTTCTCAAAAAATATAAAATATTCTATCCATAATATCATCCAAAAACAATTCCCCAGACTAAAGTACACCAAGCCACTATCATGTTTGTAATGAACCATGATTCTGTAATATAATGTTTCATTTAAAAAACATTATTTTGAAACATTATTCCAAATTTGAAACCAAAATAAAATTACCCAAAAATATTACACATTTTAATTATCTGAATAATAAATCCAATAGAAGTTAAAAATATTATATTAAATTATAACTCCATAAAAAATAAGACTAAAAAAGCTTAATATTCTAAAAGGGGGGTTTTAAACCTAAGATATTTATATTTATATTTTTTATTTCCATTTAAAATATAAATTTGTAAATTAAATAATTTTAATTTTTTAAAATGAACATTATTTTATCATTTATTTTTTTAACATGATCATATTGTGAAATTGTTAGGTTGTTCGAAAATAACTGATTTTTGAGATAATTGTGAAAAAATTTAGTTCTGCAAAAATGTTAAATATTATCAATATATCAACAAGACCAAAAATTTTCTAAAATATTTTATTTTTTAAAATATTTATGTTGGATGTAAAAATATATTTTTATAATACTATATTGATTTTCAAAAACCAAAGATTAACATACGAAGGGTATAAGTTGTATTTTTCAAATAAAAATTGATGTTCATTATTTCTTTCAATTAAATAATATTTTGGTGAAATATTGTTGTTAATTTAATTTAAGTTTATAAATAATTTATTTTATTTAATATAAAAAATTTATATATAATGGTAATAAAATTAATAGATTATTTTACCCCATATATAAATTTTTCTCATAAATTTTTTTTTTCTAAAATTGATTTTTAATCATTACAAGAACTAATGTTAAAAATAATTTTTATTACACCTAAAAATATTAAAAACTAAAATGTATTTTATATTTTAATTTATTAATTAAAAATATATAATATAGTCAATTTTATTTATAGGCATTAAAATACCATTACATGCAAAAAATATATTTATTACAGTAAAATTAGAAAATGATAACTATATGAATTATAAGAGTAAAAGAACTAAAAAAATTGTTTCAAATATTTATAAAATTGAATATTTTAGGGAAATATGAATTTATTTAATCACAAATACATTATTTGGCATTTTGGATTTTACTTTGTATTTATAAAATGTGCCCTATTTATGTTTTGTTGAAATATTGAATAGTCATTTTCACAACATATAACAGGGTTATATCACCAATACTTAATGACCACTTAAATAATTTAGTTTTTAATTCAAAATAATCCATATTTCAATAATATATAATCATTTTCCCATTCCATAAGCCTCATGTAAAAATATATTTTCTTTAAACTTCCATTTCTATGTAGTCTTCCTTGGGAAAACCCAAGTCTTCAACATGAATAATTTGTTCATTAACATCTCTTTTCATGAATAGTTTCCAATTTATTTTTTTCTAAAATATATATAATGATATTATTATTATTATTTAATTCTTATTTTTATTATTATAATTTTATAACTATTAATCACATTTTATCTTTTTTTAATAAAAACTAAACCATCATTCATAAATTTTTTAGCTTCTACCACCACGTAACGATAGTTTCTATTTTCACCACCACCAATATTTATAGATTATGAGGGTGAAACAGAATAATAATTGTGAAATATATAATATAATAATAATTTTTAATATTCCTTCTTTCCATCACAGTCTTCATGAAATATAAATATTAACTGTGCATTGTACGGACGACCACCTCCCCGAAGTAAAATATCTCATTTTTAATCTAGTTTCATTATTATTTATTCAAACCTCTTCAAAAATGAATTAAAAAATTAAAGTCCCAAAAAATGTCATTATTTTTATGTAATAATGGTATTATTCCCAAAATAATCTATATCCATTATAATAATATTCCATTAACTCTGATATATTAATTTTGTGGTCGGTTTGACCACCTACCTGAAGAATGATACAAAATAAGAAAATGGAATACTATGAAAACAAAATTAAAGATAATATATCATATAAATATTTAAAATGTGTTTTCAAATTCGTTATATAATGGTAAAAATAATATCATACTCATTAATTAAGTTATCAGCATTTATTAATGAAAAATCACGAAAGCATGCTCACTATTGTCTCCATATTTAAGGGATATATACAAAAACACCCCAATAATGGAATTATATCATTATAAATATTCAAAAAATTAATTATAAAACATTTAGTAGTCTACTAATGATTAATATTGGGATAATAATGATAAAAAACATTATTACTATTATACTAAATAAAAATGATTTGTATTACTCACACACAATATCCAAAATTGATAACAAATAACTGAAATAAATATAGAGAATAATTATAAATTTAGCTCATAAAATTTTATAGACATTTAATGTGTTCTAAAATAGTTCATAATGTTTTTATTTTTTTCATTAGATTCTAGAGATTTATGGGATTTCAAGAATTAAGATATGTGTTTCTTATCACAAATTTTTACCCCCTGATAAATATTTCTCATTATATACCATATTTTCATTATAACGGTGAATATAATACCCCTTTTATATTTCTTATCATGATCAAATAATTATTTATGTTATAAAATGTTTAATTTTAAATCATATCCTTTATGGGAATTTCACTATACTATTTATATGGTTGTAAGGGGTTCTTTGTTCTAAATTTAACTTCTTTAGACGTAATTCTTATTTTGAAACATGATATATCTATTATGGTTTCTTTAGTTTCCAAATGAAATTATATGAATATGTATATGTAGTTAATGGGAATCAATTATCTATATCACGTTCTTTTATTATGTGGATTTTAATTCAATGGGTATCAAGGTACATGTTTTTTATTGTATCTACCTCCAATTCCATGACACGTGCATTATGTTGCACAACCAAATTTATTTTGCATGTTTTAATCACTACCCTATTTCAATTATGTAAAATGATAACATTAATTTTATTATATTTGAATTTTTTTCTATGGTACCCCTATTATGTTTTTAGTATTCCTATTTTACCATCCTTGAAATTATTACATCCTCATTCTCAATTTCATATTGGGATTATCATTAAAATATAGTACATATGGGTAATTTTAATAATATTTATTTTTAATAACACAAATCATTTTATTCTTATTTGATTATTTATGTTGTTTTAAATGTATTTTCACTATTTCATATTCCCTCTTGTATAGTTATTTGTATTTTTTATAAAAGGATCTCATATCAACTTTTCAGTAGAGAGACAATATTTTTCAATGTCCATATTCATCTGATGATTTTGGTAATATCCTTATATGCTCGTAAATAATTCATTAAGATTTTTTTATACTAAAATAACTTAGTAACATGTTTTAATGAAACTTTTAACATTTTATAGATGTTTTATTTCTTTCAATTTTTGAAAATAATAACTTAATATTGCTATTTATGTGAACATGTCTTTCCAACACCTTTTTCATTTTATATAATGCCTTCCTTATATGTTTTCATGATTTTTAAAGGAATGTATTTTTCTCTTAGAGTTGTAAAATATTTCATTTAAAATGATTTAAAAAAAACATCTATACTTTTTTTGTAACATCATTTTTCTAAAACCCTAAAAAAATAATTTTATCTACCTCGTTTTATTTTATCATATCTTATATATGATTGAGAATATTAGTTAAACTTTACCCACATAGTTATTTCCATGGATAAATTATGTAATTATTTTTTTTTATCAATTTTATGATCCATCATTTCCATTTTCTTTTATAAACATCCACCCTGAATAGGTATAATTTCTAATCCCATTAAATTTCTTTTTGAATGCATTAATTTCTATTTCATAGATTAAAAAATGTTATTTTAGATATCATAAATATATTTTTTGGGAAAAAATATTAACTAATCCATAAACCATTTATATATATGTTTTAGATACCCTATAACAAAACAAATTAATATAGTAGTGTTTAACTAGAATGTTACTTGACATATTCAGATGCTCATTCATTTTACATGGGTTTATCAAGTTATTAATGGGATTGTGAATGTTTTTTAAAATTTTATGAAATGAATTTTCTTTATTTTGGTTATCTTTGATTTTATGACCGAACATTTATATCTTTCAATGTGTTTTTATATTATGAATGATTGATTTGATGTCTCACCAATATTTATAGATGATGATGTGGTAGGACCTATATATCCCACTAATTTAGTTTTCCAAATTTTAGATCTCCAGAGATAAGTATTCATGAGTACTTATTAGTTCCACTATAAGCATGGCCATAGATATAGTTTCATATGAATGTAATTTTCCAAATACTAATGTATGTTTTATATATGAATTAGGTTTTTCATCTTTATCTCTTTATTTAATGGTCTATCTTATGAAATTAATTATATTTATATGACTTCTTATTCCTCATTTCTAAGGTATCATGTTGTTACGATCTCATCGATCAATCTTGTTTTATTAGGTGTGATCACTCTTTGTATTCATGAATTTTTACTTACGACATGATTTATGATCTATGTTTTTTGTGTATAATATTATTATTTATCCTAATTATAACCATTTTTTATCTTATAATTGCTGGTGAAATTAATTTTTATCGATTATGTTTACCCTTATTGAGAATTTGAGTGAAATCCTATATTGATTTTTCATTACTCTAGGTTATAAATTTGAATGCTACCAAGGAGAAGTATATAATAATGTATATTATGGAATGACTATGGATAATTTTTCTCAAGTTAACTTTCATGTTTAACTCATCATTAATGTAACAAGGACAAATGATTATTTGAGTTGTATAATATTATTATGAGATATAATAATAATGAAAAAAATTCATGTTTATCTTGAATACCTTAAAATTATCAATATTAATTTGTAAAATTATGTTTTTTACCAACAGATAATAGAGTGCATATTAGGTGTACCTTTTTTGGTATTAAAATATTAATTAGTTATATGTTGTGGTTAGTTTAGTAACTTTTTTCTTAGGACAATATAATTTTATTAAAAACACCGAGTGGTGAAGTATGTTATAATTCAAAATGTAGGATAACATCCTAAAATTTTGGTGAGGTTTTGAGTATGTATTATTTTCCAGAAAATACATCCCTATTCAGGTACTAAAAGTGGACACAATTAGTTCACAATTATCTCAGGGTATGGAAATAAAATATGATTTTCCTAGTGTAGCATAATGTCTGACCATGGACATATTATTTGAGGAGCTTCTCAATTTTACTCCCTTATTTTTTCTAATTCACATTAACTATATTTTTTATTTTTTTTATTATATTATCATAATGATAAATATTTTGGGTTTATAATATTTAAAATAATGACATGAAAATGGAGAATTAAAACTAACATTAAATTTATAAAAAAAAGTTGTAAAGGAAGAAACCAATTCATGTTGAGTTAAATATTGTGTTCAATCATTATTATCATTTATATGTTTGATTTTATTTTGATAATCTAGTTATTAAATATCATATTGCACTAATATTGATTTTATTTACAGATTACAGAATCTTTTAATGCCTATTTAATCACATTTCACCCTCCAATTATAATCATTGTTGATAAATCTCAATTTTCGACCATGTTCCATCTTCTAAGACACAACATTACTAACCCTGTTTCATCCATATATTTATTCAAATTCACCATATCATGGGTCATTAAATGAATATAGGGAATCATTATTAAAAAACAATATAAATAGTTTCTATTTCATTTCCTTGGGGGGAGTCACCACGTCGGGGGCATTTGTCCCACCAACGCATTCTACTCAAATCTACCACATACATAAAATAATCATTATGAAATATAAAAAAAATACCTTGACCTCCTCTAAGAACATCCTCTATGTTATCCCCTCATTTTCATGGGTAAAAAATGATAAAGGTGAAATAATGAAAGATAAGAATAATATAATAAAAAATAAAATATAAAGTAGAAGAGTGAGAATAAAATTAAAAATAATAATGGTCGAGGAGTAAAATAAAAATAATAATATTAAAATAATTTAGATGAGAAAAATATCTATATAGAATATTATAAAATAAAAATAAAAGAGTAAAATAAGAAAATAAAACAAAATAATAATGTTAGAATAATAATAATAATAATAACAATTATTATTATTATTATAAGAAGAACAAGATAAGAGGATGAAATAAATTTAGATAGGTGGAGAATTTTTTTTATTAACATGCCTCATATTATTTAATAAAAATAAATTTGAAATTATAGTTTCATAATAGTAAATATAAAACCTAAAATTTACTTTAAATGAAAATTAAAATGAAAAAATAGAGAATGGATGAAGATGCGGTATCTATATCTTTTGGTTGAATCCTGCCTTCGGGTGGTGACTAAATAATGATTCTAGAAGGGAAAATCACCTCAATATATATGTTGAGAAGAGGATTTCATTTTATTCCTTTAAATATCATAATATATTATTGGTATCTAATTTTAAATCAAACCCATGAGACTAGTGGGTAATGAAAATTAAAAACACATGATGGACTTAGTTTTTTCATTTTGAAGTGTGGGTGGGATCAATGTAGAGAATGTTGTATGGAACTGTTGAGGAAAATATGTGGACCTATTGATATCCATTAGGTTGAGCATGATTCATGTGAGATGGTGTCTTGAGATCGGTGGATGGGAGTGGTGAGGTGCAGAGACACAAGCATAGCAGTGGCGGCCCTCCCATGAAATGGACCTTGATGAGGCTAGAGGGGATTTATCCTAGGTGGTCCTTATTGGGGGTTGAAAATAACGAGTATTGGATATGAGAAGTGGGTTTTCCTTTTATCCTCCAACCTTCATAGTTGATGGAGGAGTCTTGAATTTGGTATGTGATGGTCATTTGATGCCCCATAGGAGATCCAATGTGGTAAATATTTGCGACAATGGAGGTGGAGAAAGAGGCGAGAACCTGGGTGATATACCATTGAGGTTCTACAATAGTAGAGAAGAGGAAGTATTGGTAGTTCATTATGTTACATGCCAATGAGAGAAGGTGAGGTGGTAGTAGTGCTCGAATTATGGAATTAGTGGTTTATGATGATTGTGGGACTTGATGGCAGTGTAAAATCTCTCCAGTGGAATCTATGGGGGTCCCAACTGATCAGTGGTGGCTATGGGGGAGGATAATAGAAGAGGAGTGGTGGAGCATGATAGACTCGAGTGAACGTAACAGAGAGGGGAGGCAGAGTGACATAGTACAATGGTGGGTGATGGCACCTCAATCTCACATAAAAATGTTGGGATGGGTGGGAGCCTTTATAAATCTTGATGTTGTTCCTCGTCAGTAATGACGTCGATGGGTAGTCGAGGGCACCCCCAGTGATGCTAGACTTCCCTATCCATGGTTAACACCTCCTCCGACTGTCGTAGGGAGTCACCCCATGCATTATGTCTTACACCTTATGGTAGTTATGGATCCATGAATTTCACCTTCTCGAGCCCCACTACACATGCATAATTCCCCAATGTAGTCTATCATTGGAAAGGCTCTCCTGGGTGCGGTGTCTTGTCCGGATAACCCAACATGGGGTTGGCTAGCTGGTTAGATTCACACTTGTTTGATAGGTATCCCATGTCATTTTTTGGAAAAAACTCATAAAAATAGTTTAATGAAAAATTCATAACATTTTAAAAATAAAAATATTTCATTAATAAATTTAAAATATAAAACACTCCATTATTGCACTCATTTATCCAAATATTAATTTCAAATTCTAAATTTTCCAATATTAAAAAAACATTGAAAATCATGGCTTATTTCACTAATAACAAACATAAAACCATTTTTATTTGAATAAAAATATTCACCACTCTTTTTTTGTCGAATAACCCCATTGTTAGACCATTAATGTCCTCCAGAATAAAATATTAGCAAGGATTTAATGAGGGCCTTAGTGTAATAAATATTTAGAAATAAAAGTAATAAAATCAAATAATTATCAATTTTAAATTAAATTTTATAAATCCTCATATAATATCAATTTAATTTTTCAATTTTTGAAAAAAATCATATAATGTATTTTAGTTTTTATTATTTGAAAATGGTGGAACATATCTTATCATTAAATCATGTTTATCAATTCATTATTATTTATGAATTCCAAATCATTATTTAACTCAATTTTAATTTCACTCATCATTAGTGAAAGTAATTCATGTAGAGTAATGATCCTATCATGGATACATGATCCTAATACATAGGACTATAAATAAACTTGTTTCAAAACATTGTATTGAAAAAAAACCTAATATCATGATGGATTGAAAATAATGTTCAAATGCCTCTGAGTATTATGGTGGGTATAAATTTATGTCCAAAAATTAAAGATCAAGGTGGAGGTTTATCAATTAAATGAAAAATAATGACATTTATAATTAAAAGTGTCATTAAAATAACTCATTAAAATTGTAACAAATCCCAATTTCACATATTTCTCAAAGTAAATATCATAATAATGTTTAAGTATAATAAATTATTAATGATCCCTCTAAAATTTTATGTACATTAATACATTGTTTTGTCTTCTTTTTAAGTGGAACTATTATTTTTTTCATTTTTGATATTTATTCTTAGAATAAACCTCACTTCCACCACCTAACCAAAAATAGTAAAAATTATAGGTCTAGTAATTGTGATTTTTGGGTTTAATAAATCACAACCCATTTTTTTCATTCTTTTGTTCTTTTTATAATTTTAAATTTTTTAAAATTCAATAGTGGAAAAATAATGAAGTATCATGAATAAATCCACAACCATAATTTATTCCCACAATAATCATTCCCACACTTTATCCTTACAATGAAAATCATCCAATTTAAAAATAATATCTTCACCCCAACACTTCAACATTAAAATATCATAAAAATACTAAAAGAAGGAAATTATTGGATAAAATGGAATGTTGCATGGCTCATCCAAAAAAAGATCATTCCTGGTATCAATTTGAAAAAGAAATATCGAGGTAAATGTGTTCTTTTATGGATTAATAATTTTTAAAATGGTACCTTAATAATTTTATATGTGTTTTTTTGTATAGTCTTAGCTTTGACTAGTTCAAATGCATGTTATGGAAGCTGAATGTCCCATGATCTCATATGAAATATGCTCCAGAATAAATAAGAAGTACTTTGTGTAGAAATCATCTCAAGATTGGGAATTATAACACTAGACAATCACTCAAGGAATGATTAACAATATAAATAAATTTACATGACATTTGGAAACTCAATGAATGAAAATGGTTAAGAAATCTCATTTACATGAATCAATTAATTCCCTGAAATAAGGAGTCCTCATTTTAATATTAATGATACAAATTAATGATTTAATTCTCAATTTTACTCATTAAATTTAATTAACATTGGAATATAAATCATTGAATCAAATCATTCCTAATAAATCCATCTGTATAGATAAGTCAATTAAATCAGAATTCAATCATGGGAATGGGAATTAAATTTAAATCTCAACAAATGTTTTTGAAAAAAATATATAGAGTTTAGATGAAAAAATTAAAAAATTGAAATCCAAATCCCATGAGGATTATTCCTCATTTCATATTTCATTGTTGAGGATTCCTTCTACCATCAGAAAGCTATAAAATGAATTTACAAAAATAATCAGATGTATCATATAATTTAAGCTCAAAAAGATAAGAGGTAGATGGTTCCATGTAGGAATATACCCTAAAACTGAAATTGAAATCTAAATTCCTAGAAAGAAAATGAAAGAGATAAATCTTAGTATAATCCTTATAGTGGGCACTAATGTTTTACATCCTCATGTGTCTATTACAAGCTATTGTCGAATTTGTTATAGTGGATGAATATTATTTTGATTTGAACCACCACATGTGTCTTTTCTCATCATGTGCTTCATACTTATTCTTGAGAAATTATCCATGGATAGAGTATACCATATCCTCCACCTTCACAATTAGGTATCGATTTCATGGTGGGGGAATAATGATGATTGAATCATCCCCCCTTTGGTTTCTACTAGTGAAAACTCCTCTAACTCAACTAGTACTAGCTCAATATGGGCTTCATGAATTGAATTTTTATTAGAGATGTAAATAGGTATTTTTACATTAATAAAAATTAAATTTTATTTTTTATAAGTTATTTTCCCCATTTAATATAAGAATCATCTATTATGATTTCCTCTAGATCAGAATCATGTATTTTATCTAGGGATTAAAAAATGAATTTTCATAGATATAAAGGAGTTCCATGTGTTCCTCAACATGAGTATGTCCTCATTCTTTATCTTTCTCTAAGGAATTGAAGGAATTGAGAAAATATGAAAATTTAGAATAATAATGATTTATAATAAATATATGATGAATAAAATCAGAAAAGTAATAATTTAATGAATTATAATATCCCTAAGATAGTTCTGGTTCAATCACTATATTAGTGGTAAGTGACTCTTGAAGTTTTATGTCAATAGATAGAGGTAGGTAGTTGGGATCCTTCGTCTTTTCTTCAAATTCCATCATTACTGTGGATTTTTCATCTTCCATGGCTAGAGTAACATGCAATAGAACTGATTCTTATACATTTTAGGGATCAGGGAGATAAATTTGTAACACATATTCCTTCCATAATTCATTAAGTTGTTTTTGATCTCCCACATTTAGCTCAATAAGTAATTATATTCCATAATATGGTCCTTGAACACTTTGGTGTATCCATTAAATTGGGGCTGCATCAATGTCACTGCCTCCTTGGTTTTAACTCTTTGATAATCCATTTTTACTTCACCAATCATATTTTCTAGTTAATGAATTTAAATTCTAGTGTTATTTCCATTTATTTTAAAGACACAAACTGTTATTAACAAAATTCACCATTTATTTTAATTAAATTTATTATTATATAATATGGTTATTGAAAACACATGCACTTATTTGGTTTTATTATATTCTATTAAATTTAAAATACCATTAAAAATCATTATCATTAACAAAATATACATTGAATAGTGATCAAATGATGAGTATAAATATAGGGTTTTCACAAATACAATTGACACATAAAATGGAAGTGACGAGCTCAAGAAGTAAGATCATACCCTACCAAGCCCATTTATTAGAGATTACAAGAGAGATAGAATCACTGGGATTTTCCATTTATAAATCCCAAACCGAGATACACCAACATAAGAATGACTAAAATCATTTACAGGAGAAGTTCTGGATCATCGAGATCACGACCCAAACATTGTATGCCAAACCACCACTGCAAGTGTCATGGTCACACACCCTACTCTCAGGGGTTTTTTGGGGTATTAAATTGATATATATCAATAAACATTCAGTATGAATATTTAAATTATTTTATATAGAATAATAAACATATTTTCATTATATTATTGTTACATTATGAAGGATATATATTTTGATATTAAAAACATGAATAATATTTTTTTTTGTAAAATTCAAATTAAATTAAAGAAATTATTATGAATAATTGTTGTATTTTTGAAATAGATAACATTTTAATATTATTATTAAATAATTTTAATTTAATATAAATTATACTATAATTTTTATTTTGTAAAATATAAATTTTATATGTGTTTGAAAACTGTTGTTGTCAGAAATAAATCATGAATTAATAAATTTTGATTTCATTTAAAATGAAAATTTAAATATTTATAAAATTATTTTGATAAAATTATTATTAGTTTTGGAATTAAAATGTGGAAATTATCCAATATTGATGTTTTCATAATTTTCAGACACAATCAAAATTTTGTGTAAAAATTAAATACCATATAAATATAATTTGTCTATTATGACATCATAGTTATCCAAAAGTAATGTGATAAAAACTATAATAGATATCTAAGACTAGATATTTGTCTTATATTTATAATAATGTGGTTTTATACTAATATTAGTTATTTTATAAATCCCATATGAATCAACCAAAACCATTAATAT
Source organism: Viscum album (assembly GCA_963277665.1). NCBI lineage: Eukaryota > Viridiplantae > Streptophyta > Magnoliopsida > Santalales > Viscaceae > Viscum > Viscum album. The sequence goes on along the minus strand of OY728135.1, from coordinate 596,728,711 downwards.
ATTTTAAGGATTTAAAATCATTTTTGTAAGAGAACGACTCACCTCCACATGTTCAAGGGAATTATTTTATTATGTTCGGAATTTGGACCTATAAAATAATGAATCGACCTATATATTTCATAAAACAAAATAAATTCATTGGTTTTGGTTATTTTATTATATCGATTCCCAAACATAAGATTGAGATATGGTAAAGAATTCCACATTCATTCCCATTACAAACCCACCCATAATCCTAATTATCTTCACTGAAAATCATTGGAGCACATCCTTAGTCTATCCTAAACTATTTATATTCCATCCAAGGCACCCCAAATCTCCCATGAATCCCCTTCAAATCATTTTGATTCACACACTCATGTTAGAGAATTCTCTCCTATCATTTCAATTCAAACACCTCTTTTATGTTGTGTCTCCTAATTTTAAGTTGTTCATGTTGGGATATGTTCTAACATATCCACATTACTATTAATTTAATTTCTATATGATGATATACACCATCCAATATCACTATTCTCTCATAGAAACCGTTAAGTACACTCATTACCATGCCAAAATTTAGTAAGGGATCCCCAACTTACCTTATTTATTCAAGTTTCTTTATTTTCATATACCTTCTTTTTCTAATTAATATTAATGTTCAATATATCTCCATGTTCCTATTAGTATCCTTTTTATGTTTGAATTATGTGAAACCCGTTTCTCTATCATTACCCAATTTTATGAATTTTAAGTGACATCATTATTCTACTAAAACTCCAACATGATTTTTAATGCCAAAACAATTGTGTAGTGAATACCATACCGATTTCCTATAAATGGTGTTCAACTTTGTACACATATACCTCTTTTACATTGGAAAAACATGTATTTATTCCACTATCCATGATCATGAAATAAAATATTATGATTATTGAATCCATGTTGTATGATCAATGTGTCACACATAATCATGAGAATGAAATGAAAGTGACAAGTGAGACTAGAATATATGGCTCTCAATCCATTGGGAAATGTTTAGTCTCCTGAGACATCTTTTTGGGATAGGGGGTGTTCCTAATATACTAATGGATCTTTTCTGACATAATTCATTAGTATTTATCCTTGACCTTTGTTTATGAGGTAATGTTTTAAGTTGATTCAATATTTCCCATGTTTCCTTTATGATTATCATGTTACACCCTACCTTAATATTAAGGTTTATGATTCCACTTACATTTAATATACATTGATATGAAAATTGTCTCCCATATATTACCATATTCCATTATTATTCCGTTAATAGGATTCATAGCTCACCCCATTCTTATATATGTCCTTAAATTATCCCATGCAGTTTTAAAATCTCGGGAATTATAGAATCATTCTAATAAAGATTTCCACAATTTTTGTGTATCCTATGTTTAAGATGTTATTCTATGTAGATTATTCCTAAGTAATGTAATCTTCTAGAACATCTGAGTTTTATAATGTTTAATATTTTATAATAAATCATGTTTTAATGTGTAATAAAGAGATGGGATTTTATAGTTGGTATCAAACGGAAATATTATTCATTTATGGTATTATGATTCAAAATCTCTAAAGAATTCATTAGGCATATGACTACTTATAAAAAACATCCCTAAATTTTGCTAAATCTAGATTAAGAGGATTATCAAGATAATTTATCCATGTATGTATACAACAATAGGATTTGGTTATTGAATATACGGACCTAGGGGTAAGAACATCAAAAAGGTGTGTCGTGCGTAACTAGTGTAACCACTTAAATGACAATAGGCCCTATCAGGAACCTACTTTGACTATCCTATGGGATATAATTTAGTAAAATCTCTATCTCCAACCAAAAAATTATTTAGGGTCCAAAAAAATTACATAAAAATATATTTTAGTAAATTGATCATGGATAATATACATTTATGCCCAGAAATTCATAAGATATGGAATAAATTTAAGTTATAGGTTATCCCTTTAATGGCGTTAAATTCACATTTATGTTTTTTGTAGATTAAAAATAATCATTCCTAATTTTTCCTATATTATATCTAATGGATAAAATTTGGATGAATCAAGTAAATGATCAAAGATATAGGCAATGTGATGATAGACCTAATGAAATTCCCATCCTGATGGGAATGGGAATCGAAAAAATTGTGGTGTTACTCTCTTAGCAGAATCGCGTTTTGAATGGAAACCAAGATCAAGAGATGCGTCCAAATTACATGAATAAAGAGAAACATGTAATGGGGGTATTTATGTGAAAAATTCCTCCAAAAATTACAAGATCATCTAGACCCATAATTTCAGAACAATGGATCAACTCCATTGATAAAATCCTCTCCATCATTCAATGTTTTGAAAAATTGATAGTTCTAATGATTGTCTATTGTATAATGTGAGAAGCAGGTTAGTGGTGAATTTTGATCAATAATATAAAGCCTAAAGAATATATTGAAGCGATGGTGTGTATGGAATTCTATAAAATTATTTTCAATAAATATTTTCATCAAAATTTATATTTTAAAATGGAATGATATTTCCTTTCCCATAAGAGAAAAGACAATGAATCTATCAGGTATTACAGGGGAAACATCACAAAAAAATCATGATATGACTCTGGATTCTTCATTACACCATAATAAATGGTTTATCACTTCTTTGGTGAGCCAAAACACATTATACTAAAATAACTAGAAATCCATTACTTTGAAAGTTATGTCAAAATTGTCTGATGTACCCTCATAGTCAAAATTGTTGTCAGTAAATCTCAAGGGTATAGTAGGGATAAGAAGAAAAAAGTGGAGTTTAATTCTATATGTATGATTGAAAAATATAATGGTTCCATGAAATTTAAATGTCCTACTTTTCAATGGTGCAAAAATAAGCACCTTAATAATTACTTAAGTGGGTCAAGGAAATGCTTTATGTGTAGAAAAGAAGGGAACCTATCTAGAGATTTCTAATAAGAGAAATCCACTAATGTTACAGGTGAAAAGAAGCATCCATCCAACCCTCAATGATTTTTTTATTGAGTTAACATCAAGGAACCACCGAACATTAAAAATCAATGAACACCTCCAAGGGTTTTTGGTGATGACCAACAACATTCAATGAATAAAGTATTTTTTTATAGAGGTGGATTGGAAAATAAAGTGGTGACAGATATTATAGTAATTCGTTAGATAATAGAGATCATACTTTTTAGTCTGGTTAAATTCATTCCTTTATATCAATAAATTTTAGTAGAACTATTCAAAAACCACCACACTACATAGAAATATATCTATTAATGAAAATGGAAAAATTGTGAAATTATTGCATCCTAAGTATATATCTCCTCCCCTATAAAAATTTGTAGGATAAACTTCATAGAAAAACTTTTCATAATACCTTAAGTGGAATTTGATGTAATTTTTGGTAGGAAATGGCTTTACCTATATAGATCCAACATTAATTTTATGGTGAAAAAAATTACTCTCCATTTTGCGAATTGGCCCTTGATTCTGTACAAGTGAAAAGAGGTGGATGAATCTTATTTAGAACTAATATTTAAAGAGTGGATATTATTTATTTATAAGATAGAATATCTCAATAAATTAATTTATTATAAGGAATGAATAATCCTTGAAGATATGCCCATTCTGAGGGAATATTAAAATGCGTTTCTTGAGGAATTTCTTGGTCTTACTCCCAATTGTGAGGTTGAGTTTTCAATAGAGATTATACCTAGGGAGTAACAATTATCCAAGAATCTAACTAGAATGGTTGTTTCTAGAACATGAGAATCTAAAGAAACAACTATATCATAATTTTTATGAAGGGTTAATACACCCAAGTGCTTCCTCATGGGGTTCACAAGTCCTCTTCATCAAGAAGATGGATGGTTCATTGTGCATTTTCATTGATTATCATCATCTCAAAAAGATAATAATAAAGAAAAGTATCATCTTACATAGATTTATGACATTTTTTTATCATCTACAAGGATCATAATACTTCTCCAATGTGGATTTCATTTTCTATAATAACAAGTTATGTTGATGAAAGAGGATATCCTGAAGACTGCTTTTCATACAAAGTAATGGAACTATGAGTTCATAGTAATATACTTTAGAATCTCTAAGGATCAATAAATCTTCATCAACTTTATTAATAGGGTATTTAGAGATTACATTGAATTTTTTTTGTAGTCAGTATAAATGATATTCTCATATTAACTAAACCCAAGCATAAGTATCTATGCAACGTTCTAAAGACCATGTGACATGAGAAGCTTTATTACAAGAATAGAAAATATGAGTTATGGTTAAAAGAAATATAATTCCTCTGAATATCATTAAAAGTTGTGGGATATTTGTAGACCCTTATAAGGTAGAAGCAATTGAATTATGGAAAAGGCTAGCAACTGTGATAGATATCCTTAGTTTCCTAGGATTATTTTGGTATCATCATCAATTTGTGAGATATTTATCATGATTGTGAAACTCTCTATTGAAGCTAACACATAAGGGAATAAAGATTTATTAGAATGATGAATGTGAAGATAGCTTCGAGGAATTTAAAATGAGTCTTATCACAAATCCTATTCTTATACTACCCAAAAGTGGATTTTTTTTGTATTTGGATATGATTCAAACAATGGATTTAGCTTTCTGTTAATAAAAAATGGAAATATCAACACCTACACTTCAAAAAAGTTTATTGTTAACAGATAATATTACCCAAAACATGATATACAGTTTATTGGGGTGAAATTCACTTTGAAAATATAGTGACATAATCTATTTGCGGGGATGTGTGAAATATTTATGGAATAAATGTCTCAAATATATATTCACATAGAAAGAGATGAATATTATACAATGAATATGGTTAGTGTAGATCAAGGACTATGAAACCTCATTTCACTACTACCCATGGAATTATAATAATGTGGCAGACGATCTAAGTAGAAATCATCCATAAATTCTATAATTGAATATAATTTAGAGGAATCTGAATTTATTATAATTAGAAAGAATGAAAAAGGTATCTATAATGGAAATAACATCATCAATACTTTAACAAATGATTTCTCAACCATCCCTTCAACATATGAAGAAGGATGGTCAAAGAGATAATAAGGGAATTCATAAGAACGTGGATTCTATAAATAAATGAAAATCATTGGAGTTTAATGTTATTGATGAAGGTGTTGTAAAATTTGGGTAAAGATTATGTGTACCACTAAATTTTGAGATAAATAATGAGTTATTGGATGATGCACATAAGTCAACATTCTTTATCCATCCTTAAATCACAAAGATGTATTGATATCGTTGACAACATTATTGGTCAGACAATATGAAGAAAGAGATCATGAAATATACCTCAAAATATTATATATGTAACCATGTGAATCTGTAAAGGAAAAATACAAGGGGATAGTGAAACCATTACACATACCTAAATAGAAATGGGAAAACATCACGATGGGCCTTTTCATCGGACTTCAAAAGGAATAAAAAGGAAATAATGATATCTCAGTTATTGTGGGTCATATTACAAACACTTCACACTTCATTGAGATTCAATAGTACTTATCACTGGATTAAATTGTGTGGATATACATAATATAAGAGGTGAGGCTTCACGGAGTACCACTATCAATTGTATCTGATCGAGATTCAAGAGTCACCACCATGTTATGGAATAGTCTCCAGTATGCTATAAAAATTATGTTAAACATCAGTACAACCTATCATCCTCAAACAGATATCCAATCTAAGCTGACTATCCCGATATTGGATGAAATTTTGGGAGCATGTTCTATGGACGTCAACGGATTATGGGACCAACTTCTTTCTCTGGTCAAGTTCTCTTACAACAATTGTTCAATTCGAGCATCCATATAGCTCTGTATAAATTCCATTATAGGAACAGGTGTAGAAAACCTATAAGATGGGATGAAGGTGGGTAATGAAAACTTCTATGTCCTAAATTGGTTAATTAAATGATGAAAAATGTTAAGACCATCAAGTAGAACATCAAGGATGCTCAATGTTGAAAAAAAGACTTATTCATACAATTGACGATAATTCATTGAGTTTAATGTTGGAGACATGGAATTCCTCTTCATATCTCCATGCAATAAATTGATGAGATTTGGGAAGAATGGGATTCTATGTCAATGATACCTCATTCCATTTTATATCCTTGATCGCATCTGATTTGTAGTGTACCGACTACCACTCTAACCTAATATATCTCAATTACATTGTATATTCAATTTATCTTTCTTGAGGATGTTCATGCCAGACACCTCACAAGTACTCTATATATAGGTGGTACCTTTTGACAATAATCAATCATATGAAGAGCATCCAGTAAAGATCTTATATTGTGGAGACAATATTATATGAAATTTGACAATGAACCTGGTCAAAGGATGTGGAGAAACCACAAGTTTGAAGAAGTGACAAGGGAACTGAAGGAAGTACTGAAACAAAGTTACCCTAATATATTTTAGTGTGGGAAATAAAAATTTAGATGGATTTTTTCTAATTAAAGGAATATTGTAACAACCAAAAAAATTATAAAAAATCCATTTTAAATTTAATTAAATGTATTATTATGTAATATGGTTATAGTAAAAAACATTCACTTATTTGGTTTTATTATATTATATAATATTTAAAAGTCCATTAAGCATCATTATAGTTTATAATATAGTCGTTGAACTATTATCACATGATGATAATAAATATAGTGTTTTAAAAAATCCAATTGAAAAAGACCGATGATGTGATGGCCTCAACTTGTAGGATCATGCCCTATGAAGCACATTTATTAGAGTTTTTGAGGGAGATAACATCACAGGGCATTTCCTATGACCAATAGTAAGATTATATCCAAAATATTAAAAATTATTGAAACCACTTATAGGATAATTTTAGGATCATTGAGGTCATGGCCCAAACCATGTATGTCAAACCACTCTATGAAATTCTCACCATCAGGCACCTTACACTTATGGTGTTTTCAATTTTATTAGAATGATATGTATCATGACCATGGAAATATGATTATGTACATTATTTTTTATATATAATAATAAATATATTTTCATCCTATTAGTTTTACTTTATAAAGGATTCTTATTTTGATATTGTAAAAGATGAATAGTATTTTTATGTACTTATCAAATTCAATTACTTCTTATAAATCACCTAAACTATTTCTTTGGGTGTTTTTATTATTTTATGAAAAAAATGATAAATATTATTATTTTTTTTAATATTTAAAGGAATGAAAGGAAAAATTAGAATTTAAACTAACATATCATTCTAAAATGAATGAGTTAAGGAATAAAGCACTTTGTTTTGTGTTTGTTTTTGTTTTCAATCATTATTATCCTTTGTATTATTTATTTTAATTTTATAATCAAAACATAAAATCTCATGTTGAATTACTATTATTTTTATTTAGAAATTTAGGATTCATTGAATGCCTGAGAAATTTCAATTTCTCCTCTTTTAATCATGGTCGATTACATGCTTTGGTCTTGGGTGAGCTATCTTCTTGGATATAGCTCTATCGATGTTATCTCATCCATTATTTCACTCAGCATCATCATGTGAAGATAAATCTTATTAATTGAGTAAAGAGAATAAACCAAAAATTTAAATATATTGAGTTGTATGACATTGGGGGTAGTTACCACATCGAGGACATTCTCATCGCCCATACATGCTACTCAAATATACCAAAAACATAAAATAAACATTAAGAAAAATTCAAGATCACCTTGACCTCCAATGTGCCATGCCATGGGTCTAGCCACTAATTTTTTACGGTAAGAGATCATCATGGTGTAGTTATTGAAGTGATGAAGAAGATAAAAAACTAAAATTGAAATAATAAGAATGAGAATAAAAATAATAATAATAGTGGATGAGGGAAATAAAAATAAGAATATAAAAAAATATGGATGAGATAGAGAGAGATATAGAATAAAATAAAATTTATGTTTAATAAAATAAGAAAATAAAATTAAATAATACTATTAAAATAAATATAATAATAATAATTAGAATAAAAATAATAAGATAATAATAAAAAAGAATTTTGTATGGGTCGAGAAACAATTTATTAACATGAATTAATTTATATAATAAAATTAAATTTGAAATTAAAATTGCATAAAACAAATATTAATTATAAAATTTACAATAAAGGAAAGATAAAATGAAAATCGGGAGAGGGGATAATGATATTTAATTCCTCTCCTCTGGTGGAATACCTCCTTTGGGTGGTGAGTAAATGATGATTTTTGTAGGGGAATCATCATTTATATAGGATGAGATGAGTAGATCCTGGGCCTCTCCCTTCCTCCAAAGATCATATGATATATTTGGGATTTCATTTCAAATCATACCCAAAAGACCCACGATGTAATGAATATTTAAAACACTCGATGGTCTCATGTGTTTCATTATGTAGTGTGGATGAGATACACATAGGTCATGATGCATGGAACTAGTAGGCGCAGACATGGACAAGGGGATATTCATTAGGTTGTAAATAATGAATGTGATAGAGTGGCTAATCTCAATGGTAGTCTATTATGTGATGTGGTTAAATCCACATGGCATTAGTGGTCCTCCCATAATCCATTCATAAAAGTTTCCATAGGGGGGTTGTTGAAGGTGGTAAATGGTGGTGGTGGGTGAGCTTGAGCAGTGTATAAGGGAAGAAGGTGGTCCTCTTCTTTATTATCATTCACAATGGTTAGAGGAGGACCAAATTTGGTTCATGAACATCGTCTGATACATTAAAGGATATCAATGGTATGAGAGAGTGGTGGTTATGGTAATAGAGATCGACCAGGGCTCACGAGTGACTGGACATGGTAGTCCTATGGAATCATAGAAGAGAAAAATTGGTGGTTCATTCATTAACATTTTAGTTGGAGTACATATAGTGGAAGTGACACATGAAAGGAATAAGTGCTGTCTCATGGTGATTGGTTGCCTCTGTAGTACTGGACGAGATCTTGATGAGTGGTCCAAACAGTTCAAAGTGGTCAGCGGCAGTGGTAGATGACGATGAGGGAGGAGTGGTGGATCTTTAAAGACTGAAGTGGATGTCAGTTGGAGTTACAATGTGCAGTAGAGCCTATATCCCACATCAAAATGATCAGACATTGGGTGAGCCTTTAAAAATATAGATATGTCTCCCCATATAAAATAATGTTTACAAGGTGTCATAGGATTCCCCTTGCCGCTGGTGGACCACCCCATCAATAGAGAATCCTTCCTCATGCCATCACATGGATACCCCCATGTGACGGTGATTTCACCATGCATTTGTTATGGACCCACTGATTTCAAATTCAAGGGAACATATTCGTAGTATAGATTACATCAACCACTCCTTCCATGAGAAAGATATGTTGGGTGTGGTAGCTTGGTCGGTCGGCCCCTCTCGGTGACAGATAAGTGCCTAAACAACCCCTTGATTGAGTGCATGACATTCACTTGATTGTTTTTGAAAACCTCATGAAAGGAATTAAATGGAAAATTTCACAACACTTCTAAAATAACAATATCTCATAAATAAAATTCAAAATTCAAAATTCACCTTTATTTTACACATTTATCACCATTTAATTTTACAATATAAATTCCTAATGTTTAATAAAACATTTAAAATAATGCCTTTATTCATAGATAAAACACATTAAACCATCGAAATTTGAATAAAAATATCTACCAAATTTCTGTTTTTCAGAAAGCTTAATAATAGTTTTACCTAATGGTATTAAACCTAAAAAGAGTGTTTTGTGTATTAACTCAATTATCACTAAGTATCCTACAAAGAATCCTCACTACACACCTACTTTTTAACTCATGAGGAATATTTTATAGAAAATTAAAATTCTCTTAAATTAACCATAATTAGGTTTTTTAGTAAGATGTTATCTAACTATTCTTGAGAACCAAATAGAAAAATTGTCATGGATAACTTTGAATTACATAAAGAGAGACACAGGTTGTCCTAATAGTACTATATGTTAAAAATGAAGCTGTCATGGAGGAATACATGTAATGTATATTATTTTCATGAAGGTAATAATAATTATTTTTTGTTTTAAATTCTATTAAATGGTTCATATTATGTTTCCTAAAGGATTCATGGGGGTCACGGGTGTGACTAGAGCTCATTCAGAGCCAGGAACCCCTGTTTTTTAAAAAAAATGTTGGGTTGTAAGATTTTTAGAAATAGTATTTTCCTACCCACATGGTCTCTAAAAACCATATGGGGGAAAGGGGAACATCATAAGAATAAAAGTTTGTCTGAAACTATGTGACTCTATTCGAATACCCGTATGATTAATTGAAAACTATTAACAGAGTCATTTCGAATGGTTTTCGCATAGTTTGGGAAAATTTTCTCTTTAACCATGTGAGGTATCTCTTTTGGTTAGTGTCTTGAGAATAGTTTACGCACGATATACTAAACCATTCACATTGGCAATTCACACCCTATTTTGAGGATGAATTTACACATTTTACCTAAATGAATCCTTAAATAATATTTTTATTCTTCTCCTCCCATTTTCAATTGTTGAAATTGTTATCCTCTCTTATTGAGCTCACCTCTCCCTCAACCTATGATCTCAAATACCTCACTTATTTAGACCCTAAATAACGATCATTTAGAATCATGAAATCCATCATAGAGTGATGTACAATCCCTTTTCTTCTTATTCAAGTAAATATTTGTATCCATCACTCTATTTATGTGAAACCTCAATTTCCCTATTATTAGGATATTAGACCATTTCTTCGATTTCTTCCAACCTACTTCGAATCTGACTTTTTCACCAGAAGAGGAGTCATCAATGGATCTAAGGTAGGAGGTCTCATCATTTTCCATAAGAATATTGGAGTTATCGTTTCTTTGACATTGTAACACACTCCGACCTTTGTCATGAAATTCCTATTGATTGATTTATTCGTATTAAATTTATCTAAACACCTTGATATATACCCATTGATCCTTTTTTATTATATTAGATGTTGTTTAAATCATTTATGGACACCCTTTGGGTTTTCAAACATTAATCATTCTTCATAGTTAGAATGTTTATTTCTTGGAATGCCTTCTATAAGTTTGGATTAGATTATAAATGGACTTTCGTATATTATATATTTGTTTAATGAACCCAAGTCACTTTCTAAGTGAATGGATCAACATATAATTGGAATTAAATGTATTGGTAATTTATTTATGACTATGAAACTTTTAGAATGACTATTTGACCCTTATAATTGAAGTTCCATGTTTTTATAAAATAAATAGATTGATTATTTGAGATATATTATTCATGTTTGTATAATTTTAAATAAATTAATGGAATTATATTAATTTAATGAGATATAATGGTTGTAAATGCCACATTGAATAATTTATACCGAATTAAATTCCCATTATGAATTGTAATGCCTTGTTGTAATTTTACATTACAACTAAAATACATGAGGGTCAATACCTTATGTATTTAATTAAAATGAGTATAAAAACTTGATAAGGGTTGTGGTATAATTTTAATGGATCTATTGGGAATGGATGTTTTATTGTCCCTTACATCGGGTGTTGATCATGATGACTTACACCATTGAGATTATTCTGACAGTGGGCATAATGCACCATGTCCTTTGTTCGAGTGTTGACATGATGAAACAGTCATGATATTGAGTGATGAGGACGATGTCTCTTACTCATTGTGAGATGTTAAGAATTTAACTTTTTCTTGATCTTATATTCTCATTTATATTGTTAATGGATGTATGAGTTATGCCCCTATTCCAGCTAGCACATAGTATTCAAGGTATATGGCCACTTACATCAACATGTACTTGGTTCAGATTTGTGGATTAAATATATTAATAATATATATATATATGTGTGTACTATATATATAGTGAATGTTCATACATTCCTTCTTGTTGGGAACAAAAGTAGGTAGAGCCTCCATGTGTTATTTAGGAATTAGAGTAGGTTATTATTTATTTATTCATCATTTTCTATTATTTCATATAAACCTACAAACTATTTAGTTAATAGAACATTGATTACTTCATGACATAATTGGTGGTGGAATACTATGATTTTTTCCTATACCCTTCTCAGGACGTCGTTGTTACCCATGTAGATTTTTTATAGGTACTACTAAGGGAATGATACCTACTACTGGTCTTTGATATTCTTACATATAAATGGAGTATTGAAGCATAGGGCTAAGCCTATTTTTTGGATTCTAGTGGAGAATATTTTTCCCTTTTGTGAATTTTTATATAATGATTGTATATGTTTGTTCCATGTTCTTCTTTTTTACAACATCATTTTATACATCCATGTATTTGACACTTCCTAGGGTCTTTTCCAATTATTGAATTATTCAGTTACATATTCTTCAGCTGCATTATTGTTCTATCAGTTTATATTTTCATTCATTAGTTTATGTTTTTGGTTATATATTTTTTGTCACTTTTATAAGAGGGAATTGCCTCCCACCATACCACCTTTACACCATCACTTCTTATATACATCATCTTGAATATGTAGAGGCGTGGTTGAGACCATGTAACCCATAGGCCCGATACATGGGTTAAGTGGATCATGGATCAAGATGCTATAATGAGGCATTAGAGTGAAATTTTTCAATTTTATTATTATTGGGTTATTATACACGAGTGTAGGAGATAATGGGATTTGGAATTGACCATTTTATTGGATGTGGATAACCCATGTACATGGGAATCCCAAATTACCTAGGATAAGAAATTGTAGTTATTGATTATGACATTTAAGTTTATAAGACATCAACATTTGGTATTGCACCTTTTTTATGTTGTTATTGATACTGGTATTATTTTATTTATGATTTCACAACCAAGTCTCGATGAAATGATGGATTTGCATCAGTTCATGCATCATATTTGGAACAATATGACTAATAAGTCATGTATTTTTCCACACCACATTTATTTTAAGCATGTATTTTCTTATTTCATATTTTTAGTGAATTTTTTATGTATTGTAATGTGCTAATAAATCTTGCATAGATTTGAAAAAATAATTGAAACTTAATGTGTCTTCCTTGACCTAACATTGTTTTCCTATAACGGTAAATGAAGACACCTTAAGAGACCAATTATGGCATGTTGATCCGTGCACCATTGATCAAATGGGATGGAATGTGTTATGGTATGAGTTATGTGGATTCCATATACTATTTCATGAGTAATATGGACCATTCTTGATTGTAAATTTTGTACCTTTTAATTTAGCTGTTTAATGGAATAAAAATATTTTTACATGTATAAATTTATAATGAATATTCCCTTAGAAGTGAAATGGTTATCTTAACCATGTGAAAAAAATACTAATACCTAAACCCAACAAAATTAATGGGTAGTGTGGTAGCTATAGCATTCCTATAGACATTATTGTCTCTTATGCTCCTTAAAACTGGATTTTGTAGTTGGAAGAGATGTGTGGTCAAATCTATAGGAAGGATATTCACCAATCCTAGTTTTCGATCTATAATATTTTCAACTTTTAAAATATTTTATGAGGAATTTTTTTAGTATTATAGTATCATGGATTCAAAAAATATCTAGTGTCACACCCCAAAGATGGAGATGACCATGCACCTGAGGCGTTGGAACAAGATCCTCCGTTGATTTAACCAAGAGTGCCACTTGAGGAAACTATTCATGTTACTAATATTTTTGCTGATGCCCAGTTGTGAGATGGATTTATACATATGTTGCAGAGTAGACATTGTGTTGTTTGGCCAACCTTGAGTATGGAAGAATTGACAAGAGAATTACATCAGCATCATCTTACCACCATTTTAGGAAATGGCAGACCACGCACTTCTGGGTCCCGGATTGAAGCCATTATTTATATTTTCAATTATCAAGAGATAGATCTAGGGAGAGGTTCAATCATTCAACATATATGGTATTTAAATATTCTAAGAGATAATGTAATTTTATTACCCAGATAGATCAGTATAGATAAATGGTCTGGGCATATTTATATACTATATTCTACCAATATTTTGTTCCATAATATCTGAGGGATGAAAGAGCTAGAGAATTTATAAACAAACATCTGGGAGGTATGTCTATAATCGAATACTCTTCCTGTTTTACAAAATTTAACTAGTATGCTCTAACCCAAGAAGGTGATAACCTTATGACCACCGTCTGATTTGAGGACGGGATAGTTTATGCCATCTAATTACATGATAATGTATTCAGGTTGACCACTATATCTGAAATTTTCAACCAATACAATAATATAGAGAATGTTTTGGGGGAAGATGATGGTGCGGTTTAGGGAATTTTGGAAAATAGATCTATTAGTGCTTCTTCTTTTGGTTGATATATATGTTTTGAGGCTACTTGTGTAGGTTTCATCAGTCAAGATCCTCATGCTGACAACATTCTGATATGTCACTAGTGTAGGATGTCAAGACACATGAAGCATTATTGCATACAAAATCCAAATGAAAGTAGAGTATACCATGGGATTGTCTATATTAATAATTTCTGTAGAACTTTTAAAATTGTTCCTATAAAACTGGGATATACTAATACCCCATATTTAGATGTAGATTCTATAGGATTACCACATGAAGGCCGCAATATTACCACCGGCCACTCAGGCAAGGTGGAAGTGGAGGAAGGAAAAATTATTCTCATGATTCTTAGTACCAAGATAATGATATTGTACAGGGAATTAAAGAAGTGATATCTGGCCATGGTATTGGCCAGTTACATTTAGTACATCATATTACGGAGGGGTAGAGTGATGGACCTTCTACTATACAAGGTACTATTCTAGTAGCCTCTACATTAGGGTTTACTTTATTTGACAAAGCAGTGTCTCACTCATTTATATATAAGGCTATTATGGTTAGTATGTGTCTCAAGATGAATCACTTCTATAAAATTACAACATTTCATACCATGTTAGGTATATTATCAATAGAAATTCAATATTTTATTGATTTTCCCAGTGGGATATGAAGATTCCTCTTCATATGTAATCTTTTCATCCACAATATGGCAGGAATTGATGTAATCGTTGTTATATATTGTTTAGTTTCCTCTCAAGCCCATATTGACTGATATCATCATAGGGTGATGTTTACATCACTAGAGGTGGTAGGAACATGCATAAGGATGAATGGTATGTGAAAGATATGTGATCTAGAACCAAGCAGCGGGGATTGGGTAGGGTCACTTCTAAGATCACAAGTCTTGTCCAAGATCAGTAGGGGTTATAACCAATTGTATTTCTTCATATAGTGCAGCATTTCTGGGAAATATTTCATGCTAAAATATATGGTATACATCCTATGTGATATGTATAATTTACGATTGAGCTTGTTCTTAGAGAGGCACCAGTGACCATTCCTCCTTATATAATAGTACCTATAGAGATTCTAGAGCTCTAGAAATAGTCAGGGGATTGGGATGCTAAATGAATCATACACCCAAAACTTCATCATGGGGTTCTCTAGTCCTTTTTTACAAAAATTTTTATGCAACCAATCTTCTTTTTGTGGACTATCATTAATTGAACTATCTCATGGTAATGAATGAGTATCCACTGTCTAAAATCGATGACCTCCATGATCATATTCGAGAAGAAAAGGTGTTTTCAATGATAGACATGGGTTCAAGATATCACCACCTATGGGTCAGGACCTTACACATACCTTGCCCAACATTCAGGAGTAGATATGGTGTATATGATTACTTGTTCATGTCATTCAGTCTCACGAATGATCCTGCATTTTTTGTCGCTCTTATGAATCATGTATTCCACCAATACCTAGATTTATTCATGATTGTCATTGTTGATAAAAACATCGTGTGTTCAGGATATAAAGACAATTATGAAAACCAGATTAAGATCATTTTAAATATATTCAGATACCACAATCTCTTTGGTAAGATCAATAAATGGTACTTTCAAATCAACAATGTCCACATCATGTGTCACATTATATCAAAATCAAGTGTTTTAATATACCAAAAGAATATGAGATCTATAGTTTGTTAGAAGAATCCCAATAACATATTGGAAATATAGAGTTTCTTGGGGATATTTAGACATTACAAAAGCTTCATCCTAAATTTCTCACATCTTGATGCATCAGATAAAGGACGATTAAGGTGTAAAATTGGTATTGTGAGTAGATTGTGAAGCATCCCATCAGAATTTGAAGTGATGTCATACATCAGTGATGGTATTGATTATTCTAGATCCAAGAAGAATCTATAATATATAGTTTAATGCATCATGTATCTGGTGTGGAGTTGTTATAATGTAGGATGAGTGATTCATCTAGTACACATCTAGTCTTTTGAGGCCTCACGCGAAGAATTACATAGTGCATGACCTCAAGCTCAATATTTTAGTGCATGCCTTACACTATTAGAGGGACTATATACTTGGAAATCCTTTTCTTCTTCACTAATCAAAAAATACTCAAGTTTATATTTAAACATCAGGATCTAAATCATAGTATGTGGAGGTGGGTTGAGTACCTATAGTCATTTAACATCAAGCATTCCTACACACATAGTAAATTAAATGTTGTAGTCGAACATCTGAGATGGAAGAGTAGGAATTAAAAAATTTAGGATTCTAGTGGAATATGTAATCTCATGAACATATTATTAGAGATGCACATAATGGTCCTAGAGGACCCTGTAAAAACTATAATCTCATCCTCATAAGTAACTTCAACTCTTATGAAATGAGTAAGACCAAGGAAACTATCTAATCCTATATGCCTTTTCCTAAGAGAAAGCATCTTAAATGATGATATGTTTTCTAGTTGGACTGTGGATGGAGATGATTATTTTATATTCCATGGGCGTGTATGGGTCCTAGTAGACATTAGGGGGGAGATGATGAATAAATTTCAAGCCTCAGCATGGTAATTTCACCCTAATATAACCAAAATGTATCAAGACAAAAAAAACCCAATATTGGTGTCCTTATACGAAATGATATATTTTCCAATTTATCACTTGGTGTTCCACCTATGAATATGTGAAGGTGAAACATAACCATATGAAAGGTATTTTACAGTCATTTTCCATTCCCTAATATAAATAGGATGATGGTTCGATGGATTTCATGACTGAGTTTCATAGAACACCTCATGGAAATGATATATTTTGGGTCTTCAGTAATCATTTAATGAAGGTTTCATTCTTATTAAAAGATTGTCATATTTTTTTGGTATAACATCTGTGGAGTTTGTATATTAGGTAGGTTGCAAGTATTCATGGATCTCCTCATACTATAATTTATGATAGAGATTGTCATGTTATGTCATGGTTCAGTTAGGGTTTGCATATGGCCTTGGGTACATTTGTGATTCTGATCATGGACTATCACACATAGACCGATGGATAGATGTTTAATAATATCCAGGTGTTACAGGAAATTTTATAGGATTGTGTCGTTGACTTCAGTTATTCCTTTTAGAAACACATTCCCTTATTTGAGTTAACTTACAATGACATATTTTAGTATAACATTGATATTTATCCTTATTAATCCTTATATGGTAGGCCTTTATGATAACCTCTTTGATGGAGATAAGGAGGGGAGGTTGAAATTCTTAGACCGCATCTCATGAAAAAGACTATAGAGAAGTTCTAATTGATCTGAATGAACATGATGACAACCCAGTCTAGTAAGAATTCATATGAAAAAAGACACCAGTGACCACTCTATATTGAGGTTGGGGATCACGTTTTCTAGAGATTCTCAACCAGTATAGGCCATATATGTTTTCTAGGGTAGGATAAACTCTCACCTATGTGAGTTAGACCCTTGTAGGTTGTGAAATAGATCAAACCAGTGGCTTAATATATATCACATCCTAACATATGCCATTCTATGCATTATATCATTCACATATCATAGATTCCCTAGTATCACTAAGAATTATCACATGTCTTTCATCATGTTGATGTTGAGATAGATAATGATGTTTCCTTCATAGAGTATCCATTTTGTATTATGGATTGGAATGTAAAGACACTTTATGGAAGGTCAGTTCATTTAGTAAGGGTTCGATTAAAGAAAAGCATAGTACAATATGAGACCAGGGAGTGGGAAGGTAATATATCAGAATAATGACCAGAATTCTTCGATGATGATACCTCTTTTCCCTCAGAAGTCCAAATCGGGAACGAGTATCTCTAATCAAGGTAGGTTGTAATGAAAAATATTTTTATGAAGGTATGGGTCATTTGTTTTCTTATAAATTCATTTAAACAAACATTATAATTTTTTCTAAAGGATTCACGAGGGCCATGAAGGAGTCCAGGGATTGTTCAATTCATGGAACCAACAATTTTTCAAAAAATTACTAATATGCATGGTTAGTAGAAATTTTCTGGTACATCCCACATGGTCTCTATTAACTAAGTGAAGAAAAAAAAGGAAAATCATTAGTCACGTTATTTTTCTGAAACTATGATACTAAATAACATGCCCATAAAAGAAACAATAGACTTTTAACAGATTCATTTCATAGAGTTTGATCATGGTTAGGGAAAAATGCACCTTAACCATGTGGGGTCACTCTTTTGTGTTGCATCTCATGCATGGTTTAACACAGTTTGGGAATCTATGTGACTTAATCATAAACCCCCAATTTTGAGAGTGAATTTACTCATTTTCTCTTAATGAGACCTTAAATCATATTTTCTTTCTTCTCCTCCCATTTCCAGTAGCCTAAATGGTTCTTCTCTACAATAGATATAAACTCACCCTCAACCTAGGATATTTGATATCTCACACATCTAGAGTCCAAAAAATGATTTCATATAAGCAAAATATCTATCTTAGTATGATCTAATATACCCTTTATTCATGAGCACGTTTATCTTCAGATCCATTAAACTATTTAGGTGAAATCACATTTTCACTATTTTCAGAGCATTAAACCACTTCTTCAATTTCTTCCTACGTACTTTAAATATGAGGCTTCCATCAGATGAGGAATCATAATCAATCTTAAGGTAAGTGGTATCATCATTTTACCCACGAGTTTTGGTGTTATCATAGATATTTCATTGTGCTTCACACTATTCTTTTCTATATGTCCAATTTTAATTTAGTTCTTCTTATTAAATTGAACTATGCACCATGATTTTCTCATGTTGATCCCTGTTTAGTATACTAGATAATCATGAAATCAATTATGGATAGCCTAGGGTGTTCGAACATGAATTTCCTTTTATAGTAAAATTTATTAATTTTCTAAAACACCTTTTAAGCATTCGTATTAGATTATAAATGGGCTTTCACCTATTATATATTTGTTTAATGAAACATAGGAACTTAATATGTTCTTGAATAATATTATAATTGGAAATACTCATGTTATTAACTATCTTATTTTCCATGAACTCTTTTAAATGAATCTTTGAGCCTTATAATTAATGTGCATGGTTTTGGAAAATTAAATGAATTGATTATATGAGATTCTTCTTTATGCTGGGATTATTTTACAAAAAGTAATGGAATTATACAAATATAATGAGATATAAAGGGTGGAAATACCACAAAAACAATTTCATGCCATATTAAATTCTCATTATGAATCGTAATACTTTTTTGTAATTGGACATGACTATTAAGATATATGATAGGTAATACCATATGCCTTTTATTACAATGTTTTTTATGACTTTATAAGGGTTATGGTGTGATTGTAAGGTATATAGTGGGATTGATGGTTTCATACCCCCATACATTGGGTGTTGAGAATGATGTATCACACCATTGAAATTATTTGGATAGTGGTAATGATGCACCACATCCCCTGTTCAAGTGTTTACATGATGGAACAATCACAATATCGAGTGACGAGCATTACACATCTAACCCTTTTCAAAATTTATGACATGTACCCATCTTCATTATTATACAAGAATCATTATTAAAATAATTTATTTCTAAGATACACTTTAGTATTATCAACACCTAATACTGTAGGTATATGGACACTTGCATCTTCATGTAATTGGTTCATATATTTGGATGTTATATATAACTATACTATATATATATTTATTCAGTATATATATAGTGACTGATCAGACATTCCTCTTAACCATGAGAAAAACCAGGAAGATCCTCCAGGTCTCTTTTTGTAACCTAATCAGTCTATAATTTATTGATTCAACACTGTCTATTATTTCATTTACACATGCACACTATTTAGTTATGAGAACTGCTTTAATTATATCTAGAAACCATTAGTTGTGGACTACTAGGATTTTATCTCACACCATACTCAATATTCCATTGTTTCCCAAGTAAATTAATTTTCATCATGTACTAATATGGTGAAGGATCATACTACCGGTCATTGATATGATTACTTATAGATGGACCGTAGAAGAAGGGGAACGAGCATATGCTCAAGAAGGTATTGGGTAAGTTTTTTTTTCCTTTTTTTAACTTTTTTATAGAATGGTTGTATATTCCAATCCAAGGTTCCCTATTTTTACATCATCATTCTATTCATCCATGTATTTATAATTTCTGAGTCAATTTTTCCTATTATTCAGTTCTTCGGTTATGAATACCTCCACTACTTTATTATTCTGTGTTTTTAATTTTTTTTATTTATAGTTATATATATTATTAAACTATGATTAAAATTTATATTCTATCCATTGTACCATGTTTACACCCTTGATACAATTATATACCCTCTATCTTACCGATAGGTGTGCATAAGGACAAGTGACCCACGAGCTCAAGACATCAGTTAAGTGGAACTCATGTTGGGATGTTTCAATAAATCATTATATTTATGTTTTTATATTATTATTTTAGATATATGTGTAAATTTTTTTTGTTTTATTATTATTTTTTAATATGATCTTTTAAATGAGGCTAATAAAGGTTTATTTCATCAAAAAATTATATCTCATAAAAAAATAAGGGTGCAAAGAAATTGGTCAAATATTTTAGTATATTCATTATATGATTGAAAAGGTGTGGTCCCTCATCATAACCTATGTGTTGAGGTTGGTATTTTATTTTAAAATAATTTTTGGTACTCTTATATATTTTCATAAGTGACAGATATTTATTTATGATATTTTAGTATATTCTAAAATTTAGGAAGATTGTGTAAAACAACTAAGGTTCATTCTTATGTAGTTTTTCATTAATGTTTTGGAAACATATAAAAATGGTATTAATAACCAAGAAAATTAATTTCATGAAATTTTATATTTTTTGTAATTACTATTTTAGACCACATATTGAGGTATAGATAACTCCAATGTGTTTTATATCATTGAAGTTGATATCATAAAGGGTTGATTGGTTTTTGGAAAAAGTGTATTAGATAGTATTGATTATATAGAAATTGATTAGTTACTTAATAAAAAGGTTATTCATGATATTTTTAGTGATGTTCATAACATTTTTGAAATTATGATACATATTAACTACTCATTGACCATATAAACAGGTAGTTAATTGAAAATTCAATTATGTAATTTGTATTTCCACATGTCAATTAAATACGGAATGTTATTAGAAAATAATGGCTACTCCCAATACAAAAACACCAATGAAGGAATAGGTTTCATGGGATCATCCTAGTGTTTAAATATGATATACCTATAGAGTCTACCAAATACTAAATAATAATTAGTATATATTGCATTCTAACACAAGACACCTGAATTGACTACACTCAACCACCATTGGGGGAACTCCTCACTAGACCCAGAGAAATAACTAGGGGACACTAGTAGCATGTTATTATCTTGTGATTCATAGATCTCGAATTTCCACATAGAAACTTAGTTTCCCATGACCAAAACAAAATTCATGGTGATGTGAAAATCTATACATTAATCAACAACATAAATAATAACCCACCCTCACCTAAAACCCCCCTATAATAAGAAACAATATTTATCCATCGCCTTGTGTCCACATACATAAAATACCAATGATAATGGTAAATAAGAAAAAAAGGTATCATGAGGGTCTCACACACCCATTCCTTTCAAAAAAAATTGAATGTGACAAATGGGCATTCATGGAAAATGACTCAAAATTCCAAGACTTTTAAAAAATATTCAAATTACTTTATAAAATAACGTTTAAGATAATATACCTAAAAAATTTTAAACAATAATATTTCCTAATTTCCATTTTTAAAATTATTGTCAAAGTCTCAATCATTACTCTTTATACATTTTTTAACCTGAGTTGTGTCAAATCACTTCTTAATTACACTTCCATTATTAAATGATCTTTATAACCATTTTTGAGAAATGTGGAAGTAGACATCCAATGGAAGACTATAAAATCATTAAATACCATAGTAATATAAGTTAGAGAAAAATTAAATCCATTAAACACCATAAAATAATGATATATAAATAAATTTATAAAAAATCATTTAAAATTCCCAAGAATAAAATGACATGCCTTTTAATGAATTTACACAAAAAACCGCCTTATCATGATTCATTATAAATAGATACATAACAATTAACCATTGAGGGAGGAATATCCAACAAGTAATAAGAGTCTCTTTAAAACCCCTACAAAACAAAATCCCCTTGAGTAATCTAATATAAACCCATAATATACACATATTTAGCCATATGGTTCGTAGGAGAGAAATAAATCAAGTAATATATAATGCAAGAAAGTAAAGTAGAAAAAATAAGAATAGGAAAGGTATTATTCATGAGAAACCACTTGAGATTGAAGAAGTTGGAACAAAAAATTAATATAAGAGGAAGGAGGTATCCTCCCTATAATTTCCATAAATTTTAAAAATTATTTTCCCTTTTTAAAAGATTAATTGTTTATTTAGAGATGATGATGTATAAATAAAATGTGCTACTTTGGTTATTCTGAATGGTTATAAGTTATATCTTATACAATTTAAATAATAGTTATGAAAAATAATCATTGATTATATAGTCATTTTATAGTAACCATTAAATAAAAATATATTTATGGTTATGATAATGTCCAATTGATATAGAAGGAAAGAGAAATAACCTTAAACAGTAGGATAAAACCCCGTGAAGACAATTTATAAGAGATTATGAAGAAGAAATAATTATTGGGATTTTTCGTTGACCATTCCCAAGATGATATTCAACAACTATTGCAAGATCAAAACTATTTATGGGAGATTTTCAACCTCATCAAGATTACGACCCAAATGATTTACATTGAACCGCCGTAAGAAATTATCAAAATCACACATCTTACCCCATTCACCAGTATAATAGAGGGAATTATATCTAGACCCTAAATGTTTTAATTTCTTTATATTTTTTATTGTTAATAAAATTATGATCATATGAATTGCTTATTATTATTACTTTTTAAATGATAAAATAATGAGTTTGGAAAAAAATAGATTTTGATGTGATGAAAAATAAATTATTTTTTAGAAAATATATACTTTCAATCAAGACACATTTTTTAATGAATTCATCAATTTAAGAAATAAATAATATTTTAATGTAATATAATTAAATTATATTTTTTAATATAAATTATAATATTATTTTTAAAATTTAGTATACTTATTAGAATGGTTAGAAAATTTAAATTTTCAAAAAAAATTGTAGTTTTTATAAATGTGGATTTTTTATTTAAAAGAGTAAAAAATAATACTAATTGATTTATTTCTATAAAATAATTATTCATTTTTAATGAGTCACTATAAAATTAATAGATAATTATTTTTTTGAAATTTTCAAATATAACATAATTTTTGTTAAAAAAAAATAAATATGGTATAAATATATGTGACGTATTATGAAATCATAATGTCCAAAAATTTGTGTAATATATGTCATAAAAGGTATCAATAACTAAATATATGTTTCTCCATTAAAATATTTCTTTTGAAATTTTGTTATTAATTTTTTAAATACGTAGTAAAACCCACAAAACTGATAATATATTTAAAGTTTTTAAGATAAATTATTTATAAACATAACTCAATTACTTATAAACATTGGTATTAATTTAATTTATTCCGTTATTATGCTTTTTAAATATTAATTACCACTATTATTTGGTATAAACCCTAGGAAAAAACTATTTTATGGATTTTTATTACTTTATTAAATAGATTCTAAAACTAATGTATATAAATTAATAAAAAAATTATCCTCTCATTTTCTATATAGAACTACAGAAACACCAATTTATTTTACCTAAAAAAACATTTAGAACAACATTAATATATGTTTCCCTATCTATATTCCTCCAAATGTTCCCTCTAGAATTATGAATCTCCCACCATGATTTAAGAACCACCATCTCAAGTTAAGGGATAGACTCCTTATCCTCTTTATTAATTAAAATTTTATATATTATAACTTTTAATTTCTACTTTTTATTGGGAAATGTTCTTATAATACACTCCTATTATTCATATTATTTCAATGTGATAAGAGATCAATTTCACTATCATTAATACCTTTGGTGAATCTATATATACAATTGTTTTGATGTTAAAATTATTCTTTAATTTACCATACTCAAAACGTTTTTAGTGATATACCATCCCCATTTACACTCAAGGGTATTCACCTATATATACTAATCCTGAATTTACTTGTGACATCCATTTATATAAAAATTACTTCACATTTTTAGATTTAATATTTGTAATATGATCCTATGTTTAATGTTATATATTGAACACTAATAGATGTATATGATATGAATGTGATGGGTGGTCCTAAAATTATATAGCCCTCAAATAAATTGGGTAATTTTTTAATAACACTATATTCCATTTACGCACTGTGGTAGGTTTTCATAAAACTGATATGTTATGATGTCTTCACGGTTATCGTTTACCCTGATTTATGACGCCATGTTTTAAATTTTTGTGACATTTCTATATTTCCAGTATGTTATCATGTTATATCACACCTCATTGATTAGGATAATGACTATCAACCCTCTTGTATTTCCTTTGTATGCCTCTTAGATCACATGTACTTGTTCACCTTATTTTATTATTTTCTATTCCTTAACATGAATTTATATCTCACACCATTATGATGTTTTCCCTTGGTTTTCCAATTATTTTCTAGAATAATCATGATAAACTAAAGTAATCACAAAACATTTATGTTTATGTCATTTTAATTCCATCTAAGTTGTTATTTTATGTAACTAATCTCTCAAAAAGGCCTCATAATCTTTTGGGGTTGAATGAAGTGTATAATTACGTAATAAATCATGTAATAAAGTGTATTAAAATATGGGTTATAATAGTTGGTATGAGAGAAAAGACTAGTTATTTTTTGGTATTAGGCTGTAAAAAGATTAGTGAAATATTTTGGGATAATACCTAACAAATAAAAAATTCTCTAAATTTTTTGTAATGTATAGAGTATGTAGTATCCAAGAAAATAAATCCTTGTATAAATACTAAAAGTTGAGGTGTATTTAGAGTAAAAGTACATAGGGACAACATACCACAAAAGAGTGTAGTGGTATGGACTCAATCTTCACCCATGGTCTGAAAATGAGACTTGTTGTACGACTATTTTGAGACTCATCTGGGATATTATTTTGTAATGTCAAAATATCATTATGAAATAATATAGAGGGAGAAAAATTTTCCTTTATATTTACATATTAGGAAATATATCATTCCCCACTAAGATAAAAACCTACAAATGCATAGGTTAATAAGTCTATGACATTGAGGGGTTATATAATTAATGTTAATCGTTTCCCATTTCTCTGTTTAATAGTTTAAAAATATGCACCCCTTATTTTCCCTTTAATCTAGTAAATGACTCGAAATAGGAACTGAGTCAGTAACCAATGCAAAGGAAAATATAGTGATTAACTAAATAAGATTACCAACATGATAGAATCACGAATCAGGAAATTTGTAACAATACGTTCTTAATTTACTCAACTTTTTAACCAAATGTTGAATTAGGGGTGAATTCCCAAATCCCTACAAGAGATAAATATGCAATTGAAACCACTATATAATAATGGACTCAAAAGTTAAATTGGTATTCTAATCATTTAATTATTTAGAAATGGATACACTCTTTTGGAAACATCTTCTACATTCATTAATTCTATAATAAATTGAATATCACGTTAGCTATTTATCATATTGAAATAGAATCTGATAAATGGTGGATTCCAGTCAATCATATGATCACCAAGGATCATATCATAGTTATAGAGTCAACCAAATTCTGAAATTTATTTTTAAACAATTATTTTCTCCAGACACCCTAAAATAAAATTGAGATGGATTTACCTAGCCTTAAGAAAAAGTGTGATGAATCCATCTGGTAATATAAGGAAAACCTCACTAAACATACATGATACGCCTCAATCCTTTTAATTTCCCCCAAAATTAAATTTTAATACTTATTTTTAGGATAAACCCAATATTACATAATCCCGTATCCATTTGGGACATTGATAGATACAAGGAAATTTTATGATGTTCCCCTAAAGTCAAATTGCAGATCATAAAATATAAAGGTTTTCATGGGGATAAGAATATGATAATTCAGTTTAATTCATCTAGTAAGACAAATAAATCTAATGGTGTCATGAAATAAGAACATCCCACTTTTCGAAATTCTTGTAATAAACATTATGAATATTTTTTGAAAAGGAGAAGAAAATTATTTTTGTTGTGGGAAGGAAGTTTACATAGGTAGTGATTTCCACTATGAGAAACAAACTAATGTCATGGAAGAAAATATAGATTTGTTAAACAACCAAAATATCTTCCAATGTTTAAGCTATATTGAAAAAGGAAACTATGTAAAAAATACCCTAATCTTTATGTTTTTATGAAAATCAAGAACAACAACCACCAATTCCAATAGATAAGGGGAGATATTATACCAGATCCTAACAATGAACTAATGAAAATTACAGTAGATATTCATTCAATAATAAAAAAAATGGTATTTTTAATTCTAGTTATGTTAATTCTGTTATATGAGGATTTTTTAGAAGAACTATACCAACACCACCACAAAACACGGATGTTGAGTTATCGACGAAGATGGTAAATCGATCAATTTTTTCATCATATGCATATAACTCCTCCCTTATCAAAATAAGTAGGTTAAATTTCCTAGAGAACATTGTGATACTTTATTTAGTGTAATTTGATATAACTATGGTTATGGATTGAAATTGCATATATTAAGGCAATATAAATTTTTAGGAGAAGGATGTCACCCTCTTTATAATGAATCATCCTTTAATTCAATACAATTGAAAGGATGATGATTAATATCCTCTGGTATCATCATCTCATAATTATATATTATTAACCTATGTGAAATAATATCTCCCTTAAATTATTAAGTCTAATGAAATGATCATCCTTGAAAACATTCACATTATTATGGAATTAAATTATGTGTTCCAAAATGAATTTTTTGGTCTTCCTTCTAGCCAAGTGGTTAGGTTCTCAATTGAGCCCGTACCTATATATTTTAAAATATAGGATACTGTATATCAAATTTTCATTATAGAACATGAGGATATAAAGAAGGAAAAAAATTTAATCTCTATAATTGGATCACACACCTATATCCTTCATCATGGGGTAAACGATCATCTTCACCAAGAAGTTGGAAGGTTTAATGTGTCTCTGTATTTATTATCATTTCATAAAGAAGATCATGATAAGGAAAGATTATCCCTTCAAAATATTGATGAGTATTTTGATAAGATATGTTGATCCCAATACTTCTCTACGATGGATATTCATTCCATGTATTATCATGTAAAGGTGAAGAAGGAGGGTATCTCAATGACTAACATTTATACAAGATATGTAAACTATGATTTCATAGTTATTAAATTTAGACTCACTAATTCCCTAGAATTATTTTTAGATATAATGAATTTAGTATTTAAATAATGCCTTGATAAATATTTGATAGCCTTTGTAGATGATAGTTTTCTTTACTCTAAAAGAATGTAGGAACATGAGGAGAATTTAAATACAATATTGAATAACATATTGAAGGAAACAAAATATGAAATGTATAGTATATGTGTATTTTGGTTGGGTGATCTAACTTCCATGTGAAACGTTATCCTAATAAATAGATATATATAGATATTTTAAAAAATAGAAGCAATGTATTGATGGCCCAGATGAACATCCTTGATGGGAATCCATATCTTCCTTGGATTAACTAGGTGGAATCATCGATTTGTGAGAATGTTATCATGATTTTCATAGACACTAAACAACCTTACTCAAATTAGAGTAAATTTTTTATGGAAATATGAATGTGATAGTAGAATAAAATGTTAATCCCTACACCTATTCTCACGATACCAACTAGTGGTGAAGGAATTTTGAAATAAAATGTTGCGTCCAGAAAGGGATTTAATTTTTTAATCATTCATAAATAATATGTGATAATATTTTTCTCTATCCAATTAATGATACATGAGAAGATAAATCCCACACATGATCTTAAATTTCATACAGTGATATTCGAATTGATTATTTAGGGACATTATCTATTTTCAGAGAGGAGTGACATATATACACACCAAAAAGCATCATGAATATATTCACATAAAATAATATCAATAGGTTCCAATGGATGTGGTTAAATATTATCAATGATTCTGATTTTTCAATCCATTAATATCTTGGTAATGAAAATAAAGTGATAGATTCTCAATTTTTTAATGAGCCCATAACAAAATACATGATGAGGACTTCATGGGATCCCATTTTTATTCAATTACAAGAATGGATATAGGAATAAATAAAGGATAATTTTTATATATTTTACAAATAAATTCTCAACCCTCTATTATTGGGAGGGTCTAGGAGGTCTAATTAGATAATGGGTTCCTATATAATAAGGTTGATAGTATTCCAGAGTTCAACATTGTTGAAGATGGGGTTATAAGGTTTTTTGAACTCGGATATGTGTCCCATAAGAACTACAGTTAAAATGGGAACATCTTGAAAATTCATATAACTCATCCAAGACAATTTATTAAAGATTTAATTTGATGTGATGATATTTGCGGTAAAATATACGGTGGGATAACATGAAGAAAGGGACTATGGAGTTTTTATCTCAAACCTTATTATACCAAAAAGTCATGGTAGTATGAAATAAGGCTAAGGGTATGACGAAACCATTTACCATTCTTGTATAAAAGAAGTCATGGCTTAAAATAGGAGGGTGAAAGGATCCCTTACCTTAAAGAAAACATCCAAATATTGAAGTTCGGGACCTTGGGAGGCTTGAGGGAACCTTGGGAGAACTCAATGGGATGTAAAGAGACCAGAACATATTTGATGAGGGTTTTAGAATGAAATGAATGAGGGAACTAGCTTGGTATTTATAGGAAAAGTGAGGGAATAAATAATTAATTTTCAATGGACACCTCATTCGTGGTATTTGCAAAACCATGGGCTTGGACATGGTATTTTCCCACGGTATTAGACACATGGGACACCTAATATTATATCCCACTATTTATATGTCGACCAGAAATCTTACATCATTATAACATCAATAATTATGTCATTAAACACCTGAAACTCAAAAATGTATTTTTACTATTCACCGAAAATTCAATTATATCAAATAAATCCCAAAAATTAACCCTGACCTAAAATCAATGCTCAATACTCAAAAATGAAGTCCATTTTATTAAAATAATTTTTTAAATATTTTTAATTTAAATTTTTAATAAAATAATTATTTATTCCAAAAAAACAACTCTAAAACTATATCTCATTTTGTAATTCCTTTAGAAAGTAATCAAGGTCCCAAAAAATTATCGTATAACAATAATATGATAATGTAAAAATTTATGATTAAATTTTATGAAAAAAATTTCCATTTTAAATTATTAAATTAATTATAAAATTCTAAATAAAATATTTATGACATACAAAAATACCAAAACATAAACTATGATCTTTTTATTACTTTTAAGTTGTCTAAAATGTATTTATACATTCATGGGTGAAGTTCTTATTTTTTGGTCGATTTAATATTCATTACTATTCATACGGGTATGTTATTATTCATACATTACTGTTCACTAAAAATCACATTGATCTTATTAGACTCTAAATTTTTTATTGAACAAAACTGCAAAAGACAATTTTTGGAAAATCAATTCACTTTATAAATTATTTATAGATTACATATATATATTTTAAAATACCCATTTTTTCAAAATTAATTAGTAATATGGAACTATAAATTCATTCTACATTTATCCAGATATTTGAAATTCACAAACTTCATCATAAGAAGAAACAAAAATTTTATTTATATAAAAGGATTACACAAAGTAGCTAACGTCTCGTTACATAACCACTTATAACACCAGAAAAGGACCTAAGTGTAAGGTGTGTTGTGGTGATAGAATCGTATGGTGGCTTGGACAACATTGCTCGATTGGTGATTTCTATCAGATTCAACTTCTCCCTTAGGTGATTCTGTTCAAGCTTCACATGTTGTAGTTTGTCTTGGGCTTAGTCCAGAGCAAAGACCAGTGATGCAACCTCCTTCCCAAGCTCTAACAGATGGGAATCATATGGATCGAGTCTACTAAATGATGTCATCAACTCTTCTTTCTGAATAAATTAACCAAGATCATTTGAATTTATAAACACAAAACATTAAGATTATAGTTTCCAATGGTGATATTGATGAATAGTCATATAACAATCAAAAAACAACGGTATCATTTTAATTATACCCACATTATTAAATAAAGGATATAGTTTTGTTTAGTATAAAAATAAAATAACACAAAAATTTAGGAAAAAAATATATTAAAAGTTTGGGTTGTTATATTCTTCCCCCTTAAGAAATTCCATCCCTGAAATTTTATCTTATACCCTGTGATGAGAAAAACAATGGGTACTTTGGTCTCATAGACTCCTCTAGTTCCCACGTGGATTCTTCACATTTGTGGTTCCTCCACAACACCTTAATAAGGTGGGTAGTCACGTTGCATGTAACCTTGTCTCTGTAATCAAAAATCTCCACTTGCTTCTCCTCATAAGAGAGGTCGGGTTCCAGTTGTACCACCTATGGATTTAGTACATGTGAAGGGTCATGTATGTACTTTCTCAAGATAGATACGTGGAAGAAATCATAAAATTGTGCTAGATTTGGAGGAAGTACAATCTAATAGGCCACTACTCCCACATGATCAATGATTTCATGGGGGCCAATGTACCTAGGGATGAGCATCCATTTTTTTACCAAACCTCATGACTCTCTGACAAGGAGAAATCTGAAGAAAGACTTTTTCATCGACATCAAACTCCAAGTCCCTTCGACGGTTATCGGCATAGCTTTTTTAATGACTCTGAGTAGCCCTAATGTGTTTCTGGATGGGATGGACCTTTTCTGTCATCTCTTGCACAAGGTCAGGCCCATGAAGTTTTCTCTCACCAGCTTCATCCCAAGAAGTAGGAGTTCTACATCGCTTTTAATATATAGCTACAGAGGGTTCCATTTGAATGCTTGAGTGGAATCTGTTGTTGTAAGATAACTAAACTAAAGGGATTTTTGATCCCATCCACCTTTAAATTCTATTGAGCATGTTTTCAGCATTTCCTTGAGTGTTTGAATACTTCCTTCAGATTTTCCATCAGTATAGGGGTGATTTTCCATAATAAAATTCAATTCAGTGCTCATAGATTGTTGAATAATTCTCTAGAATTTTGATGTCAACCTTGTATCATGATCAGATATGATAGAAAGTGGGACTCCATGCAACCTTACCACTTTCTTCATGTAAATCCTAGCATGTTGATAAAGAGAAAAAGTTTTCCAAATGGAGATAAAACATGCATTCTTGGTGAGACTGTCCACAATAACCCATATCACACAGTTTTCTTTGGATGTTCTTGGGAGACCAGTGATGAAGTCCATAGTGATATTGTTCCACTTCCATGATGGTATGGGTAGTGATTTAAATACCCCTTCAAGAAGTTGTCGGTCCACCTTCACTTGCTGACATACCAGGAACCTTGACATGTAGTCAGCAGTCCCCTTTTTCATATTTTCCCACCAATAATTATCACAAAGGTCCCTATACATTTTCTTACTACCAGGATATATAAAGAAAGTAGAGCTATGAGTTCCGTCCATAAAATCCTTCTTTATTTCCAGAATAGATAGAACACATTGTCTTGTATGAAATTTAACTACAACTTCTTGATCAGTATTGAACTCTGGAAACTTCCCATCCTTCACTGCCTCAAACTTGTTCTGTAACAAAGTATCTTCTTTCTGATATTTCTTAATATTCTCTATTAATGACTATTGAGAAATTTTTTGGGTTATGGTTGATGATTTCCCTTCACTTATGATTCCCATGTCCATATTTACTTGTTAATTGACCAAAGGATCTATTTGAATCCTCATCATGGAAAAAACAACTGGGTATTTCGTTTTTAATGCTTCAGGAACTTTTTTTCTCTTCAAGGATGATAATGAATTGAACAATCATAACCTCTAAGAAGTTTCATCCATCTAGTTTGTCTCATGTTCAATTCATTTTGTGTGAAAATATACTTCAAACTTTGATGGTTTATGTACATATCACATTTCTCCCCACAAAGATTGTACCTCCATATCTTCATAGAAAAATCAACTACATCCAGCACCAGATCATGCGTAGGATAGTTTTTATCATGAGTCTTCAACTATCAAGATGCATAAGCAATGAACTTTTCCTTTTTCATGAGGGCGCACCCAATCAATTTCAAAGATGCATCGCTAAAAATAATGAATAATTCTCCACTTCAGGGCAGAGTTAACACGTGTGCAGTAACCAATCTCTTCCTCAGCTCTTGGAAACTTTAATAACACTCCTTTGTCCAGATGAAATTGACCCCTTTTCGAGTTAACATTATTAATGGATTAGAAAGTCATGAAACGTTTTTCACAAATCTCTTATAATATCCCACTAATCCAAGGAAACTACAAATATCAGTTATTGATGAAGTCTGAGGCCACTCCTCTACAGCTTTTGACTTTGCAGGGTTAACTTTGATTCCTTTATTGGTAACAATGTTCCCTAATAAAGAAATGTGTTGTAACCAGAATTCACATTTAATGAACATTCCAAAATGCTTCTCCTTTCATATTGTTTTCAAAATTACCGTTATATGATCATCATGCTCCTCACTACTTTTGGAATATATCAGAATATCATCAATAAAAACTACCACAATGTTATCAAGGTCATCCTTAAAGACTCTATTCGTCAAATCTAGAAAAATAGCTGGTGCAGTAGTCAGTCCAAAATGAATGAAAACAAACTCATAATGCTCATATCTTGATCAAAAGTTAGTTTTTGGAGTATCTTATTTCTTCACCCTCAATTGATGATGACCAGATCGAAGATCAATCATACATGAAAATTTAGCCCCATGAATTTGGTACAATAAGTCATCAATTCTTGGAAGAGGGTACTTATTCTTAAATGTGATCTCATTCAGTTCTCTATAATCAATGAATAGTCTCATAGATCTGTCCTTCTTCTTCACAAAGAGAACAGGTTCTCCCCAAGGAGACACCTTTGGTCGGATAAAACCCTTCTCCAACAGATCTTCGATTTATTTCTTTAATTCCTATATTTCAAAATTTCTCATCCTATATGGGGTCTTTGATATTGGATGAGATCCAGGTATGAGTTCAATAGATAACTCTACCTCTATTTCTAGGTGAGTTCCAGGAAACTACTTAGGAAATACGTCAATGTATTCCTGGACGATGGGGACATTTTCTATCCTCAAACTCTCATTTCCTTCTTCTTTCTTCAGTGATCAATTCCATAAAGAAGGATATATGAGGATCTTATAGGCAAGGATTAAGTTGAGATATCTCTCATTGGAAGATATCTATAGGTTTTCCATTCAAGACTACTGAGATTTCCTTGCTTCTGCATTTGATCTTAGCATTATACTTTGAGAGCCTGTCCATCCCTAGTATAATGTCAAATTCCAGCATGGGAATGACTAATAGATTTACTATATGATTATGCTCACTAAAGTTAATACTACAGTTTTTAAACACTGCTGATGCTTTGATAATACCACCAGGATTATTGACTCATACATCTACTTTTAGAAAATTGGGAGTTTATCCTAAATTCTTTCTAAACTTTTAGGAAAGAAAATAATTCATAGAACTATAATCAAACAAATTACATGATAGTTTTGATAGAAGAATAAGGGATCTTTCTACCACATCATTTGGAGATTCAACATTAGCTTTCATAATAGAAAAAGCACGACATTTCTCCCTTGGCCTTTGTTGAGGCTGATGGTGGTTCCCCTCCACTACCCTCAAATTTGAACAATAATTGGCGAAGTTCCCGAGATGTCTACACTTAAAGAAGTGAACATCAGGTAGGTCCTACACCATCATCCCCTTGTCGTTAGTGTTTGGAAGATGAGGTTTCACCTCAGCATTAAAATTTCGTGCAATATGGACATCTTTTCCACCCTTGTTGAATTTCCCACTCCCGAGTAGGCAGTTCCCCGAATTCTTCTTCCCACATTTATTACACATGGGACGTTTCACTTGCTTGCCTCCACTTCCCAGATCAAAGGTCCTCCCTAGGCTGGCTACATCGATATCTTTTTTTCGTTTGACTTATGAGACCACTGCATCTCACCGAACTCCAGTTCGACTTTCATTGCACTCTGTACGATCTCCTCATAGCTACCATAGTCTTAGTTGGCTAGATTCTTCTACAAATGAGGTCTCACTCCACCGATGAATCTATCAACCTTACCATTTGGATCCATGATAAGGCCTGAGGTATAATGGGAATGTTTGATAATGTTCATATCATAGATTCCAATAGATTCATTCTCCTTCTACTTTAGCTTGAGAAACTCTTTATCCATTCTTGTCCTCGTGGAACAAGGGAAATACTTACTGAAGAAGATCCCTCTAAACTCTTACCACTCCAAAGCTTCAACATCCACTCTT
Source organism: Viscum album (assembly GCA_963277665.1). Taxonomy (NCBI): domain Eukaryota; kingdom Viridiplantae; phylum Streptophyta; class Magnoliopsida; order Santalales; family Viscaceae; genus Viscum; species Viscum album. The sequence continues at coordinate 596,693,561 of OY728135.1, read as the reverse complement.
TGCCTCGTGTTTTTAATTATATCCCACCACTGATTAGCTTCTCCCTATATGTGATAGATAGACAGGGTGGCCTTCTCTTCATCTGAAAAGTGGATCAAAAAAAGGATTTTCTCTATAGAGTTGATCCACTATTCATCAATCAATGGGTCGGTCGATCCAATGAAGGTTGGTGGTCATTGACACATAAAGGACTCAATAGAATGTTTTTCTCTTCATGGTGAGATCAGTCTCTTAGCTTGATTCAAGTTATTTCCCATAACTTGATTTATTTGGTTAATCATTCACATGAATGTTTCCATTCCGACTTCCATCGGAGGGCCTTCATCGAATGGTCCATTGCGGTCACCATTTTCATGGTTCCTCTTATTGCCCGCCATTTCTAAAATAATAAAACCTTAGTGAGAATCTTATTTAATTTATGAATCCTTTAACAATAAAGGATTTTTTGTCTTAAAACTTTAGGATTAAAAAATTACATTCCTCTATAATTCCTTCATAATGATTCATATAAAGCTTATGATTAACCAAACATATCCCCCGGGAGTGTCGTAACCAAGAGTGCAGCAAGGCCCGTTGTCATGTACCAGGATACCTTAGGTCCAGCCCAAAACTCCTTATCGGAGTTTTCAATCCCAGGTACCTCTGTGCCAGAGATTCCTCAACCTTCTTGTAACACCCCAATCATCCACAGTACACTTCTCTTTGAATAATACATTAGCATGTGTTGTACGAAACTTTGAGTTCTAACACACACCACAACCAATCAAACTAGCTGTTATGAATAGTAAAACCCGCTATTTGAAATTTTATACATTTTATCTTTCAAAATAGACTTCATTTTTGGATTTGGAATATCGAAATTATCTTAGGGTGAATTTTTGGTACTTTTTTGAACACTTTCATATTTTGATGAATAGTGAAAATTAGTAAATTTTAATTGAAAAAATATTTTTTAATCGAAATAATTAATAGTGATAAATTATTAATTTGAGTGGTTTTAAAGTATAATTAGATTATATTTTTACCATTTAATCCAATGTTGGTCATTGGACATAATTTCACATTTAAACTGGACATAAGAAACTGTCAATCTTTTGATAGTTATTATTTTTCTTAAAAACACGCTTTTTGTTTTGACAACGAGAATTAATTTTAAATTAATTTATGCCACTTATGTGTTTTGAATTTAGAAAAATGGATTACATATTTATAATCAGGTGGTCGAAATTGTGTAAATAAGTAACTTTTATTTTTAGACATTTTAAATAATTATTTCGGTAAATATTTTATTTAGCATGGTTAAAGGGTAAATCTGGTAAATAATGGTAAAACCAAATAATATTATAATAATATTAAATTGCCCTTAAACGTGTCCTAACTCTATTGGATGATACATTTCCGACCATGGACATATTTGGGTCGATTTTGGGACCCCAGGGAGCCATTTGTAAGTGATAATGAGACTTTATATTAATTATGTTAAAGTAAATACAAAAATGACATAAGCATATATCTTTTAGGGAAACAATTTTTTCATAGGGTTATATATGTAATATTTTAGACTATAAATAATTATTAAAAATCTCAAAATATTTCCTACGTAATGGTATTTTATTTATAAATTTTATACATTTAATATTCAAATTTATTTATGACATAATTATGATGCAGTATTTTCCTTATTAATGGAGGAATCAAATAATTGGTATTATAAATATTAAAATAAATATAATATGAAAGTTTTGATTAAATACACGAATTTTATAGGTTAATATTTCATTTTTTTATTGCATAAATGAATTTATTTCGAATTAATAAAGCTTTTATGACTTTAAACAAAATCAATTACTAAATAGTGTCAAAATTGACATAAAAAAGTTTTTAAAATAAATATTATATTTTTAATTGATATTATGTTTCTAAAAATCTAAGGATCAGAAAAAGGACTTATATAATGATATTTTTATTACTAATTAACCACTTGGGGTTCGATTTTAATTATATAGTATGTTTATTAACCATATAATATAAAAATACAAAGAGACATGGTAAATGTAAAACTATTTAACTAAGAGTTAAAGCTAAAGGTTAAGGTTAATATAGTGACCCAAACCTGTCTAAAACATATTGGTTGAGTGTTTTTAGATCCATACCCACCTTTGACTATAAATAATATATTTTGGATCCATTAGAAACCGAAAATTATTTTATTATAAAATAATATTTCTAGCTTTTCCTAAGGTTCCCTTCACCCCTTTTATAGAAGGGCACTCCCACTTCTCTCTAATTCACACATTCAAAGCCATTTGGAAAGGACAAACTCTACCCAAATACCCTCTAAACTATCCTCCATTAATATTAGAGGCATTAATTTACTCAGAAAGTCACCCTAAAGATCCGTTTTGATTAAATCAAAAGGAAGAACCCGAAGAAGAGGTAAATATTTAATCACCTCTTTCAAGTTCCTTTCTTCTTCCACTTCCTCTTTCTTTGTTGTTTCCATTCTAAAATAATACCTCTAGTATATTCTATATACTATTATGTTATTATAAATATGGTACAACCAAATTATTTATTCTATCCATCCATTGAATGACATGTCACCTAACGTGCGTACGTACGGCTTACCGTCTCCACGTCGTGGTGTAATTGTTATTCACTACATTATTATTTGGATGGGTATAATAATGATGATTAATTGATGTAAATAATAAATATTACATGATAATGATTCTTTATATATGATATAACATCGAATTATATATTATTTTAATATCAAAAGAATAATATTGTCACTCGTGCGTACGTACAGATTACCATCTCCATGAATGCGATGAGATTCATTCCCCACCGTATCCATTCAAGACAAATTTTCCTTTGATGATTAAAAATAATGTTTAAATACTTGATACCATTCTGGATATGAATATGATACATCCTATGAATAACAAATATATAACGACCCATAATTTACAAACATGGTTATTACATCAAAATTGAAGCATACTTATTACAACATATAACAAAACCATGAAAGGACCGAATAGGTATAGTGTCTTTGGAAACTCGGAAACATAAACAACTGGTTCATAAAGAATCTACATTGTCTCCCATTTATTTCATCATATCTAGAGTCCCTTTTGTCATATCATACTTAATAACCTTCTTCCTGACCTAGGGAAAGAAAACATACAAAAGGGTGAGCTCAATGCTCAGTAAGGGTAAACAAAAGAAATATCAGTCACATCATATTCATAATAACATAACATTTTGGAAATCGTAACCTGCAAAAGAGATCATAATTCATAAGATGGGATAAATCATAGTAGTTAAATGTAATCCCAATAATCATAACATAAAACATGAAACTTTTTTTCATACACACATAATCATAGAGAATCATTTCTTAGTAGTCAAGAATCATTTCCAAGACTATCTTAGCGGACAAAGTCCATTTCTGAACCGAGTTCACTCCTCGTTTTAGTCCTATTTCACTGAACCGGTTTAACATGCCGTTGCATCCATGTCTATCTCATGAGATATAAATCTTTACCCAATGAATTGGAGGGAGATATAGGTCTCACCCATCTCATAATGATACCATTCTTATTTGTGCCACAAAATCATAAATCATACATCATTGCATAACCCATGTAATAAAAATGGGATTCTTAAACATAGTGACATCATAAAAAAATTCATATAAGATAAAGGAATTCATAAAAATAATTCCATCACAACATAATCAAATCAATGTAATAATAGGGATAGAAATAGTACCCTATATTATCTTAGATGGAAAATAATTTTGATAAAACACTTGAACTCTATTCTTGAGGAAAATATCCTTTCTACTTCAAATTGTTTTTTTCCACTCTTAACATGTCATACAATTTTAAACTAAAATAAATTGATTAAAAATAAACATGAAAACTTGTAAGGGGAGTTTCTTGGAAATAATGTTTTAAAAATCCATTCATGCCTTATAAGTTAAAAAAACATTCTTCTTGTACTTTTGTATGAAATGTCAAAAAGTACATCGTACGAAAAACGACAAAAGATTCATTTCATATCTTTTACTAAAAAATCACGGAAGGGTAAAATTGGATTTAAACAATTTTAGGTGGATTGAAATAATATTACATATTGAGGAAACATAGATGTGGATGATAAAATACACCCCAGTATATACCAAAGTATAAACAATCTCAGATAAAAATAAGATTGTGATATTTTCCCTTACCTTAGGTATGATTTGCATTGTAAGTGTCCAAAACTCCTGTATAATGATTTAAAAAATTTCATTGACTTATTCCATAATCATAATCATTGTTATGATATCATATATGGTCATATTCTTAGCTTCTTATTAGTAATATTTCATTACTACTTGTTATTCGGGTGTTTATTACTTTTAGTTCTTATGCGTGGTTTGTCGAATAAATTCTTATTATTATTTTTATGTTATAGATACCTCATTTACAGAATGTTATTAGTGTAATATATATCATATTTATTCAGTCAATTCATTTATGTAATCATTATGCAATGATAATCATGTTGAACGAGTCGCATCACATCGTGGAGACGGTATTCTGTATGTACGCACGAGCGATGATATCGTTCCCATGATCGTCGAATTGTATTGGAGTGTATGTATACTTTTTCATAATCAATATCTCTTTAAAATAATCATATATAGTAATTATTTACACCATTATACCCATCCATGTATGGTGGTGGTGGAAAATAGATTACACCACAGTGTGGAGACGGTATTCCGTACGTACGCATGCGCGGTGATTTCATTTTCCGTAGGATAGATATATGGTGAAATAGGGTTGTTTCATACTTATAATAATATATCAGTATATGAGTGATACTTATGTTATTACATCATAATTAAACTACTAAATAAGAATAATTGGAAGAAGAAATAATGTTGAAAGAATCCGTAACAGACATTACCTATTCTTTGAAGCGCCTCTTTGAGACCTCCTCTTAGGGCACTAAAATTGGTCTTTGAAGAAGAACAGGACCCCTAGGATGTTTTTAGGGAAGTGGAGAAGAGAATTTGGCATGGGTTTTCCGAGCATGAATGCTCAAAGTGGTGTGAGGAAGAGAGGGAGGAGGTGCCATTTTATAAGGTAGGAGTGGGGTACCTTTGGAAAAACTAAAAATATTATTTTATTATAAAGACATATTCGGTTTTTAATAGCTCCAAATTGATTTATTTCGAAGATAAGGTGGGGATGGGTCGAAATACTTTTATCCAATAGAATTTAGAAAAGTTTAGGGTTCTATTTTAACCTTATCATTTAGATTTATCTTTAAGTTAAATAATTTTACTTTTACCATATCTTTTTGTTTTCTTACACTATAAGGTTAATACACTTTCTATAGCAAGACAAATGAACCCCAAGTTGTTTATTATTAATATATATAACCTTATCTAGTTCCTTTGGCTGAACCTTAGATTTTTAGGAATAAAATAACAATTAATAATATAATATTTGTTTTAAAAACTATTTTTTGTCAATTTTGATACTATTTGGTAATTAATTTTTGTCAAAATCATAACAGAATTATTTGTTCGAAAATAGTTAATACAATCAATACTAACATGTCATATTAAACTATAAAATTAGTGGAATTCATTAAATCTCTCAAATTAAATTTATTTGGGTATTAATAACATCAATTATGTCAATATTTTATTAATAATATAATTACTGCATCATCATTGTGTCATAAATAAATTAAATTATTTAATGTCTAAAAATTATCAATAAAATACCATTCTGTAGAAAATAGTTTTTTCTTTCTAATGAATATTTATAGTCGAATTTATATTATGTATAACCCTATATAAAAAATGATTTACTTATTAAACATTGATTTTAACTATTTTAACCCTTCTTTAAACAAATTAATAATAAATTTCATAATCTAATACAAGTGGGCCTAAATGGTCATATTTTATTTCTAAGGTTGTTTTTGGTAGAATTACACTTATCCAATAGAATTAGTACATGTTTTAGGGTAATAATAATAACATGTTACTCTTAATTACCCTATTTACTTTTAACCGTGGTAAAAAAAGTAAAAAGTTACTATTCACAAAAATTATTTTCATCTTATTGAACCACATTTTAGTCCTTGATATTAACCGTGTCTCTAGAATTTTCAAAATTCAACTCAGAGAAGTGGTAAAATAAATTTTTATGTAAATTTGCAAATTTTCCTAAGAGATGGGTAAAAGACGGTGAAAAGTTCGATAAAATTTTTATATATCTAAATTTTTTGTAAAATGACTCCAATGAATTGAATTGAACTTATATAGGTATTATGTATCAATTTTTAGCTAAAATAAATTTAAATAAAATAAATAATTATTTAAATAAAAAGCCGGTTTTTAAACAGTAACCCAGTGTTTTCACTATTCTTCAAAAATTGAAAGTTTTCAGAAAAATACCAAAAATTCACCCTAGGCTAATTTCGATATTACAAATCCAAAAACGAAGTCCATTTTGAAAAATAAAATTTGAAAAATTGTAAAAAGTGTGTATTACTATTCATAATGGCTAATTTTAATAATATTTTAATATCATATCATTGTTTAGTGAAACTCAGTATTGCGTACGATGCAAGCTATTGAGGAAGGTCGCGATTGCGTGTAAAGAAATCCAAGCTAGTGTTGTGTGTATTGAAATATTCCTTTGATGCTTTATATAAAAACAAAATATTTCTCATAAAAGTATCGGGTGTTACATTCTACCCCCCTAAAAATGAATTTCGCCCTCGAAATTCGTCACTTTGTAACAAACAGATGAGGATACCTCTCCCTCATCATATCCTCAAGCTCCCATATAGCTTCTTCTAATTGGTGGTTCCTCCATAAAACATTCACCAAGCGAGTGGTCTTGTTCCGTAGGAATTTTTCGCTACGATCCAGAATCTTTATCGGCTGTTCTTAATAAGAAAGATATTGCTCCAGCGGCAAAAATTCTAAGATGAGTACATGTGAAGAATTAGGTATGTACTTTCTCAGGAGAGATACATGGAACCCATCGTGAACTTGAGAGATATTTGGTGGAAGTTCCAATCGGTAAGCTACCTTCCCAACATGATCCAGTATTTCAAAAGGACCGATAGATCTAGAGATCAAGTTTCCCTTCTTTCCAAATCTCATTACTCTCTTCCAAGTAGATATTTGTAAGAACACTTTATCACCCACTTCAAACTCTAGGTCTTTTATTCGATTGTCAACATAAATATTTGTCGACTCTGAGTAGCACTAATGTGTTGTTGAATAGATCTGACCTTTTCTTCCATCTCATCAACAAGATCAGGTCCTTATAACTTTCTTTCCTCAACATCATCCCAGCAAGATGGAGTCTTTCATTTATTTCCATAGAGAGCTTCATAAGGATCCATCAGAATACTAGAGTGAAATCTATTATTATAAGAAAATTCCACCAAAGGTAGGTGTTGATCCAAACCACCTTTGAAATCCATAGAGAAAGCTCTCAACATATCTTCTAGAGTTTGAATTTTCCTCTCAGACTGACCATCTGTCTGAGGATGATAAGCAGTACTGAAACTCAACTCTGTATCTAGAGTATGCTGAAGACTTCACCAGAACTTTGAGGTAAACCTTGGATCCCGATCAGATATAATAGAAAGTGGTACTCCATGAAATCTTACCACTTCCTTTACATATATCCTGGCAAGCTGATCCAGAGAGAAATCCTCTCTAATAGAAATGAAGTGTGGAGACTTTGTAAGACGATCAACTATGTACCAGATAGCATTATTGCCTTTGGATGTTTTAGGAAGTCCAGTGAAAAAGTCCATAGTGATGTTTTCCCATTTCCATTAGGGTATGGGTAATGGTTGTAACATCCCCTTAGACTTCGGTCTCTCAGCTTTAATATGTTGACAAACCAAGCATCGAGAGACATATTCAGCAACATCTCTTTTCATGCCATCCCACCAAAAGTAATCTTTTAGGTTCCTATACATCTTCGTACTTCCAGGATGAATAGAGAATGAAGAACTATGAGCCTCATCCAGCAACTCCTTCTTTAATTCTGGGATGGGAGGAACACAAAACCAATTCCTGAACTTTATTATCCCATCACAGTCAAGGTTGAATTCAGGAATATTTCTCACCTTCTTTTGTAACTCTACATCTTCTTTCTGCGCCTCTTTAATCTTCACATGTATAGATGGTTGAACATTCAATTGAGAAAGATATGATTTCCCCCTTACATTATAATTCCAAGATCCATACTTTTTAAATCCATAAATATTGGATCTTTTGTGATCCTAATCATGTATAAGATAGCATGGTCTTGTCGGCATAATGCATCTGCCACCTTGTTTGCTTTCCCAGGATGGTAATGAATTGAGCAGTCGCAATCCTTAATCAGCTCCAACCATCTTATTTGGAGCATATTAATGTACTTTTGTGTGAAAAGATTCTTTAAAATTTTATGACCAGTATAAATATCACACCTTTCTCCATAAAGATAATTCCTCCAAATCTTTAATGCAACGATTAACGCAGCTAACTCCAAATCATGAGTTGGGTAATTTTTCTCATGGATTTTCAACTGTCGTGAGGCATAAGCTATCACCATATCATTTTTCATAAGAACACACCACAACCCCTTCATGGATGCATCACTGTAGATCACAAACATTTCTACACTACAAAGAAGTGTGAGTACAGGTGCACTGGATAACCTTCTTTTCAACTCCTTGAAATTCTCTTCACATTGCTCCATCCAAACAAACATAACTCCTTTATGAGTCAACTTGGTGAGTGGATTAGATAATCATGAAACATATTTCACAAAATGTCGATAATATCCATCCAAACCAAGAAAACTTCGGATCATAGTTATTGTTGTTGGTCTCGACCATCTTTCGACAACCTCCGTTTTTTACGGATCCATAGATATCCACTCTTTTGAGATTATGTGACCCAAAATGCATCTTTTTGAAGCCAAAATTCACACTTGGTAATTTTGGCATAAAGATTATCCTTTCTCATGGTCATTAATATAATTCTCAAGTGATCTTCATGTTCTTCCTTGCTCTTTCAATAGACAAGTATATCGTCTATAAAGACTACCAAAAACTGATCAAGATAGTCTCTAAAGACTCTATTCATCAGATCCATGAAGATAGAAGGGGAGTTAGTAAGACCAAATGGCATCACTATAAATTCGTAGTGTCCATACCTTGTACCAAAAGTCATCTTTGGTATATCCTCCCTTTTGACCCTTAATTGATGATACCCTGAATGAAGATCAATCTTGGAAAATTATTGAGCTCTGCGTAGTTGGTCAAATATGTCATCAATGTGTGGGAGAGGATATTTGTTCTTGATAGTGATCATGTTAAGTTCTCTATAATCAATGTAGAGTCTCATTGATCCATCTTTCTTCTTAACAAACAGAACTTGTGCACCCCAAGGTGACACACTTGGGCGTATGAATCCCTTATCAAAATTCTCTGGGTGTTGCTTCTTCAATTCCAGCAACTGAATTGGGACTATTCTATAAGGTGTCTTTGAAATAGGCAAATCACCCGGTATGGGTTCTATTGAAAACTCTACTTCACGATTTGGTATAAGACCCATTAATTCCTCGGGAAAGACATCGTCAAACTCCCATACAATGGGAATATTATTAATCGTGAGTTTCTCACCAACTATTTGAGATAAATAACCTTCATTTAGTGGAATAAAGACCCATAATATGGAATAAATTTACACTGGAAGGTTATGTTCATCCTTGCATCGATAGACGATCATAGATTGATCTGGAATATGAAACATGACTTCCCTTATTTGGAAATTGATATGATCTCCATATAAATAACGCCAATCCATGTCAAGAATCACATCAAATTCCACTATAGGAAGGATCACAAGATTTTCAGGAAGCACTTTCCCACAAACTTCAATCAGAGAATAATTATAAACTTTTGATGTGACTGTTGTGCCATTAGGGGTTGTCACAGCTAACTCAACATCTAATTGTTGAGGTAATATAGTGATACCCTTAGAAAATTCTTCAGAAATAAAAGAGTGGGTGGATCCATAATCAAATAAAACATTTTCTAAATTAGAGTGGATGGTAAGTGTACCTTTCACCACTTCGTTATCGTACTCCACATCGCTGATAGAAAATGCATGTGGCTTTACTTTGTCTTTAGCCTTAAGATATTTTTGAGGTCGATCATCATAAAAAACCCTTTGATTAGGGAATAGATTGGCATAATGCCCCATTTATTTTCATTTGTAACATTGAAGTGTAGGAGGTGCACTCTGTGTAGCCTTTTCTTTGTTCGCATCACTAGACATCTTCTTCCCATCATTGCGGCATTAAAATTCCTGATGACCTTCTTTTCCACATTTGAAACATTTACTTTTCCCTTCAATACAATTCCCTCCATGTTTCTTTCCACACTTTGAGCATAAGGAAAAACTCATCTTCTTTTCAGTGTGCTCTTTAGATTTTCCTTTGAATTCCATTTTCCTCTTCTTATCAAACCTATATGATTGATGGGTTACTCCAATATCCATCTCAACCTTGAGACCACATCGAACAATTTCCTCGTAGCTATTGAAGTCCCTTATGGCTAATTCCCTTCAAATACATGGTTTTAAGCCACTAAAGAATAGATCAATATTACTCTCAGGTTGGATAATAATCCCAGAAGTGTACCTTGCAAGTCATGTAAAATTTGCTTCATAGGTACCAACAGATTCATCATCCTTTTGCTTTAGTTCAAGAAACTCCTTCTCCGTCTTGGTTTGAAGAATACGAGGGAAGTACTTATTGAAGAATAAGTTCTTGAACTCATCCCATTCCATGGACTCAATTTCATCTCTTTTCATAGTATTCTTAATAAGATTCCACCATTGATCGGCATCACCTTCCAAACGATATACTGCTAAGATGACTTTATCATGTTCAGAACATTAAAGAACTGAAAATATATTTTCAGTGGTACTGATCCATTGTTTAGCCACTAATGGATCAGAAGACTCGCTAAATAAAGCTGGACGCTGCCTCATGAAGGATTCAATAGAATGTAGCTCCTTCCTTTGGTCATTTGGATGTCCTGCATGATTCAAAGCTTGAGAAAGTTGTGTGATCATGGCTACAAGTTTTTTCATTCCAGCTCCCATAACGTTTGGTTGCTCAGGGGGACAATCATTTCATTGCCCGTCGCATTCCGCATTAACACGGTTCCTTCAGGTTCTATCCATTGACTAAAACCAAGAAGAATAGTGTGAGAAACACTAATAATAAAAGGAAAAACACATAATCATGAATAAAATTTTACACTTAAGGTCTTATCATAGGTTATTCATGGCCATTTATAAAAAACTAATATTGTGTTCTATGCTTAGGCTTATCCTTAGGGTTCTTACTAAGGCTTTCACATCCTAGTTTCCAAAGGTTTACTATACCTTTCCTCTGATACCAAATATAATGACCCATAATTTACATACATGGTTATTACATAAAAATTGAAACATACTTATTACAACATATAACAAAACCATGAAAGGACTTAATAGGTATAGTGTCTATGGAAACTGGGAAACATAAACAACTGGTTCATAAAGCATCTACATTATCTCCCATTTATTTCATCATATCTGGAGTCCCTTTTGGCATATCCTAATTAATAACCTTCTTCCTGACCTGGGGAAAGAAAACATAAAAAAGGGTGAGCTCAAATGCTCAGTAAGGGTAAACAAAAAAAATATCAATCCCATCATATTCATAAGAACATAACATTTTGGAAATATTAACCTGCAAAAGATATCATAGTTCATAACATGGGATAAATCATAGTAGTGAAATGTAATCCCAATAATCATAACTTAAAACACAAAACTTTGTGGAATACACACATAATCATAGAGAATCATTTCTTAGTAGTCAAGAATCATTGACAAGACTATCTTAGCAGACAAAGTCCATTTCTGAACCGAGTTCACTCCTCGTTTCAGTCCTGTTTCACCGAACCGGTTTAACCTGTCGTTCCAGCCATGTCTATCTCATGAGATATATATCTTTACCCAATGCATTGGAGGGAGATATAGGTCCCACCCATCTCATAATGATACCATTCTTATGTGTGCCATAAAATCATAAATCATACATCATTGCATAACCCATGTAATAAAAATGGGATTCTTAAACATCATGACATCATAAAACAATTCATATAAGACAAAGGAATTCATAAAAATAATTCCACCACAATATAATAAACTCAATGTAATAATAGGGATAGAAACAAAACCTTATATTATCTTAGATGGAAAATAATTTTGATAAAACACTTGAACTCCATTCTTGACGAAAATATCCTTTCTACTTCAAAAACATTTTTCCTTTATTAACATTTCATACAATTTTAAACTAAAATAAGTTGATTAAAATTAGAATTGAAAACTTGTAAAGGAAGTTTCTTGGAAATAATTTTATAAAAATCCATTCATGCCGTATAAGTTAAAAAACATTCTTCTCGTACTTTTTTCAGAAAAGTCAAAAAGTACATAGTACGAAAAACGACAAAAGATTCCTTTCATATCTTTTACTAAAAACTCACCAAAGGGTAAAATTGGATTTAAAAAATATTATGTGGATGTAAATAATATTACATATTGAGGAAACATGGATGTGTATGATAAAATACACCCCAGTAAATACAAAACTATAAACAATCTCGGATAAAAATGAGATTGTGATATTTTCCCTTACCTTAGGTCTGATTTGCTTTGTAAGTTTCCAAACCTCCTGTATAATGATTTAAATAATTTCATTGAATTATTCCATAATCATAATCATAGTTATGATATCATATATGGTCATATTATGATCTTCTTATTAGTAATATTTCATTACTACATGTTATTCGGGTGTTTATTACTTTTTGTTCTTATGCATGTTTTGTCGAATAAATTCTTATTATTCTTTTTAGGTTATAGATACCTCATTTCCAGAATGTTATTAGTGTAATATTTATCATATTTATTCACTAAATTCACATATTTAATCATTATGAAATGAAAATCATGTAGAACGAGTCGCATCACATCGTGGAGATGGTATTCTGTACGTACGCACGAGCGATGATATCGTTCCCATGATTGTGGAATTGTATTGAAGTGTATGTATACTATTTAAGAATCAATATCACTTTACAATAATCATATATATTTATTATTTACACCATTATACCCATCCAAGTTAGGTGGTGGTGGAAAATAGATTACACCACGGTGTGGAGACGGTATTTCGTACGTACGCACGCGCGGTGATTTCAGTTTCTGTAGGATGGATAGAAGGTGAAATAGTGATGTTTCATATATATAATTACATATCCATATATTAGTTATACTGATGTTGTTACTTAATAATGAAACAACTACAGAAGAAAAAGTGGAATAAGAAATAAAGTTGAAAGAATTGTTAATGGACATTACCTCTTCATTGAAGCGCATCTTTGAGACCTCCTCTTAGGGCACTAAAATTCATCTTTGAAGAAGACAAGGACCTCTAGGATGTTTATAGGGAAGTGGAAAAGAGAATTTGACAGGGTTTGTACGAGCATGAAGGCTTAATGTGGTGTGAGGAAGAGAGGGAGGAGGTGCCCTTTTATAAGGGAGGAGAGGGGCACCATTGGAAAAACAAAAAATATTATTTTATTATAAAGTCATATTCGGTTTTTAATAGCTCCAAATTAATTTATTTCGAAGCTAAGGTGTGTATGGGTCGAACTCCTCTCATATAATTGAATTTAAACAAGTTTAGGGTTCTATTTTAACCTTATCATTTAGATTTAACTTTAAGTTAAATAATTTTCCTTTTACCGTGTCTTTTTGTTTTCTTACACTATAAGGTTAATAAAATTACTATAATAAGCCAAACGAACCCCAAGATGTTTATTATTAATATATATAACCTTATCTAGGTCATTTGAACGATCCTTATATTTTTAGGAATAAAATAACAATTAATAATATGATATTTGTTTTAAAAACTACTTTATGTCAATTTTGACACTATTTGGTAATTAATTTTTTTGAAAATCATAACAGAATGATTAGTTAAAAAAAAGTTAATAAAATCTATAATAACATGTCATATTAACCTATAATATTATTGGAATTCATAAAAAGTCTCAAATTACATTTATTTGGGTATTTATAACATCAATTATGTCAATATTTTATTAATAAGATAATTACTGCATCATCTTTGTGTCATAAATAAATTAAATTATTTAATTTCTAAAAATTATAAATAAAGTACCATTATATAGAAAATATGTTTATCTTTCTAATTAATATTTATCGTCTAATTTATCATATGTATAACCATATATAAAAAATGATTTACTTATTAAAATTTGATTTTAACTATTTTAATATTTTTTTAAGCAAATTAATAATAAATGTCCTAATCTAATCCAAGTGGGCCTAAATGGTTATATTTTATTTCTAAGGTTGTTTTTGGTCGAATTACACTTATCCAATAGAATTATGACATTTGTTAGGGTAATAATAATAATAACATTTTTACCCTTAATTACACAATTTACTTTTAACCGTGGTAAAAAAAGTAGAAAGTTACTATTCAACAAAAATTATTTTCATCTCATTGAACCGCATTTTAGTCCTTGATATTAATCGCGTCTCTCGGATTTTAGAAATTCCACTCACAGAAGCGGTGAAATTATGTTTTATGTAAATTTGCAAATTCTCCCAGAAGATGGGTAAAAGACGGTGAAAAGTTCGATAAAATTTGTATATATCTAAAATTATTATAAAATGACTCCAACGAATTGCATTGAGCTTATATAGGTATTATGTATCAATTTTTACCTAAAATAAATTTAAATAAAATAAATAATTATTTAAATAAAAAGTCGGTTTTTAAATAGTAACCTAGTGTTTTCACTATTCATCAGAAATTGAAAGTTTTCAGAAAAATACCAAAATTACACCACAGGCTAATTTCGATATTCTGAATCCAAAAATGAATTCCATTTTGAAAAATAAAATTTTCAAAATTTCAAAAAATGGGTATTACTATTCATAACGGCTAGTTTTAATAATATTTTAATAGCATATCGTTGTTTAGAGAAACTCGGTATTGCGTATGACGCAAGCTATCGAGGAAGGTCATGATTGCGTGTAAAGAAAGCCAAGATAGTGTTGCGTGTAGTAAAATATTCCTTTGATGATTTATATAAAAAGAAAATATTTCTCATAAATGTCTCGGGTGTTTCAAAATATGACTCACATAACAAATAATTTAAAAGAAAATGAATCCCTTAACACCCAAAACGACGATAAATTTAAAATATTATTGACAAAAAAATGTTAAAGGATCATATATGATATCATATTAATGTATATGATTCTTGTATAATTTAATAAAAATTATTTCACCATTATACAGGAGGTCAATCTACCCTCAACCAAGGAAAAGTACACGGTAAGGGTTAATTCTACAATCTCTTCATTATCCGAGGTTGTTTATACGTAATTATCTACTGGGAAATCTTTATCATCCACATCCATGTTTCTTAAAAATGATTTTCAATACATTTTCACTATATACTAGACAATGGGTTCATGTCATTTAGACCCTTATGTGTTTTGAAAGGAATCTTTTCGTCTTTTTCCAAACGAGGTACTTTTTGAACTTTTCAAAAAATTTAAGGTAAGAATGTTTTTTTTAACTTATATGATGGGTGAGGATATTTTCTGCCGTTATAACATCACCAAAGATTCCCTAACAAGCTTATAAGAATATTTTCATAATAAATGTTTTCATTATAATTTTGTGACTCTTAAATGATTTCAAAATAGATAGTGATATTTCTCTAAAAAGGGTTTTGATTTCATCTATGTCAACATCCTTTGATGGATCCTGAGTTTATTTGAAGTTGATTTATTAGGATACAAAACTTCCATATTGTATTAAAGGTTTTGTGATATGTTTGACTGTGGATGTGCTATTTTTATACCATTCATGGTTTATGGTTAACTTATTGACATTTTGTATGCTAGTTTTAATACGAATGTTTATAATATTTTTAAATCTTTTCATATGAGGAATGTATTGGACTTAGTAAGTGATGGGTGGAGCCCACTATATAGATCCTCGATGAATCGGTAGGTCTCATGAGACAACTAGACGTTGAATTGGTCGAGGACCTTTCCCAATTTGATATGTGGTTTTGGCCAAGGCCTTAATCATTTTTAGATGTCTTGGCCGAGGCCTTGAAAAACTGTTTTGGAATGCTCGTCATTACATATTCCCTCATTATGAAAATAATATTGATTGTTCATGTGGTCATTCGACTAGTAGAATACCCATGATTATGTTTTATTATGAAATTATTATCACATTTCATAATCCTTCCATAAAAGTATTCATGTTTTTTATTGATAAAGGCATATGGTTTTAATTATTCACCATGATTAATATTTATGTTATCTTCCGCTGTATTGCATACCCTTACTAAGTGTTTGAGCTCACCCCTTTCTTATGTTTCATTTTCCCAGGATATGAAGGAGTTAGTTATGAGTGACTTGCAAGCATAATCTTGGAGTCTTGGATGTTTCTAATGTAATAATTTCGTATTGTATTTCTTTTCATGTTGTAAAGTTGAACTTATATATGAATCTTGTTTCCAATAATACTAAACTGATTGGTCTTTCGAGACATGATTTCCTTGTGATCATGAAAATGTTATGTAATAATTCACCGACTCTGGGTAACTGGGGTCGGGGCGTTACAGTTGGTATGAGAGGAAGTTTAGTACGAACCTTGTAAACTATATTTAGATAAACTCTGATTAGAGCACATAACCCTAAGATAAACATTGAGGATTAGTATAGAATAACTTCCTAGAATTTTGTTATTTTAGAGATTTTCTGAGTTTTCCAAGAAATACATCTCTGTCTAGAAACAAGTAGGTAGAGGTGGCTCTAGAACAGATATACCTAGGGCTAAAACCCAAAAAACCACTTTAATCTAGGCTCGAACGGGAACTAGTGCATGACAACGGGCCTTGCTGCACTCTTGGTTATGACACTCCCTGGGGATATGCTTATGATAATTATCATTTTATTTATAAACCATTATTAAGGGTTTATGAGTATATACTTCCTCAATGAAAACAGTTTTATGATTATGGATTATATCCATAAACTGTTCAATTTATGTTAAGTGTTTTACAAGTTTGGATTTATGTATTGTGATTCATAAAATAATCTAGTGTATGACATAGTTTAGAAATGGTGCCTAGTGGATGGAATGGAAACTGTATCAATTCAAACACTCCATATAGGGATTTCCATCTTGTTCAAGATAATTATAGTGGAGCTGGTGATACAACTGGTGCTGATCAGCTTATCACCATACTGTTACATCTCACTCAGGTTATGAATAATAACCTTACCCGTATGGAACAGCCTGATCCACAACATGGAGGATCAATGTTAGATCACTTCATAATGAAACAACCACTGACATTCAATGGGAATAAAAATCCATTGTTAGATGAGCAAAGGATAAGTTCCCCAGAGAAAATATTTTAGGCTTTGGGGAGTAGTGAAAGGGAAAAAGTTGTCATGACAGTTTATTTCCTCACTAGAGATGCTGATCAATGGTGTTCATTGATTCAAAACACAAAGGAGGATGAAGAAGTATCAATTATGGAATGGAGGAAGTTTAAAGAGATTTTATTAGAAATATAATTTCCTCATGACCGTCGAGCAGATATGGAAAGACAATTTCTTAGTATGAGGAAAAAGGAGGATGAGAATGTTGCAAAGTATGAGGCTAACTTTACAAGGTTAGTAAGACATTCTTTAGATTATATACATAACCCAAGATGTAAGATTGATCCTTTCTATGATGGGTTAAAACCATTTCCCCATCGAGCTTTATTATCACAATCCTTCTCGTCATACGAAGATATTAATTCATGTGCTATCAAGACAGAAAAGTAATTCTCTAAGTCTTAAGACTTTAAAGAAAATAAATAAGAGAAGAGATCTTCTGAACTCTCTGGGAATGGAAATTAGGAAACATGTAAAAAGGGAAGAGTTGAATTTCCCCCATGTGATAATTGTGGAAGGAAGAACCCTAGTGTCTGCCTAAAAGGAAAAGGAGTATTCTACAAATGTGGATAGAAAGGCCATCTTGATGGTGATTGTAAGGGAAAGAAAGACTCTACCAATGTTCAATGCTACAATTGTAGGGAGATGGGACATTATGAAAATGAATGTATTAAGCGTCAGGGAAACATACCTTAGAAAAGGACAAGGGATCAAGGCCAAGCTTATGCGATCACTACTGCTGAGGTTGAAGCTCCGAAAGATGCATTGGAAGGTAAATTAATGGTTTCCTCAAGTTTAGAAAATTTTTTATTTGATTCTGGATCATCGCATTGTTTCATATCTTTCTATTTTTCAAAGAGAATTAGGTATTTCCAATTTGATTTAACAAGGTAGTTTTCAGTTAAAACTGTTAACGGATGTATCATCGCAACAATGTTTTGTGAATCTGTTCCCATTAGAGCATTTAAATGTTCTTTATCTACTGATCTCATCAACATACCTATGATTGAATTTGATATAATCCTCGGTATGGATTGGATTTCGGACTATGATGGAAAATTTTATTATAATAAGAATGAGGTTACTATTTTTTATGAAGATGATAAGGAATACCTTATCTTTTGAGAAGAATCATCACCACCTAATTCTTATCTAGATCCACCCTCAGTAGCTCAACTAAATTAAATTATTGGGGAGGAAGAGAATGAAATAACTATTGGTGAGGAAAATAATGTTCAAATAGAGGATGTACCTATTGTTCAAGAGTATTTTGAT
The DNA here is from genome assembly GCA_963277665.1 of Viscum album. Lineage (NCBI taxonomy): Eukaryota > Viridiplantae > Streptophyta > Magnoliopsida > Santalales > Viscaceae > Viscum > Viscum album. The sequence continues at coordinate 596,674,606 of OY728135.1, read as the reverse complement.
GTATTTCCAGAGGATTTACCTGGACATCCTCGAGAACAAGAAATTGAGTTTTCTGTTGATTTAATTCCTGGATTAAGGCCCATATCAAAGACCCCTTATAGAATGGCCACTACGAAATTAGTGGAACTAAATAAACTACTAGAGGAATTCAGTAATAAGGGATTTATTTTCCCTAGTTTTTCTAAATAGGGAGCCCTTGTCCTTTTTGTGAAGAAGAAATATGGTTTTATGAGGTTGTGAATTGACTATAGGGAGATCAATGCTATAACAATAAAGAACAAGTATCCCCTACCTCGCATTGATGATTTATTTGACCAAATTCATGGAGATAAATAATTTTCAAAGATTGACCTTCGATATGGATATCATTAGTTGTGTGTAAATAAGGATTACATTCTGAAGATAGCATTTCAAACCAGGTATGGGAATTACGAGTTTACAGTAATGCCTTTTGGATTGACTAATGCACCCTCTATATTCATAGATCTAATTAATAGAGTTTTTGAGGAAAATCTCGATGATTTTGTGGTGGTATTTTTATTGATATATTGGTATAATACAAAATCTATGAAGATCATGAAAATCAATTGCTCATTATCCTGAAAACTCTTAGAATACATGAATTATATGGGAAGTTTAGCAAGTGTGAATTCTGGATTCAAAAGATTTCTTTTCTTGGCCATATTGTCTCTAAGGATGTAATCTCTGTTGATCCTTCTACAACCAAGGCAATCCAAGAATGGCCAGAACCGATGAGTATAATTTAGGTATGCAGTTATTTTGGTTTAGTAGGTTATTATCATCTTTTCGTCTAGAATTTTTCCCAATTGGATAACCCATTAACCAAGATGACATGTAAAGGGGTCAAATGTTTTAGGAAAAAAGAGTGTAAAGAATGTTTTGAATAACTGAAGAGAATATTAGTCAATGCTCCTATTTTGACTCTACCATCGGGGAATGATGGGTTTGTTATTTATTGTGATGCATCGAAGAAAGGACTTGGTTGTGTCCTTATGTATAATGATAGGGTTATTGGATATGCATCACGACAGCTAAAAATTCATAAGAAGAACTATGTTACACATGATCTTGAGTTAGCAGCTGTAATATTTGCTTTGATGATATATAGACACTATATATATGGTGAAAAATGTGAGATTTATACTGATCACAAGAGTTTGAATTATATTTTCTCACAGAAAGAACACAACATGAGGCAAAGGAGATGGCTTGAACTAATCAAGTATTGACATTTCATATGCTAGTTTTAATATGAATTTTTATGATATGTTTAAACCTTTTCATGTGAGGAATGTATTGGACTTAGTAAGTGATTGGTGGACCCCTCTATAGCTCCTCGATACATCGGTAGGTCTCATGATACAACTAGACGTGGAATTGGCCGAGGCCCTTTCCCAATTTGATATGTGGTTTCGGTCGAGGCATTAATCATTTTTAGATGTCTTGGCGGAGGCCTTGACAAAATGTTTCAGAATGTCCGGAATTATATATTTCGTCATTATGAAAATAATATTTATTGTTCATGTGGTCATTTGACTAGTATAATACCCATGATTATGTTCTATTATGGAATTATTTACTCAGATCATATTCCTGCCATAAAAGTATTCATGTTTATTATTAGTAAAGGTATGTGGTTTAAATTATTCACCATGCTTAATATTTATGTTATCTTCCGCTATATCGCTTACCCTTACTGAGCATTTTAGATCACCCATTTCATATGTTTCATTTTCCCTGGATATGAAGAAGTTAGTTATGAGAGACTTGCAGTCATAATCTAGGAGGGTTGTATGTTTCTAATGGAATAATTTCGTGTTCTATTTCTTTTCATGTTGTAAAGTTGAACTTATGTATGAATATTGTTTCCAATAATACTAAACTGATCGGTCGTTCGAGACATTTTTTCATTGTGATCATGCCAATGTTATGTAATAGTTCACCGACTCTGGGTAACTAGTGTCGGGGTATTACACTGCTCATATCCAAACAGGGATGTATTTTCTTGATAAACCACTTACTCAATACTCACCAAAATACCAGGAAGTTTTCCAATATTTAAAATTTTATATAAGATTATTACTAAATTTTTCATGTCCTAATTTCCATAAATAAATAAACAATTATTTGATACCAACTATGACATTCTGCCTTTTATTGCATAACATTTCATTAAATTTTACTAACAGAGGGTCTTTAAAGACTAGTGTCTTGGAAATCAGGAACATAATACATGAAAACAACACAAAAAATTCTTCTAAACCAATTTTAAGGCTTCATCATAGGGTTATAATATGTATAATTACATCATCTCATATCTTGGAGACATACATCAAAGGAAACTGTGAGCGGAATGCCTAGTAAGGGGTAAACATGGGAATTAGTTTACTTGTGATATCAATAAGAACTTGATGAAAAATATGAGGACATGAGCGATGAAAAAAGAGGCATATCATGATAAAAAGAACATGAGTCATAACATGAATATGTGGCTATAAAATTTCATTTATAAAATCATGAAAATATCACCAAGGTTTATCCGGAAGGTGTCATAAAAATTACCAAGGTTATTCACCAAGGTATTGTGAAACTTGTCATCTCTAGAGATTAAATTCTTTACCCAATGAAATGGAGAGATATCAGGTCACACCATTAATATGACATTATTTTCATGTGATCTGTATTCTTCATAATCAAATATTTCATAAATAACCCATAGAGAGTAAAATAAATGGGTTTCATTTCAAAATCGGGATGTTTAAAATGTTCTTAAAAACATGATCATTAAGTCATTTAAAAACCTTGGAAAGGGAGTGAGGGTTATATGTATGTCAATTCCAGAATAAAATTGATCAATTTTATATATTTATTAATTCACCTGGATATGAAAATAGAATTGGGTATTCACATAAACAAAACAAGAGAATTTCTTGAAAAAAAAGAGATATATTTTGAGAAGAAAATTTTGCAGTATAACGACAATATAACATGGTTTTAGAAAAAATTGAAAATGGAGGGGACAAGTATCACCGAATAATAAATAACTAATAATATAGTATGGTTATAGAATAAAAATAAATAAGATCATGGTATGGAGATTTTAAGTAAATACCATATGAAAATGAATCTCGAAGGAAAATAGAATATGTGATTTCTTTTACAAACAATTTGGCAGCCCAACAACACCATTTAAAAATTCATAAACTCAATTTATGAGAGAGAAAAGTTTCTCTCATCAATTATACATGAAATTTATGGTAATTAGAACATATAGTAACATACCATCAACCTAAATAGATGGATACTAGAAGACACAACATAAAGAAAGTCATGGCTTTAAAGAGGAGGGTGAAAGGATCACTTACCTTAAAGACTAACTTCGAAAGAATGAATGTTGGGACCTTGGGAGGCTTGAGGAAACCTTGGGAGGACTCCTTGGGAGTTAAAGAGACCAGAAAATCATTTAAGAAAGTTTTATAATGAAATAAATGAGGGAAATGGCTTGGTATTTATATGAAAAGTGAGGGAATAAATTATTAATTTCCAAGGGACACCTCATCAGTGGTATTTGCAAAACCATGGGATTTCCCATGGTATTTTCCCATGTTATTGGACAATTAGGACACCCAATAGCATATATCACTATTAATAAGTCAACCAGAAATCTTACATCGTTATTACATCAATAATGATGTCATTAAACACCCGAAACTCAAAACTGTATTTTTATTATTCACCAAAAATTCAACTGTTTCATAAAAATCCCAAAAATCCATGCTAACCAAAAATTGATGATCTGAATTCAAAAATGAACACCATTTTATGAAAATAGTTTTATAATTATTTTTAATTTAAGTTTTAAATAAAATCATTTTTTATTCCAAAAAAACAACACTAAAACTATAACTCGTTTTGTAATTCTTTATGAAACTAATCAAGGTCCCATAAAATTATCGTATGACCACAAGAAAATAAAGAAACAATTTATGAATAAATTTTATGAAAATAAATTTCCATTTTAAAATATTAAATTAATTATAAAATTGTAAATAAAATATTTATGACATACAAAAATACCAAAACATAAACTATGATTGTTTTTTCACATTTAAGATGTCTAAAATATATTTATACATTTATGGGTGAAGTTTATTTTTTTTGGTCGATTTAATATTCATTACTATTCATTACTATTCATACGGGTATGTTATTATTCTTACATTACTATTCACTAAAAATCAAGTTGATCTTATAAGACTCTAAATTATTTATTGAACACAACTTCCGAAGACAATATTTTAAAAATCAAATCACATTATTAATAATTTAAAGTTTGCTTAAATATTTTTAAAATACACTTTTTTACAAAATTCATTAGTAATATGGAACTATAATTTCATCCTACATTTATCCAAATATTTGAAATTCAAAAACTTTATCATAAGAAGAAATAACAATTTTATTTATATAAAATGATGACACAGAGCAGCTATTGCCTCGTTACATAGCCCCTTATAACACCAGCATAGGACATATGTGTAAGTTGTGATATGGTGATAGAATTTTGGGGTGGATCAGAAAACATTGCTCGAGTGGTGATTTCTATTAGCTTGAACTTCTACTTTAGGTGATTCTGTTCAATTTTCACATGTCGAAGTTCAGCTTGGGCTTAGTCTAGAGCAAATACCAGTGATGCTATCTCCTTCCCAAACTCTAACAGATGGGATTTATATGGCCTGAGTCTACTAGAGGATGCCATCAACTTTTATTTCTGGATTAATTAACAAAGATCATTTGAATTTATAAACACACAATGTTAATAATATAGTTTCTAATGGTCATATTGACCAATGGTCATATAACAATCAAATCCCAATAGTCTCATTTTAATTATAACCACTTCATTAATTAAAGGATATAGTTTTGTTGACTATAAAAATAAAATAACACACAAATTTAAGAAACAAATATAATAAAATTTCAGGTCATTACATCCATCATAGTAAATGATTCTCTCATCCTCCCCTTTATTTATGTACATTATTTTTCATATTACTTTTAATTTCTAATTTTTCATGTGGGATTATGGTTTAGCATATGCCAAAATAATCTTTCTGATGCCCAAGTAATGAGATACACCTTTCAGTCTCATTAAACCCTTCAATAAACCATTATTTAGACATTTTATACTACCAAAATTTTCATAACAATTTATATTCCAAACAATTGTAATGTGAATTCCCATAACTATTTCTTCTAAAATGTATTCAACTAGATATAATGACAATTAATTGTTTTTTGTAACATCCTGACCCCTGAACCATACGACGGTCCTCCGAGTCGGTTTCTCGATTTGTCTTCAAGCACACCTCCTCATACTCTAGAGGCTGACTACTAGCAGCGAGGGTCTATTAAGTCATTCATGGGGAGGCTATACCCTCATTTATGAGAGTAAACACCATCAAAAAACAAATAAAAAAACATGGAAGCATGTTTAACCAGAATAATACACGTTCCATAAGATAACCAAAGAGGAAATACAATACTCAACTAAAATGGAAAATAAGATATTCCAATATAAGTGTCATGTGTCTATAAAAAAATAGAATATAATGACACTACGAGTTCCCAAGTGGGATCCAAACCATGTGTAACAAACCTAGTGGGCCTAAAGCTGAATGAACTCTGGCGAGCCCGAGCCCAGCCCTCTGGAAGATACCAGACCCCTACCCACAGGCAGATAAGAGGCCCCCACCTCAGACTGTCCCAAATAACACGTGGCAAGAGCTGTCCCCTACTTTAGGAGCATTGTAATTGACCTCCCCTGCAACTTGAACGAGAGACCACATGCTTAACACCCAACCGGGTGCCTAACGATTACCAACTGGGCCCAGTTGGTAATCGTAATGCTTTTGTTTGGGTGTTAAGTATGTGGTCTCTGGTTCGATTTTACAGGGAGGTGAATTAGAATCCTCGTTAGGGAGGGGATAGTTCCTTCCATCTGTTATATGGAATAGTCTGAGGTGGGGAAAAGTTATCTTCTTATGGGTGGGGGTCTACTATCTGCCAGAGGGCTGGGCTCGAGCATGGCTGAGTTCGTTGGGATTTAGGCCCATCGGGTTCATTACACCATTTCGGGTCTCTTGATCCATAATCCATCCCAAATAAATAATCCATCCTAGGGCCTTTACCCTTATCTTGTCTATAAATAATGTAATATATTCATGTGCTGATCATGAATCCTGACTAGTGTGTGACTACAACTCAGTAGGCTAGCACTAACGATGTCTAAGACATGTCCAGTCAAAAGGAATGGAATATAGTTCTTTATGAAATAATTACTATGCCTAAATAACCCATTTTTACATTATCATATAATTTTATCTAAATGAATAAACTCTATGGTTCACAAGGAGACCCATACCCCATTAGAAGCTTTATTTCGTGCTAGTGCCTGAAGTGTTCCCTATGTAATATCATATCATAAAACCTGCTTCATGTCAAAGCTCAATATATTCAAAGGTGCTATGATATCTTAGTACTTAATTCTACACATTCCTAAGTTTAAAATATTCTTGTGTGAGGCCACAAATCAGAGTTACATTATTTCCATTATTTAAATTCACATTTATTAGCCACATTTCCAAAGTTACCAAAATGAAAAACTTAAGTAAGATTACCACGTTACCATGCTTACACCCCAATAGAATGACCATTCTCCAATTCTCTTTAGTCATAAGTAATACTACCATTTTACCATGTCTACAACTCAATTTAGAATGACAATGTTATCATTCTATTTCCACATAAGTACAATGATCATGTTACCATGCATACCTCTCAATTTAGATTGTACATGTTCCCATTCATTCACACAAAACTAATTAATAATTAATTATCAAAATCAATTCCATTACTAATCTAAAAATTAATTAACTACATAAAATTACTTAGTTAATAAAATAACAAACTAAATTCCTCAATCCCATTAAATAATTAATTAATTAATTAACCAATATCCCAATTCATGTCCCATAATCAATTTTCTAAAATTAATTATCTTCTCCTAAATATCAACTCTTCTTAATTAATCCTATAATCAATTATCTAGATCATAATCTTAAAAAGAATATAATTAATCCTCAATTAATTATCTCAACTTAACCAATTCAATATCTCATAATAAATACCCTAATTAATTGTATATATTATAATCCCTAAAACTCATAATCAATTTTCACAAATTAATTATCAAATAGAAATTCCACTTGTTCTAATTATCATTTACTAAAATAATAATTTAGTTCAACAAAGCTTCAATAAATAAATTGTTCAGCATAGTTACCCCAATTTAGAAATTAATTTCAAAATAATGCTAGTAATTCATAAAATTTAAATAAAATCAATAAATACATGATTATGGGAATTAGGTTTTAGACAACATACCAAAATTTCCTGACAGATTCTAGATCAACAAAAAAACCCAAAATACGAGTAGTGTAATGACGTAAATGTATGTTCAGAATCTAAATCACAAAAACAAAATCAAGAAATCGGGAACTATTAAATATAGATCTTGATCTACAATCATAGATCCAGATATCACCTAGTAGGTTTAGATATAAATAAACAGTAGATATCTTTCCCCAAAAGATCATGGAAGAGAGAATATATAATAGGATATGCATCGGGATAAGATCCACATTCAAGAATAAGAGTTGATCATTGACTCAGGATTTGAATCTGGAATAATGGAGGTTGAAATCCTAGGCACCCCTATGGAACACTCTATACTTTTCCAAAATTGTTTCGTCCTGAACCAAGGTCTAAATGGATGTGTTTCCGTTTTTTAGGTTATTTTAAATAATATTTTGGGTAATAAAAAATTATGCATACATATTTATGGACAGGGTCACAAGGTTATGATAAATATGTTATAACCATGTGGACATCACTATACAGGGTCACACTATTACCTAGGTTTTGGCATGGATTTTTTTAAACTGTGCACAAGATGTCCAAACCTCTCTGATTGGGTTTACACAATTAGCTGGGTTGGGCACTCTATTTAACCAAACTGTGTTCAAACCATGCAAATATCCTTTTTCTTGAAATTTCTTAAAAATTCCACCAAAACGCACCCCAATTCATAACTCCAAAAAAGTACTTAAATAAGAAAGATAATTGCTAGAATTAATGACATAGATAAGTTTTTAAAAGGTCAAGATCTTGAAATATCCCCAAATTATAATAGCTCATCCTCGAGATACACTTCCAAGCCATTCTAAGGTTCCATGAAAACAATATCGGGAAATAGAGCCATCATATCTACTCTTCTTTACCATTTTTTATCTTGTACACATCCATGTTTCTACAACACACGAACTATCAACACAATCATTCCTTGAAACACTTTCTCACTGCAATCCAACACATGTATGAATGCTCCTCAAAGGATGCATCTATCTCAAGGTCAACCTCATCCACATCAGTCACATGAGAAGGATATGGATGATACTGTCATAGTTTTGACTCAAGGAAGACATCATGAAAATTTTTTATGTCTATGGAAGATCCAATCGGTATGCCACTTTCTTGATTCTCTCCACTATATCAAATGGTCCAAAAAAAAATGGGTGCCATCTTTCCCATCCTATGTACCCTATGGTGTCCCAACCTAGGTGACCCTCAAAGGAATACATGATAACCCTATTTAAACTCTAGGGGTCATCTCCTTCTATCACCAAATTACTTCTGCCTACTCTGAGATATAGTCATACGTCTCTGAATCAAATATACTTTCTCCAATGTCTCCTACATTATAATCTATCCCAATAACTCTAACTCACCAGCCTGCATCCAGAATAGTGATAATCTATATGGACTACCATAAAGAGATTTTTATGGTTCCATCTGTATAGATTACTGATAAATTATTTTATAGGTGAAATCCACTAATTCCAAGTGCTTTTCTAAATAACCATCGAAGTCGATCATGCATGCCCATAGAAAATCCAGAATCTTCTATATAGTACATTCTGATTGCCCATATTTCTATCGGAGGAAAGTCATACTCAATAATACCTGTGTGAAAAGTTATTTCTTTAAGCCCTATTCGAAGTGTGACGTAAAATGTGAATCATGATCTAAAACTATAGTTCATGGAATCCCATGAATATAGTCTATCTCTCGAATGCATATTTATCCCCACTCATCTACTATAAAGGTTTCCCTTATAGTCATAAATTTTTCTACATTTCTTAGTCGATCCAAAATAACCCAAATAGCATCATTAATCCAATATTACTTTAAGAGGACAACCATAAAATCCATAGTCACATCATCCCGCTTCCATTTCAGGATGAGTAATGACTGTAATAAACCTCTGTGTCATTGATTCACCTAGTGATAAGTGAAAAATCATATCCCATACTCTGCAATTTATTTCATTATTCTTGGAAACCAAAATTGTCTTCATATGTCATGGTACATTTTGGTCACTTCAATATTCTTCTCCAACTTTGAGGCATGAAATTCTCACATGAGATTCTCTCGCAAGCTCATAGGTACAATAAATTGATTCTTCATAAAGATGATCTAATCCTCATCTATCAACTAGTACAAAGATGTCTCCCCACCTTCAAATCATTCCCCCAATAATTATAATTACATATCCTCATAATTTATTTCCCTAATCCTTCTCTAAAGAATATAATTCACTGCAACCAAAACAGAAGTCATGTTTTCCTTAATCTCTCTAGCCACTGCATGCATTTCATCTAGTAAGGTCATCATCTTACACTCTACAGTCGACTCCTGGACCATATGAGTTTGAGTTTTTCTACTCAAGTAATCAGCCACAATATTTCCTTTAGTGGGTTTATATGATAGTTCAAAATTTAAATACTTCATATAATCAACCCATATATTCTACTAAAGATTCAAATTATACTGTGAAAATATATACCTCAAGCTCTTGTGATCTGTATAAACTATAAAATTTTCCCCCAAAATATTGGGTATCTGAAACATAATAGAATAAACCAATGCAGCCAACTCGAGGATATGTATTGGGAAATTCCTTTCATGAGTCCTCAATTGTTGAGTCCCATACACCACAACTAAATCTCCTTACATCTGCACAGCACTACGTATGATCCCATAAACATCACAATTATTCTTATACTACTCACCTGACTCATGAGGGTTTAAAATTGGTGTCAACATTAAGTGATTATTCAACTCCAAAAAATCACTTCCCTAAACCTCTAACCACTCAAACTCTACTCCCATTTTGGTCGATCTTGAAAGAGGAACTTCCAAATGGGGAAATTCTTGGATGAATCTCCTATAATATCTTGGTAATCCCATAAATATTTTGATATCAAAAAAATTATTGGGCTACTCCCATGAAACCACTGATTGAACCTTATTTGGGTCCACTAATACACCTTCCTCCAAGATGATGTGCCCTAAGAAGTGTACCTGGTCATTCCAAAAGTGACACTTAGATATCTTAGTGTATAATAGATGCTCTATCAATGTACTCAAGATTATTTCAAGATATTGGGTATTATTTTCATGATTCTTGGAGTACACCAAGATTTCTTCCACAACACTACCACAAACTGATCTAGATACAGTTGAAAGATCATGTTCATCAAGGCGAAAAACTCTACTGGTACATTTTTCAACCCAAAAGGAATTATAAAAAACTCATAAATTCTACACCTTCTCATTAGATTAGTCCTCTCTATGTCATAAGTCCAAAATCTCAAATGTAGATACCCCAATGTCATGTTGAACTTTTATAACATACATGATCCCTTAAACTGGTCAGATATATCATCATTACATGGGAGAGGTTATCCACTCTTCACATCCATTTTTTTCCTCTTCTAGTAATTTACACACAAACATAAACTTCCATTAGTATTATTTTCATAAAAAAGAAGTGATCCCCAAGGCAATGTACTTGGATGGATAAATAACTTATCCTCCCACTCAGCCAAATACATCTTATGATCTTGATGTTTATTTGGTTCTATTCTATATGGTGGAATAAATATCTTCTCAGCACCCTGCATGAGCTCAATAGTGAATTATACATCTCTCTTAGGTGGTAGCCTGGAGAATTCTTAAAAAAATACATCCTGAAATTTTTCCACTACTGGTTGAATGAAATCTCTCCTAACACCCCTTCATCTAACAATAGAGTAGAAACATGGGCTATGAGATCTCCCAGTTTCTGAATAATTGGCGCTGCTCAGACTTCCTGGATATCCCACTCTCCATAATCAATATATTGGTCACCATTAGAAGACAAAAAGGTCACTCTTCAATGGTAACAAATGATGTGGTCTTGGTATGCAACAAGAGAGTCCATCCCAATAATCAGGTCGAAGCCAATTATATCAAGAACATAGAGATCCCATAGAAAATGAGATTCCCTTTTCACTTGTAAACATACCTTACATAGGAAAATATCTCTAGACCACACTCCCAATAGTGTATCTATAGTAATTACCCCACTAAAAAAATCCACCATCATTCTCAAACCATCAAAAAAAATTTCACATATAAGGGAATGAGAGGCACCTGTATCAAACAAAGTACTAGATAAAGTAGAATCTACTAGAATAGTTTATCTCAATGTTGATTTTCCAGCCTTGATATCCACATGTGTAAGCTATACTACATGTAACAATTCTTTCCTCCTCTCTGTGATGTTGTCTGACTCCCCTGAGTAGCACCACTCTGCTGATGCAGTAGCTCTTTCCCAGAAGCACTACATCCACTACCTTTACCACCTCGGTTAGTATAAATCCAACTGAGATCCTAATATGGTGTAAAAGATCATCTTCCCATAATATGACTATTTTTTATCTTCTCCTTTAGTACCATTATTTTTCTACGACCTAAATAACTTATGAGATGTCCCATATTGCCGCATGATCAACACTCTAATAGTGGTTGGGAACAATGTTAATGATAGTATCCAGAACTACCACAATGATGATAGATCACCCCAGTAAGGTCATGTCCAATTGACCCTCCTATCTATGAACTATGATTCCCACGTCCATGGATAAAGTTTTCATTAGGGCACTTACTTCAATCAGAATTATATCTGCATGATCACCCAGTGAAAACTACCAGTCCAGCAATGGAATAATCCCTTAGGTTCCCTTAAAATATGAGATCCCAATTCACCACTTCGGTAAATTTATTCATCCAAAAGATATTAACCTTGTAATTAATCTCACACTTAAGTCCATCCAAAAAATGTTTCTCCATAGCGGCCTCCTCTCCTAAAAACATTGGAGAAAAGCATTGCAGATCTATGTAGCATCTAGTATAGTCCATCACTGACTTTCTACCTTGTGTCAGATGCATGAAATTAGAAAATTTCTCTTGTCTAAGTGACTATAGATAAAAGTGTTCAAAGAACCTCTTCATGATTTCATTCCATATCTTACCATTTTTTTACCCAATTCATGCCTTAATATCCCACCAGTGCTTCACTGATTCATGTAGCATATAAGTATCCAACTTGAGCCTCCTATTAGATAGAGTCTCCAAAAGGTAAAGAATTTTCCTTATGGACTCACCACATAATTCATCTCCCTCAGGTCCACTATCTACAATATATTCTAGAGGGTGCTGCAATGAAAAATACCTTGTCAAATCATACATACATTTCACGACTAACCTTGGGGATCTTTCCATGAATTTCATGAGGTGAGTAAAGTTCTCCCAAAACGTCTCCCCTTTTTCTATAGTGGGTACGATCAGTGCATCAAGTACCCTAACTAGAAAAATATTCCTAGGTTTGCCAGTTGGTCTTCCCCTAAATAAGATTAATGGAGAAATAATCTCTAAAATTCCAAAAAAATATCTTAGACCTCAAAATAGAACCTTATAACATTAACATAATAGAAATAATCATAATAATTTGTTTTCCCCCTTGTCTCCACATGTTCAAAATAAAGGTGATATCGTTACCCATAATAATCCTAAACCTGGGTTTTGGTTAAAATGGGTAAACACAAAATCATAATCATGTTTCTCATTAAGACTCCCATTTATTCTCACTTATCATCATTTTTACAACCTTTTTTAATTCATGATAGTAACCATTTTCATTTTAATCTCACAAAAATGGAAAACATGTCAAGGTTAACAACAATCCCATAACCCATTTTCATATGTGTGCCAAAAATAATGTATTTTATAATGAACCTGGGTGCCTAGAATGATTCATACGTACTCAAATATCCTGACATTCTAGGACATTAATCAATACAAAAAAATCTCCAAAACAATAATCATATCACACCACAAGTTTGTCACCCAAGGTGAAATAATATTCAACTATAAGGGAAAATAGCTATCACAATAATCCCACCTTGAGTTCATGGGTTTTTCCATGTAAATGGGTTTTCAAACCTCATGCAAAAACACATTACCAATCCCAGACACTTCCTAGTCTCATGTTTAGCATTCCCAATATAGTACAAAAAAAGAAGAAAATAATGGACCTTTGATAACACTTTGTAATGTCCTGACCCGATAACCACGCGACGGTGCCCCGAGCCGGTTCTCTACATGACCTCAAGTGCGCATCCTCGTATGCTAGATTTTTAGACTAGAAGATAGTGGCTGGTAAGTAATTCATGGGGAGAATATACCCTGAATTGTCAGTGTAAAACACGAGTGGAAACAAATAAACAAAAATGTAACCATTTTTAACCAAAACAATACTCATTTAATAAGATAAAAAAATAGGAAATACAATGATCAACTCAAATGGAAAACCATATATGCTAATATTAGGGTTATGTGTATATAATGAAACTAAAATTAGAGACCTTATGACTTCCCATCCTAGTTCTAATCCATTTATAGTCCATTCTTCCAAGCTCCACCCCAAATCAACAATCCATCCTAGGTCTATTTCTCTTATCCTTCCCAATAATAATATAATATATTCGGGTACCGATTAGGAATCCAGAGTAGTGTGTGAGTAAATTTTAGTTGGGAACCGCCAACATTATATAAAACATTTCCATTTAAAATGAAGTGTATTTAGTTCTACAATAAATAAGTACAATTCATAAATAACATGTTGTTGCATTATCATTTATTTTTATCTTTCTACATTAACTCTAGGGTTCCCATAGAGACTTGTAACCCAATACTAGCTTCATATCATACCGAATCCCAATGTGTTCGATTAGAAATATCTTATCTTAATACCTTATGATTTTTGGAGATCAATGTATTCAATGGTCATATGATGTCTCAGTACCGGATTAGACTCATACTGGAATTCGAAATATTCTCATGTGATGCCATAACCTAGTGTTCCATTGTTTCCATTGTTTATTTTCAAATTTATATGACACATTTTCAAAGTTACCAATATAAAAATCATAAGTAATATAACCATGTTACCCTTATTACTCCTCAACAGAATGACCATGCACCCATTATTGTTACACATAAGTAAGATGATCTTGTTGCCATGATTACTCCTTAATATAGAATGACCATGTTCCCATTCCATTTACTAATAAGTATAATGACCATGTTACCATGTATACGTATTCATTTATAATTACTATGTTCACATTCCTTCACACATAATTAATTCCAAAATAATTATCAACCTCAATTACATTACTAATATAAAAACTAGTTAAATAAATCAAATCCATTAGTTAACATGATAACAAAATAAATCACTAAATACTGTTAATTAATTAAATAATTAGTTAACCAAAATGCAAATTCATGTCCCATGATCAATTTTACATAACTAAATATCTCATTATATATATCAACTCTTCATAATAAACCCCACAATCAATTATATATATCATAATCTCAAAATAAAATATTTAATACTTAATTAATTATCTCATCATAACCAATTATATATCTCATAATTAATCCCCTTATTAATTATCTTGATTATAATCCCTAAAACTCATAATAATTTTTCACAAATTATTTATCCAATAGGGTTGACCCTTATTCTCATGATCAATTACTCAAATAATCATTTGGTTCGACAATGCTTTGATAAATCAATTAGTGACCTAGTTAATTCAATATATAAATAAATCACTAAATAATTCTAGAAATTATACAAATTTTCATACATGCATCAAATCCATGACTATGAGAATTAGGTTTTAGACAACCTGCCTTGATTGGTTGATGGATGTTCACTCAGTTGAAAACCCCAAAATCTGAGTAGTGCACCGATGTAGATATAAGATCCAGATATAAATCCCTAAACCAAAACAAAGATATAAAGATCTATTCAATATAGAACTAGATCGAGAATATTATATCTAGATATAACCAAATAGGTTTATATCTAAAGAAACAAATGATATATTTCATCAAAATAACATGGAAGTGAGAAGAAAGAACGTGATATGCATCAGGATGATATCTACTTACAGAGAGAATAACATATATTCTATTTGGTCTTTGAATATTCAATAACAGATGATAGATTGCCTTGGAACCCCTCTAGAAAGCTTTGGAATTGGCCAAAAACATTTAGTCCCGAGCCAAGGTTGAAATAGATGTGTTTTGGTGGTTTGAGAGATTTTATAATAATTCTTTGGGTAATTAAAAATTGTGTTCATAGTTATATTGGTAGGGGGAATGGTTGGGAAAATTGTGTTCCAATCTTGTGAACCTAACTATCCAAGGACGTAGGGTTATATGGGTATGGGTGCGCGATTTTTCAGATTTTGTGAAAACTGTGCGAATCTCTCTACCTTGGTTCACATGATTAGTTTGGCTAGGTGTACTATTTACCCTAATCATGTGACAACCATGCATAGAAACGTTTTATCAATATTATTTAAAAAATACACCCAAGCACACCGCAAGTCATAAATCCAAACAAAGGTACTTAAATAATAAGTATGAAAATTACATAAATTCAAGCTTAAGATAACTCTAGAAATGGGTTGGATCATACAGTTGGGATCATCCATGTATATAACCCACACTCTATAATCATGGGATTAATATTGTTCAAGGGTTATCTTATGTTTTGAGACCGATGTGGAAAAAATATGCATGTACACATTATGAATGTGATTGGAGGGAATTGAACTAAACATAGCTTCTATGCATTGGTTAGAGTCTCTCTCTGATGAGATACAATGTATGATGCAAGGGAGGTTATCCAAATAATAAAATTTTATGAATTTAAAGTGTTTATAATTAATTATTTCATGTGTGGTCTTAATTTATGTTGTTTCCACATTCATATATTTCCTGGATGTAATTATATTATATTAGTATTTTATGTTTATGCCTTATATTATCACCCATATATGTCACCTTGGTATGCCTCTTGACTCACATGTATTACATTAATCATGTTATTCTTTGATTAATCCCTTACTCGTCTCTATATATCACCGCATTCTTAAGTATTTCCCGAGGATATCCAATTCAGTGTTAGAAGATAAATTGATTTTAGGGGAATGTTACAGAGTTTTAAAAAATGATTTTTCCCTTTGTCATTTTGTTGTTCTATTTATCTGATTTATTATAGACTATAGGCCTCTAGATTTTCAGAAATTATATTATGATTACCATTATATAATAACTCCTAGATTATGTTTTAAAA
The DNA here is from genome assembly GCA_963277665.1 of Viscum album. Taxonomy (NCBI): domain Eukaryota; kingdom Viridiplantae; phylum Streptophyta; class Magnoliopsida; order Santalales; family Viscaceae; genus Viscum; species Viscum album. The sequence goes on along the minus strand of OY728135.1, from coordinate 596,657,919 downwards.
AATATATAGGTTTTCATACCCTATATTATATCCTAATAAATCAATCACACTTCATAGAATTAAGGTTCAAGAAAAATTTTGCTTCTCATGCTAAATTACACCATAGTGGCTCATACATTTCCACCACCATGTCACATCCAACTATCATCCACACATGATTCCCCACCAATAGCATTTCCAACCCATGACCTAATTAAATGTAGTTGATGTATTAAATATTATTATAACGAATCACTACTAATTATATTCATATATTACAACATCTAAATAAGTCACAAGGGGCCCAATATGTACATCCCAAAATGGCCTATCCTAAAAATATGAAGGAATAAAATTTATTTTCAATATGTTCCAATAATACATCATTTTATCTCAATAAATCTCACATTATGTATAGAAAATAGTCTCTATACCAAAAATATTTCTCAAATATACCTATCAGCATATCCCCTATGTAATAAATGGACAATAACCCCTAAATAAACACAAATCATACCAAAAAATAGGTTTTATAATCCACCAAACACATGGGATAAACATGGGAACAATATCTTAACCCATGGTAAGAGATTACCCATAAAAAAAAATCAATAAACGCTGTTAGGTTTCTCTAGTTACTAAATCAAACCTACCTAAGAATGAATACACCTTCATGTTACACTACAAAAAATTTTCACCAATACATCAAAAGTCATATCACATCATTACTAGACCACTACACCTGATTAAAAAACATAAAATTCCTCTTGTTCAAAACATATATATCAAAAATAATTTAAAACCCAATATTTCACATCGACAATACCTCAAGAATATCCATTACTATACAACATACATGATAAAAACATTTTTTCATCGATCTCAATAAAATAATCTCATCATGTTTCTCATATCTAAATACACAAACAATTCAATAATAAAAAATATATATAGTTTCCATAATAAAAAAATACTCATCTCTAAAAATACGCGAGAGGTTTCCATGTATGAAATTATAACCCAACTCCCTAATATATTTAGTCTCATTCCAACATCACTGGGCTCACCCACCAAGGCCATAATCATACCAAAATTGGTCAAAGCTCATGAACCCACATCCATGCTCCAATGTATGAGGTAAAAAACCAATGTGGTGGAATAATAAATCAAATTCATGTTTATTGACAGATTTGTATTCATTGTAAAAATATAATGTGGTCTTTTAAATCAAAAAGTTAATAGTTTTAATTAAATAATTTTATTATAGGATATTATTTAAAATTATAATTTATATATTTTAGAATTTTAATTTGAAAAAATAAATATAATTTTCCAAATACTAATATCATCTTTAATATAGGGTAAAATTGCAAGATTTTCTAGAATATATTCATTTTTCAGTGAATATTGGAATTTTTTATAAAATCAAGTCATTTATTATAAATAAATTATGTAATTTGATAGTACCATTATTTTTAGAATATTAATTTAACTAAAAAAAGTTTTATTTAGTTAGATTAAATCAAATTAAATACTTCTTAATAAAAACTATATTGTATTTTAATATAATATTGTTTCTCAATTTTAAAAACTCGTTTTCTTAAAATACTTTTAAAGTGAATAATGGTTCTTTATTTTATTTAATTAAAATAACTTCTAATAAGAAATGATTTAAATTTAATACACAAATAATATATAAATAATTATTTATTTATGTTTATAATTTTTTTCTAACAACAGAGTCAATATAAAAACATTTTTTTTTTCTAGAAAATTCACTTCTTTAAACCCCTTGTCATTGCGTTTATGGGTTTTGTTTTCAATTAAAATTTTAATCTTATTTTAATTGAACATGGTAAAATATATTAATTTTTGTAATAATATTTATTTATATTATAAATTAACTTCAACATTATATTTTTCCATAATTAATAGTGGAAAATTAAAAAATTAATACCATGATTAAAGTAAAGATGGATTTAACATGGGGTCAAACATAAAAGATATGGGCTAAAATGACTTAAAAACTATTCTAAAATCTATTTTATGGCCATATTTCCACATTTGAATTTTAATTGTCTAGTATTATATATTTTTTTCCTTCATTCAAGTGAAAAACATGGGTATATTTTTTCTTTTCCAAAATTATTAGTGTGTCACCCACATTACTTATCAATGGCCACCTCCTATCTAATTCTACTCACACAATAAATGCCATTTTTTATATCTAAAACATGAAAAAATACATACCTGGATTCCCTCCCCACAACATAGATTCCCTTTTTATCAGAAATATATCCTAAGAAGCTCTTAGGTGTAAATCTATAGTGGTTACCTAAGTAATAGGTTAAAATTTTCAATGAGTGTTTTTTATTTATTCCTACAAATCCATAAAATATTTTTTTTAAATGGTAATATAAAAACCACAATATATTAAAAATAATTAGTTTTAATTATTTTATTTTAGTTTACTATATCCATCTCCTATTCCATAAAACGTGAAATGATAATGTCGCTCGTGTGTATGGCGGACCACTGCCTCGTGAACTGATTTATCAATTTTTCCATCAATGCCTCTCATGGTTGGGTACAATGATTGATATAAATTATATGAAAATGATATTTATAACATAAATTAACCTATTGAGTCATTATATAATATTTACCCTTTTGAATTTCCATTCCAAAGGAGATACGACAATGTCGCTCATGTGTATGGGTCACTGCTGCCTCACAGAGTGACGTGATTTTTTTCACTGAAGCTGTTTAAGGTTTTGAAATAATGGAAATTATAATGAATATATGTGAAATAAATGACTAGTTTTTATATTAATGACTTATTTATCCTTATTAAAAGAAAATTCATCTTTTTATTTCTTACCCATTCACTAACTATAAAAATGATAACATAATTCATGCTATTTATGGACTAATTTTTTAATAAAGCTATGTGACTCTTTTTCCAACCCCATAAACCATAGATGATATATATAAGTATGTTTAACGAAATAAAATTAAATTTATGAAATAATTTCCATATGTATTAATATGATAATATTTACCTTCCATCCATAATGATCATTGAAAAATTGAAATGTTACTCATGCATGTGTGTGGCCTACCATCTCCATGAATGTAACATAGCTCAATTTTCTTAACCATATTTCTTGAATTGTTTTAAAATAATATTTTATGTGTTAAAATGATAATAATTTCACGATTATTATTCTTTATAGGATTAAGTAAGGTCATCATTGATCATATTCAACAAACCAAAGTCATTTTTAACACATACACAAAATATAGTAAAATCATCCAATGTAAATTGAATTTATTATGTAATCAAATATAACATGATAAAAAGTAAAATTTAAGGGAAAATAAAACATTATAAAGGTTGTTAAGAAATTAAATAATTGACATCAATTTATTATTCAGGAATATAAATAATGTATGTGATGCTTCTGAATCAAGGTAATGGACTTCTTCTTAATCACTTTTCATTGAGCATATTTTGAGGTTATTAACATATCATCATATATGAATTGTATATAAAATCCCATTTACACGTTATATCCTGAGTTTTTATACTCTAATTATATAAAATGTTTTTTAATTTTATTATTTCATTAGTCTTATGATCCAAATGTTTCTAAAGTGATATGAGACTTTTTATTAAAAAAATTTCTATTTATTATTTTATTCCTAAATCACATTATTTATTCCACGTCTATGGTTTAAAAATTATTTTTTTATAGAAATTATAGATTCATAAAGGTGATTTTTAATTTTGTTATAAATATTTTTAAGGGAATATTTGTATGGAATGTATTACAATATTTAAAAAAGAAAAAATGAATGCTCTATTTTAATATATATGGTGACAACATTTTCTCTACCATCATAACCATTATTTTATTTTCTTCATCCATTATAGGATATTATTATTCTTCCAATAAAAAATCACATTTTATTTTTTTGGGTAATTTGGTATTGAAAATGATTTTATAAAAGGTATAGATATTTTAATATCTAAAAAATATTTCTTATGGGTGAATAGAAGCTTTTAGAACTGTAATGTTTAAAATTGATGGAATCTATGTGTTATTATTATTTTATGACTCTGGGACATCATTAATGTTCACAAGTTGTTATGTTATAGAATATTGATAGTTTTTTATGTTATAAACTATGGATAAGAAGTTAAATAATAAACCAATGATGATGGGTTATGTTATATACTAATAAAGTTTAGACCACGACTTCCCTCAATTGCATTGGTTATGAGAGTTGATTGTATGGTTATTAAATTTCTAATGGTGAAATGGATATTTATATCCCAAGATACCTATATGATTTATATAATATTTTTATGGGGTTTAATTATTGTATTTGATCAAAAAGTGTGAGAGTTTTTCAGGTCAAAATTATGAATTTCATTCTCTCAAAGAACATTGATATAATTGTATTAATTAATGGGTTTCATGTTTTTCACTGGAATAATAGTTTTTTATTATTTTTTTCCCTTACTAATATTCTTATGCATATCCCACATTTAAAATTTTGTACACATGGTTTATGGATGGTTATGAGAAATTAATAATTCATGATGGAAGTCATGATGATTTTTTATGACAATAAATCATTCTTTATTTTAAAAGTATTATATTTTCAGAAATGTATATTAGTTAAAATTTTATGCTTTTTAATTTATGGTTTTTATTATGTAAGTATTTTGGCATAAATCTCAAAAAAAACCTAAAAATATCCTCAAATTTAAGTGAATGATTTCATAACTTAAAACTCAATATTATGTAATGTTTAAGGACATTTAGTTATAGTTTGTATTAGAGGTCTATTTAGAAAGAATTATAGTTTAGGACATTGATTATAGAATTCACTTGAAATATTTTACTTTATCGTATAATTGAAATGATATATATTTTTAAGAATAACATATTCCTTAGTTTAATATTTTTATGTTTATATTTATTTTTCATATAGGATACATGGAATTTGTAGTGGGAAGGCGCTAACAGTAAAATATCCTTCCAAATTAGCATCCCAGGATGGTATGAATTTTAATACAATATTTTATTACTGATGGATTTATTTTCATAGACTATTAATGGTAGAGGAATCCAGGATATGGAATAGTCAGATCTACTACAATAGAAAATGTCAATAATCTTCTTTTCTATGAGAAAACATCCCGCATATTTAAGTGGATCATCTGACCTTATGATAACTAAAATATGGATTAATTTTGTATAAAATATATTCGATGTCACGGAATGTTCATACCATCAAAAGTATTGTTATTATATTTACATTTTTAAAGTTGAATCTGATCAGTGGATTTAAATTAATAATAATATTAATGAATGAGAGGAGCTTGATGCCCTGGAATGGGTTATTTTTATGAATATTTTCCTTTTAAAATATCTTACTAATGATATTAAAAATATTGTTGAAATATTTCATAGAATTGAGACAAAAGGATGAGTATTTTGAAGCATTATATGATTTAATATTCACCTTATTATCAAGTATGTTCAAAATTTTATCCAAGATCTTAATAGTATGATTAGTCAGTTTTACACCAGATTAAAGCCGATTTATTAAAGGGAGTCGGTTCCTTTTGGATTTAAAATCTATGATATACTTGTTTGATCTGCTGATAATGTAGATATTTAGTTTTCCAATGATCAATTATTCCTTGAAAACATGTAGAAAAAAGAGGTATAGTTGGTATGAAATGGGGAGGCGTTCATCAAATAATTATGGAGGTAAGACAACAATGTTCACATCTAGTGAGAATTGTGGAAAAAAGAATCTCATAGAATGTCTTATGAAGTCAGAAAAGTGCTTAAAATGTGGTATGTATAGTCATATGGATCAAGACTATAAGTAATGAGATCAAAAAATAAATGAAATGTAGTCTATACGATGATTTAATTGTAATGATTTGTTGAATTATTCTATAATATTCCTAAATTTGGTAACTCATGGTAAAAATCAGTATGATTGTAAGAAAAAGAGTGTGGAAAAATATTTTTCTACTATTATGGTTGATCTTGGGACATCATATGAAATAGTTAAAGGTATGTTACTAGTTTATTCAAAATATGAAAATTCCCTATTTGACTATCGATCTTCACAATCTTTTCATTCATTGAAAATTATAACTAATATAGGATTGTCCCTACATGAATAGAAGATATAACATTTTTTTAAAAAAAATACTTTTGTAAATATTAAAGAATCAATGATTTATATAAATCTTTTTATTTTTATAAATGGGATGGACTTTCATGGAAATATTATTAAATTGTTCATAGTAGTGTTTGATATTATTCATGATGTGTATTTCTGTTTATTTTATCAATCTATGGTATATTGAAGTGCTAATGAATGTTTGTGAAGTGCCCAGATCACAATGAATCACTAAGAGGGAAAGGGGTGAATCAGTGGTCACTTATAAATCATTTTACTAATTGATAATTTTCAATTAAACCACTATGGATGGTTAAATACTCAATCCAAACTTTTTATGTCTCTCATCTTTTCCTCAAATGATGATGTAAATGTAAAGGCACTAAAAAGAAGTATTTACAAGCTTCGGTTCAAAGACCTAATCTTTATTGTGTTTGTTATTCTACACAACATATATTATCCACTATAATATTATTATCAATTATAGTGGTCAATACAGAGTCTCACTATATCTCTCTTGAGTTCCATAAGAGGATCTTTATACTACTTCTCACAGTATTATCGGAGTCCCACTGGCCTGCTCCAGAGTCTCACTAAAGTGTTCTTCTCCTCCCGGAATTACACACAGTTTTTCTAGATCTCGAGTAACATGAGAAGTTACCTTATTTTAATTCTCCTGATTCACTATATATTTATATTATACTCTTCCCATATAGGCTTGATCAATCACACTTCCTTGTGCACCTCTTCATGAATCTTCAACAGTCATTGGTAAGGTGTGTTGGCCTTTCTCAATAACTCTGATCACTTTTCTGATCAGTCCACAGTTTCCAAATGCCCGAGAAATTATTTCCTCTTTTTATGAAGAGCCAACATCACTTATGTGTGTGAATATGGCTCACACAACCACTTCAAGAATATTTACTGGCAATAATGTTCTTGCACAATATCAGCATTGTCTTTCTTCTTGAAATATATAACATCGTCAACTAAGATAATATCTTATTTAATTATGTATGTCTTTCATCTCAATACAAATACACTCCATGAATTGATTTTATGGAATCCAAATCCACTTGGTGGGGGTATCTCTATGACTTCTCAACAGTTATTATTTATGCATAAATTCATGCATGTATAATCTATTTCTTTTACTGATGAACACACACTATTCACTTGTATTATTTTTTATCAGTATGCTCAAACTATTCATTATTTACATGTTCATGGGCATTCATGGGTTCATGTCATTAAATATCATTCCATATTTGGTTCTTTTCCCACACCTACACTTTTTATAAGTAGTTTATTTCTATTCCATGGATTTGTATATGAATGCATGTGTATGCATTCTCAAATTTATCTTACACATACCCAATATTAACTTATAATTTCTTCTTTATGTTTGGACACATTCTTCCTATTCATTACCTGCATAACTTTATCTTATTTACTTTGTACTTGCTTCGAGTGTAATTAGTTTATATACATGAGTTCATAAATAATGTATTCTCAACCGAACCAAACACACATTGTTAACTTTGTTTGCAAACCTTAATGGGTTTAAGGCTTCATAGGTGTTCGTAAACATTCTTCCTCCTTTTTTTACATGTTCAGACAACTGGATGGGTGGGATGGAATTCTTCATTCACACACACTATCTTAAGAACTTCTCATAGCCCCTGCCTCATGCACTTTCCTTATTCTTCAAAAAACACATGCACAGCCTCTGGCTTCTTTGTGAAAACCACAGGAGCATGGGTTATTCTTCTTCAGGAAAGGAGGGAATGTGGATCTCCTTCATAGAACCAAGGAGGTTCTTGGTTCTTGTCTTCAAGGAGTTCAACAAGGGCATTTAGGCAACGATTGTGTTTCAACGAGATCTTTTTCACAAAACAGAGGCAAGGGTCTAGGAAACCTATCACGTGTTCATAGTTTTATTTTGTACATATGGTATGGTGTTCCTCTTCTTTGAAAGGACGGTTCAAGAGTATGTTTCACTTGTTTAATGCCTTCAATTATACTTCTCCTTCATATAAAAAGGTTGTACAGAACCTCTGGTCATTACTTTGTTTCTTTATAGAAACATGATTTTCTTCAATATGTTCAACAACATGAACCCTAGCTCAAGGAACCTATATTTATCGGTGAGGATCAAGAGATTGTATTGATTTCAATACTTGAAAGATATACCATGAGATTGGGTCTTTTAATTCCCAAGACCATTGACTTCAAAATCATCAAATGCAGGAAAAAGATAATATAATAATCATGGGATATTACTTTCAAACATGGACTTCTTCTTTGTGGTATAATCCTCGATTTCATGCATTTATGAACACATGAAAATAACTAGTTCAAGAACAACGAATGGCGCGACCTCGGTAACATCATTTGATCTCGGCCTAGCAGGTTCTTCGTGTTTGGTTTCATGCATGAAAATGCAATTGCATGCATGGGTTTGTCACATCTTGATGATCCTCTTGTTAAGGGTTTGATCATCAACGGTGGCCGGAAATATGATCTAGGAGGTGCAACTTCATATGTTGCTTACTACGTCATTAGGATGATCTGAGGTTGAAGACAATGATGTGGAGACTTGGTGATCACTGGACCATCACAAATTGGTCCTGCACAGTGGTTATTAGATCAGGGAATTCATGATAGACTGTGCAGTTGATATCTCATATGAGGTCAAATGGACAGAAGTGATTGTTTCTATGGGATAAAAATCCATCCCACGTCAAATAGAACATCTTTCTCATGGTTTAAGTATCAAGTCGTGTCGACTAAGTTCCACGTTACTACTCTCCCCCCTCCAGTGTTGACTAACACTGATTATTGGGGGCACACTCTCTACGCCCACTATATTGTTGTTCTGCCCCACATAGTGGCTCTCTTCACTGGCTCTCTCAGTCACCTATATGGGTGTGCTCTCCTGTCTGCTCTGTGCATGAATGCGGTTAGCCATCCCACTGGCTAGATCGGGTTAAGCTCAGCCACCAAGTTCATGTGGTGCAAGTTTCATCCCTGGTTGGCTGGATGTCTGGCTATTGAAGGTCACATATTTTTTTATAGAACCCTCAAAAGTACTTGGTTAGAAACCCATTTATATATATAATTAATTCAACATGAAATTCCCCATGCATATAATTCCAATTCATCTTTATACATACACCCTCTACATATTCTATTCTTTTGTGCACAACTATTAAACATTAAATATTAGCTCAATCTTCTCAAACCATTCATACAATATTAAACCAGTAAATGGATCTTCCTAATGCATCATGCAATCATGTATTTTATAGCCTTCTTTAAAAAGGTGTAACATTGTGTCTTCTAGTGAAACGGGTCATGGAACTTAAGATCTGTTAAATCAATCATCTGAATTATGAAAACATGGAGAAATTCCCATTCTTGTAATCCAATGCTATAAATCCAAAATAATTATCCATGCATCATTATCCTTGTAATAACTTCATCATATTTATACCATTGAGATATTCCCATCTCATTGATCACCATTTCAAACTAATAACTATTGATAGTACTTGTCAAAAAATACAATTCAAAATCAAAGTGGGGTTTTCCCTAAGTCAACAACGTCACATTAAGAATCACAACTTTAATCATGACCATTCCATACACATATTAACACCTTATTCGCAAAAAATTAAACACTATTCTCAACAATACCCCTTTGTATTTTGTTTTCAATATCACTTAAGTACACTTTATATGGGTCAATATGGGTACCAATATTTTCTCCCCTTTATTGGAAACCGAATTCCAAGGATTAGTGGGTCTGTTCAAAAAAATGTTCTTCTCCATTTATAGAATATCTTTTTGAATATTTTTGAGAGAGTGATGATGTCACATTGTTAACATAGAAAAGAGCCTTTAGTTAATCAACTATAAGTCTAAATGCGATAAACTGGTGTAGAAAATAAGAGAGATATGACCAAGGTTTTCAAGGTTGTCCATAAACAATCGTACATGTGAAATCATGATCATAGTGTATCAATTATTAACCAAGGGGTTGGAGATAATAAGACTTATAAATGAAATTCTAAATCCTAGAAATACTTCACCAAACACATTAAAAAGTTCAAGTGTAAAGATAAAAATCTGTCTTTCATCCTATCTAGTCAGCAATCAATAACTCCCCTTAATTGATATGATAAATATAATTACGAACAGTGGATGAAATTATAATAGGAATACAACATGTTTCAGCTTATAGAGATGATATGAATTTCATGGTTTTTCATGACATAGTCCTTAATATCATCTCCTCCATATTTTTCCCCCTCAATGGGTGAAATCCATTTCATTTTCCCTGGTAGAAATTATCATCAAATAATATTTAAGATATTTACGTTGATAATATTTCACTGTGGAATATTCCATGTATTTATCAAATCATGAATAATCAGTCCAAATTTTTGTTCTCCACTTTGTTCTTCCAATTATCATATTGATAATGACCCTCGCCTTCAATTCGATGAAATGTAAGAAAAAATATACAACAAAAATATATGAGAATAAGATAGAACACATGTGTGCTTTTGAATAGGAGAAACAACGCTGAGAATTCCCACTCAACCCAATAACTCCTTTCCTGGTAGATCTAATATTTCTGGTTCTCTTGATGCTCGTTTCTCCTCTCCATTTTTCATTTTGATCATTCAATATCATCATTGACCTTTTACTTCCATTCAACTTCAACTTGTGTGGATTGTTTGTACGTACTACAGCCAGTAGTGAAGTAGCTTCCTATGGTGCATGTTTTTCAACATTCAACATCTAGATTTGTCCCAAAAAAATAGTTATACATTTGTTTTCATGATTTCTAGACTTCTTGAACCTTACATAAGGAAGTTTTAAGACACATGGGTTGTCATGTGCTGACAAACTCTCATGAAATTATAATTTTTCTTCATGGGGACCTATTTCCCATTACTTTTGATAGTACTTCACCTTCTCCTATTTGCAGTTCTCCAGAAATTTGAAATTGATTAGGCTAGATTACTAAACACACATTCTTAACATATTCTGGTTTGGACCATCCACATGGATTCTTAAATGTTTTCAATTTACCTTTCTTAGGAAAATTAGCTTTAATCAATCTAGTCTTCTCCTGGATTGATTGTATTTTTATGTTCATCTTTCTTATATTCATTTACATGGATTGTTTATAGTGATCCATGGTATGAGATTGATTTTTAACGTTGAAGCATTTATTCTTGATACTTCTTTTCGATCCAGCACCCTTAAATTTTTTGTATTAGGATCCAAGTTCTTATCACATTTCCTCATTTAAATCTTCTTGAATGCATTTGAATTTGGACCATTAATCTACATAATTCCCAAGGATTCTTCTTCTTTATTAGATAGCTTCTGTGATCTAATTTTCTTATCCTCTTTGGATCTATGTTAACATGGACATTAACCCACCTTGTGACAACTTCCATTTCATACATCAAATATATTATCATGAATTCCAAATCTGTTTGTAGTATACATATGTATCTAGATCTGTGGATGTTTCCTCTTCCTCTCTGGAAAGTCCCCCCTTGAGATGGGCTTCATTTGTGCTTTTTTATTTTAAGGATTGTACCAAAAATCTAGTGCACAATGCCCAAACTTGTTGCAGCACCAACATTGACCCAAAAACATTGACTTCTTGATATCTTTTACATAATATTGTTAGGTCTTTTTCATGAAGTGTTGTGCTCTATGTGGGGAACAATCCTCTAACTTCTTGGTAAGTTCTAGAATTGGGTGATTGCTGATTCTTCAATATCACCTCCATCTCTAAACACTTAATGTAGAGGGAGTTATTCTCATCCTCAATTGATATTATCTTAATTTACCAATTCTTCTTTAGATTTATCATTGATTATTTATGCATAATATTAAATTCATGCTATAAAATTTCAAGATACGTTACCATGTTAGATTTATATTTAGTTGAGTAGCTTTGAAATCCATAGAAACTTGGTGAAACTTTTCAAATGCATGGAAATCTTCTAAAAATACAATCTCAAAGAATTATTTCTCATAAATACTTCCTTACAGTTCTTCAGTAACTTGAACATGTCTTTCCATTCAAAGATAAATTACTTCTTCTTTTTCCTTCACTGATTTTGTGAGAGTGTTGGATAGGCCAACCCTTTTATCCAATTATTCTTCCATGGCATCATCATCTTCTTCTAGAGACAATTTTTAATCTTGATGAACATTGATACTTATATAAATATGTCTTTCCACTTCTCTAGGGATATTCTCCGTATGTTCTTTGATTACACGTTTTGGATCACTAATTGATATATCATAATCACAAATTGAATAGGATTATTCAGTAGAGTTATAATAATAAAAATAATTATCACATATTGTACCTTTCATAATACCTTCAGTAGAAGGTGTCTTTATATTCACATTATACTTATTCTTCATATCCCTTGCTTGTTTATTCATTATATTATTCTATGTCTTGTCATATATCTTCATTTGATGATTCTCACTCATTTTATAAAATATTCACTTCATAAACACTCCCTTGGATATTTTTGAGGTAACCTATCGATGATACTAATTGAACTGCCAAGATCAGTGTGAATCAATGAGAGGGGGATGCGTGAATAAGTGAATCCTTTTAAATAGTTTTACTAAATGATTATTTTACATTAAAACTCTATGTCTAGTTAAAACCTCTATAGACTCTTCTTGTGTAGCTCAACCTTTCCTAGAATTATTGTATAAATGTAAAGTCACAGAACACAAGGATTTACAAGGTTCGGTTCAAAGATCTACTCTTTATTGTGTTTCTTATTATTTCGAACACAGATTCTCCACTGTAATATTATTATCAATTAAAATGGTTGATAAAGAGTCCCAATATATAAATAATAATTCCCATAGGACGTTCTTTATACTACTTCCCACAGTGTTACTAGAGTCCCACTATCATGCTAGAGAGTCTCAGTAATGTTTTCCTATCCTCCCTGAATCACATAAGGTTCTTCTTTCTCTTGAGTCACAGAAAAATCTAACTACATTTAATTATCTTGATTCCCTATAGATTGATCTTTTTCTCTTCCCACACAGGCTTTCTGAATCACACTTTCATGTGTATATCTTCAAGATCTTCAATTTCCTTTGGTAATGTCTGATTGTCCTGCTTAATAAATCTGATCACTTCTTTTATTAGTATGCATTTATACAATGCTCGGGCATTACCTTATTATTATAATGAATACTCGGTCTCACTTATGTGTGTGAAGATTGTTCGCACAACCTTTTCAAGAATATTGATAGGCCTAAATGATCTTTCAAAATATCAGTACTATCTGTCTTCTGGAAATCTCAAACTTTGTCAGCTTGAATAATATCTTCTTTAATTATGTCTGGAATTAGTCTCAATAAAAATCCACTTCAAGCATGGATTTCATGTTATCCAAATACACTTGGTTAGGTATATCAAATACTTCTCATTACTGCATGTTTATGTGTAAATTAATGCATGCATAATTTATTTCTTGTACACCTGAACACACACAATTCCCTTGTATTATTTTTTCTCAATATGCAAACAAAATTCTTTATTTACGTGTGCATGGACATGAATAGATGCATGTCATTCAATCTCATTCCTTATTTGGTTCTTCTCACACACCTACAATTTTTATAAATTGTTTATTTGTGTTTCATGATTTATTATGTGAATGAATGTGTATGAAATCTCCACTTTCTCTTATACACACCCACTGTTAAATTATCCTTTCTTCTTCATGAGTGCACACACACTTCCTTTTGTTTCTCTTATTCCCTTTATATTCTTTACTTTGTACTTGGTTTAGGTATAATTATTTCATTCACACGAGTGAATTCATAATATATTATCATCCAAAATAAACACACACTATCCACTTTGTTTTCCAAACTTAATGGGTGTTGGTATTTAGATGTGTTCTTCCTCTTTCTTATTTTATCATTACATGTGTACACAACCAGATGGGTGGGATGGAGTCCTTCAGGCCTACACACGATCTTAAAAACCTATCATACCCTCCACCTCATGTGATTTTCTTCTTCATAAAAAAAAAACATTTCACAACCTTGGGCTTCTTCGTGCAACCTAGAGGATCACAGGTTCTTCTTCTTCCAGAATGGAGTGTTCATGGATATCCTTCATAGAACCAAGGAGGTTTGTGGTTCTTGTCTTCAGAGAGTACAATAAGGGTGTGTAGGCACTGACTATGTGTCTGCAAGATCTTCTTTACAAAATAGAGGTGGGGGTTTTAGAAACCAGTCACATGTTCCTTGTTTTCCTTAGCATAGTGAGTGTGGTGTTCCTCTTCTTCGTAAGGAAGCTTCAAGAGTGTGTTTTTCCAATTTAATTCACGTAGGTATTCTTCTCCTTTGTATATAAATGATGATAAAAACCTATGTCCAGTACTCTATTTCTATGGAGAAAAGATATTTTTCTCAATATATTCAACAACATGATACCTCGCTTGAGGGCCCTCTATTAATAGGTGAGGATCAATGCATTTTACCACATTCAGAACCCGTAGGATATTCCATGAGATCGGGGCTTTGAACGCCTGGTATCTTTGGCTTCAAAATATTTAAACGTGAATAAATGATAAGCCAATAATTGTGGGATATTATTTTTGAACACTAACTTATTCTTTGTTTTATAATCCTCACGTGCATGCATTTATGAAATCATGCTATCAACTTCTTCTTGAACATCAAACAGTATGACCTTGGAGACTTTGTTTTCTCTCATCCTACACAGGATCAACTTGTTCTGTTTCTTGAATGAGAATAAAATTTCATGCATGGGTTCATTAAATCTGGATGATCCTCATGCAATGGGTTTGATCATCAATAGTGGTTTGAAATGAGATCATAAAGGTGTGGCTTAATTTTCAGTGAGCTGTGGTGTTAAGATGATCTGAGTTTAAAGACGGAAATGTAAAGGATCAGCATGGATTAATCATGGAATGTGGCAATTAGATCATGGGATTCATGATGGATTGTGCGAGTGAAATCTCAAGCGAGATCTGATGGACGACCATGATTTCATCTGTGGGATAAAAAACACACCCCACATCGAAACGAACATGTGGAATTCACTCTATTTAAGTATCAAGCTAGGCTTAGTTATCCCTAGATTACTCCTCTCCCCATTTAATGTCACCCTACACCAGTTCTCGATGGCGTGCTCTATGTACTCACTTTGTCTTTATTCTTCCCCACACGATGTCTCTCTTCGCTAGCTCTCCCGGGCACCCCTGTGGGTGTGATCTATTGTGTCCCTCATGCATGATTTTGGTTAGGCATGTCCCTAGCAAGCTGTGGTTAATCTAATCCACCCACTACTTGTGGTGCGAGCTGATTCCCTAGTTGGCTGGATGGCTGGCTATCCAAGGTCACATGTTTTTTTATTGAAACATCATAAAATAATTGGTTAGAAACCAAAGTATATATATAATGATTTCAACATGATATACACTATGATTAGAATTATAATCCATATCTAGACATCAACACTATACATATTATATTATTTTTTTAACACTACATAAGCATTCAAGATTATCTCATTCTTCTAAAAAACATTATCCAATATTAAACCAGTAGATAGATCTTCCAAATGCATCATGAATTCATTTATTTCATAGACTTATTAAAATGGTGTAACAAAGTGTCTTCTAGTGACAAAGGTCTTAGAACATATTATCAGTTCAATAAATCATCTAAATTTTGACCATATAGAGAATTTCGCAAGTGTGGAATCTAATGCTATGAATCCACAAAAATTCTCCAAGAATCATTATCTTTGTGGAAATTTCATCAGATTGATACCAATGATAGATTCCAATCTCATTGATCACCATTTCCATCAAAAAACTATTGATAATACTTGTCAACTAATACAATTCATAATAAAAGTGGGATTTTCTCTGATTCAATAACATCACTTTAAGAATCACCACATTAATCATGACTTCTCCATACACATAATGATATATTATTGAAAAAAATGAAACCTTTTGGTCAATAGAATGTTCAATGATTCCATGTATTTTATAACTTTTCCTGATTCTAATAAATTGATATGATGCGGTAGTGAATGTTACCAAGCTCATATTGTTGAAAATAAAGAAACTATCCATATTGGTGATATTATAGTAGTAAATGAATACCTGAAAATATTTCTAAATGAATTTTCTAGTGCTATACCAAATTGGAAGGTTGATTTTACTATTGATAGCAGGTTTGGTGATAAGACTATTTCTAATCTCCCCATATCAAATAGATAATGTGGAACTTTTATAATTAAAAAATCAATTGTAAGAATTCATAGATAAAGGTTTCATTCTAATAATATCAAAACCATGGGTTTCCCTGATTTTTTTTATAAAAATAAATTTTTTCTATGATACTTTTCATTTATTATAGAACCTCGAATAACAACATTATCAAGAAAAAATTTTCATTTTACTCAAATTATGGATTTTTACCATCTCCATAGAGCTCGGTATTTTTATATGGTTGATCTAAGTTTAGATTAATTTTAACTAAAGGTAATGAAAAATTACATTCCTAAGACTACATTTCAAAATAGATTTGGGAACTGTAAGTTATTATTACTTATATTTGGGTTGTCTAATGAACCTGATATACTTATGGAGCTTATGTATAGATTTTTTCTGAGTTCTAGGACATGTATGTGGTTGTTTATATTGATTAAATTTGGGTTTATTCAAAAAATATACAGTATCATGAAATACATATAAGTGTTATTTTGAAAACCATGAATGAAAATAAATTGAATGGGAAATTTTGTAATTATGACTTTTTGTTTCAAAGAAATTCATTCCATGGAAACATTTTATCAAAAGATGGGAAAACTATTAAGGCTGCTAAAAAATTCTCTTATAATACTGTTCAATTTTTTTAAAACATTACTTGGTTCTTATGAACAAAGACTATGTTACTCAAAAATCAGTAAAATAAATATACAAAAAACAATGTTACAGTTATTTATAGAAGATGAAATAAATATTTTTGAATGCCCCATTTTATTCAGGCATTCTAAAAGTTGAAATTTTCTCATTTACAGTGATGCTCCATTGAAGAGACATGGTTGTTTACTCATTCAAAATTATAAGTTAACTGTTTATTAATCACGTTAGTTAAAACAACATTTGTTTAATTACCATGCATTTTATTTCTAATTATCAAATTTTGTTTCTTCTCTATAAATTTGGAGGCATAATTTATATGAAGTATATTGTGAAATTCACATAGATAACAAGAATCTGAAGTATATATTTACTCTGAAATAATTAAACATGGTTTATAAAAGATGGATGAAAAAAATCAAGGATTATGATTTCAAAATTATTTACCATCCAAGAAAAATAGACGAAGTGGATGAGTCTTTGAGTGGAAAAAATAAAGCTACATTTAAATGTTACATATAGAACGTGGCCCTTTTTTATTGATTTCAGAGATTTTGGTCTAGAATAAATGGATTCATAGACATGCCCTTTTTTTTGCAGGATTCAATGAATTCAATGTTTTTATAATGAATTATTTAAGAACAAAAGGTATAACAATATTTATAGGAAAAGGTATAATTTATTAAGAAGGCTAAGTTTCTTGATTTTAATATTGGTGAAAATTTTGTATCATAATTTGGAAAAATAATATTTATGTGCCTTGTGATTCACATCTGAAGAAAGGGTTATTGTGTGAATCTTATAGTTCTTTTTTTTCATTCATCTAGGTATCACTAAGATTTAAAAATACCTTTAGGATTATTACTCATAGGACAGAATGAATATAGATATTTATAAATTTACCATGAAATGTTTGACTTTTCAGTTGGTTAAATTAGAATGAATATTACAAAAAAGAATGATTCGACCATTTCTAGTGCTAGAGTGGAAATGTGAAAATATATCCATTCATTTTTTTGTTTTATTAAAAAAGATTACATGATGTAACAATGTGATTTGGGTTATATTCAATCAATTAAATAAATGATAGAATTTAATTCCCATTTGATATAAAATTTCTTATAACAACATTTCATATCTTAGTTTAAAGTATATATAATGGTTAAATTGAGTTCCAATCTCCATTTTACCATACATTGATACCGGGTTCACATGTAATCTTTTAAAAAAGCATCAAAAGTCCTTGGGTACTAAATTAAATTTCAGTATAGATTTTCATCCTCAAACTAATGGTAATTCTAGTTAGATGTATCAGAGGATATAATATATTAATTTTTCTTATTCAATATATTTCCATGGAATTTTGGAACAATATGTCTATTTTTTATTATTTCTTATTATAAATGTTTTCATTATAGTATACAGAACGAACCATTTGAAGAATTATATGAAAAGTGGTGTTAAACACAAGAATATTGAGATGAAGTAAGTGAATGGTACTTTGTGGTCCTATATTTAGTAAAGTAAATGGATAATAATGTGTAGTTAGTTCATAAATATATAAGCAAGACTCAGTGGATATATAAATGTGATTCTAAAAACAGAATGATATTTCTTTTGATATAGGGGATCATGATTATCTTACAGTATCTCCATGGAGAACTATTATATGTTTTTTAAAATGAAATACTATATCCATGGCTCAATAGACCATATAAAATCATTATTATTGTTGTATTATTTTATTAAAAAATTTATTTTACTCCATGTTTTTCGTATGTACAGAACATATTTCATGTTTTAATGTTAAGAAAATATGTTCAAGATTTAACAAAAAAATTATAGTAAAGTAGTTTTGTTGGGAAAAAAATTTATTGTCAGGAATATCAAGTTCATATCATTTACTATAAATAGAATGTATTAAATAATATGTTTATTTACTAGGTTATAGTTTTAGGGATAACCCTATAGTTAAAGAGGCAACATGGGAATCTAAAAATGATATGAGGCAAAGATATCCCCACTTCATTAATAATTGAATAAAAGTGTTGGGATACAGTTTTAAGAATTTTTAATGTATTTAACAACCCATGTGATGATATAATAACTCAATTTCATGTTTATCAATATAGTTATATTTATTATAAAAATTTTAAGTATTTTTTTAAATCAAAATGTAATAGTTATAATTATACTATTTTATTATTTGGTTTTATTTATAAGGTAAATTTAAATATTTTATAATTTTAATTCTAATAAATAAATTTATTTTTCTGAATAATACTAAAAAACTAAATTAGGGTGGAATTTTTTTATTTTTCGAAAAATATTTATTTTTTAAAGAATAGTAAAAATCGATTTTGTTACAAAAAGACTTTTCATTTAAAAAAATTATTTACATTAAAAGAAGCATTATATATTATATATAATTTCATGTAAAATAAGAATTATATGTTTAAATTAAATATACTAAATTATTTTTTATTCAAATTTAAATTTGAATTCAGTAGAAGATTATTTTTGGGTATAAAAGGGGGTTTTTTTTAAAACAAATTTAATGTACATAATGTTTCCTATTTTTCATTAATTAAAACAATCCCTTATGTGGATTTTTGTAAATTAAATTTATATATTATATATCTATTATTATTAATTTATATTAATACATGACTATATTTATTCACATATTAAATAGAAAATCTTTTTTTCGTGAAAAATAAACATCTAACAAATTCTTTTTTCTTTCGCGTTTGCGAGTTTTGTTTTAATTTAAATTTCATTACTTATTTGATTTTAACTTGATAAAATGGATTATATATTTTATGGAAGAATAATATATATTATCTACTTATATAAACATATATTTTTATAATAATTATTAGTGAAATAAATAAAATATAATTACTGCAGTTAATGTAATAATGGATTTACCATGTGACAAACTTAAAAGATAAGGATTAATAAGACCTAAAAACATGTAAAAAAATATATTTCATGGAAATATGTTTACCATAAAATATATAATTCTCTACTATTTTCTATTTTGGACAATTTTTTATGAAAAAAATATGGGTACACCTTTTTCTTTTCAAAAATTACAATTATGTCACTCATCTAAATTATAAAATGTCACCAACTATACTCTGACCTTCACAATATAAAATACATTTGAATCATCCAATGAATATTAAATTACCCTCGTAACATAACTCAATAGGATGTAGATATCTTATTCTCATTATAAAGGTGTCCTTTGAATCCTTTCGGTGCAAACCTAAGGAGGTTACCTGAAGAAGAGGTAATTTTTTTCAACAAGAATTTTAATTTTATTTCTTCCCCAGCCACCTAAAATGATTAATAAACAATGATAATATAATAATATTTGTAAATTAAATATAATGATATTTTTTTATGTAAATTTAATGACATATAACCATCTCATATTCCCTAAAATGGGAAACAATTACAACGCTCATGTGTACGGTGGGCTACATCCAGGAAATCCAATGTTACACATTTTCCCTCAACATTTCTCATGATTGGGTATGATGATGGATTTAAAGTATATAAGTGATATTTATAACATAATTAAACATATTTATTAATTGTATAATATTTTAATTTTTACTTTTCTATTTTTTATGGTATAGGATAATGTCGTTTGTTTTTATGATAGACTACGTTGTCCGGAAGTGATGTGATTCATTTTTCAATGAGTCATTACATAGATAGTAATAAGGATATAGTTAATGAATATATTTGATATATTTTATATAACTTGAATAATTATGATATTCATGAAACATTTTTCATCCATATAATATAATATATCTTTTTCTTTCTTACCTTTTCACACACTAAAAAATGATAACATTGTTGGAGTTATGTGTGGAAAAAGCCCTTCTCAAAGCGATGTGACTTTTTTTCATTTCCACAACCCATGTTTGATATATATAAGTTTTTTTAATGATTAATATTTTATTTCTGACATAATAACTATTCTAGATAAAAAGTATAAAACCTACCTTCATTACATAATGATCATTGAGATCTAGAAATTATAGTGATGCATATATATAACATACCTTATCCAGGAATATAACATAACTCATTTTTCATAACCATGTTTCATGATTCATTAGAAAGGTATAATTTATTTATTAATTTTAAATGTTTTTAATGATTATTATTTTATAGTTATTTAAAAGACTACTTTCTTTTCTGTAGTCAATCTACCAATGAAATTTTTGACACATACAATAAATATGGTCAAAAAATCTAACATAAAACTTTTTTATAATGAAATTACTCATAAAAAGGTAATAATTGATTTAAAATTAATTATAAAATTTAAAAAGTTTAATAAAAAATTAAATAATTAACATAATAATGCTATTCTTTAAGATAAACAATGTATGTGAAGAGTAAAATTTAGGGCAACAAACATCATCTCAGTATCCTATCATTTAGGATTATCGTCATATTTTGAACATATATTTTTTATAATATTCATATATATTCCCCTTAATGTGTAATATATGTAATTTCTATGTTATCTTGAATTAAAAAAAGTTATAATGCTTTTCATTCATGGTTATTTCAATTCAATGGTTTTCAAAGTGATAAGTGACATCTCTTTAATGAAACTCCATTTTAATTATTTCCATATAACTATATTTTTTCTTCAATTTATATTATTTTTAAGTGGTCTTATTTTGGAAATGGGATTTTTATAAATTAAATTTATTCTTTATTTCAATTTTTTTAAAAATGGAATATTATTATGAAATGACTGACTTTCCTTACTGACTTCTAAAAGAATATTCTATTTTAATGTATACATGAAAAATAAATTCTCTACCACCATAACCATTATTTTATGTTTTTATTCAATTTCTATATTTCTTGTTTTCATCAAGGAACACCCGTATTTTTCATTTTTGAGTTTTTTATTTTAAATTTTTTTTAAAAGGGATTGATATTTTAATATCTAAAGATGATTTCATTTGGGTGAAGAAAATATTTTATCTATATGATATTGAAAATTAAAATATTTTACATGTTATGACTATGTTATGGTTAATTGAAATTTTTTATATTGACATATATTTTTATAATAAACCAAGTATGGGAGGATATGTTATTAACTAGTAAGGTGAGGTAATATTATAAACCAAGAACTAGTGGTTACATTATAAACCAAGGATGGGAGGGTATGTAATATCCCTCAAATCCATTGGGTGTGGAATTAAGTTGTATGGTAATTAAATTTGTAAGAGTGATATGGATAATGATTTCCCATGTTTCTAATATGATTTATCTATAGATACTATGAGGATTAATGATTATATTTAATAAATATGTGTGTTTGTTTTCCAGGTAAAAATGTTTTATTTATATCACACAATAAAACTTAAATAAAGGTAAAAATTTCATGGGTATTAATTTTTTCATTAAAATGATGGATTTATTTCTTTTACATCTCTTAGATTTCATTTTATGCTCATACAATTTTCAAAAAATATTTTAATTGGGTTTATTGGTGGTTAAGATAAAGGAATAAGTCATGTTAAAATTTATGAATATTTAAATTTAAAAATATTTGTGATTTATTTTAAAAGTTTAATATTATTGGAAAATGGATACTAATAAAAATTTTCCACTTTTTATTTCATTATTTTATTATGCCAGATTTATGACCTAATTCTATAAAACATGAATCATAAAAAGACCCTAAAATTTAGGAGAATTAATTTTTGACATAATACGTAAGATTATGTATTGTTTAAGATAAGATCCCTATATTTAATACAATTATTGAACTCATATTTTAATATTCACGTTACTATTATCACACACATATATATATGGGTACATTAAGAATCTCATATTCGTGATAACTAACCATATTAGGGCATTGATCCTCACCTGACATCCACATAGAAAACTTTCCACTTTAGGATCAAGCGAACATCCACATATAAATGAGTGACACTTATGCATAGAAATTAGAATTTGGAACATCATTAACATGTGGTTCATTTATTTATAATTCAAAAGTTACGTTACCGTATTGACATAAAATAATTTATTGTTGAAAATTAAAATAACAAGAACCTATTTCAATATTTAGATCTAATGTAACAAAAAAACATAATTGTTGGTCGGAGTGGATACTCTCGAGGGGGGTGAATTGAGTTCCAATTAAAATTTCTATTAAAAAATATTTCTATTAAAATCCCCCTATTTAAGAAACAAGTTAAAATGTTGTGAGTTTATATAGATTTTAAAATTTCAATTAGTTTCTCAAAGACTGATTAGGTCACAGTTAAATTAATCAGAAGATTAAATTAACTTTTGAAACTAACTTACAGGTTCACAATAAGTATAAACACTTGCTGATTTAACTATCAAAGCAACTTTAAAATAAATTGTATTTCAAAGTAATTAGCAACGAAATATGAAATATATAGTATAATTGAAACATAAACTAAAATGCACAGAAGATATAACCAGGAGGTTTAGTCTCAAGCCGACATTTAGTCCTCTCAAAAAATTTATATAAATTTGATCCACACCCTGGATTGGAGTAAACAACAGTTCAAAGACTGTCCATGTACTAACACCTCTACCATAATTCTTCGTGGGAAAACAAAAAATAGCTCACAGTCTTTCCAGGTCTTACATGGCCTCTACCACTATCCACAGTGGGATATAAGGGAGTTATAGAAAGTTTGAGTAAGGATTTAGAAATCCTCCAACTTAGCTCAAGAGACAGTGTGTGTATAAAGTATACCGAGCACACACAGCTCAAAATTTAAATAAAATAATCACTAAGAGAGTAAATATGTGTTTTAGAAAGCTCTAGTGATTTGAAGTGCATATCTGGACTCTTTTGATTAATCAGAAATGCTTCTGAGTATTTCTCTGGTTTTTGTCTGAGGAACTAAGGGTCATTTTCTTCAAGTTCAGTTTGATCAGCTTGAGTGCATGAATAGCTCGTTGTAGTTCTTCACTTATTGACTAAGGTGCAGCCTGTGTTCTACTCTAGAAAATGAAATGGAGTCGTGTATGTCCAGTGCTCTTCCAGTATGAATGTAGCCTTTATTTTCTGAGTGAATGCACCACATTCCAATGCTATTCATCCCTTTATTTTTCACAACCTTCATGTGCCTTCTTTAGTTATTTTCTACCCGGTCTTTTTCCTTAATTTTATATCTTACATCTCTGGTAAAATTAATGATTACGTTTTCATGGGTACTAGGTATGGTTTCCTGACATGCCAACAACTATCATTAAATAACATTAATTTCATAAAAAACATGAAATATGACTGTTACTTAATAAATAAATAATATTGAAAAAAGTAGAGTTTGATTGGTCAGTCTTTCATCAGTAGCCTTCTGTCGGTAGTGGTGGACTTTATGTATCAGTGACCTTCTATCGGTAGCTCCTTGTATCGGTAGCTATTACTCCGTGTATTAGTAGCTCTGTATACTGGTGACTCCTTCTATCAGTAGCTTGTTTTGTCTAACAGTAACTCGCTTGTATCGGTAGCTTGACGTATCGGTAACTATCTATATCGGTGAACTTCATATTAGTAGCTTGTGTATACCGGTAGCTCCATTCTGTACCAGTGAAGTGTATATTGGTAGTCTAATGCATACCGGTAGACTTGTTCTATCTGTAGCTAAGCTTCTATCGGTAGCTGTCTGTATCGGTGGACTTGATCTATCAGACACATGTACTTATCAGTGGACTTATACATACCGGTAGCTCTGTGTATCAGTGACCTTAGCTTATTGGAGACTATGTGTATCAGTAGACTAAGTACTGGTAGATCTATGTTAGTATCTATAAGCATATTAGTGACTTAACACTTCTGTTTTATGCAGAACATATCCGATTGAGTTATAATTACTTCAAAATTCATATAAACATAGATAAACATTGGTTAACATATTTCAAAGATTATTTTAATATAATTATCAACTTGATAATATAATTTCATAGATTGAAAGAATTAACATATAGATACACATTATTTGGAATTATAAAAGTATGTGAAGGTATCATTGCGATTATCAAAATAGGTGAGGTCAAAAATCTCCCCCTTTTTGATAATCACAACTTATGATATTATAGTCTCAAAATAATGATTAATTGTTTCAGTGGATATACCATTAAATTCAATTGTAGAAGAGAAAACAACACAGCAGAGGTAACAATATAAGATGTAAAATGTTAAATGTATTAGATGTAGAATTAAATGAAATGTTATCAAAGTTAGAAGTTACAAAATGAAATAGATAGTAGCTCTCCTCTTCAGTTCTGTTAGCTCTCCCCTTTTGTGATTAGAAAAAAGTGGGAAACAAATAAGAGAGAAGGAGAATAATGGGAAAGAAAAGAAAGCCATTTGAATTTCATTTTGCAAAAAGGTACAGGGAAATAAAACAAAATACAAGGGATTACTATCAAATATCTTAACCACCTATTCAATCCACATCCTCATCATGAGATTTCCCCTTGGGATCAGAAGAAGATTCTGGTGAGGTGGATGTAGGTGAAGGATTAGGAACTCCAGAGATGATCAAATGTGGATGAGCTACTGAAACTCTTCCTGGACTGTACTGTGTAGTTCTCTGAGTGATCATAGGAGTAAGGTTGTGAATGGTTTGGGCTGAAGTCATCTGAAGAGGAGAAGTATTAGAGGAAGAGGCTGGTAAATATGGAGGTACAATTACTGTCCTAGCATAGACATGTAAGAAAGGAAACAAGAGATTTCTAAAATCCATAATGATTCCTCCCCCTCTCTGCATAGAAGATATGAAATCATCCTTATTCTCCATGAATTTTTCCAAGGATGGAGTCAATTCTCTGAGCTTTCTGACTTGTTCTCTGACGTCTTGATTGACAGGAGGTAACTTAAGGTTTTCTAACAGAAGTTTGAAATGGTTGTTGAGTTGATTCTTGGTGTAAATCCTTTGGAAATAGTAATCTAGCTTTTCATTCACTTCTTTCTAAGAGGCATACGCTTCTCTCATATAGTCCTAAAAAATATTCTTTATCTCTCTAGTGGTATCTCTAGTAGAAGTCACTACTTTGGTCAGATCAGATGAGTCCACAGAGCCACTGGTTGATGCTAAACCAAGCTCCTCCTTCATCATAGCTCGAATTTGATTTAGTTCTATTGAAGGTCTGGAGGCAAGAGAACCAATAGAGAAGGTTACTGTTTCCTTGAAGTTTTTGTTAAACCCGGAAATAAGATTTTTTTACTTTGGAATCCTGGGTGCTGACATGATATTTCATGGAGGTTTTAAATACCTCAAATACCGATACCATCTGGCTTACAATACTTTTGACATAAGATAAATATTTTTATGTTTGGAATATATAACTCATATATTATTCTAAAGAGATAACATATTTTTTTAGAAAATCAGCATCCTCTTCCAGTCTAGATACTTGAGTCTGGAAAGCTGTAACTTCATCCACTATTTTTTCCACAAAGGATGAAACATTACAACCAAGAGATAGTTCAAAATACTTTTCCAAATTTCTCACCTCTTCAACAAAGCAGTGCTTCAATTCGGCAATATAGGCACTAAAAGACTCTTTCAGCTCATTATGTAAGGATTCAAGATCAGCCATGGTGATCATATCATCATGTGCACCACAACAGGTGCTCTTTCAGATACTATACTAGCCACTGAGTCATTCATAATCGATTGAATGGATGACACCAGTGAGGATTACATTTTCTTTATTTCTTCCACAAAGCTGATTTTTAGATCAAACATTAGCTTATCCAGATCATGTATTCTTACCACATCATCAGGTAATAACTCAGTCTGAATATCATAAATAATTTTTGGTCTATTGAGGGATGTCTCATTATCAAAATCAGGATAATCTAATCCACAAACCACAAATCCTGGGTATTCTGCCCAATCATCAATTTCAAAATCCACGGAAACACTGCCAAACCTGGTCTTATGCTCCCCCTCAACTAGTGCATTCTCTTGTACAACAACAACATTCTTAGCAGGTCTTTTTTCCTCAGAAGAATCATCTACAACTAACTCCATTTCTGTAATAGCAGGAGGCTCCTCTGGATTAGGAATAGCTCCTTCCATATCACCCACTACATCCTTAATAGGCACAACTGAGCTTCCAATAAATGGACTCGGACTTAAGAAAATAGAATCAGAAGCTTTAGATTCATTCTCTATATCTTATTCATTCTTAGGGACTAGCTATTCTTCCTCAACAATAAGTGTTTCTTCTTCTAATAAAGTTTTCTTTTATGAAGATATCATTTCAGAAATAGGACTTGTTGGAATGTCCGTATCCCTTCCATCATCCATAGAAGTCTTCTCTTTATCAGTCTCATCACTGTACATAGGTTCTTAGTCATCAGGTCCTAGACCAGGATCCCTCACATATTTAGGTATTGAAGGATGTTCCACATGATTGAACTTATCATATAGCTTCTTATCATCATTAACCCACTCTATTTTCCATCGATTTCAGTTTATCTTCATGTATTTGCAAATATTTCTTGTGATACAAAAATTATTCCTTACTACCACTGTTTCATCTTGAGACTCAGCTACCCCCTTTACTTTAATCATTACTAAGATCAACATGGAAAAGAATAAGGCTTTGGTATTTGATTTTGGCCGGGTCATTTCCTCCATTTGAATCATTAGAAGCCTTCACAGATTCACTATCACACCATGTCTCAAAAGATATAGCAGATAGATATCTTGATATATTTTATCTGTAAATTCCCCCCTACTTGGAATTAAAACATGCTGAACAAACTTGAACAACAATATGTTCTCTCTATCCATTTCATCATCCACCACCTGTCGTTGATTTCCACTACTGGTGAGCTCCTTTAAGGAAGTCTCATAATCAAATATATTGCTTGTAGGTGGTACTGATTTTGAGAAATATCTAGGAACACCTTCGTGTGGAACCTTCATGCATTCAGCCCACTCAACGGATAAAAAAGATATCTCCTTTCTATTCACAAAAGAAATCACTCGGTTCTAATCTTTTGATTTCTCAAAACATACAAACTAATAGAACTGTTCCACCATCTTCGGATAGTAGGGGAAATTGTTATTCTAAAAGAATTCTACCCACTTCTGATTTTCCAACACCTCTAGAACTAATTATTTACTGGACAACAACCATTCCACGCATAGCTCTTTTTCGATCACAATAACTCTATTTTGTAAATGCAGGTTCACTGGTCACATTCCTGACCTTGTTCTACCAACACTGCTACTTCCTTCTGGGTCTGTCTTCTGATTATTCGCATTCGGCTCAACAATTTCATCTCAAATAGTAGGGAGTTTGGTTTTTTCCATCTCTGGTTTGAGGAACTTAGGGTTTTAGAGATATTTGGGAGATAAGGCTTGAGGGTAAAGGGTTTGAGGATCGGTGGATTGAGAAGTAACTAGGACTTTGTTTTATCATTTATAAATCATTACTAATTAACATATAATAAGTAAAGTATAAATTATACATATTCTAGCAGCAGAATGAAGTTTAAAACAGCGCATCAGTAGGGTATTTCGGTGAGAATTCTTAATCGGTGAGGTACATCGGTGAGGTATCAGATCAGTGAGGTACATCGGTGAGGTATCACATCAGTGAGGTACATCGGTGAGGAAGCACGTCGGTGAGGTATCGCATCAGTGAGGTACATCGGTGAGGTATCCCATCGGTGAAGTACATCGGTGAGGTTTCTACCGGTCAAGGTTAATCATTCCTAACTCATTTCTAATGTAACTTAACCTATCCAAACATAAAGGTTTGGTGATAAAGTATGCTAATTGATGTTCAGTACCTATAAATTCAAGAGTAATATCACCTTTTTGGTAATGATCTCTCAAAAAATGGTGCATTACATCAATGCGTTTGGTCCTAGAGTGAGATACCGGGTTCTTTGAAATGTTAACTGCACTAGTGTTATCACAGTTAATTGAAACATGCTTAAAATCATATCCATAGTCCAAAAGAGTGTGTTTCATCCACAGAATTTGTGCACAGAAACTACCAGCAGCTATATACTCTGCTTCGACAGTAGACATTGCAACAAAGTTCTATTTATTACTACACCAAGATACTAAGTATTTACCTAGAAAATGACATGTTCCAAATGTGCTTTTTCAATCCAACTTACAACCAGAAAAGTCAGCATCTGAATAACTCATTAATTCAAAATATTGTCCTTTTGGGTAAAACAAACCTAAATTTACAGTGTTTTTATGATAATTAAAACTCTTTTAACAACAATTAAATGTGATTATTTCGAATTATCTAGAATCTTGCACACATACACACACTAAACATAATATCTGGTCGACTAGCAGTAAGGTAAAGTATGATTCCAATCATACCTCTGTAATTGGTTTGATCCACTGGTTTCCCAATTTCATCTGTATCCAATTTACAGACAGTACTCATAAGAGTATCATTTTCCTTAATACTATCCAAGACAAAAAGTCTTAAAAGATACTTTGTATATTTACCTTGATTCAAAATATTACCATTTTCATTTTGAAAAAATTGAAATCCAAGAAAATATTTGAGTTCTCCCATTAAACTCATTTCAAATTCATTTTTCATGCTCTTTGAAAAATCATTACATAAAGAATATTTAGAGGATCCAAAAATAATGTCATCTACATAGATTTTTACTATCAAAACATCTTTATAAATTCTTTTAATAAAATGAGTTTTATCTTCAATCCCTTTAGTAAAAACTTTTGAAATAAAAAAATTGTTAATTCTATCATATCAAGCTCTTGGAGCTTGTTTTAAACGATATAAAGATTTAGATAGCTTGAAAACTAGATTTGTATAATGAGGATTAGTAAATCTAGGTGTTTGTTCAACAAAAACATCTTCAATTATAAAACCATTTAGAAAATCACTTTTGACAACCATTTGATATAACTTAAAATTCAGATGAGTAGTATAGGCAAGTAAGATCCTAATAGATTCTAATATAGCTATAGGGGCAAGGTTTTCCTCATAGTATATTCCTTCTTCTTGACTATACCCTTGTGCAATTATCCTATCTTTGTTTTTAACTATATTTCCAGATTCATCAACTATGTTCCTAAAAACCCATTTAGTGACTATTGTCAAAGTTTCCTTGGGTCTGTCAACTAATTCGCAGAATTTGTTTCTTTAAAATTGATTTAGTTCTTCTTTCATATCCATTACCCAAAATTCATCATTGATTGCATCATATATATTTTTAGGTTCTAACTGTGAAAGAAAGACTTGTTTCTCAACATGGTTTCTTAGAGAATCTCTAGTTTGTGTCCCTCTATCAAGATTACCAACAACAGCATTTAAAGGATGATTCTGTAGAATCCTAGTTGATCGAGTAAAGGTAGGACTAGAAATTTTAGGCACTTCTCTAAGTTCGGGTTCTACAGAATCAGATTCTAGAATATGTCCAGAACTGGATGTTTTTACAGCAGGTTCTTTAGTTTTATCATTAAGTTCCAGAATAGTCAAATCTTCTTTAAGATTTTTAATAGAAGATTCAAGTTCATGTGGATTAGTTTCATCAAACCGGATGTGAAAAGATTCTTCCACACATTTGGTTCTTTTGTTAAAGACACTATAGGATTTTCTAGTTAAATAATAACCAAGAAAAATTCCTTCATCACTTTTGGGTTCAAACTTGTCAAGATTATCCTTTGTATTGAGAATAAAAACATTACAACCAAAAACTCTAAAGTAACTAACCTAAGGTTTCCTATTGTTCCACAATTCATAAGGGGTCTTCTTAAGAATAGGTATAATAAAGACTCTGTTAATAATATAACAAGATGTATTTACAACTTCAGCCCAAAATTAAACAGGCGGGTCATACTCATTAAGCATGGTTCTTGCAATCTTATGAAGGGTTCTATTTTTTCATTCTACTAGCCCATTCTGTTGAGGTGTCCTAGGGGCATAGAAATTGAGAATATAGACATTGTGTGAGAATTAAGATTCAAACTCATGATTTTTGAACTGATGACCATGGTCACTTCTCTAAGTCTTAATCTAAAGTCTACTAAGGTTTTCTACAGACTTGGAATACTTAATAAAGTAAGAAAAAGCTTAACTTTTGTGAGCTAAGAAGTATACCCAAGTATTTCTAGAAAATTCATCTACTAAGACATAGACATAGTGCTTCCCATTTAAACTAGAAACTCTAGAAGGTCCAAACAAGTCCATGTGAACCAACTTGAGAGGTTGAGAAGTTGAAACTTCTTTCTTGGATTTAAAAGAAACTTTATGTTGCTTTCCCTTTTGACAGGTATTACAAACTTTGTCTGATGGGAATTCAAGCATAGGTAGGTCTCTAACTAAGTTCTTAATAGTCAGTTTTCTAAGTGAATGAATGTTGCAGTGTGCTAATCTTCTATTCCAAAGACATGATTCTTAATGAAAAGAATTTAAATAAGAAACATTTTTCTTGGCTAAAGAATTCAAATTAACAGCATAAACATTTTCATTTTTCAAAGCAGAAAATACTAACATATTTTTAGAGTTTGAAAACTTTACAAGAATCATTTTTAAATTTAACATTGAAACCATCATCACATAACTGAGAAATACTTAACATATTATATTTATGTCCATCAAAAAATAAATCTTTTGAAATTAAAACTGAATCAGTGTTACCAATCTGTCCTAGGACAATGATCTTTCCTTTAGAATTATCACCAAAAGTGACATAACCTCCATCAACATTGATTAAACTCTTGAAACATGAGTAATCTCCAGTCATATGCCTTGAACATCCACTATCCAAGTACCATACCTTATTGTGATAACTCTTCAAGAAGGTCACCTACAAAATAGGTTTAAACAGAAAATGATTTTGGTACCCAGATTTTCTTGGGTCCAGAAAGGTTAGCAATCAAATCTTTAGGTACCCAGATTTGTCTTATGGGTCTCAAATAATTTACAAAATCAATATATTTTTAAAGATAAAATTTATTTGGTCTATAACAATATAAATAACTAGTTGAAGAATACAAATTTCCAGAACTAGAACTAGAATCATTCTATCCAGATTTAGAAGGAAATCTAGTTTTAGTAAACTATCTCTGTCCAGGCTGATAGCCTATTCCAGTGGTATATCTTGGTGGAACTTGTTTTCCTAAAATTTGTGTAAGTGTATCTTTTCCATTTGTGAATTTTTCTAAGTCCTTAATTAATTTCTCATTAGAAAACTTCAGTTCAGTATTTTCCTTAAGTAATTGATTGTTCTTTTCCTTTTCTATATCAATGGCAGATTTAACAGAGATGGTCAAAGCATGCTATTTCGTCAAGGTTTTATACTTGTCCTTTAATTCATTACATGTCTCTTCTAGCATATTAAAATATTAAAATTACTCTTCACTGGACATATTTTCATATTCAGAATCAACTCCAGAATAATATGAATTTAAAGAAAGAGGGTCCATTGTTACCTCATATGGGTTTTTCATAAAACACATGTTAGATTTATGAGAATGTTCATCCTTAGCAGAATCAAAATCACTTGAAGTTTCTTCTAAATCACTCCAAGTTTCTTTCATTTCATTATTATACCTTTTGTCCTTATAGTCATATTTCTTCTTTAATTTCAATTTTGGACAGTCTGATTTTACATGTCCATTCCTTTTGCATTCATAGAACACAATTTCATCACTCTTAGCATGATTTTTTCAGTACTTCTTCCAATGACCTTTGTTATCACATTTTCCTTTGAAATTTGATTTTATGATAAATTTATTCTTCCTATATAACTTCTTAAATCTTCTGGCTATTTGATCCATCTCAGCATCACGGTTAGAATCTGCACTTTCACTTGATGATCTTTCAGTAGGTATGTGAAATTTATTCTTGTCCATGTTCTTTGAAGCATATGTCTTGAAGGATACTATCATCTTCCCCAGTTCATCATCTTCTTCCTTATTTAATTTAATCTCTTCTTAATACATCATAAGCTTACCAATTAATTCCTTAAAAGGTATTGAACTTATATCACACGATCCTCTTATAGAGACAGATGTGCCTCTACTTCTTTCTGGAAAACATCTTAGTATTATCATAATCTATTCTTTTGTAGGAAAAACTTTACCAAGAGAGATCATGGTGTTGAAAATCTCATTGAACCTGAGATACATTCCATAAATGGGTTTATCAGGATCCATTTTAAAATTATCATATTTAATATTATAGGTACTCAACCTCATTTCTTTCACATTGTTTGTTCCCTCATGGGAAATAGCCAAAGGGTCCCAAATTTAATAAGCAGTTTTACAAGAAGATATGCGATTGAATTATTCATCTCCTAAAGCACAGTAAAATTCATTCATTGCTTTCCAGTTATTATTTTAATCAGTTTTTGTAGGTTCATCCCATGTAGTGCTTTCAGATTCTGAAATTTTATATTTAGTTTCTATAGCAGTCCAAATATCAAATCCCATAATTTCTAATTGAATTTTCATTTTAATCTTCCACTGGGCATAGTTTTTACCATTAAATAAAGGTGGTCGGTTGGTAGCAGCACCTTCAAGTATATTATCCATAATTATATTTTAGCAAATATACTTAAAGAGATAAA
Organism: Viscum album; assembly: GCA_963277665.1. Taxonomy (NCBI): domain Eukaryota; kingdom Viridiplantae; phylum Streptophyta; class Magnoliopsida; order Santalales; family Viscaceae; genus Viscum; species Viscum album. Next base: position 596,624,094 of record OY728135.1, on the reverse strand, counting down.
ATTTAGAACTAACAGAAATTTAAGATCTTTAAGATACAACTAAAATCACAGTTGAAAAATAGAGTATTTTGTAAACTTTGATAAACAAAACTAATCCTATGATACAAAATGTTGGTCGGAGTGGATACTCAAGAGAGGGTGAATTGATTTCTAATTAAAATTTATGTTAAAAAATATTTCTATTAAAATCCCGCTATTTAAAAAACAAGTTAAACTGTAGTGAATTTATATAAACAGTAAAAGTTCAATTAGTTTCACAAAGATTGATTAGGTATCAGTTAAATTAATTAGAATATTAAACTAACATTTGAGACTAACTTACTGGTTTAAAATAAGTATAAACACTTACTAATTTAACAATGAAAGTAACTTTAAAACACATTTTATTTCAAAGTAATTAGTAGAGGAATTTAAAATATATAGTATACTTTAAACTTAAATGAAGATGCACAGCAGATATAACCAAGAGGTTCAGTATCAAGCCGAGACTTAGTCATCTCATACAATTTATATAAATTTGTTCCACACCCTAGATCAGGGTAAACAACAGTGCAAAGACTATCCAGGTACTAAGACCTCTACCATAGTTCTTCGTGGGAAAACAAAAAACAACCCACATCCTTTCCAGGTCTTACTTTACCTCTACCACTATCAACAGTGGGATATAAGGGAGTTATATAAAGTTTGAGTAAGGATTTAGAAATCCTCTAGCTTAACTCATGAGACAGTGTGTGTATAAAATATACAGAGCACACACACTGCTCGAAATGTAAATAAAATAATCACTAAGAGAGTAAATATGAGTTTTATAAAGCTCTAGTTATTTGAAGTGCATCTCTGGACTCTTTTGATTAATTAGAAATGCTTCTGAGTCTTTCACTGGTTTTTTCTGAAAAATAGATGGTCATCTTCTTCAAGTTCAGTTTGATCATCTTGAGTGCATGAAGAGCTCATTGTAGTTCTTTAATTATTGACTAATGTTCAGCCTAGGTTCTTCTCTAGAAAATGAAATGGCTTTGTATATGTCCAGTTCTCTTCCAGTATGAATGTAGCCTTTATCTTCTATGTGACTGAACCACTTTCCAATTGTATTCATCCCTTTATTTTTCACACACTTCATGTGCCTTATTTAGTTAATTTCTGCACGGTCTTTGTCCTTCCTTTTATATCTTACAGCTCTGGTAAAAGGAATTATTTCCTATTCATGGGTACTAGGTACGGTTCCCTGGCATGCCAACAACTATCATTAAATAACATTAATTGCATTAAAAACATCAATTATGACAGTTGCTTAATAAATAAATAATATTGAAGAGTAGAGTTTGACTGGTCAGTCTTTCATCAGTAGCCTTCTTTCGGTAGTGGTGGACTTTATGTAGCAGTGACCTTCTATCAGTAGCTCCTTATATCGGTAGTTGTTACTCCGTGTATCAGTAGCTATGTATACCAGTGACTCCTTCGATCGGTAGCATGTTTTGTCTAAAAGTAACTCGCTTGTATCGGTAGCATGATGTATCAGTGACTGTCTGTATCAGTGAACTTTGTATCGGTAGCTTGTGCATACTGGTAGCTCCGTTCTGTACCAGTGAAGTGTATATCGGTAGACTTATGCATACCAGTAGACTTGTTCTATCGGTAGCTAAGCTTCTATCGGTATCTGTATGTATCAGTGAACTTGATCTATCAGAGAAATGTACTTAACAGTGGACTTATACATACTGGTAGCTATGCGTATCAGTGACATTAGCTTATTGGAGACTATGTCTATTGGTAAACTAAGTACCGGTAGATCTGTGTTAGTAGCTATAAGCATATCAGTGACTTAACACTTCTGTTTTATGTAGAACATATCCGATTGAGTTAGAATTACATAAAAATTCATATAAACATTGATTAACATATTTCAAAGATTATTTTAATATAATTATCAACATGATAATAGAATATCATAGATCAAAAGAATTAATATATAGATACACATTATTTTAAATTATCAAAGTATGTGAAGGCATAATTGGGATTATCAAAACAGGTGAGGTCAACAATAATAATTAACATTTAATGTGATCCTATTTTCCTAATATGATTTATAGTATGAAACCCTTTTATTCCATAAGACATGGGAAAATAAAAAAAGAAATAAATACAAAATATCAATCATAGAATGAATCAACTAAACTATTTTATCCAAAATTAAGACCAATTGGTCCCAACTCTCCAGAAACTTGAACTTCAACTCAAGATAGTATTGGTAATTCATAATCACAATATATGTGTTATCTTATAACATTACCTATATCTTATATATAATAAGTAAAATATTAATAAAATTAAAATGAAAATCTAATAATTATTTTTAATTTAATAACATATCTCAATATATAGTATTTTTATCAGACAATTATGTAACCTTAGTTGATCCACCACATTTTCTAGTGGCTCTAAATTTGTATCAAATGTATATTTAGACACAATGGGGATATTATACCCTCAAGTTATATTACTACCTTAATAATGGAAATGACATGCATTCAGTCATACAAATAATAAATTCAAAAGGATGTAGTCATGATATATAATGTAGAAAAAATAATGAAATGTAAAATATGTGATAATATAATGGGTTATTGAAAATATGAAAGATTTAAAAGAAAAAAAATTCATAGTCTTAGGAAAATTGATTAGTATATATATAAATTCATGCAATATCAATATTCAATACATTTTATAAAAATTCTCACCATAAAACCAGAATGATTTAATTTCTTTTAAGACTATATATATAATAAACTTATTTCATGAAATATATTCATCATCCCTACAAATGTTATTCTCTCAAAGTGTCCTTATTTGAAATTTAATACTTAATATCATTCCTTATAACCATGGGGAAATGGAAACATTAAAAAGGGTGTTCTGAGATACTAAATAATAATAAACATTAGATATATAAATCAATGCTCATATAAAATAATAATATAAGAAAAAATGTTATGAGAGAATGATAAAAACCTTTGAATTTGTTTATTTAAAATCCATTGATTATAAATCATGAGTTGTTGGATAATTCATTTCTATTTAAAAATAAATGAGTAATAAGGGTGAAAAATCATCATTAGTCAATCATCATCCCTGAGAGAATATCATATGAATAATAACATTGAATGTAAATTTAGGAACAATCATAATAATAATAAATATTTTCATTATTGAATAATCACTCTCACGACCATACCATCAAAGTGGATAAAGTCCCATGGTTTATTGGGTTCACTCCCCAACTGATTTTTATCGTGTGACTGGTTTTACTCTCCACCATCATTCATATTATCTTCTGAGATATCAATTATTAATGAATTAATTATACAGATTTATAATTATTTTACAACATATCACAAAATAAAAACCATACATATTTGTTCCATAAGAACATAGAAAAATTCATCATTCCATCATAGAATAACCCATCTAAAATAAATATATTTTATAAGAATTTCACATTCATATAAACATAATTCATATAGAAAATGAACACAAATTTTATCAGTAAATATTATCCTAATAAAACTATAATGAATATCAGATTTCCTTGAAAAAGAATGAATACCCCTTTGAAATAATATTTGATCCATTGTTTGAAAACATGTTAAAAATATTATTTTATTTTGAAAACATTTAAAATACAAATTTATCATAGTATTAAAAACATATTTTTTGGAAATAACGACGAAGTATTATATATAAATATTTAAAGAAACTAACTTTTATGATGATGGAAAAACAAGTTCATGTGGTAGATGTTAAAATAAATATTTAAGTAACACATTTTGATAAATGGTCATAAGTAAACTATCCAAAAATGTTGTAAAAGTTCCTTTGGAATCCATTTAAAATAAAGTAAGTTATAATTAAAATGAATTTAAATTCTCAATAAACCATATAAAATGCTATTAATTATTATTTTTTAAATATTATGTTTTATAATATGTATACTAGTTACATGTGATTATGATCCATTCTAGAACTATAAAGGGTTATTGTATTTGGAAATGTAGATACATTTAAAAACTATTATATAGAATATCTACATCGTATCCCATTATGTTCCCTATAAATAGTTCCCTTATTAGACTTATCATACATAATACCATTACCCATATCCTCAGTATAAGAATCATAATATTGTGTGAGCTTATATGCTCTATTGAGTAAAACCGCTGAGATATCAATTAGCATTTTAGATTTACATGCTCAAAATGGTGTGGGAACAAGAGAAAAAAAATCGCAAACCATACCAAGTAATTCATTGATAATAATATTGATACAGAGAAAAATAATGGATGTTTACGATATATAAATCATAATTGAGTCATTGAACATGATCTATGAAAAAATATCATTTACATAAGATAAATTTATAACATAGTTTTATAAATTGTGTCATAATCATAATCATAGCAATGTTATGCCAACTATAACTAATAAGAAATTTATCATATGTTTCTCTTACACTGACCACTAGTATACCAGCTTTGGGCATGATATAACCTCTTTTGTACCCTCTTTTGGGCTTGGGATAACATCTAATGTACCCTTTTCGGGATTATGATAACTTCACATGTGACCTTTTATATTATATTTCATTAAAATATACCTAATTAATTTTATTTATATAATAATATTAATCCATTTATATATATACCACAAGATCAAGAAAATGTTTACCAATATTTTAAAACTTAACCCAGTGAAAAGAAAACATATTTCACCAATATTACAACGTCATACTCATAAATCATCAAGAGAATAACTAAATATAGTAACATTGGAGTGTATTACCCATAAGTAACATGAATCATCACAATATATTTTTAATTATTAATATGAACTTAACATTCCAGAGGAACATTTCATGAAGAAAATACCATTTTCAATTTGAAATTATTTATTTTAAATAAGAAAATTTACAAAAGTATTAAGGAAAACATTTTATTTCCAAAATATATATGGAAAAATTAAATTTAATAAAAAACGGAAATAATAATATTTAAGGTGGGAAAATAAATTCTATCAATGTATATTGAAAAAAATAATATTTCACATTTTCAGTAAAAAATAAAAATAACCACATTTGAAAAACTGTATGAATATTCCTTCAAATTCATTATTAATAAAGAAAAATATAGTTATATTTTAGATTAAATAATCCTCAATTAATAGTAAAATCAATCTTGATAAATTTTATAATAATATAAATACATGAATGAAAATATTTCTATTGGAAGAAAAAAATGGATATATTTTCAATAAAAATGTATTTTCAGATTTTGGAGATCATAGAGAGAGTAAAATTAAAGGGAAAAATAATTTTAAAAAATAATAAAATGAGGGAAAATAAATTTTTAATGATAGATATATCATGTAAACTTTTTATAATAAACATAAGCATAAACAATCCTAGTAAAATTAAATTGTAACATAAAACCATTAACTCTTGGTCATCATTCATAATAAGCAATATAAAATCTGTTATAATAAAATTAAAATTATTATACATCAAAACCAGTTACATATTCATACATACAATACCATTATTATTCCACTTAAGACATTTAAATAAACATTTTCTTAAGAATTATTTATCAAAATCATTGTTTTATGGTATAAATTGATTTATTTTCATGAATTTTTTGGTTCGATGATTATGGTCCATGCAATATGATCCTAGTTAAAAAATCTATAGAATAATAATAATGTAGTAATTATATTATTTAATCGTTATATATTGTTTTTAACCGTAAAAATAAATAAATGATGAGAAATAAAATACATGACTTCAACGAGATGATATTTTTTATGTTCACATATGTGATGACTTCCACTCTTCGATGGTTGGAAATAAATAACGATAAATAACTATTAACCATTATAGATTCATTATTCTATAATATATATTATTTTTTATATTAAATTATTCATAAGAACCAATAATAAAATATGGACATAAGAAATTAATCTTATCAATATGTAGTGAAGATAGTCCAAATCTATGCATAAGAGATAATTACTTTTATAAATTTACATAAAATATTTAATGACATAGATTCTGATGTATTATTTTTGGATATTGTATGGATTATTTTTGAGATCATTCACTATGATGTAATGCGAGTATAAGGTGTGGTGTTCTGGGAATAAATGTTTGAAATATATTATATGTATTAAATGGAACACGAAAACAATTTTCTAGAAGAGGTGTATTAACTTCTAAATAGGGACTGGGATATGAAATCCAAGGGAATTATTGTGTTTGCAACATGGGTTTTAACCTAGGGGATATGTGACCTTTTTCATCGTAGGGATTTTATAGAATAGTGATCATGAGCACAGAATGAATAAAATAATTAAATAAATTATTTTATTTTTATTTCACTAATTAAGAGAATAGAGTGTTTTTAATAAAACATTTGTTAATGAAAATCCAATAGTAGACATATAACTCTATAGCTATTGGAGAAGCCTCATTGGGAGTGTTGGAAGATCTCTCTTAGATGAATGAAAACGGGATCATACATAAGTGATCGATAGTAAAACATAATTTGGGATCTCCCCAACAATAAAGAAACAGGCTCATTCTTCACTGGTGATTGATCTATCACAAGGTAAGTTGTTTTTAATTTGAATTCTTTCATAATTATTATATTATATTATAAACAAGGATCAATCAACCAATAGATTGTTCCATGATTTGATCATCCTATATTATTAATTTAATTAGGAGGTTTTTATTAGGAGAATTTCTTTACAAGGTTATTTAAGGATATTTTCATCATGATTATTCGATTCCTCTCTTATTGTAAGAATTATTAAGTATTGAGGCCAACACAAACAATGTTTGATGTTCAATCCCTTACTTTATTGTTTTTAATTTTTCCCCTTCTTATTTGTTTGTCAACGGTATTATTTTTTGGCCCGTAGGTCGACATATATAGGTAAACTAGTCATTGAACACCTTTTTTATGGTGAAATGATTTGATATTATAGATCTGGGATTTTGATGACACAAATATGGTGTGGATATGGAAATGGAAATGGATCAGATGACGCAAAGATGCAGTTTTTGTGTTCTTTGACATGCACTAGAGAACACTATTTGAAGGTATTTCCAAACAAAACAAAGGTATAGAAAGTCTTAATCAGTAATGGTGTGACTCAACATGTATTTTTTAGGATTTTGCAATAACATTGTTATTAGATTTAATTCTAGATGAACAACCAGGGATACACATACCATATATGAAAATATGGAATATTTTGTGATACACTACATGTAAATCAGATCCATTCACTATTCAGGACCCTCTATGAAATGGATACAATTTTAGGAAAGAGATAATTATGACATCGTGTGTGACACTTTCACATGGAAGGTGAACTCATTTCGATGGTTCGACATGTACCTCAAAGGATATATAGATATGGGATGGAGTACAAGGAAGCGAGAATTCCATGTACTCCCACATAAACATATCTTGGCCTGGTGTACATAGGCATACCCATGAACTGGTACATGGTTAGAGTACATGAGTAGAAGACACACTATGTATTTTTACATGGATGAGGACCTAGGAAACAGACCATATACATGGGCAGGACACATGGTCTTAGGGGAACGACATGTAACCCTACTACATGATGTGTAATCCTAAAAAATGGCTTGGATACCTTTTTTATTTATCTTACATAGGTTTTGTTAAGGTGTTATCCCCCTGTGATTTCCCTAATGGATTATATAGAATCACCTTCTACACATAGGGTAGTGATCCCTTCAGTATGACTTATTGGATAGAGTAGTTGGAATCCCTCCATGAGACCCAGTGTGAGATCCTCTATTCAACTTCATGCCCCAAGTGGATTTATTGGTATAATCATGACCAACACTATACAGGTGTCTATCCACTACTTATTGGCTTAATGTAAATTGTGTTTTTGGTATATCCCTCATCATTGGTAGTGATCCTCATATTTTTATTGTATCGTTTAAGTCATTCAGGGTGTACTTATAATGGAGAGACTAGATGTAACTTAACTCTCAAACAGATGTAATTAGTGCTATCAGACTCATGAGTGTTTTCTCTTAGATGAGTGTTATTTGGAACCTTTGATATTGAATCCTGATTTGGAATTATGGTTATGACTTACCTTTAGACTGTTTGTATTTTTACGGTATATATTTATATTCTAGTTATATGTGTTGTATGAATATACCTATTTAATGTTAATCGTATTATTTTTTAATATGATTTATGATTTTAGGGAGTCTTACTAGGTATTTTTCTACTCACCCCTTCATAGGCATCTTTAATTGGTGTCATGTATTTTCCAGATTATCACTCTTTTGATAGAGTCCAACAAGGACCAAGATCAAATGTTTCTTAGTGAGACAGGATAAACCAAGTTTTATTCTTTTGGTATCTTTAAAGTAGTCCCCAGTATAACTTTCAAGTTGGGATTGTTTTCAAACTCTTTGTGGTGACCTTTTATTTGGCCATGTTTACTTTCATTTTCTTCCTTTTTTACTACAGTTGTGGGATTTATATTTATTTGTGAATTGTTTTTTATATATTTCATTATTTTTTGGGATAAAATGATTGTGTGTGTGTGTGTGCTTGTGCATGTGTACATTAACATAGGCTATGGTGTCTCATGTTTCTGATATGGCTACATGGTGATAGTCCCTAACCCTAGTCCTTATATAAGCAGGCTTGGGGAGTCACAGAACATGATGCATTGGGATGGGTTATGATAGAGTGGTGTCAGATAAGTTGGATCTACCTTTGTATTAGAGTTTTTCAGTATTTTTTAGGGAAATAGGGTTTTGTTTTTTGAGGTTAACATTTAGGATTGGGAATCTGGTGATGGTACGGAGGTCGAGGTATCTATACACCATAACTCAGATCATCTGCTTTTTGACTTGGTATATGATAATAATGGTTTTAGGAAAATCAATGGTACATACATCATGGAGGAATGGGTTGCAGTTTCTATTTCATTCCTGAGTTACCTCTAAAGATATAATCATTGATCATGGTACATATTGTTTACTTTTAGGATGCCTCTGTGATTTATTCCTTCTAGGTTTAATTATCATGATCATAAGGATAATCCCCTCAGTAATGATGCACTGAATAAAGGACTAGTTCAAGAGATGTTACCTTTATATGGGGCACCAGCTTGGCCACCACCTATAGAGAAGCACATGGTACCCTCAGTACTAGAAGATGAGTTACGTAATATAATCTCACTTCATAATTTTTGGAAATAGATCGCCCTCATGATCTGAGGTAAGCATGACACACAAGTGGATGAGGAATATCTTGAGGCTGTGATCTGACTTTTCCATCTGGTCAGGTCACCAGTAGATCAAATGGTGGTTGTTAGATCCCTTCCTTTTTATAGGTGTGTTTCTCTATATGTTTCTTATTTGAGATTTACTGGAAAAGTCTTATTTATTGATGGAGAGCCTTTATGGGGAAAATGAATTAAGGTTTAGGGTTGTATGATTTTTTGAATTAATGGATTTAGGGTATAAATGGGCTTAACTATTAAATGGGTTCTCTAAAATTTGATTATATTTAAATGAAATATGGGATGAAAAACATTAACTACATAACATTTACATTCCATGTAAATGTTAAATATAATTTAAATTCCCGACCTACAGTCTTAAAATTTTTTGTGTGGCTGATATTGTTTCCTATGAACTTCATATTCTTATCTCTCAAACCTAGAGAATTCTCAAGATGATTTGGGAGTGACAAGCCTCTTTTCATATATCTCATTCACGCAATCAATCACTGGTATGTTATATTGGTTATACACTTCGTTATCTTTAATCCTGTCATAACTCGTTGTGGCAGAATCCCTTGACCAATTATGCTATTTGTTTCAATCTTGATCAATCTTGACCTAGGAACCACATCACTTGAACCTTCTTCCTTGTGTGCTTTAACCATTAGAATCATTGTGGGATATTTGGATAATGATATGGGGTCTAAATCTTGACCATGTGGTTTGATTATTTCCATGTTTATGTGATATCATGATCACACATATGATATGTATTCCCAAATTAATTAATTAATCAAATGATATTATCCAATAAATACCTTTTGTTTCAACAAGAGTTATAATTGGAAAATGAATTAAGATTTATTTATAATGACATGTGACCTAGGGTGACATCTTATTATAGAATCCCAAAATTGTACATATTTCTTTTTGATAAATCTATTAATAAAATATGATTTTAATTGAAATTAGAATATGAATGAATAATGGAAATTCACATAATTAACCATTGATATGTGTGACGTGATATTGTGGTATTAATGTTCTATGATAGGAATTGTGTTCAATGTTGATAGGAGTATATAACATGCTAGGCCTAGGCACATGGAAACGTATATACTGTAATGTTGATTGTGAGCGGGCTCAACCGAGTCCATTCTTTAATGCTTATAGAGAGTGGGCTATGCCTGGTCCCATACTATAATGCTTATAGGGATCTGACCCAGATTTTTTGTTTAGAGTATATCATGGTTATATGGGTTTTTTGGATTGGTTGTAATACATTCTTAGATATATCCAGGCATAACACCAAATAAGTTTTTGTACCTTGGATATATGGTTGTGATTGGCATGGTTGTAAGGAATGATCAAGGACTTTCTGAAATGGTGCCAACGTAGTTTGTTGAATTTCAAAAATTGTAAAATTAATTGATACAGATATTTATCACTTTATTGAATAAACCTCTTATCAAACTTTTTGTGTGTGGAAATGGTGGTGTCCACCTACTGAGTTTTACTCACACCTTATTTGGTCCACTTTTGGGATCCCATGAACACTTTGTGGGTGTCGGTTTGGACAAAGGGATCAGACCCACTGTGGATTGATTATTTGTTTTTGGGCTAGATTTTAGAGATGGGGCCATAATTGGGGTTAGGACATGGTACATTGAGTATTTTTTTTGAGTCTTGTAGTATTTTTCATGTATTTTTCTATCCTGAAGATTGGTTACATTCCAACATGTCATTATAATATTTATTATTATTTATTTGTTTATTCAGTTGGTTTTTATTGTTTTCATCTACATTATTTTAATATGATTATTTCTATTTGTATATGAGTTATTTCTTTCGAATGAAACTTAATACCTAGGTGGTATAGTCTCCCCACTAAACTATCCACACCCGCATTTCTAGTCAGAAACCTCTGACATTTGGAGATGTGTACTTGAGGCCTACTAACCAAATGTTTTTTTCCACATGAGAGAGTTCCAATTTGGGGGACTCAAAGTGGTCTCAAATCCATGTTATGGATTTCTTTTATTTTAAATTAATATTTTGGAAAGTTAGAAATAAGACTTGGATGTGTTGGGACTTTTTAATTATCTTTTTCATAGGTGTAGAAAACCCATGTACAAGGGAAAATCTGACTACCTAGGGATGGGGTTGTTGTTTTTTTATTCTTTTTATAGTTATGTTATTTCACCATGAGTGATTCATATGTTTTGTGAGGATTATCATTTTATGATGTAATTGATTGATGAGTATTTTTCTTTTGTCCTGGTATGGCACGATGTAAGAACACATGTATCATAATAAGTGCATAGGGATATATTGAAATACATTCTTCACAATAGGGGAATATCTATTTTTTCATGTAATATATACATGCATGTTGAACTATACAATGAGATATCTATTTCACTGAATAAATAAAATGTTTTTTCATTTTATGCTAAAATAATTGCAAGTCATCTCTATAGAGACCAAGAGTTAGTTGTTCTCTATTAATGTCAAATACTTGGTTGACATTTTCACAATCCAATTCTTGAAGGTAAGTATTAGTCATGTAGAGAAAACGCCTCCTTTTCATCTTCATCCTGGGAATTAGAAGAGTCGAATTCTGCACTTTCCTAATATAGGTGAACCAAAACCTCCAGTAGTTCCTGAGGATTAGATGGATGTCCATCTTCATGACAACTTCATGAGGGTCATGTGCTCCTTGGAAATATAGACTATTCATATTGTTCCATTGATGTCTCATCTAAAAGGTAATTTTTAGCTTCAACAGTCACCCATGTTTACTATTTAATTAGGACCCTAGGTGTTTGAGTTCTAGATTCAGTCAGTCCATATGAACTTCAAGCATCTCAAGACACCCGCAGATAGAAGGTTAAATCTTTCTTTGTATATATGGACATGCCAATCATTTGGGGGGTATTTTAGAAGAATATTGGAAGTAGGATTAGCAATCTAGGATGGATTTTGAGAATAATTCCCTAATACATTTACATCATATGGCCTTAAGGGATGAAAAATATCACGAGTTCATGCATCTAGTGTTGGAGGGTTTGTCATTACTCAAATATGTTGGACATTTTACCAACCTACAATGATTTGCGCCATCCTTGGTAGCTAATGAGATCTCGAGGATGAGATGATTCTTGGATGGTGTTAATTATTTAGTTAGGTCAAAGGTGAATGTTTCCATTTAAAAAGATTTTAAGACATGATGAATGAAACCCTCATCATAGAAGAGAATCTAAAAGAGGCTCTCAAAAATGGTCAGGTTGTTTCCTTAGAAAAACCTGGGAGCACATATTTGAGTGGTAAGAAACTTTATTATGATATTTTCTTCCATATTATTAGTCAGAATAGAATTCAAGGTATTGGAAAAATATATCATGATTGTGTTACATTCCATTGTTATCAGTGTGGAATGTTTGGCCAAAAGAACCTTTAGTTTCTTTACCCTGAAGTGGATTGTCATAACTAAGGAAGGCCAGGTCATCTTCAGAGGTTCTGTTCAATGTTGTCCTAAAATATATGCTGTAGAGGAACGATAAAAGAACTATAATCTGGATGTTTCTCAACTACACCTCAATAATATGGTATTTGGAGTTCCACATTTCGTTCATGCAGAGTTAGGGTACATTGTAACCTAGTGGTAGAGAAAAAATACCAAGAAGGGGATTTATCTTAGGGTAGTCAAACTAGGGCCCAAGGAAGAGGATAATGATAGATTCACACTATAAAAACTATTCTAACTAACTTGGATGATGGACCATATACTATTAGATGAAAGATTTTTGTATCATCTAGCTCAACTTGTGTTTTTATATATACCATACTCACATTCTTTTCCATATTTTATTTCTAAAAATTGTTCAAGATTTGGTGCGGATATCATAGAAGTTGTTTTAACCATAGATACACCATTGGGTCTCTGGTCTAAAAATATAAAATGTCGCAAGGAAAGTTCTCTATAAATTGGTGGTTACTATTTTTTTTGGAAACCATATATGCTTAAAGTGACATGCATTGAATTTATTCTTAAAATTCATTGGTTATTATTATACTAGGATGAAATAAACACTTAGATAAGGAGTGTCACATTCCTATCTTCATAAAGAAATGGAATTACTCACCAAGGTTAGTGGGATATTTAGGTTGGGTATGCGGTGCTGATTTAGTGTAGGTTGTATTGACGCATGGCTCAGATTTCTAGTATTTCTCTGGATAATTGTGAAATGAAATCGGATTACTCTCCCCCAGTGGGAGACCATTTTTGGAATGTTTTCCCTGATGATTTATATGGATTAACAACAAAAAGGGAGATTGATTTCAAAATTGAGTTGGTTCTAGGAGCCGAACTAGTTTCTATCTCATCTACCGAATAGAACTATCATAGCCTTGGGATTTGAAGGTTCAATTGGATGATCTACAATCAAAAGACTTCATATAGCTGAGTTCCTATATTTGGGTTTCTCCAATTTTCTTCACCAAAAGGTTTATAGATCCTTACATTTATGTGTGGATTGTCGAATTTTGAACCAGATTCCAATCAAGTATATGTATCATCTTCCATGCATTGATGATATTTTTGATCAACTTCTAGGTTCTGAGATCTTCTCTAAGACTTACATAAGATCAAGATATCATATGTTAAGAGAAATACTATCATACATACCTCATAATTATTTTAGGAGTAGGTATGGGTTGTATGAATTCATTGTGATGTCATTTGGGCTAACTATGGTATTCATGGCCTTAATAAATAGGATCCTTCATCCCTTTCTTGATCATTTGGTGGTAGTTTTCATTGGTGATATCTTATTGTACTATTAATCAATAGATGATCATTCCAAAAATCATGAAATCTTCTTAAGTAAATTGAGAGAGTATCATCTATACACTAAGCTAACTAAATAAATTTTCTAGATAAATAATCTGCACTTATTGGGACATATCATCCCATATATATGAGTGTCAATGGACCCAGAGAATGTTGCGGCCATGATATCTTGGTAGAAATCAAAGAACATTTTTTAAATTTTGTGCTTTCCAGGCTTATTAGGTTATTACCATTTTCTTATCTCATATTTCTCCAATTTGGACACACCAATTTCTAGGATGACAAAGAAAGAGAATAATTTTGTTTGGTATGATTCTTATGAATGATTTTTCCATGATCTGAAAGTAAAACGCACCTCAGGACTTATCTTCACTTTACTGGTGTCGGGTAAAGAGTATGTTGTATATTTTTATTTATTCAGAGTTTAAATCAGTGTCGTTATAATGGTAGAGGATTAATTTAGTGCTTATGTCTAAAAGAAATTGAGACTGCATGAGAAGAAATACCCTACTCATGATCTGAAGTTAGTGGTAAGGGTACATTCCGAGAGATGTTCGAGACACTATCTCATGGGTGATAGTTGTTTTGTATAAATAGATCGCAAAATACTCATGTTCATCATTTATCATCAAGATCATAACCATAAGAAGATAAGGATGGTCGAGTATATGTAGTCTTTTGAATTCGAATTTTCATACACACCAGGAAAGGGAATCATCATTTTTGACTCTTTGAGCAAAAAGTAACAGAAAGAATTAGTAAAAGAGTCTTTTGATTGGTAGAGGATAATTTTTCTCTTTGGAGACATGTTTCTATATTTTTTTCTATCTCAAGGGTGATTAGCTCTCACTTCAACATCAGTTATATATGTTCTTTTGGACAAGATTATGTACAATAATTTATTGGATTCAGAAGTCCCAATTATGAGATAAAAATTATATGGTGGGGATATTCCATTAGGATGGTCGATTAGAAGTGGAAATTATATTATTTTCTACGGCCATGTGTGGATTACTATGGTCTTTAAGGATATCTATTAAGGGATTTTGAGGCTTTTATATTTGGGGTATATCCTAGTTTAACAAATATATATCTTGATCTCAGTAGATAGTACGGGTGGTTATGAATTTATAAGGATGTGGAAATATTTATGGATATTTTCTTCACATTTCACAAGTGAAAGTGGATCATCAGAGGCCATCCTTGAATTTGTAGCCTGTATCCATACTGTAGTAGAAATTAGGTGATGTAACAATGGATTTTTTGACAGGATTACCCAGGATGACCCGTAAGAATAATTTTTTTTGGGTTGTTGTGGATCGTCTTACTAATGTACCTAATTCTTGCCTATTAGGGAAACTATTACAAATGGTGATCTTGGAAATCATTATGTGCCTGAGGTGTTTAGGTTTCACTGAGTTCTGAGGAGTATCATTTCATAAATAGATCCCCATTTTAAATCATTTTTCTAGAAGGGTATTAAAAAATCCCAATAATTGTGAGTTCTTTTAAGAAAATCCTATCATCTATAGATTAATGGAGAAATAGAATGGACTATTCGTGTTCTGTAGGATATTATTTGAGCATGCATTTGGTATTTTGGTGCATCATGGGTGATATATATAGATCTTGTGATGTTTTCATTTAATAATAGCTTCATGTAATCAATCCAAATGGAACCTTTTGAGACTATGTATGTAATTCCATTTCATGGATACTTCGGTGGTGGTGTGGTGGTGAAGGTGAGTGGCACATCCAAGCTGTTCTTTGGGAGGTTCAGGGTTCGAATCCTGGGAGTCTGCTTTCGGGGCGAGGCTCTCCCCTGGGATCCACCCACCTTGTCGGGTCACCCGGTCTCTTATGGGTGGGAAAAATGAGGCGTGGACCAATCGTTGACGGATCGCTGGATGGACCATCGCTGCCTGGCCGTCACCCTCCGGGACGCTCTACCATCTTGGCTGGCAACGGATCCTTCCCGGCTGGGGCTCTCTCCGGAGTGACCCCTTTGTGGGGAGGTGGGTTCCCTTGTTTGGAGGGTTCGAAAAGGCCACATAGAGGAATTCCCTTTTTAAAGAAGAATGTAATTCCATTTCATGTGCCTCTTTGTTGGATGGATGCAGGTGATTCACCTATATTTGGGCCTAGTCTCATGTAGGATACATTTGAATGGATTAATTTTATTACACAATGGTTGGTGACCATTTAGAGAAGACAGAAATCATATAATGATAATATGAGATAGTCTCTAAAATTTGAGGTTGGTTAACATGTTTTCTTTCAGGTTCCACCTAGGTTAGTGAAGTGCAGTTTCAGAATAAATGGTAAGCGAGAACCAATGTTTTTCAAGATGTTGGAAATAGTGGAAAGGGTCAGTCCATTAGTGTATCATCTAGCCCTTCCATAGCTCTATAGTTCAATGAAATATGTGTTCCATGTATAGAAAACATGAATATATCATCCAAACCCTTCACATGTGATATAAATAATAGTCATAAATCTTTGTGTTGATTCATCCTTCGAGGATAATATTATACATGTTGTGGATAATAGAGAGAAATATCAATGGCATCAGACTATATCTTTTGTTTGAGTACAGTGGAAGCATGGGAATGATTAGGATGATTCTTGGGAAATGGAATTTGACATGAAAATGTGGTGGCTGGACTTGTTCGCTGAGACCTCACAGTGATGATTGGGGAAGATTTGGGATGATCAGTTACAAGGTTGTGAGGTTTTAAGATCCCATACTTTTTGAGGTATGTTTCTCTCAATGTTTTTCAATTTAAATTTATTCTCCTTGTCTGGAAACAAAGATACTTTTAGGTGAAATGATCTAACGTTTGAGGATGTATTTGTGTTTTAATTATTGGTGTCTAGGTAGAAATGGGTTTAACTGTTAAATGTGTTCTTAGAAAGATGACAAGATTTAAAGGGAATATGGGATGAAAAAAACAACTGAAGAACCTTTGCAGATAATGTAAAGTGAATAGATATTGTGTAAATGTTCCTGGTTGTAATAAAAAAATCCAATTCAATGGGTTTTTCTATGGATTCAATGAAAAAACACACGATGTGTAACTGGATTACACACTATGTAAATGCTCGACCTGTAGTTTTAAATTTTTTTGATTGGCTGATTTTTTTTCCATTTTGATGTTTCTCCTTATCTCACCACCCTACGAAATCTAATATGGGATTTTGGAGTTCTGATCAACAGTTTAGACATCTCGTTCATGCGATCAATCCCAACAGGGTTATTTTGGTTAGATTCTTCATTCACTACTTTCTTATCTATACTTTTGCATTGAAATACCTTGACAAATGTCATTTTTTGTTTTTATATTGATAAATACTTATCTAGGAACATTGAAAGAGCACTGTCGTGGGAACCCTCAAATGATTATTGTGATTTTGATGTACTTAGATGCAGCAGAGTGGCTGACCAAGGACGTCTCTCAAAGGACTAAGTAAATTAAAACAACTTCTAAAAGATATTATAAAAATAAAATATAACAGAATTAAAAGACTACTTAAAAGTATGGGGGTTGTTTATAGTTTATAAATCTAGAGGAAGTTTGTTGGAAAAAGATTGCATTCTTTTTGTTTTTAGTTTTAAAATAATGTTTGATTAAAATGAAACAATAAAAAGATGTTTTTTAGGAAATATTTAAAAGGAGTAATTGATCAAACTCTACATCTTCATTTAATTATTAATAATTATCATTTAAATGAATATCATCTTAATTATTATCCCTTAATTTTTTAACCCTCGAACCCTACAATCGCAGCACCCTACTTTGATTGTTATTCTAAGGTTATGTTATGGTCAGTTGTTAATTATAGCACATATCCATTCTGGAAATGTGGATGAATTGTGTTGAGGGATTATATCTTAATTCTACAAATTTAGCACGTGTGGTCTTGCATTACCGATTAAGATCGCGCTCTCACAATTTACACAAAATCTTGACCTCGCGTGTTTTTGTGTTAATTATTCAATTTATTTCTTAGTTTCGTAAAATTTAAAAAACACAATTCATGGATCATATTATGTGAATTACAGTAGCTCAATGATTCAAAATAATTAAATTAAGAGGGTAGAATATAGATCGATTACTAAAAGACTAATCTTTCATGGGTGGTGTAATCATCGTAGAAGCGTTTGGCATGTGAAAAGGTTTATAATGGGTATAACCCAATAATGCTTCTACTCAAGAATTACAGCACAAAGAGGAAGATTAATAGAAGAATAAATTTAAACAAAACAGATGAAAAGAGAAGAAACAAAAGAAGAACAATGAAGTTTATTACACAAACAAAAGCATTACAACACGAAGGAGAAGAAGAAGGCTTCGTCGAAGGGATCCTTGCTTCAAGAGATACACTTATTGAAATGGTTGGATAATTGGAGAGGATCCAATTCTCATCTTCCATAAATTTCTCAATGCACGTTCCAACCCCACCAAATCAGAAAAACACCAATTTATAGAGTGGTGGGGAGGCTAGGTTCAAAGTGGTTTCAAGTGTGAATGGGGAATCTCGGCCAAATATCTTATTCCAACATTCACTGCCCATTTGACTACCAAAACGCGTGAATTGCCCAGCCTTCCAGAAATATAATATGTGCGGATAGGGGTCCTATATATCCTCTAAATATTTGGGCTCCATAAAATCCAAACCTAAGGAGTTATGGCCTCAATAAAAAAGCATCTCCATTCCGGCATGTCCATCCCACCTTTGAATTTACAGCCCAATTACTCATTCCAATGGAATTATTTTTATCTAGTGTCATGAATAAAAGTTCTATCCCATGAAGTAAGAGACACAGTTACAAAATATTAAGTTCAAATAATTCAAATAATAATATTTATGACTGAAATACTACAGTGATTTTGAAAGGTTAAAAATGGAATTTTCATCCAATATTCAAATGAATGATCTAATCCCAAATACTATCTAATTAAATATATTTAACACAATGTGAGGAAATTATATCATTTATTATCTATAAAATAATCAATGAAATAGTATTGTATCAACTCCCCCACACTTACCCTTTTTCACTCCTGAGCAAAACCTCATAACAAGTAAACATCACTATCAAATCAAAACCAATTTTAAAACACATATCCTTGAGATCAAACAATTACACACCAAGAAACAAAAGATATCATGCCTCTTAGTAAATCATTATTTCATTTTCTCCATTTATATCATTCAATATATTTCCACTTCATTTATCCTCCCATGCACAAAACACTTACCTCTCTTGAATTTTCTCTTATCACACAAATATGAATTTTTTTTGCAATGTCTTTTTCAGCCAAACTCATATAAGGGTCACCATAGGATTGATAAATTACTACATCACCACTCGATGTGGGTCAAAGGCATATGTTTATAATGGGGACTTTTAAGGGTTGTTCTGTGGCTTTCAGTTGGTAGGATTATGGTGTGAAGAATTCTGAGGCTGAATGAGGAGGGATTTACTCTTTTTGAAGCAAAATTGCATTAATCTAATTTTCACTTAAATATGGTCTTCTCCTCAATACCAATAGTATCAATTCAGCTCCATCATCATGAAAATTCATGGATAGTTTACGGTATTCATCATTTCAGCATAAAAAATGTCAATCTTCTCAAACATGATTTTCTTGAAAGCTCCAAATAGGCACACCTTTCTACCTCAATTAGAAGCACCAGAAAAGGCATATATTCACTTGTCATTAAAGCTCCAAAAAAGGAAAAACTTTCAATAAAATGATTTTCTTCAGTAGAAAACACATCTCTTCAGAATATAATTTTCTACCAAAATTATTACAGAATGTGTTAGCACAACACAAGATAGCTTCCCCCACACTTAAGCTCAACTAGATTATGCAATTTCACTTCAAGAGTTGGTTGGATAGGGAAAATTGGATTGTAATGTGGCTAACCTAACAGGTTTTGCATGGATTCTAAGGGCTAAAAGGATTAAATGTTGAAGGTAGGCCATTATAAAAAGGATTCTTTGAAATAGGGGCTTTAATACCAAACAAATGCCTCAATCATTTAAACATAAGTACCTCAAACCCTCAAGTTTGGACAAAAATAAATCAAATTCTAGTTAAATCAAGAATGGTTTGGTTCTCTCAAGAAGTTAGTTGAATGTAAAGAATACGAAAATAATGGTTTAGAAGCCTCATAAGAATGTGGTTTCAAATATAAATACAGTGAGATCTGGCATGGGATTCAAAATTCAATGTTATTTTCATGAAATTACTAAATATTTGAACTTGAAACAAAGTCATTTTCAGCATTCATTTAAGCTCAGTTTCATGGAATAAATTGTTTCAATCATTGACACAATTTTCAAAAATGGCAATGATAAACATTTCAGCTAAATTTTAAAAAAAAACACACACAGAATGATAACAAAACACACAAATGTTTTGAAAACACACAATTTTTTTTAACAAACAACAAATGAAAATCCTAAACTATAAATGTTCCCTCCCCCACACTTAAAATATTTCATTGTCCTCAATGTGAACCCATGAGATGATATGTGCACATGAAATGCATAATTTTATTTAGGACAAGTAATATAAAAGTGAAAGGGTTGGGAACAACCTGATATTCTCAAGTGATGATGGGGTCATGCAATTTGATGAAATCAACTGCATCGGTAGGAAGTTCCTCGATGTATTTCTTCAAACGTTTCCCATTGACTTTAAATCTCCTTCCAGTGTCCTCTTGTGTGATCTCCACTGCTCCATAAAGGAAAAACATCAGACACAACATAAGGACCTAACCATCTGGAACGCAACTTACCATGCATCAACTTTAGTTATGAACTATAGAGTAGGACTTTCTCTCCAACATGAAACTCCCTTTTGTAGATCATTTTATCATGAACTTCTTTTGATCTTTCCTTGTAGAGCCTTGAGTTCTCATATGACGACAGTCGAATCTCCTAACGCTCTTGAATTTTCAACTTACATTAAATTCAAGCTTGGTCCAAATCCATGTTTCATTTCTTTATATCCCAATAAGACCGATGATCAACCTCCACAGGGAGACGACATGCCTTCCTAAAAACAATAGGAAATGGGGACATACCAATGGGTATCTTGTATGCTGTCCTATAATCCCACAATGCATCATCCAAGTGCTTGATCTAATCCTTCCTATTTGGCTGCACGATTTTCTCGAAAATCTGTTTCAACTCACGATTTGAAACCTCTGCCTGGCTATTTGTTTGGGGGTGGTATGGTGTTGATGATTTGTGTCTCACCCCATACTTATGAAGGAGAGAAGGAAAATTATGATTGTAGAAGTGTGTCCCTTGATCACTAATGATGGCCTTTCGTACTCCAAACCTACAAAAAATTTGTGTTTTGAAAAATTCCACAACAACATGAGAATCATCAGTCCTTGTGGACTTAGCCTCCTCCCATTTACTCACACAATCAACATAAACCAAAATGTACAAAAAAACAAAGGAAATATGAAAAGGACCCATAAAATCGATGCCCCATACATCAAAAATCTCACAGAATAGTATGGGTTGTTGGGGAATCTCATGTCTCCTAGAAATGTTCCCAGTGTGTTTGCAACGAGAGCATGACTTGCAAAATACATGGGCATCATGGAATAAGCTAGGCCGATATAATTCAGAGTCCAGAACATTCCTAGTTGTCCATTGGGTTCCAAAGTGTCCACCACGAGCAAGTGTATGACAAAAATGTAAAACAGACTCCAACTCATGATTAGGAACACACCTCCTAATAACTTGATCACTACACATGCGCCAGAGGTATGGATCATCCCAAAAATAATACCAAGACTCTGTTTTTAATTTTTTTACGTGATGTTCCTTTAAATTTGCAGGGATTTCAGAGGAAACAAAGTAGTTAACTAAATCTGCATACCAAGGATGCGTACCTGATATGGAATAAAGATGCTCATCGGGGAAAGTGTCCATAAGTGGTACTTGGTCCAAGCTGTCATCCTCTAGTGTGCGAGTAATCCTACTCATGTGGTCCGCCACCAAATTCTCTAACCCCTTCTTTTCCATTATCTCAATGTCAAACTCTTGAAGAAGGAGCATCCAATGGATAAGTAGTGGCTTTGCATCTGGCTTCTTTAGGAGGCACCTCAAAGATGCATGATCAGAAAAAACAACTACTTTAGATCCCAATAAATATGAATGAAATTTATCTAAAGAAAATATAACAGTAAGAAACTCCTTTTCTGTTGTGGTGTAGTTTGATTGGGCAGAATCTATCATCCTCGATGCATACGAAATCACATGTGAACGTCCCTCCGCCCTCTGAGATAAGACAGCTCCAACCGCGAAGTTGGACACATCACACATAAGCTCAAATGGAAGGTCCCACCGTGGGGGATGTATGATCGGTGGAGTGGTTAGACACTTATTTAGCTCATCAAATGATACCATGCATGGATCATCAAAATTGAAGTCAATATCTTTTTGAAGCAATCGAAATAAGGGTAGAGCAATCTTACTAAAATCTCTGATAAAGCGTCGATAAAATCCAGCATGTCCAAGGAATGATCGAACATCACACACACATGTAGGATATGGCAGTGATGAAATAATGTCTACCAATGATTTATCAACTTCAATGCCAGGTTGTGAGACTATATGACCTAAGACAATTCCCTTTTCGACCATGAAATGACAATTTTCAAAATTTAAGTCCAGATCCTTCTCAATAAAACGATGCAACACATCACCCAAACTAGAGATACATTCATCAAATGAAGATCCATAAACTGTAAAATCATCAATAAATACCTCCATGCAGGTCTCAATGAAATCTGAGAAAATAATCACCATGCATCTTTGTAAGGTACCTAGGGCATTGCAAAGTCCAAATGGCATCCTTTGGTAAGCAACTGTACCGAAAGGGTAGGTGAATTTTGTCTTCTCCTAGTCCTCTGCTGCAATGGGATCATGAAAATAGCCATAAAATCCATCTAAGAAACAATAGTGTGTCTTCCCAACTAGTCTCTCAAGCATCTGATCAATAAATGGGAGGGGGAATGGTCTTTGCGATTGGAATGATTTAGTTTCCTATAATTAATACACACACGCCTACTGTTCTGTACCCTCATTGGAACTAACTCATCTTTCTCATTTTTAACAACAATAACACCACTTTTCTTAGTTACAACCTGAATAGGATTTACCCACTGAGAATATGAAATGGGATAGATTATACCGGGCTCGATCAATTTTCCAACCTCTGTTTTAAAAACATCTAGAAGGGTTGGATTAAGTCTCCTTTGTGGTTGCCTCACTGGTTTAGCCTCATCCCCCAAAATAATCCTATGCATGAAAATGGAGCGGCTAATACCTGATATTTCTCCCAAGGTCCACATGATTTCCCTGATGTTCTCCCTCAACATATTCAAATGTTTTTCTTCATGTTCAAAAGGGAGATTGTTAGCAATGATAACAGGTAATTTCTCACCACTTAACAAGTATGAGTATTTGAGATTTGGTGGAAATGGCTTGAGTTCCAGTGTAGGGGGTGGTGTATGGATGGGTTCATAGAAGGAACAAAAATATGTGCACAAAGAGCATCAGTATCTGAATATACATCATCAAAATCAGAGAATAAAGAATCAAATCCATTAACATACTCAATAGCCATTTCATAATTAGAGTTCACATGATCAAAATCAGAATATGATTCCATTTCAAAATAAAATCTTAGAGAGTCTTATTCCTTTGAAACAGGTGTTGAAGTAATCTTAGACATCAAACTATAACCAATACTGATAATCTCCCTAAGCATAGGACAATCCAATACCATGGTGTTTTTACTTCGTGGTTCAAAATGGGAGATAACAAATGAAGAATGATCCTCTGAGGGGTACTTCATGGAATCCATAACATTAAATATCACAACTTCACCCCCAATTTACATGGAAAGTGTACCCTCATTTACATTTATGATAGTTTTTGCAGTTTTGAGGAAGGGTCTACCTATGATAATGGGGGAATGAGAACTTACCCGATCATCCTCCATGTTAAGCATGTATAAATCTGCTGGAAAGATCATGTCTCTTACCCGGACAAGTACATCCTCATGGACTCTCACTAGATATTCCATATATCTATTCGCCAATTTCGCCACTACTCTCATTGGATTAAACTCACCAACCTGTAAATAAGTGAATACAGAGTGAGGCATCACATTTATGGAAGCACCCAAATCACAAAGTGCATCAAAAAAGTGTAACTCCCCTATGGTGCATGGGATAGTGAATGTCCTAGGATCCTTGCACTTTGTTAGCATTTCTAGAGTTGGTGTAATGAGTCTTAACACATTCCTTCAAAGATTGATCCTCTCATATCCCTTGAGCCCTCTTCGATTGGTAAAAAGATCCTTTAAGAATTTCGCATACCTTATAATTTTCTTAATGGCATCAAGTAGAGGAATGTTGATCTCCACATGCTTGGATGTGTCCAAAACCTCCTTTTTAATTGCTTATTCAGCCATCTTCTTGGTTTGAACAACCCTGTTTGGAAAAGGAAGGGGTTTAGTAGGAACATCATCAATCTTTTTCTTACATTTATCTTTCTCCTTAGAATGCTCATCAGTTGGTATGGAATGCAGCTTCTCTGGAGTTGAGGTGAATCCTAGTGGAATGGTAGGTATATATGTATCATCCATTTTCTTCCCACTTATCAATGTGACGACACTAAAATTCCTCTTTGGATTTGGAGTGGGTTGGGAAGGTAGATTTCCAGAATTCTTACTCAGAAGTTCATGCAGGGCGGTGGCAATCTGGGTCATTTGAGTCTTCAACTCCTTCAGCTCTGAACCTTGACTCTTCAGCTCATTCTATTGATTAAGAACAATTGTTTTTTCAAAATATCATTTGTGTTAGAGTCTACCTTGTGTTGGAGATTCCCTTGTTGCTTACTTGTTGATGTTTGAGCTTCGAATCGCTTTTAGGGTTGTTGGAAACCCTGTTGGTATTGTGGATGCTTCTGGAAGTTTGGTTGAAAAGGGGGCCTTTGTTGTTTCCTAGGGCCATTCCTCATGTCTGATTGATCCTTCCACCCTTGGTTTAATGTTGGTGCAAAGGACTCATACTTCTTTTGGGGATGTGGTTGGTGTTGTTGCTGATATGGTCTCCCAGGGAATACTGCTGCACAGTCTTATGTTTCTTGTAGCTGGGGGAAACAGTTAGTTGGGGGGCCTGTGTCAGTGAAAATACCACAAGGTCTTGAAGGAGGGGGTTGGGATGTCTTTTGAGCCAAAGAAATATGTCTCACCATAGTTTTCAATTCTTCCAACTTGGTATCAATCAAATGACTTTCAAGAGAATATGGACTAACCTAATGTACTCCCCTGACATATGGTGTAACTCTATCGCCAAATTGTTTGGAGTTTTGGGACATCTTGTCATACAATGCATGTGCAGCTACTGGTGTCTTGTCCAACAATTCTCCTCCAACCGCAGCATCAACCATGCTCCTCTCAATAAGTGTGAGTCCTTCATAGAATTACTGAATGAGACGTTTCTCACTGATTTGGTGATGTGGACAGCTTGCACAGAACTTCTTGAATCGCTCCCAGTACTCTTATATTGACTCTCCTTGTGCTTGGTTGATCCCCAAGACCTCCATATGAATGGAAGTGGTCCTCGATGCTGGAAAAAATCTCTGCAAGAAAAGACGTTTCAAATCGTTCCAACAAGTTACATCTTCGGGTTGTAAATAATACATCCAGTCTTTCACAGCTCCATCAAGTGAGAATGGGAATGATCTTAGTTTGATTTGATCTTCAGAAACATTTCATGGTTTTAAAGTTGATCAAACCACATTAAATTCTTTAAGGTGTTTATTGGGATCCTCACCAGAGAGGCCATGAAACTTTTGAAGTAAGTGAATTAACCCATATTTTAGTTCAAAGTCTGATTTGAGATTTGGGCATGCAATACAATTTGGTTGATAGTTAATATCAGGTGCAGCCAATTCTCAAATGGTTCTATTAAGTTCATTTCCATTATTTTAAGCCATTGGTTCTTGTTTTATGGTTGAATTTGAATTAATTCCAATTTCAATGTTCTGATATTGGAGTAACTCTCCAACTGGTTGAATGTTGAAACTTCCCGTAGACTGAGAATGTCTTATTCGAGCACTAAGGCTACGTTCAATCTCAGGGTCAAGATATAAGAGATATTTGGGATTAGTTCGTGTCAGAAATCAAGGAATGATGAAAAGAAGGAAATTTGACCATAGTAAAATAAAAATAATATGTTCGAGATGATGGTTCAAAAAGAAGTAGAAGAAAATAAAATAAGTAGAAGAAAAAAACCAGATTGGGTAAAGAAGGAAGAAAGAAGAGAGGAAGAAAATATAATGTGAAATAAAATAAATACATCTAATTGGTTGAAATAATTACTTGCTTCCCCAGAAACGACGCCAATTTGAAAGAGCACTATCGTGGGCGCCCTCAAATGATTAGTGTGATTTTGGGGTACTTAGGTGCAGCAGAGTGGCTGACCAAGGTCGTCTCTCAAAGGAAGAAGTAAATTAAAACAACTTCTAAAAGATATTATAAAAATAAAAGAGAATATAATTAAAACACTACTTAAAAGTATGGGGGTTCTTTATAGTTTATAAATCAATAATAAGTTTGCTGGAAGAAGATTTCATTTTTTTGGTTTTTAGTTTTAAAATGATGTTCGATTAAAATGACACAATACAAGATGTTTTTTAGGAAATATTTAAAAGGAGTAATTGATATGACTCTACCTCTTCATTTAAATATTAATAATTATCATTTATATCAATATCCCCTTAAATATGATACCCTAATTTGTTAACCCTTGAACCCTACAAGAGATAACTTAACCACAAATATGGAATTACTTAAACCCTAGGCTAGCTTTGGAACACGCAATCACAACACCCTACTTTGATTGGTGTTCTAAAGTTAGATTATGGTTATTGGTTAATTTTATAACATATATATTATGTAAATAAGTATTAATTTTGTATAGGGATTATATTTTAATTCTACAAATTTATCCCGTGTGGTCTTGCATTACTGATTAAGATCGCGCTCTCACAATTTACACAAAATCTCGACCTCGCGTGTTTTTGTGTTAATTATTCAATTTCTTTCATAGTTTCTTAAAACGTAAAAAAAAAATTCATGGATCATATTAAGTTAATTATAGTAGCTCAATTATTAAAAATAATTAAATTAATAGGGTAGAAGATAGATCGATTACTAAAAGACTACTCTTCCATGGGTGGCGTAATCATTGTAGAAGCGTTTTGCATGTGCAAAGGTTTATAATGGGTATAACCCAATAACGCTTCTACTCAAGAATTCCGGGCCAAAGAGGAATATTAAGAGAAGAATAAATTTAAACAGAACATAAGAAAATAGAATAAATAAAATAATAACAAATAATTTTATTACATAATCAAAAGCATTACAACACGAAGGAGAAGAAGAGGGCTTCGTCGAAGGGATCCTTGCTTCAAGAGATACCCTTATTTAAATGGTTGGATAATTTGATTGAATCCACTTATCCTCTTCCCTCAACTTCATAATTCACGTCCCAACCCCTCTAAATGAGAAAAAAACCAATTTATAGAGTGGTGGGGAGGCTAGGTTCAAAGTGGTTTCAAGTGTGAATGGGGAATCTCGGCCAAATATTTTTTTCCAACTTGGACCGCCTATTTTACCACCAAAACTCATGAATTGGCCTGCCTTACAGACTTATCATATGTGAGGATATGGGTTCTCTATCTCCTCTCAAATGTTGGGCTCAATCCAAGCCCGGATTAAGTAGTTATGGCCGAAATATAGAAGCTTTTCCATTCTGGCGTGTCCAGCCCACCTTTGACTTTATGGAACAATTACTCCATTCTAAGGCATTCTTTTTATCTAGTGTCATGAATAAAAGTTGTATCCCATGAATTAAGGAACACATTTACAAAATATTAAGTTCAAATAATTCAAATAGTAATATTTATGATCGAAATACTATAGTGATTTTGAAAGGGTAAAACTGGAATTTTCATCAAATATTAAAATGAATGATCAAATCCCAAATGAATTCTAATTTAATATATTTAACACAATGTGAGGAAATTATATCATTTTTATCAATAAAATATTCAATAAAATAGTGTTTTATCAAACATCTTTACAATCATCTGAACCTTATTCCTTATGGATGTCAGTTTTTTCATGCATTTATGGATCTTCATTTTAAGGTAGGGGTCTAAATTTCAACCATGTGGTTTGTTTATTATCATGTTTAGGCAATATCATGATCGCTCAAATGAAATGGGTTCCCAAATTAATTAATTAATCAAATGATATTTTCCCTTAAATCTTGTTGGAATCAATTTTATTTTGAATTTAAATATGGATTAAGATGTATTTATCCTTAAATATGACCTAGGGTAGTTTCTTGTTATAGAATCCATAAATTGTTTCTTACTACTTATAGATATAACTACTAATCAATAATGAATTGAATATTAAGTCGAATATTCGTAATTCAAATAATTATCCAATGAGATATATGATGTGATATTTTTATATTCATGTTACATGGAAAGAATTGTGTTTTATGTTACAATGATTATATAACAGGCTACACCCAAGCACTTGAACATGTATATGTTATAATGTTGATAGTTAGTAGTCTCATCCCAGCCCATTTTGTAATTCTTATAGAGAGTGGGATATGCCGAGTCCCATTCATTATTGATTAGAGAATTGACCCGGATTGTTTATTGAGACTATATCAAGATTATACGGTGGTGTTGGCATGGTTTTAATACATGATGAGATATATTCTAGCATGTATATGAAGTAGGTAATATAAATTGGTTATTTGGTTGTGATTTTCATGGTTATAAGACATTTTCAAATACATTTTTTCATAGTGAGGAAGAAGTTTGTTGTATTTGTAAAATTGTTAAATCAGTTGATACACTTTTTTATCACTTTCTTACATACAATTTTTATCAGAATGGTTTTGTTTACACATGGAAGTGCCGACCTAGTGAGTATTACTCACACCCTATTTGGGACACAATTTGGAACCTGAGAATAATTCTTCGATACAAGTTTGGGAAAGGTCATTATACCATTCTATTGATTTATTGTTTGTTATTGGGAGGGAGTTTGGAGATGGGACTGGCATGGGGTTTGAGACCCAAGACACTGAGATTATTATTTGAGTCTTTTAGTATTTTTCTTATATTTTCCAAGTCTAAAATTTAGTTACATTCCACAATTTCATTGAATAATTACTTATTATTTATTTGATTTTTAATTTATTTTTATAGTTGTGTTCCACATTTTTTTAATCTCTTTATTTTTTTTAATATGAATTCTTTCATTAAAATGAAACTTCAAAACTAGGGGTAATCACTCAACCACACTATCCATCCCCCCATTGGTAGTCGACAGATTATGGAAAACATGGAGGCATGCATGAGGTCCCATAACAATCATTTTCTGGCCATATAAGTGATTTCTATATTGGGGGATATTATAGTGGTCCTAGTGACAATAATTTTCCATGGATCAGAGGGATGAGGATTGGTATGAGTGATCCTATATTACAATGAGGTGACTTTAGTGTGTTATAATTTTTAGAACCTTTTCATAGAGGTTTTATCTCCCGATATGCTAAAGAATATACGTTTATAGTTGCTAAGATAATTCTAGCAGGGCACCATGATAGTAGTTGAATATTCATTGAGGTTTACAAACCACTATAGGTACTCAATGGATATAGGTCAGGGATATTTCTTTATTACATATAACTTTAAAGAATTAGATTCATAGAGAGAAAAGATCCATTTTTATCCTCTATGAATTCCTACATATACTGGGTGTTATAGAGATCTTTCATTGTTGGGATTTTCTCTGATGAGAAGATACGACCAGTGGTTATCGATAGAGGCCAAGTAGGAGAAGAGAACTTGATAGAACAGATATAATGTTATTCATAAGGTCATGGGAATATGATATGTTTCTGGAGGAGGTCTCGGTTGTAGGATATGTGGTTTATAGATCACAAGGTGGTTCCAGGAATCCCTATGATAGGTGGTGCTACTCATGTGATAAAAGGTGTCATCGTACAAGAGATTCTATGACCCACTGTACAACTAATAGGGAGACTATGGATGAGATGTTTATGTAGAGGCATATTCATGGATAGACAGGTCAGTAGGGTATAGGATGTGGTAGTGCAGTTAGAGGAGAATCATGACATGGTAGATTCTATGAATTGTTACCACTAATAGTACCAGGTGGTACACACCAGTCTTTGTGAGCTGAAGGATAGGGGAAAAGACAACTATAGGCAGTTGAAGCATTGGACCGAGAGGCTCTAGGAATGATAAGAGGTATGATCTATGTACTTTATATCTTATTTTTAGTACTAATATACATTTTTTTATATTCATTCCTTCCTTTACAAATATCTTCTTTGAGATGTAGATATTCCAGTTGAGCCCTTGGCTTGACTTTTAAACGTAGAGAATCCAACTTGAGATGGCCTAAAAATCCCATAGATTTTTTATAGTTTGACTTGGCTCTTAGGGGTGAGAGATTATCTTCTAATTTATTTGTAGCAGTTATGAGGACTTATGATTTCATCTTAGTTATGGACAGTTTATCCACATTTCATTCCCTTATTGACTATTTCAGGCAGAGGATATGGTGTGTCTATAGGGACGAGACTATTTTTTTCTTTTTTGGGTGAAAAGGAAACCCATGAAGTTGAGGATGGAATTATGAATATGATGGTAAAATTTATTACTCATATGTAAGATATATTGACCCATAGTGCATTGGATGTTATGATATTTCAATTTTTTATAGTGTTGGTGTTGTATGAGGATTTCTTCCATAATGATGTCCCATGTTTAGTTCCAAATGAGACATATACTTCTAGATTGATCTACATCACATGAAATCATCGATATCTATGTTAGTATATCAAATAGGTCCTCTATAGATTCATGAGTTGAGGTTGTAGATGGAGTTCTTACAGATTAAGTGATCAGTTAGACCCATTGTTTCACCCTTTTCAACCCTAGTTTTTTTCAAATATGGAAGATGGGATATAGAGGTTGTGTGCGGAGTAACGGTTCTTAAACCTAGTGAACATGAAGAACATGTATCCCCTTCCAAGTGTTAATGACCTAATTCATTATTATATAGGGATGTGATGGTTCTCAAAGGTTGGTCTCATATCAGGATATCACTATATGTGAGTACGAGATGAGAATATACATAAAATGGCATTCAGATGTTGTAATGGTTACTATGTGTACCAGGTGGTGCTGTTTAGCATGATGAACTCCATATATGTGTTAATAGGGATCATAAACTTGATATTTCAACATTATATAGACCAATTTATGGTAGTATTCATCAATGATATTCTTTTCTTACTCATAGTATAGGAAGAGGAATGTGAGACACTTGAGGATGGTTCTAGATATACTCAGAGAGCCCCAACATTACCGGAAGATCCCAGACTTCTAGTTATAAATTTAGGTTTTCCACTTTCTAGGAATTTTTATCTCAATATATGGAGTGTAAGTGGACCCATCCAAGGTTCAGGAGAAATTAAACTGGGATCCACCCAAGAGAGTAATGGAGCTGAGCAACTTTCTTGGGTTCGTTTGATATTATTATATATTCACACCCAATTTCTCCAGGATAACAACACATGTGATGGCTTTGACCAAAAAGGGGAATAATTTTGTGTGGATTAAAATGTTCTATTATGATTTTTAGTAGTTAATTTATAGTTTTATAAGTCCTTCCATCTCTATATTTCTAGAGGAGGGTATCAAGAATGTAGTTTTTTGTGATGAAATAATAACAAAGCTTAGTTGTGTTTTAATGAAAAGAAAGGTGTCGATTGCCTAAATTTCATTTCAGTTGAGAAAACAAGAGTATAACTAAATGGTACATGATAATTAGTTAGTAGAGGTTTTATTTCATATAAATATGTGGGTACACTACCTAATAGGCGAGTGGTTGATCATCTATTCTGATCATAAGATTCTAAACTCTATCTTCTTTTAGAAAAATATTAACATGTGATAGAGGAAAAGGAAAGAGATTATGTGTGATTATGACTTTGAAATTATCTATTCTTGTAGGAAGGGGGACATAGTAAAAGATTAAATAATCATGATATTTTGTTCATAGTTGTTGAACAATACGTTCGAGCAGTTGGACATATTGTAGTAATCCTTTATGGATGGAGATGGAACAATATACCTCTAGTAGATCATTGTCATACCTCATCTCTTATTGTAACTCATGGAAGAAAACCATGGAGATGCTGACTGTGAGAATATAAATACATAGATATCCAATAGACATACTCCTGATGGATTTTGAAAAGTTAGGGATCAAGTCATTCTCTTCAGAGGACGTGTGACGGTACCAATGATGTTCTGGGAGGAGGTTCCAAGATCATTTCATAAATATAATTTAGGGTTATATCCATGTGCGGATAATATTTAAAAGGACCACTAACAACAATTTTAATCGCTAGGTATGATGAAAGGACTTGGAGAGTTTCTCAATCGATGCCTTATTTTTAATAAGTGATGGTTGGGAACAATGTTTCAGTGGGTTTAACTCAACACCTTACGAAGATAGAGTGGAAGTGGGATATAATATACATGGAATTCATCATTGTATTACCACATATGTACATGGTACAAGACTCCATCTAGGTTATCATAGATGAAATCACTAAGTCTGCTAAATTATTATCTATTCAATTCAAGAGTTCAGTTTAAATCTTGGGATGGCTTTTTATGAAAATTTTTAGTCTGATTCTATGGAGTTCCATCAATGACCTTTTATGGCTATGATTCTCACTTTACATCAAGGTATTGAAAGGGGTGAAATGAGTCTTTGGGACATAATTGTGCTTGATTATAGGATTTCACCCCAAAACTAATGGCCAGAAAAATTCAACCATTTAGGTCATAGAGGTAATTTTGTGAGGTTTCATGTTTGACTTTGGTTGTATATGGGAGACCCACCTACCACTAGTGTAGTTTTCATACAAAAAAAGTTAACATTACACCACCGGTGTTTCACTAGTCAAGGATTTTAATGGGAAACCATGTGGGTCACCACTATACTAGACTGGCCTAGTAGAGTCGGCACTATGGAGCACATAGTTGGTGTGGGAAACTATATAAAAGGTTCAAATAATCTAGGAGGGGATGAGGACTACATTGTTCTATCAAAAATGTAATGTGGATATAAGAAAATTCCATTGGATCTTGAAGAGGGATACCAATTGTTTCTAGGGGTTTCACCTCAATGTGGATAATAAAGATTCGGTCAGGGTGGAAAGATATCTTCAAGATTCATTGGCCCATTGTAAATATATTATAGAGTTTTATAGGTGGCGTAATTTTTATCTATACCTCTTTATTTAGACTGGTTACATAAAGTCTTCTAGGTTTGTCGGCTGATGAGGTATATTATTGCCTCATCACACGTTATTGATTGGGGAATGATGGACCTCAAGGATGGTGTTACCTTTGTTGAGTACCCAGTAGAGATCGATGATCAGAAATAGGGGATCCTTCATGGGAAAAAATTTTCTTTAGTGTGTTTTTGGTGACATCATATACATATTTAAAAGATAACATGGGAGTGGGAGGCTCAGATATATGCTTAGTTACCACATCTCTTTGTGTTGCCCTTGTTTTGGCCTCTCAGGGACATAAATCCCCAAGTTGAAAAATGTTATGATTAATATTTTTCATTTATTTTTTTTGTATATTTTAATGATTTTTTTTCTAATCCATAAATAAAGAGAGCATGTGATTCTGAGGCTCAGTCCGCCTAAAATAAACATTTGAAATATATTAAATATATTAAAAATAATTTGCATATATTTTTCTTAAAAAAGTGGAATAACATGATACATGAAAATTATATCATAAATATGAGGTCACTATTGAGTACATAAGGTAGGGTTTACACTATACATGACATAACTGTTGTCAAAATAGTGTGATTGTAGAAAATTCATCATGGTCACAAAATGAGTAAAATAATTAAATAAATTATTTTATTTACATTTCACTATATCAGTGACTAGATAGTATTTAATTATACTGCATTGAAACAATTATAGGGTTAGAATCATAAACCTAGTGCCATTGAAGAAACCAAAAAGAGATAATTTGATGATCTATCTCATATAAATGGATACTATATCGTAGAACGACAATTGATGGTGTAAGAGGATTCATGATCCCACCGATTATCATAATGCATTCAAATTATTCATGAGAGATCAATCCATCGAGAAGTAATATGTTTTTTTATTCTGATTATTTCCCCATTATAAATTTCATTGATGAACTTGAATCAATCAACCAATTTATTTTTCTACGGTTCCACCATCTTGCGAGATGGGTTTAATTATGAGGATTTTTATTGGGATAATTTTTTGTGGTGTTATTTCAAGAGATTTTATTCAGGATTATTTGATTCTTATCTTCTTATTCTAATAGAGATAGATCGAGGCCAACACAAAAATTGTACAAGGTTCGTTCCTTAGGATTGTGGTTGTGAATTTTATCCCTTCTCTTCATTCATCGTGGGAATTCTTCATTGCCCTAGGTTTTGAAATCTACTAAGAAATTGATCATTGTGAACCTATTTCCTGGTTAAAAATTTTGATATTTTAGATCGGATATAGGCATGAAAATATGGTGGTAGTCTAAAAAAAATAAAATGGATCAGATGACAGAGGTACTTCTTTTTTGTTCATCATTGCATAATGAGGAACTCTGTTTGAAGTCATTTTCTAAATAGGTCGAAGGTCTAGAACATGTTAATCAGAGATGGTATGACTCATCATAAGTTGGTTTACAATTTTCTATTCAGACTCTCAATAGAAAAATCATGATGGAATGTAAGAGGATGTGTGAAACAGATCTAGAAATATGAAATATTTTTTGATACATAATGCATTACATGGATCCACACACCATGTGGTCCCCTATTTGTAGTGGATAGGGTTTCAGGAAGATTATAAGTATCACACAATGTGTGACACTGTCATAGAGCTGGTGACCACTCCCCAGTGACTCGGTTTGTCCCTCATAGTGTACATGGACACTAGATAGATTACATGATCATTGGAATGTCGTGTCCTCCCACACAGACATGCCCGAGACTAGTGTACAAAGGTATACCCATGTACTAGTACAAGGTCAATGTACACAGGTAGCCGACACACCATATACTGTTACACTAACATGAAAAGATGTCACGATTCATGTACATGGGGAGGATCTGGGGTCTAAGGGACATAGAGTGAGTCCCTACTATATGACGTATACTCCTCAAACCATGTATTGGATCCCTTGTCCTATGTGTCTTGAAAAAACAAATACAATGAATTCCCCCTATCCTTTGGAAGAGGTTAAGTATGTAATCACCTCATACACATTGGACATTGATCCCTTAAGCATGAATTCTTTGAAAGAGTTGTCATAATCCCTTCATAAGGCATGTAGTGAGATCGTCTATTCTTCTACGTTTCCTAGGTAGAGTTCATTGTATTTTCATGACCAACATTATACAAGAACCAATCTTCTAGTTAGTAGGTTAATACCAATTTAGTTTTTTGTATACCCTATGGCCTAGGGAGTGATCCTCATCTACAAACAGCATCACTTCATACTTTTATTATGTACTTCTAATGGAGATACCCAAGGACCATTAGCTCTCAAGAATATGTAATTAGTGTTATTAGTCTCAAGAGTGTGTTCTCCAGGGAAAGCACTATGATGAACATTTGAGATGGAATCCTAGGTTGGAAATATTATTATGACTTACCATTATACTGTGTTTTTTTGTTGAGTATATCCATATATTCTTGTTATATGTGTTGTAGTAATATCAATAATAGCCTTGAACTGAAACTTTTTGATCTAGTTTTAAAACATAATCCTTACATTTCTAGATTTGATAATAATAAAAAAGACCCAATTTTATCCATAAAAAATATACAGAAGAAAATATAAATAATTATTCACTTACATTCCTAGTGAACTTTTAGGTTTTTAGTTTTATATAAGTAATAAAAACACTTTCATAAGAATACCCATATCTTCAAGTGATTATTTTTCTCATTATACCGTAATTTTATTATTTTACATTAAGTCTAAAATATATCCCATTAATTTATCCACACATGAAACCTTTCTATATAACATTTTTCTTCATAGCCTAGTAAAATGTTAAAATTAATAATAGTGATCTCAAATGCATGATAATGTTAAACACAAGAATTTATAATTGAATGTCATAAATGAGTATAATATTAGAATAATTGTATGATGAACTAATTATAATGAATGATAATAACATAATAAGATTCATACCCATAAAAAATGTATAATTAAACATTTTTAATGAATAAATCTTCATTAAAGGCAAGATTCCTGATAATTAATAACCATGAGTCATTTGATGTCAATATTGATCAAAGGAATAATTAAAAACTCATAGAAAGAATAGATAATATGTTTCTATATCATGGAATATTATCTTTATAACCTGTTTTCACATGGGTCATAAATAACTGATACCCAGAAAAATCCAATAGATAAACCACCCAATTAAACCCCTCATTCATGCCTTTAAATATATGGAGCATTACCCAATGCATTGGAGAGCTATATCGAGATCACCCATAATATAAATTATTTTGGGATCACCCATCATATAAGATATATTGGTTTATCCCATAATCATATATAATTCCCAATTACCATTCAATAAAAAGATGTTTAGAAGGTCGGACTTTTCAAAATAATAACCTTGAAAAAAACATCATTTCATTCTGGCTTGGTTAAC
This sequence comes from Viscum album, assembly GCA_963277665.1. Lineage (NCBI taxonomy): Eukaryota > Viridiplantae > Streptophyta > Magnoliopsida > Santalales > Viscaceae > Viscum > Viscum album. The sequence continues at coordinate 596,586,951 of OY728135.1, read as the reverse complement.
CCAAGGAAAAAAATGGGTTGCATGACAATCAATTTAAAAAATAATCATAATATATCCTATAAAAAATATGGATGGAATCATAATATCATATTCCCAATGAATAATATTAATCAATAAGGTATATTTTCATAGATTTTAATACCATTAAAATAACATTTAAAACATTTCTATGAAAACATGGGAAAATAACCTTTAATTTTAAAACCATTAAAAACTAAAAATTCACAAAATATAGAGATTTTTTTTGAGAAATATCATTTATAAATTTAAATTAATATTCTAATAAAATAATTAACATTATGGAAATAAATTCTATTCATTTTATATACATTAAAAGAAAACATAATTTTCACAATTTTATAAATAGTCAAAATTGAATTTTTATAACATTTAGAAAGATTATTTTTTAAATATTATTAAATAAAGTAAATGGATGATAAAATTACCATTTATAGAACATTTTATATTTATTTAATAACTTTTATAAATCAATTTTGAAGAGTATCAACATTTAAGCACTAAATTTTAACCAACCATTTGATAAGTTCACCTTTTCTTTAAAAACATTATCAATGATTTTAAATACCAAATCAATAAAAATGAAAAGAAAAAATGTAAACATACAAACTAACCAAAATATAATAATAGATATGTGGTTTAAAAATTACCATCATAAAATTACCCCAAAATGAACCGTGAACATAAACAGTCTCGAAATGAAATGAAACTGTAATATAAAGCCTTTACCACTTTCATAACATTTGATTCTCAATTCATTGAAAGATATAATATGATATAGATATAAAAATACCATTATTTTAATGAATTATTATGTTAAAATAATTTCATTATTTTTTAACTACACCACTCATGAAAATTATGGTTCATGAAAAGAAATATTTCTCAAGAAAAATAGATTGAGATAAAGAAAAATCTTGAAAATATCATAAATTTATAAGTGATAATTAATCCATAGAATGGTTATGTGGAATTGTTTAAATCCAAATAAACCATTTTTATGTAAATTAAAATTTACATATCAATTCAAAAATAATCATGGAATGATTAATTTTAAGAAGAAGTGTTATAACCCCGTGAAAGGAAATTGAGATAAGAAACCCATTAACTCACGTCCTGACTACCTATATACATTTAGTTATCCTATTTAATAAAATTATATTAATTATTTTCTTTTCATAGAAACTTTTTTAAGTGTATTAAATTATTGTTAAACCATTTATATATTTTTTAATGACTTATTTAATTACTTAATTGGTAAAGTCCATGTCTTGTGTTTTAAGGATGTTCAGTTAATAGTTACAAACCAACATCAGTATGATGACTTTGGTCAAATAAATAATTATTAAATCAAATATATAATAATAATAATGAAATAATTTTCATTTTTATTTAAGAAATACAATTTTATAACAATCTATGAAATTCATACATGAAAAATGAATCACATCACTTAGTGGATATGGTAATCTACATGAATGCACGAATGATGTTACCATTTTCTAACAAATTAAAGGGAAAAATAGATCATATATTATCATTAAATAATGAAAAATATTTCATTAATATATATATATATATTAAATCTGTCATTTTAAATATCAAGGATATGTGGTTATGGAAAATTAAACGGATCGCTTCGTGACGGTGGTAGTTCAGACCTACACACAAACGATGTTTTTGTTCCCCATTTTATGGAAACAAAGGAGAATTAAATAATGAAATTAACATAATAACATCTAATTATATGATATATCTATATTTTATTTTATTTTAATGGTTAGTATACAATTTAAGGAGGCCGAAAACATATTAAAAAGAAACTGCTTAGTTAAGACTTATACCTCTTCTTCAGAATACAACCTTTGGATTAAACCTTAAGACTTATAGGATAGAATTTTGATGAATAAAAATAATATATTTCATTTATAGTATGTTTTTAAAGGTAATTTGGTAGTGATTTTCTTGTCTAGTGTTCTCTAAATGCATTAGGAATATAGGTTAGGGGGTTTCCTTATAAAAGTTAGTGGAAGGGCACCATTGGAATTACATAAAGTATTAAATTATTAAAAATTAACGTTCCTGGAAAATTGGAATATAATTAAATATTATTTAATGTATAATACTTTCAAATTCATTTTCAGAACTATTCAAATAATTTTAAAATAAAAAATATCAAAAAATATTTTATTTCTAAAATAAAATTCTAAAACATTAATATAATTTTTATTTATCTTTAAAATTGTTTCGAACCCATAACTCACCCAATAAATATTTCTTTAAAAATAATTAAATCATTTACTTTATGTTTCTTCTATAAACACATGTATCATGTTAATATTGTGTAAGCATTCAAGGAAACTATACCATCACTAAAAAATAAAAATAAATTATGGTCAAAAAAATTAATTTATTTTTATAAAAATAAACTTTAATATTCTTTCATAACATTTTAATATCCCTATTTAAACATATAATAGAAATTAAAAGTAAGAGACTCGTGTTTCAGAATTTTCATTTACTTAAAATAGAATAATTTTATTTTATGAAGACTAATAGAAAACAAATTACATATTTTATAATATTTGAATATTTTGGTAGGAAAAAACTCATAAATACAAATAATTCAATTATATATTTATTTTGAAATCATTTTCACATTAATTTTAACCTTAATTACATGATTTTCCTTTATTGGGGTGATAAATCATTAGCACAGCTACTATTCATAGTGACAAAAAACAAAAGGTTCTCTTCTAAAAACATTGAAAATAATGATTAAATTTGTAGAATAAATTTTATAAGATTCAATTCCTATAATATTTAGAAGTTATATTTAATATAAATCATTAAAATGTAATGAATCAACAGTTTTTAGAAAAATGTGTTTGTAAGCCCAAAATAAATATCTAAAAAAATAAATTATAAATTTGATTCCTATATAGTTCATTATATTATCAAAGATTAATGGAATCTTATATTAATTAAATAAAAATATAAAATCATAATTGGACTTTTTAATGAAAATAAAAGATTGTTTTATAATAATCTGTATTTTTCACTATTCACAGAAAATTCAATCTTTTTTGAAAGGTCCCAAAATTTAAACCTAATAAAGTATTGATATACTTATCTCAAAAATAATATATTTCTCATAAATTAAAATTTATATATGTTTTATAAATTAATTCTAATATTAACTAAAAAACTAAATAAAAACATTTTTGATGAAAATATATTTTTGAATCTTAAAATAACATTACTAAAAAATGAGTTCCTATTTTCAATGAATTTACCAATTAATTTTTTATTAGTAGGACCTATATATATATATTTAATAATGTGGATACTACAATTAATATTGAAAAATTCAATATTTACTTTATAATAGTCATATTGGAATGATAATATTTCACAGTCATTAAAGCTTGATGTTATTTGTCGAGTACGTTATCGATCATAGTGTTATTTTTTAATTTCACAGTATTAAATATGTATCATTGATTAAATATAAATATTTTATAAATTAAAATATATATTTATTATTTATTATATTTATTTGTTAAATATATGTTAAATTAATTTGAAATATTTAAGTCATGGGTGAGTCTGGTTATAGATATCCAATCGATTCATCGATATGTCTCATGAGAGAGAAAACAATGGGTATCATTCCATTTATATCATCCCATAAATTTGATAGTTCTTGGAAAAGGGACTCTAGAGTCTTTAATATTCCTTTTCACTAGTCATTTATGGAAATATTAGTGATTTCTTTACATTCAACCCTTTTGGTAAGATCAAGAATGTCCTGTATTGTGTGTCCCTTTCATAGAGGAAATAGTTTCTATTATCCATGTGATTTATATTCTAATACTATCAATGTATATATTTATATCTCAATTTGTTCATTAAATAGTTTTTTTATTTTCTACCCTACCATATTGATTATTTTTTATTTACTCCTGATTACATCCAATGTACACTACCCATACATAGAATAATAGATCACCCATTTATTTTCTTTCCATTTCCACAAGATATAGAGAAATGATATTTGAATCATTTTCAAGGATGTAAGAAAATGTTTCAGGATATGTTTTTAATTTTCAATTTCATATTAAAATCATGTATGTATTTAGTTTTCCAACATTTCTAAACTGATTTTTCCTGGGTGATGTGATCTCAATTATCTTATACCAATTTAATAAAATAAACACTAGCTATGGGTTTTGGTAGTCTAGGTTTCTATAGAAAGGACATCCACTCTTTCTATATTTTATATCATGGAGATGTCCTTTACAAAACATATCTATGTATATACCTCCAAAGATGATTATTATTGAATTATTATCAAGGGTATGACCTTATTATCAAAAAAAATATTTTGTCATAGGGAGAACATCATATATTGGTAACACATGGAGAACATTTGAGGTTGTCGGATTTTACTTATCTATGGGGAGGGCCTCCAGGACTATACTTTTTATTATCATAGGTTGGAAATTCATGATTTGTACCATAGTTAGGTCCTTTAGAGTCCTTTGTTGTTAATAACCATGATGGGGACCTCCATTATTTCAATATTATTGATAATTACCATGTAGTGAAAATAAAAGTTTGATATTCATATTATCGTGGGAATGACCCTTCAACAGGTACTTTGGGGAAGAACTTCAGAGATACTTGAAATGGTATGACCTATATAGTATTTTTTTATCTCTCTTATGTGAGAATACATAGTTAAACTGTTCATTCATGTTTACTACAAATAAATTCAATGATTTATATTGGTGGTTACATTAAATTACAATTGGGATACCATCAGGATATAATTGTGGGTCTTGGGGATTATGTAATCAATTAGAACTTTGTCATTCTCATGAAATTTCGATATTTTATTCCCCAAAAAACACCTCCATATAATTTCCCTATCATAATAATTTGTTTGGAATATCAATAAAATATTAGAAGGCTACCAAGGTTGTACGATGATAACGATGAACAAAGCTTCTTAGTATTTTTCCTATAAAACTTCTATGAAATCATTTATTTGTATTAGGATTTATTCTAATATTCATTTAGATAAGGAAGATGTGTATTTTATTTCCCTTGGGAGATACTACTAATTTTATTTGAGGTCATGATAGGGGTCTCAAGAAACCTATTAACCTATCTTTGAGATGATGAAAGTCATGGATTCACTTTTTCTAGGTTGGGATATGTCATATCTATAGTCAAAATGATGACATTATTATGATATTCTCACAAAATGTAATTATGCACTTGGTACTGCAAGTGTGGATTGGAAATTGTGTCCTCCATGGGTATAGAGATGAGGTAGTCACAAAGATAACAACATATTTAAAAGATTCCATTGGTGTGTGAAACATAGAGACCCTATATATCTTGTGGGTTCTACTATCCTTTCTTGAAATCTATATTCCTTGGAGTAAATTGATTTATAATTTCATTTAGATTCTAAAGAAGAATTTAAAAAATTGAAATGCATTATTTCAATATCTCAACTGAGAATTCAGGGTATCAATCGATCTCTTTAATAATTACAGTATTTCACATCAAGATCGCCTATTTTTGTTTCTGAAATTATAGCATTGTGGTCCCTTATTTGTAATTCAATTTGGATGAAATTTATAAAAATAAACAGTATTTTAGGTCGATTCATCCTAGACTCAAACTTATTTTCAATTTTGGGGATCTCTTATAGATTCAGTTTATTTTGGAATCATTCTTTGAAACAATATTGGTTACCCACTTCAGGAACGATATTGATTACCACCATGAAATTGAAATAAAATTACATGTTTGGATCCTTGTTATTCCTCGTAGTTTAATTATGCTATAATTTATGCTATATAGTTGGGAACATCAGAATTTATCTCCATCTAGGGAGGTGGGAGGCTTTATAATGAATGGATTGAGCCCAAGATATATGATTTCTATATATACGTTTGAAGAAAATCAAACCCCGTTATGTTTAGTCCTAAATAATAAGGCATGTAATTCCTTTTAATTTAAGTTGAAATGGATTAAACTTATTTCATTAATGTTCATGATTAATTCCAATTCTGTGGCTTTTAAGGTCTCACAACTAGGAAAAAAAATTATTGTTTAAGCTCATATGACCATACCTTTTTAGAGTAAGTTAATATTATAAAAATAGAATAAAATGTGAAAGATACATGAAAATAGTTAAGTTAGAGATATTTTTATTACTTTTACTTTTTGGTTTAACCTAAAAAATGAAACTAGTAGTTGTGGGGAACTTACAGTGAAATGTTGTCCCATTTGTACCCATGTATCATTAATTAGACCAATGAAAATTTATCATATGCTATGAATATATAGGGTTGGTTCAAATTATCCAATATGGGTATCATGATATATAAGGGATTCTAAGAGTTTCCATAAGACGAGAAATCCTCATAAACAAAGGAATAAAAAATTTACTTTATTATGAGGTTCAGTGGTTTGGTAAGACAACCAAGGGGAGATCTCTTAGTGGATAATATATTCCTATTATTAGAGTAATTAATGACTGAAAAATCCACATTGAGAGTTTATATATATATATATAATGTGGAAAAGGTTTTGAATTTGGTAAATTAGGACGTTTTAGGGTTGTGCCGAGGATAATGGGTTCCATTGAGGTCTAATAACCCCCTTGGGTGAAAGGGTGCAGCTTGTCCTAAGTAGGTTACTTAGGAAAGTATGATACACTTTTGGGTGACTTAGAAGAGTGAAGAACCAAGTTAGGCAATTGAAATCATTGGGATACTCTTAACACGGTGATTCTAGGGGAGTCAAGTGCCCTATTGATCACTTGAGTGATAATAGAGATTCCAAATTTTTAAAAATTCGGTTTCATAATTCCTTACCCTTCATGCTTTAATACATTCCTAAAAAAGGTCTTTCTTCTTCGCTTATGTGCGTTTTTTGGTGAAGTGGTATTTCTCTAGGTTTTTGGGAATAAAACCCCGTAGATAATCTAATTAACCTTATTTCATATATGTTATAATTTGTTTTCTTTTATTAATAACATGAGAGAGCGCATTAGAAAGTTTTGGTGAGTGGGATATGTCTTCATGCACTCAGGTTCTGGTGTATTCTATCTCTCAGATCTCAATTTAGCCTTTTGTAGTTTTTTTTCAAAATAGGATGTTGAGAGGTATTTTTATATGTAAGGGATATATAGGTGAAATGTATTTGATATAACCACATAGGATTCAAAATTGACTTAATGTAACCACTTTATGAACTAATCCTCGAATCTTGGTGTGCCCTATTACTATTTTGAAGGAGTGCGTGAATCTGATAGAGGGTACACATGTATGGATTTTCCAGGTCTAGTTAAAGTCTTTTCCTTAGCATGAATAGCTAATAAATGGTTTAAAAATTGAGGTTCCCTTGGGAGAATTCATGGGGATTCACTATGTTTCACATGACTAGTTAATGGCATGAATGAAAGGCTTCACTAGTGCACAACATGTGGAGGGATTTAAAAAGTAACTACACAAAGGTGAAGAAGGGAACTTAGACACCTTATTTTTTGAATCATTTCTTGAGTCATTATGGGATGGTTAAAAACAAAATCTGAGTGCCAACAATGGTGTAACATATAGGAATATTTGTTTAGGTATACAAGAATTAGAGATATAATATAATGATAATTAATGATGTTTATGAAATATAGGGCTCAAATAATACTATATTGATGCAAGATAATACTTATTCAGGTAAAAGAAAATGTGAAATGGAAAATACATGCCAAGATGGTTGTTTATACTCTTATAATATAAAAATCAAAAGGTATTTTAAATTCTTTCTTATAAATTTTTAAGATAAAGAATCCTTTTTTATTAAAAGGTGATAAATCCATAAAATTATAGAATTAATTTAGAAAGATATATGTGAACCATTTTAGTTTTAATCTAAAGGTAAATACATTTAATTAATTATGTTCCACTAAGATGTTTAAGATATATTAAAGTAATGTGGACAATATAATGGTAATAAGATAAAAGATTGTTCAGAAATGTAACTTGATGAACATATTAACTAATAATTCTTCAATAATTAATTTAGGATTTAAAATTATTAATATGCTCATGTATCCTTATGAAAATTTCATCCTACATGGAAAACTGCTCTAGATATACTACTCTCAAACTGAAATATATGTCCTGAAGTCAGATATGCATGAGGTGAAATATTGAGGGATCCAAATTTACCTAAAATGAGTAAATGGAACGTTAAATGGGGTACAAGATGTTTCTCTTTGAGACTATAATCTCTCATGTCTTTCGGTCTCACATGCCATGTCTTCTTACAGATACATAGATCGTCCACAAGGGGTACATGGCATGTAGAATATGGAAGAAACTCGACATGCTATCTAGTGTAACCAACGTTCTATGGATTGTGCCCAATACACTGGGTATTTCTATGTACATTCCAAATTACATGGTGTGTAATGTAAACAAAATAGTATTTAAGGGACTAAGCTAGCACTCAGTACATTTTTTTGATCAAAAACTATGTACCTTCGGATTTACATTATGTGTACCCTTTCATACATGGTGTGTGGGACCACATGTTATCTTATGTGTTCACTCTTTTTACACAATTAGTTGTCTTTGTTACACAGTGTGTGATCCCACCATTTGTTGTGTGGAATCACATGGCCTCTTGGGTGTGCACTCCCTATACATGATGATCTGGCCAGCTAAGGATCATATGGTGTGTAGGACAATCACATAGAATGTGATGTTTAACTCTACATAGAACCCATAGTATTTTCATATAGGGGACTACATGGAGTGTGTTCCTGAAATAGATTTCATGTATGTATAAATTTTCCCAATACACTAGTCTTTTCAATGCATCACACCTACACCATCATTATTACTGATTCCATGATGAAACTAACCATTTATACTAAATCGAGGAAAAACATGCCTTCCATGTCACTGGTGGATATATTTAGGCCACCCAAATCTACTAAAAATGATTTCATGTGGAACCATGTTTATTTCACACCCAAAATACAAGATAAAATCCCATATTCAATCCCCAGTCAATCATCTTCCATCATCACAATGCTCAATCAGGAAACTGATCACAAATCTAAACCTATGGAAATGATTTAATTCACTAAATATCAAACAAATAATGATCTGTTTCCATGTATTTTTTGAATCACTAGTCAACGTAAATACAAATGTTGAATATATGTAGAATAGGGAGAGGAAACAACAAAACATAAAAGTGAGGAATGAACATCATCCATTGCTCAGGTTTTTTCACAAATAAATCTGAGATTCCATCAAACTTGACACTTGACTCGGCCTGTGACATGGACCAAAGGGAATTTATAATCCTTTCAGGAAAAAAATATTGATTGGGAATAAAAAGTTTTTTTTTGAATGATTTCACCAATGAAAACATACCATAAACATTCACCAAGAATAAAACATCAATAAAACGTCAATAACCATAACCAAAAGATAAACCACTATCACAAGTTAACGGTTTAACATTTAAAAAACAAGACACCGAAACATGGTGGGGAAAACTAGACCATAACCATAAAACTCCATGAAACATGAGGGCCGTAACCCTCACATCACCTCCACCAACACATGTAAGAAGAGGAACACTAGAAACCACATCAACCATCACCATGAAGGAACATCTTTCCTTTACCTTGGATGAACAAAACAATGTTTGTATACACTGAATAGTGTATGTAGGGTGTGAGCCAAATCCCAATAGGATAACACCATAAAGAGATTCCACGCCATATCACAATAGAAAAAATCAACATTCATGTTTTCAATAGAAGTAAAAGAAAACATTTTTAAATGAAATGTGGTTTAAAATTTAAATGGGAAAGTGAATTCCATCATATATCGATGGTAATCATAGCATCACATGAGCACCACATGTAACCTATAAGGAACTATGGTTTGTGGGGACTAGGGATCAACATACCTTGGTGATATGGTATAGAAACTATGAGCCATAAAATCCCCATGTATGAGAAACCATAGACGAATACACCCATATTTTGAGGGATCTCTTATCATCATCATATTTTAGATAGTATTGTAGTGTCAATCATGCTAGGGGGGCCAAGAAGTTACTATTCCAATCTACATAGCATACTAGGCATAGTCTTCCTAACTAATTTACCAATTAATTCCATTTTGTTCTATATCCACTTCTCATGTCACATAAACTACAACTTAGACATTCAATTAATCCACAATAGAGAATGTACAAAAAAATACACAACTTTTTAATATAGATAACCCTTTTCTAACCATTATGAACGCCAAAAATACTTTGAAAACATTCTTCACCACCCACTCAATTTACAGAACCAATTTCAAAATAACATAAATTATACCAAAATAATCCAATAAGGCTAAAGCATGGAATCACCAACCTCAAACACTGAAACTTATGAAATTCAATGGAAAAAAACAACTGCACCTCAAGGATACCGTATAAATTAATGATCATATGATAAACATCCTGATTCATCCCACAAAAACAGTATTCAAACCAATTTAAGGAAACCCATCCCATATAAAAAGAATAACCCAAATAAGGAGAAAGGGGGAACTAATAAGAAGGAAGAAATCAAGAGAGGAAGGGCTTACCTGGTGATTTTTGAAGATTCCACACCAAAACCACCCAATATTTAGAGGTCCATTGGAACCACGATGAGAGTAAAAGTTCCCATTGATGATAATCATTAATGGGTGAGTAAATTTGTTAATTTTAGAAAAAATTGGGTATGGTAAAAAGTGGAAATTAAAAAATTTTAAGGTTCGAGGTAGGTCTCACAGTTTGAATTCACATTTTCCAAACTATGAGGATGCTATGTGGAACATCCCTATAAAAGAGGCTAAATGTTCTCTTGGTGAAGGAAACACTCGTGTGTGGTTGATAGTGTTCCTCAATAAAACCACTATTGTAGTGACACGGTTAGCCAGAACACTTGTGTGCATGTTGTGTACCTTGGAAAGTGCCATTGTTTGTGGCGCATTGTATTTTCTATTCTAGCATACAATTTCTACTGATAGTTAACAAAACTATCACCACAATATATTATTTCCAAAAAATATATTTCATACCAAAAACACCCTCGAAAATCTATGCAATAATGATAAGACCAAAAAAAAAGAAAAATACCTCAAAAAAACAATGGATGTGGTAGGGTTAGCCTCAATATATTATCACGATGTATATTCATAGAGAGTATAATCAAGATTAATCAATAATAACATAAACTCATAATACCTAGGAATATAAAACAACAATGGTAATCAACCATCTACCTATGAATCCATTTTGTTAGAAAAATTGATTCGTGGTTGACAAGGGATAAAAAAATAGGACTGGTTCAAATAAAAAAAATTCCCTAAATCATGTTTGGATCTATTTCTAACATATAATGGTTTCAAATTGTTTCCATTGGTATGATCTAATCATTACATCAATGGTGATGATCCTTAAGGCACCACAATCCTTGATACATGACCCATGATTATCCACCAATGTGCTTTCCCTCGAAGCACTCTCTTCCTCTCTTCTATCCCTTCTAGGGTTATGCAAAAATCCCAATGAAATTTTCAAAATGGGGTCTACATAAGGGTACCATTAGGGTTTCTCAAATATATTATAATTAAATTAATTATATAATTTATTTTATTTTATTACCTCATGATAGTGATATATCCAAGCACTCGGTGCAGAGAAGACTTATTTCATGCCTAGGGGAACCCACATTATTCTGATTTAATAGAGATCTCATACTTCACATCCAATATAAAATTTGGAATATATTCCATTACTTATAAAAAATAATGGGTAAGTAAGATAATTTATTCTACATTTTTAAGATATCTATGATGTGGCTCTATTTTCCTAGAAATCCCACACACACACTTCTCCTGACATTAAAAATATTCCAAAGTATTATAGTGATAAAACATATTAATTATATTTGTGGAGACTAGTGGAATTAGGGAGTGTAAAGGAATTAAATAAATAAAAATTTGGGTATATTCTTACAAAAAATTAAAAATATGAGTGGAGTATTGATTCGGTGGACGTGGTATCATTTTTTAAAGAAAAAAGGGAAATTTTGGAAACACTAGTCATATTTCAATAATGTCATTATTATATTCAAGAGTCAATGGATCAAGGTGTAGATGGTAGAGTATGGAAGGGATCTAGAAGATTTTAGTGATCATGAATAAAACAAAAAATTGGTTCTCAACCCATATTTTTCATGATTCAACTATAATCGATTACACACAATGAGCCCATTCAACTCAATGTTTCTAGCTACCCAAATTTTTCTAATCAATCAGATACACTAATGATTGTTGTCTTAAGAAGTAAAATTGTGGAGGTCATAAAATCAATAATTTACCTTTCTATTTTTTATTACATATTCCTTTATCTAGTAATAGTGATCAATAAGATGTGGGTGGCTCATGTATCTTCCAACCAGGAGGCTATTGAAGAAAGAATTAACATTTGATAATTTACCCTTATTGTGAGTGTACTAATCGAAAAATAGGAGATATTGTTGAATATTGGTGATCGTACTAAATGGATTCATATATATGTATATATATTGATTAGAATATGACAAATAAGGTAAGGGGTTATTGATATATTGTGTTCCCTTTACATGACTAGAAAAGAAAAAGGGTTTGTTTGGGTGACTCTCTCCAAAACTCACCCTCCTGCGAATCTAAGACATAGATAATAATTTTATTCCATAAAATTTAAATAAAAAATAACTAATGTATATATATATATCATTATGTTTAATTGGATTAATTGGAATCCATGATTTTTGTGGGATATTGCATATTCAGCTATATTCCACATACAAATTTACAGGGAGACAGAAAAATGATGTTTTTGCCACTATGAATGTCTGATAATGAAAGTATAAATGGACAATACCCTAGTTTAAGAGGTATTCTAAACAAATATATAATATATTATAATTATTGATATCCATTATGAAAAGAATCCCAAATTCGGTATGAAATTAAATCTCAATGGGAATCTCTTTTATGACGGAATAAGATCAAAGGACTGTAGTTTTTTTAATATTTAGTGGAATGACGATGATAAATATTCAATGAATCATTGGAAAGGGAGGGAGAAACTTCGTAATCCATCCAACCTCACTCATTCATCCAATTCTCTGAAACCTAATGAGGCTAAATCTAAATGACCTCCCAGGGTTGTGGGTCCAAAGAACTCTTTTTTGGATTCCACGTCTACTATAATGTAGATTCATTTTTTACAATCAGTCAGCTTGAGTAATCAGATGAGGCAACCAATATCTCAATTACTATTATGAAACCCAATGTGGATAAATTTTATGAAACTAACTCTAAGACTTCAGATCCAAAGGTTCCCTATAGGAACCGAGCCTATCGTGGCTAGGTATCCTTCCCTAAAGACCAATCATCTTGATATCATCGATAAAGTATTGGATATAACTTTCCCTACTATAAATGTTGATCCAATTATCAAGATACCATATGTTGTGGTTCTTCCTGATGTGGATATAAACTCCCAGTCTTTGAACCCAAATCCTTCACTCATGGTCCCAGATCCTATTAAGTTGATGGATCCTCTCCTGAAATTTAGTCCTCCTAATATCACAGATAATGTATCGGATGAAAAATTTCATGTTATAAATTTATTCATGCACACACCTCCAAAATTATAGGCATTTATGATGACCCTCCATCACATAATAATTTACTCTATAACCATAGTAGAAGATACTTCATTTGATCATCACAAGAGCCTCTTAAGACTGGCAGTGATTGTTTCCCTTATTGATGGGAATGGGGTCACCCAAGGAAATCACTCCCTCTATGAAATATGTTACTATATTTTCACACTGGTGACCTCAGAAAAGAATTAAAAAAAGAATACCAGTAAGGATACTTCTAAAGAAATCATCACTTATAATAATAAATTCACTCTACTAAGTGGTATAGTTTTGGAATATGTCGATGAAGATTCAAAAAATACTGAACCTGGTGACAAAATGAATGAAGGAAGTGGCTTTCAATATCCAAATAAATCTATTTTCATACCCTATATGAATTTTTGGAGATTTAGAAAACTTCATACTGATGTAGAGAAGGAAAAAATACCTCACAATAGGGGTAGATAATCCTTTATGAAATGAAGGTTATGCATTAGAACTCTAATGAGCTAGGAAAAATCCTCTATCCTCATCCCATATAAACTTTCTTTCATATAAAAGGACAATGTTACTTTTTTATTTATTAACCTAAGATGAGATTTTACATTTTGAATGAATTCAAATAGGCCTCCCTTGGGTACTTATTTATCTCTCACAATATGAATGAAAATTCTTTTGAAACCCTGTGGGTTCTAAATAATGGTGAAATTCAAGTTCTATAATATTTTAAGGGGCCTCAGATTATCTCCCTAGAAACATATTTTCATGGATATTCCCTAACCTTCTCGTTTTCTTAATAATCCACTTTGTAAACTAATAGAAGGGATCTCTTGAGGGATTTTATTTCAATGGATGTACAAATAAACCATAGTTGGGTTATCATAGGATACTTAAATACTATTTTGAGACCTAATGAAAATATTGGGAAAAACATATCAAGAATTAATGTGTATGAATTCTATTATTTTATCTATCAATCCAATTTGGTTGAGGTTCCCATCATTGGGGGTAAATTTACAAAGGGTAGATTAACTATTAATGGATTTCAAGAATGAAAACTTAAGATATTCTTATTTTAGGTCAATGATAAAATTTTCCCACTAAATTACTTATATTAACTCTTAAAAAATTTAATATTGATTACAACCCTTTAATTGTTTAGATTTGTGTGGGTAAAATTGGGTCATCCCCTCTTTCTTTCATGTTCAATAATGCATGGATCACAATTCCTAGATGCAGGGAAGTTGTTATAAAGGTATGAATTAATTATTATTATTGAATACTCCTCCAAGTTGTTTCTTCAAGATGAAATTATTTAAATAACTACCTATGTAATGTTTCAAAAACTAATTTTCTAGTTTGGATGATGACATTATGTGTGTTAAAATTTATCCTTACCCTCCAAAAATACCAACCAACATAAAATTTTACTACTCTTAATGGAAATCTAACTCCCCTAAAAGATAGGTGATCTTGTAGATTCCAAAAAACGTTCAAGGTCTGAAGGCGGTTTTGGAGATACAATGAAAGGACATATGTTGACCCGGGGATCCATTCTGGGGGGCCCGGAAGGGCCACGCAAAAAAATCTCAGGGTCGCAGGAAAAAATATGTCCCCTGTGGAAAATAATGGGATCTGAGGAAATTTTCTGCCCAGGCGTGCAAACTTTGGTGCCATCGACCACGGGCATGGAAATTTATGCATAGCCACACCCATGTGGGTAAATGCTCACGCTTCCA
Organism: Viscum album; assembly: GCA_963277665.1. NCBI lineage: Eukaryota > Viridiplantae > Streptophyta > Magnoliopsida > Santalales > Viscaceae > Viscum > Viscum album. The sequence goes on along the minus strand of OY728135.1, from coordinate 596,571,411 downwards.
ACTTTGGCGGAAAATCCTTCATGCGAACCGGTTTCTACACAGATCCACTGACCCTGAGTACCTATAAATTGGAGGTCGTCCCTTCAACTTTCGTACGGCTGAAGAATCTGAACCATCTCCTTTACACAAAATCCACCACCCTTGCACACAATAGATGGCCTTTATGTACAGGATTTTTTGCGACAGGCTGCCCAGGGGTCTGCCTGCTCGCGAGACCACTTGGGCTTAACCCTTTCCCAAATCCCTTTGATTCCCATCCCCTGCGTGCAATCCATCCCTGTTGTGCAAAATCCCATCCAACTATGCACCTCCCTTATTGCTTACGGGAAATATCTTCCAATTGAGCACAAAACTGTGAACCCTTTGTGTGACAAACCTCACCAATTGCACGCCGACCAGGTCTTCTCCATGCAAGTAACTCAATTGCGTTCCACCCAATGTTTTTTGCGCAACTGTTCCATTTTGTACACAAGACTTCCTATTTGTGTGCACGTGTTCGATTTCTGTCTTCCGAAAATCATTTTTGGGTGCCTCTCATGCCCAAAACATCTACGTCACACACCGTTTTCTCGTACGACCTTTTAGGCTCATACAAATTAACCTTAAAGACCCCTGGGCGGTGTTTCACATTGTGTCACTTCACCTCATGCTTCATCGCATAGGCACCCTAAGAGCTATTGCTTATTCACATAGCCACGCTAATGTAGGCCCCCAATGGGATCCCCTCTCGACACGCCCCAGCCATGGTGTTGCCTGTCCCTTCTCTTCACCAAGATGTAGAAGGTCTCGGTTATGTAAGTCCTATGGGTGCGGAGAGCACCCACTTCATCCAAGCTACATGACGTTAAATTGAAAATCACCATTGTCATCCGCACATGACATTAAAATATGACGTCGCCCTACGCCTTACACATGGGGTGCCCCATCTCAGACATTCACTATGCCCACTGGTCTCCACGAGAGTGAGACAATTCCTCACACGGAATGACATACCATTTATTGGAATGAAATTTTTCCTCAGGGGAAAGGGAAACCACCCCGATATATGCCCTCTATCCTTTCCGGAAGGAGGAAGCATCCATGGCCCTCCTTTATTAAGTGCCAAATCCCTCTCCCACTGGGCTTTTTCGCCACCGGGCCTCCATCTTGGAGTAATACCCAATCTCCCTGGGGTGCTAACCATGTGTAAGACCATGTTTACTCTTTGGGTTGCTAACCATGCGTAATCCCATGTTTCCTCTTTGGGATGCTAACCATGTGTAAGCTCCACTATACTTTCCATGGAAAGACCTTTCGCGGTGTGATTTTCAGGTCTTTGATGCCTCTTGTTTATCACACTGAGCATGACTCACATAGGCATAGAGAAATAATCAACCATGACATCCTTCTGGGAAGCCTAGAGTGTAAGCCCCACACCCAACCTGAACTACGAGGAATTTGATCCTTCCCAACACAAGGTACGTAGGAAGCCTCCCTGAGGTTCCATCTGACCCCCCATTAGTCTCGACCATCTTCACATAGGTTCACCACACCCAAACTAAACTATGAGGTCTATGATCCTTTCCAAGTAAAGGTACATAGAAAGCCTCCCTGAGGTTCAAGCCCACCACCCATGGTTCTGAACATCTTTACAATTGGTTCGTCCACTCTACCTTAATTACATGAACATTGATCTATGCTAAGAAAGGGTTCGTAGGAATTCTCCACGAGGTTCAATCCCACCACCTATATGGGCCCCAAGTCCCCCTTCATGTCGGTTCACCACCCATCCTTCATGAAGTTAAACTGCTGACCTTAATCAGTGGTAAGTTGAATTTCCCCTATCAATGATAAGTCTTTGTACCCTATTGAACTATGTGAACTTTGATCCTTGCGAAGTCAAGGTATGTAGGAAACCACCCTGAGCTTCAAGAAGAATAACCATTAGACCCTAGTTCCTCCTGCACATCAGTCCACCAACCCAAATTCCATAGTAACTATGTGGGTTTGATCCTTGTCTCCTATATAATGTATGTAGAAAGCCTGCCTAAGGTTCGACCCCATCCAAAAGTAATCCTTTGCGACCTAATCTAGTAGTAATCTGTTGTGACCCCATCTATAGGTAATCCACTGAAGTCCACAATCGATAGTAAGTAATCTTCAGATGAACTACATGGAATTTTATTACCTACCACGGGGATACATAGGAAACCTCCCTGAGGTTCAAGCCCATTACTCATGTCTCATCCTGATCTCTCCCTCGAGACTATGTGTTTAGGGAAGGTTATGACCTAACCTATAGGATCTATTTCCTCCATATCCCATCCACATATCCATTCTCATGGGTCTCCTCATTTGGTGTCCCAACCGCCCAACCAAACAACATGGACTTTGATTCCCTGCCACTAGGATATGTAAGAAGTCTACTCGAGACTCAAGCCCGACATTACCATCATCCTCACTGTGGTTCCATCCCATTCACCATCCACTTCATTCGACCATAAATAATCCAAATTGATTCTTACGTGGTCTGCCACATCCCTTTGGGATCAATCCACCACATTCCCCATTCTCCTTTACAACAATCGGGACGCTAACCACACGTTGGCCCCAACATCAGTGTTTCCTCTAGGGGTTTCACCCATCTGATCCACTCTAATCAGTTTTCTGATCAGTCTTATCCATCTCTATTAGATGTTGAAATCGTGGCATACCCTATGTTAAACATGGGATGCTGAGGAAAACCTCAGATACATGTCTATGTCATATGATTCCCTACATTCAACTCGGGATTCCTCGGGCTTCCACACCCTCGAGAAGCCCTATAACAAGGGGAAGAAACCCAGACGCGCCATTATTTGATGAGAGTGGTTTTGTCGTGAACCAAAATTCAATTAAATTCTTATTAACCTTAAAATGTACCATAGTGGCACACCCTAGGGTCGATCACAAGGAGGCCGCTCACACACACTATTTTTCTATTGTCACTATTTATAATATAACTAATATAAAAATATAATACTAATATTAATGGGAGGGATAGAATATCAAATGAATAAAATATAAATATAATATATAATAATGAAATTCAATACATAATGAAGATAGAAGAAAGAAAGTAGGCAGTTGTTCTTAGGAGGTCGTGGTGGTTGATATCATTGTTTAAAAAGAATCTCAAATTCAATTCAATGAGGTGATCAAGACACGTCACACCTCACCTTCTCATTTGGATTGTCATTACCCCATACCGAGACCACTGCATACAGGGTAATTCTCTTCCTAAAGTCAACTAGGAGACCTCTTCGCTGAACAACACTACTCATGTCATGATCCACCGTATGCACGACACAAATAGCAAAGGGAAGGAAAATAGACAAACGATAAGAAGAAATTGGTGGAAGAGAAAATAGGGTGACTACTCACTGTAATCGATTTAACCACCACCAAAATTCATAGTATTGAATAAGGGATAATAAAATTACAGCTCAATAACTCAATCAACCCACCATTCCGTCCCTCGAACAAGCGACGAGGTTAGTTCTCCATTTTTAGTGGAGTTGAGAAGGGAATAACGGTGGAAGAACACATAAAATAAAATAAATGGAAGAAAGGAGGCATGAAGGGGAAATCTAAACTAATATATATTAAAAAAATATAACTATTACAACAACAATACTCAACCTTGCCCCTTGAAAATGGCTATCCTTGTAAAAGGGAGATGAGGTACAAATTTATAGAGAAAATAAGTGAATAAATCTCGCTCAAATTCTGGCCTCCGAATTGAATCGATATTTAGGCCACCTTAATGCCAGAATTGGGACATTGTGCCTTCTTGAAACATATTCCATATATTCTTCCACGTCCATCCACAATAGTTCAGGTTTATTGGTACACGTATCTTGGAGTTATCACTGTTTTGGTGCGGCAAATAAAATCAGTCCATGTTACTCTTCATCTTCCACAACACCTACTTCCCATGCATTAAAGAACATGTAATCAGCCGATTCAGAAGTGGACTCATTAATGAAAGATGTTCATTAATTACTATTAAAGCTCCATGTTTAATTAAAATCCATTGGATTGGTCAGATTCGAGATAAAAGCACAGCATTAAAACATTCCAAATCTGTACATAGTTTTCAAGGTCCGGATTATGAGCTGATTTGGAGCCTCCAAATGATTGATTGAGAGGGGCCTCAAGAAGGAATAAATTCGGCACATGGTATAAGGAAACCTATAAAAAAGTAATTTCACAATTTTTTTCAGTGTGTAAAATTATATAGCCCAAATACAGAAGACAAAGAAAATAGTTAGACACGAAATTTAATCCATTTTTGCATTTGAGCTCAAAATTCCACCAAATCCTAAAAATGTGACAGTTGCACATAAAATAACTCTTTGGTGGGTATTAGAACATTGAAATACAGTATATAATATATTAAAATTATAGATTCATCAGTCCCCCACACTTAATCATTGCACTCTCGGGCAATCATCATATATTCAAATCACAATTCACACAAAAATCAACAATGAGAAAACATCAATGATATCTTCCAAAATGAAATTCCATCATGTATCCACTATGAAAAACAATTCCCAATCATTTTCATTCCTCACATTTTAATTTATTAAACCTCATAAATCCATCCATGGCCTAATCACAACCTACCTCACCTTGATATTTTTTCCACACTTCACTCAAGAGAAATTGTGTCTGGAGTTACGCTCATACATGGAAAGTGCATGTATCACCATAGGCTTGTGACAATTATCATCTCTCCACAGCGCGAAACATGAAAATGAATTTAATCATGAGGAATTTTTCATGTGAATTCTGTGGATTAGGGTTGGTGGGAATTGATTGAAAAATTAAATCTAGAAAGAGGAGGTTAGACTCATAAGTACAATGCATGAATATTCAAGTGAAAACATTATGAATTTCTCACTCAATCCCCTTAACAATGTGAAACACAACACCAAAACCCCTTTTTATATGACATTGGACATGATCCAGGAAATGATTCCAAATAATGATTGCATCAAATTTCTCCCATTTTCTCATTTTTTTCATTTTTTTGTAATGCTCCAGAAAGGCAGAGCTTTATTTTCTTATCTTTTTATTTGATTTTTTTTTCATGGAGATTGAGCTGACAATTTAATACAATGAAAGAATGACCATCATGTCCTTGAATAGGGACATGAGTCACAAAAGGATGTAAAATGATAAATTCAAGCTCATCTCCATTTTTTCTATTTTTTCATTCATTTTTTTTGAAGGAGAACCAGATGAAACAATAAAGCACAATTAAAGGATTACCCAGGCCCAATTTGATCTTTATAATCCACTACCCAAAATGATGAAACACACATCGCATCACCCAAAAATGAAACACATCCCAAATAACGCCCACGAAAGGCCCTTCCCCCATACTCCAACTTGAAATATCCACGCAAAAATAGCAAGAGTGCGGGTAGGTAAGGAAAAATATGCTTTCAATGTGGCTCAAACCTATAAGGAAATTCATGGAATCTAAGGGATAACGAAGGATAGATGTAAAGGTATGTCTCAAGATAAAATATGGATGTCCAAACAGATGTGTCAATCATATTAAAACCATTCCATGAAATCCAAAGCTTCGAAAGTGAAAAATCACATGTTCTAGTTCTCACACAAAATCCAAGATTTTCTCAAAAAAGTGTGGGTATTAGAAAGAATATTTCAAAATGTTTCAGAATACCTCACAGGATAGGAAAAATGTATTGATTCAGTGTTTCATGGGAATGGATTTCAAAAATTGGTCAAACACATAAAAATGCTTGAAAATCCATTTCAAGGAAAAAATTTCACATCAACAATCATTTAAAATCCATTTCGTCAAAAATCATTTCAATCATCTCAAAATCAATTAGTTTGTGAAAAATGATTTGAATATTCATTTAAGATCAAGGATCATAAAAAGATGAAAAAAAATAAATCACGCAAAACATCTAAGTAGGTTGACACTCCCCCCACACCTAGATTTCACTACCCCCATTGCAGCTCAACAAAATAATGATAAGGGCAGAAAAATAAAAGGAAGGAAAGATACAACCTGACTTTATTTTACACTGGCATCCTTAAGTTAAGCTCCTAGATACTACCACTTGACCTAAAAAGCATGAAATAAATAAAACATGAGAATATTAAATAAAAAAAAATAGGAATGGAAAAGAAAAAGGATAATTCTTTGTTTGACCCCCCCAAGAAGGTGCTAAGTTTTTAATGCCCCTAGTCCAGCAGTTGCTGCAGTTTAACCCCAATCCATTGGTGGATGAGGTTTCTTGCTTAGAAACCAATAAATCTCCTTTATTCCAATGATCTTCATCCTACAACATATACAGAGAAACCCATAAATAGATTACAACAACTCCTTCACCATTTTATTGTGGTACAACTAGAATGATGGGGGAAGGAGGAGGAATGGGTCCCCTTTGTTCACTACCACAACTTTTTTGGCCACTTCGACTTTAACATCCAAGGCTTGCACATGTGATGTTGCGTCAAAAAATTCAGAAGGGAGATCAAAAAATATTTCCACATGGATATGATTAAAACATGAACATTCAATATAAAAATCTTCCCATTCATGTAGGTTAACTTGAAACACAATCTATTTAAGCAAGGCCATTGGGAATTCTTTTTCAGCAGCAACTTAATTATTATCTTTCAAATCAAGAGAGGGGTATAGAAGTACGGATTCTTCTCTGAATAGGATGGGAGAATCACTTACCTTTTGGTCTTCAACAAAATCTAACCAATGTTTATCCAAAATTTGTTGATCTACAACAGTTGTATCAGCTGGCATGTCATCTTCAGGAACCTCTTCAAGTAGTGGCCAAGGAGAGATGATTGGATCTTCAAGTTGAGTTTTCAAGTCCTCCTTGGGTTCTTCAACATCAAATTTAGGTGGAACAACATTTATCTCTTCTTTTTAAGCTTGATTATTTTGTTTTTGTTGTTCTATCCATATAACTTTAACTTCATCAACTTCAGCTGCCAGTGATGCTACCATCTTGCTTGCTTGTTCAAGGATTTTGAAATTATATTGAATCATCGCAGCATCTTGTTCCATCTACAACATAAAAGCATCTTCCCTACTAGAAAATGTTGTACTAGTCCATGCATATTAAAAATCAAGGAAATAATCCATGACCTAAAAAAACAATGATATGCAATGAAACACTTTTTTTTAGTTTTCGAAATTTTTAATTTTTTTGGGTTTTTATGAAAATAGTGTGTGAAAGAACTTGACCTCCCCAGAAATGGTGCCAAATTGCTAAGAGTGGTTTTGTTGCGAACCACAATTCAATTAAATTCTTATTAACCTAAAAATGTACCATAGTGGCACACCCTAGGGTCAATCACAAGGAGGCCACTCACACAGACTATTTTTCTATTGTCAATATTTATAATATAACTAATATAAAAATATAATACTAATATTAATGGGGGGGACATAATATCAAATGAATGAAATATAAATAAAATATATAATAATGAAATTCAATACAAAATGAAGTTAGAAGAAAGAAAATAGGCAGTTTTTCTTAGGAGGTCGTGGTGGTTGATATCATTGTTTAAAAAGAATCTCAAAATTCAATTCAATGAGGTGATCAAGACATGTCACACCTCACCTTCCCATTTGGATTGTCATTACGCCATACCGAGACCTCTGCATACAGGGGAATTCTCTTCCTAATGTCAGCTAGGAGACCTCTTTGCTGACCATCACTACTCATGTCATGCTCCACCGTATGCACGACACAAATAGAAAAGGGAAGGAAAATAGATAAACGAGAAGAAGAAACTGGTGGAAGAGAAAACAGGGCGACCGCTCACTGTAATCGATTTAACCACCACCAAAATTCATAGGATTGACTGAAGGATAATAAAATTACAGCCGAATAACTCAATCAACCCACCATTCTGTCCTTCAAACAAGCGCTGAGGTTAGTTCTCCATTTTTTGTGGAGTTGAGAAGGGAATATCGGTGGAAGAACACATAAAATAAAATAAATGGAAGAAAGGAGGTATGAAGGGGAAATCTAAACTAATATATATTAAAAATAAAAATAACTATTACAAAAACAATACTCAACCTTGCCCCTTGAAAATGGCTATCCTTGTAAAAGGTAGATGAGGTAAAAATTTATAGAGAATGTAAGTGAATAAATCTCGCTCAAATTCTGGCCTCAGGATTGCATCATTATTTAGGCCCCCTTACTACCAGAATTGGGACATGGTGCCTTCTTGAAACATGTTCAATATATTCTTCCATGTCTATCCACAAAATTTCAGGTTGATTGTTACATGTATCATGGAGTTAAATAGTAAATTTAATCCATTTTTTCATTTGAGCTCAAAATTCCACCAAATCCTAAAAATGTGACAATTTCACATAAAATAACACTGTGGTGGGTATTAGAACATTGAAATACAGTATATAATTTATGAAATTTATAGCTTCATCAGTATTCAGGCGTCCAAACATGCCAGTGATGTCCAACATGACTACTCCCTCGACTAAAGGTTGCTTCCCAGACCAGACCCTTTGGAATGTCCTGAAATAAGTAGTTTAATTAACTGACATCCCTGAAGATATGGCACTGGGAAGAGTTTCACGAATCACATCTTACATATATAAGGGAGACCCAGATTAGGTGATGATTTTTGAGGAGGATTCCATGGAAGAAAGAACTGATATCCCATCATCCCATTTTGATCAAGGAGAAGACATCCCTGAACAAGAAACGGATGTTTCCAGCCTTTGGAAAGAGGGAATTTGGGGCAAAAAAACAGCACCGATGTCCTCCAAAAATACAGAATCATGCACCCCATAGAAAGCATCAGAAATAGAAATGGTGAACCTGACATGAAGTTCCTCTCCCCAATATAGATATTAGTAGCGTTTGAGACATCAGGGGATTAGAGTATCACCGGATCTAGCTATCCGGTGCTGGGTCCCACCATGAAAATAGAGGTCCTGACATGAAACTCACCCGAAGTTGGGGCAGTAGAGCGTTGGACATCCCGATCTATGATGTTTTCAGTGTGGACCCCTCTTAGTGTTTACGGAAGAAGGGATGGTGCTAGGGCACTGGTTGTTGATTCCTTTTTCTTTCAGTACTAATGAGTTAATCTCCCTGCCCTTCAGGAATAAAGTTGCTGCACCCGGAACACGATCACTACCTGCACACCAACGCAGGGGTAGGGGCAGTGCCAACACGACAGCCCCGCACATCTCTACCTCTTCCACAACGTCCTCTACACCCATGAACATAGGTTTCCTACTCCCCATATCCCCATATGAGGTTGTTCAGTGGAGGGTGATTAATGTCCTCATACACCGGAATGAGTAGGATGCTATTATCCCGACTTAGGATATGGCCCACCTGGATTTAGAGGAATCTACTCCTTGTCATCAACACCGCCCCCAAGGGATACAAAGGGAGCCACTACTTCCCACTCCAACATATAACAGTTTCATGAGCATTCCCCCAGAATGCCTCGACGACTCCCTGTCCTATGCCAACAAGGAAAGGGACGTCCAGGCCAGCCCGATCAAAGACCCATTCCTGGGACTCCCAACAAGGGCTCCCACCAGGCCGCGTTAGTGCTGCCACCCAGTCTTACTGGCCAAGGATTACGTAAGCCATGTACCTATACCACCATCTCCAGTCTGTCAAACCCGATGCTAGCATCGCACACAATCTAAAGAGGATGCCCACCAAGGGGCGTCAATGTCAGCAGCTACTATGGCCCGAGCCACCACCGGCCCATATCAGCAGCTCCCGGTATACACTGAGTAGGGGAATTTATACGCCTGACCTCAATCGGGGCCCTAACCGCCCCACGGGTAGGTTGGATCAACTCTCTTGGTCGTCAGCATAGGCAGTGGCCGCCACCGACTAACCCATGGAAACGACACCCAGTAAAAAGGTCCTCCTTATACCCCTACCATAGAGAATGCAGATCTTCCCCACTTCTAGAAATGTCATAGAGGTATGCCCCGTGGAACCTTTAATCCAAATGAGGGTCCTCCCCACAACGGTGATGCTCAGTACATAAGTCTCTCTCATGCCCACTATACTAGATATGGAGTCATTCCTCCCACCACAGACCATTGGTATGGGGACGTCGCACATCTAGTTGCTCTCCAATGTGGTGACCCTCTCCATGTCCTTGTAGTAGTTGGAAAAGGTCCTTCTCACCCCAGTAATCAGAGGAGTGACGGAAGACTTCACTTCACCAATGCCCAGTATGGAGGTCCTCCCCAAGCTTCTACCGGTTCTAGCAGAGGTCTTTCCCTCTCCAGTACTTCCCACGAAGGTCCTCCCTGTGTCCCCTTGAATATTTGTCCTGGTGCTCCACATACCACGGTTTACTCAGATGGAAACCCTCTCCGCCCCAACAGCAGTACGGCTGAAGGACCTCCCCATGTCAGTAATCTACCATGTCCTGAAGAGGCATCCCAGGGCTGGAAGGTGGGCCGTCGCCGCTCAAATAAAAATTCTGGGAAGGTCCAGACAATGATCATATTGGTCCGCTTCTTAGACACTGATGTAGATTACGACTCAACATAGTAACCATCCCCTCACTCCTCTGAGTCAAGGGATGGGGTAGGAACGAGGTGCATTAGCCTAGTAGTCCCTGAATGTGAGGTCCATCGGATTCCCACCTCCCTCCGCGGGTATATCTTGGAGGATGCATATTTGGAAACCCCATGAGTTATGGTCATGAAATCACCACCGTCGTCACCATAAGAACTCTCTACCTCGACTAGAGATCACAGAGAGTTTTTATAGGGACCAACGGTGGGAAAGCAACAACACAGACCATTGCAAGTAGCCCCAGCCCATGAGCCAGGAATTGCCGCCGTCAGCCCATCCTACCACGATGTGGTGGCTATGTCACTACACTATTTGGAGGACATCACGAGATGTGGTGGTTTTTCGGTTCACTCTCCATACTCTCCATTGGCTCGTCTACTATCCGAGTGGTTTACTTTGGTACTGCTACTTGTTCCTCATCCACCTACAGTTGATGAGTGGGGTAATGAATGGCTAGACACTGCATCTAAGCCATGAAGCTTATGGAATATCCTTACAGTGGACCACTTCCCTATGATGTTATGGCTCATGGCAGCATCAAATTTATGCACACTGGAATCCTTCACCCAAGACGAAGTTGAGTGTTTCTGTCAAACTCTTTGGGAAATGCACTTTAGTCATCGTCATCAACGAGTGGTATATCCTAGGATCTGACCACATTTTAGGATATTGGTGAGCAATTTCGTCTAGTTTATTTTTCCACACTCCCTGTGGCCCAGCACCCTGATTCACCCGGCCATCATAGGTCCCTCCAATAGCAATGCGTTCAGAGTTTCAAGGTACTCCACAAGATTATAAAGGAGGCTTCTCCCCACATTTAGATATGTGGCTGGGGGTATTATGCTGCCCTCCTCTTCAATCATATTATACTGTAACCCGACTTGCTAGGAGACACTGAGGACATGCCCCCAGGCTGAGTCGCGGTCAACATGGCCAGCCTAGCAGAAGATGAAAATGATATAGAGCTCATTGATGGGGACCTTCCCCCTGAAAGAATACGACCTCTATTAGATCCATAAGGGAGGGTTACTCAACAACAGAGGATCCTTCTGGGTGTCCATGTGCCCACTGAGGCACTAGTCCTTAGCCGAAATCATGGTAAGGGTAAAGAGCATCTCGGAGGTTCCAAACCCTCTAACCTGTCCGGCACAATGCAGAAGATGGAGGAAGACTCCGAAAAAGCCACGTTGCATCAACAACATTCCGAATAGAAGAATTTGGTCGATGAGATTCTAGCTGAACAGGCTGCAGAGCGATGGCGACACTACGGTAATCCTAGGCTAGGTTAGCAGGGGCAGGAAAAACATCCCCTCGGCGAGCTTCCTCCAAGTGACCCTGACAATCCTGCCCCCGCAGATAGGGTTGAAGTCGGAACTTATGCTAAGAGGGAGTGGTATGTCTCGCCAACCCCTCTGGAATGGAACGAAAATCCAAGGGATCTGTCTCGGGTTCTCCCAGCTACCTCGAGGGTCATGCCACCAGCTGCTCCACAAGCCATTGGGCCTGCATACCATGTTGATGAACCCACCAACACACTCATGGTTAGGGATCCCCATCAAGATAGGGACCCCCAACCAGATGATCCAATGGAAACACTCATTCCCTGCCTTGAGGCTTTGGAAACACGAAAGGTGGAACTCTCGCCTGATGGAAAACCATATTCGGTGTGGGTGGATGATATGCTCGCACCCCTGGGTTTGGAAATCCCACCTTCTCCCCCTTTAATGGGACGAGTGACCCCCAACAGCATCTTTCCCACTTCATTTCAAGGTGAAGTCCCATGTTAGGGACTCTAGAGAAGTAAGAGGCCACCAAAATCTGGTGTTTTGTATAGACATTGGAAGGTCCTGCATTCGTTTGGTACAACCAACTCTCTATCGGCTCAATAATGGGATGGGAGGATCTTTGGAGGCATTATGTGTACCAGTTCAGCCCCACCACACAGAAGACAAGTATCACAAACCTCTTCATGTGTAAAAAGAGGCCTGATGAATGTGTCGCAGACTTTATCGCCCTGTGGAAAGGGCCTACATACTCTCTTGACATGCCACTGACTCAGGAGAAATTACTGACGATGTGTGTGTGAAATGTTAAGATGAAATTGGTTCCCTCTCTGATCACCCAGAACTACCCTGGATGATTCCAAGACTTTTCGAATATGGCCCAACACCTAGAGGATGCCCTACAACAGGCCAGCCAGGCATGTCTGTTTCCCCCCTGCAATTCTTGTGAGGAGGGACGTCAGAGCCGATCCCACCATGGTGGGCTAAATAGAGGCCCTCAGAGAACCGGAATTATTACCAGTGGATCCACCTCCACAGCCTCGCAGATTCCAACCACCATAGGCACTGCCTCCGGCCCAGCAGCATCCCACTATAAATCAGTAGGCACCCTCGCGTAATGCGCCTCTACTGCCTAGGTGGAACAATCAGACCCCGCCTCCTCAAAAGGCTCTTCTATCCCCTCATTAAAATCAGGCTCCAAGGGCCCCCTTTCCAAATAGAAGAAACTGGACTTACTCATTCAATGAGAATTAGGTTCCCGACTATTTCTGATGTTCCTTGGAACAGGGGATAATGTGTTTACTAAAGTGCAGAAGGCCCGAAGAGGTGAACCTCACTTATCACCCCAACTACTTCCCTTATCATCGGATCCTAGGGCACACCCTCAAGAAGTTCTATGTGTTCAAATACTGACTTCAAGACCAGGTCGATAACAATATAGTTAGGCTGGGCCTAGCCCTGGCCAAGGTAGAGTGTTACTTTGTGAGGCCAAATAGTAGCATCAATAGTGAGGGCGAGTGGCATTAGGTTTCCAATCGCGGATCTCAGAAGTATGACGACTGGATGGCTCTCAAATAATTCTACCATCCCCATGGTGCCATCCAGTCATTCCTAAATTAGATAGAGCCTTCAGAAGTTGCAGAAACCGCTTCCCCATCGTTGTCTCAACCCTCCTATTTCCATAAGAGAAAATGCTGGCGACACAAGGGAAATCAAGTCCCTCACTGATGTCGTCATCATCCTATAATCTCGACAACTTTATGACCATGGAGATAAAGATCCCTCCTAAAATCCATCCAGTAGTGGATGAATCTTCGAGTGATAGTCAGGGGTATGCTTCGGTTAACACTGTGGAGTTGGTAAACCCCTACAAGACTCCTGATGATGGGGAGTGCCATGTGGGTCTCCCCAACTTCCCCAGCCAACGCCAACGTCGGCGAAGCTGTAGCCATATGGGTTGTCAAGGCACATTATTTGGAAATTCCTGCCAGTTCGTGCATGCCACTAAGACCAAAAAGTAGGCCCATTGTAGATCTCAGCACACGCAGACTCCTCATTCGATGTCATCAGGCCCGCCACCACCACCATTTGTTCTACTGGATCAGGCAGAGCGACCTCGACCAAGCCGCAACCTACCACGCCCTACTATAGGATGGCCTCAGTTGTTCGACCCTCATCTGGTATAAACTCTGCAGGCTTCGACTAGTGAGCAGCGAGATATTCCCAGCACCAGTCAGCTGCCGATCCATCCAAGAGGGCCCGCCATGCCTCCTGTCACAGAACGGCCTCCTACAAGCCGAAGATCACGCTTGGTGTGGAAGTATGTTGTTATTAAGAATATTACCAGTATTCTAGTGAGGCACAAAATCCTTGATAACCTTTTCATGTCATTAGATATGTGTGATACCCTCACTGAGGATTTTAGAATCCCCCTCCAGTTTGAGACAGAGGTAGTAGCTACAGAGGCATTTCATGCTGAAGGTGTAAAGAATGCTGAATTCCATGACGTTATCTCATTATCTAGAGAAGATGAAGGCTCCCCCATATAGGGTAATATAATCCCACTGTACATCACCTTCCAATTTATTGGCATGGATGTTCACCGCTATCTTGTTGACACTAGCTCTGGGATTAACCTTATCCCGACACAGACACTGCGGAAGCTGGGATCTTCTGAAGATGACCTGAGTCCCGCTAACCTAAGAATCCAAGGTTATTACATGAAAGAGCATAACCCGATCAGAAATATACATTTGAAGACCCAATTCGGTGTACTAGTTACCATCACTAAGTTTATGGTTTTCACCCAAGACACTGCATGCAATACATTGATGGGAAGACCATGGCTCCACCTGCATGCGGTGGTTCCCTCATCGTATCACTAGTGCCTCAAGTAATCCCTCAATGTTCGAGTGGGCGTGCTCCAAGGTGAAGCATATCCTTTTTCCTCTTGTGAATCCTACTACCTAGATGTCAACTAATACAATATCAAGGATGAGCAGATTTAGACTAACGAGGTCGAGCGTGCCATGGCTGCGACCGACCCGTGGATAGATCTAGAAGATGCCTACATATTTCGAATCCATCGATTGGATGCTACAATACCGGACATGGGAAAATACTTATTCGTGTCTGGGACATGGGGGGGACACATTCACATATCTAAGAGATGGTGAAAAACCACCTCTTACTTCTATAAAAATCAGGCTCAGGTGATCCTGGAGCCTCCTGCCCCCCATATGGTATCAGGATGTCCGCACCATGGCAATGGAAATATGTCATACGTGCTTGTTCCACCGAGATGGAATTAACCGGCTCAATCCGACATGCCATTATTGCTTCAATATCATCAAGTATGACCATTTGGACTGAAGTCCAGATGTGACCGGGTTGACAGCCTTCATTGCTTTGGTTGTGGCAGCATAGGAGCCTTCCAATACAGTGTCCATTATCGCTCAGGTGGGTACCAGCTTACCATCAAGATCTGCATACATAGAAGTGACTCTTCCTGCTAAGTATTCCAACTTCACAATTGAAGAAGAAGGTTTAGAGGATTCCCCATGCCTTTTAAGATGGAATCTCTTCCATAGTCGATGATTTGGTACAGGTAATCCTTGATAGAGAGAAGGACCTGAGACCCACATTGGTCAGTGCTCCCATGTCCTTCGAGGAACAACAATAGTACATAGACTTCCTAAAACAACACCGTGATGTGTTAGCCTGGAGTTATGATGAGATGTCAAGACTAGATCCTTGGGTATCCATCCACCGCCTCGGTCTTTTAGAAAATCAAAACGGGTTCAGGCAGCCTCCCAGAAAGATGCACCCTTCTCACAGTGCCATGGTCGAGGACGAAGATGACAAGATCATCAGGGCCAACTTCGTTAAAAAGGTCCAGTTCTCCAAATGGATGGACAACATCATACCATTTAAGAATAAGAACAAACAAATCTGAGTCTGCATCAACTTCCGGGATCTCAACCATCACTATCCGAAGGATACTTTTCCTTTCCCCATGACATAATTATTGATTGATGCTACAGTAGGGTTCCAGGCCCTCTCCTTCATGGATGGTTACTCTGGGTATATGAAGATATGAATGGCCCCTGAGGATGAAGATTCTACAGCCTTCAGGGCACCACAAGGTACATTCTGTACTAGGTTATGCCCCTCTGCCTAAATAATTTAGGTGCCACCTATCAGCAGGCCATGCACTGCATATTTAAACCAATCCTCAGGAAATTGGTGGAGTGTTATGTGGACGATCCGGTGGTCAAATATTGTCGGTTACATGATCATATAAAAGACCTTGAGAAAGTATTAACCTTCCTCTATTCTTCCCACCTAATAATGAACCCATTTAAATGTTCCTTTGGGGTCACCTATAGGAAGTTCCTTGTTATTTTTGTTAGATACTGGGGTATTGAGATTGACCCTGAGAAGAACAAGGCCATCATCCAGATGTCTCCCCTATAAAACATTCGGGAACATCGAGGTTTCCATGTCCACATGGCCTACATACGCTGATTCATTACAAATATAGATGGAATGTGTAATCCCTTTTCTCAACTCATGAAGAAAGGAACCACCTATTAAGGGGACGAAGAGTGCCAAACCGCATCTGAGGAAATTAAGCAATATCTTCTCTAGTCCCTGGCCTTGACTCCACCCATTTCCAAAAAACTTCTAGTCCTTTATTTGATTGCCCTGGAATGATCTCCCGACACCCTTCTCACCCAAAAGAACAATGAGAGAACTAAAAATAGCCTATACTACCTTAGTCGCATGCTCCTCGATCGATACGGAGACTAGATACTCCTCTATCAAGAAAATATGCCTTGCGCTCGTATTCGTAGTAAAAAATTTGTGACATTACCTACAGCACTACAAGGTACAGCTGGTGTCCCAATTATACCAGCTTAAGTACCTTCTGAACTGCCCCATTCTGGAAGGCCGCCTAGAATGGTGGGTGGTAATACTCTAACAGTTTGACATCAAGTTTGTCCCTAAGAAGTATATTAAATGGCAGGCATTGGCAGATTTACTTGTTACCCATCCAACCCCCGCAGACCAGTCTCTAGACTTGGATTTCCTGATGAGGCAATCCTCACAGTAGATCATGTCATCCCGTGTTAGCAGATGCATTTCGATGGTGCTTCCCAAATCCCCACTATCATTAGGCTCAATGATCCCAATATCTACAGGGTAGGCTTGGTTATCGTCTTTATTACCCATGCACAAACCATCTTTCCGTACTCATTCCTTTTTTTTGAATGCTGCATCAACAATGAGGAAGAGTATCATGCTCTTATCACTGGCCTTGAGCTGGCCCTCGATATTGATGTTCCCCATTTTCATGTGAAAGGGGATTCTAAACTATTCATCAAGATGATCAACAGTGAATACGTTTTTAGAAAGATGGAGCTCGTACCATTATTGGATCACACTCTTAAGCTAATGGCCTAGTTCCCATCTCGACTGAAAGTTACTAATGTCCCTCGATCTCAGAACAGTCGAGCTGATTCCTTGGTCAGCTTGGCTGCATCACATGATTAGCCAGATCAGGAGGACCGTATTATCCATTTTTCACATCGGAGAGTCATTTCCCATGTCTCCCCAGGTGATGATTATAGCCTACATGTGATCCATATTACCGCCGGAGACACCACATCAGGAAACCCAGATGAAGTGGTTGAAGTGACTCCTGGATGGAGGGACCCCTTTGTCGAGTCTCTCCCAAATGGTTACCTCCCGACTGATCATGCCGAATTCGAGTGAACTCTCTTCCGCACATTATAGTTTACCCTCCATGACGGTCTCAGTTGTGATCAGATCCTCTAAAAGTGTGGGTTTGATGGTACTCTCCCTCGTTGCATCCAAGGAGTCGAGATTTATTAGGTCATGTAGGAGGTTCATGCTGGTTCCTACGGTGCCCACCAGACTGGGCCAAAGATATCTTACCAGATTGAGAGTCTAGGGTAATTTTGTCCCCCCATGATCTGTGATTTCATAGAGTATGACAAGAGATTCCATGCGTGCCAAATTCCTGATAAATTTATGCATCTACGTCTAGAGCCTCTCCACTCCACCAAATACTTTTGGACATTTTGGGGTGGGGACTCAATGTTGTGGGACCATATCCACTAACAAAATCTCGCCAGTTTAGATTCCTCCTGATGTCTACAGATTTCATCTCCAAGTGGGTAGAGGCAGTTCCACTCAAGGAGGTCAAGGCCCGATCCATTGTTGACTCTATGAGTTCCAACATCATCTAATGATGTGGATTCCATCATGTTGTGCTCACTGATAACAACAAAAACATCCTAGAAGCTTAGTTGAATAAATTTTATTCTAATTAGAAAATCCTCTCTAACCATACCTCCCTCTATCATGCACAAGAAAATGGATAGATCGAGACATTCAACAAAACCCTCTCTAACATTTTATAGAAAATGGTTATCCAGAATAAGAAGAGTTGGCTGAACAAGTTCCCCAATACCCTCTGGGATTATCGGAAAATGAATCCTAATTCCACCCAAGTGAACCCATATTCTCTAGTGTATGGAAATGAGGCCATCCTACCCCTTGAGATTTAGTTTCCTTCATTACGCATAGCGGTCTATGACCAGCAGGCGCAAGATTAGGTAGCTGAAATTCGTCTGGCTAAATTAGAAGCACTTGACGAGAATAGGATTCACGCCCTACACAGTCTGGAAAGGAATAAATATAAGATAGATAGAGCCTTCAACAAGAAGGTTAATCTCCATTCATTCCTGCAATGTGATCTGGTATTGGCCCTCAAGATAGTAATGATACCTAGAAAGAAACCACCAAAGTTGGAGCCCAAATTGGAAGGAAATTTCATTGTTCACAAGGTTTACCCCAATGATGCATACTCGCTGGTAACCATGGATGGTGAGAGCATAATTCCTCCCACAAATTCCAAGTTCCTCAAGAAATACTTTGCCTGAACCCTCTGGTCCGGCATAACCCTAAACTGTTTGGTCCTACAAGACCCTAAACTACCTGGTCCTACATGACCCTAAACTGTTTGGTCTTGCAAGACCCTAAACTACCTATTCTAGCATGACATTTAATTTTAAAACATACCACATGATGATAAACTATATGTCATCCTACAAGAAATTATACTTCACCATTTAGAACTATGTGTGGCTTGATTCCCATCCGCATGGGATACGTAGGAATGCTAAAATATTTTGTATTGAGTCCAGCCCCCATTCTCCCTTCTTTGGCTACCCCCCTGGGGGCAGAACTCCTGGATGACCATAGTAGTGCATGATTATTTAGCTTCACTCATGTCAGGAGTATGAGGGCTTCACCACGTTCTCCCTTCTCGTTCTTCTAGTTCTCCCATGTCATTACCGCAATACGTTAAACTGCATGGACCTTTCAGAACTACGTATAACTTGATTCCCATTCTCATGGGATACATAGGGCTACCCAGACATTTCATCTGTTGTCCCAACCCCATATCTTAGAAACCTCCCTATCATTTTTTCTCCTTGGCCCTCGTTCTTCCAGAAGAGGGTTATATGGTGTGGTATGGGCTTATGCCTCATTCACGTCGGGTTTATAAAAACCACGCCACAAACCTCCCTCTCCTGAGCAGCCTTCGCTCCCTTTCCCTGATTTCATATCTTTGAGTTGGCTGCCCTTATGTTGGTTCCCTCGACCCTCTACAGTGGTTCACCAATGTGCACTTAGAGAACTCTGGTTCAGCACTCAAAGTGTCCGATTCCATCTGGACATACATTTCCCTTTTTATAGGCTTCGGGTTACCCTTTATTTGGGCTTCCATAATCTTTCACAATGAGAGGGACCCCCAAATGGCATGGATTCAAGGAATAAAGGTTCTCCTACCATTATGGGATAATGTCCTTGGAGGGTTTCAGACAATAAATCAATACAAGTCCTACGTTTCAAATACAGTTAGTGGCTGACACTCATTTTTTTGTCCCCATTTCAGTCTAATGCAATATGGATGTTGTGTTTCAAACACGACAAATAGTTATCCTCCACCGTCACGCCAACCCCTTCAAGCCTTGAATTTTGGTTACACGGTTCACATTATTTTCCAACCCATCATTTCCAAATGGAATTTTGACACCCTTGGCACTATCCCTCAGTGCACATTCTCACGATTGGATGAAAAATGCTATAGTAAATCCATAATTCTAGGCTCTGTACTGAATTCCCTTTGGTGGGCTTTCCAGGTATTTAAAAAACCTATTCATCCCTTGTTTCACACACCAAGATTGACTCACGTGGGATTATGGATCAGATTGGGGTCCTCATTTACTCGAAATTATTCTGCTCCTCTATGGTCCATGCTCTAAGACCATAAACTAGGATCTCTTTTAGAACTACATGTGGCTTGATTCTCATCCCCAATGGATACGTAGGAACACCCAGAACCTCATATCTCATGTATAAATCTAATCAATATGACAATAAACTATGATTCTTAGTCCTACATGACTTTAAATTGTTGTGTTTATCCTACATGACATTAAAATACATGGTTGGTCCCATCACGACCATAAACCGTGACATGATTGTCCTAGTCGCATGATGAAGAACGATATTACACCATGATATCGTCACTCGAGGGGAAATCGTGTTTGGTATCAGTCACGCACCATACCATTTTTTAATTCCTTCACATGGCTTGATTCTTATGGCAAAGACTGGACTTTATATCCTAGGTCCATCGCTAGACCAAAAAACACTCATTCATCCTAAAAGGACAAACACGATTTATCAAATGCTACTTATTTCAATGAAATGGATATACCCACATGACCTTATTGTCTTCAGTGATGGTACCTAACTGTGCCACCTATTATAACTATGTGTGCCTTGATTCCCATCCACATGGGATACGTAAGAACACCCGTGCACTTTGCCTTGGGCCCAACCTATCTTACGTATTCGGTCCCTCAACCTAAAACCTTCCCAAGAAACACATGGTGATCCGGACGACAGGTCCTCATTCATGCCAGGTTTTATGATTACCTCACCATTTTTCTCTAGCATTCCCTACCATCTATAGTCCATACTCTATGACCCTAAACTATGATCACCTTCATCATTTCCACAAGACGTTAAACTGCATGACATTTCACATAACTACATATGGCTTGGTTCCCATCTTCATGGGATACATAGGAATGCCCAGAAATCCTGTTTCTGGGTCCATCCATAAAATTCTGAAATATTGTACCCTCAATTCAGACCCTCATCCTCTTTCACATCTAAAAGAACCCGCTAATAGTGTGGATGCTCGGCCTATTTCTCACCTACTATCTTGGATCAATGTTCTGGAATACAAATGGATGACATTCTGAGTCAGGCCCCGTGTTTCAAGCATGGTCAGTGGTCAACCCATGTTTATCATCCCCAATTTAGGATAATGTAATATGGATATTTGTTTCAAACATGGTCAATAGTTATCCTATATTATCATTCCACCCCCACAGTATTCTGAATCTAGTGTATTTTTATTCACACTCACCACTCCCTTATGTTTTGGTTGATTTCGAACGCCCCGTTATTACCCCACTCATGCACTAGAGCACATTGGGAGGATGACATGTCGATTGTTTTGATGTCCTCATCCTCTAATCGGCCCTCTCTATTCTCTTCCCAATAATCTGGATTGGTTGTTCAAACCTCGGTTTCCCGAAGCATGGTCGGCCCTCCTACATTCAAATGATGTAATAGTTCAATCATCCCTTGTTTATCACAACGGGTACAACCCACGTGAGCTTAGGAATGGATTGATATATATTTCAGGATTGTGGTTGGAATGCATTAAACAAAAAAAACAAGTAAATACATCTATTCATACATACGGTTCAGAACAATAGGTAGAAAAGAGAAATGAGTTTATGATTTCGGCCAAGACGGGGCCCTTAAGGATCATCATCGTGGAAAGATTTATCTAGAGCCACTACCTTTTGTCTTGTGTCCTCCCTGATTGCCTCACAACCCATGAGAACCCTCTCTTCATAAGTGGTCGTAGAGCATTGTTTGCTGACCCTAGTCTGTTCTTGTGCCTGTTTAATTTCATGTGCAGTAATTTGGTGACCCGCTTCCACTAGCTTCTCTTGGGCATCTGCTAGCTGGGCCCTTAATTTCTCAATAAGCCCAGAATAGTTCGCAATGAATACCTCCCTTTCTTTCATACACTCTTCAGGTCGTCAGACCTCCTGCTCTGCCTTTAGGAATTCTTGGGTATTCCCTGATTCCTTCTGATGCCGAGAAACATCAGAGTGTCATCTTTCTCACGTAACTTCTCGGTCATGTAGTTGTGGACTGTCAAATAAAGATGGTGAGAATCTGACCCTCCATCACAGATATATCGCATCCAGGTGTAGTGTGATCCCATCCGTTTTATCCATTCTGTCTAAGGATGACATAGAAAGAACTTGATACACTTCAACCCCTTGTGTCGGGTCATATGGCTCTCTTCGGCCACCTCCAAATCAGAATCATCTATCTCCTCAGGATCTGTAGGCTGATAGTGCAGGAAAGTCGCCAAGAGATCAGTGGTAGGGTCCTTTTCAAGTATTCCTCCCAAGGGGTTGGGCACATCATCGTCTAGGAGACCTTACTCTCTCACCTCAGTCTCTGCAACTCCTTAACCGACTTTAAGCCCCACCCCAACGCTAATACCACTGATATCCATATCTATTTTCTAACCAAGTGCCTAGGCCAGCTCAGTTTGGGAAGCATGTTCTGAATGGGATGACACATTTTCCATTAAATAAATCATGGATAACCTGGATTCAGAAGCCTGACGAGCCTCTAAGGATGTGATTACTCCACAAACAATAAACACCCAGATCAACTGAGCTTTCCAATGGTAAATATCAGTGTTGATGTAATAAACTTACAAGATCCCAAAGTATCAGCCTCCAGTTTTCTAGATGCTACAGGAGTTATCATTTTAGGGGATCATTCAACACTCATTAGCTCAATAATGGGAATCGGATCCCCACCTTGTTATACCAGTTCCTCCTCTGCCCCTTTGGATGGAGCCTCTTATTCAGCGCTAATTTGCACCTGAGCAAAATCAGAAGATCTGATTTAGGGTTACAAATAAAAAATGAAGGGGGAAGTATAGATAAGGGATGATACATAGCTCAAGTAGCTCCGTTATGTCTACATCAGAGCCAATGATCTCACCACACTCCTGAACACTCCCTTGGTGGGATGTTCTCTGAGACCCTCTACCTTCAAGATCCTCTTCTCCTTCACCTTCTCCTTCTGCCTCATCCTCTTCTGTCTCACTCCCCTCTGGCTCTTCATCTCTATCATCATCCTCGAATGGCATCTTGTCTGGATCATGATCCTGGTGGAGCATTACCTTTACCAAGAAAGGTGGTTCCTCACACCGACCTTGTTGGCATGCATACACATCCATATAATTCAGGTAAGTGTTTTGACAATGGATGTTCACCCTATCGACAATCTGAATGAGTCCGACCTCTGGTAGCAAGATTCCATCTCGTACTATCATTTTCCAGAGGGCTTTAGTTCCCATCGACTTCCCTAGGGTCAACCAGGCTAACCACAACACCGGGAAGATTTCATTATTGAAATGTTGGAGCAGGTAGCTTATCTACTTCACAATAAGATCCTTGGCTGCTTCGTGAGCCCATATTCCACAATTCGACGAGGGCATGACAATTCCAGGTGATGTTCCCACTGTTGTAGTCCCAACCTATGCCGGCCCAATTGGCCATCTTTCTTCTGACCATTCCTCCCCAACAGTTCCATGTCTGCTATTTCGCCGCCCAGGTTCTACACTAGCTACCTTGATCTTCCAGACCCACTTCTACAAAATTCCCTTAGGGTATACTATGTCACAATGTTCTACATATTTTGTCGAGAGTCTAGCATCAACTTCAGTTGGGGGAAGGTAATGACGCTACTAGAGCCATGGGATATGAACATCAGCCACATTTTGTGAAGAACTCAAGAATGTCTCTCCTCTCATACATATGTATACACTTTCTTTGGAATCCACTGAAGGCATCCAAACTACCAATAAAATCTCAATGGTGCGTAGGTATCACAAGGGATCTTCCTGTCAACCCGGGCCACAAGCACCCCACCTCTGATGCTCTAGAAGTATTCTCATTGCTCTAGTTAGCCTTGCCCATTGTCTATCATTTGGCCAATCGATGTGGGGAATAAACTAAATCTGAAATTGGAATGATTAAAAATTCTGATCCTTACCCCCTCCTCATTGAGCATCAGCAGCATGACCCCAAAAATATTAAGAAAGGATGGTCTCAGGCCGTTACCCAGAGGGAGAATGGCTTTTGGAAAGTCATACCCATCGCAATGATCCGATATCCAGCCGTAAACGATCAGGAAGGTGCCATAGATCCTCCCCAGTGACCCCCCTCTCAAAATGCATCCAAAAATGGCATACAAGTGGGCCAACATAGGGGCTCTCAAATTGAACCTTTGATTAGAGACCATGATGATGGCCATCACCAAGGTCGCTAGATGAGCTCCCATCCTTGTGTCCCTCACTGGTAAGATCCACACACTCAGAAAGGTATAATGAAATTCAAATACCGGGTGTTCGGGTCTCAACTCCCATTTATACTGAAGCCTCGTGATTGATATTCCCACGCCTCTAGGATCCTTCAGTATGATCCACTCTTGCTCCTTTGTTCCATGCTCGGACACCATCTTCCTCACCCCAGCATCTTGACATCTGGATCTTTTTTCAGAAACAAGCTAAACCGTGTTTTATAGGTGATTTCCTTCAAAAATTACTTGACCCCCAGCCTCTCCTTATCCAGCTCCAATAGATTCCATGTTAGGATAGGAATTCGTGATTTGTCACCCTAGATATTTCTCGTCAGAAGGAATTCATCATAATGATGCCCATCCAAAGGGATACCCTCAAAGCAATGAATGTACAAAAGGATGATACCAACATACCCATGGCGATGATGGAAGGTTTTGGTATCGAGGGACCATCGGGTATATAGCTATGGATCGAGCTCATACTAACGGTAGAAGTGAAACTACAACGTCCACACCATCTCGAAAAAATCGATGTGTCGCAGTTCGGCCCCAAACTGGTCACAAATTTGGCGTACCCAATATGCCTAGGCCCATTCACTGGTGTTGTTTCCTCCAGATCAAAGATCCCAATCCTACAGCCCGCGATTACTTTCTTCGGTAACACTCTGTCGGAAGGTGCTTGCGTAATGGGCCAGAGAATCCTCTGTGACTGGGTCGCTTCCCTAAATAGTCCTTGTCCTAGGATTCAAGATGGAAACATCTATATTTCTTGTTTATATGGTAGGATGGCCATTTTATGATATTATATCAAGGTAGGTCATCTTCACGGGTCACCCATGACTACGGTGTTTCGACTTCAAATCATGGCATGAGTACCTCCTCCAAAATACCTATGTCCTATATCGGCAAGTTGTCAGACAGTCCATACTCCATCTGGGATGGGATTATCATTTTAAAGAGGGTATGGTTGCTGAATTCGATCTTTTGGGTTCCATAATCCTCAAGGTTGGCAACCATATTAGCCCTTCGAGCGGCAAACTTGGCGGCTCTCTCAGCGTCAGCCCAATTAGCAGCCATCTTCTTCCGACAAGGTCTCAAAGAGTCAGCGCAAAAAGTCTGCTACCATGCAAAAAATGAGGATACAACATGAAACACTAGGAGTTTAAGTGAAAAACAGAGGCAGTGGCGTGAAAACCCCAGGTCTGCGCAAAAAACAATGGTGGAGCGTGGGGAATTACGTGCAATAGTAGCGGCTTTTTTGTGAAACAAAATAAAAGTTTTTCGCCCGTGAGAGATTAGGAATAATCATGCGAGAAAAATCCATACAGATTGAGGGACCCACTAGGGTTTTTATAGGCATGTATCAATGTTTTCGTGCGTGCATGAAACCGGATTTTCAGGCCACTCAATGGTTTTACGCGCATCTGCAGGTTCCAGGGTGCGCAGATTCTTGGAAGTTATGCGTCTTGGTGTTTGCCTCAGAATCTGACCTTTGCATCCCATCATTGATCCGATTCAGAGAAGGGCATCTATAGACACCGAAAAATTCTCAAGGTATGAAGGAGGTTTTGGCATGACAAAGCAAAGACTTATTTTGACTTGGGGATCAATTCCAGGGGGCCCAGAAGGGCTGCATGAAAAAATATCAAAGGCGCCAGAAATAATCTCTCCCACGCTGAAAACCACAGGATCTGAGGAAATTTTCTAAGAAGGTGAGGAAGCTTCTGCACCATCGACTGCGGGAATGAAAATTTATGTACGGCTGCCCCCGCGCGGGTGAACATTAGCGCTACCGACTTTGGCGTGCATTCTTCCATGCAAACCAGTTTCCTCATAGATCCGGCAACCCCAAGCGCCTATAAATTGAAGGTTGTCCCATCAAATTCTGGATGGATGAAGAATATAACCTGTCTTCTCTACCCAAAATCCACCTCCCTTGCACACAAAATATGGCCTTCAGAAATGGGATTTTTTTCAATAGGCTATCCAGGGGTCCGCCCGCACGTGAGACCAGTTGGGCTTAACTTTCTCCCAAATCCCTTTTACTCTCATCCTATGCACTCAATCCACCAACATATAATCCCTTCATATTATGCACCTCCCTTATTCCTTGATCACAATCACTTGAAATTTCACATAAAACCACGAACCCTTTGTGCACCAAGCCTCTCTAATTTCGCGTCGACCTGGTCTTTTCTACGCAAGTTACTCAATTGCACGTCGGCCAGGTGTTTTCTACGCAAATGTTCCATTTTGTGTGCAATCCTTCCTCCTTGTGTGCACATGTTTTATTTCTCTCTTATAGACATCATTTTCAGCGCCTCTCAAGCCCAAAACATCTATGGCACACACCATTTTCCCATACGACCATCTAGGCATGTATGAAGTAACATTAAAGTCCGTTGTGAGGATTTTGAAATTATGACTCTTCACCTCATGCTTCTTCACATAGGAACGCTAACAAATATTTCTTCTTCACATATCCATGCTAACATGGGCCCCCAATGGGATCACCTCTCGATACCCCCAGAAACGGTGTGGCCTGTCCCTTTTCTTCAGTATAGTGTAGAAGGTGTCAGTTTTGTAAGTCCTAGGGGTGCGTAGTGTGCCCACTTTGTCCAAGCTGTAGGACGTTAAACTGTCAAGTTCCATCGTCCTCAGCACATGACGTTAAAATACGACCTCACCCTATGCCTCTCACATGGGTTGCACCGTATCAAACATTCTATACTCCCACTTGTCCCCATGGGAGTTAGATCATTCCTCACACAGAACGACATTCTCATTATATGAAAGGCATTGGTCCGTGGGGAAAGGGAAACCAGCCTGGTATAAGCCCCCTATCCTTTTTGGTAGGAACCAGCATCTATGCCCCTCCTTTATTTGGTGCTAAATACCTATCCTTCTAGGCTTTGTCGCCACCATTCCTCCATCCTAGAGTAATCCCCAATTTCCCTGGGCTGCTAACTACACGTAAGTCCCTTGGTCCTCTTTGGGCTGCTACATACGTGTAAGCCGTTGTTTCCTATTTGGGATGCTAACCACGTGTAAGTTCCACTCTACTTTCTGTGGACACACAATTCACGATGTGAAAATAAGGTCTTTGTTTTATCTTTTTTCTAAAACCGATCATGACTCGTGTGGGATTAGAGCAAGCATCGACCATGACATCCTTCGAGGAAGCCTAGAGTTTAAGCCCCACACTCAACCTGAACTATGAGGACTTTTATCCTTGCATAGGAAAGGTAAGTAGGAAGCCTCTCGGAGGTTCAACGCCACCACTCATTGGTCCCGACCATCTTCACATCGGTTCACCACACCCAACCTGAACTATGAGGTCGTTGATCCTTGCCAAGGCTAGGTACCTAGGAAGCCTCCCTGAGCTTCAATCCCACCACCCATGGGTCCAACCATCCTCATAACGAGTTTTTCCACTCTACCTAAACTACATGAACTTAGATACCTGCCAAGGAAGAGTACATAGGAATCCTCCACGAGGTTCACTCCCCCCACCTATCTGGGCCCTATGTACTCTTTCACGTCGGTTCACCCCTATCCTAGATGACATTAAACTGTGGTCCTAAATAAGTGGTAATACATTGTTCCCCTAGTCAGTGGTAAGTCATTTCACCCTCTCGAACAATGTAGACTTTGATCCTTGCCAAGGAAAGGTACATAGAACACCTCCCTGAGGTTCAATCCCAACAACTATCGGACCCTAGTTCCTCATTCACATCGGTCCACTGACCCCCCATCCAACAGGAACTACATGGGTTTGATCCTTGTATCTTATATAAGGTACGTAGGAAGCCTCCTCGAGGTTCAACCCCATCTAGCGGTAAGCTGTTCCAACCCAGTCCAGTAGTGAGGCATTGTGACCCCATCAAGAGGTATGTTTTTGATGTCCCAAATCGATGGTAATTCATCTTCATATGAAATATGTGGACTTTGATTCCCTACCACAGGGATAATTAGGAAGTCTCCCAAACTTTCAAGCCCATCACTCATGTACCATCCTAATATGTCCCTAAAGTCAATGTCTTTCAGGAAGGTTATGACCCAACCTAGAGGTTCTATTTAATCCAGATTCGATCCACGTATTCGTTCTCGTGGGTTACCTCCTCAGGTGTCCCAACCACCCCACTAAACTATGCAGACATTGATTCCCCACCATGGAGATATGTAGTAAGCCTCCTTAAAACTCAAGCCCAAAATTACCATTTCCCTCATAATGGTTCCAACCCTTTCACCAATAACTTAATAATACCATCCATCATCCAACCTGATTCTTACCGGGTCACCACATCCTGGTGGGATCAATCCAACTCATTCCCCTTTCCCCTTAACAATAATCAAGAAGCTAACCACACATTGGAACTGACATCAATGTTTCCTCTAGGGGTGGAACCCATATGATCCACTCTAATCAGTGTTCTGATTAGTTTGATTCCTCTCTTCCAGATGTTAAACTCATGACATACCCTTTGTTATACATGGGAAGCTGAGGAAATCCTCAGATATATGCCTATGGAATATTATTCCATGCATTCAACGTGGGATTCCTCGGGCATCTGCGCCCTCGAGAAGTCCTATAATAAGGAGAAAAAGCCTAGACGTGCCATTATTCTAGTGTCCAGACACGCCAGTGATGTCCAACGTGACTACTCCCCCGACCGAAGGTTGCTGCCCTGACTGGACCCTTTAGAATGTCCTGACAGTTGTAGTGTAATTAACTAGCATCCATGAAGATATGGCATTGGGAAATGTTTCACTAACAATGTCTTACATCTATAAGGGAGACCCAGACTAGGTGACAAGTTTAGAGGAAGAATCCATGGAAGTGAGAACCAACATCCCATCATCCTGTTTCAATCAAGGAGCAGAAATCCCCAAATAAGGAATGGATGCCCCCTGCCTTTAGAAAGCGGGAATGCGGTGAAACAAATAGTGTTGAAGTCCCCAACAAGATGGACGTGCATGCCCTGATGAAATCATAAAAAAATATATTTATAATCATAAGGAAATTCCAACTAATAATGAACTTCATTTGAAGTGCATTAAATATGGTGGTAGGAACTCTATTAATATTTTTGGGTTTCATGGGGAGAAAAGTTTAGAAGATTAAGAACTCCCATCAAGATTTATGACTCCCTCTTCATGTTTGAGAGTGGAATCCCACATACTATGATTTAATACTTTGAAAATATCTAAAATTATAATGGAAATGGTATTATTCCATATATGATTAATACCATCACCCAATGTGTCAAAGTGCATCATAAACAGGAATTGACGACTGCCCCTATAGAATATGAGGTCAAATCTCCCCTATTCTCATTGAACATGGAATGTTCAATGGGACAAGATTGT
The DNA here is from genome assembly GCA_963277665.1 of Viscum album. Classification (NCBI taxonomy): domain Eukaryota; kingdom Viridiplantae; phylum Streptophyta; class Magnoliopsida; order Santalales; family Viscaceae; genus Viscum; species Viscum album. The sequence continues at coordinate 596,541,551 of OY728135.1, read as the reverse complement.
TTCAGCAAAAAGAATCTTGATGACCTATAGGTAAATCATGCACATTAAGTTTTAAAATTAAATTAGACAACTCTTACATTCAATATCAATGACTTATTGAATCAAATCCAACTTAGTCTATTTGATTCCAAATATAGAAAATTCAATGTATATAATATGATTTTGAATTGTTTCCATTGAAAAAATTATACCTAATATTATGAGTAAAATTATGACTATGATGATGGAAAGGTTTGTTGGGAACCTTGTTACCCCTAACTAGTTTGGGTTTTTTCTTGGAAAGAGTATTTAAAATTGTCTCTACACTACTTCATAAGGCATCAAATTTATGTGGAAGAAATTAAAGGACGAGAACTTTATTCTTCATATTGATATTTTGAAGGCTTTAGATACAATAAATTTGAGTTTATCCCTTAATATATTTAGAATGTATGGGTTTTTCAATGCCTTTATCAATATGGTAACCACCATCAAGATGATTTTTTGTTTTCAAGCCCTTATAAATGTATCTCCAGGGGGTACTTTAAGTGATCCTAAGGTATTAGACTGGGAGACCCTATTTTATGACTTCTCTATTCTATTTCTGATGAATATATAATATTTTATACCATTGAACTTTTTTAATTTTTTATTTACAATATGATAAGGGTGGGAAGAAACATATATGTAACTTTACACCATCTTTATGTAGATAACATCCTTCTCTTTGAAAAATCCTCCAAGAAGACTCGGAGAGCAATCAAAATGATCTTCATCCACTATGAAATGGTATTTTCCAATCAGTAAGTTGTAACAATCACATTATTTTTTTTAAATGTAATTTCAATATCTATAAAAATATGCATATCTTGATATCTTGGTGTGAAGAAGGGATCTTACTCATTTTGTATTGGGTATAACACTTTTTTGGGGGAAGGTAAGGAACTATCACAATAAAATATTTTTTTCTAATAAAATCATCCAACTAGACAAATGGAAAATAAAAAATCATGTCATGTGTGGGGAGAATATTCTTTATAAACATGGCGATAACAACCATGTTTTCTCATGCCTTATATATGAGCCCATTAAACATTTGAAAACCCTCCAAAGAATGATTTAGAATTTTTTTAGTACTTTTATCCATGTATGGATTTTGGTAATTACTACTTGAAAGGGTGTACTAAAAATATTGACATTTTTATATTAGGTATCAATTATGTAATTAGGTTCAATAAATATAATCTAGAAACATTCACCTGGAATCTGATTACCTGACAAGATAAGACCTTGGTCTTTCTTAATGTTAAGTTTTTTACAAATAATTTTGATGGGTACCCTTGGTATAATGATTCTTCTATATAGTAAACCATTAAATACTCTAATCATGATGTCATGTCAGTCTCAAAATGGGATTTCCCCTTGTTATATAACATTAATTTCTCGAACATACCATTGATGTACAATGTCACAAACCAAGCCAGTTTTTCATCCAAACCGGTCCCCGACCCAGTCTGTGGTAAGGCACAAAGGCCATTCCCTATCCCTATAGGCTAGAACAGGTGCACATGTATCCTAAATAAAGAGTGGAAATGATTTAAACTAATTTACTTGGATTAAAAACACAATAATAATCAATAAAACAAATCTGAAAATTCAAACCAAAAAAACCTTAAAATTTTTTAGAATTCCACTATAACATTTACGTCAATACCAAACAAGGATACAAAAAATGAACCACAATAATAAATCAAAAACCACCACATGGAAAGGGGAATCAACCTCAATCCACCTCCACAAAACCACACAAAGAATGATAGCTAGCAACCCAAACCATCATCTCTAAAATATTTACCCTTACATCTGTCAAACATAACCAAGTATACTTATAACCAAAGGGATAATTAGGGTGTGACCCTTAGCCCAGTTAGATGCCACCTATGAAAATATTCCATGCAATATACATTATAAAACAAATATCTTGTAGTTTTCTTAAAAAGGAAATGCTTGTAAAAATTTAAAGGAACGAAAAATTGATTAAGAAATAGTTTTTGAGAATGAAACATTAATGAATGAAATTTTTTGAAGAAATAACACATTTTGAAGAAATTACCAACCAAACGTACTATATAATGATAGTATGTAAGATATATCCCATGAGATCTAGTCAAAGGAAACACCCCTAGGCACTAGATGAAAAAGGGACACTATGTATATTTTATCTTATTGAAATTTTTCATAGAAACCACAAACAATTGTTTTCTCATACATGATCCACTATTAGGGAACACACCCATAACCTAGTGGTCTCTAATCAATCATAACTATTTAGTTAGTGTTTTTATCATCAATTCCTTTAAGTGAATCCAAGCTGTATCCAATTCTAAATCACTAGAATACTAGTCCTAGTCTACCCCTATACACATGGGATTCCCTTTTGTGCTCAAGCAAGTCCCACGTGTCACCTAACACAACATTCACAACCAAATTCCATTTAGAAATCATACTCACTCAAAACAGTTCTCAAACATGTTTACAAATCCATAATCACTCCATTTAAAAATCATACTCACTCCAAATTCCATATAACTTTATAAATCAATAAAAAATTTACAAAATAATTCCAAGAAGTATCACACATATTTACACACAAAAACATTAAAAATCACCTTTTAGATAAAACTCACACCAACACCACACCAAAATGTAATTCTCAACCCTTTAATAAGTTAATAAACTAATTTCAGAATTTATAAAACACTACCAACTGACACAATATTTTTTACACCAAAAAAACACCCCATTTCACATAAACATGCCACTTGAAAATCAAATGCATATTAAAACCTTTCAAAAAAATACTTTCACACCACACATATCAATTAAAGAACATAATAAACTAATTATGAAATCAAAATAATTCACCATATAATTCTTATACAAGGAACCACATACCATTGGTGTCAAAATTCCCAAATATTGGTTTGAATCTTCAACCACACCACAATAAAGAAAAAACTAACCCTTATCCAAGAGGTCGAACTAGAAAACCCATGATTAAACTCTATGGATGAAACCATAGTTTTGGGAAAATTATAACCCCAAGAAAGAGGAAAGAAACCCTAAAAATAAGGAAGAATCAATAGATAAATCCACTTAATTGAAATGTTTTGAAGTTCCCCCACTAAATACCCTTAAAAAATGGGTGTAAAATGGAGCTTGAGGGTGCATGGAGGTCCTCTATGGCTGAAAATACTAAGTGAAGAAAAACATGGGTGGAATAGGGTTTAAATCGAGAAAGGAAAAAAATTTAGAATTTCAATTTTTAATGAGATATACATTGCACACGATTAGTCCACACAGTTTAATAAAACATGTGGGAGCAGTGTGAATTCCCTATGCAGCGCGCATAATTACCTAGGGAGATGCACATGGCCATGCAGTAGCCAAGTGGTAGGTTCTTCCATCTACTGCATGGTTACCTAGTTTGGGCACACAGTTTACTCTAACTGTGCACCAACCATGTGTCTAGGTCTGTCCACCCAAAAACCTCCATTTTTCTCCAATATTTAAAAGGGAACCTAGGGAAAAATATATATACTAAAAATAAAAAGGTAAAATACCTGAAAATAAAGACATGGATGTGAAAATTCTCCCCATCATGAGAACTTTTCTTTATCAGAATGTCATCACAACGCTTGATTAGAAAATAAAAATTGATATTATTTCTCAACCCATGATATTCACTCCCATGACTAATACACATCATTCCCTTGATTCCAAAGGACATGGACCAATGGAATAGACATTCCATGAGACATCTTCTCTTGGGTATCCACCATATGCACCAGTTGTTCTAAAATTGATAAATCGGGCTCTATATCCAACTATTCCCAATTCAACACTTTAGATGGATCTGGATTATACCTCTTCAATTGGGAGAAGTAAAATACATTGTGAATTTATTTCAATTGATAATGAAAACCTAACCAGTATTCCGCATTTCTAATCTACTCGATGATTTCAAAAGGCGTGAAATACCACAGCGTCAGCTTTCCCTGCTCCCTCAAATGATGACGGCCCAACAAGGGGACACCTTCAAGAACACCTAATCACCAATAGAAAACTCAAGATCTCGAAACCTCTGATTAGAATAAGATTTTTGGTGACTCTAATATTTTAAAAACTACTGCATGATCGATTTAGTTTTATTCTATGTCTCCTACAAAAGGATCGATCCCAAAAATGAGGTCCCACCGACCGCATCCTAACATAAAGAAAATCGACAAGGCTGAAAATAGAGTTTCTATAAAGTAGCCATTCGAATATATAATATTTTTAAATTATTATAAGAATACATTACCAACCCAATATGGCTATCCCATGATCCTTGGAAATCAAAAACACATTCAAGAAGTGTATCTTCCAGAATCTGATTTTCCCGCTCTGTTTGACAATCCATTTGAGAATGGTATGCCATACTCATCTTAATCTTTGAACCCAATTACTTCTGAAGGACATACCAAAATTGATAGGTAAAATGAGGGTCTCAATATAAAACAACTCCATATTAAACTGCATTAAGGTTTTCCACCCTCTAAATATAAAACCGGTCTATCTCATCAATAGTAGTTATATCTCAAATCAGAATAAAGTGGGATGATTTGGTCAGATGATCAATCACTACCGAAATGGAGTTCCATCTCTGAGGATTATGTGGCATGCCAATAATTATATTCATGGTTATCTCATCTCACTTCTAATTATTAATGGGTAATGGTTTAATCAAACACGGGGGTCTTTGGTTATCTGCTTTTACATTATCACATGTATAACAGCTTGATACAAAGTCACATATGTCCCACCTCATGCCTATCCAGTGAAATTTCCATTGTACATCACAATACTTTTTGGTATCCCTGAGAAGAAAGTAACGCTGAGATTGCTGGCTATAATGCATAACCACCTTATTTATAGAAAATGAAACCATTGAACATACCTCAAAGAACAAGATCCATTTGGGAGATGAAAACCAATCAGAATATGTCTCCCCACCATGAAGATGCCGCATAGACTGCTAACACATCTCATCATTGGGATTCTCCTGTTGAATCAACTCTAGAAGAGAAGTATTTCATTGAAAACTCCCCAAGAACACACCTCCACTATGATCCTTGGTTTCCAATTACATCATAGAAAAGATCCCCATCAAGGTACACTCATCACTGGACTTCCTCAAAGCATGCACTGGCACTTTTCTTCTCAAGATTTCATCCACCATATTAACATTTCCTTGGGTATAGATGATATCAAAATCGAACCCCTGCAAATACTCAATCTAAATTCACTACCTCAAGTTCAAATATTTCTGTGAAAAGATATAATCTAATATTTTATGATTGTAATAGACCAAAAATTTACCCCCAAAAAGTTAATGGAACCAATTATTCTAGATATGCATCACCACTGCTTATTCCATTCACGGTTTGGGTAATTATTTTCTTTCAGTTAGAGTTTACGAGAACCATATACCACTACAAGATCATTTTTCATGAGCACACACCTAAGGCCCATAACTGAAGCATTACAATAAATCATGTAGCCCTTCTCAGATACTAGAATGATCAATATGGGTGTGGTAGTCAAACACAATTTCATCTCATTAAAGGATTCCTAATATTCTGGGCTCCATTCAAACTTTACCCTTTTTTGAGTGAGCACTATCATGGAAGAATTGATCCATGAGATGTCTCGAAAAACCACATGTAATAACATTTTAGGCACAGAAAACTCCTAATTTTGAACACATTATTTGGCTTCTACCATGACATGACTCCACTAATATTGTCATGGTCTTCTAAAACCCCTTTCTCCAAAATTACATCACCTGGAAACATCAGATACATAATACAGAAGGTTAATTTTGAAAACATTTAATAAAGATGATGATCTTGCAGTGTGCCCAACATGATCTAAAAATGATGATCATGGTCTTCCTTGGATCCCGAGTACATTAGGATGTCATCCACATATACCACAACAAAATATTCAAGTAATTGTTGGAACACCCAATTAATGAGAGAAATAAAAACCTTGGGAACATTTTTTAGTCTGAAAGGCATGATCAAATACTAAAAGTGGTTGTACCTACTTCGTAAATCCTTATTCGGGATGTCTTCCTATCTCACCCTGACTTGGTGGTAACCCAAATGTAGATATATCTTGGTAAACCACTTTTCCCACTTCATCTAGTCAAAAAATTCATAAATTTGGGGAAAAGGGTACATATTCACAATTTTTAACTTATTTAACTTCTTTTGGTCAATGCACAACTAGATGTATCCATCATCCCTATTCACAAAAAGGATAGAAGCACCATAAGGAGAGACACTTAGGGGAATTAACCCTTTGGATTAAAAATCTTCCAATTGTATCTTTAATTCCCTGAGATTTGTGGCATCTATATGATATGCAGGAATAGATATTGGTAGTGTTCTTGATTCCAAATCAATTGAGAACTTCATGTCCCTCTCTGAGGGTAATATCGAAAAATCATGTTGAAATACCTCTCGGAACTCATCCACTACATGAGGAAATTAACCCTGAGTTGAACCAGCATCATCCCCCAGTAGGAGCGATGATAATTGAAAAGAAATACTTCCCAAATCTAGGAGTGTAGGTCTTACATGACCTAACCAAGGATCCTATTATCTAAGAAATAGCTGAGGACTCCCTTTGGGTTCCATGAAACTCACCTGTGACCTATAGAAATCGATATGAATTTAAAAGTGCACTAGACAATCCAAGTAGAGGATTACATCTAAAATTCCCATATCTAAGAACAAAAAATCACACTTCATCACAACCACTGACATAGAGAGTGAACAAGACAGACACCTAAGACCCGACTTCTTCATCTTACCCAATAGTGACACCCATTCCATCACAAATGGAATTATATGAGTTGGAAAATTCATCAAGTTCACAATACTGGAAGATATAAAACAATAAAATGTACTAGTATCAATTGAAATGTCCTTTTTAGAAGATGCAATAATAATGGAACCCTGATCTCTCAAGGTCCCTCCATCTTGTCCCGCTATTTCCTAATCCACTAAATGAACATGCCCAGTCTCTACCTGATAATGATCGCACACCTGTGACTCTACCTTGAACTGGCTCTTCCTGGAAGACGATATGGCCCTAGAACCATCACCACCAAACTGAGACCCGTTGTTCTGGATGGATCTGACTAAACTGACACCCAATAGAAGCCACAAACCCTACCCTGCTCTAGTATGGGTGTGTCACCATGCAAAAACACTACAAGTTCCCCATAACTCTTCATCGATTACAAGTCCGATGAGGATATGTACACAAAAGTTGTATGTGCTATGTCCCCACACAATGGTGGAACATGTTAGACCCTGCATCAGAAGCTATTGTTGATGAATGTATAGAAGGATGTCCTGAACTATAACTTCGTTTCCTCCCGTGCTCCTCCCACTTCATCTTCTTCTCAAATGAACTCACACTTCCCAACATTAACACTGCCCTAGAGGAACCATACCAACCCTTGCGGTCAATATCACCCATACAAGCTCAATAAAAAACTTCAACATATGTCCCTAGATTTAATAGGAATACCTATGAATATATTTCCAATCAAATACCCCTTTCGAACATATATGCCCTCATCGGTTCGTTATAGACTATTTTAGATGCATATCGAACAAGCTAGGGAAAAAGTTTTTCATACTCCATCACTGACTTATCCTAATTAATGAGATCCATTAACTCTCTAGATATATCATAATCCAAGACCTAAGAACAATACTAGTCATTGACAATATCCTTGAATCCCTTCCATCTCTTCTGCTCATGCTTCCCATCTTGAAGGACTGAGTCCCACCACCTTTGATTGGGACCCTCTTAACAATAACGAGGATCACATTACTCTAACTTCCTCAGGAGTTTCATGAAACTCAAACATGCACTTGATCTTCTCAAGCAACTCCTTTTCTTCTCGACAATCTATGATACCTTGGAATGAATGAGGCTTGTTATTGAGAAACTCTGGGGCGTTTCCTTCTTATGACTAGATTCATCTTCTCTAACTAGAGTAGTATCTGGACCTACTCCCAATCCTAGAGCATGGATAGCCCAAACCATCTCTTCCACCAACCTCTTATCAAGATGTGAGGAATAACTTTCTCCATCTTCCTCTCATGGGTGAAAGTGAGTTCTTTGGTGATGCATGTTTCTAAAAATAAATAGTCACAAGAGAAACATTAATACCACACTTATGAAAAATTTCTTTAATAACATAAAATATAAATAAATAACAATTTTGATGACAATAAAATGACCAAAAAACTTCACCCCCACCCAATTTCCTTACATAGTTTCCAGCTTGCACGTACCACCTAGAAGATGAGTCAAACAATGATCCAAACATACCATGGGGACTCAAGGTCTATCACAAGGGGTGTGGTAAAGGCACCCCAATCACAACCACAATTTAAATTTCCAATAATCTCAGCTCATGTCTATACAAAGTCTTCCTAAATAACATGTCCTATAGAGAAACATCCGGGCTCTGATACCATTTTTTCACAAACCAAGAAGGGTCATCAAATTGATGCCCAAACCAGTCCATGGAAAGGACTGGAGGGCATTCACTATCCCCATGGACAGGCACATGTTCCCAAGTATCATAAATAAAGAGTGTGAAAGATTTACCTTAATTTACTTTAATTAAATACCAACAATAATAAATGAACTAAATCTGAAAATTCCATTCAAAAAAACCTTAAAAAATTGTCAAAATTCCATTACAACGTTTAATTACAAACCAAACAAGGCTACAAAAAAACAACCATAAGACTAACTCAAAATGAACCCCATGGAAAGCAGTATCACCCTCAAACTACCACTACAACACCACACCATGAAAGACAGCTAGTAACCCGAACCTCCGTCTCCACAAGATTTACCCTTAATTATGTTAAACATTTTAATGTCTACATACACCCAAAGGTGTAAGTAGAGTGTGGTAATTATCCAAATAAGTTTCCACCTGTGAAAATATTTCATGATATAAACATTATAAGACAAATAGATTACAGTTTTCATAAAAAAGAAATGCTAGTAATAATTTTACGAAAAGAAAGTTTGAATGAGAAACAGTTTTTGAGAAAGAAACATTAGAGAAGGAACAAATTTAAAGAAATAACACATGCTGATGAAAGTTCCAACCAACCATATAGTATATCGGTGTTATGTAAAATATAGTCACTGATCACAAGTCATGGAAAACACCCCTAGGCACAAGATCATAAAGGGACTCTAGGTACATCGTATCTTGATAAAATGTGGTATAGAAACTGTGACTAGATGTGTTCTCATGCATGTTATGCTAGTAAGGAACACACAAATAACCTAGTGGTCTCCAATGAATCATCATTATTTATTTAGTGTTTCTATCTTCAATCGAGCTAAGCAAAACTGGGTGGTAGCCACATCAAAAATCACTAGTATACTAGTCCTAGTCCACCCACCTAGATACATGAGCTTCCCTTTTATGATCAATCATGTTCCACAAGTCATATAACACCACTTTCACAACCAAATTCAATTTAAGAAACATACTCACATCAGAAAAGTTCACAAACAAGTTTCACACATTCCAAATAATTTTATAAAATAATAAAAAGATAACCAAAAAATTCCAATAAGTATCACATGCATTTACATAAAAAACACATTCTCAATATTTTTTTTAAGATAAATAACTCACAAAAACTACACAAAAATGTAATATTCATCCATTTTATAATTCAATAAACTAATTTCACAATTTATAAAACACTACAAAATGAAAAAATATGGATCTACACCAAAAACACACCCCATTTAACATAAACATTCTACATAAAAATCAAACACATATTAAACTCTTTCGAAAACTACTTTCACACTACACATATTAATTAAAGAACATAATAAATTAACTAATATAGAAAAATAATTCTTCAAATACTGATTATACATGGATCCCCCTACCTTTAGGGTAAAAGTGTCCAAACATCTGTTTGAATCTTCACTTCACCACAAGAATGTATAAATGAACCCTAATATAAGAGATCAAACCTCAAAACCACAAGATTAAACCCAATAGACGAAACCCAATCTTCTACAAAATTAGAACCCCAACAAATAGGGAAGAAACCCTAAAATGAAGGAAGATTTATCAGAGAAATCCACATACTTGAAGAGTTATTAAGTTTCCACACTAAATACCCTTCAAAAAATGGGTGCTTAAGGGAGATAGACGAATCATGGAGGCCTTATATGGATAATAATTCTGAGTGGGGAAGAACCTGGGTGGAATAGGGTTTAAATACAGAAATGGAAAAAAAATTGTAAAATTTCTTTTTTTAATGAGATGTACATTCTGCACGATTAGTCCACATGGTTTAATAAAGCATGCAGGAACTTTTTTCATGCTATGTTTAGAGCACACAGTTACCTGAGTTGAGGTGTACGGCTATGAAAAAGTAGTGCAGTGGGTTCTGCCTTTTACTATATGATTACATTGTTTGGGTAAACACATTACTCAAACTGTATGCCAACCATAAGTATGGGTCTATCTGCCCAAAAACATCCATTTTTATACATAATTAAGAAGGAAACCTAGTCAAAAAAGGTATACCTAAAATAAAAATGGAAAATACATAAAAAGAAAGACATTGAGGTGAAAAATATTCCTCTTAATGATAATTTAGTTCCTCTATTTGATAAAAAAATGTTAATTATTGATATTAGAAAAAATAATGGAGATATTTTTGATATCCTTATACCTAATTTTATACTAGAGATCCATGGGTATATCCTAGTTGTAATTGAAACTATAATATTGAAACCAAAACTTATTGGGTAGCTAAACATAAGATACTATTATATTTTTCAATGAATACATGATATGAATGAGCCAACCAAGCTATCGAAATTCAAGAGGACCTTTATTCCACTATAAAAAACTCTCCTACTATAGAAAATATAGAAAAATATGATGCCCATCCATTGTCATCCGAATTATTCTAGAATCTATTTGGTCTCCGTATTTTATTTATGTCTGAAAAATGATGAAAATATAATGAATCTTTTTATAAATTTCTAGTTTTTATAGGATATGTGAGTATATCTATAATCCATTTAGAATAGATATTTTAATGGATATCATGATGGTGATACTATTGATATATATAACCAAACAAAAAATTAATGATTAAGTTGAAAATATATTCCTTACTGAAACAACCACTATCATGGCCAATACCAAGTCCTTCAAGAATGCTGCTATGTTTGGGAATTATAACAAATCCTTCCTTGTGGGTATAGTGTCCACCCACAAAGAGTTTTTTGTGGCCTCAGAGATCCAAATATGTTTGATGATGAATTATGTCTCTTATTTAATCATACAATTCATTCACAATGTTTTTATTAGAAGTAAAAAACCTACAGGTACTGAATTATATTCAAAGGATGGTCCTAATACCATCATGGATAATGGTAAACACTGATTGTTCCACTTTAGGTGCACCAGGTCCCATGGGAGATGGTGGGGTTTTTCACGATCACAAGGTCTTTATAAAGGGGTTCTTCTACAAATTCATTAGAAATGGATGCTCTTATTATGTAAAACTTTGGTAAATAATGAAGAAAGTAAAATTTGTGGTCTATCATGGATGGAATATCTTTTGGATAGAATCAAACATAATGTTGTAAGTGGATAATTTATAGACAAAACCTATAAGTGTGCCATATAAAATTTTACTTTTTGTTATTGAATACTTAAAATCATCTAATGATCTCCTTTTAAATGTCAAACAAGACTATTGGTTGGTGAAAAAGGTGGTTTTTCCACTCTCAAAAAATGAAATTGTGGAAATGGGATCAATGTGGTCCTTTGTGATCCCACACTTTTAGGCACACATAGTGAAAACCCTTTTAGGGGTGAATTTCACACATGTCTTTGTAAACCCTCCTTATAACACTCGATAGTTATTTTTTAATAAATAGTTTGTGGACTAGGATTTCATGGTATTAAACCTTTTATGGCCAATGGATGAAAAGTGGCCAAAAGTGGAGCATTGGAAAAGATAAAGTCAAAACGCATCTCAACCTCTTTTATATAATTTTTTTAAAAACGATTTTTTTTACTTTCCCATGGTAAAATAATTTTTACCATTTTCACTTTTTGTCAAGATATCTATTTTATAACAATATTAATTAATTTTGATAACTAAAATTGAAATTGACCTCATTACCTTTTTCGAACCATATAATTTTGAATTTCAAAATCATTTTATCATATCAAATTTTTAAATTGTAGAAATATAATCTTAAATTAAACACCCTTAATCTCAAAAAAAAATGTTTTTAGAAAAATGAATTTTTTCACCATTAAATTTATATAAGAAAAAATTTCACTATTACTAATTTTAATGACATAAAATTATTTATTACAAATATAAATAAAGTTATGATGCTTTAATGGAAATTTGAAACTATATCTCACCATGAAAATAATTCATTCACGGAAAATACCAAAACCATTTTTTATTAAATGAATTTTTTTTATTTAGTTCTATAATTTTTTGACAAAGCTTTTATAAGCCCAAGTATTATATTAATATGATTCATTTTATTCCTTGAATGGGTTTTTTATTATTTTAAACTTTTTTTAGAACTTATCAAATATTATTATATAGTGATAAAATACTAAAAATTATAATTTTTGAAAAAACCATGTTTTTTGACGTAAAATAAATTTTTTAGAAAAATTTATGAAATCCATATTAAATAAATTTTCATGTGGGTAGTCCAAAAACGAAATATTTTATCAAATTTTAAATTTTAAATTAAAAAATTAATTTTTTAAAATAAAGTTAAATATAATGAAAACAAATTTTAATGAAAATAACTTGTTCCAATACTTAGTCCTATTATTTTTTCATTGGTTAATGGAAAATAGCTTTTATTTATTCTCTATCTAATTGTGTATTATATATTTATTAAAAATGTCCTTCAAATATATTTTCATTCATTTATGATGGGTGTATTGTGTACCATAAGTTATGGAACATGGTATTTATTTAAGGAAGAATAGATCATGTCATTACATTCTACCCCCTTAAAAAATACATGAAATTTTATTATATGGTATAAAAAAGTGAGGGAACGTTTCCCTCATTACAACCTCATATTCCCAATTAGCCTACTCAAACATTTAATTTATTCATATAACTTTAACTAGATGACTAGTATTGTTTTGTAGAACCTTAATAGTTTTATCCAAGATCTGTACATGTTTTTCATTATAAGAGATGTCATTTTATAGTGCCATGGTATCTGAGTTTAGTACATGTGATGAATATGGTATGTAATTACTTAAAAAATATACACAGAATACATCATGAACTTCGTAAAGGTGAGTAGCTATTGTTAAACTATATGATATGACTCAAAAATGATCAAGGATATCATAAGAACCAATATAAAATAGAATCCTCTTACCTTTCTAACTAAATATCATAAACCATTTCCATTGAGATATTTAAAGAAATGCCTTATCAACAACATTAATGTAATATCTCATGTATTTATAGAATAATTGCTTTTTATGTTCATTAATATTTATGAATTAGATTGAAATTTTAAACTAAAATGGAATCTATGTTCATCATTATATACAAAACATAACATGAGTTTCTTCAAAATATTTAATTTCAGGCAAGAATGAGTTATATCAATCAAAAATATATTTTTTATATTATTATTTAATATCATAGTTTTTCTGAATTTTAATGGATGACTTGTTTTTAAAAAAATAGATACTTTTATAATAAAAAATATTGACAAAATAAACATCATTTGTTATGTCATAATATGAAAATTCACCCTGTGTAAATTTTTGGTATTTTTCTAAGAAGTTTCATTTTTTGATGAATGGTTAAAACATTAAATTTTAATTGAAGACTAATTTTTCATATAATTTTTTTATATAGTTAAATAATATTTTAATTCGGTATTTTGGTATAATTAGTTCAATTATACATCAAAAATTCCAATATAGGTTATTGTAATCGATTTAACATTGAAATTGGGTAAAAAACAATCCAAATGTTTGAATATTTTTACTATAAAAATCCATTGTTTGGTCCCATGTGTGAGAATAATTATAAATTATTAATTATAATTATATTATATTAATTTGGAAAAATGGATTCCATATTTTAAATTAGAAAATGTAATTTTATGTCTACTATGTCCAAATTAGTTTTTTTATAAAAAATATTAGTGAAGACAATTAAATTATAACGATTAAGGAAAAAAATGTGTTTAAAAAGTTGTAAACATTAATCTAAAGTGGAAAAATGACCAAGACGCATTTTAAAAACCCATTTTCCATAAATAATTCAACCATATCCCTTCACAAAAGTATTTTTTTCATTATTATAGTCACATGATATAAGGGATACCTCCAATGCTGTTTACCTTTTTATATTTACAAGAAATATCTCCCCCTTCACTATAAAAGTAACACACCCTCCCCACACCTTCACTAATCTAAAACCCATTATCATATCTATAACCTAACCAAATAATCTCTTAAGTCCTCTCAAATAATCATATAAGCCTCACATTGTGTAAAAATCCAATCAACTCCTTTGGTACAAACCAAAAGAATTTACCCGAAGAAGAGGTAACATTTATCAATGTAAATTTTTATTATATTTCCTTCTACACTCACCTTATTTATTTTTATATAATGATAATATAATAACCATAGTATATTCAATATAATTAGATGTTTTTATGTTAATGTTTCAACCTACACATATACACGCTTTGATCAAATGTGTAATAAAATCATTATTCATGTGTACGACAGAGTACCGCCTTACGAAAAAAATTATTCATTTTTCCATTACCACCTCAATGGGTTAGAAATTATAATGGTCATACTATTTGTATATAATATTTAAGTTGTCTAAATAATTTATTTAATTTTTATATAAGACATACCTTCATAATTTATATTTTTGGGAATACGATAACATCGTTTGTGGATGTGAGAACTATAACTTCCTCGAAGCGATGTGGTATGTTCAAAATTTACAAGGAATTTATTAAGGATCGGTTTAATAAAATATGAAATAAATTAAATATATTTGATATTTATGAAATAATTACCTTTTTTAAAATATAACATATCATTTTCTGTATTTCCCTTTTCACACATTGAAAAAGTGATAACGTTGTTCGTAGACGTGTGGAATACCACCTCCTTGAAGTGATGTGATTCATTTTTCATCACAATAATGATATATCTAAGTATAAATAATTAAATAATATTTTATTTATGACATCATTATAATAATTGAATGATAAATTATACTTACTTTCTTTTCCATTATGATTATTGAATAATGGGAACATTACTCATGAGTATGTATGGAATATCGTCTCTATGGTTGTAACATTGGTTCATTTTTATTAATCACTATTAATAATTAGATTTAAAATTATAATTTATTTATAAATATTATTACTATTTAATTATTATTATCCTTTATGTGTTTTAATATGGAATTATTTTAACCATAGTTGACCTACCAAAGTCATTTTTTACACATAAACTGAATATAGTCAAACCACTCGATGTAAAAAATGCTTAATTAGTTGTAAAAAAATTGTAATAAGTGAAATTAAATTAATTATTTACTTGAAAATGGTTTTTAAGAAAGTGAATAATTAAAATAAGTTTATTATCCATGAAAATAAGGACTCGTGTATCAATTCATATTCTATTTAAAGGACTTCATCACAATCTCCTTTCATTAAGGTATATTTTGATATTATTCACCTTTTTTATTTTATGTGGTCTTAGTACATCCCATTTGAAAAATCATATCATGAATTTATTTATTCTCATGTTATTTAAGGTTTTTAAAATTTTATCCCTTCATAGGGATTACGATTCAAATTTTTCAAGTGGTGTGGGGCGCATTGATTTAAAAATATCTTCTTTTTCCCTCTTGTAAATATTCATGATATTATTTTTCATATTAATAAGAGGATTATAAATAACACTTTATGTCTATTTTTATAATTGGATTTCTTTACAATCAATCATGTATTTAAAATAAAAAATAGACCCCTATATTCCTTTTTTCATATTTTTTTATTGAAAAAGGATTGAGTATTTCAATAACATGAAATGTTTTCTTATGAGTGAGAATAAAATTTTATTGGTGAGATGTTGAAAATTTCAAGCTTTAACGTTTTATGGTTTTATAATGGTACTTGGGAATTTTATGATTGGTTATATGATAAACCAATGATTGATGGTTCTATGATAAACCAATAAGGGTTGGTTCTGTGATAAACCAATGATGGGTGGGTCTGTTTTATCCGTCCAATGAATTTGGTATTGATGTTCATCAAATAGTTATTCCATTTGTATGAATTACTTGTATGTTTCCCTCATGGTTATTCCATTTATAAGAATGAAAAAAATTATTTATTTACCAAAATCAATTTACGGGTTATCTATGATTCCTATTATATTTGTGGTAATTTTGTGATTAAAAAATGGTTAATAAATGAGATTATTTAAAAAATAAAGTATTTACTACCTTTTAAGGGAGAAAGGTATTACTTTTTGATTATTTTTTCATGGGTTTTCAGGATTTCATAAGACTAACAGTTTTCCTTCTTTTAGTATCCCTAATTAACTTTTTGTGATTGTCCCACATTTTTAAATGTTTTTCTCATGATTTAAGTATTGTTAAGGTAATGGAAGGAGTCAATTTCAAAGTCATTAAGAGTCTTCATAAAATAGATCATGATTTATTTTAGAAGTTTTATATTATTAGAGAAATGGATACTAATCAAAAGCCTCTACATTATACTTGATAGTTTTTTATTTATGATTTATGTCCTAATTCTATAAATATTTAAAATTGAAAAGATACTTAATGTGAAATAAATTAATTTCTTGGATAAAACTCAAGATTGTGTAATTTTTAATTTTAGGGCCCTATAGTTGGTTTTAGAGATTTTTTTGGTAAATTTAGTAGTAAGGATAGTGTTAATAGCATACCCTTAAAAGATTTTAATTTTTAGTCAATTTGAAATGTTATAGAATCCACGTTATTTAGTCTAAACTATGCATGTTTTAATGATTTTTCATAGAGAAAATAGAGAGGTTTTCTTGGGAAATAAATTAAAGGAATATATGCTTTCAAAATAGAATCCGGATATTTTTGGAATCATAATATAATAGTTTATTTTAGAAATAGATCTATTAACTTATGTGATAAAAGGTGGTGGTATTTATACACGGGAAGAACCTGGTCTACCATAATGGAATATTTCTTTTTTGTAGAATTTCATGTAGAAACATCCACTATAATTTAGTGGGTCATCTGACATGGTGGTAGTCGAAGGATGGATCAATACTATAGAAAAGATATTTGATGTCATGGGATGTCTGGAACATCCAAAGAAAACTATTGACATTTATAAATTTGAAGGTTAAGTTGGTCAACAGAATCATTTTCTTAAGAATACCAAAGAGAAATATGATCATGTTTCTATAGAATAATAAACATGAAAGGATAAAATCCATGATAAATATTTCACTAAGGATGTTCGACACTAAATTTAAAAAACAATTCCTAGAATTGAGTAAAAAAGATGAATATTTTTTAGCTTCATATAAAGAAAACTGAAAAATATTTTCTAGGAATGTAATGGGTTTTATCTTAGGTCTTTATAGTAAGATAAGTCATTTTGACATAGGATGAATCCATGATATTTAAGGGAATTGAATTCTCATGAGTTCAGAATCTACGAGAAACTTTTTTGGTGTGATAAGAAGGTAGAAATGTTTTTTTTAATGATCTTGTGTCCCATGAAAACAAGAAAAAGAATAGGTCCCATTGGCTAGAAATGGTAAATAATTCATCAAAGAAGTTTAGTGGTAAGAAACATAAATTCCCATATTCTGTGAAGTGTAGAAAAAAGACATCCCTAGGAATGTCTTTTAATGTCTGGTAAGTTATTATGGTGTGGTAAGATCAGTTATATAACTCAGGAATACAAGGGATATTATCAGGAAAGTAATGAAAATATATTGGTAAGTTGTTTTCACTATAATGATATGGGTAATTATGATAATGGGTGTCCAAATCCAGTTACATAGTATTTAAATCTTCTTGATAGACAACAAAAATGTGTAGTGGGGTCATTTTCTACTACTATAGAGGATTTTTCGTTGTAAAATGAAGTGGTGACAAGTATGTTATTTTTGTATTTGAATTATTCCAATACCCTATTTGACTTTGGATCTTTTCATCTTTTCATTTATAAGAAATTTACAAGTAAATTTGGAATATCACCAAATGATAGAAAGATTTGAGTTTTGGTATAAAAAAATAGGTGGATGTATTAATGAAACCAAGATTTATATGAAACTTTCTATTGTCCTTAGTGGTTTGGCCTTTCTTATAAATCTTGTTGAACTATCCATGGTATAGTTTCATATTATTCTTAATAAGGATTTGATTTCTTTTTATCATGCAATGATAGATTATTGTGATAATAATATGTGTTTAATGATATCATACCTTTGATAACATACCAAGAATCAAATAAATTGATCCGAGATTGAAATGAATGTTACCTAGTTTATATTGTTGAAAATAAATAACTTGTAAAAATTAGTGATGTAATAGTGGTAATTGAATACATGGGTGTCACTCAAGATGATTTTTTATGTTAATCTTTATTGAGATGTTGAGTAAACAGTTTAATTACTAACTAATGAAAAATCTATTTCTAAACCCCCTTATAAAATGTCTCAATTTGAACATTTAGAATTGAAAAATAAAATTCATGAGTTATTAGATAAAGTTTTTTTCCAACCTAGCACATCAACATGGGGTAATATAATCTTGTTTGTAAAAAATAAATATGGATCAATGGGATGTTGGATTTAATATAGATCTATAAATAAAATAATTTTTTTACAATTATTCTTTTCCTCATATGGATGATTTTTTTAATCAAATCCAGGGGTTGTATTTTTTGAAGGTTTACCTGAGGTCAGGGGTACCATCAATTGAAAGTAAAGGAAGCTGATATTCCGAATATTGGGATTCAAACTAGATATGGCCACTAAGAATTTTTATTTATGATTTTTGGTTTATCTAATTAACAAGTTGTATTCATTTATTTTCTAAATATAATTTTTAATGATTTCTTTGTAATTTTTTTTCTTATTGAATCTATTTTAGTATATTCTAAAATTCAGGAGTACCAAGAAAGAAAAATATGAGTTTTTTTCCAAAACTTGAATGAAAAAAATTATATATTAAATTTAGAAAGTGTGAATTTTTATGGAAATAAATTTAATTCCTTGGAACCATTGTTTCTAAAGACAGAAAAACTATTGATCCTACTAAAATGACTATTGTTAAATAATGGCCAATGACCATAATATCACCATAATTTAGAGATTTCATGGTGTAGTGAGTTACTAACAGTAGTTTTTTGAAAAAATTTATCAATTATCTAAGTAGTTGACTAAGATAACACAAAAGTATATAGGTTTATATAAATATTGGAATGTGATTCTTAATCTCATGAATATAAAATAAAATTGGTGAATTCTCTAGTGTTGTATATGCCTTCCAAAAATGTTGAATTCTTCATCTACAGTGATTCTTTGTTTAAAGGACTTGGTTTGTGTACTACTAGAAAATAATTAGGTAATTTTTTATACTTCATAATAGTTGAAACATCATTAGTTAAATTTCCCAAAACATTATTTGGAATTAGTTTTTGTTTTCTTTAATTTAAAAAATTTGAGGCTCCATTTTTATGGAGAAATGTTTGAAATATATACTAATGAAAAAATTGAAATATATTGTCACTCAAAATGAATTTAACATGACATGGAGAAGGTTTCTAGAATAGATAACTGATTATGATTTCTTGAATCATTTTTATTCTAGAAAAAAACAAGTTGGTTGATGTTTTGAGTTGAAAATTTAATGCTACATTAATCATGTTATGATTAGAACCAGACCCTTTGGAAAATGATTTTGATGAGTTTTGTCCTAAAAGTTTTGGATGCATGAAAATACACTATTTTATTTCAAGTTTCACTTTAGTCAAATTTTTTTAAAAAAATTAAGATAGTTCCTAAGGTGGGTCAATAATTGCATAAAAGGAGGAATATATTAATATAAGTGATATTCCTAATATTTATATTAAATAATTTTTTTTTTATGATTTTGAAACGGATTATATGTGCCTTTTGATTCATAAATGAGGAAAGAGTTGTTGACTCTAGCACATAGTTCTTTTTTTCATTCATTCTAGCAGTGATAAGATATAAGAGTCCTTCAAGAGTATTATTGGTGGGATGGAATAAAAATAAATATTTATGAATTTACCATGAAGTGTTAAAACTTGTCATAAGTAAAATGTAGAATGAATATTACCTAAGGGGATGCTTCAAACTTTTCCAGTACCAGAGTAGAAATACAAGAATATATCAATCAATTCGATTGTAAGATTTCCAAATATATATTAATGTAATAATGTGATTTGGGATATTATTGATCAATTAACTAAATATTCACACTTCCATCCCATTAAAGATATGATAACTTTTGAGAATTTAAAAGACTGTATCTAAAGGATGTTGTAAGGTTAGATGGAGTGTCTATCTCTATTGTATTTTTCCATAACCTAGGTTCAATTCCAATTTTTGATAAGAATGCCAGAATTTGTTTGGTACATAATTAAATTTTAGTACATCTTTTAATCCCCAATCAGATAAATATTTTGAGATGATGATTCTGACCATAGAAGATATTCTTAATTCTTTATCATTGGATTACTAGAGATATTGGGATTAATATCTTTCTTTGGTTGAGTTTTCCAATAATAATAGTTTTCATTACAACATATAGATGGCATCACTTGATGAATTATATAGAAAGTGGTTTCAGACACAATTTTTTAGTATTATATAAGAAAAAGGATGTTTATGGGACTATATTTGGTATAGGAAACATCATAGAAGGTATTGGTGATTCAATGAAAAATGATTATAGCTCAGATAAGGCATTAAAGTTATATGGTTAACTGGTGGAAACATCATTCTTTTCAAGGTAGGTGATCATGTCTTTATAAATTTTTCCATTGGAAAATTGTGATGTTTTTTAGTCAGTAGGGGAAGTTAATTCCATGGCTTATAGGACTATATAAAATCCTAGAATACATTTGATCAGTTTCCTATTGAGTGGAGTTTACACTTTTTTTTATCCAAGGTGCACAACATATTTCATGATTCATTAATAATGATGTATGTAACAGATTCATCTCTTGTTTTGAACACAAAATTAGTTGAACTGTAAGATAATCATTCTTATAGGGAATATCTAAATCAATTTATTGACCGCATGGACAGTGATGGGGAATAAGGTGAATCACCGGGTTATGGTTTTAATGAAAAAGTCACATGGATAAAGATGCAACATGGGAATCTGAAAATGATATAAGGGAAACATATCTCCACATATTTAATAATTTAATAAAATTTTTAGGACATAGGGGGAGGGTGTAACATCCCAGGTAATGTTATAATATGTCTTTTTCATATTTATTAATATTAATGTATTAAATAATAATTTTATATTAAAAGGTTTTCTATGTTCAATTGTATTTATCACATGCAACATGAGTTTCTTCAAAATATTTTTTTGCACACACGATAGGGTTATACCAAACAAAAATATAGTTTTTATTTTATTATTTAATATCATAGTTTTGTAGCCATTTAATGGTAGAATTTTTTTGAAAATAAATTTTTACACTTTTAGAAAAATTTTTGATAAAAAAAAACTTATTTTTTAAATATTTATATTATAATTTCCTTTGGTTATTTTTTTATTTTTCTGAGAAGTTTTATTTTTTGATGAATAGAAAAGTACATTAAATTTTAATTGAAAAAATCTTTTTCATCTAATTTATTTTCATACATAAATAATATTTTAATTTTTCTTTAAAATATAATTAGTTTAATTATACATCATTAAATACAATTAATAACATTTTAATCAATTTCACATTGAAATTGTGTATAAAAACATACAAAACTTTTAAACATTTTTACTTTAAAAATGTGTTGTTTCATCTCGTCTGCGAGAATAAATTTAAATTAATTTATACCGCTTATATGATTAGAATTTATAAAAATGGATTCCATATTTTGAGTCATAATAATTTATATTTTATAGAATGTTCATATTATTTTTTACCAAAAACATTAGTGAAAAAATTAATATTAATTATAGTGATTATGGAAAAACAATGTGTTTACTTAATAGTTAATCATTAATATTAAGTATCCCAATGATCTATAAAATTTTCTAAAACCCATTGTATGGAATTAATTCAACAATTTCCCCTATTGTATAAAAAATAAATTCATTATTGTAGAAATATGATGTAAGGAAAACGTCCCAATAGCGTTTACATGTTTATATTTACAAGACTGTCACTCCCCTCCACTATAAAAATGAACTCATCCTCACCACTTATTCACACCTCTAAAGAACATTGTACAATCATACCCATGAAAAAATATGCTCCCAACTCATCTACCCTCATCATAAAAGGATCATTTTTTTAGAAATCCATCAAAGGAAGTCCTTTGGTGAAAACCAAAAAGAGTTTTCAGAAGATGGGGTAATGTTCATCAAAGTGAATTTTTATTTTGTTTTCTTATACACTCCATTAATTTATATTTATATAATTAGATAATCATATTAAATATAATTACATTTTATATTATATTTATTATGTATTAATACTTCTATAATATTTATATAACACATACCTTCATTCTTTCCATTTTTTGGGAATACAATAACATCGCCGGTGGACGTGTAAACTACCGTATCCTCAAATAAATGTGATATATTCACACTCTAAATGGAATTTATTAAAGACATGTTTAATAAAAATATGTGAAATAAATATCATAATTAAAGTTTTTAAAAATAATATATTATTTTCTTTACTACCATTTTTCTACACATAAAATGGGCTGACACTGTTCATAGATGTTTGGACTACCACCTCCTTAAAGTGATGTGATTCCTTTTACATCATAATAATGATTTTTATAAGTATATATAATTAAATAAAATGGTATTTATGAAATTATTATAATTATGGAATTATAAATTTTACATAACTTATTTTTATAATAATCATTGTAAAATGGGAACTTTACTCATGTGTATGTATAGTCTATTATATCCATGATTGTAAAATTGGTTAATTTTTCATAATAATCATTCATTATTGGTATTAAAAGTTTAATTGATGCATCAATATAATGAACTTTTCGAGTTTATTATCCTATAAATATTTTAATAATGACCCATTTTACAATAGTTGACATACCGAATTCATTTTTGACACATAAACTCAATATGGTCAAAACACCCGACGTAAACATTATTGTTTATGTAGTTATATAAAACTATGTAATAAGTAAAATAAAAATTCATTATAATTTTTAAAAAGGTTCTAAATAATTTAAATAATGAACATATGTTCATTATTCTAAATGATAAAGACATGTATGATAAGTTTGACTCAAGGAAAGGGACCTCATCTCAGTCTCCCTTAATTTAGGCATATATTGATGTTATAAACCTTAATTTTTTTATGAGGTGTATATATATACCCCTTAACAAATCATATTTGGAATTTATTTATAGTCATTTTATTTAATTGTTTTCTCAATTGTATCTATTCATGGCATTTATGAATTTAATATTTAAATGTTGTAGGTGACACTTTGATTAAAAAATCACTTTCATTTCATCCATGGAAATATTCTTGATATTATTTTATATGTTTATTTATATAGATATATGTGGATTATAAAGGAAATATTATGCCTATTCTAATATTTTTTTACTCTAAAATCCTTAATGTTTTTGAATGAAAAGGAAATCTCTCTTTTCATCTTTTGGGTATTTTGTTATTGAAAATGATTTGATTATTTCAATAATATGTAATGTTTTCTTATGAGTGAAAATGAAATTTTATGAGTGAAATGTTAAAAATTTAAATGTTTTTATGTTATTATTATATAACGGTAATTGGACATTTTATGGGTGGTTGTGTGATAAACCAATGTTGGGTGGTTCCATGATAAAACAATGCTGGTTGGTTATGTTATAAACTAATGATGGGTGGGTCTGTGATTATCATACAATTATTTGGGTATGGAAATTTACAGTATGATTATTCCATTTGTAAGAGTAACATGTATGGAATTATACCACATGGTTATTCAATTTATAAGTGTTAAAATTGTAATGATGCACAAAGATACCATTATGTGTTATCTATTCTTTATATGAGATTTATTGTAATATTGGGACGATAAAAAGGGTATACAATGAGATTATTTTCCAAGAAAAGTATTTTCTACTTCTTAAGTTTGAAAATTAATTATTAATTATTAATTTTTCAGGGGGGTTTATGTTTTCATAGGACTAAAATTTTTCTTTCTTTGTGTATCCCTTACTATGATTTTTATTCTCATCCAATGATTTTTATTGATTTTCTAAGGATTTATGGATGGTTAATGGAATAGAAGGATTCAAGTTGAAATTCATGAAGAGTTTTCATAAAAGGTATAGTACATTATTTAAAAAGATTTATATTATGGGAAAAATGGAAACTAATCATAAGTTTCCTTTTTTACTTTATAGTTTTGTTATATATGAGTTATTTCCTAATTCTCTAAAACTCTAAAACTAAAAATATCCTCAATGTGAAATAAATTAATTTCTTGGATAAAACACAATATTTCATAATGTTTAAGGTTGTAGAATTATATTAGAACTATATATCTCAATGGTGATTATATTCATAACTCTTCTATCAATTTTTTGCTGCTTTGGTATATTGCTGAATGGTTTTAACGTTCTTTATAATTTATTAGACATCGTCAAGAACTATCATCTTCCTATCACAAAATTTATCCTAACATGCTGCATTCTAACATAACTTCACATTTGGATTCCCATATGGTTCCATCTGAATACTAGAATTGTAATAGTTTTCATATGAGAACTCTATAAAGGGAAGTTTTTTTGTCACAAAATCCTTGTAAATATATAAAAAAGGTCTTAGTATAAACTCTAGAGTTGGAATTTTCTTATCCGAGTGACAGTAGGTCTAATGATGATATACAGTGCTAAATCTCATCTATATCTTAAATTATTTCTGAAGAATTATCTAAAACACCAAGGTAAACAACAAATACATATCATATACAATTGATTGTGGAACCCCATGTAGCCTTACTACTTCCCTTATATATATCATGGTGAGTTTCAGAAGGGATAAATATTCATTCATGGAAATAATGTTAACTTACTTTTTATAGTGATTAAATTAAACCTATATGGCATTATTTACTTTAGACGATTTGTGGAGTCCTATTATAAATTCCATGATGATTTTTTACGTTTCCATACATGTTTTGGTAATATTATAATCATCCATTTCATATTTTTTTCATTATTAATTAACAGATAGATATATCAAATATCAAATTATATACTCTAATATTTCACACTTCGTGTTAAACTATGAGAATTTCTTTTCATATCGTACATATCCTTATTCCTCTGAGATAGATAGAGTAAGATAAGTTAGGTTCATTATTGAAAACTCCCTTCTATAATTATAGTATAAATTGGAAACATATATGGTTTTCAATATTTATAACTATATATTTATCGAAGTTTAACTCTTTAATATTCTCTCTATTTTTCTGTATCTATACATCATCTTTTTAGGATTATTTTATCTTTGGGTGAATTGATGGTTGACCAGTAACAAGGGTAAGACTGGATTTATCTTCTCCCATTATGACATCAAGATTCTTCCTCTCTAAATTCTTAAGTGTTGTGTATTTTCAATCCTTATCATAGATGGAGTAGAATAGTATTTTCAACTCCAAGAATCAGCCACCTAGTTTTCCATTCTAGGGTGGTAATTTATCTAGATGACTTAATCATTGATTAACTACAACCATGTACTTTGGTGTATATTAGACATATTTTGTGTGAATATATATTTAAATAACTTTTTATCAATATATATCACAGTTCTCACCATAAGGTTCATTCCACTAAATATTTATTGAAAATGTCCCCATCATTAATTCCAAATCATGAATTTGGTAATTTTTCGAATGAGTATTTAATTGTTGAGAGACATAATAAATTACCTTTTAATTTATTATTAAGAAGTATCCAATTAATTCTAATGAATCATTAATGGAAATTAAAAACCCTTTATCAAAATATGTTAATGTAAAAACAGGTGTAGTGAAAAACCTTTTTTGGTTTCTTTAATTTCTCCTTACATTATTTTTTCCAAAAGAACATTACTCGTTTTCATGTTAACTTGGATAATGGTTTTGATATCCATGATAAATTTCCCACAAATAATTAGTAATATGTAACTAACCCAATAAAACTATGGATTTTAGTGACAATTGTTGTTATTTTCCATTTCTCAATAACCCCATTCTTCGATATGTATATATATATACCCCTTATAGTGATGACATGATCCACGAGTTATACTTTTTTATCCATAATTCACATTTTCTAAGTTTTTTTTATATATTTCCCATTCTTTATGTTCATGAACGCATTCCTTAAGTGATATTTATGTTCTTACTTGCTTTATTTTTAAATAAATATTTCATATATAAATCCAACCACAAATTTCTCTAGGTAATATTTTAATATTCTATTCACAATATCCATAAAGATTATGGGAGAATTGTAAGTACAAATGGAATAAATATAATATAATTTTTTCTATACCATATATATAAAGATGAATTTTGAATATCCTTTATTTATACTGAGGGTTAATGATATTGATATAGGAGATCAATCATTGAGAATAATTGAGCTCCACTGAGTTGATTGACTCACTAAAAATTTAAAATTTTCATTTATGAGGACACTTTTGAGGTAAATTGATAACCCCAAAATATTACATGCAGTTCCAAGTATCAAACTACATATGAAATTACGAATATATTCTAAAAAAGTATTACAATATTTTAATTAATCACCCTATGTAAGCTCCATGTGATATAGGTTACCTACATGTCTGGATTATCTTCGACTAAATCCTAAAAGTGGTAGGACAATATGTCCTAGTTCAAAATATATTCTTGTAGATTTATTTTCCCCTATTGATTCCATGATCCATTATCTAGTATTTTTTATTTATCAAATCAACATACTCAACATTAATATCCACTGGAATAACCTATCATGCATTCTACCAGCATCCATCATTCAAACGTTGATATAAAAATCATCATTTGAAATATATTACATAGATTGTATGAAAGAGAGAGGTCAGTATACCTCATTTTTATTTCTTCTAGATCTTATCAACCTCTATATCCAATAGATGATTACGACCTCCTAATCTGAATGCTTTAGGATGCTTGTCCATATACCTAGAAACCTTTACCCCATAAACATGAGGTATTACTGGAATCCCTAAAATACATGTTTTCTCCACCATTATATCCATCCTCACCATTGCCTCTTTATTGGAAGGATAGTAAAACTTCTTCTCATTCTTACCATTTCATGTTGATTTATTAGTAATAAATTTTTAAAGGTATAGATAATCTTTTTCCACTTATTAGTCCTCCCAAAACAAACTGGATAGTCTCCAACATCGATGATCTTTTTCTCCCCTTTCAACAAACCATTTTTAAAGAAGGTTGGGTGATAAACATCCTTATCATATGATTAAATAAAATGTGTCCCCTCTGTTATAATTGCCACATTTTTTATGATTTCTTAACTAGGGATGGACCCAACTTATTGGCCTTTCGAAAATTGACCCTTCTCCACCCCTGGTTCTTCTATGATAAACACTCTGTTATCAAAATTAGAATTATTGTTATGTATGTGGAAATACATTCTACCCATTAGAGGAAGATAATCAATATGTACCTTGGACACTGAAGATTCAGTCCCTTGGATTTCTGGTGTTCCATGAATCTGGTCACCGGAATCAACCCCTAAAGACCACTTCACACCTTTTGAAGATGAAATGTTTTTTCCACCATCATCATCTGTCAAACCTGGTATTTCACAAGAGGTTAGAGAAATAACATATGCATAATATCCCATTGTCGTGTTACCACCTTACATAGAATAACAAAATATATCTATAGAATCAAATCCTTGTATAAATGTAGTAGGCCTGCAGGCCTATTATGGATGACCTAGAAATCAGAAGGAGGAGAAGAAATCAATCCAAAATACATAACATAACCCATGTTTTATTTGATATTAATTTTCAACATCAATATAAAGCCCCATCCTTAAAAAGTACATAATCTTTAGTTAAGTTAATGATTCACATTGAGGATATTTTCGGGTTTAGAGTATTAGAGAATTAGGCCATAACTAATACATCACATCTCAAATATTACAAAGTAAAAACTTTAACTCTGTATTCATTTTTTCAAAATATAAAAACTCTTGAAAAAAGAGTCAAGTCTAGTTAAATGTTTTAGATAGCACAACTTTTCCATGATCTCAACCTTGAACCTATTCATCTTTCTGTCTTCTGAAAAACATTTCAAAATAACTTGGGATGACCATAAAAAGATCAGTATATATGATAAAATAAAGAAATTAAACATTAGTCCATCAATAAATACCAAGATTAACCTATTTAACAGACCTCATGAAATCATAATGTTTAAGAATAACACATAGAAATCATAAATAATAAATGTAACTTGGGGAATCCATAACATATTTGTGTTGTAGCTTTCACTACTACGTAGGGAGTTACGTTTGGAATACCCATCACAGTATATTCCCTAAATATCTTAAGAGAAATATTATCGTTTAACTCCATATCATCAGCAAATTAATTAGAGAGTTATCTCGGGATCACCCGCCCATGTTTTATCATGGAACCACCCGTATACATAAATAATTCCCATGAACCATAACATATTCATAACACATAAAACCAACATAAAGGAAATATAACATTTCCACATTTCCATCACAATATATCATTTCATGATTTTGAAATAACCAATGCTTTCTAAAAGCAATTTTCAATAACATAATACATAAAAAGTGTTATGATATTTACTTTAATTTTAAAAAACACTACGAATTGTTAAGGAATGGAAATATAAAATAATAATCGCGGTGGTGAAAAGGTTGTTGTCACCACTTATGTTAAAAAGAAACATACCATTCAATCGTTTAGTGAAATGATATGTAGAAAAAATATTTCACATTAATGAAATGAAAATTCAATGGTTTTTATACATTGTATAAAATTAATTTGTGTATATATCAAATTATTCCTCAAATAAAGGTGATTGATATGATGTTCCTTACCTCATGTCAGACCAGACCCGTTCGCTGTTTAACCTCCTGAATAATAAAATAAAGATAATTTCTACTTGCTTTAGAACCTTTTTCAAGTTTATTATTCCTTTTATATTACTTATTACCATTTAATAAAAATTACATAATCATTTATATTAATAACTGTTGTTTTGTCGATATTTGGCAATTGAGTTAAAGATAAACTTTTTATAATTACATGTTGTCCATGTGGAAAATTTTCCATTATCTCTAGAATGGTATTCCTGATTTATGTATCATATATATAATATATATCCAGTATATATATTTATCTATATTAGGGCATAATATTTGGAGGTAATAAACAAAATGTACCGTTCATGGAGACGATAAGCTGTATATACGCATGAACGCTACTCTCATTTATATTTCATATTTAATGGATTGAAAATTTAATGATACATAGGTATATTATAATTCCAGTATAATATACTATATAATTTCATTAACTCCATCCTTTATAAATTCCACGTATGGCATGAATGAGTCATATCATTTTGAGGGGGGCGGTAGTCCACACTTCTTCAAATGAAATTATCACGTTTACACATTATGGAAATCATAAAGGTATGCTATAAATGAAAAATAAAAAAGGATAGAGACAATATAAATATAACATATATCATAGATAAATATAATATATATCATATATAAATATATTGAAATGATAATGGCCATCATAAGAGGTGGTAGGAGAAGATTTAACAATCATCATTTTGTGAGGCAGTAGTTCACCGTCCACAGAAACAGTATGCTGGTATCAATCAAATGGAAGTCTGTGAAGTGTAGTTAGAATCTCTCTCATATAAAAATCCTAGTAAATTGAGTATACTAGTGTTTTTAGGTAAAAAAATAATAATAAGAGCATAGGGAGTGAAGAAGTAAAATAAAAGAAGAGAACTTAAGGGAAGATGTTACCTTTAAATCGGGTAACTCCCATTGGTTTGAACAAAAAGGATTTCTAGATGTGACTTATGACTAGGGTAAGGAATATAGATGGAATAGAAGGATTTTGGGATCTTATTGGAACAGAGGTTGGACTAGACAAGGGGCTTGAGAGGTGTGACTAATGGGTTAGAGGCAATGAATTTTTATAAGAGGGATTAGGGGCTCCTTAGGAAATATGGAAAGTATTATTTTATTATAAAATAATTTTTGGTTTAGAAGCATCGAAAACATATTTAATTCTAAGATAAGGTACATATAAGTTATTATAAAGACATCCAATAAGAATTGGATTGCTTTTGGGGATTTTTTTAATATTTTTCTTTTTTTATTTAACTCTTTGTTAACTTATTTAACGTTTACCATGTCCTCTTATATATTCATACTATATGGATATTATATTTACTGTAAAATACCAAGAGACGCAAAATGTATCATTAATGATATTTTTAAAATCATATTATTCAGTTGAATTAATCAGAGATTTTTAGGATTATTTCATCCTTTAGTAAAATATTAATTGTTTGAAAAACTCATTTTTGTAAATTTTTAAACTATTCATATAAATACTTTTAAGAAAATATATAACAAAATTATTATTATGAAAAACCATAATTAATTAAAATATAAAAAGTCTTTATTATACCTAAAATTCTAGAATGTAATAAAATGTATCAAAATAAATTTATTTTAATATTTATAATATCATTTATTTGAATCATTTAGTAATGAAGAAATTACTCCATCCCCATTGTGTCATAATTAAATTTTTTTATTTAATTTATAAAAATTATAAATAAAATACCATGATGGAGGAACATATTTTATATTTCAAATGAATAAGTATAAGTCTAAGATATCACTTATATAAACCCATATAATTTTTTTTACAAAAAGATATATGTTTATGTTATTTTGGTCCTTACTTTAAATTAATTAATATAAAGTGTAATTTTAACTTACTTGTGACTCCATAGGGTCCCAAAATCGGCCTAAGGATTCCAATGGTCATAAATTTATCATACAATAGTATTAGTACAAATTTTAATGTCATTGAATAAAATTATAATATTATTTTGTCACCATTATTATCTAGATTTACACTTTAACCGTGGTAAATAAAATATTTACTGAAGTAAATATTCATAATGTCTAAAAATAAAAGTTACCTATTTACACAATTTAGACCTCTTGATTGTAAATATGGAATTATTTTTTTAAATTCAAGACACAGAAGTGGTAGAAATTAATTTAAAATTAATTCTCATTGTGAAAACAAAAAAGCGTGTTTTTAAGAAATAATAACTATTAAAATATTTAATTTGGTTTATGTCCAATTAACGAGTGAAATAACTTACAATGACCAAAATTGGATTAAATGGTAAAAATATAATCCAATTAAACTTAAAAACCAATTAAAATAACAATTTAACTAAATAAATAAATTAAATTTAAAGGCAATTTTGAATTAAAATGCAGTATTTTTCACTATTCAATAAAAACAAAAAATTATCAAAAAATATCAAAATTTAATCCAAAGTAAATTTTGATGTCCTGATTTTAATTAAAAATATTATTTTTTCAAATAAAACATATTAAATTGGAAAAAATGATATATAAAAAGGGTTCCCATCAAAAGGCGGTAAATCGTCCTTTTAAATAATATTAGAGTGTTTATACTTAAAATTGGATTCATTCACATTTTAAACATCTACCAATTTTTTGATAAATGTAAAAACATTAAACAAACATGTATAACCATATTGTAGTTAGTTCAATTCATTCCTTCCAATACAACGGCTATGATTTAACTATAATATAAAATAATAATATTATTATGTTATTTTTCGGTATAACTCAACACAGTGTGCAACGTAAGATTTCAAAGAAACTCATTGTTGCGTATTTAGTATGCCATCGAAAATAGAATTACCTTTAAAGTAAAATTTATATTTAATTCAAAAATGTTAATAATTATGAAAATGTTATATTTTTTATTTACATGGGATGATACATCCTTCCCGCCTTTTGAAAATTGCATCCTCACAATTTTATTCACTATCAAAAAAATGGGGGTATTTATCACTCATAGCATTTAAATATTCATACATTTCCTCGTAATCCATATGGGGTTTCCACAAAACCATTACCGGATGAATTACTTTATTCTGCAACCCTTTCTCTTTGTGGTCAAGAATCTAGACTGGTTGTTCGTCATAAGAATGATTGTCTTCCAACTGAACTACCTCTGGACTCAAAACATGGGATTTGTCTTGCATATTATTTCTCAACTTTGAAACATGAAAAACATTATGTACCTGGGATAAACATGGAGGTAAAAACACTTTGTATAAAATTGTTCCAATTTTCTCTAGGATTTCATAGGGCCCAATGATCCTTGGACTCAACTTTCTCTTTTTACCAAAATGCATAACACTTTTCCATATAGAATCACTCAGAAAGAAATTTTCACCTATCTCAAATGAAAGGTATTTTATTCGGTTATCTGCATAACTTTTCTTCCTGATCTGAGTTGTTCTCATGTGCTTCATAATCAAATGAATTTTTTTTTCATCTCTTCTACCAATTATGGTTCCATTAACTTCCTTTCACCTACTTCATCCCAAAAATAAAGAGTTCAACATCTCTTTTCATATAATGCCTCAAATTGAGACATCATTATACTAGAATGGAAATTTTATTATAATAAAATTAAACCAAAAAAAGATGTTAGTCCCAACTTCCCTAATAATCCATTGAGAATGAACGTAGCATATCATCCAAAGTATGAATTTTTCATTCTAACTACCCATCTGATTGAAGATGAAATGATATACTAAAATTTAATTATATACCCAATGACTTATGAAGAGCTTTCGAAAAGATAAAACTAAACCTGAGATTGTGATCAGAAACAAAGGAGAGGTGAACTCCATCCAACCTGAATATATCTTTAACATACAACCGAGAAACTTCATCTAGAGACAATGTATCTCGAATAGGAAGAAAATGAGAAAATTTAGTGAATAGAACAACAATAACCCAGATTTAATTATTATATCAATATTTATTTAGTAATACAATAATGAAATCCATGGATATATTTTTCTATTTTCACTCTGCCAATAGTAAAGGCAGAAGCATCCCATTTAGTAACTGTCGCTCTGCTTTTACCTGTTGACAAGACAGACACTTCATAGAAAATTCAATAATATTTATTTTCATCCCATACCACAAGTAATACTCCCAATGATCTTGATACATCTTAGTACTGCCAGGATGAACTAGAAACAGAGAACTATGAGCTTAACATAATAACTCTTTCTTTAACTGTGAATCAAAAGGCACACATAATATCTTCCCAAACCTCAAAAAACAATATTTATCGATGTTAAATTCAGGTAAATTACCCTTCTAAACAAACTCTACCTTTTTCTAAAACTCACTATCTTCATTTTTGTTCTTGATTAATTTTTTTATGATAGAGATGGTTTCACTAACACCTAAAACAAAACAAGGTAATTTCCTACACCAACAACTTCTATTCCAAATATCATAAAAATTTTAATCAAAGTATCTTGTTCCAAAGGTAACATGGTGAATATAGAATTACTTTTCGGACTCAAATCACTGGCCACATTATTTATCTTTCTCGGATGGTAATGAATCATGCAATCATAGTCCTTGATTAATTCTAGCCATCTATTCTATCTCATGATTAATTCCTTTTGGGTAAATATATACTTCAACCTTTTTTGGTCAGTATATATTTCATATTTTACTCCATAAAGATGATGCCTCTAAATTTTTAAGGAAAAAACAACAGCAGTTAATTCTAAATCATGTGTAGGGTAATTTAACACATGAGGTTTCAACTGACATGAAGCATAAGCAATTACTTGATCATTATTCATTAGGACACAATCATATCCTTTCAACGAAGTATCACTATATATCACCATCCCGATAAGGTAATTCCAAAACGGGATCATTCACAAATCTTCCTTTCAATTCCCAATTCAACTGAGCAATTACTCTAAAAAAAAATTCAAATATGATTTCGACCATCTCATGATGCTTATTTGGATGGTAATTTCCTTTTGTATGCCTTCCTAGCATAGATTCCATGTTTCCTTTAGGGAAAAATCATTCTGAACAAACATATCTTAGATGAAGAAACATGGTAATCTCTAAATTCTATATTATTTCAATATTACCATAAATTAAATTATGGATATTAATTTAACAATATCCTAACTTATACATTTGTCTAAACTGGAATCTAATACCAATTATAAGGCCTAATACACAAACAATTCATAATCTATAATTATGTTAATAATTCATGTTGAGGATCTTTTAAGTTTTATATTTTTAGGTAATTAGGTAATAACTACTACATTACATCTCAAATATTACAAAGTAGACACTTCTAATCAGTATCTATTTTTTTTATAAAATAAAAACTCTTGAAAAAAAGAGTCATGTCTAGTTCCATGTTTTAGACAACATGACTTTTCCATGATCCCATCATTGACCATATTCATCTTTATTTCCTATGAAAAACATTTCAAAAAAACATGGGATGAGAATAAAAATCTATGTAAAGATTATAAAATAATGAAATAAAACATTAGTCTGTCAATACATAAAAAGAATAATCTCCTTAAAATACCACATGAAATCATATGATTTATGAATAACACATAAAAATCATAAATTAAAATGTAACTTGTGGCATCCATAACAAACTTATGTTGTAGCTTTCACAACTATGTAGGGAATTATGTTTGGAATACCCATCACAGTATATTCCATAAATTTTTTAAGAGAAACATTAATGTTTACTTATATCACGTTAACTAATGCATTGGAGAGCTATCTCAGGTTCACCCACCCTAGGTTTATCTCAGAACCACCCGTATATGTAAACAATGCCCAAGAACCATAAAATATTCATAACACATAAAATAAACATAAATGAAAGATAATATTTCCATATTTTAAACACAATATATCATTTCAAGATATTGAAATAACCAATGCTTTCTCAAAACCATTTTCAATAACAAAATACGTAAAATGGTATATGGTATTTATTTTCCTTTTAAAAAACATTACGTCTTGTTATGGAATCCAAAGATCAAATTATACTCGATGTGGTGGAAAGGTCATTGTCACTGTGTACGTTAAAAAGAAACATTCTTTTTATCATTAAACAAAATGATATGTTGAAAAAATATCCCCTTTGAGTGAAATTAAACTTCAAAGCGGTTTATACACCGTATAAAATAAATTCATTTATAGATAAAATTATGCCCCAAAGAAAGGTGATTGAGACGACGTTCCTTACCTCATGTCTGATTTGAACTTTTCGTTATTAAATCTCAGGAATAATAAACAAAAGTTAATTTATTCTTGATTCAGAGCCTTTTCAAATTTTATTATTCCATTTATCTTACTTATTTCCATCTTATAAGCATTACATAAACATTTAAGTTAATAATAGTCGTTTTGTCGATATTTGGTACTTGAGTAAAAAATGAACTTCTTATAATTACATGTTATCCACGTGGTCAAAATTCCATTATATCCAAAATGAAATAAATGATTTATATATCATTTATATTATATATATCCACTATATATATATGTATTTATAATAGTATATAACCATTGTAGATAAGAAATTAAATGCACTGTTTATGGACACGATAAGTCGTACATACACATGAACACTACTTTAATTTCTATTACATATTTAATGGAATGAAAACATCATGATACATAGGTATATTATAACTGCAGTATAATATCATATATAATTTCATTAACTCCATACTTTATAAGTTCCAAGTATGGCATGAACAAGTTAAATCACTTTAAGAGGGCGGTAGTCCGCACTTCCTCAAATGAAATTATCGCGTTTACCCATTATAGAAACCTTAAAGGTATGTTATAAATGAAAAATAAAGAAGTATAGAGAAAATATAAATTTAATATATATCACATATAAATATAATATAAATAGAAAATAAAAATAGTTTCACCATAATCGCTACTATAATAGGTGGTAGGAGAATATTGAACAATCATTGTTTCCTGAGGCAGTAGTTTGTTATCCACAGAAACAGTATGTTTGTATCCATTAAATGGAGGTGAGTGGAAGTGTAGTTCAATTACTTCTCATAACAACAACCTAGTGTCTTGAGGATATTGGTTTTGTTTTGTAGACAAAGAATAATAAGATCATAGGTAGTGATTAAGTAAAATAAAAGAAGAGAACTTGACAGAAGACATTAACTTTAAATCGGGTA
Organism: Viscum album; assembly: GCA_963277665.1. Lineage (NCBI taxonomy): Eukaryota > Viridiplantae > Streptophyta > Magnoliopsida > Santalales > Viscaceae > Viscum > Viscum album. Next base: position 596,504,680 of record OY728135.1, on the reverse strand, counting down.
AATCCATTTGGTTTGAACCAAAAAGCTTTCTTGAAGTGTATTATGCCTAAGTTAAGGCTTCTTATTGAAATATATGGATGTAGGGAGATTATTTGAGTAGAGCTTGAATGATCCAATGGGCTTGAGATGTGTGAGTAATGGGTTAGAGGTGACGGCTTTTTATAAGAGGGATGAGGGGCTCTTTAGGAATGATTGAAATTATTTTATTATTATTAAATAACATTCAGTTTCAAAGTGTCCAAAACTTATTAAATTAAAATATAAGGTACATATAAGTCCAAATAAAATAATACAATAATAATTTTAAAGGTTTTGGATATTTTTTACACCTTATTTTTTTTATTTAACCCTTTGTTAACTTATTTAACTTTTACCATGTCCTCTTATATATTTATACTATATGGTTAATATATTTACAATAAAATGCTATGTGACCCAAAATGAATCATTTATGATATATTTTACATCATATATTTTAGTTTTCTGAATCATAGATTTTTACGATTCTTTTATCATTTAATAAAGTATTAATTGTTTTAAAAACTCATTTATGTCATTTTATAAACTATTTATATCAAGACCCTTAAAAAACTATAAAATATTTATTATTTCGAAAAACCATCATTTATTTAAATATAAAAATCCATTATTATCCCTAAAAATCAAGGATGACATAATAAGTCTCAAGATAAAATTATGTTAATATTTATAATATCATTTATTTGAATCATTTATTAATGAAGCAATTACTACATCACCATTGTGTCATAATTAATTTATTATATTTAATGACAGAAAATTATAAATAAAATAACATAAAGGAGGAAATATTTTTATATTTAAAATATAGATTTATATTCTAAGAGATCACTTATATAACCCCATATACAATTGTTTTACTAAATGATATATGATTATGTTATTTTTTTCCTTATATTAAATTAATTAATATAGAGCGTAATTTTCACTTACAAGTGGATTCATGGGGTCCCAAAATCAACCCAAGGATGCCCATGGTTGGCCATGTTTTATAAAATTGGATTAGGACACATGTTAGGGTATTTTAATATTATTATAAAATTATTTGTTTACCCTTATTTACCAGATTTACCTTTTAACCATGGTTAATAAAATATTTACTGAAGTAAATATTCATAATGACTAAAAATAAATGTTACCTATTTACACAATTTGTACCTCTTGATTGAAAATATGGAATCCATTTTTTCAAATTCAAAATACCGAAGTGGAAAAAATTAATTTAAAATTAATTTCCGTTGTCAAAACAAAAAACGTGTTTTTAAGAAATAATTACTATCAAAAGATTTACCTTTGTTTATATCCAATTAAAGAGTAAAATTATATACAATGACCAAAATTGGATAAAATGGTAAAAATATAATCCAACTAAACTATAAACCCAATTAAAAGAAAAATATAACTATATAAATAAAATAGATTTAAGGTCAGTTTTGAAATAAATGCAGTATTTTTCATTATTCATTGAAAATGAACTTTATTAGAAAACTACCAAAATTTCAGCCAAAATAAATTTTGATGTCCCAATTCTAAAAAAATATTTTATTTTTTCAAAATAAAAAATATAAAATTTAAACAAAAATATATATTTAAAATGGGTTCTTCCTAAAAAGGCAGTAAATCAACTTTTTAAAGAAAATTAGAGTGTTTATGCTTAAAATTGGATTCATTCACATTTTAAGCTTCTAAATTTTATTGGATAAATGGAAACACATTTAACAAACATGTATAATAATATTTTAGTTACTTCTATTCATTATTTCCAATTCAACGACAATGCTTTAACTACCATTTAAAATAATAATAATAATATATTATTTTTGGATACAACTCAACATTGTGTGCAATGTAAGATTTCAAATAAACATGTTAATGCATATCAAGTACGCCATAGAACATAGAATCCCCTTTAAAGTAAAATTTATATTTAATTCAAAAATATTAATAAATAAGAAAATGAAATATTCTTTATTTACCTTGGATGTTACAGTCAGTCCACAAAAATTCTACGAGTGGTTTAGAACCATATATTTCTACAAAGGTATGTATATTAATTAGGTGTCAAAGGGATCATGATCTATTGTTAAAACACAATAACATTCAAACCAGGTTTCCAATAATTGAGATAAATTAATGTTATTTAAATAGAAGTGGATGTCTTGGAAAACATACCCAGATTGGTTTATTCAGATGATCATTCCTCAAATAGAGGTCTAAAAACCCTTAGAAGTGAAAAAATTGAGCTCTTTTGACGGATCGTTAGTTTTTGGTCCAAGCTATGACAAGATCATCCACAAACTCAAATAAGATGAGAATGTGGAAGGGGCCAATAATCCCAACAACATCGTGATATTTCAAACCCCATGAATCAAAGTTGAAGTGGTCAAAGTCATCAATATATGGCATATTCTATTCAAAATAAACCACCAGTGAGTGCATATACAGGTCTGATGCCTCAATGAACTCATGAATGGATAATTATTCCTTGGGTAAGACCTATGAATAAAAAGGAAATTTTGGTCGAGATTGATGGAAGGGAAAAGAGTAACCTTCACTGGATATGTAATTGGAGAGAAATAAATGGTTTGATCCAAGATAGTGAGACCCCTACCCCTCTCAAAAGGGGGAAGCATGAAAGTGGAGGCCTGGATGAGGGCGGAGGCCATCTCCCTCAGGCAATGGAAGACCTTGCCTCTATGTTCATAGAATATGTATTTAATATGATTAAGATAGTACTTTTTTACCTTAATTTTATTCATATCCATATAATTAAAGAAAACGCACATTGATACATAATTTTTTTTAAAGGATTATTGGTTCACCCCCCATGGTTAAGAACTAGGGAATATAAAACCATTTTCATGATTGAATTGTATTTTCTTCTTCAATTACTCTAATTTAATTAATTTTGTTCTATATGTATTCGTTGAGATGTTAAATTATATAAGGATAAGTTTGATTAAAAAATCAACCTCGCATTCTAGGTGTGGAAAGTGGTTATAGAACAAATAACTCAAAAATGATGAGTATATTTTTCCATAAAAAGTATTTATGTTTCAATCTTTGTTATCCATGGTTATTTCAATATTAGGATTTTTTATAACTATCATATTTAATATTATAAAAAAATCCTTCATAGTAGATCATAATGGAAATGTTGATTTTCAATATCATATCCCTCGGGATTTTTAAAACCATGTGTATTGTAAGGGCGAATTCACTATGCACCAGAATAATAATCAATATGTACTAAAACAACTCTTTTTGGAATTATTACACCTCTATTAATCATCCCTAAAACCACATCCACTTGTAGTATATATATATGGTTGAATTTCAAGGAAAAAACTTCATCTATTTAACATTGTATTGGATTTTGTCCTATATGTAGGTTTATCATAAGGGTACTCATTATATTTTTCTCATCCAGGTCTCCAAAATAACTAAACATGGAACTAATACCAAGTAAAATGAACCAAGGTAAACATACATAAATAATTCATTTATAACATGGTTTAATTAATTCATCACACAAAAAATCACTTGGCCCTTGGACTGGAAGGTTTAGTGTCTTTGATACTAGTAACATAAAAACACAGATTTCACATGTTGTGAACATTTCTCCATGATCTAGATAAACAATTGAATATTTCATAAGAAATAATCCTCTTTAAATCCTGGGTAAGGGAAACTATTAAAATGGGTAATCTCAAACACTATGTAAGATATGATATATCAAAAACCATAATGGTTATATCATAAACATATATAAAATCATGAATAAAGAAAAATATTTGCTTTAAATTAACATCAACTAATAAGGGTTAACCATAATAATGAAAGAGGTAAATAACATCACAAATGATAACACATTTACCATGGAATGAGAAAAATAAAACATGAATAACATACCATAGTACATGGAAAACATGAAAAAAAGTGACCCAATCATGAACATGGGATTTCTTGTCTCTATGAATAAGGCCACCTTCCAACCTATTTTCCTACAGAATTCTTAGTAAATATTTACGTCATCAAACTCACCATTTTGAACCTTGATAATTAGTAATATTTTCACTTAAAATTTATATCCCATGAGTTATAAACCATTCTCTAATAAATTAGAGGGAGATATAGGTCCCACCCAACTAAAATCCATATATTTTTACACCACTTGATATAAAACAATCATCACAATATAAAATAACCCATTTCAATAAAATAGGTTTCAAGAAATTTCAAAATAATCATATAAAGAACCCATGTAAATAAAATTCGTTTCATATAATAACAAAATTTAAATAATTAAATTTTTATAAAAAACCCATAATGTAATATGATTTTTATAAAATATCCACATAACATCATAAATTAAATCAGTTCATATTGAAAATATGACCACCAAAAATAATAAAACAATAAAAGAGTAGCAGAGGGTGAAATATGAAACGTAAATCCATTAGAGTTAGATAAAATAGAAATTTAATATAAACCAAACAACAAAAATATATTTTGAAAACATTTTGTGTCTGTCTTTGTAAAATTCATAGTTACAAGACTCTTTTAAAAATTTCGCATTAATTTTTATATAAAATTAAAACAAAACATTTTTTGGAAATGGAATCGGTTAAAAAACTATTTTTAACTTATAGTAAGAAATAAAGAGTCTTTGAAATGGGAAATTTTGAGAAAATTAAGATTAAACAAGAAATTTTATAACTCAAAGAAACGAGTTTGAGTAATAAAGTACCTGACAATTACTATTGATTTCCACAAAACATCTTTAACCTCATGTATCATAAATATTAACATATTAATTTCCTATTTTAGAAACTTATTTTTTTACATTTCCATTTATACTCTTCATTAATAAGTATTTTATTTATGTATTAGAGTTTTGTATTCTTTTTTCAACTTTGAGTGTAAATAATCCTGACTGTTTTGAATTAGGGTCACAAAAATTGGCACTGGTAAACGATTTTATTGGAAAAATATCATCATTAAAAAAACAATAAATATATTGGAATTTTTTTTTACAAAAACTTGTATTTGTATAATACCATTATATGCGAATTTTATTCACTTTTCATGAAAATAAAATTGGTAGTTTACTAATTTTGGGTTATTTATGGATATTGATAGATTACCTTATAACAATCATTAATTTTATGCTATAAATAAATAATAATAATTATATATTTTTATTTTATATATCAGATATAATAATCCACTATAAACTAAAACCCTCTATTTTTTGAAGTGACAGAAAATCAAACACATTTATTTATTAAGCTGCTAGTCCTAACTGTGCACAATTAGATTTTTCATTACTAAAAGAATAAGTGGGGTAAAGTTGGATAGTTTTTGACCATTTAAGAATCCAAAATACATTATATAAGTCATATTATTTATAATTACCATAATTTATTCTATCCATTAGAGGTGGTGATGAAAACCAAAAGTAGTCGCTTCATAGAGGCGGTAATCTGTGCACTCACACTAACAATAATTTTTGTTTTTTCTTTACAGATGAATGAGAATAAATAATGGTTATTAAATTACTAAAATAAAAACAACTCAAAATAATAGTGATTATTATATTACAAAAAAATAGTTATGGTTTTTCTATAAAGGAAATAAAAAAAAAGAAATGTTAAAAACGATGTGATTTCGACATTAATACCTTGAACATTTTTTTTGATAATAACCATATGTTTGATAGTCTTCAGAAAATTTATAGTGAATAGGGAAACTAGTTCTTATAAAGGAATTAAATAATAACAAATTTGGATAGGGTTTCTAGGCAATTTAAAAATATGAGTGGATTATAGAAAGTGTGGGAGTTGTACATATTAATAAGAGAAAAAATTTGAACTTTTAGAAACAGTCGTCATTTTTGAATAATTTTATGACATTATTCATGGTTACGTGACTCAAAATTATTAAAATAAGAGTGTGGGATTATATAAAATCAAAAATCATGACCAAAATTAATTTTAAAACATATTTTAAATATATTTTTACATTATTCTATCTTATAATACTTTTTACCATTTTTACTTTTTACTCGGGTAGCTAATTTTTAACAGTATGAATTAATTATGATAAGAAAAATTAAAATTCAACTCATTACCTCATTTGAACCTTCTAATTTTAAATTTGAAGATAATATTATTATATCAAATTTCTAAATGTGTGAAAAGTTAACATTAAATTAAAAATTCTTAGTTACATAAAATCAATTTTATAAAAATAAATTTTTTAGCTTTAAATTTATAAATAAGATAAAAGTATCATTGTTACTAGTTTTAATGAAAAAATTTATTTATTATAAATTTAACTAGATTTTACATGTAGTAATATAAATACACAATCGTATCTCACATTGAAAATAATTCATTCAAATATATGATAAAAAAAGTTTTCATTAAAAAATAATTTTTATTTAGTTACATTAAATAAATGAATAATTTTATTCATAAAATTCATATATTATTACTTAAAATATTTTTTAAAATTATAGGATATGCTTATATAGTGATAAAATCATTAAAATTATAATTTCATCTAAAACTGTATCTTTCGAACTAAAATCTATCTTTTATGAGAAAAAAATATAAAATATATTCTAAGTAAATTTTCATTATATGAGTTCAATGATTAATTTAATTTTATTCAATTTACATTTTAAAAATTTTAAATATCTTTTTTTAATTAAATTAAAATATAAATAAAATAGTAATTATTAAAAATAACCTTTTTAGTATTAACTCTTATAAATTATTTCTTCGATGAAAGAAATAGATGATAGTGGTTTACTATATTATTGTACATTATGGATTTATTATTAATTTATTTATAATAATATGTGGTTTTTTTACATTGGTTGTAGGGTGTACCATAAGTTATTGAACACAATAATTATTTACAGTGGAAAAACTCGAGTTGTTAAACACTAGCTAGAATAAATTATATTAGGTGTGAATGGGTATTCAAGAAAAATATGATTTTGAATGGTAAAATAAGAACTTATAAATAATGAATGGATGTAAAGAGTTCCATGACTAATCATTGAGTATATTATAATGAAAAATTCTCACTAGTCATGATGTTAAAATCTATGATAATATTTCATCTAATTATAGCCTTTTAGTATTATCATATTTGGAAAATGGATATTAAAATTGATTTCGGAAATGGTATTTTGGTTGAAGGAATAAATATGAAACAACCCAAAGGGTTCATCTTTTCAAAAAGTTCCAATAATGTATATAATATTTATAAATCTATTTGTGGATTGATGTGGGTATCATGATCATAGAATATTTATTATGATTTTTCCATAATAGACTTTTGTCTCATAAAAATTAAAGTAATCCACGAGTCATTAAGAAGGTTAGAGTTAATTTTCATCATTTTTCGGGTAATATATTTTGATGACATATTAATTATTGGAAATTAATTTCAAGTATTACAGTTAGTGAATACATGGTTAAATAAATTCTTCACCATGAAATACATAGGTGAAGAAGCCTATTTTATAGCAATAAATATCTATAGAGATTTATCAAAGTTGTTGTTCAGGATAATTAATAGTAATTATATTTCCAACATACTTAAATGGTACAATATAATTCTATTTAAGAGTGGATTGCCTCCAATGCCACATTGTATCAAAAATTACAAGAAAATGTGTCCAAAAATTACAAGAAAATGTGTCCATAAATTACAAGAAAATGTGTCCAAAAATACTTGAGGAGATTGAGAGGATGGTTGGAATAATTTATGCCATGGTAATGGGGTTTATAATATATGTTATGATATTTAATAGGTTTTATGTTTCCATTACATTAATCTTTGTGAAAATATATTAATACAATTTATGAGATCTAAATTAGGATTCCATAAAAACTCTTCAAATTTACACGAGACATGAAAATGATATGTTCCTTGTGTATGTAGGATATGAAGAGATAATATTGAGGGGAAAAACTAATGCTAACTTTTAGACTAAAAAAATTATTTTAAATCACTCTGAGGATATTTCTTTTTCCTTAATCATTATTCAATGACCTAATGAATCTCAAATCAGTCTCTAGTCTCTAATTATACAGTTGAATTTGATTATATGAAATCTTTTAATGTATCTAAAGATCCTATATTGATATAATTATTTTTCTTAGATATTGGCATTGAACCTATCAGTGTGCACCCTATTATAATAGCTATGATAATACTATAGCATTGATGGCTTCCAATGATCCCATATCACAACAAAAGAAAAAAGTATATACTTTAGAAGTTTAATATCATGAGTAATTTTAATCTCTAATATTGTATATAATTTGATTAAAATTCATGTAAAAGTTTTGAGATATGTATATTTATGTTCCTATTTCCATGATAGAAACATTACTTCTAAATATAATACTTAACTAGTAATTAAATTTTATTTCATATCATATAAAATGATTATAGCAGTTACCAACTATTATCAGACCCTCATGATACTATGATAGTAATACTAAGCTTCTATATTATGGTCTATAAATAGCATTCTAATAGGATTTAGATGATATCTAACTGTCAGGTTTTTGGGTATTATAAGAATTATGCCTTCTTATCATGATTTTTTCACATATTGATACCAATTTAATGAGATCATGATGACTATAATGTTTATAGGAAGACAAAGTGTTATAGGTTTTTGTGGTTTTTCTTATCTATAAAATTATATATAGGTTTATCGAATTGAGATCATAATCAATGTATACCATTTTATCTCATACATTAATGAAATTTGAAACCATGAAATTTATGTTTATGGGGAGGAAGTTTGTGTTCGGTATGTCATTAGTGGTATGAAAATGATCGAATGATCAAGAAAATATTTTTCACTACCCACATGAGAAATAGATATCTCTGGTCTAATAAATCAAGATGGAAGTACCTTTACCAAATATATATCTGTTATATAATAAATTTATAGTACCTAGAAAGGTCATAAATTAATAAATAAATAAATTAATTATGTTAACACAAGTGACACCTAATGTATTATAAGATATCAAAAGATAATGGGATTCTAATAAATAATATGTTCTCATATGAGGGGTTATCATTTCTCTGACAAAACCTTATCTAGTTAGTGGCCTTGATGAGTTATTATAAAATAATAATCATCAATGAGAGACACTCACTATTATAGAGATAATATAACTTAGGATTATATTCAAATAATAATCAAAATCTTGTCTTATTCTAGTGAGTTGGAGTTTGAGACCTGATGGGCCCAACTACGGGGTTCAGGATATGTCTGAGTTTTTATGATTGAAGGAAATAATAAAATTTATAATTATTCAAGTTTATAATAGAAATATTTAAATTTATTTACTTAGTGTATGAAAAAGTTATTAGGTGAATATAAGGAAAAATAGCTTACTATCAAATATTATTTTATTATTCAAGGTTCATTAAATAGTTATGGGTGAAAATGAGTTGAGTTAATGGATTGTATTTTATCATGTAACCTATTTTATATTTTCCAAGTAGGTGGTGGAAAAATTATGAAATTTTTTATATGATTACTAGGTTTTAATTTTTGTTATTTTAATTACATAAAAGGTTTAACATATTCAAGTTCCAATGTGAAATTCTCGTATGCTTAACCTACCTATATAGTTTGGGATAAATCTATCTTCATGAAACTGTTCTTGAAATCTAATTTTAGAGCTCATATCTCATTAATCAAATATTAAAATGTGATAATAAGTTATTCTAGGAACCTTAATGCATTTTTTCTTCCCAGATCGAGGAAGCACTATTATGGTTATAATCAAGAAATCGAATTGTACAATAGTTATTAATGCTAGCAAGAAAAAAATTCTTAATTCATGTATCAATAAACATCTAGATAAAATTTTGTAAATATATATGATTATTAATTTAGTTTAATCATGTAGTGATCATCAAATATTTGTGTAACATTCATGTTTCTTCAAAAATAGAACAAGTTAATTGTTTGTTTTTTGTTTCAAGATTAATTATTTCCAAATGAGATCATTATAATGAAATCAAGAATTTCCTCAATTGAGAAGGTATTGTTGAATCCCTATAGAATTGTTCTCTAAATTACATTATTTAAAACTTTATCTACGTTCCTGATATTAATTGGGCTTCCACATGTCAAATTAATAACATATAAAGTCTATATTTCATCAGAACATAACTTCCACGTTATTTAATATTGGAACAAATTATTCAATCATATTACATCTAAACCTCTTAGGTAGATTTATTCAGATTTCAAATTAGTTGTTTTTTCTTAGGTTCAATCCTGTGTCCACATGTCATCTCTTTAATGATTAACTGGAATCTTTCATTTCTGAAATACCTCCATCTCTTTTTCCAAAACAACTTCTAAATTAACTCCCCTTTTGAAAAATCTATTTGAAGAACACTCACACCTTTTCCACTCCTTATGAAGATTCATTTTTATTCTAAATTTCTAAAATTATGGAAAATAACTCCATGTTTGACCATAAACCCATAAAATATTTTTTTTATTTAAAACCCCTTAAATTATTTTAAAAAAAATTCAGCACTACATTACATCTTAATTAAATAAAAATAGTCCCCTATTTGGATTTTTTTGAAACACTCATAATAGATCTAATACCATAATAATTATAAATTTTATAATCATAAAAATTATTTGATATTTCTGCCTCCCACCAATGATTTTTTATTTTTTCACTTCTCACACTATGACATCAAATCCAAAGCACCACCTCCATCAAAAATAAAAATTTAAAATCATTTTCAAAATTATATCATTAGAGAAGTATATTATAGTTCGAATTTGATATAAATTTCCTCTAATATTCTATATGTAAAATTATATATGTCATGATACTTATAGTGATTGGATCTTATAATATCCTAATGTTTTTGAGGTTGGAGAGTCCTATTAGACCACCACATTCCCTTTATCATTCAATTTGGAATTCATCTTGAGATCTAAAATGGATTTAAAAAAGTCCAAACATTCTTTACATTCCTTGGAATTGATGTTTTATTCATTATCAAAATAAAATAACTTTCCTACTTGTATTAAATTTACAATTTATATCTCTTGAAACATAACATGTTTTAATCTTCTTTTCCAAACCTTATGATTTCCTTGATTATCCTTGCGATATTCTTAATATATATAAATGTACATCAAACCTTAAAATATTTATTTTTTAGTACATAATTTTTTTATTTCCAAATGTTATTCTTATCTTTCCAATAACCTGCTTGTTAAATAAAAAAAATTAAAATCCTCAACAAACAACTTTTAACATGGTGATATTCTTCCACCATCTCATTAAATATATTTATTGAAAGAATATCTTTTTCATTGAATACATGTCATTTTTATCCAATAATTCTAGATGAACTTTCCATTAAATCTATTTTAGGGAATTCATTAACATTTTAATAGTTATTGGATTATAATTCATGACTCTATTTATATGATTGCTTCCCCTAATTTTTATATTATAATAATGAAAAATATATTCCAATTCTTGATAAAACATTTAGAAATATGTACATGAATTCATTAATAAAAGAATATGTCCCCATACCATCTCCTAGAACCGTTTCTTTATATGTAACTTATTGATTATGATCTAATTACATCTATTTTTTCTATTTTTATGCAATACCTCTAATTTTGTTTATCTTTAACTTTTGTGGGGTTTAATAATATCCAAAATTGAGTTTTACCTCAGAAATCAACTTTATTCCATCATAATTTTTTAATGATCTTCCTTAAATTTGGAATATTTTTTATTCATATCATTATAAATTTCCATGGTGTAACATCCTGAACCAAAATATTGGCTTAGGAATGCCCTAAATTACTCTAAACTTCAGTGACATCCTTAATAAAACATAGTCTTACAAAAAAAATCATGGTCTTTAAAAAATTATGGGGGATGATTTTCCCTCTAAAAACAACATATAAGAAGTCAAAAATAAAAGACACAATATGATGAATGATAAAAATACTAAATAAATTCTAAATGAATAACCAAATGATCATCAATGTAAATTAAAAATAAATAAAAGATATTTTTACAATCCCTTGATAAATAAAACCCAAGATAAAAAATATTCAAGGCACTAAGGTTTCACCGCTCCATAATCCAAGACATAGTAGTTTCCATATGACTAAACTCCAAATATCCACTAACCCAGAATCATGAATCTCTAATATAAAAATTAATAAACATTCCTCTTACCTATTTTATGATAAATAGTGTCTATATACACACCTTTTGTGCATATGTATGGGTGAGTTTAAAATCTAGTAGGTGAACCCCAAAACATCGAATAAATGAAACTAAAATATGAAAAAGGTTAGAACTCAAGATATTTAATGTAAAATTTAGGTATAATAATGAAAAATACTAAACAGTAAACATGAATTTTCATAAGTTAGTTAAATGAAACATACCATAAACACGCCTATGTAGTAGTCCCACACAAACATGCAAAACACCAACTAATGTAAGCACATCTCGATGGCCACTCCTGAAAAATCCATCTTGTGAGTGGTATATATCACTCTAGTCCCAAGTCATTACATAGTGTTCTAATCCATTATGACACAATATTGGAATAGTGACCATTCTTAATATAATTTTTTACTTCCATATTTGTAATAATATACACATGCACCATGTTCATTCCATGTTCTCACATTTAAAACTATTACATTCAAGATCAATTTAATTTAATAATTTTATTGAACCCATATGGCAATGAACCATATTTTGAAATTATAATTACAAACAAGTAAAATGGAGTTGTAAAAAAATATTTATCCAGGTGTTTAAAAATAAAATTAGGGTCGGTTTATTTAGAAAACCAGAAGTTGACACATTATTGGAGAATAATGAAAAGTGGAGAGTATACTAACCTCTAATTCTTTAAGCATGAATAATTATCTATTGATTTTAAATATTTTGAAATACTAATATGTTTTTTAAATAATTACTAAATAATATTTACCAAAACATGATATAACCATGATCTGGTCAGGGTAGGCCTGATCTAATTTTTCTATTTAGAGAAAATGAAATGATCAATGAGAACGAAGAATAACGAGGATCTTAGATTCAATTTACTAGATCTAACACTCTATAATCCAAAAAAAATTGAACATTAGAATGAATATTATCTATAAAATATCCTAGGGGTGTTGGAATTTGAGAGATTATGTTATAGGATAACGAAAGGGGATTTTTTGGGGGCAGTTCCAAGTGTTAAATAAATATTTCATATTTAATTAATCTCATCACACTGTTAGACCACACCAGTTAAAAAAACATATGTTAACCATAAATATAATCTCTTTCCATAAAATTTCTAAGTGTAATTTTTATCACACAGTTTTACCAAATCATGTACCAAATGCAACCCTACCTAGAATCCCCCCATCTTTTGTGCGCTCACATAAAGAATAACTCTTGGTTTCATATAACCATGCTCAAACCATGTTCCCTTGTAAAACTCTCCAAAACACATAAAAAAGAATGTATAATCATTCCTAAGACTAAATTATCCATTATATATCATAAAATTTAGAATAAAAAATGTAAAATACAACAAATTTATGGTTATACATAATCCACAGCTTGGGTTTTTCCATCCATGGGAATTTAGAGGTTGGAATTTCCTTGGAAGAGTTCAGTCCATTGGTTTATCATGAACGTAACTCACTAACGATTTTCTTCTTAAATAATACCATTCTTAGATAAAATTTATACCAAATAGAATCATCTATCTTTCAACTTTTTTTCTTATTTTTCCATAATATAAGTTGGGGTATGAAAAAATGTAGAATTAGGTTCAACGGTGACATAATTCTATCATATCTAATGGATATGACTAGGTTACTAATTATTTATCTACAATAAATGGAAAATGATATATATTGAACTAAATCTTAATGATAAGGATAATATATATTCAACGTCACTAATAAATTCCAAAATATAAAATAGACTAATGTACTGAGGTTCCGATTCCCCTTGCTTTGCCAACCTATGATGACCTAGTATTAGGGATGCTTTCAATAATACATGTTCACCAACCTCAGAATATAAGGGTTGTTGTTGATGATCTGTATATAATTTTTAAAGTCTTTTGGATTTTCCTATCTATTTTCAGATCATATAAATTTTGGATGTAGTTTTATAGATAATACTTGGTCCAATCAATGATATTTCCCCAGTCTCTACCAAACAAAATTGAGATCAACATGGATAGCCATACAATTCCTTGAACAGATCCATTTTTATAACATTCTAATAACTTTTGTTATATGGAAACTCCTCTAAATGAAAATGTTCATCCCATAAACCACTAAAATCCATAACACATTTTGAAATCATATCTTATAATGTACTGATCATACATTCAGATTAGATTTTATTTTTTGGATACTATTCTATGCACATGGTCAATTGAGTGTCGAGGTATTATTATAGGTATTAACAAAACCGTGATTTTAATTTAGGGTCTCTATTAGAGATAATTGATACCGATACTCCATGAAATTTGACCAACTCAGTGATAAATATATTTACCAAGTCTTTCACCATATTGGACTCCCAAATTGGAGTAAAATGTGTCGAATTGGTATATTAGTCAAAAATCACTAAAATATAATTATGATTCTGAAATGTATGTGGTGTACTAGTGAAACAATTTATGTAAATATGCTCCCATTTTTAATTAGATATAAGCATTTACTAAAACATTTTTTTGGGTCATTGGTGTTCGGTCTTTAGCTATTGGTAAGTGATACATTCATAATATAATCATCCAATTTTAGTTTCATATATGATCCCAAAAAATGGTAAATCATGTCCCTATCCTAATTTTTAATTTTACAGTGAACCGCCAATGTGGAATGGTGATAAATAGAAAAAAAATTAGTTCGAACAATATAGGAACAATGGCTCAATTTTGAATGTGAACCATGTAGTTTTAATACACTATCCAGGCCTCCATAGTCTCACCACCATTGAGTTTCAACCGCATAGAATGGTATTATTTGTCAAATTAATGTGTCTCCTTTATTATATATAAAAAATCATAACTATGAGTAACTTTAATGAATACAAAATCCTGATATTGTTCCATTCAATCCAAATTCATGTAAGAAATTAATCTCCTAATATGTCACTAGTTACAACCATCCCTAACCACCTCATTATATTATTTACGACTCAATGCATCATCCATTGAATTTTCATTTCCTAGTGTATAAAATAAGTCCAAGATAAACATATGTAGTTATTCCATCCATATTTTTTACAAAGGTTTGAATTTATTTATGAAAATATGTTTTTTAGCTTTTATAATCCATAAACATAATGAACATTTCACCAAAGAGGTAGTGGCATCAGGTTTTTAGTACATGGACAACCATAGACAATTCCAAGTCATGAATAAAATAATTATTTTCATACAAATTTTATTATATTAAGCCATAAGATATGACATTATCTCTCTTCATGAGAATACATACCAATCAAGATCTTGACACATGATAATATACCATATAGCCTCTTCCTAGATTTGGAAAGATAAAGATAGGTGATAAAGTGGGATGACCATTATTCTCTAGAAAGGATTTCAAATAATCCCCATTTCATTTTTATGGAATACTATTTCAATTTTAAATATTGATAGGATAAGTGAGTATTGAGAAATATCAAAAAAGGACAATATAACAGCCTTATAAATGTTGAAAATTTTGTATCTATAATATATTCCTTGGTGGTTTCCATGATAAACATGATTTGATCTTTCGAAGATTGATTGATATTTCTCATTCAAATATTACATTTCGAATGAAATAAACCTCTTATATATGAAACCTCCACTTTGAGAATTCTTAAAAAAAATCAGTGCTAATACAATTTACCCAATATAATCTCAAAGTTCTTCTCATTTTCATTTCTAGTGTGGGAGTACTCTAAAATATCATTGATAAATACCATGAAATATTATTTGTGGTAATTGAAGAATATATGATTCATTAAGTCCATTAAAACATTAAGATCATTTATAAGTAAAAATAGAATGACTATGTATTCATAATAACCATAACAACTACAGAAATTCTTCTTTGGAATATACTCCATCCTAACTCATATTTCGTTATATAAACCCCATATATTAATTTTATAGATCCATCTAACTGTATAAAATTGTTCAAAAATATTATTTATTCTAGAATATAGTACCCATTATTAATCATAACTTTATTTATCTTACTATAATCAATAAATAATTGAAGTGAACCATCATACTTTTTTATTAAGATGGTTGGAGTGTCCCAAGGAAATGTGATTGTTCTAATGAATCAAATATATTTTTTCTTTTTGTTGGACCATTATTTCTTATAATTCAGTTGGTTACATTTTATATTATCCAATGAAAATAGTAGTAATTCTAATAAGTAGATCAATAGAAAATTCTATTTCTCATTATGATGATAATCTAGAGAAATTTAGTAGAAAGAAATTAGGGTATCGTTCTACAACATCTGAAATACTTGTAAAGCCGTTTTATTTGGTAGCACCCATGAGCATTACTTCTAGATGAGAAAATATAGTCTAATATACTATGACTAAAATACCATCTCTTTCAAAATACATATCGCAAACCCTTTTAAATAGGTGAAAATTACCATCCAAATATGATAAAGATATTTTTTTCTCAAAATAGTCGATATACATTTGAATTACACCATTCAGTCCATTCTAATGATGAAATCAAAGATAACAATTTCCAAGACTATAAACTAAAATAAATATTTAACCTTGTATATGGTAATATGATAGGATTTAAATTTTAATCCATTTAAACCCTACTTCCCAATAAGTGTTTTAATGATCAAAATACGAGGCATCATTTCCATGTGCAACCCTAATTGATTTACCACATTATTATCAAGAAATAAATATGATGCATGAGCATGAAACAATAATTTCATTATATTTTACTTAATAAAAATGGTTCTTTGCACCATAAGTTGTCGGGGTATATCATATATGATTTACTAATCATACTTATATATTTATCAGTAAAATTTAACTGGGTATTCTTTTTATTTTTTGTCATAGTGTGGGTTGAATGATTGAGTTGTTCTGGGAATCATAAAGATTTACATGGATCTGTGGGAGGTAGCTATTTTGACCAGACCACCCAAGTTGAACATGAGTGATCTGATAATTATTCTATCATCTACACCAATATGATTTATGTTTATTGTAAGATGATTATTGATATGTTCTTTTCCACCATAGTTTTTATAAAATTTCGGTGGTTTTGTATAATCCATTTTATTATGCACAAATGAGACACATTAGAAAAAACCTGGTTTCATAACTTGAAGTGGTAGAAAAGATACTTGGCAGGTGTTCTAATTCTCTAGTACTCTACTTTCCAGGGATTAGGTTTCCCCCCTCACATTATTTCCGTCCTTAGTTTTTTTAACTATCTTTATAAAGACAAAATTGGTCACTCCATTACCATTCAAAATTTTTTCCTTTTCTACGATAGACTATCTTTTGACCATGTATATATAATCATCGATCAAGAACATGACCACCCTAGAATGACTATTTGCTTGCATCCCTACCTAGAAAATAGTTTCTTTCAAATGTGTGCAAGATGATGAAATTAGATAAAAATGTAATAAAACCATAAAATTAACAACTTACACTATCACAGATTGATTTCCTTTCTTAAGACTAAATAAATTTTTCATTTTCGTTAATTTTAATGTACAGATATGAAATTTTTTGATGAACAATTGTTTGAATCACTCTCATGTAATGCCTTGTTTGAGTTCATTGGGAACAGTTAATTTTCACCATCTTCATGAGAGTTCCTACAATATATATAATGCTAGATTTACCATTAAATTGGTAAATATTCTAAGGAAATTGATTTTTGATATTTCTTATTAATCCATGTTTCTTTTTATTCATGTCTAAAATACCCCTAAAAACGGTGGATTCTATTTCAAAAACTACAATGTATGATCAGGATGATTGCATTACCCAGTTTGATTCTCTTTTCCCGCATCCTAAAATTCTTGCACAGGGCTCTAAAAAAGTTCATGATTCACTTATGGTATAGGTGAAACAATACTCTCAATTTACTCACTTGTTTTATTCAAGTCCTTCTAATAGGTGTAATTTTTGTAACACCTAGAATAATAATTTTCATATAATACTATTATCAATAACATTCATAAAACTCCACACCAATCTATTAGTCAACTGTGATAAAAATATTATTATTTAAATGTGACTATTATAATATAGTCATTAAATTTTTGGTACAAATAGTAATTAATAAATATAAAAAATATGTATAAATATTTTATTAATTTAAAATCCATTTACATGTGCATAAAAAATTATTAATCAATTTTTATTAGTCATTTTATGCTAAATACATAAATGTTTTTCAAAAATGGTTTTTATTATTCTTTATGAGTAAACATTATAATTAATTTATGCCACCTGTATAAATTTTATTTTATAAAAATGATATCATTTTCAAAATAATTATATCATAATTTTCATAGGGTTAATATTTGGGATTTTTTAGGAAAGGTTGATTTTTCATGAAAAATAAAAAACACTAATTTTTGTAAAACTGAATTTTTTTTACATTTTTAAAGTCTCATAAAGAATTGAATGTGATCATAAATTAATATAAATATCATTAAATTAAAATTTATATTATTAATTACATAGGAATTATATTTATTCTAAACTTTTTTATAATTTCATTTTTGGGGTTTAAATCATTTTTGTCTAACAAAATCATTGATAATTATAAATTTATAGAAAAATAATTTCCTTAACATATATAAATTGAACCTCTTAAAATATATTAAATATTTGGAACCATCATAATTAATATAAATTAATCAGTTAAACTTAAATATTTTTATTATGAATTGTAATAGTAGTAAAGAATGCACATCTAGGTAAAAGAAGTAAAACTAGGTTAAAACTATGGGTTAAAGATTTAAAATATATCTAACACATTACATTACCCTATTGGATTAGAGTATTTAAGAAAAAAAATATTTCTTTCAAGTAAAATAATTTATTTTAAAACACATTTTGAAATTGGGAACCCAAACTTCACTTTGGTGAAGATTAGTTATGGAGTATTTCTGGTCTATGGAAGTTATTTTGAAGATGTCTGGTTGTGTTGTTTTGAGAAGGTGGTTTTTTTGAAATTATTTTCCTTTATTGATAAAGTTTTATAAAAATTACCTTGTTAAGTATAAAAATCACATCACTGTTTAATTTTTTTAAAAACCTGGTGACATGAACAGGTCACCCAGCTCACACCCCAGGGAAATTTATTAAATACAAAAGGTTACAATACAAGCATGAGGTGTAATGAATTTACACCAACATGATATTTAAATGGTATAAAAATGCATAATCTAAGAGAAACTAACCAAGAATCAATGGTTTCAACTCAAAATACCTAATAAAAAGAAACAAACCCAATTAGAATCTGCAGTTGCAAAAATTTAATCATCCATGTTGGAAAAAATATCATTATAAGTAGTTTGGAAAGAATTAACTACAATGATAATCCATGCATTGCAAGATGGAGGCAGTTGGTCTGAATACATGAGGGCCAATGAGCTCCAATCAATTAAGAGCAAGATCTGACCAGGCTAATCCTTCACAAATATAGATCTAAAATCTCCACAGAGAGTCCAAACACTGCCATAATTCTATGAAACCAGAAAACCGTGAGAAAAAAGGGGGTATGATATGGGAGGAATCATTACAGGGATTCAAAACATGGGTTGGGTAGCCAAGCCAATCGATTCCTAATTCCGAATTGAACATCTAGAAGACATATTGTAGAGATAAATATAGAGATAAAACCTTTACACAAAAATACTAAATAGGGTTGAATTAAGAAATCAAATCAACCAGACACTACTTCAATCTTTCCTTCTTTATGAGGGTATCAACTCCAGGATAACACAAAAATCATACAACAACTTCTTGAAAAATTGTACCAACAGTTAAGTGAGGCGAACCAACCAAAGTAGAAATAGCACCAATCAACTGATAAGAAATTCAAGCTTCGAACAAGGCGGTGAAAAAGAATTCTTCAAAATTGACGGATGGAGGCCCTAATAGAGTTCAAGAAAACCAGAATTCATATCTCATTTACAAGGAATATATTTGATGTTGATGTTTGGGTCATTCTTAAATTCCTTGAAAACATTAATAAACATCCTTTTTCTGATATCAAGATAAATATCAGCAGTCATGTCACCATTTTTATATTTCCAAAAGGTAGTTGTTTCATTCTCTTCTATTCAAGAATCAATATCTTTTGGGAAGTATAACTTCTCCTATATCTAATAAGAAAAACTATAAGATGGATCATTTTCATTATCATCACTTGAGGAAGCTTCTGAGTCATAATAGTCAGATGAATCTAAGGAAATAGGAAAATTTTCAGTAGGGAAAAGTTGTTGGGGTAAATCATTTTTTTCATTCCTCATGGAAGATAAGGAGTGTGTGATAATTTTCCTATCAAATTTAGCATAGTCCCTACATTTTCAAGTTTTACATCACTATTTAAATTTGATAAATATGAAAATTATATATATATATATATTATGTTGTAGGTAACTGGATGAATTTTCCAAACCGAGTTCATCAAAAAATGTTTTCATGATTAGCGTTTTACCTTATTTACAATGTTCCATCAGATGGAATGTTCAATGAGTGAAAATAAGATAATTATTTGTTATTCAGAAATTTTTCATCAACACATACTTTATAAAATATCATGATCTATAATATTTTTTATAAAGGATAAAAATTCATTAATTTGGGTGTACAAAGTTCATTATTAAGGCCTTTGGAATTCACTAAAAACATTTGATATTGGTTTTGTTTATTAATATTACTTTTGACCTATGTAGGTTTGTTAAGAATGTTGTATAAGTTATTTAACTAAATTAAATTCAAATATTAATAATTTTGGAAGCATAGGATTAATGAAGATGGTGAAGAATATTTTAGAAACATCGTGGATAGAACAAATATGTTGAAATTCAATGAGAGTTATAAAAAAATTTCATCAGACAAAGTCCAATTAGAGGAATAAAATCACATGAAATATTTTGAATAAATCCTATGGGCAAACTATTTCTACAATGTCCATCAATAAAATGTAAAAAAAATTTATTTGTAATTACTAAAATATGTTCAAAGAAAAATTATGGTATAAAGATCATCTATCATAGGAAGGTACATTAAAGAAATGTTTGAAATTTTTTGGTGCAAGTCATTGGACGAAGGCACATTATATGGAAGAATAGTCATAAAGATCTACTAGAAAAAAATGTGGTTTTATTTTTAAAATAGTATAAAGTTCTTAATGATTGTAATTTATTTACAAGGTTTTCCTAAAGATATAAAATGTGATGATGTTTATCAAGCCTTTTAATTTTCTAAATATCATGGAGTAAAGTATTTTTACTCACCAATTTTCAATGAAATTTGAAGAACGATAAATCTATTTAGGTTTCAAAAATGTATTTAATAAGTTTCAATAATTTTTTAGAATATTTTTAGTGAATTTTTCCAAGTGGGATTTTCTAATTTCAATTTTATGTTTATAGGTAAATCATAATGTAATTCCTTCATGTGATCCATAAAATGTTTCTATATAAACACTAAAAGTAATTTTATGAAATATATGTATTATTAATGTGTGAAAAATATTAAGTTCTTTTTTAATAGTTCTAGATGAACCAATCATACAAACAAACTGAAAAACATTTAGAAATCCACAGTTTGAGTGGGTAAGTTTCCAACAAAAAAATCTATTGGTCGAATAATAAATTATAATCAGATGAAATGAAAGAATGTAATTTAAAGTTTTTTTTATAAGGTAATAGATTAACATAATAGATAAATTTTATAGATGAATATATCATATCGAAATCCAACTAAATGATGTATTTACCTGCTTCTTGGAAAAAAAGTTTCGAAGAATTTTTTGCAAGAAGAACAAATGTAAAATTTTTACCAATAGAAAAATGACAACATAATGATCCTTTTGGAGATGGTTTCTAATGTTGTTATAATAATTTTTATTAAAAATTTTATTTTTAGAGATATTAAATTCTATATAGTTTTGATAATAGTTCAATGTATGTATAAGTAGGTTCTCTACTTGATATATCCTCATAAAAATGATTATTTTCATAAAAAGGATTATTTTGTAGTGGACTATGTAGTATTGGATTATTTCAAAACCACAATAATTATAATATAATATTATTGAGTAGTGAACATTATAAATTTCTTTTTTTATATGGTTGTGCTTGTGAGTCTATTTTTCAAAAATTTTAAAAACATTTAATAGGAGGTGAAGGTTATTTTATAAGAATGAAAACATAAAATAAAAAGAGATCACTAACTCATACCATCCCACACTCACTTATCATATAGATCTTTATTTTTCATTTTAATTGTTATTAAATTGTAAATTACCTTCATTGATGCTTTTGTAATTTTTTATGAAAAGATAAGTTTATATAGATGTTCATAATTCAATGAAGAGTAAGAGATCAATATTTTTTTTGTTCAAAGAACTATCATATTTGGAATGAATGAATATTACTATATCATATTCCCCTTAGTTATGAATTTTATGGATTTTATACCAATGGATTTAATCCTTATTCTTAGAATATTCCCCATGCATTTTTTGATAATAAGAATTTGGAAAATAATTAGTGAGAAAAAAATTCTATACTTCCCTCACCCTCTAAAAGTGAGTTCTTTAGAGAAAAATGAGTTAGAATATCTGAATAAATATATATGTTCTTTCAAAACATTTATAAATTAAATAAGAATGTGAATATTGAAAAATTACAATTCTATATATTGAAGTATAATGATATAGAGGTTGATGATTATGAATTTATTATGGATTTCATTACAAGGGAGAATGACATTTTGAGAACCATTATATGTTTGTGTGAGAAGTTAAAAGATTATACTATTCTTGAAAAGATAATATGAATTCCTCTTGGGAAATTTTACGTAATGCTTAAATTATAGGAAGATATATTTTGAGAAACACTATCTTTGAATGATCTACATTGAACACTCATTACTTAAAAAATGAAAATGTAAAATATTATAAAGAATAAATATAATGTTTTTAAGAAATTTCCATCAAATCTACTAATTAACTAAAATAAAACAAATTTCTTGAAGATAAATAAGTTTTTTACTCTGAATTTGAAAATTAGGTTAGTAAAATATTTGTTAATTTAAGTCTCTGTTTTATAAAAAGGTGAAAAGTGGAATATGAAAGTACAATGCTTGTGAAATTTTTTAACTGTGGAGTAATTGGAAATATTGATTCAAACTTTCCTTAAGAAAATGAGATGAAAATATTGATGAAAATATTTTAATCTAAATAATATCCTTTAATAAGGAGAATGAAATATCCAAATCCTATCCTAGGGGAAATGATACTAATGTCTCTACAAAAAAATGTTAAACTATTTTTCTAAATGTGATAAAGATTATAATAGAAAAGAAGATGATGATCAATTTTGTAGTGATGTTTCTGAAAATAGTTGAATTGAAATATTTAATGATAAAATATTCATAAATTAAAAAATAAATAATTTTAAATAAGAAGAGACTCTGATGGAGTTTATTCTAAAAAGGGAGTTTAATGAAAATCTTTCAAAACTTATAAGACTTGAAATAGAGATCAATAATTTAAAGAAAGGTAATCTTACTGAAAATAATAAAAAATATTATCTTGATGAAAAATCCATGTTGGTATAATATATTGATAATTTGAATAATTTTGTTGATTAAAAGAAGAACATCACTATCAAGATTTCATAAAAGTTTGAGGTAAAGGAGGAACATTTGAAACATGTTCAAAAAACACTAGTTAAATGTGAGAAAGGATATATAAAATTAAAATTTTAAATTAAAAATTTGGTAAATGTTTAGAGATATTTAAACCTAATAAGGATGAATAAAATTAATCCAAAAAATATGATAAAAAAATAAAGGTTATCAGAAAGAAAATGAAGTTAGGAAAATTACGTATTTAGCTAAAAACATATCTGAAAAACAAGAGGTTTATAAGGATTCAAATTTTATACAAAAATTTTACACTACTAGTGATTTTTTTGAGGTTGATAAGAAATATAATCTAAACAAAAACATCATAAAAGATAACCAAAAAATTGGTGTGAAATAAAAAATCCAAGTGGGAGGTTATAAATTTTATGAAAAGAAGAAACATAACTATGAACAATATTCATGTTATAGAGGAAGATATGATTTCTATAATTATATCTGGAATTTTCATTGTTTTGGGGAGATATATTATATTTTTTTGGTATAACCATCAACATTATAGAGAATCTAGAGGAATATAGATATAAAGTTTGAGGGGGATTCAACCCACTCATAAGACAAAACATGGTGAAGTTAGTATGAATATAGAAAATAAATTTCAATGATTGGAAATTATTTGTAAATTTTTTGATCAGTCTATAAATATTTGAAAAATATTTATTTTTTATATTGTATCATAATAATGTTTGTATAAAAAATATGAAAAATATAGATATGAAGAAGGAAAAAGGTAACAAAAATCTTGTTTTTTAAACTACTCTTAATGCTGTAAATGATAAAGACCCCTTGATTTGGGATACCGAGGGATATTTAAATCTAGTAGGATATTTAAATATATTTAATTATTTTAATTATTTCAAATAAGTAATAGTAACTTTTGGTAATGATGAGTCACTCAGAATCAAAGGCATCAGATCTTCTGTCATTCGGGAAGAAAAGTTTAAATCCAAAAGAGATTTTTTATAGTATAAAACACAACATATTACTTGTTTCAAATGATTAAGACGAAGGTAATAAATTTTTTCGAAAAATATGATTTTGTAGTGGAAATAATATACAATGGGAAAGTTGTTATGAAAGGCTAATGAACTAAGAAAGACTTGTTTCATGTTGGCAGTGCATAAATTTCATGTTATCTAATCTAGATGGATGAAAATAAGATATTCTGAAATAGTATACGGTGCATCACCCATAAGAATATGATGAATTTAAAAAATAATTATAGTATTTATGATATTCCTAATATAAAAAGAAGAGTATTTTGTATTTATTACAAATTTAAGAAAGGAAAGATTAGAAACTATATTTATAAGAATGTTGAGAAATGTTTAACTCGTCCCTTAGATATAATTATCTTTAATATCTATGGGAAAATAAGTAAAAAATAAATATATATAGATAATTAATTTTTTTATTCATTAATGATTATACTAAAATTATGTGGATTATATTTTAAAAACATAAATCTGAGGCTTGTAAATTTTTTAAGGTTTTAAAGAGAAGATAAGATAAGAAATTTGTATATTCTATAAAGATGTTATGAATTGATAATAAAAGTGAATATAACAATGACGAGTCTAGATACAATCTTGAAAACATGGAATTCAGCAAGTGTTTATATCCTCATATACACCACAAAAAAATGGTGTTTATGAAAGATGAAACCAAATTTTTGTGGATATGGAACAAATATTATTGATTGAACTTGATAACTGTCATCATTTTTGGATGTTGGATACAAGAACAACAATTTATAATTTGATTCAACAATTCCATAAAACAAATATGATATAAATAATTAAAAAATATAATGAATCCCTAAAATTGAGACAGCTAAGGGTGTTTGGCAGTCCTCGAATTATAAATGTCAAAGGTGTAAATTCTGGGAAGTTTTATTAGATAGGTGTTGATAGAATCTTTCTTTGATATGCTCATAATGGTAGTGGATATGTATGTTTTAGTAAAAAACCTGAATGGTATTTGATTGTATAGATATTAATGTTCTTGAAAAATATGATAAAAAGGTTTCAGAAAAAGATAAATTTAAGGAAGATGAGGTTATTATAGTTGAGAAATTAGAAAAGGTACCTAATGAGAGTAATAATGTTTATGTTGCACCATATTTTGATTAAATATCAAATATCTCAAGTGATGAGGAACAACTTCATACATCATATCCTAGGTTGAGAAATCAAGGTAATGTTAAAAAAATCATCTATGATCAATGACAATAGGTTTAAATGAGAATAAAATAAATGTAAGTTTCACATGCTTCATTACACTCTCACGTTGATTCCAAATATGTTGAAGAAGATTTATAGCATTAGGATTAGATTTATTCTATGAATAAATTGCATTATGAGATTAAGAAGAATGATAATTTATAACTTGTAACTAAACCCAGAAATAATAATTTGATTGGTAAAAAGTTTTTGTTCTAAAATAAGTAAAATTAATATTGTTAAGTGATATGAAACATGACCTAATTTATTTATAATGAATTCTCATGAATTGAAGTAATTTATTTTTATGAGGATTTTTCTCTAGATCATTATTATAAAGTATCAGATTAATTATTTCAATCATTGAAAAATGAGGATATCAAAATTTTCATAGGCAGATAATGTCAATTTTTCTTAATAGGGAATTTAATGAAGATGTTTATACCGAACAACCATATGTCTTTGGGATAAAAAATGTTGACAGTTACGTTTTAATGTTGAAGAATTATTTGTACATATTGATGTAATCTAGAATATCCCAGTATACCAAATTATATACATTCTTAAGTAATATGAACATAAAGAGAGGAAGATTTTATAGTAACATCTAAAATCGTGAAAATCAATAGTTTTCACTTATTATGATTCTTTATGCAGATGATATTATCATCCTAGGGAATGATGAAGAAACTTGGGAAAATTTACTGAGGATATGAAGAAGCATTTTGATATGTCCATGATAGGATAAATAAAATACTTTTTTGGCTTAAAAATATCACAAAATATGAAATAAATTTTCCTATATAATGTGAAGTATTATAAGGAAATTTTAATATAGTTTGGAATGGGAGTATCAAATCTAGTGTCCAAGCCAATTTTAGTGGGGAACAATTATCGAAATATGGTGAAGGAAATAATGTAGATCCTAAAGAGTATAGAAAATTGGTTGGAAGTTTATTAAATCTATCAAATTTTAGAATAGATATTGTGGATGTTGTTACTTTTTTCCAGTATAAAATTTAACCAAAATATTCTCATGTTGTTGAAGGAAGAGAATTTTATGATGTATCAAAGGTAAAAATGATTTTGGTATCAAATATGAATACTCGGGAAATACTTATTTGTTTTTTATACAAATATTGATTTTTAATAAAAGTGTTGATGATAGAAGATCCAAATTTGGTGGAGTTTTTTTCTAGATGAATGTTTTGTAAGTTGGAATACAAAGAATAGGAACTATATAAATCTTAATACAGCTGATTATGAGTTTGTTTTTCCCACTCAAGATGCAACATAACTATTATCGATGAAGACTCAATTTGATTATTTGTTATTAGAAGTGAAGTTACCAATTCCATTAGGTTGTGATAATTAAAGTGATATTAATCTCAAAAAAATACAATGCAACATTCTCATTCAAATAATATTGATATAAAATATAACTTCATCAAATATCATGTGGAGAATAATGAACTAAATTTGGAATTTGATTCTATAATAGAAAATTATGATTATATATTCACTAAAGAATTTCTAAAGGAAAAATTTCGTAAGGTTAAGTTTAATGTCGGTGTACATCCACCCTCTATCTAAGGTTACTATATATTCTCCATCCCTCCTCCCATGATATCTTTGGATATTAAAATCATGTGGTAGAAGAATTATGTAACATAAATCTTTCCATTGATATGTTCTTAACTGTTTAAGGAAGTATTTTTTTAGGGGGGTTTAAAAGGGGGTAATATATGATTTAAGGATATGTGAATTGTTTTAATAGTTTTTTGAAATAGATATAATAAATTTTTTTTTTAAAAGGGATGTAGGAAAAATTATTTTTATTGAGAAAGGGAAAAGATATGAATATGTGATGAAGTGTTTTTTAGGTCACTACCTATAGATATCATGATTTTTTTATTAAATTAATCTTATTTCTTACATCACATTCACTCACACGGTATTATAATTATTGGTAAGTAATCCATATCTAATGTTACAATGTTATAGTGATTTGTGGTTAGTGGGTGAAAACAAAATCCAAAGGGGATATTTTTTGGAAAATGTTGGATGAATGAATTTTCTAGGTTAATGGAAATTTTATAGAAAAGTTTTATTGACTTTTTTGAAAATATAAGGGTTTCTGGGAATAATTATATTTTTTTGATGAAAAATGAAAAACTTACCATTGATAATAATAAAAATATCATTAATTTGTTAATTTTTCTGAAAAAAACAATCAGATGGATATTTTCAGATTATGGTTTCCAAACAAAGACCATAATACCATTTTTTAATGTTTTATCTAGTTTAAAAAGTTCTATTTAGTGGAATGTTTTTTTATTAAACATTTGATAATGCTAATATATTCTTAAGGTTTCAATCATTTTGAGTTATGAAATATCCCATGATCCAATAATTTTATGAGAAATGTGAAAAATTGTTTATTTGTGTATATAAATTTCCTTATGAAGTTACATGGAATTCAGTAGATAGGAAAAATTAGATAGTGGTTTTTTTAGAAGAGTTATTTTTTGAGATATTAATGAGATTATAATAATAGTGTAAGTTATTTATCTAAATTATATTTTAATATTGATATGTTTGGAAGGTATGGATTTATGAAGTTTTTGATAAATTTTTTTTACATTTAGTGGATAGAATAAATTTTCTAATATTAAAAGTGATATATTGAATAATTTCATTAGAAATAGTCCAATTAGATGAATTCTAGTAAAATAAAGTCTTTAGATGAAATATGTAGGAAACGTTATTTACACAATGTCTATCCAAAAAATATGTAAGAAGGTGTGAAGTTTTAATTAATTCAATACGATCTTAAAAACTTTCTGGTATAAATATATCCTGCCATAGGAAGGATTATGAAGGAAATTTTTTAAATGTTCTGATAAAATTTATCATAAAGAGGCACATAGGATAGAAAACAAGGCGTAAAGGTCTACCAGATTGATATAAGGTTTGAGGCATTAAGTGGAATGAAGTTTTTAGTGTTTGGAATACATTTAATATGTTTTCGTAAAGATATCAAATGTGAGGATGTTGATCTGGTATTTTAATGTTCTAAATAAGGATTAAAATCATGATACTCACAATTTTTGTGGAATTTTGATGATGGATGGATATTTTAAATTTTATTATATGCATTTAAAAATATTATGGAATTGTTTATAATATTTTGGTGAATTTTTTTGAGTGCAACTTTTGAATTTCATGTTTTTTTTAATCAGAAAATCAAAATTAATTCATTCTTATTCTATCTCAAATTTTTATATATTATTTTCGAATGAATAAGTTGAAATATGTATATTGGTCGTGTGAGAAAAAGCTAAATCACTGCATAAATAAATCTAGATGAACAAATTAGACAACCTTATTAGATTAACTTTCTAAAATAAACAGTTGGAGGAAGGAATATTCCAACCATGGAATCTCAATATTGAATAAGATGTTGGAATCAAATGAACTTTCTATAAGGAAGTTGAAGTTTTTTCAAAAGTATAAAGAAAAACATACAAGATAAAATTTCTATATAAACATATCATATGGACATCCAACAGACATAATAAGTTCTTACATAATACTAGGTAATAAAGTGAATAAGTAGTTTTCTCAAGAAGAGAAAATTTGAAGTTTTTACAAGAAGAACACGAAAACATTATGATCTTATTGTGGAAGGACTCGAAATATTTTATTAAAATATTTGGTATAAATTATATTTATGTGAAGATAAAATTTACTGTAGTTTGGATAATAGTGGAACATAAGTGTATTTAAATTCCATGCTTCTTGTAACCACATAAAAATATTTTTTTTATAGTGGATTGTGTAGTATTTTATTATTCCAAAACCATTCAAAGAACTAGTTACCTTTTTGAGTTGAAAATATTCTAAATTATAGATTTCATTTGTTTATGCATGTAACATTGTTTATCAAAAAATTTATAACTATACAATAAGAGGATAATTTTTTTGATAAGAAATAAAAAATAAAGGAAAATGATATCATTAATTCACCCCCTCCCCCTCTATGTTATTACATATATATTTCATGGGTGTATCATATAATACCTTCCTAGATTCCTTCCAAAAAAATATAACTTTTGGTATTTTTAAAAGGCCACCATTTCATGATTTAAAGTGTAAGAAAAAATTTACAATAAAGTGGTATAAATAGGATTTTATTTCTCTACAGAACTCCCCCACCCTCTCCCCACTGATTACATATACGACATGGTCGTGTTGTCACCTCTGACCCCTGGCCCTTCCCAGTTGGGAGTGGGGGGAGGGTTCTACTATTCCCCCTCCATCTCCCCACTCTCTATTTTTACTCCTCTTACTGATAATCTCTTATCCCTAGTTTTCCCTCAGTCGATGTTTTAGCTAATGTACAGTTTTTCGTCGATGTAGTTCATCTGGTTTCAATTTCTACCCTAGAGTTCATGAAAGCCTCTACGATGATGGACCTTAATTTGGTGGCATGTATCAGTAAGATATGACCCTTCATGGAAAATTTTGACTTATTTATCTATGTTTATTGAAAATTTAAAGATCTACTGATTGAAGTAATTTTAGACTATAAGCATTTCTTGATATGTTTATTTTTAGAAGGTGGTATATTCACATCTTGGGAGAATGATACGCGTGTTATTTCAAGTTAACTTTTTTTCCACATCTACTAATTTTTGATTTAAACTATGATTCTACCATCATGATGATATTGATTTCACTTTCTATAATTATCTTATCATTTCAGAATCTAGTGATCCTTCATTTGATTAGCAACATGGTGGGATGTTTCCTCTACTTAAATCATCAAACCCATGTTATTTTCCACCCAATTTCATAGAGAATTTATATTTAAGTTGAAGTTCCATAGGTCCTAATGTATATGATCAACATTTAGGTCAAATGGGAGATGTGATGAAAGAAAAATGTATTATAAAAATCGAGGGTTCCATTTTTTATCCTATAGAATTAACTGTCACGATCTCACAGATGCCTGAAGGGAACGTTTTGAAATCCTCATATGGATCTCCCACTAGATATCCTAGGATTTGGTAATCCCTTTAAATCCTTGAATAAATTTTTTTTAAACTCCTCGGATACTAGTATAATGTTCAAGGACCTTGAGGTGTAAGAGTTGGGTTATGGAGAGGTGGTCCATTCTACTATTATCCATAATAAGGCAAGAACTAGGATTATTGAGCTTAAATTCTAGACATAAATGACTATTTCATGCATGAATGTGGAGATAAAAATACATCAAGGATATAACAAGATAGTTTATGTGTCTAAGGGTTAGATTTTGGTTCTATGTAGTATCTCATTGAACACTTTCTCATATACTGATGTTGCGATACCTTTATATTGTTTTCCATAAGATGCAATGACCTAAAAGATAGGTGAAGGTGGTCCAACCTATTGTAATAACTAGTAGTTTTCAATCCAAGGTTCATCAATGGAATATAGGGTTGAGATGAATACAGTTAATATGTCTATCCCTTTAAGGATTATAGAATCAATTAATCATGGTAGCCTTTTTTAATGGTTGTAAATTTAGAGGTAGGAACAAGAATAAAGAGGTTCAATAGAGGCAGATCTTTCTAATGATGAGGAAAGAACCTATAGAGTAGAGACAGATGATGAGGGAGCTAGTTTTTACTCAAGAGATACTGCAGAGGAGATACATCATAGATGAATTCACTATCTAATAAAAAATAAAGTTAAAAATAAATAATCTAAGGCTCTGGGAGTTGTATCTTATCCAAAGGTAAAAAATTTAAAGGGAATAAGTACTACTCTTATTTTTCCAAAACAATTGAGGTAGAGACTACTACTAAGAGTAAACATAAAGTAAGGGGTGTTGAGTTACCAAAAAATAGAAATACATGAGAGATAATAATACAATATGGGGAATAAATTTTAGTGAAATTCATACTAATTAATGTGCCACAAGATGATGCAGATTGGATAGGTAAGAGATTGCTTCTAGGGGACTCTAACGCCGATCATGGAGGTGGATCAATAGGTAAGAGCTTATTTTGAAAAGAGGTTCCAATGAAAGAAAAATAAATATGGAGGAGTTTATTAAAATGTAGGGCAAGTTGGATTATCACCTACAAACATGTCATGGATGATCTGTAAACAATGTTATATGGTCTACACTGGAAACTATATAGGGATACAAGATTTAATTGACTTAAACAAGAATTCCATGATTCTATGATTAATTATAGTGTTTGATGCATTATTTTTA
Organism: Viscum album; assembly: GCA_963277665.1. Taxonomy (NCBI): domain Eukaryota; kingdom Viridiplantae; phylum Streptophyta; class Magnoliopsida; order Santalales; family Viscaceae; genus Viscum; species Viscum album. The sequence goes on along the minus strand of OY728135.1, from coordinate 596,472,101 downwards.
TGGTGTAGTGTGGGGGTTTTTGATTGGGTGGGTGTATAATTTTGGTTTAATTTGTAGACAGTTTCATTTTTTGAGGGGTATCACTTATCCCCCAAAAGTGATTATTTTGAAAATAAAAATATTAAATTTGGAAAAAAGGTATTACTCTTAAATGAGTAATTTTAATTTTATTTCTTCTTATACATCTTCTAAATATATGTTATCCTTTTTAAAATAATGAATTTTCATACTAAGTATACTTAATGATTTTTATTATGATGTAATAATAGTTATCCATTTATGTTTCATCGTATTGGAAAAGGAAACATCTTTTGTACGTACATGTGGACTTGCACCTCCAAGAAGGGATGTGTTTCATCTTTAATTAACATTTAAAATTCATGGTTATATTTATGGATTTGATGAATATATATTATATTTATGATATTATTATAGTTCTATAAATTATAATCCTTATATTTATTTTGTTCCATCCATTGAAAAGTGGAAACATCACTTTTGAGTTTGTACGAAATGTTTTTTCCATGAAGTGATGTAATTCATTTTTTCATCACCACTTTGTATGGATAATTATAAAATTGTATATAATCACTATTTATTAGAATAATTATATTGTTTAAATTATATAAATTATATATCCATGATAAAATTACATGGATCGATACTACTGAACTGAAACATGCATGAAAAAAGAAGTAGTAATCAACCAGAATATTGATTTTAATATATAATTGATAATAAATTAGTGATAAGATGTTATAAGTGAATAATATATATTATGGTATATATCATTACGGTTATATACCATATGTATAATAAATTTATATTTATTTTATAGGAAGATCGATCATGTATGAAGCAAGACAACACTTGATGTAAGGGTTTCTTTTCTCACTTTTATTTCTCTAAAACATATGCCATATTCACCACTAACTTATTTCATTTGGTGAATATAATTATCATGAATGTATTTTTCATTTATAATCATGAAAATTATTGGCGTTTAAAAATTCAACAATTTTTTTCTACTTCATTAGTTTTTGATTTGGAGATTACTAATGTGGTAAGGGTTTATTATCTAAAATTATATTAATTGGGACCAATGTTATGTTATGAAACTATCTTATTTTATATAGTGTATATAAATCACGTCAACATTTTATATAATTAATCTTCTTATGTTAATGAAATTTAATTTTCTATTAGTTTTTATTCTTTCATGGGGTTTATGATTAAAAAGTCACCAAGGTGGTAAGGTATTTTTTCTTCAATGTCATTTTAATTAGAATGGTTTATGCTTTAATATCCATTGAGGAAAATATATGATTATTATTTTATAAACACCTTTAAATTTTCTTACTATATTGTAAATCCTGTAATTTTTAATTGTTAGAACCATTTTATTCTATTTGTTATAAAAAATGTTTTATAAATGTTTTTTAATAAACATTGACCCTATTTATCCTATTTCGATCAAAAAATTGTTTTTTATATATGCATGTTTTCTAAAATGTCTTCAACACTTTTTTAATATTATTAAAAAAATTAAAATTTAATTTTACACATGTTTGATTTTAAAAAAAAAATAATAATCTTTTTGTTTCCTGAATAATGTAGTATTTATTAAAAAGTGAACAAAATCACTATTTCAATAATTAGGTCACAAACAAAATTTCCACTTTCATGACCGCTAAATAATTTTGATCTTAATTTACATGTTTAGTATTTATTTTCAAATAATTTTTTTTATTTAATAAATTGGAATGATATAAATTATAAATAAGTTTTTTCATAATAAAAATGGAATTTTCTTCATGAAATATTCCAATGATATTTTTGAAGATATTTTTTATCTATGTTTGCTTCTATTGGTGATAAATGTTCTTTTCAAAGTATATAATCTAAGTATACCATAATTATTCTTTCTATATATTGTTAATTATAATGATGATGAGATGTTTATGAAATAAGTTTATTTGACACTGGTTATTCTATGATGAAATTATGAAAAGTTTATGAACCCCATTTCCTTTTCATAGATTATGATATGGCGTTATAATGATTTTTATGATATTTTGGAACACTTTTCTATTTTTTTTATTTTTTTCGGTGGTCTTGTAATTATATATCCATGTAATTCATTGGGTAATGATTTATTTCTCCTGAGATAATAAATACTGCAGTCGGGAGTGTACCCAGTTTAGTAAAGGACTCTGTGAACTATGAAAATATTGGGATTGAACATTAGCTAAGGATAAGATGGAATAGGGAATGAACCCAATCCATTATTATTTTCTGGTCAGTGATAATGTAAAAAGTAAATGATTCTCTATTCTTATGTGTTTTATGGTAACGTTTTTCTTGTTCTTATGATATTTTCTCAATGCTCGTGAATGATTAATAATGCTTTCTCAAACTTGTGACTTATGTATTTTATTGTGACATAGATTTATTCTATGATTTATGGTTAATGATATTTGACTTATTGGGTATGCTTATTATTATTTATTAACTTTTTATCATATCCTTGTTCTTATCATATGATCTATTGTGGTCATTGATTGATATTTCTTATATTTACCCTTACTAAGTATCTGATCTCACCCTTTATTATATTTCTTTTCCCCAGGTTATGATGAAAGGTTTTAAGTAGGGTATTCCTAATAAGTGTTCTACATGGTAATATATTTTTTGGGTATGTTGAATATCTTTCATAAAATAATAGTATTATGTATCTATTTTCCAAATACACTAAACCATTACAAATATATCATGGATCTTAATGTTATTTTATGGATATTCATCTAAAAAGATGTAATATTTATGTATATAATGTTTGGGAAACTATAGTTTGTATCATATTAGGGTTTAGTTATATTTATAATCTTTAATGATAAAAATATTGTGAGAACCCATAGGATAATCTTAAGAATATGAGAATATAAAAATTTATGGAAAATAAATATGTGTTGTTTTCCTATAAAATACATCCCTATCTAGAAATTGGTAAGAGGATGCATCTATAGTATCGATACACCACGTGTTAATAACTCCAAAATGGTTGGATTGGTTATTAATTTCATCATCACTAGTTCTTGATAAGTCATTCTAAGATTGTGCACCTAGCTAGACACTGCCAGTGGATAGGCATATGTTAATTCAAATTTTCATTTTGATCCATTATAAAATATATAAATAAATAATGACCATGAATGACATAGGTTAAACCAAAGTTTTCAAAGAGTGCATATAAGGTTTCATTATTTAGCTATCCAATGAATGATTTTTCATTTATCACTGTGATTATTATTTCTCACACTATTCTTTTTTGTTTTAGTCAATTAATGAAATAGTGAACATTCATGTCAATCTTGAAAGTGATAGATAAAAGAATGATTTTTGATATGATAATCCAAATTAAATAGTATATGGTATTTTAAATATTTCAGTTATGCTTAACCATGTTTCTCATTATATAATTCGAAACCAAAACTAAGATGGGTTTCCTGAAACACCTAGTTAGAGAAAAATCGACTTTCAAGAACACCATGGTAGAAAGAAGAATCATCTTTCTATATGATGAGAATTTCGGAATAATCACTCAAGGGAATTCCTAAATGGAATGAGAAGATGTTCAATTTATAGAATATAAGGGTATATAGAAAGTAATTTTTGAGGAAAAAGAAGGGTCTAATTAATGGAAATGATGTTCCTCCTACACTATTATTTATATTTCAATTTATGATATATGGATAAATTAATCATTATCTATGTTTGTTCCCTAATACAATGGTCAAATCCTCGACCATGGTAGGAAATATACTATAAAAATCATTAAAGTGGAATGATTGAATAATTTATGTTTTGGGATTCAAGAATTTTGTTAAAGAAGTGATTTATCAGGGATATTTTAATAATAAAATTCATGTAACATCTTAGTTTTGTTTTGTAGTGGTATTAACTGTAAATCGACAATAATATATTGGATATTAATTATAAACTATAAAATTGATTAAGTAATAAGGTGATATTTTTGAAAAACATGTGATTGAGGGAAATATATCCCTTAATACATGCTTGATGTTGAAATTTTAATTTTTAGTTGGGGTAAAGATGTGACTAATATAGATAATGTAAACTAAATAGTGTGTATGACCTTGTAATTGACTGGTGATTTGATGAAATAATGATTTATGTTATTATTGGTGATGTAAACTACATTTTGTGATGTGTTGAATGTATTTGATAAATATTATAGAGTTAATTTTTGGAATAATTCATGTTTTAATTATGGTTTATACTGATTCAATTTGATTTGGTAAAGTGTTATCATATTTTAAGAGATTATATAAAAATGGTATTAAAGTTTTTGGTATGTAAAATTAAGAGATGATTTATGTTTTTTGGGTAAAAAGCTTAAACTTGATCCCAGAAAAATATTTGATCAAACCATTCATATTTTATTATGTTTTTAATTGGGTCAAATATATTTGGGAGGTGTCATATGGTTAACTATTTACTGAATTTTTGAAGTAAAAATTGGGTGTAATTATTGATTTTTTCACTATAAATATATTATTTAATCATATGAGTATTTATCCATATTGGATTAATTTTCCAAAAAATTTTGGTTTTGGTAAATATATATAAATGGAATGAATGAAATTTTGTCATTTAAAATTTAATTTTTTTCCTCAGAAAAAAATTATCTTGAATATTCATTTATTGGACTAAGAGATGGGATAGAAGTGAAATTCATCAAAGTGAAACAAAATGATGAAATTTTTATTATGAAATGAAAATAAATCAAGTAAGTATATTTTATCATGTACTATATTTTGATGGTATAATAATCCCTCTACTCAAATTAAAGGAACTTGAAATAAAAATAATATCATATCACCTTTATTTTTTATAAATTTATGGCCTTATTTATCTTATAATGATTTATAATTTTTTGGTCATTAATATTTTTGGGGGCATGTTCTCCATTAATCTTTATTATTCCTAGGATGTTATTTTTCTCTTTCATGTACATATTTTTACTTTTCTATAATGGTTTCTATGTCTAGGTATTCAATTATGTGTTATTTAGGGTAACCTTTTTGTTTCTCACTTCCCCTTCTGAATGGAAGTTTTATTATTCTTTTTTATGATGTTAGATTTAAAAAAAGGAATTTTAAATTATTAAACCCTTTATTATTGAGATAAAAATTTCAAGGGTGTATTTTATTTAATGTGGTAGAATATAACACCCTTATTATTTCATTTAATATAATATTATGCTCGATAGCATATTCAATAAAAAACACATAGATTTAAATGACCTTTGAAAATATTATTATTATTTAATTTTTATTGTTATAACAATGCCGTTAATTTATTTGTATGAATAGTAATGTATAGAATATAAAAAAACTATAAATGTTTTATATAATTCAAACTCATTTATTCATACACATTAAATAAGTATTCAATTTTCCATGAAGTCATTTTATTCTTCACAAATACATTTTCTCAAAATGGATTTTTTTATTTATTATTAAAAAATATTATAATTAATTTATACCACAAATAGATATTTTATTTGATAAAACTTATATCAAATATAAAATCATTATATCAATATTATCTGAGGATAATGTTTTTTTTTTAATTTTATGAAAAGATTTATTTTTCGGTGAATATTAAAAATTATATTTTTTAAAAACTGCGATTTTTTCATTGGAAATGTTTCATAATGATTTGAATATGATCATAAAATAACATCATTATTATTTATTTAAAAATAATATAATTAATTATATATGAATCATCTTTATAAATTTATTTTTTTAAAAGCTCTTTTTTGGTATTAAAAAATTTTTAATCTAAAGACTATTTTTTGTTACATTATATACATTTATATTAAAATGAATTTCAGCCACATATAGAATTTGAAACATATAAAATGGATTACATATTTATAATCATCATAATTAATATAATATAATAGGTTCAACATAATTTTTTATCTTTGTGAATAGTAACCATGGTAATGATTTTCACCTCGCTAAAAGTGGTAAAATTGGGTTAAAACTTTTGGTTAAGAAATTACAATGTAATTAACACATTTATTTATCATATTTAATGAATTACTGTCAACCAAATATATGTTTAATGAGTCAAATAATTCATTTTAAATCATTATATATAAATTGGGAACCCAAGATTGTCTTTTGGGGATATAAGTTATATTTTATTCAAATTAAAAATTATATTCAAGACTTTGAATTTAATGACATGGTTGAAAAATTAAATTCTATTTTTTCTTGATAAAAGATTATAAAAAATTCTTTTTTAAATATTTATCAAAAAATATCACGGAAAAAAACTTATTACTTGATTTTAAGGTGAATGTTTTCTTACTCTTAAATCCAGAATTTTCAAAAAATTTGTCTTCATATGTTTTGTGTTTCTATATTAAAATTATTTTATTCCAACTGCAGATATTTAATATTAAAAATTTGATTCAAATATTTGAGTAAAATTTTTCAAATTTTGATAGAAGTTCCACTTTACTTTATTTTCATATAATTATGTTATCATGGTAAAAAATATATATTATCATAGTTAAGGTTTAAGTGGGTCTAATGTGGTTTAACTATGAGAAATGGTTTAAAATGTTTCCCACACTTGTATAAATGTAATTTATAATGTTTATTTCCACCATATAATATATTATATTATTATTTGTTGTTCCTATAATCCATATTAAAATATTATTATTTATATTATTTAATCATTTCAGTAATTCCATGGGTGTCTCTCCCATCCATTATAAAAGGACACCACCTATTGTCTATTATAAACAATTCATGAGACTTATATATCATCCAATACCAACCATAATAACTTTATTTATCCCTTAAACATGTCTAATATCTTCACTTATTTTGAAAAATCATCATTTCAATGCTTATGGTGTAATCCAAAATAGGTTTCTTAATAAATAGGTATAACTCTTTATTGAGTACTTTCATTTTTTTTATTCTTCAACCTCCGCTAAATATTTGGTGTCCATTATAAAATAATTAATTCTTTATATTAAATATATTAATTAATTTATGATTATGGAATAATTGTTATCAACCTTATTTCAATCCAATATAAAAAGAAAACATTTTTTTTGTACATGCAGACTGCCACCTTCTTGAAGCAATGCATTTATCTTTTCATTTACATTTTACATTAGCCATTATAATGATTTATTTACTAAATATATATGATATTTATTATATTACTATATTTATATAAATTTTAATTTTAATTTATTTTCTTTTGTCCCATCCATAGAAAAGTGTAAACATCACTTGTGTGTACGTATAGACTACTGTTTACCCAGTGTGGTGTAATTAATGTTTTATCCCCAAATCAAATGAATATTTATAAAAGTGTATTTATTTATTGAAAATGGAACTCATGATTTTTTTTTAATTTTCTAGATTATGGAATCATGGTCAAATTGTGAGGATTGATACAACTGAATTGAAACATGCATGAAAAATGAAGCACCTATCACCCAGAACAATGATTTTAATACATAAATATTAATAAAGGGTTGATAAGATGTTATAATTGAATAATATATGTTATCATATATATTATTATGGTTTTTTAATTTAATTATAATAATTTTATATTTATTTTAGAGGATTTTTGAACACAAATGAAGAAAGTTGATACTTGGTGTTAGGGTTTATTGACTCACTTTTATTTTAATGAGAAATATATCACATTCAACTCTTTTTTATTTCATATGGTTTTTACCTTAAATGAATTTATATTATGATCACTACTGGAAACATGATCTTTCCCAACACTTCTATACCAACGGTTTGTAAAAACCGTTGGTATAGCTAACCTTTCCCAACGGTTCATCAAAACCGTTGGGAAAGGGCCTAAAAACACACCCTTTCCCAACGGTTTTGGTGAACCGTTGGGAAAGAGTGACCTTTCCCAACGGTTCACCAAAACCGTTGGGAAAGGGGTGGATTTTTTGCCACTTTTTCCCAACGGTTCTTGAGAACCGTTGGGAAAGAGTACCCTTTCCCAACGGTTCACCAAAACCGTTGGGAAAGGGTGTGTTTTTAGGCCCTTTCCCAACGGTTTTGATGAACCGTTGGGAAAGGGTACTCTTTCCCAACGGTTCTCAAGAACCGTTGGGATAGGTTCATTGATGTTTTTCCAGATCTACTAACGGAGAACATTATATAAATCAAAAATTTATATAATTATGATAATACATATATATATTTATGAAATTATATTTACAAAGTGATGTTAGCCTAGTGGTTAAGTCGTTCGATTATAAACGAGGGGGTCCTGGGATCAAATCCCAGCGTTGATTTTATTTTTGGAATTTATATACCAACGGTTCCATTACCGTTGGTATAGATTTCATATTACCTATACCAACGGTTTCCAAAACCGTTGGTATAGGTCTATACCAACGGTTTTCGGAGAACCGTTGGTATAGACCTATCCCAACGGCTTACTTGGCTACGGTTCTCCAAACCGTTGGTATAGGCTATACCAACGGTTTGGAGGCCTATACCAACGGTTCCAAACCGTTGGTAAAGGTTGGTTTTCCAGTAGTGGATTATTATCACAAAAATTATTGTTATTTACAAATACATATAATTTTATCTTGTTCATGATGTTCTGATTGAGATATTAACAAAGTGGTAAGGGTTTATGGTCTCAAATTTTCTTCTTCAGGACATGTTATATAATGCACTTATTTTTTATAAGGTTTATATAAATCACCTTACATCAGTTATATCATTAATATTATTACATTAATTATATTTAATTTTTCATTTAAACTTATTCTTTCATAGATATTGTGAGTCAAAATTTAACAAAGCAATAAAGGATTTATGTTTCAATCCCATTTTTCTCAGGATTGTTTATTCTTGAGTTTCCATAAAGAAAAAATTTTTATTGTCATTTAATAAACCGATATAATCTTTATTATCCTCATTTTATATCTATAATTTTATGTTTTAGTTCCATTTTATCTCATTTGTACTCAAAATGGTTCATAAATAATTTTTATGAAATATTGACCTTATTTATCCACTTGATAAGAAAAAATTTGTTCTTATATATACTTATTTTATAAAATATTCAATTTTTTAACTATTATTCATAGATTTTATAAATTAATCATTAAAAAAAATTTATTTTTTACAAATAAAGGTATAAAAATAGTTTTCTTTTTGTTTTTAGAACAATGTACTTTTTACCGAAGAAGTGAAGATAATATATATTTTATTTATTACAACATGAATAGATTTTCTCACCATTATGAACACTCATTTATTTAAATACTAATTTAAAAATGTCCATGTTTATTTTAAATGGACGTTTTTTGTTAAAATTTAAAAAAAATTATTTTAAATTAGTAATTTTAAAATGAAAACAGTATTTTCCTCAAAAATATTCTAATGATATTTTAATAAAATATTTCATCTATGATATCATCCTTTAATTTTAATTATGATTTTCTATGGAAATGATATAATGATACTATCCTTATTCATTATATGTATAGTTTATGATTATGATGGTAATATGTTTATGAAACTCGCTTCATTTCCGTAGATAATTTAGTGATGAAATGATAAAATGTTTACAAAAATAATTTCATTTCCACAATTTATCATATGATTATATAATTAATGTTTAATTATATTTTAGAACACATATGTATTATTTTAATTATGTGTTTTGTCTTGTAATTATATATCCATATAATTCATTGGGTAATGATGGATATATTAGGATATAACATGGACATGAATGGAGAGTGAACCCAATTCAGTAAGGGACATTTTCAACTATAGTAGTCTTGGGCGTGGACCATGACTAAGAATATGATGAAATGGGGAGTGAACCCAATCCACTTTGTAGTATTGTATGTCATCCATAACTAAGTACATTATCTTATATGCCTACATGTTTTCTACAAACTTATGTATTATTCTTATTATATATTCTCATGGATAAGGATTGATTATTGATGATTCCACAAACATATAAATTATTATATTATTAGGAAAAAATATTCTATTTTTTATGATTAGTGATCATGGAATTATTGGGTTTGATTATTTTATTATATTATCTTATTATCATACCCTTTTACTTATGTTATGAACACTTATGATCATTGATTAATACCTCTTATCTTTACCCATACTTGGCATCTGATCTCACACATTCTTATGTTACCTTTACTAGGGTCATGAAGAATGGTTTTGTGAAGGGTAGGTTTAATAAGTGTTATGTTTGATAATATGTAGTGACCCAATAATTTTACACAAAATTTTACTTAATTGTTAACGTAAATATCCAATAAATAAAAACCAAGGATCAAAAAGCCTAATATCTATGTAATATTATGTACACAAAACATAAATATGAAACTAAAATATAATGAATTAATTTTTGTCCCTAAAATGAAATACTAAATCACATTGAGATCAAAAAACTAAATACGATAACCTGGGGAATACGCATAAAAACAGGGTGAGAAAAAAATCTCAGTAAGGGAAAAAATTATAACAAATCATTGCATGAGAGTCAGAAAAAATAACATGATATCATAAAAGAATAGTTTCATGGATAATAATATAAAATAATAATTTATATAATTTAAAGACCCAGAAATATCAAGGAATATTTTTTTCTTAAATAATTTATAATTTTACGAGTCTACGGTTTCTGACAGCACCTCATTCCGAGGCCCGGTGTGCCCAGAATCAATTTCTGAAGTTTTTTTAGGTAAGTTTAGTAAACATAAGTGTGGGTTTTTCTATCTTTTGAACCAGTGCTCGGAATTGAAATTTGAGTACACTGATGAACATGCAATTTCGGTATTTGTTAAGGAGACCTTTACTGCAGTTGCGTTTTCTCATGAGGAGATGTTAATTTTTGGAGATTCGTTAAAAAAAATGTGTACATAATTTTTATTTGATGGTGTTTATTTCCTTGAAAGAGGAGTTATATGTGTGGCTCACACCCCAAATAACCACCCATGAGAGAATTTAGTGTGGTGGGGCCCACACGAACCCAAACCCTTTCACCTCCCCTATTTAACTCCCTTTAACCCCTCTCTTAACTCTCCACCTCCCCACTTTAATTTTAACTCTCCACCACCCTCCATTAATTTTTCCAACACCCTTTAATTAATTAATTTATCCATAATTAATTAATTAATTTAAGTGTTTGAATTTTGAAAAATTCATGGTGAGAATAAAATAATATCCTAAGCTATTATTTTTGGGTTGGCTTTTGTTGTGTTGGGGAGGCTCTGGAGAGTTAGAGGATTAGTGTCTCTCTCTTGATGAAGAATGGTGATGACCACGAAGAACGACGTTATCTTCGACGAAGAACACCGATTCCACCGAAGAATGATGACGTGTCATCCTTTCTCTTCCTCCACGTAAAGGGAGAAGACACCACTCATGAGTAACATCATCTACGACAACGACTCCTCCTCCAAATATTACGGGACGACGCCATTCTCTACGATGCTGTCTTCCGTGACACCCGACTACCACGATGCTCGTCTTCTGCATCTCGTCAACGAACGAACCTCAATTACGAGGTAGGGGTTTGTATAATTTAAATTGAATAAATTATACATTCGTTCTTCATTGAAAACCATGAAATGTCTTCGGCCTTTTGATATCACCTAACGTGGAGGGCGCGGGCCAAAAAAACACAGCCTGACGACCCTCCGGATTCTTCTTGTTTATTTTTGACGGCGACGATCAGGGGCGGAAATGACAACGACAGCCATGAATCGGCCGCTAGAAAGAAAACCATAACCTGCAACTTCGGGCTGCTCGGGATGAAGAACCGATCCGGCGTAGCCGTCCAGGTTGGTGAACCGCGACACCCGTAGGTGCCACATAGATGAGGAGCGGCTCGCATCCGTCGGCCGCCTGCTGGACGAACCGCCCGACCGTAGCCGACCGTGCTGGGAAGACCGAGGCGCCTTTCAGGGCCGCATTGCGGATGAACCGTGGACTACCCCTGTGGGCCAGTCATGCCGGGGAAGACCGGCCGGCTTCGGTAGGCCTGGAAGGAGGGGCGGCACCGCTCGGTGATGCCTGTTCGCAAAAACGGGGGGGGGGGGGGGGGCTATGCCCCCCCGCTCGGCTAGTAGGGCCGAGCCGCGGCAAGCCGCGGGCCTGGCAGCACCATGCTGGGATGAGCTGTGCCCCGCCGGGCCCGACCACGCCACATTGGGCAGGGACGCACTCCATTGGGCCATGTCGATCCTCAACTGGGTCGGACCCGCCGAACCAAGTCGGGCCGACCCGCCGGCCCACTAGGCTTGACGGACCGGGCCCATTTCACATAAATACGAATATCATCTAGACCGCGCGACCGATCGACGCGTCGTCTACGGCATCAGGATCCTCGCTACGAGGAGGTTCATTTGCGATACTCTTAGTGAGTTTTGGACAAATTTAGAAAACAGTCGGGTTTGGATCGAGCGTAAATCAAACCGAGCCCCTGAAATGGAAAAGCCAGTAACTCTCAGACCGGACGTACGTTTGGCGAACCATCAGTGGCGTTGATAATCTCATTGAGAAACGGTCCCTTGAGTACACCCCATGGTAGTTTGGGGTATAGTTGAGTTACAGTCGGGTTGGTTCGTACATGAAACCAACCGGGCCCCTGGGACTAAAATGCTAATAACTCACAGACCGGGCGTCTGATTGACGCGCCGTCTATTGCGTTGAGACCCCTATAACGAGGTGGTCCATTAAGATACTTCAATGTGAGACTTCGTGAAACTTGGGGTATCAGATTATGGCACGTGGAGTGGACCCTCCGGGTGTAGAGAGAGCAGATTGTAGAGACCTAGTAGCTGGCTGAGACATGACAACTGCTGACCGATCGACTCGGAGTGATTTAGATGGCCTAGTGGGGAGCACTTGGTTGTAGCAGCAGACCCACAGTGGAGGAGCACTTGGTTGCAGCGGCAGACCCACTGTACTCGACAGAAGGAGTACCTCTGTAGGCTATGAGGGGGAGCACTTGGTTGTAGCAGAAGACCTATGGTGGGAAGCGCTTGGTTGTAGCAGCTGGCCCACATTACTCGACTGGTGGAGTACTTCAGCAGTCCAATGTTAGTTGTAAGTGCTTGGTTGTAGTGGCAGGCCCACTTTACACGACATAGGAGGAGTTCTCTAGTAGCTGTGGTTTTGACATCATGAATAAAAATCCTGGTTTGAGTGGAGTCAATGTCCTTTGTGTTTCCCACATGATTGAAATGGGTTACTTGATAACTTAGGTATATGTATGGCCATACCCCTAAGTAATGGTTATCTGTTGAAATAATAATTTGTGGTTTATCCTTGTTGGATTTTGTGAGACCTTGAGGGTCTCGAGGTCCCTACTGAGTATCGTTATACTCACCCCTACACATGATATGCCCGCACCTCATTGTGTTGGATGCAGACGACAGACAACGCTGACTGAGGTCGAGAGCGCGAGGACTGGACGGTACCAGGAGGTGGACCTCACAACGATTCGGTACCTAGAGGAGACGAATGGACGTGGAGCACTCAGGAGGCTATCTGTACCTACCCTTCAGTTAGTATCTGTGGTGGACGATCCTGGAGCTTCTAGACACCTTCCAGCTGTTTGTCTTTTAGTTGTACTCATTTTTCCTTTCCTTGTACTTTACCATTGGGCTTGTATTTCTGGCCCCTTTACTTTTAGTATGCTTGTTACACAGTGTTTATTTATTGTTTTCTTCCACTTGTACTCTGGTTGTGTGTGTTTACGATTTATAAAGGCAACACCTTCCCGGTTTTAAGGAATTGCGCCTTTGGTGCTAGTCGCCAGCCCCTGGCCTATGGAAGGCAGGATTGGGGTAGAAACGATGCGGGCCATGGGGGACGGTTCGTGAAAAATTGGTATCAGAGGATTCGGTTCTACTGCAGATCATAGGACTCTGATATTTCTTTTCTTTGAAGAAATATTGTTAAGGGTACTATGTGTGGTTTTCAATTCAGGGAGTCCAGTGTTGGTGCGGGTGGATGACGAATCCATACACCAGGACCTTGACTTCTGATTTCCGACTCAGTGCACAAAAACACTGATTACTTGTGTGTTTTCATAAGTTTTATTTAAGTCATCTCAAACCAGGTCAGCTCACCAGGTATAGTCTTTTGACCACGTCACATCCGTTTCTTTTAGGATGCCTCTCCGCAGACGACCAGCTAGAGCCCCGAGAGTTTTACGTACTGACAACCCACCGAGCGACGAGGCCTCAATACATGGCCCTATTCCAATTGAGTCACCAGTGGAGGAACCAGCGGTACCACTTTCCGTTGGGCCACCGATGCCACCAGCACCAGTAGTAGAGATTTCATGCTGCTTGAGTGCGCTGCATGAGTTACAGTGACTGATGCCACCCATGTTTCAGGGAGAGACAGACCAACAAGCGGCTGAGGATTGGCTAGAGGCTGTGGTGACAGTTTTCAGGCTAGTAGGGACACCAGCAGATTACATGGTGATCCTTGCTGCTAGCCTCCTTCAAGAAGCACCAGGTAGATGGTGGATCCTGATGCTCCAGGTCCACGATGAGGATACACTTATCTGGGAATACTTTGAGAGCCTCTTCCGGGCAGAGATTGTTCCTCCCACCCTTCGAGTGGTGCGGATACAGGAGCTACTTCATCTGCAGTAGGGAAACATGAGTGTAGCTCAGTACTGAGTAAGGTTCATCGACCTCTCGCGCTACTCCACTGATATGGTATGGGACCTGTTCTTCAGGGCCCATACCTTTGAGAAGGGACTCAGGTGAGAGATTAGAGCTTCAATTATCTCCCACAACATTCCGACGCAGACAGGGGTGTTGGAGTGAGCCCTCTCAGTGGAGAGTTTCCTTGCTGAGCAGTCTCTAGCAGTGAGACCCACCACTAGTCGACATGCAGCAGAGTCTTCTGCAGCTGGCAGTAGACAGATGACGTAGAGGTCCAATAAGACTAGACCCACAGGTTGTCGACCGAATGACTCAGGATCGTGTGTGTGAGGCACCTGGGATGGTGAAAGACTTACCAGGAGCAGAATGTGTTACTCCTACGGCGGGTTTGGTCACATGGCATGTGATTGTCTGACCCACCATGCAGACGATCAGAAGATAGATGAATGACCTACCAGGCAGATGCAGATGTTTGATCAAGAGGGATTTCAAGGACCAGGCAACCATGGAAGAAGAGTTGGCCATGAAGCTGGTAGTGGACAACGCTTCGAGGTGTTTCCACCACCACCACTAGGAGGTCCACCCCGACAACATGGAATTGGTGTACATGGGAGAGAATATCTTCAGGCAGCTGATGCTTATGACTATGGAGCTCCAGAATCAGGTGGATAGGAGTCGGACTAGTTCCAGGCATGAAGGCCTTTGTTCATTGTGCTTCTAGCTTCCTTGATGTTGTTGTTTGTGGTTGTTATGTGTCTTTGTACTTTGAGTTATAGTAATAAAATATACTTTTCCTTGTAACGTTTGTTTTCTTGCCCTTGTGTCGTTAATACTAGGAGGTTCTGGATAAAACCATTGACTTGACCCTGACTTTCATGATTCCTACAAAAGGAGAACCAGTGACCACACACTGATGCCGATAGTGTGACTCAACCCTTGGAGACGAGAGTGATGGTTGGATCTCTTGGTAGTAGCGTTTAGGCCTTACAACGTTGTCCATGGCATGAATTAGTACCGTTCATATCAGGATTGACTGTATTAGGCAAAGACATGGTTCATCCAGGGGATGAGAACAGATTTCTATTTTTGGAAAAGGGGAAATCTTAGTAACTCTTGTAGGACCAGAGATAGTGTAGGCTACGATGGAGAAGGTGCAGATCATCCAGGAGCGGATGAAGACTAACCAGAAGAGATAGTAGTTTTATGTAGATAGTAGATGGAGACCACTGGAGTTCAAGGATGGAGACCACAACTTCCTATAGGTCTCTCCTCGATGAGGTCTATGGAGATTTGGCTGGATCAGAAAGTTATCTCCGTGCAACATCTGACCCCTCTAGGTCCTCATCAGAGTAGGAGAGGTGGCTTACCACATGGCCCTGCCACCGTAGTTGCACCGGGTGCACGACGTAATCCACGTATCTCAGTTGAGGAGATACGTGCACGACCCATCCCACATCATCGACCATGGGGAGCTGGACATCTATGATGGGGTGATATTCACGGAGGTCCCAGTAGAGATCGAGGATCGATAGAAGCGGGTCCTGTGTGGACGGTCGATTCCTCTCGTGCACGTTTGTTAGCAGCACGGGTATAAGGCCCCAGCCTTAAACATTACTTAATCTTGAGTTACTTCAAGAATACAGATTGAGGATCTTTTCAGGTTTAGAGTTTTAGAGTGTTAGATCATAAAACATTCATTACATTCCACATTTAAACAAAGTGGTTACATAAAAGATAGTACTCATTTTTCCCATCAGCGGAAACATATTTAAAATAAAACATGGATTCATTCTTGACACTTCATTGACACTGTCATCACATCATATACCTTTCCCTTGACCTGTAAAAAACATTTCAAAAACATGGGATGAGCATAAAAATCTCAGTAAGGGATATAAAAATATGGAAAGAAAACATGAGTACATGTATACATAAGAATCAATGAAATCATACTTTACTCATAAAGCCTAAGCACTTTAAAATACTTCATCAAAAAATGAATAAAACATTGAAATAATAAGACATAAAGGTAACTTGAGGCATTCATATCATTCTTACATAGGGAGTAACCTTCATGGTTACGTTTGGGATACCCATCAGAGTATATTCCCTAAATCTCTTCAAAAAAACCTTAACGTTTAACTCCTTTACATTACCCATTGCATTGGAGAGCTATATCGGGCTCACCCACCCTTAGTTTATCACGAAACCACCCTTCTTCATAAACAATGCCCAAGAACCATAACATAATCGTATTACATAAAACATGCATAAAGGAAACATAACATTTCCACATTTCAATCACAAGATATCAATACAACACATTGATATAATAAAAAAATATTGAAAACCATTTTCAATACCAAAATAAAATAAAATTAAAACAAGGTATTTATTTTTCATTTAAAAAAAAGTTATGGCTTGTAGAGGAATCCGAAACACAAATATTGGTCACGGTGGCGGAGAAGTCATTGTCGCCGCATACTTACGAAAAAAACATTCCTTTTGATGTTTAGTAAAACGCTTCGTATAAAAAATATTCCTTTTTAAAAAACATAAATTTCAAAGGGGTTTACACACCATATAAAAGAAATTTGTGTATAAAACAAAATATTCCTCAATGAAAGGAGATTGAGATGAAGTCCCATACCTCGGGTCCGACTTGACTCGATCATTCTTTAACCTCCTGAATAATAAACATGAGTTAATTTCTACTTGATTAAGAACCTTTTTCATGTTCTTTATTCCTTTTATATCACTTATTACCTTGTTATTAACACTATGTAATTATTTATGTTAATAATGGTCATTTTGTCGATCATTGGTACTTTAGTCTAAAATAAACACTTTATATTTACAAGTTGTTCATGGGGTAAAATATCCATTATATCCAGAATTATATTCATGATGTAGATATCATATATATCATATATATCCAGTATTTTCATTCATTTATAATTTTACATAACATTTAGAGGTAATAAATGAAATGCACCGTTCATGGAGACGGTAATCCGTACATACATGTGAACGCTACTTTCATTTCTATTTCTTACTTAATGAAGTGAAATCATAATGATATAAAGGTATATCATAATTCCAGTATAATATCATATATAATAACATTGAATTTATCTTTTATACGTGCCACATATGGTATTAACAAATCAAATAACTTTGTGGGGGCGGTAGTCCGCACTTCCTAAAATGAAGATATCGCGTTTACCCATAATGGAAACCATAAAGGTATTCCATAAATTAAAAATACATAATCTTAAGTAAAACATGAACATATTATATATCATATATAAATATAGTGTCATCTTAATGGCCACCTTTGAAGGTGTTATGTGAGTGTTGAACAATCATCGTTTCATGAGCCAGAAATTCTCCATCCACAGAAACAGTATGTTCTTTAACCATTAAATGTAGGTGTGTGTAAGTGTAGCTCGAATCCTTATTATAAAAACATCCTATTATATTTAAGATACTGTTTTTGTTACAAAATAAAGGAATGAAAATATTTTAGGGGGTCGGAGAAGTGAAATAAAACATAAGAACACAAGAGAAAACCCTACATTAAAAATGGGTAACTCTTTTTGATTTGAGCTCAAAGGCTTCCTTGGGAAGACTACTCCCCAAAGTAACGATTCTATGAGTAAGATAGGGATGTGGAGAGACAAAATTCTCAGGTGTTGTCTAAGACAAATACTTGAGAGGTGTGGGTAAGGTGGTAGAGGAGGGTGCCTTTTATAAGAGTAGAGGAGGGGCACTCTTGGAAAGTTATAAAAGGTTACTTTATTATATAATTCTTCTCAGATTTAAAATGTTCAAAAATTATTTATTTCTAGGATAAGGTGATAAGAGTTCTAAATACACCCATACAATAGGTTTTTGACATGTTTAGGTCTTATATTTTACATTATCTTTTCATTTTATTTAAATCGTTAAATAATGAGGTAATCGCTGCATCATCATGGTGTCATAAATAATATACTTTATTTATTGTATAAAATTTATAAAACAAATATCATGATGTTGGAAATCGTTTTATCTTTCTAATGAATATTTATAGTTAAAATTATGACTTGTATAAACCCATTTAAAAATTGTTTTAGTAAAACAACACATGTTTGTGACATTTTTATTTTAACTTTAAATAAAAAGTTATTAATGTCATTTTCCTACCAAATTGGCTCCATGGGGTCCCCAAGTAGACCCATGGATTTTATGGGTCTTCAATGACACATCCAATAATGGTATGACATGTGTCTAGGTCATTTCATATTATTAAAACATTATTTTTACCTTAAACTACACTAATTACCTCTAATCACGATTAAAAACTTAAATGTTACTAATCACCAAAATATTATTTTAATCCCAATGAACCACATTTTACTTCTAAATTACAAACATATATGTCGGATTTTCTAAATTCATAACACAGAGGTGGTAAAATTTCATTTAAACGAAAAATCAGTTTTTTTATGTACCACTTAGTGGTTTCACTATTCATCAAAAATTGATGTTTTTCAGAAAAATACCAAAACTTCACCCAAATCTATATTTGATATTCCAAATTCAAAAATTATGTCTATTTTAAAAAAATTAATATCATATATTTTACATTAATTAATTTAATAATTAATTCCCACTGTCAGAACAAATAACATGTTTTTATGAAATAATATATATCCAAAGATTGACACTAGTCTAATTCCAATTTCAAAGTGAAATTAATTCCAACTACCACTATGGGATTAAATGGTTAAAATATATTCTAATTTCACTTTAAAAACAATTCAAAAGATAATCTAATCATATAAATAAATTAGACTAAAAAGAGCTTTTGAATTAAAATACAACATTTTTCACAATTCATTAAAAAATGAACTTTATCAGAAAAATACCAAAAATTTACACAAAGTAAATTTTGATGTCCCGATTATAAAGAAGAATTTTATTTGGTCCAATAGAATGTATAAGAGTGGCCAAAAATATATTTAATGACGTTTCTCCATCAAAAGGTGATAAGTGGACCTTTAGTGCATATTAGTGTATATATGCCTAAAATTGAATTCTTTTCATATTTTAAGCCTTTATCATTTATTGGATAAATGTAAAAACATTTAACAAACATATGTAATCAAATTTTAGTTATTTCTATTCATTCTCGCCAATATAACAGCTACGTGTTAACTACCATTTAAAATAATATTATTTTATTACTAGTGTGCAATGTAAGATTTCAAAGAAACTCGTTGTTGCGTATCAGGAACGCTATCGAAGATAGGAAAACCTTTAAAGTAAAATTAATACTTAATTCATAAATATTAATACATATGAAAATGCATTATTCTTTATTTACCTGGGATGCTACATCCTTCCCCCCTTTTGGGAATTGCGTCCTCACAATTTTATTCACTTATCAAAATAAGTGGGGGTATTTATCCCTTATAGCATTTTCAGATTCCCATGTCGCCTCTTCAACCATATGGTTTTTTTAAAAAAATCCTTTACCTGGTGAATTACCTTATTTCGCAACACTTGCTCTCTATGGTCAGGAATCTGGACTAGTTTTTCTTCATAAAAGAGATTATCCTCCAAAAGAACTACCTCTGGGCTCAAAACATGAGATGGATCTGGCATATACTTCCTTAACATCAAAACATGAAAAACATTGTGTACCTGAGATAAACTCAGAGGTAAAGCCACTCGGTAAGCAATTGATCCAACTCTCTCCAAAATTTTATATGGTCCAATGAACCTTGGACTCAGCTTTCCATTGTTGCAAAATCGCATCACACTTTTCCACGGTCAAACTTTGAGAAAAACATGATCAACTACCTTGAAAGATATATCCTTCATCCTGTTGTCTGCATAACTTTTCTGTCTGCTCTGAGCTGTTCTCATGTGTTTCTGAATCAACTGAAATTTTTCTTCCATCTCTTCTACCAATTCTGGTCCCATCAGCTTCCTTTCACCCACTTCATCCCAAAAAGATGGAGTTCGACACCGCTTCCCATATAATGCCTCAAACGGTGCCATCTGTATACAAGAATGAAAACTGTTATTATATGAAAATTCAACCAAATAAAGATGTTGGTCCCAACTTCCCTGATAATCCATCGAACAAGCACATAGCATATCCTCCAAATTCTGAATTTTTTGTTCTGACTACCTATCTGATTGAGGATGAAAAGTTGTACTAAAATTTAACTCAGTACCCAATGATTTCTGAAGGCCTTTCCAAAAGTTAGATGTAATCCTGGGATCACGATCAGATACAATGGATAGAGGAACTCCATGTAACCTGACTATCTCTTTATGATACAAACATGAAAGTTGATCTAAGGAAAAATTATCTCGTATAGCAAGTAAAAGAGAAGATTTAGTCAAGCGATCAATAATAACCCAGATTGCATTATTACCTCGAGGTGTCTTCGGCAATCCCACAACGAAGTCCATGGATATATTCTCCCATTTCCACTCTGGTACTGGAAAAGGCTGAAGCATCCCTTTCGGTAACTGCCACTCTGCTTTAACCTATTGACAAGTCCAACACTTCACAGTAAAATCCGCAATATTTCTTTTTATTCCGTCCCACCAGTAATACTCCTGCAGATCTCTATATATCTTAGTACTGCCTGGATGAACTGAAAACGGAGAACTGTGAGCTTCACATAACAACTCTCTCTTCAACTGTGAATCACAAGGCACACAAAATCTCTTCCCAAATCTCAAAACACAATCATTATCAATGTTGAATTCAGGAAACTTATCCTTCTGAATGAGTTCTACCTTTTTCTGCAACTCGCTGTCTTGCTTTTGTGCTTGCGTAATTCTGTCTGATAGAGATGATCTCAGTGATACCTGAAACAAAACAGAAGAACTTCCTTCACCAACAACTTCTATCCCAAATTTCATCAAATCCTCAACCAAAGGATCATGTTCCACACACAACATTGTTAATGAAGCATTAATTTTTCGACACAAAGAATCAACCACTTTATTTTATTTTCCCAGATGGTAATGAATTGTACAATCATAATCCTTGATTAATTATATCCATATCCTCTTTCTCATGTTCAATTATTTCTATGTGAATATATACTTTAAACATTTGTGATTGGTTTATATTTCACACTTTACTGAATACAAATGATGCCTCCAAATTTTTAAATCCAAAACAACAACAGCTAATTCTAAATCATGTGTAGGGTAATTTACTTCATGATTTTTCAACTGTCATGAAGCATTTGAAATTACCTGATCATTATGCATAAGGAAAAAACCAATTCCCTTCAACGAAGAATCACAGTATATAAGAAAGTCACCATTCCTGGATGGAAGTCCCTAAACTGGATCATTCTCCAATATTTTTTTTCAGTTCCTGAAAACAATCATCGCATTCTTTTGTCCAGATAAACTTACCACCCTTCCGAGTTAGCTTAGTCATTGGACTAGATAACCATGAAAAATTTCTAACAAAACTTCGGTAATATCCTGCCAAACCAAGGAAGCTACGAATCTCAGTTGCATTGGTGGGTCTTGGCCATTCTTCAACAACCCTTGTTTTTGCAGGATCAACAGTTATCCCATCTTTATAAACAATGTTACCAAGGAATGAAATTTGTTGCAACCAAAACTCACACTTGCTGAATTTCCCATATAATTTCTTTCCTTTTAAGGTTTGTAAAATAACCCTTAAATGTCTTTCAAGCTCCTCTTTACTTTTAGAAAACACCAAAATATCATCAATGAAAACAACCACAAACTTATCAAAGAACTCATGGAAAATTTTATTTATAAGGTCCATGAATACAGCAGGTGCATTGGTTATCCCAAAAAGAATTACTACAAATTCATAATGGCCATCTCATGTTCGAAACACGGTCTTTAGAATATCTACTTCCTTTACCTTCAACTGATGGTACCTCGATCTCCGGTCAATCTTTGAAAAAAACTGAGCTCCCTGGACCTGAACAAACAAATCATCGATATGAGGAAAAGGATACTTGTTCTTAACAGTGATATTATTCAGGGATCTATAATCAATACAATGTATCATAGAACAATCTTTCTTTTTAACAAATAAAATAGGAGCACCCCATGGTGATGTGCTAGGTCGAATGAAACCTTTCTCTAATAAATCTTGCAATTGCTCCTTCCACTCTAAAAGTTCAGTTTGATCCATTCGATGAGGGGGTTTTGAAATGGGATTAGCATCAGGAACTAAGTCAATAGTAAATTTAACTTCCCGATCTGGTATTATTCCCGGAAACTCATCCGGAAAAACATCAGGATACTCATTTACCACTGGCACATCATTAATCTGAACTGTTCCTTTGTTTTCAACGATATGTGTAAGGTAACATTCATTTCCATATTTTAAAAGTTTCTCATCCTCTTGATATGTTATCAACAATAAGGGTTCATTATTTTACACAAACTGTAAGTCTTTCTGAAAAGAATCTTCTTTAGCTCTACAGTCAATCTTAGCATGGTAAATAGAGAGCCAATCCATACCCAGGATAACATCAAACTCTACTAGAGGTAAAACAACAAAGTTTTCAAGTAGGTTCTTTCCATGGATAAGGATAGGAAGATTCTTATAAATTCTTTTTGCCTGAACATTTCCCCCAGGTGTTTTTACCACAAGTTCAGGAGTCATTTGTTGAGATAGTATTCCCATTTTACGAGAAACGTTTTCAGAGATGAGTGAATGTGTAGAAACCAAATCAAACAACACACTGGAATAATCTGAAAAAACAATGTACCTGATACAAATTCATTTGATGGACTGACATCTGTTTAAGTAGTTGCAAATGATTTCACCACCCATTTCTGCTTGTAGTCTAACTGCTTCCCATCACTCGAGCTCTTTGTCGGACACTCATTTTCATAGTGACCAATCTCATTGCACTTAAAACATTTCACTAACTATAAATCAAATTTGGTATTACCATCACCCTGATCTATTCCAGTGCAATCACGACCCTTATGTCCCATATTACCACATCAGTAGCACTTTCCAGAATTCAGAAGACATTCCCCAGTATGCATTTTCCCACATTTATCACAAACTGGAAACTTATTTTTCTTACCATCAAAACTTTTTGAAGAATTCTTCCCTTTCTCCTGCCACCTCGGTCTCTTCTTCTGTTGGTTGTAATAGAACACTTGATCATCGAAAAACTCCATTTCCACCTTCTCAGCACATCAAAAAAGATTTTCATAACTCTTGATCTCGCGAGAAGCAAAAGACCTTCAATATTTTGGCTTTAATCCTGAGTAAAAACAATTTATTTTACTATCAAGGTCTCAGATAAAATTTGGAGCATACCTTGCCAATCGAGTGAACGCTTCTTCATAGGTAGCCACTGAGTCTTCCTCTTGCCTCAATTCCAGGAATTTCTTTTCCATCCTAAGTCAAACATCCTTAGTAAAATACTTCTCAAGAAACATACTGTTGAATTCATCCCAATCGAGAGCATCAATCTCATCAGCATCCCTGATATTTTTAACCATCGACCACCACTGATCTGCTACACCCTCCAAACGGTAAATAACAAGACTAACCTTTTGATTTTCTGAACACCCCATGACATCGAAAATCTTCTCCAGTGCTTTATTCCACCCTTCATCTATCATAGGGTCAGATGATCCCCTGAATGATGGGGGATGTTGCCTCATGAAATGTTCCACCACTAATATGTTCATCTGTAGTTGATTTGGCTGATCTCGTGCATGGATACCACCACCATTTATCGCTTGAGTTAATTGTGCCATTACTATAATAAACTGTTCATTTCCAATTCCGACCATCTCGGGATGCTGATTCAGAAGGTCATTTTCTTCTGTATGCCTTCCTAGTACTGCTTACCTGTTTTCTCTACGGAAAACCATTCTGAACAAACATGTCTTAGATGAAGAAACATGGTAATTTTCAAATGCTATATCATTTAAATTCGACCATAAAAAAATATTTTTGGATAATAATTTAATAGAATTCTAACTCCTAAAGTTATCCAAACTATCCTATGATACCAACTATAAGGCCCCAGCCATAAACATTACTTAATCTTGAGTTACTTCAAGAATACACATTGAGGATCTTTTCAGGTTTAGAGTTTTAGATAATTAGATCATAAAACATGCATTACATTCCACATTTAAACAAATTTGTTACATAAAAGATAGTACTCATTTTTCCCATCAGCCGAAACATAATTAAAATAAAACATGGATTCTTTCTTAACACTTCATTGACACTATCATCACATCATGTACCTTTCCCTTGACCTGTGAAAAACATTTCAAAAACATGGGATGAGCATAAAAAGCTCAGTAAGGGATATAAAAATATGTAATGAAAACATGAGTACATGTATACATAAGAATCAATGAAATAATACTTTACTCATAAAGAATAATAACATTAACATACTTCATTAAAACATGAATAAAACATAGTAATCATAAGACATAAAGGTAACTTGAGGTATTCAAAACATTCTTACGTAGGGAGAAACCCTCATGGTTAGGTTTGGAATACCCATCACAGTATATTCCCTAAATATCTTCGGAGAAACCTTAACTTTTAACTCCTTCGTGTTACCCAATGCATTGGAGAGATATATCAGGCTCACCCACCATTAGATTATCACAGAACCACCCGTCTTCATAAACAATTCCCAAGAACCATAACATAATCATATCACATAAAACATGCATAAAGGAAACATAACATTTCCACATTTCAATCACAAGATATCAATACAACACATTGATATAATAAAAACATTATGAAAAACATTTTCAATACCAAAATTAAATAAAATTAAAACTTGGTATTTATTTTTCATTTAAAAAAAGTTATGGCTTGTAGAGGAAGACGAAACTCAAATAATGGTCACGGCGGTGAAGAAGTCGTTGTCGCCGCATACGTACGACAAAAACAAATTCCTTTTGTAGTTTAGTAAAATGCTTCGTATAAAAAATATTCCTTTTGAATAAACCTAAATGTCAAAGGGGTTTATACACCGTATAAAAGAAATTTGTGTATAAAACAAAATATGCCTCAATGAAAGGAGATTGAGATGATGTCCCATACCTCGGGTCCGACTTGACTCGATCGTTCTTTAACCTCTTGAATAATAAACTTGAGTAAATTTCTACTTGGTTAAGAACCTTTTTCAAGTTAATTATTCCTTTTATATCACTTATTATTATGTTATGAACACTATGAAATTATTTATGTTAATAATGGTCATTTTGTCGATCATTGGTACTTGAGTCTAAAATAAACTCTTTATAATTACAAGTTGTTCATGGGGTAAATTATCCATTATATCCAGAATTATATTCATGAGGTAGATATCATATATATCATACATATCTAGTATTTTCATACATTTATAATATTACATAACATTCAGAGGTAATAAATGAAATGCACCGTTCATGGAGACGGTAAGCCGTACGTACGCATGAACGCTACTTTCATTTCTATTTCTTACTTAATGGAGTGAAATAATAATTATATAAAGGTATATAATAATTCCAGTATAATATCATATATAATATCATTAAATTTATTCTTTATACGTACCAAATATGGTATTAACGTATCAAATCACTTTGAGGGGGCGGTAGTCCGCACTTCCTAAAATGAAGATATCGCGTTTACCCATAATGGAAACCATAAAGGTATGCCATAAATGAAAAATACAGAATCTTAAGTAAAACATAAACATATTATATATCATATATAAATATAGTGACATCTTAATGGACAACTTTGAAGGTGTTATATGAGTGTTGAACAATCATCTTTTCGTGAGGCAGAAATTTTCCATCCACAGAAATAGTATGTTCTTTAACCATTAGATGTAGGTGTGTGTAAGTATAGCTCGAATCCTTCTTATAAAAAATCCTAGTATATTTAAGATACTGGTTTTTTACAATAGAGAGGAATGAAAAGATTTTAGGTGGTTGGATATGCCAAGTAAAACATAAGAACACAAGAGAAAACACTACCTTTATAACGGGTAACTCTTTTTGATTTGAGCTCAAAAGTTTACTTGGGAAGACTTATGACCAATGTGAGGCTTATAGGAGTAATAAAGGGATGTGGAGAGGAAAAATGGTCAGGGGTTGTCCGAGCCAAAGGATTGAGAGGTGTGGGTAAGGTGGTAGAGGTGGAGGCCTTTAATAAAAGGAGAGGAGGGGCACTCTTTGAATGTTATAAAATGTTTCTTTATTATAAAATGATTTTCGTATTTAAAAGGTACCAAAATTATATATTTCAAGGATAAGGTGATTAGAGTTCTAAATCCACCCATAAAATCGGTTTTTGACATGTGAAGGTCTTAGATTTTACATTATCTTTTCATTTTAATTAAATTGTTAAATAATCCGGTAATCGCTGCATCATCATGGTGTCATAAATAATTTAATTTATTTAATGTATAAAATTTATAAAAAAATATCATGTAGGAAATCTTGTTATAGTTTTAATGAATATTTACAGTAAAAATTATGACTTTTATAACCCCATTTAAAAATTGTTTTAGTAAAACAAAACATGTTTGTGACATTTTTATTTTAAGTTCAAATAAAAAGTTATTAATGTCCTTTTCCTACCAAAGTGGCTACATGAGGTCACCAAGTCGACCCATGTATTTTCTTGCTCGGACATGACACATCCAATAATGTTAGGACATGTTTTTAGGTCATTTCATATTATTAAAACATTATTTTTACCTTAAACTACACAAATTACCTCTAATCGCAATTAAAAACATAAAAGTTACTATTCACCAAAAATTATTTTAATCCCATTGAACCACATTTTAATTCATAATGACAACCATGTATGTCGGATTTTTAAAATTCAAAGCACAGAGGTGGTAAAATTTCATTTAAACGAAAAATCAGTTTTTTTAAGTACCACTTAGTGGTTTCACTATTCATCAAAAATTGAAGTTTTTCAGAAAAATACCAAAACTTCACCCTAAGATATATTTGATATTAAAAATTCAAAAAGAATGTATATTTTACAAAATTCAAATTATATAATTTACATTAATTAATTTAATAATTAATTCCCACTATTAGAACAAATAGCGTGTTTTTATGTAATAATATATATCAAAAGATTGACACTAGTTTAAGTCCAATTTCAAAGTGAAATTAATTCCAATGACCACTATTGGATTAAATGGTAAACATATATTCTAATTTCACTTTAAAACCAATTCAAAAGATAATCTAATCCTATAAATAAATTAGACTAAAAATAGGTTTTAAATTAAAATATAACATTTTTCACTATTCATTAAAAATGAACTTTATCGGAAAGATACCAAAAATTTACACAAAGTAAATTTTGATGTCCTGATTATAAAGAAGAATTTTATTTGGTCCAATAGAATATATAAGAGTGACCGAAACTATATTTAATGATGGTTCGCCATTAAAGGCGATAAGTGGACCTTTAGTGAATATTAGAGTATATATGCCTAAAATTTAATTCTTTTTGTATTTTATGCCTTTATCCTTTATTGGATAAATGTAAAAACATTTAACAAACATATATAATCATATTTTAGTTATTTATATTAATGAACTCCAATACAATGGCTACGTGTTAACGACCATTTAAAATAATACTATTTTATTACTAGTGTGCAATGTAAGATTTCAAAGAAACTTGTTGTTGCGTATCGGGCACACTATCGAACATAGAAACCCCTTTAAAGTAAAATTGATATTTAATTCAGAAATATTAATAAATATGAAAATGCATTATTCTTTATTTACCTGGGATGTTACATCATTCCCCCCCTTTTGGGAATTGCGTCCTTCCAATTTTATTCACTTATCAAAATAAGTGGGGGTATTTATCCCTCATAGCATTTTCAGATTCCCATGTTTCCTCTTCAACCATATGGTTTTTTCACAAAACCTTTACCTGGAGAATTACATTATTCGGCAACACTTTCTCTCTATGGTCAAGAATCTGGACTAGTTGTTCTTCATAAGAGAGATTCTCCCCCAACTGAACTACCTCTGGGCTCAAAACATGAGATGGATCTGGCATATACATCCTTAACATCGAAACATGAAAAACATTGTGTACCTGAGATAAACTCGGAGGTAAAGCCACTCGGTAAGCAAATGATCCAACTCTTTCCAAAATTTCATATGGTCCAATGAACCTTGGACTCAGCTTTCCTTTCTTACCAAATCGCATCACACTTTTCCACGGTGAAACTCTGAGAAAAACATGATCACCTACCTCAAAAGATAGATTCTTCTCCTGTTGTCTGCATAACTTTTCTATCTGCTCTAATCTGTTCTCATGTGTTTCTAAATCAACTGATCTTTTTATGCCATGTCTTCTACCAAATCTGGTCCCATCGTCTTCCTTTCACCCACTTCATCCCAGAGAGCTGGAGTTTGACACCGCTTCCCATATAATGCCTCAAACGGTTCCATCCGTATACTGGAATGAAAAATGTTATTATATGAAAATTCAACCAAAGAAAGATGTTGCTCCAAAAATCCCTGATAATCCATAGAACAAGCACGTAGCATATCCTCCAATGTCTGAATTTTTCGTTCTGACTGCCCATCTGATTGAGGATGAAAAGTTTTAATAAAATTTAATTCAGTACCCAACGACTTCTGAAGGACTTTCCAAAAGTTAGAAGTAAACCTGGGATCACGATCTGATAAAATGGATAGAGGAACTCCATGTAACCTGACTATCTCTTTAAGATAAAAACAGGAAAGTTGATCTAGGGAAAAATTATCTCATATAGCAAGTTAATGAGTAGATTTAGTCAAGAGATCATCAATAACCCAGATTTCATTATTACCTCGAGGTGTCTTCGGCAATCCAACAACGAAGTCCATGGATATATTCTCCCATTTCCACTCTGGTACTGGTAAAGGCTAAAGCATCCCTTTCAGTAACTGCCGCTTTGCTTTAACTTTTTGACAATTCAAACACTTCATAGTAAAATCCGCAATATCCCTTTTCATTCCATCCCACAAGTAATACTCCCGAAGATCTCTATACATCTTAGTACTGCCTGGATGAACTGAAAATGGAGAACTACGAGCTACACACAACAACACTCTCTTAAAATGTGAATCACAAGTCACACACAATCTCTTCCCAAATCTCTAAACACAATGATTATCAATGTTCAATTCAGGAAACTTACCCTTATGAACCAGATCTACCTTTTTCTGCGACTCTCTATCTTGCTTCTGTGTTTTCTTAATTCTGCCTGATAGAGATGATCTCACTGATACCTAAAACAAAACATAAGAACTTACTACACCAACAACTTCAATACCAATGTTCATCAAATCCTTAACCAAAGAATCACGTTCCACATGCAACATTTTTAATGAAGCATTACTTTTTTGACTCAAAGCATCATCCACTTTATTTGCTTTTCCCAAATGGTAATGAATTGTAAAATCATAATCCTTGATTAATTCTATCCATCTACTCTGTCTCATGTTCAATTATTTCTAATTGAATATATACTTTAAACTTTTGTGATCGGTATATATTTCACACTTTACTCAATACAAATGATGCCTCCAAATTTTTAAAACGAAAACAACAGCAGCTAATTCCAAATCATGTGTAGGGTAATTTACCTCATGATTTTTCAATTTTTTTTGAAGAATTAGTAATTATCTGATCATTTTTCATAAGGACACATCCAAGTCCCTTCAATGAAGCATCACTGTATATAACAAACTCATCATTCCTAGAAGGAAGTGCCAAAATTGGAGCATTCACCAATCTTCTTTTCAGTTCCTGAAAATAATCATCACATTCTTTTGTCCAGATAAACTTAACACCCTTCCAAGTTAGCTTAGTCATTGGACTAGATAACCGTGAAACATTTATAAGAAACCTTCAGTAATATCCTGCCAAACCAAGGAAGCTACGAATCTCAGTTACATTTGTGGGTCTTGGCCATTCTTCAACAACCCTTGTTTTTGCAGGATCAACAGTTATCCCATCTTTAGAAACAATGTGACCATGGAAAAAAAAAATTTGCAACCAAAACTCACACTTGCTGAATTTCCCATACCATTTATATTCTTTTAAGGTTTGCAAAATAACCCATAAATGTCTTTCATGCTCCTCTTTACTTTTAGAAAACACCAAAATATCATCAATGAAAACAACCACAAACATATCCAAGAACTCATGGAAAATTCTATTGATAAGGTCTATGAATAGAAAAGGTGTATTGGTTAGCCCAAAAGACATTACTACAAATTCATAATGGCCATATCTTATTCGAAACGCGGTCTTCAGAATATTTGCTTCCTTTACCTTCAACAGATGGTACCCCGATCTCAGGTCAATCTTTGAAAAAAACTGAGCTCCCTGGAGCTGATCAAACAAATCATCGATATGAGGCAAAGGATACTTGTTCATAATAGTGATATTATTAAAGGCTCTATAATCAATGAAAAGACTCATGGAACCATCTTTCTTTTTAACAAATAAAACAGGAGCACCCAATGGTGATGTGCAAGGTCGAATGAAAACTTTCTCTAATAAATTTTGCAATTTATCCTTCAACTCTAAAAGTTTAGTTTGAGCCATTCGATAAGGGGGTTCTGAAATGGTCTTAGCATCAGGAACTATGTCAACAATAAATTCAACTTCCCGATCTAGGATTATTCTAGGCAACTCATCAGGAATAAAATCAGGATACTCATTTACCACAGGAACATCATTAATCTGAACACTTCCCTTTTTTTCAATGATATGTTCAAGGTAAGATTCATTTCCATCTTTTACAAGTTTCTTTGTCTCTTGTTATGTTATCAATAGAAAGGGTTCATTCTTGTACACAAACTGAATGTCTTTATGAAAAAACTTCTTTAGCTCTACAGTCAATCTTAGCATGGTAAATAGAGAGCCAATCAATACCCAGAATAACATCAAACTCTAGTAGAGGTAAAACAATAAGGTTTCCAAGTAGGTTCATTCCATGGATAAGGATATGAATATTCATATAAATTCATTTTGCCTCAACATTTCCCCCAGGTGTTTTTACCACAAATTCAGGAGTCATTTCTTGAGATGGTGTTCCCATTTAACTAGAAATGTTTTCAGAGATGAAAGAATGTGTAGACCTCAAATCAAACAACACACTGGAATAATCTAAAAAACAAATAAAGTAACTGATACAACATCATTTCATGGACCGACATCTGCTGAAGTGGTTGTAAAGGATTTTACCACCCCTTTCTGCTTGTAGTCTAACTGCTTCCCATCACTTGATCTCTTTGTCGGACACTCATTTGCATAGTGAACCATCTCATTGCACTTAAAACATTTCACTAACTGTAAATCAAATTTGGTCTTTCCATCACCCTGATCTTTTTCAGTATAATCACGAGCCTTATGTCCCATCAAACCACATCAGTATCACTTTCCAAAATTCATAAGACATTCCCCAGCATGCCTTTTCCCACATTTATCACAAACTGGAAACTTAGTTTTCTGACCATCAGACCTTTTTGAAAAATTATTCCCCTTCTCCTGCCACCTCAGTATCTTCTTCTTTTGGTTGTTATAGAACACTTGATCATCAGAAAACTCCATTTCCACCTTCTCAGCAGATCGAAAAAGATTTTCATAACTCTTGAACTCGCGATAATCTAAATCCCTTCGATATTTTGGCTTTAATACTAAGTAAAAATGATTGATTTTACTATCAAGGTCTCAGATAAAATTTGGAGCATACCTTACCAATCGAGTGAACCTTTAGTCATAGTCAACCACTGAGTCATCCTCTTGCCTCAATTCGATGAATTTTTTTTCTACCATAAGTCAAACAACCTTAGGAAAATACTTCTCAAGAAACATAACTTTGAATTCATCCCAGTCGAGAGAATCAATCTCATCAGCGTCCCTGATATTTTTAGCCATCGACCACCACTGATCTGCTTCACCCTCAAAATGGTAAATAGCAAGACTAACCTTTTGATTTTCTGAACACCCCATGACATCGAAAATCTTCTCCAGTGCTTTAATCAACTCTTCAGCTAGCATAGGGTCAGATGATCCCCTGAATTATGGGTGATGTTGACTCATGAAATGTTCCACCACTGACATGTTCCTCTACGGTTGATCTATCTGATCTCGTTCATGGATACCACCACCATTTATTGCTTGAGTCAACTATTCCATTACTACAACAAACATTTCAGTTCCAATTCCAACCATCTCAGGATGCTGATTCAGAAGGTCATTTCCTTCTGTATTCCTTCCTAGTACTGCTTCCCTCTTTCCTCTGCGGAAAACCATTCTGAACAAACATGTCTTAGATGAAGCAACATGGTAATCTTCAAATGCTATATCATTTAAATTTGACAATAAAAAAATATTATTGGGTAATCATTTAATTGAATTATAACTCCTAAAGTTATCTAAACTAACCTCTGATACCAACTATAAGGCCCCAGCCTTAAACATTACTTAATCTTGAGTTACTTCAAGAATACACGTTGAGGATCTTTTAAGGTTTAGAGTTTTAGAGAGTTATATCATAAAACATGCATTACATTCCACATTTAAACAAAGTGGATACATAAAAGATAGTACTCATTTATCCCATTAGCGGAAACATATTTAAAATAAAGCCTAGATTCTTTCTTGACACTTCATTGACACTATCATCACATCATGTACCTTTCCATTGACCTGTGAAAAACATTTCAAAAACATGGGATGAGCATTAAAAGCTCAGTAGAGGATATAAAAATATGCAAAGAAAAAATGAGTACATGTATACATAAGAATCAATGAAATAATACTTTACTCATAAAGAAAAATCACTTTAACATACTTCATCAAAACATTAATAAAACATAGAAACCATAAGACATAAAGATAACTTGAGGCATTCATAACCTTCTTATGTAGGGAGTAACCCTCATGGTTACCCTGGGAATACCCATCACAGTATATTCCCTAAATCACTTCGGATAAAACTTAACCTTTAACTCCTTCATGTTTCCCAATCCATTAGAGAGCTATATCGGGCTCACCCACCCTTAGTTTACCATGGAACCACCCGTCTTCATAAACAATTCCCAAGAACCATAACATAATCGTATCACATAAGACATGCATAAAGGAAACATAACATTTCCACATTTTAATAACAAGATATCAATACCACATATTGATAGAATAAAAACATTATGAAAACCATTTTCAATATCAAAATAAAATAAAATTAAAACATGGAATTTATTTTTCATTTAAAAAAAAGTTATGGCTTGTAGAGATATCCGAAACTCAAATAATGGTCACGGCGGCGGAGAAGTCATTGTCGCCGCATACGTACGACAAAAAACATTATTTTTGTCGTTTAGTAAAACTATTCGTATATAAAAGATTCCTTTTGAATAAACATAAATTTAAAAAGGGTTTATACACCGTATAAAAGAAAGTTGTGTATAAAACAAAATATACCTCAATGAAAAGAGATTGAGACAAAGTCCCATACCTCGGGTCCGACTTGACTCGATCATTCTTTAACCTCCTGAATAATAAACTTTAGTTAATTTATATTTTCTTGAGAACCTTTTTCATGTTCGTTATTCCTTTTATATCACTTATTACCATGTTATGAACACTATGTAATTATTTATGTTAATAATGGTCGTTTTTTAAATCATTGGTACTTGAGTCTAAAATAAACTCTTTATAATTACAAGTTGTTCATGGGGTAAAATATCCATTATATCCAGAATTATATTCATTATGTAGATATCATATATATCATATATATCCAGTATTTACATGAATTTATAATATTACATAACATTTAGAGGTAATAAATGAAATGCACCGTTCATGGGGACGGTAAGCCGTACGTACGCATGAACGCTACTTTCATTTCTATTTTTCACTTAATGGAGTGAAATTATAGTGGTATAATGGTATATGATAATTAAATTATAATAACATATATAATATCATTATATTCATCCTATATACATACCACATATGGTATTAACGAATCAAATCACTTTGAGGGGGCGGTAGTCCGCACTTCCTAAAATGAAGATATCGCGTTTACCCATAAGGGAAACCATAAAGGTATGCCATAAATGAAAAATACAGAAGCTTAAGTAAAACATAAACATATTATATATCATATATAAATATAGTGAAATCTTAATGGCCACTTTTGAAGGTGTTATATGAGTGTTGAACAATCATCGTTTCGTGAGGCAGAAATTCGCCTTCCACAGAAAAAGTATGTTCTTTAACCATTATATGTAGGTGTGTGCAAGTGTAGCTCGAATCCTACTTATAAAAACATCCTAGTATATTGAAGATACTGGTTTTGTTACAAAATAAATTAATGAAAAGAGTTTAGGGGGTTGGAGAAGTGAAATAAAACATAAGAACACAAGAGAAAACACTACCTTTAAAATGGGTAACTCTTTTTGATTTGAGCTCAAAGGCTTCCTTGGGAAGACTTATGAATAAATTGAGGCTTCTAGGAGTAAAATAGAGATTTGGTGAGACAAATTTGGTAGGGTATGGCCGAGCCAATGGCTTAAGAGGTGTGGGTAAGGTGGTAGAGGTGGGGGCCTTTTATAAGAGGAGAGGAAGGGAACTCCTGGAATGTTATAAAAGGTTACTTTATTATAAAAATAATTTCGGATTTAAAAGGTCCCAAAATTATATATTTATAGTATAAGGTGATAAGAGTTCTAAATACACCCATCCAATAGGTTTTTTACATGTGTATGTCTTATATTTTACATTATCATTTCATTTTATTTAAATCGTTAAATAATGAGGTAATCACTACATCATCATGGTGTCATAAATGATTTAATTTATATAGTGTCTAAAAATTATAAAAAATATCATGATGTAGGATATCTTTTTATATTTTTAATGAATATTTATAGTCAAAATTATGACTTGTATAACCCCATTTAAAAATTGTTTTAGTAAAACAACACATGTTTGTGACATTTTTATTTTAACTTTAAATAAAAATTTATTAATGTCATTTTCCTACCAAAGTGGCTCCATGGGGTCCCCAAGTTGACACATGGATTGTCTTGGTCGGCAATGACACATCCAATAAGGGTAGGACATGTTTCTAGGTAATTTCATATTATTAAAACATTATTTTTACCTTAAACTACACTAATTACCTCTAATCGCGATTAAAAACTTAAAAGTTACTATTCACCAAAAATTATTTTAATCCCATTGAACCACATTTTACTTCTTAATGACAACCATG
Source organism: Viscum album (assembly GCA_963277665.1). Taxonomy (NCBI): domain Eukaryota; kingdom Viridiplantae; phylum Streptophyta; class Magnoliopsida; order Santalales; family Viscaceae; genus Viscum; species Viscum album. The sequence goes on along the minus strand of OY728135.1, from coordinate 596,435,981 downwards.
TATGTCTGATTTTTGAAATTCAAACCACAGAGGTGGTAAATTTTCATTTAAACGAAAAATCAGTATTTTTAAGTACCACTTAGTGTTTTCACTATTCATCAAAAATTGATGTTTTTCAGGAAAATACCAAAACTTCACCCTAAGATATATTTGATATTACAAATTCAAAAATGATGTATATTTTACAAAATTAAAATCATATAATTTAAATTAATTAATTTAATAATTAATTCCCATTGTCAGAAACAATAGAGTTTTTTTATGAAATAATATATATCAAAACATTGACACTAGTTTAAGTCTAATTTCAAAGTGAAATTAATTCCAACGACCAATATTGGATTAAATGGTTAAAATATATTATAATTTCACTTTGAAACCAATTAAAAAGATAATTTAATCATATAAATAAATTAGACTAAAAAGAGGTTTTGAATTAAAATACAACATTTTTCACTATTCATAAAAAATAAACTTTATCGAAAAAATACCAAAAATTTACACAAAGTAAATTTTGATGTCCTGATTCTAAAGAAGAATTTTATTTGTTCCAATATAATGTATAATAGTGTCCAAAACTATATTTAATGATGGTTCGCCATTAAAAGGCGATAAGTGGACCTTTAGTGAATATTAGAGTATATATGCCTAAAATTGAATTCTTTTTGTATTTTAAGCTTTTATCCTTTATTGAATAAATGTAAAAACATTTAAAAAACATATATAATCAAGTTTCTGTTATTTATATTCATTCTCTCCAATACAACGGCTACGTGTTAACTACCATTTAAAATAATATTATTTAATTATTAGTGTGCAACATAAGATTCCAAAGAAACTCGTTGTTGAGTATCGGGCAAGCTATCAAACATAGCTACCGCTTTAAAGTAAAATTAATATTTAATTCATAAATATTAATAAATATGAAAATGATTTATTTTCTATTTACCTGGGATGTTACAACGGGAACCTCCAGGAGAGCGCTTGGGAGGAGGCGGCTCAGTGCGTACACAGTACCCTGTTTTTTCCCTAGTGTGTGTTGTAGCTTTAAGGGGATGTAAAGCCATAAAGTGGGGGTAATATAAATACCCAGAAATTTCAAAGAAATTTTTTTTCATAAATATCTTGGAATTTTACGTGTCATTGGTTTCTGACGGTACCTGATTCTGAGGCCCGGTGTGCCCAGAATCAATTTCTGAAGTTTTGTTCAGGTACGTTCAATAAACGTACGTGTGGGTTTTTCTATCATTTGAATCGGTGCTTGGAATTGAAATTTGAGGACACCGATAAACTCACAACGCCGATATTTTCTTAAGGAGACCTTTACCGCAGTTGCATTTTCTCAGGAGGAGAAGTTATTTTTTGGAGATTCATTAAAAAATAAAAAAAAATTATGTTTACATAATTTTTATTTGATGGTTGTTATTTCCTCCAAAGAGGGGTTGAAGGTGGGTCCCACACCCCACATAACCATCCATGAGAGGATTTAGTGTGGTGGGGCCCACACGAACCCAAACCCTTTCACCTCCCCTCTTTAACCCACTTTAATTCTAACTCTCCACCTCCCTCCATTAATTTTTCCAACAACCTTTAAATAATTAATTGATCCACAATTAATTATTTAATTTAAGTGTTTGAATTTTGAAAAATTTATGTTGAGAATAAAATAATAGCCTAAGCTATTATTTTTGGGTTGGGTTTTGTCGTGTTGGGGAGGATCTAGAGTGTTAGAGGAATAGTGTCTCTCTCTCAACAATGAACAATGACAAACATGAAAAACGACGTCCTCTTCAATGAAGAACGCCGATTCCACCAAAGAACGACGATGTTTCTTTCTTCCTCTTCCTCCGCGTCAATGGAAAAGACACCGCTCAAGAGGAACGCCGTCTACGACAAGTACTCTTCCTCCAACGTTGACGGGACGAAACCATTCTCCGCGATGTCGTCTTTCGCGACACCCAACTACAGTGACCCTCGTCTTCCACCTCTGGGTACCGTCCAGTTCTGGCGCTCTCGGCCTCTGCCAGCATTTTCTGTCATCTACATCCAACGCAACGAGATGTTGGCATAGCCCGTGAATGGGTGAGTATAACGATACTCAGTAGGGACCCCAAGACCCTCAAGGTCTCACAAAATTCAACAACGATAAACCAAAAAGTATGATTTCCATAGATAACCATTACTTAGGTATATGCCCATACATATACCTAAGTTATCACATTACCCATTTCAATCATTATGGAAACACAAAGGACATGGACTCAGCTCAAACCAGGATTTTTATTTACGATGTCGAAACCACGGCTGCTGGAGAACTCCTCCTCTGTCGAGTATAGTGGGCCTACTGCTACAACCAAGTGCTTCCCTCTAACCTTGGACTGTTGAAGTACTCCACCTGTTGAGTACTGTGGGCATGCTACTACAACCAAGAACTTCCCACCATTGGTCTGCCACTACAACCAAGCGCTCCCCCTCATAAACTACAGAGGTACTCCTTCTGTCGAGTACCATGGGTCTGCCTCTACAACCAAGTGCTCCTCCTCCGTGGGTCTACTGCTACAACAAAGTTCTCCCCACTGGGCCATCTGAATTACTCCGAGACGATGCGAGCCCTAGGGGACTGGTTGTGACAAATAACATAAAATCATTAGATCATGTCGTAATAGGGATGTTTAAACAATATAAAACATTATATAATCATAAGTAAAGGCTAACTACCAAGACCACATCATAAGGTGGATATAGTCTCATCATGGATTTAATTTACACCCTAATCCTATAAATAACATCCTAAGAGAAAATAACACTACCCAGTGAATTGGATATCTATCTGGTAGCACCCATAATATATTTTATGTGATTATTTGTTACAAAAATGTAAAACAATCCTAAGGAATATACAAAATAATTATCCATGGGAAAATGTGTAACATAATCTTGCCTCATATCATAATCAAAGGAAATTTAATAATTATTCCAAATAGAAGAAGGAATTAAATATTATGGATGTTATTATAATATTAAATCAGAATATGTATCAAAATATGGTTCTCATTTGGGAATAATTAATTTTAAAAGCGTTATATAAATTTATTGAGGGATAGAAAAGTTCCCCTTAATCAAGATTGATTTTTAAAGTTGGTATTTGAGAAATGAAGTTAAGGCATGAATTACCCCATAAATGGAAATGAGAATAATGTATTTATATATTTAATATATATATATATATATATAATTTATAAGTATTTTAAAATTTTAAATAGAGATATAAAATGTTTTAGAGATAAAAGGGACATAACCCCAAGAAAAATGGTGGTTCAGAGAGATCTCTTACCTTATGTCAGGATCTTTTATACACTTTCACTTAACATCCTAGACAATAAAATTTGATTAATAAATTCCTAACCTTTTACACAAATATTTTATTTATTATAATTTTACTATATTAATTTATAACCATTTCAGTTATATATGAATTTAAATTTCGTTGTTCTGAGAATGTTTGTTCCATGGTTCCATGGTTAGATCACTTTTGCATAATTATTGATATTTAGGTAAAATGGAAATAAGTATCTATAATATAAATTAAAAGGTATTAATTTAATTCTATAAATTTAAACATTTTAAAAAACCCAAGAGTTCTGACATAAGGATGATTCTTTCATTAGAAACATGTGTTATATAGTTAATTTATATAGAAGGTTTTACTGAACATCATGAACTTGTTTCATTTTATTTGATGTGATATCCATTTATTCCTTACATAATGTTAAATGATATATAATATAACTAATTATTTATTTTTAAATAATTATAAGGGAATTTAAACCTTCCATGGGGGTTTTATTGAAAAACAAAAACTCATCATCCATGATGCTGCTGAACCAACATAATATAGACAATGGTTTTTTTAGAATAATAGGATATGACAAAGGGGTGTATGGTTTATATTCAATTAAAATTATATAATTCCAGTATTATATGATACTGTACTTAATATTCCATTTTATATAATGTATTCTTGAAGACGATAAAAGTAGATATAAATTTAGAGGAGGTAAATTGAGAATATGACCTCTTAAATGTCATCTCGAAGAAATACTCCTTAAAGAACCTGTAATTGGTATTTTTGTGAGACCAGTAGAACTAATACATGGGTTAGATGATTATGAGTGGAAGTTTTCGTAAATTGAGCAAGATACAAGGCTTAGATGCTGTGAGAATAAGTGGCAGTGAGGGTGGTAATTATAATAGAATGAGAGGAGTGTTCGAAATATTATAACCATTAGTTAATTATTTTGTATCAAGACTATAAATATTATTAATTAAAATGGATATATAAATCAAATGGTTTTTTTGAGTTCAAAATAATGGCTGATTACATCAGTAATCACTCAAAAATTATTGTATTTAGCTTATATTTTTAAATATCTTATTTTACTATATTTTACTATTCACGAAAAATTATACTATTTTAGAAAAATAAAAAAATTTAGTCATAAAATTTCTTCCAAGGTTAGATGTAAAAACATATATTAATTTTTAGAAAATAATTTTATAAATATGAAAATTTAAATTCTTAAATAAAATCTTAATCTATTTAAAAAATAAAAATTTTAATAGTATGATCATTTTTTCACCCTTTGAAAAAATTAATGAAGGTCACATAAAATTATATTATAATTATAATATAAATTTGTTGCAGTCCTCTTCTTTGGTCATGTTTTAATGCTCAAAAATCATGAAAGTCATGCATATGTTTCCAATCATGTTTAAATCGTGTTTGGAGTTTTTTGGTCTCATTGTGATTCCATGCTAACTAATTCTAATTCAGAATCTAAATTTTTTTTCTTAATCTTGTTCTATTTCGTTTTATTATACCAATAATAATGTTTAATCCATTCTGTGAATATTAATTCTTAAGACTATGAAAAAATTTATGGCTAAGTATGCGAGATAAGAAGTCTACTTTCGGTCCCAGATTTTGGAAAAGTCCTTGACATCGTAACCCTAACATCGTAATGCAGATACTTTGACCCAGACACTATAAACTTGACACCATAATGATGATATTGTGAACCTAGCACTATAACCCTGATACCGTGACCTTGAAACTGTAACGCTGATGTTGTAATTCTGATACAGTGACTCAAATACCATTCAATGTTTTTACAAAGATTAGACACTACCTCCTGAGACACTATGATCCTAACACTGCATCTATGCTATCGGTTTTAGATATCAATACAGATGTGGCATCATGACCATCTCACTAATCAAAGGAAAGGGAGAAGATATTATTTATAAGTGATACCATTTCATGAAAAACTGTGACATCGTTCTTTAATCTTTTTGTCATTTTCAATTTAATTTCTAACAGTCATATTCGAGTTGTTTAATGGCACTGACATTATTAATGTCTTTTTATAGACATGTAACCTGAAATTAAAAGGTACGAGGTGTAGAATACATGAATCATTTCAACTCTAACATATTCACCCTTAATTTAAAATAAGATAAGTGTGGCTCAAAAAATATATGGAAGCGAGTGTTTGAAAAGCTAACACATGTGTGAAACGATATACTAATAAAGAACACGTGAAGAACTCTATATCACTGAAGGCAGACCTATCATAGAATGTAGCCTTAAACATCTTCATAGTACCAAATAAAATAATAACATGAGCTACATATCTCACTTCATCGAAATGGAAACTAAAGCACAAGACTTGTAATACTCTATTTTCACAAGAGAAATCAGAAATCACATCAGTGACATCCTACAAGTCCAGAGATGCATAGAATAAAACTTAGATCACTTCTAACCCTTTCTCATCGTATCTACTCTATTTTTTACTTTATTTACTAATTTTTTATTAGTGTGTGTTTTTCTAATAAAACACACATTTTCTCCAACATTAAACTAGAGTATACAAGATATCTTCTCTCCAATATTGTTCTACTATTCGCTTCACCCATGCATAATTGCGGAAGATGTCATGTGTTACCTGGTTATTCATTTTCACATGTTGAACTGTGGTAGAGGAAATGTGACCTGGATAGTCTGGGTACTGTTGTTTTACCATAATATAGGGTTACGATCAATCTATTATCTATTTAGACTACTTGGTGGAAGGAGATCACCAAGTGAAGTGGATTAAGTCTCGACTTGAGATTGAACCAATTTTTATAATGACTCAGCCTTATACATTGCATATTCTTGAATTAAGTTAATAATTCACATTGAGGATATTTTCAGGTTTTGAGATTTATAGAATTAGGTCATAACATATACATAACAACTTGAATATTACCTGTTGATACATCTACCAAGATTCCATTTTTTAACAAACTAAAAATTATTAAAAAAGAGAGTCATGTCTAGTTCCATGTTTTAGACAACATGAATTTCCCATGATCCCATCGTTGACCCTATTCATCATTAGGTCCTCTAAAAAACATTTCAAAACTTGGGATGAGTATAAAAAGCTCAGTAAGGGATACACAAATAAAGAAAACTATTAGTTTTTCAAAACAAAAATTAAACCATGAATACTTTATCATAAATAATACTTTTCTCCTTTATAAAGTAGTAAATACTATTTAGTGAATAAAATATCATTTATTACCCTTTTATAACCAAAATATTACCATAAAACCTATATAAGGAACACATAACATAGAAACTTATCTTAGTACATAAACATACATAAATGGAATAACCAAACGGTTGACTTCTACACATGTTAGTAAATGAAATATCTATATGGCTAACTTCCATACCCAATGCATTGGAGTTTATAACATAACCACCCATCCTGGTTTATCATGGAACCACCCGTTATTTGGATTATCACATAACCACCCATCAAATGTCCAAGTACCATTACAAAATCATAACACATACAAAAAATATAAAGGAATGAAAACATTTCCACATTTAAAACACAACATATTGGTTAAATATATTAACAAAACAAATCCTTTATCAAAACCATTTTCTATAGAAAACAATATAAAAGATTATATGATATTTATTTTTTTTCAAAACATTACGGCCTGTTAAGAAGAAAAAGATCAAATAATAGTTGCAGCGATGGAAAGGTCATTGTCACCGCTTATGTTAAAAGAAACATTTGTTTTTGTCATTTAGTAAAATGATTCAAAGAAGAAGATTACATTTTAATGAAATGAAAATTCAAATGTGATTATACATATTATAAAATAAATACATGTCCCAAAACAAAATATGCTTCAATGGAAGGAGATTGAGACGAAGTCCATTACCTCATCTCCGACTTGAACCGTTCATTATTTAATCTCCTAAATAATAAACTAAAGTTAATTAAAAATTGATTAAGAACATTTTTAAAGTTTATTATTCATTTTATATCAATTTTTACCAAGTTATAAACATTATGTAATCATTTAAGTTAATAATGGTCATATTGTCGATATTTGGTACTTGAGTCAAAAATAGTCTTCTTATAATTACAAGTTGTTTATGTGCTCAAAATTTCATTATATACATAATTATATTCATGATTTAAATATCATATATATTATATATATCTAGTATATATATGTATTTATAATAGTACATAACATTTGGAGATAAGAAATGAAATGCGGCGTTGATGGAGATGGTAAGTCGTACGTACGTATGAATGCTGCTTTCATTTCTATTTCTTATATTAATGGAATTAAAAGTTAATAATACATAGGTATATTATAATTAAATTATAATATCATTAACTCCATCCTTTATATGTACCACATATGGAATTGATGAGTTATATCACTTTGGGGGGGCGGTAGTCCACACTTCTTCAAATGAAATTATTGTGTTTACCCATAATGTAAACCATAAAGGTATGATATAAATGAGAAATAAAGAATCATAATGAAAAAATAAACGTAATATATATCATATATAAATACAGTTCCATCATAATTTTCCCCATGATAGGCGGTAGAAGATAATCGAACAATCATCGTTTCGTGATGCGTTAGTTTGTCATCCACAGAATTAGTATGTTTTTTCGCCCATTAGATGGAGGTGTGTGTACGTGTAGTTCATATCCTTCTCATATCAACATATTAGTATATTTAGTATACTGTTTTTGTTATAAAAGAAATTAAAAAAAGATTTTTGTGGTTGGAGAAGTAAAATAAAAGAAAAGAAGTTAAGAGAAATTGTTACCTTTAATTTGGGTAACTCCCCTTGGTTTGAACCAAAAGGACTTATTGAAGTGAATTCTGCCTAAGTTAATGATTCTAGGTGGACGATAGGGATCTTGAGTGATTATTTGGGTAGGGTTTAGATAATCCAAGGGGCTTTAGAGGTGTGAAGAATGAGTTAGAAGTGACGGTTGTTTATATGGGGGGAGGGGATCTTTAGGAAAGTGTGAAAATATTATTTTATTATACAATTATATTCATTTTATAAAGGTCCAAAATTAATTAAATTAGAGTATAAGATAACTCATCGTCGAAATAAATTCATCCAATAAAAATTTGATAGGTTTTGGATGTTATTTTATTATTTATAATCTTATATATTTAAATCATTTATTAACGAGGTAAATATTTCATCATTATTGTGTAATAAATAATTTAATTTAATTTATGCCTAAAAATTATAAATGAAATACCATGATGTAAGAAATTTTTTAATTTCCAATGAATATTTATACTCTAAAATATATCTTATATAAAACTACTTAAAAACTAATTTACTAAATGATATTTGTTTTTGTCATTTTTGTCCTTAATTTAAGTTAATTAAAATAAAGTGTCATTATAACTCTTAAGTGGCTCCATGGGGTCCCAAACTTGACCAAAGGATTCCCATGTTCGGCCATTACTCATCTAATAATGTTGAGACAATTGTTAAGGTAATTTTTTATTATTATAATATTCTTTTTACCCCAAATTACCCTATTTACCTTTTTACCACGGAAAATAAAAGTAAGAAGTTACTATTCACCAAAAAAAATATTTTCATCTTATTAAACCACATTTTACATAATAATAACAACCATGTATATTGTATTTTAAAAATTGAATTCACAAAAGTGGTAAAATTTCATTTAAATGAAAAGCCGGGGTTTTTCACTACTACTAGGTGGTTTAACTATTCATCAAAATTGATGTCTTTTAGAAAAATACCAAATATTCATATTCAACTATATTTGATATTCCAATTTCAAAAATTATTTCTATTTTACATGATTCACAACATAGAATTTTAATTGATTAATTTAAAATTAATTCATGTTTTCAAAACTAATAAAGTGTTTTTAAGAAACAATAATTATCAAAATATTGACACTTGTTTATGTCCAATTTCAAAGTGAAATTAATTCCAATGACCAAAATTGGATTAAATGGTAAAAATATATTCTAATTAAACTCTAAAACCAATTGAAAAGATAATATAACCATATAAATAAATTATATTAAAAGGCACTTTGGAATTAAAATATAGTATTTTTCACTATTCATTAAAAAATTAAACTTTATCAGAAAAACATCAAAAATTTACCCTATGTAAATTTTGATGTCCCGAATCTAAATAAAAAATTTTATTTTGTCAAATATAACATATAAAAGTGACCAAAACAATATATAAATAGGGTTCTCCATCAAAATGTGGTAAATCTATCTTTTAAAGAATATTAGAGTATTTATGCTTAAAACTAAAAAATATAACTAATGAGTGAGTATTATTTTGAAGTGATTTTTTCAATAAAACATCATTAAAAAATATTATGATATTATTTAGATATTATTAAATAAATAAAATAGAATTGATATGAGATGGAGGAAGAAGATAAATGAAAAATAATGATACGAAGTTACTACTTAAAAAGAAAAAATGGTACCTTCTCTATGAAGCCATATGGGTTTTAATGGAATTAAACCCATATCTTGAGATAAGGGGAAAACAATTTGTGAGGGGAATATTATATAATAAAATATGGTGGATTATATACACTAATTGAATATTTTTTCTAGAAACTAGTGGTGGAGGGGTCCATTTATAATTGAGAGGGTGGAATTTTTTTTAAATACATTTTTTATTAATTTAAAAGGAATATCATATTCAAGTAATGTGCATAAAAATTCACAATTAAAAAATATAATATTAGGGTTGGTAAATAATACCCTAATATAGCCATTTGAAGATAAGCTTCTGTGATATTTACGGACTAGATATAATAATTTATCCTTTTTTACTTTATTTTATCATTTACCATAATAACAAACTATTACCATTATAAATTATTTTTATGAAAAACAATTGACATTATTACCTATTTAGAAAATTATAATTCTAAATATGAAATCAGTTTTATAATATCTAATTTCTACAGTTAATAAAAATTAATTTGAATATAAATTTATATAGTGTAATAAAAACTGTTTTTATAAAAAAAGTATTTCTAAGCATAAAAATGATTTTATACTTATTCAGGAAAATATTATTAACAAAAATGAAATTTATTTGTTTATGATTAAAAAATGAGGGTTATATTTAATTTAAATAATGAAAAAAATGAAAAGAGTCTTACGAATACTTATTTAATGTAATGAATATGGAAAAAGTTTTTTATTTGAATAAAATATAACTTAAGTTTTAAAATGTAAATCATAGGTTTAAAAAATCAACATATATTTTTCAATTGAATTATTTTACTACATAAATATATATTTGATCTAGAAAAAAGGTTTTATATATTTTCAATTCATTCTTATATTATGATTATGTCATTAATGTTATTATATTTGTATAAACGATAAAATTCACCAAAAAAACAAACTTTCCTAGAAAAATCCGAAAAATTCACTTTCCGATAATTTTAATATGATAAATCCAAATATGATTTTAATTTTTAAAAAAGTATATATATAAAATTAATTAATTTATCTTTTAAATAAATATAAAATATAATGAAAATAAATTTATAGGAAAACAAATTTTTAAACATTAAGTGTTCTTAATATTATTTCATATTAATTATTAATTAAATGTGAATTAATATATTAGTTCAAAAATTGAAACATATTATTATAATAATTATTTAAAATTGAATTTTTTTTATTTTAAAAATAAAAAACTCATTTAAAATATATTTCTTTGAGAAATACGATTATTATATTAAATGATTTTAATAATATCCCACTAAATTTTATCATTTATCAATTAATTTGTATTAGATCATAGAAAATCATTATTTGAAATCAATAAAAATATGTTATGAATTACAATACCTATCTTATGATAAATCATTTTAATTAATAATTATTTATTAACTAACTTGAGGTTTTACACTTCTTTTAATTTTCTTAATAATGATTCAAATAAAATTCACCTAATATATTCATGTTCATATTTAATTATAACAAAATATATCATGGATTATTTTAGTTATGTTTTTCATGTTTTATAACATATTAAACATAGTGTTTTTTAAGCTAAAAAACAAACTAAAATCTTGGGGGTTATATTATACCATATTAAATAAATTGCCTAATTATAATTTTAATTTTTCTCACGGATTAAAATATATGAGGGTATTTTTAATATGCTCATGACTTGGGATATAATATCACATGATAAATAAATCACAATGTCTTTAATAATACTAAAAGAATCTATTTTATCTTATTATAGTCATGTGCCTATATTTTCATTTGTTGAAACCATTTATGCCAAATATCATTTTTTATATTGTTATAGGATCTTTTAGAGACATAAATTTTGTAGAATCGTTTTCATGATCTAATACTCTAGTAAATATTAAAACCAAAATTGTTTTGGAAATATGTAATAAAATTTTATTATATAAACACATTAATATATAAAATTAATTACAATATGTCTTATCCTATGACCCCTTAATTTCAAACCATGATACATATAGTCCATCTATGACATTATTAATTCAAACTATAACTCGTTTAGTTTAAAATGGGATTTAATATGTTTTATCCTCCTAAAATTCATAACTTAATACTATGAAATTACTATAAATAAATTTTAAAAGATATTTCTTACTATATATTATACCCTAAAATCATTGAAATATGAGTTTCCAAAAATAAACACTCCATTTTTCCAAAACAATATACAATCACATATCAATCAATATTACATTATCAATAAATAATTCAAAAAATATATTAACATTTTCCTAAAATAACCTTAATCTCATTATTACTAAATAACTTTTCAACCCCAAATTGTATCTATAGTACTTAACTTAAACCCCAAAAATCAATTAACCCGTTATCTTAATTTACCATAATTACCTTAATATGAAATCACATTCTATATTAACAGGTTATCTATAATTTAATCATGTATTCTCCCTAAAACTCTAAAAAATATCTAAAATATAACTAATCACATTAAAATATAGTCACATAAGACCTCAAAAGGGGTATATATTCATTTGAACTTGCAATCAACCTTAAACATATTAACCTATAATGGTATCCACAACTCTTAAATTTTCCTCTTCTGATAAAATCCCAAACTCTAAAGTTATATAAACACTAATATAATACCAAGAGAAGCAACCTAATCATAACCATCCATAAGAAAAAAATTATAAAAAAAATTGATTCACTTAAATAACCAAGGCCTTTCGGTTTCTGGTTTTAGATAATTCGGAATAAAAAATAACTAAAAAACTCATATCCTTTGCATCAAATGGAAATTTTTTACTACTTAACCAATAATTAAATATTTTTAATAAATCAACAACATATCTCATAAAATTCACCACACAATATGCGATTTTAGATATATCATATATAATAATCTTCTTTATAACATAGGAAAATGGAAACATTGGATGGATGAAATCAGATTCTATGTAAGGGGTGGTTTACTACAGAATATATCATTTAATAAACATGGTATGATTAATATGGAAGAAATAAATAGTAATCAAATGTGTTATATGAATATTAACATGAGTGTAGAATAAATATATATATAATATAATGATATAATAGTTTAATTACAACTTCCACCATAGAATAAAATGTATTAAAATAAATTGTAATTGAAATGTAGGCTTGGAACTTGAGCCTATGGCCTCAGCCTCACCACCACCCCCACAAATCCATGTTATCCCACTACCAATAGGGGGGAATAAAATAAAGATATAAATAATCATATGGATAATAATAATTGATTTCATAATGATAGAATTCATAATGATGGATATATTAAAATTACCATCAAGGCCCCATATCAAGACATCACACTAGGTAATACATACACCAAATACCCAAACTAGTTTATCTGAAGACACAAACTGATGAATTTAGAGTATACATAATTTGGGGAGGACCCATCACTAAAACATTTATATTCATTCATCAAATGAAATGAATGAAAAAATAATAAAATAAAAACCAAAATTACTTAGAAATGAATATATATATATATATATTGATACATAAATTATACAAAATATTGATATTTCCTCAATCAATAAGTGGGTTAATGTCCCAAGATCACTCATTTTTATATATAATTTCTATGAACCATACATTTGTGCCTCATGTAAACAAAAAAAATTCATCATCATGGATTAATTAACCTGTGATAAATAACTATATTTCATACATATTTTTAAAAATCATGATAAAAATACATCCTTAGAAAGAAGGTGTATATTGTAATTATATCGTAACCCCATTAAAAGCATAAGAACAATAATGGATGTTGGAATAGATTAAAAACACTTTTATAACAAAGTGGATTAATTAAAAATTTTAAACGGTGTCATAGAATAAGAGATGTTTAATTTGATTATTTTATAATAATATTTCAATATCACATAATACATGAAACAAAACTCTAATAAAGATGGGTATTTTAGAGTTTGAGTGAAAATTAAAAGTAGAATTATAAAATTATTTTTAATAATATTTATATGATATGGTTGTAAAAAAATACAAGTCTCTTGAAATATAATTTTCTAGGGGATGGAAAGAGTACATCAAAAAGGCTAATTTTAAAAGAACTAAAAATATTAAAAACATGTCAAAAACATTAATTTAAATATAATAAATTTTAATTTGATGATTAAAATATGCATAAGTGAAATGAAATCCATTTATTTATACTTATAAATAATTAACAATGATTTTTAAAATGAAAAATTCACAAAAAAAATTGGAAGAGGAATTACTTTTGAAAAAGAAGAAAAGATAAAGAGGAATATTTTTATAGAAAAATGGTAATAAAATCAGGAAAATACGTTAAAGTGGAAAAAATTAAAAACTATATTTTTTTTCAAACAATTGTAATGAAAGTCGGAAATGACTTATGTGGGAAACCTTAAAAGACTCTTTTTTATCTTTTTTAGTGACAGTAAAAGTTAAAAGAAAATGAACTTAATAATTCATTTAATTATAGTGTAAAAAATTGTTAAAATATTATAAATATTATATTTATATATGAGTAAGATTCATTACCATAAAGAAGACATAAATTTTGTTGTACTAAAAACAACGTTTCTATCAAATTGTGAAGAATAAGAAACTGAAAATTGTAAGAAAACATGTAAAATAATGAATTAACGTGAGTAGAATAAAATATATGGTGTTCTAAAGTCAATTTAGATATAATTCCACAAAATATAAATTTATACATAAATAATCTATTGTTCAAAGTGTGTTTATAAAACAAACCCTTTCGGGTTATGTAACACTTAAATAATAATCTCTTAAAACATATAACCGTTCCAGGATTTCTAAATTACATGAATTTCATGAAAAATATTTTAAAAATAAATTCATAGAAACTATATTCCCCACAAAAAATAAATAAGGAAGTAAATATTGAACATATCTCACTAAAAGAAAAGTGATTTGATAAACCCCTTACCAATAACATGACCTGTAAAGTAAGAATATATCAATGATAATTTTATATGAAATAAATTTAAAACCAAATAAAACAAGTTTAAATAAAACATAAAACAAGAAATGTTATAATTTACATAATCTTATAATAATATAGTCAATAAAGTATGGATATAACTCAATAAAAGGGAATTGATTTGAGTATCATCTTCTAGGTTTGGTAATATATAAATCTAAACAGCATGGAAAGTTATCATGAAATAAATATTTCAATCACATGTTCAAAACTTTATTTATGATAAACTAATTTAGTGGATAGTAATATCATCATTTATAATAAAAATAGGTCTATGATTTATAATATGTCTCAAGGAATGGAAATTGAGACAAATAAACCTTCCCTTTGACTCCCACTTGAATGAACATAGTTTAACTTACTTTATAATAAACTAAGAATAATTAATAATTCTTTCATAATAGTATTCATGTGAATTAAATTTTTTATCGATCATTTATATACATTTATTACTTATTTTTACTTATTTTTAGTTAATATCGATCATATCTTGTTAATATTTTTAAAAATTCCTTTCCTGTTATGGTATAATGGTTTTGTATATCACTTCTTGTTCATGAGTTCATTATATCTATAATATAAATGTTACTATAATATATGTTTCATAATTAGTTATGATGTTACTAATTCATTCCATCTGAATTTTGGGTATAGTTATTCAATATGAAATTTGTAACGTGCTTGTTTCAATTATTTTTAATGAATATAAGGTGATATATTAATAAGGATTAAAATATAAATATTAGCATTATGTAACCAAAAAAATCTTGACTTTTTAATATAATATCATATTAGTAATTAAGTTTCCCTAAATATCCATGATAAATATTTATAACATTGTTCCTGTAGGTTGTTATGTCGACCCGAACATGAATATTCTTTAATTAATGGATGTGTATGATTATGTATTGATTTTATTATAATAACATCATTAAATAAGTATAATGGTATTATTTAGCTATAATTAATGTGATAAATCATAATTTATAAGTAGTGTCAGAAGATTATAAATGAGAATGAATGATAAAAAGTTATTACTTAAAAAGATAAAATCAAATCTTCTCTTGAAATCCATCATGGTTTTGAAGGAATTAGATAAGTATTTTGAGACCAATGGATCAAAAATGTGTCAGTTTATTATTATAGACTAAAATATGGTATATTATAGATTCTAATTAAAAAAATGGGTATTATAAAAAATGGTTGAGGGGACCTTTTATAAGTGAGAGGGGTGGGATTTTTTAAATACTTATTTATTAATATAAAAATGAATTTTATATTCAAGTCTTGTGGATCCAAAAGTAAAAATTAAGGAAGAAAAAATAAATTTTAGTCAATATACCATCATTAAACAAATTTTATAGAATTGTTTTTGATATTTAATAAACTTAACCATTAATTTAACATTTAAAACTTATTTTTGCAATTTTTGTGATAACTAATTTTTACCTTGTTATGTTAATTATATAAATAAAAATTAAATTGATCTTATTACCTATTTTGAACATTACAATTCCAAAAATGGAAACCATTTTAGCATATATAATTTATATAGTTGATAAAATATAATTTTAATATAATTACACATAACTGTATAAAATATTAGAAAGAAGTATTTTTGACCATAAAAATGAATTTATAATTATTTATTCAAATAGTATTAATACCAATGAAATTTACTAGTTTATGATTAAATAAAATAGGTTTACTTAACTTTCAAAAAAATCAAAAAAAATAATTCAATATCATAGATACTAAATTTAATGGAAAGGACCAAAAATAGATTATTATTATATTAAAATATAACTCAGGTTCTAAAATGTTGGCCATAACTTTCTAAATTAATTTTTTATTTTAAAATTTATTATTTTAATATTTTAATACATATTTTTTCTAAAAAGGTTTCATAAATTTTATAGTCATGCTTATATCATAATTTTTTTATAAAATTTATGGTATTCATAAAAACAATATTATTCACCAAATAATCTATTAGTTTAGATGTAACGTCCCTAACCCGAGAGTCGCTAACTGGTACCCTGAGTCGAGTGGTTACATTACCACAAGTGTGCCTCCATGTACTCCAGAGGTTGTGGACTAGTAGAGAGGGTCTAAGTAGTCATGTTGGGAGACTATACCCCCTTTTTAACAGATTAAGCCACAACAGTAAAAATATAAATATAGGAAACACTATAAAACAACCAACACAATGCATAAATAAACCCTTCCAAGACTGGGTACAACACAACCAATAGTAAGCATGTCATGCCATGCTACAGTGTAAAGTGAACAAAACTGAAATGAAGAAAAATAGTAGAATCCCCAAAACGGTCCTAACAATAAGTCCCAAACCTCATCCAAGCTCATTATGAATCCTAAATCAATTCCCAAGCACTGGACCCTTGCCCTTCTCTAGACTTAGAACCATGAAATCTATTCAGGGACCCAATAGCAGCCTGAGCAGGGGGTGATTACAACTCAGTAGGCCACCACTAACAGTGTCTAAAAAATATCCAGTCCATAGATAATGCTTGAAGTGGTAAACCAAATCAAGTAAATGAAACAGGTTAGAAATACAAGTTTATTTATGTTCTTTTAATTTAAACTATAAAATAACCCATGTATATTCTGATATGCTTTATTTATCAGTTCACCCTTTATATGTGTTCATTGGACTAGGCAAGATCAACATTCACAACATCATGGAATTAAACAAGTCATATCTCACTAGGCATCATAACACGAAAATTTTCATTATCCTCACCTAGAAGCCTTAGTCCTGGTAGATGATACTGTTAGGGGAATGTAACTCTCTCCCCTTCCTTAACCATTGCATTTAATGGATGGAGTTTGTAACCTTAGTCAAAACATGACCCGTGGGCATAGAACCTCATGTCTATACCCCACACTTTGAAGCCATGTGCAAATGCATTATTTAACATTCATCATATTCAAAAAAAAATACAAAAAAGCATCACTGGTGTCATTAGAAAAATCAAAATAATATCAATAAATGATAATTTAACATTATTCCACAATCCATTAATGCATTCTTCATTTCTAGCCCACAATATTCATCCCCATTTCCCATTTCCAAAGCCTAACTCACTAAGCATAATCATGTATAAAGCTAATCACTTAGCATATACCCTTATCTCACTTAACCCATTTTTAAGCCGACCAAACACCCACATAGGTCACCACCCAAATAAGTTGTGTTACTAGGACTCCCATTTACGTCTTTTAGGCTTAATATCATATTCACCCTAGGCTATATGTTCTCACACTGTGGCCCTACATTTACTTAGATAAAATCTAAGTCCCTGAACATGGGAACACCCCATGGGTGTCCCTAACATAGGTCACATCATCCCCCATGCATCCGATGGGGATTATGAGGGTTCCATTAGGTTTTTAAAACACCCTAAACATCACATAACAATAATGACATGAATAAATCAACACAAGAGGGTTAGAATAAAAACCCTACATTCACAAATCTCCATAAAACTCAAGGGATATAACTTCAAGACCACCTACCTTGAATATGTTGATGAAAACACCTTCAATAAAGGCCTTAGAACCCGATCCAAAACCCCTTTAAATCCTCAACCTAGATCTCACTAAAACAGAGAGTTTTGATAGATTTAGATAAAAATCTAACAAAATACAAAACCTAAAAGGGAAAAGAGGGGGGGAAGAGATTATAATCACCCAAATTATTGATTTACATCCAACGACACCCAAAATAGTCAAGAATCAAAGGAGATCAATCCATGGATGCTCTTGGTCCCTTTGGTTCGTTCCTATGGTTGCAATAGATGAGGAGAAGGAAAATCCTGAGTGAACATAAAAACCCTAGAGCGGCAATTTCATAATTTTTTAAATGTTTCTGGGTCGTACGGTTTACCCACATGGTTTTCCAAACCACGTGAAAACTGTGCAGATGACACTGTACAAAATATCTCCTCCTACACAATTTAAATGGGATGTATGTACCGTTAGTACTAACTGTGTGAAAACCGTGTCACCTACCCAAAAAATCCCCTTTTGTCTTTTTTCATGTCTGGAACCCTCAGAACAGCCCCGAGCCACCTTAAGGACTTGGGTAAGCACTTAATTAACCAAAAATAAAGGTATTAAACTAAAAATTATGTAGAACATACCTTATAGAGAAATCTGGGATCTTATAACCTCCCAACCTTATAATGGCTCGTCCATGAGCTGCTCTTCCGAGAATCAATGAGTTTGTAAGAAATAGTTTGGGCCATTGGGCCTGTATATCAAATTATTTCTCCCATGTTTCCTTCTGAACTTTCCATGCTTCCACAGAAAACAGACCAAAGGCACAACCATTCCTCACAAAACATTCTCACTATGGTCTATGACATGAACTTGAATCTCCTCGAAGGATGAATCAACATCAAGCTCATCATCATCATCATCTAGAACCTGAGATGGTTTAGGGTGAGATTTCTGAAGCTGTGAATCATGAAACACACCATGCATCCCACTATATTTCTATGGAAGAGGCAATTAGTAAGCCACCAGCCCAATCCTATCCACAATCGCAAATGGCCCCACATTCCTAGGTGCCAAGTTTCCCTAATTCAGAATTCGATGGTGACCCTTCCTTGGCAACACCGGGCGAAACACACTATCACCCACCCTGAACTCTAGATGTCTACGACACCGATTTGTGGAAGACAAATCTGACTCTGTATTTTTTACATACATTTCTGAATCTAACTGACCTTCTCAGATGATTCCATCACAAGCCTTTCTCCCAATAACTCAAACTCCCCTATCTATAACTAACACAGCAGAGATCTACATGGTCTCTTGTAGAGTACCTCAAAATGAGCCACCTGAATTGTAGCATAAAATCTATTACTATAGGAAAACTCAACTGGATGTAAGTATTTCTCCCATGAGAAGCCAAAATCCAAAACACATGCAAACAACATGTCCTCTAACACTTGAATCATTTTTTATGATTGCATGTATGTCTACCGGTGATAAGATGTACTCAACAACACCTAGGTTCCATGTGCCTTTTGCAACCCCTGCCAAAAGTGAGAAGTAAAATGTAGATAATGATTCGAAACCAAGGTTCTCAATACACCATGAAACCACATTAACTCTCAAACATATAACTCACCCAGTTGATCAACTGTAAAGGTCTCATAGATTGATAAGAAATGAGCCACTTTCGTCAACCAATCCATGACCACCCAAATTGCATCACTCTTCTGAGGCGTCCTCGGATGTCCAACCTCAAAGTCCATCATCATATAATTCCATTTCCATTATGGAATGGGAGATGATACCAAAAATCTACTAGGATGGCGGTGCTCAGTCTTCGTCTATTGAAAGGTAAGTCACCTTTCCACAAAGCTCGCAACTTATTTCTTCATTCCAGACCACCAGAACTGCCTACCGAGGTTGCGGTACATCTTACTCAAACTCGAATGTACATCCCACTTCGTTTCATGGAAATCATGAATCATCTCTTCATGTGCTCCTACTGGTACCATAACATGGTCATGAACAAGAGAAACACCATCAACACTAGAAAACTTTCTAGAAGGTGACTCCCCACCCAATGAATTTATTTCATAGATAAATACTCTGGATCTGCCAACTGGCTCTCTTTAATATTTCTAAAAAGCGTAGATCCAACTACTATGGATGCAAGAGTCATTGGCCTCGGCTCATCTTGTACCTCCAGGTGAATCTCAGTAAACAAGTTCATAAATATCCACTCTGATGATGATTCCTAGACCACCTGATTCTAAGTCTTCTAGATCAGAGCATCATCAACACTATTCCATCTTCATGGTTTGTAAAATAAATCAAAATAAAATTATTACAGTTATTTTTCCCACTTTTTTTGTCAAAGAATCATATTTCATTGAGAGAATATTTACTTGCAACTTTTATGGTCGGTAAACACCGTAAAATTTTTTCCCAATGAGTAATGCCTCCAACACATCAAGGCACTAACCAATGCAGCTATTTCAAGGTCATGAGTTGGGTGATTTCTCTCATATGGTCTCAACTGTCTTGACCCATAAGTAACAACCTGGTCATCGTGCATCAATACTACACCATGTCCAACACCAAACACATCATAAAACAAGGTTTACTTCTTACCTAGTTCATGTAAAAGTAGAATTGGTGCAGTAATCAACTGCTTCCTCATCTCTTGAAAATCACCTTCATAAGATCCTAACCACTCAAAATTCATTCTCTTCTTGGTCATACAAGAGATTGGTTCTGCCAAATGAGAGAAGTACTTAATGAACCTCTAATAATAACCAACCAGACCATGAAAACTCAAAACATTGAAAATTCTCCTTGGTTGTTCCTAAGGCACAACAACCTTTACTTTCTCTAGATCCACTGACACACCTGATTCCAAGATGATGTTTCCCAAAAATTGAACCTCACCAATCCAAAACTGAAACTTTGATAGCTTAGAGTAAAGACAATGCTCTCTTAGTGTACTCAAAATGATGTCAAGATGTTGGGTATGGTCTTCATGAGTCCTAGTGTACACTAAGATATCATCAACAAAAACAACAATGATTTCTTCTAGATATGGGTATAATATGCACTTCATCAAATCCATGAACACTGATGGTGAGTTTTTCAACCCAAATAGCATTACTAAAAATTCATACAACCCATACCCACTTCGAAAAGCTATTTTTGATATTTTAGAATTTCTCAACCTTAACTAATGGTATCCTAATCTCAAATTGATCTTATAAAACACCAAATCACCTCTGAGCTGGTAAAAAATAATAATCATTTCTTGGAATATGGTATCATTTCTTCACCATAATATGGTTCGGCCTCCTATAATCAACACAAAGTCTAAGTGACCCATCATCCTTTTTAGAAAAAATCACATGTGATCCCAAGGTGATATACTAGGATGAATAAGCCCCATTTATTTTAATTCTTCCAACATAAACCTCAATTCTTTGAGTTATGCTGGGACTATATGATATGGCGTAATGGATACTGGCTCTACTCCTGGTAACAACCCAATGGTGAAATCAACATATCTCTCAGGTGGTAACCCCGAGAAGACCTCAAGAAACACTCCCAAAAACCGATCCACCACTGGTGGGAATATTGGCCACTAATTACCACCAATATTAAAAATAAGGTATGTTACCTGGGCTGTGAGATCTCCCAAATACTGGCTAGGAGGCTTGGCAAGCCCCGATCAAGCATCCCACTCACCATAAAGGACATTGGTGTCTCCATCAAGAGACTTCAATGTTACCCGATGTCTATAATAGTGGATGTGGGCTTGATATAACACTAACCAATCCATTACCATGATCAAGTCAAGACATTACATGTCCATAACAAACATATACCACAGAAAATGATGACCCCCAATATCTATAGGAAAACCCTTACATTGCATGATGTTCTCGACTCATACTCCCAACAGAGTATCAAATGACATTACTCCACATGCATTCTCCATGGACAAACCCAACACAACTAGGAATTGAGTAGAAATAAAAAATTTGTAGCACCTGTATCAAATAATTCACTAGAAAGAATGGATTCTACAAGAATTGTACCTAGAACTGTGGACGATCCTGCCTCAAAACCCCCAGGCGTAGTCTGGACCACATGGAGTTAACCCACCCCACTACTTAGGGATCCTACCTGAGTACCATGTGTTTCACTACCCGGATGGTAAGAATGGTCTCACTGCAGAGTTCCACATCCACCACCCCTACCGATACGACCTGTAGAGCTCGAATTTATAGACTGATATAGGGTAACTGACCATATTCTTACACTCGACATCTGATTATGACTTCCTTCATTTCCTAGTTGTTGTGGGTTCCTGTAGAACTTCTGCACGTGGCCTAACCTACTACACACCCAACATTGGACGCGTGGTAGGGGACATTGGCCACACAAGTTCCCCAGCCTAACACACTAATAGAAAAATATTTGGTTGCCACTCTGAGAGGTTTTTCCCCTCTTCTGTCTACTTTACAAACCTCCAATCTACTGAAAGTTTCTTAAATGGCGCTTCCTGCCCTCAGAAGCCGCGATACTGGTCCACCTAGCTTCCCCCACAAGCTCACTACCTGAGGCCCCCTTGATGTTTTCCTCTGAAAAAAGAGATGGATCGACCACTTTAGAACACCTTTTCAAACAAAAGATATTTACCTAAGACCTAATCTCGTGTCTCAACCCATTCTGGAAATTTCTTTCCATTGCTTCTTCATCTCTGGTCAAAGCTATAACAAAGCGAAAAAAATCAGTTAAACGACTAGAGTAGTCCATCACCGACATCACCCATTGTGTCAATCTCATAAAATCCTTCACCTTTTCTTATCTCAGGGTATCTAGGTAGAAGTTCTCAAGAACCTTCTCCTGGAAGTCCTTCTATATCATTCCATCAACCTGTTTCGTTAGAACCATGATGTCCCACCAACGATTTGCTTGGACTCTCAACATATAAGATGCCAACTTGACTCACATATAAACTGGAGTCTCTAAATGATCAAGAATAGTTTGGATAGACTTGATCTAGAACTATAATGCCTCTGGCCCACACTCTTCGGTAATGGTCGGAGGGTGATGCAGTTGAAACTCTTTGGTCAGCTCAAACATACTCGGCACAACCCACCTTGTGTCTCTTTCAATCATCTGCATAAAACAAGGGAAGTTCTCACAGAACTGACCCTCCCTTTCACCCTAAACCACTGTATTTTCTTGCTTCACTACAAGACGATCATTCTTGTAAATGTCTTATGGTTTCCCAATTGGCATGTATCTTCATAGTGGCATTTGTCTACAATGACCAACACAACCTTAGAATTAATCATTAAAGCTATAACGAAAATGAGGGATAACATAGAAAGGATCATCCCTATCCATAATCATCCATTTTTCATACACCATTCCACTATGCCCGTCACATCTGGTACACTACCATTAGTCATTCCTTCTAGGACCATGGCCAACATTGTTAACTAATTCACACAGTTTCAAGCCTTTATTTATTACACCATTTCAAACCTTTCCACATTCCAAGTTACTTTAACAACATCTTAACCCACTTTAAATTCTTATTAAGCATATTTATTTAATTATAACCCAACCTTTTTACACCCCTTGTTACCCATTAACATCATCTTATTTGGCATAACTTAATCAGTTTTAAAAGAAATAATGCATCCTAACCTTTACATCCCACGCACTCATTCTATTTGTGTGCCTACCATGATGCATGTCACTTACCTTTATAGGTTCCTAGGATGATACATGAATGCACACCCTCTTGTCATTCTGGACATGAGTTAAATATTACAAAATCTCCAAATCACACAACAATTTCATCACCCAATGGAGAAATATCATCAAATTTAATAACACATAAGAAGAAAAAAAATTCTCACAAAGGGTGACATGGGTGTTCCCCTTTACATGGATTATCTACTTCCAACAATGAGCTCATTAACAAGGCCTAACAAAATATTAACCTCCATCTACCATCCCCAACTAGTAAGAAAGAGAAAGGACCACCTCTGATACCACTTTATAACGTCCCTGGAAAGGGAGCCACTAACTGGTTCCTAGATCCTGGTGGTTACATGAATTCAAGCACATCTCCCTATAGGACAGAGGTTTCCAACTAGCAGGGAGGGAATAAGTATTCATGTGGGGATACTATACCCTTTTTATACCAGAGTAAGCCATAGCATTAAAAATATTAATATTCGAAACAATATAAAACAAGTAGCACAATAAATAAATAAACCATTCCCAAACTGTGTACAAAACATCCAACGGTAAGTATGTCATGACCTTCTAAATTCCAAAGTGAACAAAACCCAAAATGATGATAAATAGTAGAATCCAAAAAACGGTCTTGTCACTAAGTCCCAATCCTCAACAAAGATCATTCTGAATCCCAACTCAATCCCCAAGCATTTCACTCTTTCCCTTCTCCTGACCTCCAACAATGAAACCTATCAGGGTACCGAATGGTGTCCCGAGCAGGGTGTGAGTACAACTAAGTAGTCCACTACCAACAGTGTCTACAAAAAATCCAGCCCATAGATAGTTCATGAAGTTGTAAATAAAAAAATGTAAAGGAAACACGTTTTAAATCCAAGTTAATTTATGTTCATTTCAGTTACCCTATCAAATAACCCATACTCATTCAGAGATACATTATTTATCAATTCACCCTTTATAAGTGTTCAATGGATTAGGCAAGATCAATATTCACAACATGAGGGAATCAAACAAGACCTATATCACTAGGCATCATAGAACAACAATTTTCATTATACTCAACTTGAAGCCTCAGTCCGGGTGGATGCAACCGTTAGGGGAATGGAACTCTCTCCCCTTTCGCTAATTCATGCATTTAGTGGGTGGAGTTTGTAACCTTAGTCAAAATATGAAATGTGGGAATAGAATCTCAAGTTTATACCCCACACTACCAATTCATGTGAGCATGAATTATTTAACATTCGTCACATTCAACAACAATTCACAACCAAGATTCTCTAATTTCATTAGAAATGTCACAACAATATCAATAAATGGGAATTTAACATTATGCCACAATACATTAACACATTATTCATTTCTAAACCACAACATTCATCCTCTTTTCCCTTTTCCCATGACTTTCTCACTAAGAATAACCATGTATAGAGCTAATACCTTAGTATTTTCCTTTCTCACGTAACCCATTTTTAATCCAACCAAACACTGACATAGTTCACCTCACACCAAGGTGTGTTACTAGGACTCACATTAACATCATTTAGGATTAATATCATATTCACCCTGTGATCTACGTTCTCACCCAACTGACCTACATTTACTAAGTTAAACTCTAAGACTAGGAACATGGCCACACCCCATCGGTTGCCCTAACATAGGTCACATCGTCCCCCTTACATCCTGCGGGGATCATGAGGGTTCCATTAGGTTGTTTATACTCCCTAAACATTAAATCACAATGAGGAAATAAAGAACTCATCACAAGAGGGTAAGAATCCAAACCATACATGCATAAATCTCTATAAAACTCAAGGGATATAACTTATAGACCACCTAACTTGAATTCATCGATGAACTCCCTCTAAACCAGGGCCATAGATCCCAATCCAACACCCCTTTGAAGCCTAAACCTAGATCTCACCTTAAAAGAGAGGTTTTAGATATTCAGATGTAAATCTCCAAAAATATAAGACTTAAACCAAAAAAGAGAGATTGGAGAAGATTAGACTCACTCGGATCTTCAATTTGCATCCAACAGCACCCCAAATGGGGAATAATCAATGGAGATCGATCCTTGGAAGCTCTTGGTCCCTTTGGTTCATTCCTAGGGCTGCAAGAGAGGAGGAGGAGAAAACACCCAACTGATCATAAAAAACCCAGAGTGGAATTTTTTTAATTTTATAAAAGTTTCTGGGTCGCACGGTTTACCCGCACAGTTTTCCAAACCGTGCACAAACCATGAAGATTCCACAATCAAAAATATCACCTCCTATATGGTTTCCCTGGGATCTCCGCATGGTTAGAACTAACCTTCCATAGACCGTGCGACCTAACCAGAAACCCCATTTTTCTCTTTTTTTGTGTCACGAACCCTCAAAACACCCCGAGCCTCCTTAAAGACTTGGGTAAAAACTTATCAAACAAATATAAATATATTAAACCGAAATGTAAGTAGAATATACCTTATGGTGAAATATGGGATCTTAAATTAAAAAATTTCGAAATTTGACAGTAATATAATTTTCCCTACAAAATCCAAATATAAAATTCATTTTTGAAAATTAAAATACTAATTTCTAGGAATTTAACATGTGAACAAAAAGATAAAATATAATAAAGAAATGTTTCTATATAAAAATAAATTTTTAGGCATTGAGTATTCTTAATATTAATTCATATAAATTACCAAATAATTGATCCTGAATCAATTTTTTTACATTAAACAATTTTATTCTAATAATATATAAAATTGAAAATTTTATTTTTAGATTAAAAAATACAAAAAAATTTAAAATAAATATTTGAAAAATATGTTTTTAACATTAAATAATTTTAATCATATCACATCAAAATTTATTATTTATCAATTCATTGGAATTAGAACACATAAAATCATTTTTTCAAAATAATTGTTATATTTTAAAATTTTAAATACTTATTTTATAAAAAAAATTAATAAATCATTATCTTTTAATTTACTTGAGGATTAACCATTATTTTAATTTTTAGATTTATTTTTCATATTATATTATCAATGTGTATTAATTTTTATATTTCATTTTAAAAAAATTTAATTTGGGGAATTTTAGTTTGGTGTTTTGTATGAAACACGCTACTCAACATATAATTATTTTTAAAGGAAAAAATACAACATAAAATCTAAGGGTGTTACAATATTATATTACCATGATTATTATATTATATATTTGAATGTAAAAACCATATTTTTAATTAGATGTTTCAGTAATGATTTATCATATATAAGCACAAGGTCTTGTGGCGTCAAGCGTAACAAATATAATGGGCATGCTACATTGATCAATTTATAGATCAAAGTACACATGAAATCATGTGATGGTTATTCTTCCCTCTGCCTAAATGATTTTAATAGTAGTATCATGTATTTTCAAGAAATATATTTTTTAAATATATGGAAAATATATTCTAGTCTTATAATTAATTGAGAATAACACTATAAGAAAGGAAATTAGTTATGTTTTTCCATATTTTTAAAAATTGAAGCTAATTAGCATTGTTTTTAATTAAATTTAGCTAATTAAATGTTACTTTCAAGAAAACATGTCTAATTTAGCTATATTTTTAAAAAAGGTATATAATTATCTATTATTTCATAAAAACATGTCTAATTTAGCCATGATATCTTAAAAAATAATGTTGTTGTGTTTTATAAAAACTAAGGATTATATATATCTGTGTGTATATATATATCACACTTAAAAATTTTAAATATAAATACACACATAGATATATATGAGTTATTTTATTTAGAAAAACATAATAAATTTAAATTTTAAATGAAAAATTAAGTTAAATAACATTTGTGTGTGTTTGTGTGTGTTTATATGTACATAATGCATGAATTCAACAATTACATTTAATTGATACATTTAGAATCCTATTTTTAAAATATAAATATCTTTTATATAAATTTTTATATAGATTTCATAATATATATAATCATAATAAATTTACTATTTTTTATAAAAATCTAATTTAAATTATTTAAATATACATTAGTGTGTGTGTGTGTGTGAATTTATATATATATAATCACATATATATTGATTAATGTTTAACATGGATAAATATTAATACATATATATATATGTATATATCTGATAACACACCTAAATAAATTTGAAATTTTAATTTGAAAATATAATACATTTTGTTAAATAATAAAATTCACAACTTATTTTCTATAAATAATAAGAATTTAATGTTTATATATTTATGGAAATTATATATATATCTATATATATATTAGGTAAAGGGGATAAAACCCAAAAAAACACGCACACTCAGTTACCCGAGTGAGTCAAACACCATCCTTCCTCATAAGGATTTCAAGTTCCTCCTATACCTATTTTATTAAATATTTATAGCTCAAAGGCCCAAGTTCTTGATGGCCTAAAAGAATAACTAAATGTGTCTAAAAGGTCCATAAAGTAGATGACCAAGTAGACCGAATGAGTCTATTTCAACATGTTCGTTCAATATTCTTACCTCGTATCTCCTCGCACTATTATTAGTCATCATACCGCATAACAATCTTCAATGTTGTGTTGCCTCCCCCCCCCGCCGCCAAGAATCATTTTTTCGTGATTCCCTTTAATTCATTATTCCAGGTAACCCAACAATCCCACATTGAAAATCCATTTTGGAAGATATCCTGATGATATTCCCTAGAATAAATATCTATCATTCGAGTAGCCCACCAAACAATGCATGTGTGGCACCTTTCCGCATCACCTACCAACTTCATTGCTTCATAAAACTCATCCCACTACGTAGATACCATGTGGAAGGGAACCTATTCACACTAATTCCTAAATTCATAAATATGTAATGATGGATGATAGGTATCAGCATTACCAACCCTCTTTCAATGATACACATTAGGCAACACCTATATATCGCCATGCTGCACCAGCTTCCCATCGATCGAGTCAATCTCTTAGCCCATCCATGTCACTTTCTACCTATTGATGATGGTTCAAGGGACACATAGCTCAAAGGCCTTTTATAACCTAAATATATGTTTCCCAAAGGCCCAAATCATGGACATAAAAGCCTAAATCATGAGCATAAAATAAAAAATTAGGTAAATAGTATCACTACTATTATAACGACACATGTATTTAAAACCCCATAATTATTCTTTTAAAAGAAAGTATTTCACTTTTTTCATTTCTAGAATCATTTAGTTTTATATTTTAAAATAATTAGGAAAAAAAATTAAAAATAAAACCCATATATTTCAAGTTGGTGACTTCAACTCAAAGTCCATTTTTACACAAATATAAGACCCTTAAATTTAAACATTGTTTCATTAATGAAACATTTTATTTATTTTTTATGTTTCACCACTGAACATTAGATAATCCAAAAAAATCCCTCAGTATTATAAACAAGCAGTTCAAATTTTGGGACGGGAAAAAACTCAATAAGGGATATAAAAATAAAAAAACTCATTGGTCCTTTCAAAAAATCTTGAAAATGAATATTTAAATTTTCCTCATTGTAAAACAAAGTTCAGCTCAAAATAATCATTAATCTCTCTTGAAATCAACATTGAACTAAAAATTTTCCATAAAAAATAAGAAACAATTATGGAAAAATAATTATCCTAAAATTTACTTAATAAAATATGAGCACAAATTAAAAAACATCCACCATTATAAGATCATAAACATTCATTTAAATCATGAGTTCATTTTCCTAGATTATAAAATTGAAAAAAAATAAATATAATAAATATAATTGAAAAACTACATAGGTATATCAATCAATGTTATATGAACCCTTATAAAGGAATAACCATCATGATTAATTCCAATATATCACTTAGAAGTAAATTATTCTGTGCTAACTCTGTCATCGTTACTCAATGCATTGGAGAGCTATATCTGACTCACTTATCATTGGGTATATATCGGGGTCACCCATTTTCTTTTAAAATGAAAAACAACCATATCATGAGAATAAAATTCCATTTATGGTATAAAACCCAAAAATGTGGAATTATATCTCTTAATAAAAACCAATTTCAGTTATCTTATAAAAATTAGAAGAAATATCCATCTTAGTTGAAGATATTTAAAAACTAAAAATTCATAGAAAATGTAGAAAGTGATATTCTTTCAAAACCCATAGATTCATGAATAATATTGTTGATAAATATTAATTACTATGATAGAGTGAAAGGGAGGTAATATAGTAAATGATAAAAAATATTATTTTCACTTTAGTAAAAAGAATTCATGCATGAACCGCAAAAATAAATGTTTGAATATATTCATTTAATAATTTTTAAAAAATTAAAAGTAATTATAAAATACATTTATCGAAAAATTATGAATATATAAAACTTGCATTAAAATTTTAGAAAAGTTCACATGGATTAACAGAGTTTAAAACATTTAAAAATATGTTTTAAAGAAAAATCCATTACAACTTTACGAACTTCTTGGATCAAAATGACACTAAAGAAGAGAAATTAATATGAATACTAAACCCACATTAATTTTATTAAATTTCATAAAATACATAAATGCTTATTTTATTATACCACACAAATCAAAACCTTTTTTTGGGGTGGAATAATGGTCTTAGAAAGGAAATTGAGATGATAAATCCCTTATTTTGTCTCCGGACACACCCCGTACATCATTCACATTCTAGAATAATAAACTATTATTAAATTTATAATTACATAATAAATTTTTTCATGTTAATACCTTTATTTGTTTTCTATTTAATTTATTTATTACCATTTTTTTTTAGTTATTAATTTTGATATGTTCATGTTGGATGTTTTAAAAATGTTTAATTCATAATCCCAAAACAACTTCATTAAGATGAAAATAGTCAAAGGGTTAATTGTTATATTATATAAATAATATTAATCATGAAAAAATTATAATATTGATACATTTAATATACTTTTAATAACATCCATTTAAGGTGGTCATCAAAAATCAAGCACATCATTTCATGGAGATGGTAGTTGGTATGTACGCAAGAACAATATTTTTATTTTTCTACTATGAGTAAAAGAAATAAATTAGATAATTTTATAATTTTGAGGAATTTTAAACATGTTATAAATGTAATATTTATTCATTAATTTCATTATTATGGCTATCCATGTCAGGTAGTAATGAAAAAATGAATTACATAACTTCAAGGAGGCGGTAGTCCATATGCAAGCATGAGCGACGTTATCATTTTAAACCAGATGAGAGTCTAATAAGGTAGGTATTATTACTCATTAAAAAATAATCAGAATTTAATAAAAATATTATATATTCATTAATTACATATTTATAACAATTTTTTTATGTTTTAATGAAATAAAATATATATCAAATAATGAAGGTGGTAAACCACACATATGCACGAGAGACATTTTCACTTCCCATAATATGGAAAATGAGATTGAAGGGGTTGAAAGTTAAACATAATAATATTTTTAGTATATTTTAGATACATAGGTTATTATATAATAATGGTTATGATATTTTTTAAGGAGTTATAATAAGAAATTAACGTGAAGGAACATGGTTAAGAGTTATAAATCTTCGTTGGAAAACCTTATTTAGTTTACACTTTGAACCTTATTAGCCTTTTATTTTGGTTATATCAAGACCACTAGGATTTGGTAAGGACATTAGGAGGGGATTTTGGAAGGGTTTTTTCAATCTATAGATCTCAGTGCTTGTGAATAAGTGAGGATATGGGGTCCCCTTTTATAGATGAAGGGAGTGGCACACTTGTAAATATTTTTTGAAATTTTATGAATTATAAATTTATTACTTATAAAAAGTGTCACTAAATAAATAAAATTTATAATATATGTTTATAAGGGTTAAAATAATCTCATAAAATAAAAATTAAGATATGTTTTTTGATCTTATCACTTATTTTTTGACCTTAATTAATATGTTTTACCCTTTACCATGGTAACTAGTTTTTATCTGGGGACTTATTCATTTTGAATGAAAAAATGAAATTGGGAAAAGACTAAATTTGAACCTACTTCTTCAAAATATGAAATCCATTTTTAAATATTAAATTTTTATAGTTTTTAGAAATAAATTTTAATATAATCATTCAAAATCCAAGGAAAAATAGTTTTTTAGAAAAATGTGTTTTAATCCTAAAAAGGAATTTATACTAAAATAAATTATAATTTTGATTAATATGTATTTAATCTGATTATTTTTAATAAATTTGGAATAATTTTTCTATAAAACCAATAAAAATGGAAATTGACCTTTGTAAATACTTGAAAAAATTTATATTTTTTATAAAAAAGTTGGTTTTTCACTATTCAACTAAAACCATATATTTTTTCAAAAACATAAAATATTTATATTATGATTATTTTAAAATGGTGAATTTAAAAGTAATTTAAATTTTGTTAAATACAATTTCTATAAGTGGAAAATTTTAATTATAATATCCACACACAAAATGCAATAAAACCCATTTTTAAAGAGAGTGTATGTTCGATGTATAAAATGAATCTATACTCCTTCATTATCTAATAATCACCATTAGATGAATTTATTCATTTTATTGAATATATTATGTAAATAATTCATTAAAATTATTCATAAATGGTAAATAAATTTACTTAAATTTATGAAAATAAATTTCATGCCCTAATAAGTTTTCTAAAAAATATCTCTCTTATTATTATATGTTTTTATTTAAAATTGCGTTCTTATTTATTAGAAATTAATTAGCGATTTTTTATTATGTAAAAATCATATATATTTTATAATATATTTATTCTTATTAATACCCACTAAACCAATATATATATTATAACAATCATATAATAATATTTCTATAGTATATCATAGTTATTTTTAAGCTATGAATTTTTTGTGCTAGAAACAATCGAGTATAGTATTTATTTAAAAGAAAATATGTTCTAAGTGTTACATTATAGTTACCTTAAATAAATTTCTTCCTTATAAATTTATATTGAGTTGAGTAGGAAATAGTTTATGAAGTGAAAAGTAATATTAAAATAGTTTCAAAACAAATTTTATTAGTTGAAATTTGTTTTTGATCATCACAGTTTACAAAATAATACCCAAAAAAGGATCCTTAAAAAAATAATTGTTATTTAGTGGAAATTTAGAATTAAAAACATAACATATGATCACGAAGAAAAACCCTTTTCAATATTGAAAAATTCTTTTGTTTAAATCCTATATAACAAAAGAGACAACAAAACATACCTTTGAAAAGTTGTAAAGGTAAATATGAAGGTCCTTATTAATAACATAAAAAAATTTTAGAAAATAAGTAAAACATGGGAAGGAAGTGAAAATATTTAAATTGAAGGGAAATTTTCCCTAATGACGATGGTAATTATTATCAACTATGAAATTCTTTTATGAATAAATAGTTAATCAAGGGAAAATATTTGAATTTAAATTTCATTTTCCTAAAAGAGATAAGAGGACATAAATTTATCAGAAATGATTATAAAAAACTGAAATTCTTATTTCAATATACTACTTATATATTCATGGAATTAGTTTACCATAAAGAAAAAGAAGATAATAAAATATACTTACAATATTTATTCAAAACCATATATGTAATTTTAAACTTTGGTTGCATGTCTCAAATAGTTTCCATATATATTTAACCCTATATTAAAATTTAAAAATGACCATTTGAAATTTTTCATTCATGAAGCACTAAAATTAAATTTTCATGGAACATAATATCCACTAAAGGATTAAAAGTTATTCCACCTATATTTAGACATTTACCATAACCAAAATTGTTAAATTAAGGTAAAATAATATGAAATATGAAATATGAATAAATATTCAAAAATAAATCTAGAAAACTAAAAAAACAGATAAATGTTAACATAAATCCTAAAACACATTAAAACTATTCTACACCTAAATTTAAACCCAAAGAAAAAAATATTTGATCATATATTATTTGAATATAAAACAATCATTTATCTCTAAGATTCATCAATCACTCATAAATCCACACACTAAAAAAGAATATTCCCAAATCATATAATATCCAAATTATGCTAATATTTTCCATAAATAAATAAATCATCATAAATAAAGAAATGTCATATATATTTCATGAATTAACTAATCCATTAGTTATCAAATTCTATTTACCTTAATCATGTAATGTTCCCAAAATTGTGAACTTCTTGAAAAATAACGTAAATAAATTAGTTTCCACATAATTTTTGATCCCATTGTAATATATATGACAAAACAAATGTTCCAAAAACGTAATAACTCATTATCCCAATTAATCATAATTATTAAAATAAATGATCATATTAATCTTTGTGGTGATCTATAAATCAATAATTCAACATTATTTAAAAACCATTAACTATAATTTTTCTTCTTATTCCTTAATACTTCCTTCCTACAATAAAAAATATATCCATGTAATAAGATATGTTAATCTTAGTAAAATCATGTTATATACATTAAACATAAGATAAAATGATATAATAATCCATACATTTTATATGTTATTTATAGTCTTGACATCATTATATAATCTTGATAAAACTTTTTCTATAAAACTTTTTTATCCACTTTTCTATTTTTTTACCAATGTTATATATTTTTATAATGACCATAATCACCTTATTTAAAAAAATAAATTGATACCTTAGGAAGAATATTATTTTCCTCAATTATGTTAAATGAACTCTTCATTTTTAGGGATAGTTTATTATTATATTCCTTCTTTTACCACATATAAAACATCTTCATGTTCCTTTGTGATATTTCCCAAATAATATTCCCACATTCTTAACACAGATGATGTTAAATATTTTTTCCATCATGACCTTTATCACTTAAACTTCCCTAAAACTGAATTTTTCTCTTATTTGGTTTATTATAAAAAATCACCTAGGTTCATGTACATAATCACAAATCCAGATAGCTTGTTATACATAACCGTGATATTTTTCGAATATATCTTATCCCGTTTGATTTCATATTCATAAAAACACAACATGTTCCTTTATATATATTATTAACTATGTTATTAGTGGTTTTATCAAATTATTAAAACTAAAATAGTTAGTGCTAAATAAATTCATAACAAATTATTTTTTAATGATAAAAAATAAGATTTCATAAATCATGTATCCTTATATTAAAATATTTTGGTCTAGGTTTTATTTTATAAAAATTACTATATTTCTCACTAATATACTGAACATTAATGATATAAAATAATTCTATCTTTTTCCTAAATAACATCTCATACAATAAATTTATCTAAACTCTTGATCTAATACCATTTATAAGGAATCTATTACTTTAACAACACATAATTATTAGTTAAAAATCATTGATTTCACAATTTTATATTTCTAGGATATTTTAGGTTTATGTTTTTAGATAATTATGACCAACTATTACATATAAAACCCATTCATTAAAAATTTGTAACTTTAACTAAAATTACATTTTTACTAAAAAAGTAGGATTCTTACATTTAAACTTTTGTTTATTTTGTGATAGTTTTATCATTTGGGAAATTTCATCTTTAAACTTGATATAATCCCTACACAACCCTAATCCCAATAAAATAATTTGAAATTATTTATGAGAAAAAAGCTCTATAATTGATATAAAAAACTAAAACTCATTGTTCCTTTTGAAAATTCATGAGAATCTGTAAAAAATATTATTATTTATATAATAAACCCCAGAAGCTCAGTCATAGGAAAGCCTATGACCATTTATTAATAAATAAAAATAATTAAACAAGTACAAAAAGGTGTAAAAGATAACTACATATCATAAAAATCATACATGTCACCACATCCATTATAGATTTCTTCCTCCACTATAGCTGATTCCCACTCTGAGCTTTCATAATGCTTAATAACCTTGGAAAATTTCCATCTCATATTTAACTTCTCCAATGATAGAAACTCCTCAGAGGAATTTATATACCAACTTTCCTTTGCAATAGAAGATCTGGTAGACACTATCCTTGGAAGAGAAGAGTATTCTTTCCCCACCCTTCTCCATGGTGGGGTAGTTATATCATCATTACTCTCGGGCACCTTCATCCCTCCACCCTAAATGATATCACTATAGGAAGGCCAATCCATACCACTATCATTTTCCTTGTCACTATAAGAGATGTAACCCCACTTTCTAGAGATTTTAACCTCTTAGTTACTCTCATTAAATCCCTATTCCTAATGGAGTTGACTATTGGAGTTAATTAAGGAAAGAAAGTGTGTGAATTCCAAAATAGTTTTTATATCACCTTATCTTGTTTTAAAATCCTTATAGAAATCATGCTACATCTTGACACCTTCATGCCTTGTATCATCCTTCTTTGCATGTGAATTATCCTCATTATTGAGCTCAAGAAAACGGTTACTAGTGGAGAACGCGATAAACATTGCTCCAGCATCATCTTCCCACCCTTGTAGCACTTCAATACAGGAATCCACCACCTTCAATTAAGAGACAATCGAGTCTAAAGGATGTTTATTCACAGGCTCTGGGCTTGAGAAAAAAAAAATCCACTGAGTCATCCATAGTAAGTGTAGATTCAATAACAAGATCACTCTTTATGTTCTCAAAAACCTTCCTTACCATCAGTTCATGTGACCTACACTGCTCATTTTCATAGCCATGCCCATCTTTGATTTCCACTTCCCCAGCCACATTCACTGAAGACTACATCCCATATACTGATTGTCCACTAGACACTACACCTGCACACACTCCCTATATGTGAGAGCCTTCCAAAGGTTCATTCCTTGATGGAATACCTCTCGGTGGAACCTTCAACTGTGGAAAAACAAAGCAGGTGCACCACTTTTGCCATTACCCATCTGCATCATCCTTTATGAAACTCTAGCTAGGTTGTTGCAGTGACATAACATTTCCACAAGACCAAATCGTCTACAAGTAACACAATAACACATCCGCGATTCAAATATCACATCCTGATTCCACTGAAACTCTTTCCCATCCCTGATCCACAACCAATTCACAGGTGACCACACAACATCAATCTCAATGCAAATCTGTGGATAGATGGGGTGACATACCACCTCTGTTCTTCGATGTAAGAAGAGTTATCATTCTATCATGTTCTCAATAGCGCACAATATGGATGGATATTGAATGTAAATGAGAAGACCATGGAGACTCACCCAATTCACCATCATCGGGGGGTCACGCAACATGTGGAAGTCAAAGCTCCATAGAAAAAGATAAAATTATTCAATGTGGCTTAGTCAAAGATATTAGGACCAGGTATTAATCAAATCATCCTCCATCTCAAACCGGATCATCAGATTCCTCTTATCAATCATTCCGACTACTACACGCTCTTGAAGATCCCAAGAATAGAAAAAAAAATTGGTTGAATTCATCCACCAAAGGGCATTGAAGATGAAACTATGCTACCAATGTGAGATTGAAAAGATCTGTGGAACGATTAAGCTCCACCTGGAAGAGAAAAATCTACAACACTCCTTAGAAGAGATAATTGACTTTCGGGGAGAGCTAAATCCTCAGAAAAGAGCGAAGGTAATCATGATTGGAGAATGTCAAGAAGTTACATTTTCCATAAGATTGAGAATGTGAACCTCCCCCCTCTGATCAAGAGGGGGATCATTTCTTTGCAGCATTCTATTAGGGCATCACCATAGGGGAAGAGATCATTGTTCTCATCTCGCCTCTTGAGTACATCCTACATTACATATATATAATAATCTTTGACATCTGAATAATCTTTACCTACTCATGAAATCATCTTTAAATAAAAAATTATTAAAAAATTATTTTTTAGAAAGCATTAAGGAAAAATAATAATAATAAAGTTACATTTGAAAATATTAGAACTTAGTAAAACAATCCTTTCACCTTTAAAAGTACTTAAACATTCCCATAAATCATGGGATTATATTTACCTTATAAAATAAAAAAATTTCTTTTAAATACCATATATATCAATTAAAAACCATTTAGGTGTATTAACATATTATCCATATAATCACACTTACAAGAAACCATAACAATTAATAACCATAAGTGTAAATTCCTTTATATCTATTTGGGGTATCATATTTTTTTTAAATTTTGCATCAATGCATAATACCTTTTATTGGTATATTAAGACTACCTATAATTATAGAATTATCAGTTTCACTAATTAACATATAAAAATTCTGGGAACCATATCATGATCAAAAGACATAAAATATATAATTTCTATCATAAAACCAATATAATTTGGGTATTAGATCTCATAAGAAAAACCATTTTTAGTTATCTCATGAAAATGAAAAGAAATATCATTTTCTTTTGAAAACATTTAAAAACAAAATATTACTTGAAAAATATAATAAGATATTATTTGAAAATTCATAGATACATATATATGAATCAGGAAAATTTATAATGGTTGTAAATTTGGGAAATTATGGT
The DNA here is from genome assembly GCA_963277665.1 of Viscum album. Lineage (NCBI taxonomy): Eukaryota > Viridiplantae > Streptophyta > Magnoliopsida > Santalales > Viscaceae > Viscum > Viscum album. Next base: position 596,397,203 of record OY728135.1, on the reverse strand, counting down.
CATGTAGTAAATGTCAAAAGAATATTATTTTACACTTTGGTAAAAAGAGTCCGAAGTGAACGTTTTGAAAAATATTTGAAAATATTCCATTTATTTATTTGTAGATAAAGAAAAAGGTAGTATAAAATATCCTTATAAATCATTTAATTATAGATAAAACTTCTATAAAACAATTTCTTTAACATAATGAGGGAGAAAAAAAGAGTTTAACGCATTTAAATTTGTGTTTTAAAGAAAATACGTTACAAATTTAGTAACTATTGAACAAAAAGGAAACAGAAGAAGATAAATTTAAATATATTAATAAACCACTTTATGTTTATAAAATTTGATAAAATAAATTCATATTCCATTTTATTAACCACACAAATTATGACATGTGGTGAGAATTGAATAAGTCAAAAGAAAGGAAAATAAGATTAGAATACTATTACTTTTTCTTCCAACACACCAAGTATGTATTTTAATTTCTTGAATAATAAAATTTTATTATTTTTATACACTCATAATAAAAAATTTAAAATTTATTATACTGTTATTTTTTCTTTTATTTAAATTATTAGGACATTTTATTTAGTTAATAAATAGGTTAAGTTCATGTTATATGTTCTAAGGGTGTTTAGTTCATAATCCAAAAATAACATTAGAATGTTTCCCATGGTCACATGTTTAATTTTTAAATCATATAAATAATATTAATCATTAAATAATTACTATTTTCATACACTTAATATAATTTTCATACCATCCATGAAAGGTGGTCCTAAAAAATAGAACACATTGTTTCATAGAGATGGTTTTATGTACTTATAAATGAATGATGATTTCATTTTTGTATGGGTAAAAAAGAAATAAATTAGGTAATGTTTTAATTTTATATGTTGTTTTATTTGTTTTAAATTTAATATTTATTCATTAGTTATTCCCTTATGAATATCTGTGAGATGTTGTAAAAAAGTGAATCACATCACTTCATAGAGGCGGTAGTCCATACATACGCATGAGTTACATTATCATTATCCAAAATAAGGGAGGTTTGGAAGGTATATAGTATATAATATTTATAGAATCATAATTATGTCATGAAAATATTATATATTCATTAATTTTTTTCTTTATAAATAGTAATGTTTGGCGGTGATGAGAAATAAAATACATCACTTCAAGGAGGTGGTTGTGAAACCCTGACTCAAATCATCATGTTTGAGCCAAAGTTCCACCTAACCTCATGTATGCCTCCTCGTATGCAATAAAATATTAACTATAATCAAGGGAATAAAGTGAATTTTGGAGACTATAACCATTACAATAATATCCATCATTGGAAAATAACAACATAAATAATGGTAACTAAACCAGACTAGAGAATATAACATGAAGAAATACTAAAACAATTTTCAAGTTAGGTCACACAATAATAATCAATCGGACACCCAAATATGTCCGGACATAAAGAATAATTTGTAAAATTAGAAAAGATAACAAAACAATTTTTATATATCTAAAGCCATTCCCAATACCATGTTTATCCCTAACTTTAATCCCCTTAGCAACCTTCTTTTGGACCCTTACCCTTCCTTAGACCCCAGATCATGAAGTCTATACATGAATCAAAATTCCCATTCTGGGTGTGAGTATAAACCAATAAGATACCATTAATGAATCCCTAACCCAGGTTTATATGTATTTAGAGGTGTATGTCATTATGTAATGTTAATTTTACACATAATAATATAAATGGTCATATATAGGGTGATCATATGCTAACCAAGATATCATTCACCCTAGATGTACTTGATTCAGATTCATTCTAGTAGAATATCATAAGTAGTTATCACATGAAATATATAAATTCATGAAAACCCATACAAATTTATATACAATGAACATTACACATTTTAGTAACAACTCTATGCCCGCACATAAGGTAAATTCAACCCCATTATTCATGGTTACCTTCTCTTCTTTATTGTAACACAGTATTGGAATGTCTAAACCAATGTAACTCTACAAATAAAAAATAAAAATCCATATCGTAAGGTCATATTTCAATAAAGACCCACTTATAATGGAATATGGAATTCTTAGATAGGCTAAACACATTACAAACTTTGGAACTAACCATCCTACATAGAGCCACCACTAATGTGTCATGTTATCCATTATCCCCCACTAAGGGGTTGGCTAAGTCAGTCAGGCCACCTGTCAACCTGAACATGGAATCATAGATTCCAATGGCTATGTAAAAATACACATGTATGTTATAATATATCAAGGAACAATATATAAAAATAATTATTCCATAGTCTATGAAATATTACACATGTAATAAGTGACATATCAAGAAAAAACACGAAATATCAAACATTCCATAAGCTATGAAATAACCACATATACGGTGTGACATAGAAAGGAACACATAAGAAATAACCATAAAAAGGTATCATGGGATACCCCACACATGTTAGTATATCAATAATTTTATAGCCTCTACACTAGGATCATATAAAAAATCTAAAAATGCAAAAAAAATCCACACAATGTCCCAATATGGTAAATAATTTCTACCCTTAGCACGTCGAAGCCAAACTCTATGATCTGTTAAGGATCAAAACCTGAATCTCAAACATGCACCAATGTTCACTATATAAAATACCAAATCCATAATCATATAAACTCTAGGATTTTAATTTAATAATTGAATCAACAAAAGGTGTGAAATCCAAATAATTGTACCAAAATGGATTCACTATAAAAGGTAGATCTAGAATCGAGCACAGAGATGCCACCAATTCTCGTAATCCAACACCGATCTATAGATCAAGAATGAATCTAAAATTATATCCAAGTGTGGATATATATATCTAGCCAAAATGTATTTGATCTATGATTATTACATAAAATAAGAATTATTATTATTAGAATAAATAGAAATTAACATGATTGGCATTAATAGATCGATCTACACGAGATGATGTTATGGATCTTCTGACGTAGAGTAAAGAAAAAGACAAACCCCCAAGAATCACCACTAAAGTCCCCAAAATTTAGATAACTAGTATTAAGAGAATAAATTATAGGTTTCATAGGGGTTCAAGATAAAAATACAATTTTTCATTAATTAATATCCCACTCGTAGTTTAATCACATGGATTTTTAATCTGTGGTCCAATCGTGCAAGGATTTATATCTCTTTTAAGAACCTATATATTTTTCCTTTATGGTTTTGTAAAATTAAAACCAACCATTCATTTATATTTATCATTAAATTCCTATTTTTATTGTAAATTTTTCTTGGTTAGCTCTATCCATGCATAAGAAATGATATTAACACTTTCCTTTTCCAAGAAAGTCAAACCACTTCTTAGGAAGAACCACAAGATTTTTCTTAATAGTGTGCCAATCATGATCCCCATTTATGTTCACTAAAACCATAAAAACAATATCAAGGTACCTAATGCTTCAATAAGTCAAATAAAAACTCAAAAACACTTAAAAAGGGCATAATGTAAGGTGTAAAGTAATTAAAAAACCACTATGCTGTAACAATTTGCCTCTCTATGGACTACTTATCCTCAATATGTGTCACTAGATTTCACACTCAAAATACTCAAGAAATTGAGATCGTACATATAATTTCCACTCCCAATGTAAAACCCTGAGTTTTTATGATATATTCTATTTGAATAAATTTAATTTCTTCAATAGCTTTTTCTACATGCAACATCAATTTTAATGAACCATGATATACAATAAATATTTTTTTTATTCATGGTTTTCATAATAAATCAGTTAAACTTGATGGTATAAATATTAATAACAATATTCCTAATGTTATTTATAATGGTTATATATAAATATATTTTATTAATAAAAAGGAATTAAATTTTTGGTAAAGTTTGTATCTTCTTCAAAAATACATTTTCCCCAAAAAATGATTGGATTAATTATAGTGAAAAAATAAAAAAATTAGTTTAATAAAATTTTAGAAAATCTATTTGAAAAAATTAAATTAATTTTTGGAATAAAATTTTCAAATTTATTATCGGTTTAATTCTTTTGATTTATTTGGAAAAGATTAATTTTTTGATGAATAGTGAAAATCCATGTTTTTATTGAAAACTGCAATTTGTTTAAATAATTTATTAGGTTAAATTTTATTTTAAAATGGTTTTAAAGTTAATATTATATAAATTATATTTTAATTAATTTAGTTATTTTCCTTAGAATAAATTTAATGATACAAATAATTTATACAATTTTAAAAACACTATTTGGAAACCACTTTTTCATCACGTCTATGGGTTTAATTTTAAATGAATTTATTCTATTTCTATAAATTTAATTTGAAAAAATTGATTCTATATTTTTAATTAAAATAATAAATATTATATTATATGTTCAACTTAATTTCTTAAAAATGAATAGTAAAAACCGTAAAAAATATTTACTATGATTAAGGTTAAAATGGGTTTACCAGGGGGTTAAACTAAAAAAAATAATGAATAAAATGAATTATACACTTGTTCAAAACACATTTTATGTCCGTATTTATACCTTGTATGGTATTATTTTCTATAAAGGCCCATTTTTATCCTTTTTTATGTGTAAATGTGTGTATAGATTATTCTTTTCAAAAAAAATCCATGTGTGGCCTTTCCCCCTTATAAAAGGTCACCCGCTCTCCTCTTCTCTATAAACATCAAAAACCAATTGTTATTGACAGTACCTAAATATATATGTTAATTAAGTCCCCATCCACATCATATATTACTTATTTGTATTATTATCCTCTTTTAATATGGATTTGGGTACAAACCTAAAGAGACTCTCTAATGAAGAGCTAAAATTCATAAACTTGTGTTTTTGTTTCATTTAATCTTCCAAATACATTGAATATTATTAAAATATGATAATATAATAACACCATTATATCCCATTAAATTATATTTTATTATGTTAATTTAATGACCTACTTATATCTCATCTTCTATCAAATGGGAAACGAAACCAACGATCGTGTGTCCAGCGGACTGTCGCCTTGGGAACAAATGTTATTCGTTTTCCAACACGGCCACTATCAGATCGATATAATGACGTATTTAATGTTTATATATTATATTTATGATATTATTATAATTATTAAATTATAAAATCACATATACCTTCTAACTTTCTATTTTGTGGGAATATGATAACATCGCTCATGTGTAAGGTGGACTACCGCATCGCAAAGCGATGTGATTCTTTTTCCCTTATTATTTACATGGACGGAAATAATGATTAATTTAATTAATATATGTGATATATAAAAAATAATAATGTATCATTAATTTTTATATATTATTTATATTTCTTTCTTTCCATCCTTTAAGAAAATGGAAACAATGTTCTTGTGTACATACGGGTTACCATCTCCATGAACGATGTATTTCATTTTCTATATAAAATATTTATGGATAAATATAAATATAAATATATATAATGAATATATATGATATTTATACCATGTTTAAAATTATATAGATGATGTAACAATGATCAAAGTAAAAGTATCTAAAATAAAAAATCAAAACATACCTAAAAAACAAAGCAGTTATTACCTGAAACGTTATATTAACAAAAAATTATTACTAAACGGGTAATAAAAGGAACTAAGTATATAATATATGATATAATATATTTCATTATTTTTCTATAATAAATTTATAATAAATCTATATTTATTACATAGGTTTTTTTATTGTGTATGAAGGAAGTCAAAACTTAAGGTGAAGGATTTTTGTCTCACTTTGTCTTCTTTGGGACATACATTATGTTATAAACCTATATTCTTTTAGAAGGTGTATATATATCCCCTTTAACATTTAATATAATAAATTTATTTATTATTATTATATTTTATGTTTAATGTAATTTTATTCTTTTATGGTTCTTACGATTCAATGTTACCAAAGTGGTAAGGACTTTATGGTACAATCTCATCATTTATCAAGATTGATTATGTTTAAGCTTCTAATGATGAAATGTTATTATATAACTCTCACGAAAATAATTAATTTTATTATCTTGTTCTTATTTCATGAAAATAAATTTATTCCTTTCATTTTCCCCTCTTTATTTACTTAAGAGTCCAAAAGATTTTTCAAAGAAAAATGTACTTTATTTCTTTATTTGGATGAAAATTTATTATCTTCTGTATCCATTTTTTTGGAAGTAATATTTCAAAGAATGTTTTTAATACTCTATTATTATTTATTATAAAAACTTTTACCATTGTTTAACTATTTTAAAAAATTAAAATTAATCTTCATGTATTTTTCAAAATAAGTCTCATTTTTCCTTTAAAGAAAATGTGAAAGGAATATTTGTTTCAACGTCATTGAGATTAAAAAAAAAATTTCTGTCATGACCACACAATTTTTTAAATCTTAATTTATATGTTTCAAATTTTATTTTTAAATAAAGTTATTTTTAATAAATTTAGGAATTTTTTGTTTTTAAAAAATTTATTTTTGAAGTGAAGAAGTTTTCTTAACCAAGAAATGTTACAAGTGATCTTTTAGAATAATTTTCCATATATAATGATATCCTTTGATGTTACTTAATATTTCATGGGAATATAATCAAAATTTACAATCATTATTATTTATTTGGATGGTTCCATTATATGATGAAATGAATTTTATTAAACTCGTTTCATTCCCATGGGTCATGCTATAGTGAATTGTTTATGAAACCCATTTATTTTCATAATTTATGATATGAATACTCTGTTATGGTCTTATTGTGCACAAATACATGACTATGTGATGGGTGTGGCCTATATCTCCCTCCAATTTTTTGGGTAATGATTAATGTTATATGATCTCAATGATTACATGGGAGGTTATCTGGTGTCGAAAGAGGGTATAGGGGAGGTTATACAAAGCTCAAAAGAGGTTACACTAGAGGTTATCCCAATAATGAATCTGGTACACCAGTGGTTAGACTAGGCTTAACATGTTTTGAATGCCTTTGTGGGAATCCTTGACAAACGTTTTCTTATGATTATGCGTATTCTACAAATCTATTTGTTATGACAATTTCATTCTCTCTTGACTTATACACTTTTATTACTTCATGATTCATGTCATATGATTTCATGAACCATGCTAGGATGCCATCCAACTAAACACCCGACCCTATTCAAAACATTCCCTAAGGGCATACTCAATCCCCACAGACTCGATACTAGTGATTGGGTATCAAAAATATGCTTTTGGAACGATTTCATCCATTTATATAGGCATAAATATCCAATAGAAATAAACATTTGAATGATAAATAACCAATGCCAAACTAGGTGAAACAATTTTCAGAATCCAAGTCAATAACATTAACCAAAAACCCAATGGACTACAACGGAGGGGAAATACAAAACAATCCTAATAACATCCACACAACATGAGGGGCATCACCCTCATTAAACCACCAATAATAACTACAACAATTATTACACAAGAAAATGGATCTTCTATCATCGCCATGACACATATTACCTTTACACGGGTCATACATAACAATGTCAATATATTCCCAAAGGTGTATGGATGATGTGAGCCAAAGCCCTGTAAAATTCCACCCAAAATAAAAAGGTTCTATATTATAACATTAAAAGACAAATTAAAATGCAAATTTCTATAGGATCCTTTGAAAAAAAATTAATAGACTTTTTAAAGAAAAATTTATCAAGAAACACTATTTAATGAAATCACTTTTTACAAATAAGAATTCTTGAAACAAAACATGTACACAAGGCCTACAGTATTCTGATAACTAGAACCAAATATCATATGCATCATGTCACAACTGATAACCGTGGGTAAATCCCTATAAGTAATTAGATCCAGACGGAACCAAGAAACCTCGTACCTCGGTCAACAAAATCCTCCACTAAACTACTAAAATAATCCTCATGCAAGAGCCATTATAGATTAATATATCCCAAGGTACAGTGGTCTCCAAAACCAAACTCCCATACATGATCCACTTATAGGAATTTATCCCAAGGTCCAGTTGTCTCTAATCATATCGCATGTTTATTTAGTGTTTAATTCATTAATCTTGTTAGATGAATTTGAGTATCACCACTTATGATTCAACTATTCTTAATCTAACTAAATGAATTCAGGCATAGCCACTTCTAAATCACTAATATATTAGTTCTAGATTTCCCACATAGATACTGGGGATTCCCTTTATGCTCACATTCCATTTCACATGTCATATAAAGATACATTTTTTTATTTACATTCCAAGTATCATATGTATATAATAAAATAACTACTTTCCTAACAAATACATTTAGAAATAAATTTCACACTAATTTTAGCATTTATAAAATCTTTTTTTAAATCAAACATGTTCAAGCTAGTCATTTCTATGGTAAAATACCCCTTCACTCAACATATAAGCCCAATTTATTTTAAAACATTTCTCCCATCATTTATACGATTCATAATTCATTTTAAATGTGGGAAACATGGAATACAACAAGAAAAAATTGTCACATATTTTAGAAAAAACTCACTTTAAACCCATTTTCAACTTCAAATCCATTTGAAAACTCATTTCTCACCTTATACACAAGGTATAAAGCACTTTCAAGAAACTCCAAAAATAACTATACAAAACAATGTTGCCATTTTCCATTAGATAATCCATTTTCATCATATAGTCATGTCAAAATACTTTAGAAACAAATTTTTTAACGTAAAATAAATCCATAGGACACCTTTATAAAGGAAAAAATCCATATCAAAAGAATCTAAAAATCTTAAGGAATGGAACCACCAACCTCACAAATGGAAACTTACAAAAATTGGTATGAAACCACAAATTCCCTAACACAAGACCCTAACAAGAAAATATTTAACAACAAACATCATGATCTTACTCAATAACATAAGACCAAACCCTCCCTACATAAAATATCCTACTGGAAAATAAGAACCCCAAGATGGAGGAGTATAAACCCAAAAAGAAGGATGAAACCATAATAGAAAATACTTACTTAATTATTCCTTAATCAATTAACACAAAAAAAACCAAAGTAAGGGAGTCCAAGGGAGCCGATCAGGAGAAAGGTAGGTGCCTTGGGTTTTATAGCTAAAATGGGGTGATTAAAGGGGATTTTGGGATAAAATTTAAGGGGTATAAAGGTAAAAATAAAATTTTTAATGACCTGGATAGTCCGCATGGTTTACCTATATGGTTTTTCAAACCATGAGGAAATTGTGAAATTCTCACTATTTAGGTGGGACATGCCACACAGTTACCCCTCACAGTTTACCAAACAATGTGAAGATCATGTGGTTCACCACTGTCCAAAATTTCACTTGGTCACATGGTTGGGCAAGGGCGCACGGTTTGAAAAAACATGCACCAACGATTCACCGCCTGCTTTCAACCCAAAAACTACCATTTCTTCACCAAAACATCTAGGAAAATTCAAGGATAATAATAGGGTCAATAATAAATAGAATAATACCTAAAAATAAAATCATGAAAGTGGAAATTCTCCCCACCATGAAAACATTTCACCCCTACAAAGTCTACCCAAATCTTGATCAGAGAACAGAAATCGATATTATTTCTCAACCCATGACTTGTGATCCCAAGTCTCATGTACATAATTTATATGTTTCCAAATAACATGGACCAATAGAATAGACTTCACATTAATAAATATTTCTTAAGAATATACAATCTACACTAACCACTCAAACACCAACAAATCAGGCTCCAACTCCTAGTATTCCCAATTAAACACATGATATGGCTCTGGGTTGTATTTATTCGTCTAGGACAAATGGAATACATCAAGAATAGACATAATCTGTAAGGGAGAATCCATCCTATATTCCACCTTACCAATACTCATGTCAATCTCAAAAGGCCATACATAATTCGGTGTTAACTTCCCTTGCTTACCCAAATGACGAAATCCCAAGAGAGGTGACATTTTTAGAAACACCCAGTCACCTATGGAAAACACCAAATCATGTATCCTCTAGTAGAAAAAAGACTTATAGAAACTTTGATCTATCAATAACTGTTACCCTATCAACTTGACTTTATCAGAAGTCTCATGTTCAATGCATGGTCCTAGTAATGAGGGCTCACCCACCTCATCCCAGCATAAAGGCGATCAACATGGCTAACCATAAAGCACCTTAAAGGGATCCATTCGAATAGATAATTAGTAACTATTGATATATGTGAACTCAAACAATACAAAATAACTATCCCAAGAATCTCAAAAATCCAAGACACATTCCTGGAGCATGTATTCCAAAATATAATTTTCCTGCTCCATCCAACCACCCCTTTGAGGATGGTATGCTATGCTCATTTTGACCAATCACCCCATTGACTTCTAAAGGCCTTCCAAAAATCATGATGTGAAATGGGGGTCCCTATCAAAAATATTTGTTGATGGAACACCATGAAACCTTACAACCTCTTGAACATATAACTGACCCAACTCAACAACGTTAGCTAAATCTCATATTGGAATGAAATGGGATGATTTCGTTAGATGATAAATCACTACCCAAATAGAGTCCCTCCCCCATAGTGTACGATGTATGCCAACTATAAAGTCTATGGAAATATCATCCCAATTCTAGGTCATAATGGGTAGTGTCTAAAGAAAACTAAAGGGCCTATACTTCTCTACTTTAACCTGATGACATGTATAACACCATGATACGAATTCAGCTACATCTCACCTGATGACTATCCCCAAAAACTATATTCTCATGTCATAGTACCTCTTGGTAGGACCTAGATAAATGGACCACTGATACTGGTGGTTATCCTGCATCACCACCTTCCTCAAAGATATTGGAACCACAAATCAACCCTTGAAGCACAAAACACCCTTAGGAGACAATGATAAATCACAAGCAGTCCCCCCACCATTTAGAAACTACATAGATTGTTGGCCCAAATAATCTCTTAGATTATCTTTCCAAATCATCTCCAGAATATAGGGCTCTAGCTACACACTGGCCAATAACACACCTCCACTATGCTCCTTGTCCTCTAAGTCCATCTGTGTAAAAAGGCCCATCAATGTCCACTCATAATTGGGCTTTTTAAATTCTTACAGTAGAACTTTCCTTCTCAAATAATCTTCCACTACAGTAAATGTTTCTTGGGGTATACATGATATCAAAATCGAACCCCTAAAGGTAATCAACCTAATGATGTTTCCTCAAATTCTGATCTTTTTGGGAGAAAATATAGGCCAGAATCTTATAATATGAATAAAACACAAAATTCTCCCCCAAAAGATAATGGTTCCACGTCTTCAAGGCATACATCACCACTACTAGCTCTAGTTTATTGGTTAAGTAATTATTTTTGTGCGATAGGAGCGAGTGAGATCCATAAGCCACCACATGGTCATCCTACATTAGCACACACCCAAGACCCATAACTAAAGCATCACAATAAAAAACATAGCCCCATCCAAATTATAGAAAGATCAAAATGGGAGTTGTGTTTAATTGACACTTAATCAACTCAAAGGATTATTAAAATTATGGGATCCATTCAAATTTATCCCTTTTCTGGGTGAGGTTTTTCATGAAGGAATCCTTGATAAATATCAAACAAACCGCATGTAATACCCTTCTAGGCCTAAAAATATTCTGAATTAAAACACATTATTCAGATAATCCAATGATATAACCACACTAATCTTCTCAAGGTCCACCAAAAACGATTGTTCTAAGATTACATGGCCCAAAAACATCACCTACTTGAACCAAAAGTTTCACATAGAAAACATCGCATTGAGGTGATGATCTCGAAGAGTGCCCAATACAATTCTCAAATGTCACTAGTTCTCTTCCCCAGTTTCATAGTAGACTAGGATTTCATCTGTGAATACCATGAAAAAAGAATTGAGATATTTAAGGAACATCTTATTCATAAGTTCCATGAAGACCTATGGAGAATTTCTCAATCTTAATGGTGTGACCAGGTACCCAAAATGGTCATAACTGCATTGAAAGACTATTTTTAATGGATCTGCATCTCTAACTTTGACTTGGTGATACCCAAAAACAAAAATCAATTTTAGATAACCACATTTCCCACTTAAGTTGATAAAAAAGATCATAAATATGTGGAAAATGGTACTTGTTCTTGATATTCACTTTATTCAGCTTTTGGTGATAAATAGAAAACCAGAGAGATCCATCAGCCTTTTTTGAAAACAGAACTGGGGTAGCCTAATGTGAGATGATCGGGTGAATTAATCCTTTGGATTTTAAATTTTTCAGCTGTTCCACTAATTCCAATAACTTTTTGGTTACATACATTATGAGGGAAGATATATTAGATGTGTTCCCTTTGTCAAATCAATGGTGAACTCCACATCCCACTCTAAAAGAAAGCCCGATAAATCCTCTGGGGAAAACTATAGGAACTCATCCAACATGTAAAGAAATTAAACCTCAATATCACCATCATCCTCCTATAATGTCAGTGGATATATCAGATAAATAAGGTTTCATAACTCAAGAAGGGTAGTTTTGTCACGTCTTAGCTGAGGATCCCATTCACCCTAAAAAACCTATGTACTTTCACCAGGTGCCTCAAAACTAACTCTTCATTGATAGAAATCGATGTGGCCCTAGAAAATAAATTATCCAATCCATATTAAGGATCATGTCAAATAGGTCTATCTCTAAAACAAGAAAATTCCATTCTAACTTGATCCATGACACAAGAGTCCACAAGACGTACACCTGAAGCCCTACTCTCACTTCTTACCAAGTGGTGTTACCAATTCCATTGAATATGACATAAGCTGAATTGGTAACATAAAAACATCAAAAAAGAGGTCAGAAATAAAAACAAAATGAAGCACCATTATCAAACAAAACAATAGATATAGAATATGTGATAATAATAATACCTTGAACTATCACAAGCCCAACATATGATTCCACTAGTTCTTGGTCCACCGCATTGAGCTGCCTCATCTCATCCTAACCATGAGAATGACCACTATCCTACAGCTCTACCCAGAACTGAATTTTCATAGATGATTATCCAACCATTCTTATAGGGACTATAAACTAATAGGTCATTACTCTATATGTTTCTAACATAGCTTTCATCCCTTTCAAATCCACAGATCCTGCACCACTCTGAGATGGGTTCACCACAATGAAAAATCGATACAAGTGCCACATAAATCTACATTGGTTACAAGGTTTGGGAAGAGATAAACATGCAAGTCAAGTGTTTCCTACCATCCCCTAGTGATTGAACATGTCTGACCAATCATTGTAATGCACAGATGAACATAGCTAGGAAGGATGGCATAAACTACCACATCCCTTCTTCCCCTACTCATCATGCTTCCTCTAATTATTACAAGAACTGCCACTACCCACTGATGATATACCTCCAAGGAAACCATACTTTCTTCCATGATCAATTTCTATCATTATAGATCAAACACCTCATCATAATCCTTAAATTTAAACTAGAAGACATAAGAATGTATTTTTGGTCATAACCCCATCTGAAATTTTTGAGACTTCATCTAATCATTAGAAACAGTCTCGGGTGAGTACCGAACTAGCTCTACAAATAAGTTTTTATATTTCATCATAGTCTATTCTCCCCAACTAATATCCTGAAACTACCAAAGCATAGAAAATTCCAAAATCTTGGGGAAATACTACTCATTGAAGACAACCTTGAAGTCTTTCCATCTCATATTCTCATTCTTTCCAACTTGCACCACCAAGAACCACCACTTTCAACTAGCTCCTTCCAACATAAATGAATAACATTTCACTCTGAACACCTCAATAGTATCAAATAACATGAACATATACTCTACATTATCAATAAACTACTATGATTCTTGAGATTCCATGCTACCTAGAAAATATGGAGGCTTGTTCATAAGGAACTCATAGTCCTTATTTGTTCCGAGACCTGGCACGACTTCCCTAACCTAAGCCAAACCAGAGCCCACTACCTGTCCCAGAGCATGGATGGTATGAACCATAGTTTCCACTGACATATAATAAATTGGTGTGGGAGAACTCACTCTGGCCTCTTCACATGGTTTCATAGTAGGTCCCCAGGGAGAAATCTTTCTACAAAAGAAGCAACAACAAGGAGAACCAAATAAATACACCATTCAAAACAAATTCATCTATAACCACAAATATAAAATAATTACATGAATTAAAACGATCCAAATCCATCATAATATCAATTCAACCAAGCCACTCCACCCCCACCTAGTGTTCATATACATTCTGCAACTTGTACATCTCCCATAGCAGAGAATTAAAACCCAATATCATCATCCCATGGTGAATTAAGTCCTTTCATGAGGTGTGTTGGCCAAACACCACACTCCAAAATAGAACCTCAAGCCCTAAAAATTCTAGATATGTTCTATTTATACCCTTTCCCAAACAACTTGACCCAAAAGATTTTGACCTTCCTTGTTAGAATTTTTGCATGAACAATGTCAGGATTCCATACAACTCACACCCGGCCTGATCCAAAACATTGGTCCGAAGGCTGTTCTCGATCCCCAAAGAATGTAAAATAGTTCTTATGGATCAAAAATATGCTTTGGGAATGATTTCACCCATTTATATAATCATAAATATCTAATAAAAATAAAATTTAAAATGATAAATAACCAAAGAAAAATGAGGCACAACAATTTTCAAAATCCAAAGTTTACAACATTAACCAAAAAACCAATGAACTAAAATGGAAGGGAAACAAACAAACTATCCCAAAGAAACCTCCACGAAACATGAGGTGAATTACCCTCAATCCACCACCACCAACACATGTAATAATAGTAACACTATAAACTATATCCACCATCATCACCACGACTCATCTTTCCCTTACCTAAGTCATACATAAGAAATTCTACATACACCCAAAGGTGTATGCATAGTGTGATCCAAATACTAGTAGAATTCCACCCAAAATAAATGATTTCATGCTATAACATTATAATAACAATTAACATGTACAATTTCCTAATAAACATTAAAACATTTTCAAGAAACATTTTAAAGAAAACCTCTTCAAGAAACACTTTATAAGACATCATTTTTTTAAAAAAATATTCCCTAAAATAAAAATATACACAAGGTATACCATATACCGATGGGTGACACCTCATCTCATAAGCATCATGTCACAAGTGAGCACCATGGGTAAATCCCTATTGGTAACTAACTCTAGTGGGACACTAGAAACCTCATACCTTGAGGATCAAAATCCTATTCTAAACTAACAATAAAATCTTATATGCATTCCATTCTAGAGGAACATATCCCAAGGATCAATGGTCTCTAAAACAGTGTTCCTATGAAAAAGACACTAGAGGAGAACACATCCCATGGTCCAATGGTCTCCAATCATATGACATGATTAGTTACTATTCCATTCGTTAATCCAGAAAGATGAATTAGGGCATCTCCACTTCCATGTCAACTAGCTTCAATCAGGCTAGATGAATCAAGGATTAGACACTTTTGAATCAATATCATACTAGTTCTAGTACTCCCATTTAGATACAAAGTATTTCCTTTGTGCTCAAATTCCATTTCATATGTCACATAAATAAATATGTTTACATTAATAGAGAAAGTATCATAGGCAAACATGTAAATAACTGATTTCATAACAAATCCTTTTGGAAATGCACTTCACACTACTTGAACCATTTATGATATCCCTTTTTGAAATTACACATGTGAAAGCCAATCATTTCCATGGCCCAATCCCTGTTAAAATCCACACATAAACCCAATTCATTTTAAATCATTATTCTCATCATATATATGATTTGTAATTAATGTTAAATGTGCACAAAAGGAATCCCACATGAAAAAAATTACATTATTTAAGAAAAACTCATTTTCAACACATTTTCACCTTTAAATACCTTTGAAAACTCATTTATCACCTTTCACACATGGTATAAATGACTTTTAAGAAACACTAAGAAGTACATTAAACCAAAATGTAACCATTTTACTTTATAAAATCCATTTCCATCACATCAGCATGTCAAAATAATTCAAAAACACATTTAACACCAAATAATTATTCCATAAAACACATTTTTAAAGACAATCAGGCATATCAAAATAATTTAAAAATGTTAAGCCATTTAACCACCAAAAAATCATATAGAAACATCTAGAAATTTGTGTGAAACCACAAATAAACCACCAAAAGACCATAACAAGGAATGATTTGTCAAAAAAAAATAAATATCTTACTCAATAACACAAGAGAAAACCATCCCTAGATCAAAGAACCCAATAGAAAATAAAAATCCGAATAAGGGGGGGAGAAACCCTAAAAGAGAGAAGAAATGATGGGAGAAAACACTTACATAAGGATTTCGGGATGAATCGACACTAAAACCACCAAATAAAGGGATTATGAGGGAGACATTATGGGAGAGAGAGGTACTTGGGGGTGGATATCTTGAATAGGGAATGAAAGGGGGTTTGTGGTTAAAATAGAATGGGTATAAAAGTAATAATCAAACTTTTAATGACTTGGAAATTTTGCATGGATTTTCAAAAAATGTAGAAATTGTGCACTCCTCACTGTCTAAGAGGTAAACACTGCATGGTTAGACTACAAAGTTTACCAAACAATCCAACTTGGCATATCAAAAAAATTTACTTGATTTCATGGTTTCTTGGGAAAGGAAACACAATTTGAAAAATCGTGTGACACCTGTGTTCAACCCAAAAACTCTAATTTTATTCACCATAACATGGGGAAAACTCAAGGATCAATATATGATCAATATTAAATATAATAATAACACAAAATAAAAACACATATATGAAATATGATCTGCCAATATTTCTATCATGACTCAAGTTTATGATCAACGATATGTAGGGTATGTTTTTAAAATGACAAGATCAATTTATCAGACCATTATTTTTTCTTCCATAGGTTATAAAGAAATGTTTATGTATGATAATTCAAGGACGGGTGATATATATAAATAAATTAGTGTAAGAATATGTAGTTACCTATGGACAAATTATTTATGTTTCCAAGTTTCTAAAGGCACTAGACCTAAATGATTTCATTATGGATCATTATGTAATGTAATGAATATTAGTTAATTAAGATGTAATATTTATGTATGAGAAGATTTTGTCTTTATAGTTTTCATCGGAGCAAGGTTTAGTATACCTTTGGAAACTAAGATGATAAATCATTAGTGATATCACTTGGGATATGTCTAGGGATAAGTCTAAGAATAATTATAAGTATAGGAAAATATCCTGGAATTTATTTTGAAGGAAAACTTGAGTGGTTTCTGATAAATTACATTCCTGTCAAGATACTACATGTGGATGTGGTCTGGAATAGTAGTACCTCGGGGTAATAACTCTAAAAATGAAGTATTGAGATGGACTTTATCATCACTCGGTTCATGAAAACAGTCCTTGATTCACACCTAGTTTGACACTCCTAGGGGTATGTTATGGAAATTCACATACTCTATGAATGATCATGAAAGATTTTCATAATTAGGATGAATGAAATTTGTTAATCCTAAGGTTTGGTAGATTCGAAATAAGTTTTTATTATTTAGACATCCTATAAGTGATTTTTCATGATTATGTTTTCCTCCTCTATGTATATTATTTATTACACTATGATTTTTTGCTTTAGTTGATGGATGGAACCTGAAGAAATCATGTTAATACTGAATGAAATACACAGTTAATTGATTGTCCTATTTAACAAAAAATATTATGGGAGATATAATGAAAAATATTATTATTATTCTAAAAAAACATTATTAGGATATGAATCATTTTTGAACTTACAAATTAGAAAAGGATGGAACAACATCCTATTAATTCCTTCATGATTCAATTTCCACCTTATTTTAATGGTGCAGATGATCCATTAGTTTTCAAGTAGTGGATCAGGTACCATTGAAAAGATATTTCTATTTTATTTTTTTAGCATGAAAATTTCATTTTATTCATCTATCATTTGGAAAGTGAATCATATAAATGGTGGAATCTTATCAATAATATGAGACAACAAGATTAAATTGACTCCATGGAGTTGTATGAGTTTAAGAGATTATTTTTCAATAAACATTTTACTCATTTTTTTATTTGAAAATAGAGAAGTAATTACTTGATCTAAAATAGAAGGATGATGAATATTTTGGTAACTATGAGGAAAACATTACAATACTTGTAAGGTACAGTTTTGGTATTATTATCCAACCTAAAACTAAGGTTGGTCCATTTTTTATTATCTTAATACAAATTTTCTAAAGGGATTTTTCCATAAGGGACTCCACTAGCAATGAATAATTCATTCAATGTACTATCTAGGTGGAAATAGATATTTGATTTACCCATAAATCTCATGATCTTCAAATTAAATGAAATATGGAATTAAAAAGAAAATCTAAAAACTATAAAGAGAAGAAGATGATATTTCCTTCATGCTTTAAGTGTGGACGAAACATAGAGGATATTTTCTTAAGGGGACTACTAAATGTTTTAATTGTGTAAAGGAACATCATTGAGTATATGAATGCTGAATTTATGGGAAGAAGTTAGCTAATTATGATAATAGAGGGAGATCCCTATAGAATTCACAACCCACACTCCAGTGCTTTATGTGTAAGGAATTTTGGAATTATGAGAATGAATGACCTAATAAAATGTATAATGAGGACAGTAAGACAAAAAAACCTCTAAAGAAAATGTAAAATTAATAATATTAGGAAATCACATTATCTGAAGTGAATAATGATAATTAGGGAACACCTATCCTCCACTTTAGAGTTAGGAATTTCATCTTAGAGTCTGTATGAAAGATCGATATAAAAATAAGTTTGTTTATCATTTAGTGAGATTTTATATGACTCTATGAATTTATTATATCCATCTAAAAGGATTATAGAATAATAAAATTAAATTTTATGTTATATTAGTGAATGGATGACCCCAATATCCCAATAGAGATTTTTATAACTATAATAAGATCTTATTTAAAGAATAAAGGGTGAATTATCATTTGGAATTATATATGTATCCATGTAATATTAACTTAAGAGTTATAGATACCTTAATGTTTTTCTGGTTTTATGTTTGATCATATGTTCAAATTTATAGAAATCCCTTTTAGTTTTTATGTGATGGGATTTTATTAAGGTTAGATATATTCTGAGAGACATTTATGGAATTAAATCTCTTTGGATTTGTATGAGCCTTATGGAAAATTTTATTTGAGGATGAATTCCATTTATTGAAATATGATTAAAGGTATAGGTAACCATTAGAATTTATCTTGTCTTTTATGTTAAATTAGTTATGGGTTATTAAAATTTTGTAATGTTTTTTCAATTATTTTTAAATAGTTTTAAAAAAAAAGATAACTCGGATGTCGAGTGAAAACTTGGGGCATCTTGTATTGCTACAGGTCTTGAACCCACAACCAAAGGATAATAATGGTATAGTTCATACTACTAGCCTACGTGAAATAGTGTTTTTGGTAGAATAAAAAAAGAGATATATTTTTTAGTATGTATCATAGTACTTGGTATTTCATTAAGTTAAGGTTGAGAAACAAATGTCTAAGGGGACACTATAACCATTATCTATACATGAATGGGAATGGAAAAAAACCACCATGGATTTTGTTGTTTTACTCCCAAAAATGTCTAAAGGGGATAATTATATATGGGTTTCAATTAATCATCCTAAAAATAAAAAACACATCATCACTATCAGAGAAGACTTATCTTCTGATCGAATATCCAAAATACTCATTAAGGAAGTTTTAATTTTTCAGGGAGTACTACACTCCATTGTATCTACTTAGGATATGAGGTTTAACTTGATGTTCTGGAAAAGTCTTCAGTAATATCTTGATACAAATTTTAGTTTTACCACTATGTTTCACCCTCATAAAATTGGTTATAATGATAAGTAATTAAAACCCTATAGGATATGTTTAGTTATTGTTCCATATATTTCAAATGGGGTTGAAAACAACACATTCCTTTAGGTAATTTTTAATAAAAAAATATATTTCACTTGAGAATTTAGATGGATGCTTATAAAGACCAATATGGAAAGAAGTCTAGAAATCCAATGTACTCATATGAATTTGAAGAGAGAAATCTATTCAGAACTAAGCTATCTTTAGAAATGGAAGAGAAGTTTAGAGATATTTAGTAACACGTTAGGGAACCATAAAATGAGAATAAAATTATTCTAATAATGATTGACATGAAATGGAATTTTAAATTTGTGATAAGATTTTTCTAATAATTAATTCATGGAAGAAGGTAATGTGATTCGAAAATAAGGGAAAATTCCATAGGTATATCACTCTAAATAAAATTCTTGATCGTATTGGGACGGTTTCATATCGATTGGTACTTCAACTAAACCACACCTATATTCACAATGTGTTCCATCTATCTCTATTAAGAAAGTACATAACATATCAATAAAATTTATTTATCTTAGAGATCATAAAATGGAAAATGATATTCCTTATGAGGAGTAACTAGTGGAGATTCCTGATCATAGAGATAATGTGTTTTGAAACAATACCACTCACATGGTCAAAGTTTTGTGGGGAAACCACCAGTTGGAGGAAGAAATGTGGGAACATGAGGATGTGATGAGGTAGAGGAATCAACATCTGTTTTTATCCGAGTGAAGAACTTTCATGGTGAAATTCATTTAAATGTGGGTATAATATAAAACACTAAGATTTTTTGAAATTGTTTTTTAATAAATTTAATTTTTTTGATAGCTTTAATTATATGAAACACCGATTTTTAATGAACAATGATATGAAATTAATATTATTATTTAAACATAGCCATTATAACCTAGCCATTAAACATGAAGGTATCAATAGGAATATAAATTTTTTTTAATATTAACCATAATGGTTATATATAAATAAAACATATTAACAAAATATTAATAAATTTTTTGTAATGTCTTTATATATTTTTAAAATATCTTTTTTCTTAAAAATTAATTTTATTTATTTTTTTCAAAAAAACAATAATTTTATTGAACATTTCTAAAATTTATTTGAAGAAAAATAGTTTAATTTTTTGAATCAATATCTCAAAATTATCTTAAGGTTAATTTTTTGAATTTTTCTAAACAGATTTACTTTTCGATCGGTTGGGGAAAACTATTCTTTTTTATTGAAAACTTCTATTTTTGTGTAAATAATATATAAGGTTCCATTATATTTAAATATAGATTTAAAATAAAAATTAACTAAATTATGTAACACTCCAATCTTCCACGGTACGTTTCCCTTTGAAAAATGCAATAACTTGCATTGTACGCAACTTCAAGATTCTAACACACCGCAACCAATCAAACTAGCCGTTATGAATAGTAATATCCACTTTTTAAAATTTAATAAATTTTTTATTTCATAATGTAATTAATTTTTTGATTTTTAATATTGATATTAGCTTAGAGTGATTTTTTGATATTTTTTTGAAAACTTTCATTTTTTGATGAATAGTGGAAAACACTACGTTTTTGGTTAAAACCGACATTTTATTTAAATAATTATTTATTTTATTTAAATTTATTTTAGGTCAAAATAGATACATAATACCTATATAAGTTCAATTCAATTCATTGGATTCATTTTATAATAAGCTTAGATATATAAATATTTTATTGAACTTTTTACCATCTTTTACACACCTCCTAGTAGCATTTATAAATTTGCATAAAACTTAATTTTACCGCTTCTGTGAGTTGAATTTCACGAATCTAAGAGACATAGTTAATATCAGTATGTAAAATTTTGTTCAATAAGATGAATTTTTTTTTGGTGAATAGTAACTTTTGACTTTTATTTACCAAGGTTAAAAGTAAATAGGGTAATTAAGGGTAAAAATGAAATCATAATTACCCTAAAAATGTCCTAATTCTATTGGATAATTATAAATCGACCAAAAAAAACCTTAGGAATAAAATATGATTCCCTTTGGTCCACTTGGTTTGGATTAGAACATTTATTATTATTTTATTTAAAGAATAGTTAAAATAGTTAAATTCAATGTTTAATAACTAAACAATTTTTAATATAGGGTTACACAAAATAAAATTCGACTATAAATATTCATTAGAAATATAAAATTATTTCCTACATAATGGTATTTTATTTATAATTTTTAAACATTAAATAATTTAATTTATTTATGAAACAATGATGATGTAGTAATTAACTTATTAAAGAAAGATTAAAATAATTGATATTACAAATATCCAAATAAATTTAATTAAAGATTTTTGGTGAATTCCACTAATTTTATAGATTAATATGAAATTTTAGGGTTTATTAAATAATTTTTGTTCAAAGTAATCATGCTGTTATAATTTTCAAAAAAAATTAATTACTAAATAGTGTCAAAATTGACATAATTGAGTTTTTAAAACAAATTCTATATTATTAATGAATATAATATTCCAAAAAATCTAAGGCTCGGACAAAGGACTTAGATAATGTTATATATATTAATAATGAACAACTGGGGGTTCTCTAGGAAGTTTATAGTAAGTTTATTTGTATTGTCCCAGACCTCTCTGGTCCATTCCATTGTGAAAATATGGAGTTTGAGCTGTTCTCGAAGGTCAATGTGACATATCCCCAACACTTTTCTATTTTTCCAGTTCTATGAATAGTTCCATTAGGAAATAGTTCTATCAGTAACCTGTAATGGTAACCTCTCTTTATATTACCAAATTTCCTATTCTATGAACAGTTCCATTAGTGAACAGTGTTCTATCGGTGAGGTTCAGTGAACAAGGTTCTATCAGTGAGGTTCATTGAACAGTGTTCTATCAGTGAGGTTCAATGAACAGTGTTCTATTAGTGAGGTTCACTGAACATTGTTATATCCCTGAGGTTTAGTTAACAGTGTTCTATCGGTGAGGTTCAATGAAAAGTGTTCTATCGGTGAGGTTCAGTGAGTAGTGTTTTATCGGTGTGTTTCAGTAAACATTGTTCTATCGGTGAGGTTCAGTGAAAAGTGTTCTATTGGTGAGGTTCAGTGAATAGTTTTCTATTAGTTAGGTTCAGTGAACAGTGTTCTATCAGTGAGGTTCAGTGAACTGTGTTCTATCGGTGATGTTCAGTGAACAATGTTCTATCGGTGAGGTTCAGTGAAAAGTGTTCTATCGATGAGGTTCAGTGAAAAGTGTTCTATCGATGAGGTTCAGTCAACAGTGTTCTATCAGTGACATTTAGTGAACTTTGTTCTATCAGTGAGGTTCAGTGACCAGTGTTCTATCGGTGAGGTTCTGTGAACAATGTTCTATCCTCGAGGTTCAGTGAACAGTGTTATATCGGTGAGGTTCAGTGAATAGTGTTCTATCGGTGAGGTTTAGTGAGCAGTGTTCTATCGACGAGGATAAGTGAATAGTGTTATATTAGTGATTTTCAGTGAACAATGTTCTATCGGTGAGGTTCATGAACAGTGTTCTAATTGTGAGGTTCATCGACAGTGTTCTATCGGTGAGGTTCATGAACAGTTTTCCAGCTTCCTACAGTTTCTCCCCTTTGAGGTTTTCTTTGATGTAAAATGCATTTAAAGCCTCATTTTACATACTCTTAATACTGATTCAAATTCCATAAATCCTATATTATGTATTCCTAAGGCCTGAGATGTTTTTACTTGTTCAAACCGTGTGGTTTAATGTGACCCGCTTTTAATGGGAAATTAAGTGTATCTTAAACCGTCGCTCCGTTAAATCTTCTAAAGGGAAGGGATATCTTCCTTCCTATTTTTTTCTCCTTATTCTCATGTGTGAGATGCTCGAACATCCCATTCCATCTCATTATAGTTGCACAGTCAAACTTTCATCCTCGTATTGGTTCAAATCTTTTTTGATGCAACCAAGCAGTATCGATCAATCTTAGATATAAAGTATGTGTTATCATCATTCTTCTGGGGTTCATATTCTCTTGTTATCCATTCCATATTATGGTTTGAAATCTCCATACTTCTAATAGTGTTATCTTGGGTTTTGGTTGGTGCGGTCATACCGTGGCATCCTCGGGTGGATGCAGTTGTCGTGAGAGGAGGATCGTGACCCGTTGTGTGGATAAAGAACATCAAGAACTGTTTGAGGTAGGGAATTAATTGCTTTTTATTTTATTTTACATGAAACTATATTGTTAGGATGTTTAATCCCACTGGATGACAATGGAATGGACATAATAAATATTTTAACCAGATAAATAAATTGATATCCATCGCATGTTACTGCCTCTTGTTTTACTAGATAGTTTTTTACCTATGCTTGCTTCGTATAGCTATTCATTCTTAACAGAACTTGGTAATGAACGTAAACTAGAATAAATTGATAATTTTTTGGGAAAACATAAAGAGTCATGTAAAGGAAAATGGTTCTTATTGTAATTTGATGTTAATCAAATTGGTGCAGTAAGCATGTATAGTTAGTTATGATAGCTTAATGTTTAGGTTTCCCTAATTTGGATCCTACGTATAATAAATCAGTTAATTCAAAATTGATCATTTGTTTGATAATTTCTTGTAGGGTTCTGAGTTATGATCATGTTTTTAAAAGGTCCAAGATCCAAATTGTTAAGATGTTTGTTTTCCTATTTTTTGTGTTGTGATGCGATCCTTGATGGGTGTTGTGATATGTGGGGGCATGGAGGCCTTTTGGTTGTGGCAGTAGATGATGCCTAGAACGCCGAGATGCATCTGTTTATGCATGTGGGTGTCTAGGAGGACACCGAGGATGATGGAATGGGATGGATGTGATTATTAGATGCTTGCTGATTCTTATTGGTTGTTTATCTTCTTTACTATTCCCCACTTCTCAAGGCATCTGGTCTTACTTACCCTTATTCCAAAAGAGGCGAAGACATTCGGGGTATACCAAGTTTTTTTTGCGTTTAGCTTCTCAAGGGAGGATGGGTATATGCTCTTCCTATAAGCGGCAAAAACTCTATGGTTATTACATCTACTCACCATGTTGACCCCCCTTGTGTTTAGTAGCATAGAATGTTTTTCTAGAATGCTTGGGAATGTGGGAGAGTAATTCTGTAATGAATAATTTAATATATGACGTTAACCCATGGGGATTGACTTTCTAGAACATAATGTTGAGGTTTTAATTTTGAAGGAATAGTGAACTTTGGTTGTGATGTTAATGAAACATAATGTGGATTTGTTCATAGTTAAATAATGTTTAAAGAATTAGTTAACGTAAAGTGGAATAGTTAAAAAGGGAATGAAGTAATCTCATAAAGCCCTTTAAATGGTTGTGTGCTTATAAGATAACTAGTCATAGAAGTAACAGCTCAGAGTCTGAGAGACGTTAGCTACAGTTGTGACTAAGACTAGGGTATGCCCATAGTGTGGTTGTGAGATATAGTATATCCTATACATTTTGTGTTTATATACACTACTCCACCCTATCATTAAGGGAAACTGACACCCAAGGGATTCTGAGCCCTGCGGGTGTTTTCCCCAACATTTCAGTGGGAGGACGGATGGATGACTACCCCCTTTGGCCCTACTCTCTTCTCTTGGTAGTTACTTGTGCTGGAAGGCACATTGGTTAGTTTTCCCCATATATGTGTGTAGAGGGATCTAATGGCTTGTGGTTATTCACACACATATATTCTGGAAATAGTTTTCTATAGACTTCTATAGGTGTAACATGTATAGTTTGTGATGGATTGAGGATCCTTACTCAGGTATGGGTTGTAATGGATTGAGGTATAATACTCGATGTATGATATAAATTATGCGAGCTGTGGTGGCTCCTGGAAAACTACCTAGTTACTTTGCTGTGTGGACATGGAGGTTTTGTTGCTTGAGGTGCAAATTGTGGTGCTTCGCCAAGGTGTCTACAAGCAAGCCTTTTTGGAGAGATATGCTTAGGACGTACAACATTGGGGAAAATCGGAAAACCAGAGGGGAAGTAGTAGTGGGGTACCCTTGATATTCTCTATTATATGATATATTCTTGTATGCATTACTTGGTGAGAGTATCCATGGTGAGTCTGGGAACTTAGTATACCTATTTAGGTGATGAGTTAGTATCACTTGTTTTTCACTATGATTTAGCATGATTTCTTTACTTTTTCTCAAGAGGCTTCAGGGAGGATCATACTGAGTATACTGTTATACTCACCCTATATATATACAAACTGTTTTTAGGTCACTTGGAGCAGTTTTGAGACCAGGCTGGTTACTACTAGCTTGTAGTTGCAGGAGTTGTTTGGGCTTCTGGTTGATGTTGTTTTACTTTATTTTGGGTACTTGCGGTTTTCCCCTTCCAGTTGTAGTACTTTTTCATGACATTACATATGTTCACTTGGGTTTTCTTTTATATTTCAGTTCTGATTTGTAGTTGGTTGGTGTCTATGTTTTCTCTCCCTTCTGCATGTGTTCTCTTTGAGGATAATTCCTCCCATTTGTGTGTTTACTATACCCTCGGTGCTAGTCTCCAACCCGAGGCCTACTGGAGGCGGGACTCAGGGGTCATTATCTCCCTTCTCACATTTCCGGCCCAGGAGGGGTAGACTATGTGGGGAGGGGGTCGTGATAGAGTGGTATCAGAGGCCTGGTTGAGGGATAGAATGGAGTTTGGAGTTTGGCACATGTGAGGTTGCATGGGTGGGTAGGGCAACAGTGTAATTCATGTTTAGAAAGTGAGTTAAACACTGGATATCAGCTGATACATAGGCATTTTGGGCCCCCTATGATCTGATGTATGGACATTTATGTTTATAATGGATACTAAACAAGGTGATACTAGTTGTAGGGTAGAGACCAAGGAAAGAATCATGCATCATTCTTCTTTGTGCTTGTGTTTGAATGGGTAGACCTTTGGATAGGAAAACATAAAATAAATGAATGAAAAAAATTAATTAATTAATGTTGAGTCTTCCATTTTCTAGGTTTTGGAACTCTAACGGTTTTTTATTTTACAGGTATGGCTCCAGGTTGACGTCCACGTCAGGTTTGTGCAGAAAATGTCCAACATGCTATTCCAGCAGATCGTCGTAGGGTAGAGGTTGACTACGACGACACTTGGAGGAAGACACTTTGAGAGTTTCAGTGCCAGAGTCTGCATAAGTATGAGGGCTCTGTTTCAGATTCAGTCACGGAAGACTGGTTGGAGGAGGTTTAGATAGGCTTCAGTTAGATCTATGCTCAGAAGGATCATTGGGTGTCCTTGGTTGTGACGATGCTACATGGAGCAACGAGGCAGAGGACATCCCCATGACGCTCCCCATAATCAGAGAGCATAGCACGACCATAGTGGTGGTCGTCATCGGGGTCAGAGAGTCCATGGACGAGGTCGTGGTCAGCTTCATGCTCTAGCGTTTCAATCTCCAGGTGATCCAAACGTCTTTTGAGGTACTCTTTGCTTGTTTTATCCCTTGGTGTATGCCTTGTTAGATTTAGGAGTGACACACTCCTTCATATCTCCTACCCTTGTCCATGCTTTGGGACTTGAGGTAGAGAGGCTTCCAGTGCCCTTGGCGTTGACTATTCCAGTTAGAGGTCGAGCTAACTTGTTTAAAGTATGTAAAGACTGTGAGCTAGTGTTGGGGAAACACCTCTCTTGGATAGATTTCCTATGTTTATGAATACAAACATATGTTGTAATCCTCAACATGAATTGGTTGTATTTAGTGATGGCTATCGTGGATTTATTTAGGAAGAAAGCCATTTTCATTGGTGCAGATGGATAGCCAGTGGTGTTTTTTGGTGAGAGATATCCTCGGATGGGTTATAGGAATGTTCTATCTTTATCATCCATGATGGATGAGATGATTCTGAGTTCATTAGAGATTCAGCAATTGGCATTTCCTAGGGTCATAGAGGAGTACCATGATGTCTTTTCAGAAGAGGTTGTGGCATTACCTACTAAACGAGAGATCAATTTTCGGATCTAGCTACAGCCAGGAGTGTCTCCTATCTCTATGTATCCATATATGATGGCCCCTTATGAGTTTCAAGAGTTACATATACAGCTTGATGGTCTGATATAGTGCGGTTTTGTTCGGCCAAGTGTGTCACAGTGGGGTGCACCAGTTTTGTTTGTGAAGAAGGTTGATGGTAGTTTGCGGTTGTGTGTCGATTATCATCGCTTAAACAAAGTGACAATAACGAATCACTATATTCTTCCACATATTGATTATTTATTCAATCAAATGAAGTTTGAATGTTGGTTTTCAAAGATCGACTTGCGGTCAGGATATCATCAGATGCGTGTGAAGGATGAGGATTTCCCAAAGACTGCTTTCCATTGTCATCTGGGGCATTATGAGTTTGTTGTAATGCCTTTTGGCATAACGAATGCTCCATATGTATTCATGGGATTGAAGAATGCTGTGTTCTGTGAGTTCCTAGAGAAGTTAATGGTAGTTTTCATCAAAGACATCCTTTTGTACTCCACATATGAGGAGGAGCATGCAGAGCATCTACAAGCCGTTTTGGGAGTTCTTCATCAACATCATCTCTTTGGGAAGTTGTCGAAGTGCGAGTTTTGAGATTTAGAAGTCTATTTCATGGGGAATGTTGTTTCCCAACAGGGAGTAGCTGTGTATCCATCCAATATAGAAGCATTTGTATCTTGGGCAGCTTCCAAGATAGTGTCAGATGTGTGATGTTCCTTGGTCTCGTAGGCTACTACAGGAGGTTCATCACCAATTTCTCACGAGTTGCGACTCCTCTGACAACTTTGAGCAGTAAGGATCCGGAATTCATATGAACTGATTAGTTTCATGCAGCTATTGAGTATCTAAAGGATAAGTTATTAAGTGCTTCAGTTCATTGTCATCAAGTTGAGGGAGTTCAGTTTGTTGATTTCTATGACGCTTCACGTCTGGGGTTAGGTTGTGTTCTCATGCAGCATAGGTAAGTTGTTTCTTATGGGTCTCAGCAGTTGCATCCCCATGAACGTAACTATGCCACCCATGATCTTGAGTTGGGAATCGTGGTGTTTTCTCTAAAGTTGTGGATACATTTCCTCATTGGTGAGTGCTTTGTGGTTTTCGCCGATCCTAAGAGTTTGAGGTATGTTTTCTTCCAGCGTGACATGAACATACTACAGAATCAGTGGATGAAGTTCTTATAGGAATACAACTTTTATATATCGTGTAAAACTGGAAAAAGGAATGTTATAGTTGATGTGCTGATTGAAAAGTCACGTAGTGATGCTATGCATGAATCCGATGATTCCTAGAGAGTAATGGAAGAACAGTCAGCATTACACCTTGATATGGGAGAAGTTGGGGGTAGAGGTTGTCTTTTTTAGATGACGGTACAGTCATCCATGATGCATAAGGTGGAAGATTACCAATTGGGGGATCTAGAGGTGGATTTTTTGAATAGATCGAGTTGTTTTTGGTGAGCCCCTTGATGGTTGGACTGAGGATGAACAACACTAAGAGTTATATCACGGAAGGCTTTCTGTTACATTGATGATTTGTGAGATGGTTCTTAGAGATTTCCATAGTTCTCCTTTAGTGATGCATCCTGGCATGACAAAGACGTACTGATCCATGAGGAGTCAGTTTTGGTGGCCTAGGCTAAAGCATGCAGTTGTAGACTTTGTGTCTCGATGTTTGGTCTGCCAGAAGGTTAAGGCTGAACACCGTGTCCCTGGTGGTCTACTACAGCCATTAGAGATTCCTCAGTGGAAGTGGGAGGACATCACAATGGATTTTTTTACTAGTTTTCCTTGAGCTCTGGGAGGACATGATGCAATTTGGGAGGTAGTGGATCGTTTAACAAAATCGGTCCACTTCATAGTGGTCAAGGAGTCGAGATGAGGGGATGTTTTTTGAAGGTAGTGTCTAGGGGAGGTGGTGATAATTCATGGAGTCCCAGGGACAATTGTTTCTGATTGAGATCCACATTTTACCTCCAGGGTGTGGAGAGGTCTCCAACATGCCTTTGGTTCTCAACTATGCATTAGTACTGGTTTTCATCCTCAAACAGACGGTTAGACAGAGAGGACCATCCAGACTCTTGAAGACATGTTACGCTCTTGTGTTCATGATTTTGGGGGTTCATGGATGAAACACTTACCCTTGGTGGAGTTCTCATACAATAATAGTTTTTACTCCACCATCGGTATGGCATCATTTGAAGCCTTATATGGTCGGACTTTCCATTCCTCGTTGTGATGGACTGGGGTCTGAGAGTCAGCAATTATCTTACTGGAACTAGTGCAGAATACAACAGAGATGGTCCAGGAGATTCGTGAGAGGATGAAGACAGTGAAAGATCGTCAGAAATCATATGTTGATCAAATAAATGGACCCTTAGAGTTTAATTTTAGGGATCATGTGTTTCTAAAGGTGACACCATGTTGTGGGCAATTAAGGTTTGGTCACAGGAGTATGATTTCTCCCAGGGTTGTTGGGCCTTTCGAGGTGTTAGCTCATGTTGGAGCTGTGGTGTATCGAGTTGCACTTCCCCCGCAGATGAGTCGGATACATGATGTTTTCCATGTATCACAGATCTATCGTTATCTTCATGATGACTCTCACATCATCAATTGGTGAGAGATCAATGTTGATGATGATGCAACCATTAAGGAGAGACCAGTGGAAATGCAAGACCATAAAGAGAAGGTGTTGCACGGGCGTTCTATCCCCCCGGTTCATGTCTAGTGGCCACACGGTGGCATGGAGGAGAGTCCCTGGGAATGTGAGTCACATATACATGCTCAATACCCAGAGTTGTTTGATGTTTAACTCTATTCATATATGATTCCCACTTTGTGTTAATACATTTCATGTTTTTATTAAGAATTTTCTTTTGTTGCTATTGTGGCTTGCTCTCTTTTGAGAGGTATCTCGATGGGTGGTTATTCTGACCATTTTTCTTTTTCTTTAGGTGGGTTTTCAATTATCGAGGAAGTGAATGTTTAATGAGGTATCTGATGTAATGGCCCAGACCTCTCTGCTGCATTCCTTTGTGAAAATATGGCGTTTGAGGTGTTCCGGGAGGTCAAGGTGACTTATCCCCAACACATTGTTAATTTTCTAGTTATGTGAATAGTTCCATCAGTGAACAGTTCTTTTGGTAACCTCTAATGGTAACCTATCTTTCCTTTGCCAAATTTCCAATTCTGTGAATAGTTCCATCAATGAACAGTGTTCTATCGGTGAGGATCAGTGAACATTGTTCATGGTTAATTAATGTTGAAATAATTAATTAACGTAAAGTGGAATTGATAAAAATGGAATGAAGTAATATAATAAAGCTCTATAACTGGTTGTGTGCTTATAGGATACCTAGTATTAGAAGTAGTAGCCCAGAGTCTGAGAGATGTTAGTTGCAGTTGTGACTAAGACTAGGTTATTCCCATAGTGTGGTTGTGAGATATAGTATATCATGTACTTGTTGTATTTCTATGCACTACTCCACCATGTTAGTAAGGGAAACTGACACCCCGAGGATTTTGAGCCCTGGGGGGTGTTTTCCCCAACATTCCAGTGGGAGGATGGAAGGATGACTACCCCCTTCGGCCCCACTCTATTCTCTTGGTAGTTACTTGTGCTGGTAGGCACATTGGTTAGTTTTCCCCATATATGTGTGTAGAGGGCTGTAATGGCTTGTGGTTATTTTCACACGTATATTTTGGATATATTTTTCTATGGACTACTACAGGTGTAATGTATATAGGTTGTGATGGCATGAGGATCCTTACTCGGTGTATGGGATGTAATGGCTTGAGGTATAATACCTGATATATGATATACGTTATGTGAGCTGTGGTTGCTTCTGAAAACTACCTGGTTACTTTGGCGTGTGGATGTGGTGGTTTTGTTGCATGAGGTTCATATTGTTGTGCTTCGCCTAGGTGTCTGCGGGAAAGCCTTTTGTAGAGAGATGCTTAGGACATACGACGTTGGGAAAAAGAGACAAACCAGTGGGGAAGTAGTATCGGGGTACCCTTGATATTCTTTATTATATGATATATTCTTTTATGTGTTACTTGGTTAGAGTATCCATGGTCAGGCTGGGAACCTAGTATACCTATTTAGGTGATGAGTTAGTTTCACTTGTTGTTCATTGTGATTTAGCTTGATTTCTTAACTTTTTCATGAGAGGATTCAGGGAGGATCCTACTGAGTACTCTATTATACTCACCGTATGTATATAGACACTATTTTTTAGGTCACTTGGATCATGTTGGATACCAGGTTGATTACTACTAGCTTGTGGTTGCAGGAGTTGTTCAGGAATGTGGTTACTGCTGTTTTACTTTCTGTTGAGTACTTGTGGTTTTCCCCTTCCAGTTGTTGTAATTTTTCATGACATTACATATGTTCACTTGGTTTTTCTTTTATATTTCAGTTCTGATTTGTATTTGGTTGTTTTCTTTCTTATCTCTCTCTTATGCATGTGTTCCCTTAGAGGGTAATGCCTCCCACTTGTGCATTTACTATAACCTTAGTGCTAGTCTCCAACCCAGGGCCTACTGGAGGCGGGACTTGGGGGTCATTATCTCCCTTCTCAAATTTCCGGCCTAGGAGGGGTACACTTTTTTAGGAGGGGGACGTGAAATTACAAACCATATAATAAAAAAACACAAAGAGACATGGTAAATGACCAACTATTTAACTAAGTGTTAAATCTAAAAGATAAGGTTAATATGGTGACCTAAACCTATCTAAAACCTACTGGTTTAGAGTTTTTCGACCCTTACCTCATTATCCTCTAAATAAATAATTTTTATCCATTAAAAATCAAAAATGAATTTATTATAAAATAATATTTAAAGATTTTCCTAAAGTGACCCTCACCTCTCTTATGAAATGGCCCATCCCCTTCTCTTAATTTCACTCCTCCAAATCCTTTTGGCTCGACTAAACCCAACCCAAATTTCCTCCCAAATTTCCTCCCAAATTTCCTCTCTTCATCCTATAGGCCTTAATTTGGTTATAAATCCAACCTAAGGATCCCTTTTTATCAAATCAAAAGGATGAACCCGAAGAAGAGGTAAATATTTCATCACCTCTTTCAAGTTCTTTTCTTCTTCCTCTTCTTATTTCTTTGTTGTTTCCATTATAAAATAATAACTCCATATATTCTATATAATGTGATATTATTATAAAAATGGTACAACCATATTCATTATTCTATTTATCATATGAATGATAAAGTCACCATACGTGTGTACGTACGGCTTACCGTCTCCACATCATGGTATAGTTTTTTATTCAAACACTTAATTATTTGGACGGGTATAATAATGAGTATAAATCATGTAAATAATGAATATAACATGTCAATTATTCTGTATATATGATATACCATACAATTACATAAGATTTCACCATCAATATAAAGATATTTCTGTTTGTGCGTACGTACGGATTACTCTCACCACGAACACAATGAGATTCATTCCCCATCGTAATCATTCAAGAATAATTTTCATTTTATGATTAAAAATAATGATTATGAACATAATATAATTATGTATATTATTCAAATAACTCTTATCCATAACAAACATGTCTTATGTAACCAAGCATATGAAGTAAAATGAATCAGTTAACAGTCGAATCAATGATACTACTAAAATAATATTAACAAAGAAATATTATAGGATCATATATGATATCATATTTATGCATATAGTTATTGTATAATTTAATAACTATTTTTTAACTATTATATTGGAGTTTAACATACCATATACTAAGTAAAAGTACAAGGTAAGGGTTACTTTCACAATCTTTTTATTATCTGAGGTTGTTTTTACGTAAGTATCTAGTGGGACCTCTTTATCATCCACATCCGTGTTTTCTAAAAAAAATGTAATTCAAAACAAATTACTATTTACTATACTATGGGTCAAATTGATTTATACCTTTATTTGACCATATATATTTTGAATGGAATATTTCCTTCATTTTCCAAAAAAGGTACTTTATGACCTTTTCGATAAAATTAAGGTAAGAATTTATTTTTTTAACTTATACGGTGGGTGTGGATATTTTATGTCATTATATCATCGTCAAATCTTCATATACAATCTTATAAGAATATTTTCAAAATAAATGTTTTCTTTTATAATTATATGACTTTTAAATGATTTGAAAATAGAAAGATATATTTCTCTAAAAAAGTTTTGATTTCATCTATGTCAACATCCTTTGATGGAATTTAAGCTTGTTTGAATTTGATTTATTATGATACAAAACTACCATATTGTATTGAAGTTTATGTTATATGTTTGAATATGGATGTGTTATTTTTACACCATTCCTTGTTTATAGATAAATTATTGACATTTCGCATGATAGTTTTAATACGAATGTTTATGTTAGGTTTAAACCTTTTCATATGTTGAATGCATTAGACTTAGTAAGTGACAGGTGGAGCCCACTATAGCTCCTCAATGCATCGGTAGGTCTCATGAGACAAACTAGTGTCTTGGAACAAGGCCTTGACAAAATCTTATTTGTAGTCTTTTCACAAGGCCTTGACTATATGGTTATGAAGTCTTTCATTATGCATTCCATCATTATGAAAGTGGCTATTGATATTGTATGTGATTATTCAACTAGTAGAATATCCAGGAGAATAAGTAAATGGACTTATTTGATTTTATATTTTTTATATTATAATAATGTTTATGTTTAAATGTTTTTTTATTCTTATACATTTTCCTAAATTTTTATACTTATTTATAAAAGTTTCCGATATATTGTTATCCTTACTGAGTATCTAATCTCACCCCCTTTTATGTTGTATTTTTTCCAAAATATGAAGAATTATTTTATGGTTGACCTGTAGGGATAGGATAGAGATATATGTGTGTTTAAAAGGGGAAAAAATGTTGTTTATGTTTTTATTTCATGATGTAATGTCAAACTTATGAATGTATCTAGTACTCCCAATGCTTCTAAATTGATCTGTCTTTTGGGATTTAATTCCTTTTGATCATGAAAATGTTATGTAATAATGCCCCAACTCTGGGTAACTATGTTTAGGTTGTTATAGTTGGTATCAGAAGAAGTTTAGTACAATCTTTGGATACTAGATTTAGAAAAAACTCTGATTAGAGAACATCACCCTAAGATAGACAATGAGGATTAGTATAGAAGAAATTCATAAAATTTTTGTATTGAAGGGATTTTGTGAGTTTTCCAAGAAATATATCCCTATCTGGATATGAGTACGTAGAGGCAGCTCGGGCATAGATGTACCTAGGGGTAAAACCTGAAAACACTGCTTTGAGCTAGACTCGAATGGGAACTAGTGCACGACAACAAGCCTTGATGCACTCTTAGATACGACACTCCCTAGGGACATGCTTAGGATAATTCTCATTTTATTTATAAACAATTATGAAGGGTTTATGATTTTATTCCCCCTTAAAGAAAAAATTTTTATGATTATGGATTATCTCTATAAACTGTTCAATTTATGTTAGGTGTTTTACAAGTTTGGAATTATTTATTTCAATTCATAAACCAATATAGTGTATGTCATTGTTTAGAAATGGAATCTAGTGGAAGTAATGGAAACTGTATCAACACATGTAATCCATGTATGGATTTCCTTCCTACACAAGATAATTATAGTGGAGATGATGATGCAACTGGTACTGATTAGCTTATCACCATACTAGGACAAATCACTCAGGTTATGATTAATAACTTTACCCGTATGGAGCACCCTGATCCCCAACGTGGTGGATCAATGTTAGATCACTTCATGAGGAAACAAAAACCAAAATTAAATGGGATTAAAATCCATTAGTAGCTAAGAAACAGATAAATTCCTTATAGAAAATATTTCATGCTTTGGGGAGTAGCAAAAGCGAAAAAGTTGTCATGGAATTTTATCGCCTCACGGGAGATGCAGATCAATGGTGGTCATTAATCAAAAACAAAAAGGAAGATGAATAATTATAGAAGATGGAATCAAGGGAGTTTAAAGATATTTTCTTATAAAAATACTTTCCTCCTGACCATCGAGCAGATATGGAAAAACAATTTCCGGTTCTGAGGAAAAAGGTGGATGAGAATGTCTCAAAGTATGAGGATAACTTTACAAGGTTAGCAAGGAATTCTGCATATTATATATGTAACCCAAGGAGTAATATTGATCGATTCTTTGATGGGTTAAAACCATTTCTTCTGTGAGAATTAGTCTCATAATCTTTCTTATCATATGAAGATATTGTTCATGTGCTATCACGATATAATAAAATTCTCTAAGTCATAAAACTTTAAATAAATGCAGGAGAAGAAGAGACCTTATGAACACTCTGGAAATGCAAATACGGGGGAAAAGGTAAAATTTAAATATCCATCCTATGGTAAATGTGGTAAGAAACACCCTGGTACTTTCCAAAAGGGAATGGGAGTCTGTTACAAGTGTAGTGAAAAAGGATACCAAGATCATGATTACAAGGGGAAGAAAGAGGCTTTCAATGTTGAATGGTAAAATTGTAGACAAAAGGGGCATTATGAAAATGAATATCCTAAGTGCCAAATAAACTTACCTCAGAAAATCCCAAGGGAGAAAGGAAAAGATTATGTGAGCACTCCTGCTGAGGTTGAAGCTCTAAAAGACATGGTGGCAGTTCATTTAATGGTTTCCTCAAATTTAGACAGTGATTTATTTGATACGGATCATCGAATTGTTTCATATCTTCCCAGTTTTCTAAGAAAATTAGATATTTCAAATTGGATTTTACTAGGTAGTTTTCGGTCAAAAATATTAATATAAGTATCATTGCAACAAATTTTTGTGAATCAGTTTCCATTAGGGCATATAAATGTTCTTTATCTGCTGATCTCACCATCATACCCATGATTGAATTTATCCTAATCCTTAGTATGGATTGGCTTTCGGACCATGATGTGAAAATTTATTGTAATAATAAGGAGGTTACAATTCTCGATGAAGATAAGAAGTACCTTATCTTTAGATCAGAAACATCATCACCTATTTCTTATCTATATCCCCCTAGTAGATCAACTAAATTCAATTATTAGGGAGGAAGATAATGAAATAACGATGGGTGAGGAACGGAATGTTCAAATAGAGGATGTACCTACTGTTCAAGAATATCTTGATTTGTTTCCATAGGATTCTCGATACATCCTCCCGAATGATAAATTGAGTTTTCCATTGATTTAATTTCTATTTCAAGGCTCATATCAAAGACCTCTTATAGAATGGAAACATTGGAATTAGTAGAACTAAAGAAACAACAAGAGTAATTGAGTAATAAGGGATTAATTTTCCCTAGTGTTTCTCCATGGGGATCCCCTATTCTTTTTGTTAAGAAGAAATATGGATCTATGAGGTCGTGCATTGACTATTTGAAGAACAATGCTATAATAATAAAAAACAAGTATTCCCTACCTTGAATTGATGATTTACTCAACCAACTCCATGAATATAAATATGTTTCAAAGATTGACCTTCGATCTGGATATCATTAGTTGTGTGTAAAGAAGGAATACATTCTGAAAGCTGCATTTTGAACTAGGTATGGGCCTTACAAGTTTACAGTAATTCCTTTTGGATTGAATAATTCACCCTCTGTCTTCACGGATCTAATAAATAGAGTTTTAAAGGAATATATTGATGTATTTTTAGTGATATTTATTGATGATATCTTGGTATACTCTAAAATCTACAAAGATCATGAAAATCAGTTGTGCATTATTCCAAAGACTCATAGAAAAATTAATTATATGGGATGTTTAGAAAGTGTGAATTATATCTTTAGGAGATTTCTTTTCTTGGCCATATTGTCTCTAAGGATAGAATCTTTATTGATCCGTCGGAGACCAAGGCAATCCAAGAATGGCCAACACCGAAAATTATAACTGATGTATGTAGTTTTATTGGTTTAGCAGGTTATTATCGACGTTTCATCCAAAATTTTGCCCTGTTGGCTAACCCATTAACCAATCTCACACGTAAAGGGGTTAAATTTGTTTGTAAAAAATAGTGTAAATAATGTTTTTAATAATGGAAGAGAAGACTATTCAATTCTCTAATCTTGAATCTACCATCAGTGAATGATGTTTTTTTTATTTATAGTGATACTTCAAAGAAAGGAATTGGTTGTGTCATTATGTAGAACGATAGATTTATTTCCTATGCATCATGGAGGATAAAAATTAATGAACGATATTATCCCACTCAAGATCTTGAGTTAGCAACTATAATATTTTCTCTGAAAATATAGAGACAGTATCTCTATGATGAAAAATGTGAGATTTATACTGATCACAAGAGTTTGAAGTATATTTTCTCAAAAAAACAACTCAACATGAGGCAAAGTCGATGGCTTGAACTACTCAATTATTATGATTGCACTATACACTACCACCCGGGGAAAGAAAATAAGGTTGCATATGCTTTGAGTAGAAAGGATCATGGAGTTTTGAACAAGATGAGAGTTGAAAATGATTCTATATACATGGATCTTGTAAAGATGGATATGGGAATAACCATGGAAGGTGAAACATCAATACTTTTTCAAATGGTTTCCAAACCATCATTACTATAATGGATAAAAATTTCTCAGAATAATGATGAAGAATTTCAAAAGATGACTAAAGATGTGAATGATGGGATATTGATTGGCTTCATATATGGATATGGAATTTTGAAATTTGGGAAGAGAATTTGTGTTCCTGGTATACCTGATCTAAAAAGGGAATTATCGAATGATGCTTATAGCTCCAATTTCTCCATAAAACCTAGTAGCAGTAAGATGTATAGATGTTAGAAGGAACATTTTCTGTGGGACATCATGAAGAGGGAGATTGAGGATTTTTTTCCAAGATGTATGGTTTATCAACAAGTGAAATATGGAAGACAACGGCCTGGAG
This sequence comes from Viscum album, assembly GCA_963277665.1. Classification (NCBI taxonomy): domain Eukaryota; kingdom Viridiplantae; phylum Streptophyta; class Magnoliopsida; order Santalales; family Viscaceae; genus Viscum; species Viscum album. The sequence continues at coordinate 596,358,185 of OY728135.1, read as the reverse complement.
CATTCATGCAGCCTCTTCCCATACCTGAGTGGAAATGGGATAATATTACGATGGAATTTGTTTTGGGGCTACCAAATAATCCTAGAAGGAATGATTCAATATGCGTCATTGTTGATCATCATACCATGTCAGTACATTTTCTTGATATAAGAGAAGATTTACCACATGAACGTCTAGAAAGACTATATATTAATGAAGTTGTAAGACTTCATGGAGTACCTATAACGATTTTTTCTGCTCGTGATCCCCGTTTTACATCAAGATTTTGGAAAAGTCTTCAAAAGACCCTGGATATTGAACTTTGTTTGAGCTCTTCCTACCACCCTCAAACCGATGGACAATCACAAAGGACTATTCAAATATTAGAATACATGTTGAGATCTTGCTCACTTAACATTCAAGGTATGTGGGATCAATATTTACCTCTAGTAGAATTTTCCTATAACAATATCTTCCATTCAAGTATTCAGATGGCACCATATAAAGAATTATATGGAAAGAGATGACGCACACCAACTTGTTGGGATGATGTTTGTGAAAGAAAACTTGTAGGTCTAGAACTTATTGAGTAAACAATAAAAAGGTAAATATTATCCAAACCCACATTAAAGCATCCCAAAGTAGGAAAAAGAGTTATGCCGATAATCGAAGGAAGGATTTGGAATTTCAAGTAGGAGACCATGTTTTCTTGTAGGTATCTCCATGGAAGGGTGTTATACATTTTGGTAAGAAGGGTAAATTGATTCCCAGGTACATCGGACCTTTTGAAATTCTAGATCAAATTTGAGTTGTAGCTTATCATTTGGAAATTCCTCCAAGTCTCTCCAAAGTTCACGATGTGTTCCACATATCACTTTTGTGAAAATACATACCTGACTCGATGCATGTACTCACCTATGAAAAAATTGAACTTGAACCTAATATTCCTTATTGTGAAGAGCTTGTCAAAATTCTTGTTACCATAGAACAAGTTCTGAGAAACTGGATGATTCATCTGGTAAATGTTCTATGGAGAGACCATAAGAATGAAGAGGCAATGTGGGAACACAAGGAACTTATGATGAAGAACCACTGAAAATTTTTATGTAGTAATATTCTAGAAATTTAGAGGATGGAATTATTTTGAGGAGGGGAGAATTTAACACCCCAATCTTCCACAGAACGTTTCCATTTGAATAATGCAATAGATTGCATTGTACACAACTTCGAGATTCTAACACATTACAGCCAATCAAACTAGCCATTATGAATAGTAATAACAACTTTTTAAATTTTATAAATTTTATCTTCCAAAATGGAATTCATTTTTGGATTTGGAATATCGAAATTAGCTTAGGATGAATTTTTGGTATATTTCTGAAAACTTTCAATATTTTGATGAATACTGAAAAACACTGTGTTATTGGTTAAAACCAACTTTTTATTTAATAAATTATTTATTTTATTGAAATTTATTTTAGGTCAAAATATATACATAATACCTATATAATTTCAATGTAATTTATTTGATTCATTTTATAATAAGCCTAGATATATAAAAATTTTATTGAACTTTTTACCGTCTTTTACGCACCTTTTAGGAACATTTGCAAATTTCCATAAAACATAATTTTACCACTTCTGTGAGTTGAATTTCAAAAATCCGAGAGACATAGTAAATATCAGTATATAAAATGTAGTTTAATAAGATGAAAATAATTTTTAGTGAATAGTAACTTATAACTTTTATTTACCATGGTTAAAAGTAAATAGGGTAATTTAGGGTAAAAATGATATCATAATTGTTGAAATAGTGGGTGTCCTGGACTGAACTATGTATTAATTTTGATTAATGTATCATGTGTGTAGTTAGATATGAATGATGATATCTTACCATTATAGTGAAGACTTTTCTACGTCCACTATAATAATGGTAATGTCCAAAGGTTAATTGTTGCGTTGAGAGGTTATAGCAGATCACATGCTATAATGGGAACCTCGAGATAAAATGACATTGATCTTAAATATATGTTCTATAGTCTAGATACATCTTAATGACTGGACACAGTAGATATCTGACTATCAGGTATTGTGGGATCATAAGCATTGAGACTTCTTCTCATGAAGTTCGCACTTGGTGATATCTAGTAGTGAGATCATGAGGACAGACCCGCCAATAGAAACATCACATGTTTTGGGTGTCATTGGTTGTTCCTATCTATGGACATGTTTATTGGTCTCCTAACATGAGACCATTACCAATGTATATCATTTTATTACGTACTTTGATGCAAGAGGAAAACCATGGCAATGATGTCGTGGCGAGGTAGTTTTTTGTGGGTGCATCGTTGGTGGTATGATGTTGGTTGAATGGTCAAAAAAGGATTTGCCGCTTCCAAGTTTAGGAATTTGTATATATTAGGCCTAGTTGATTAGGATGATTCCTCCTTCATATATCTTTGGCCAAAGCAGTAAAAAGGCAAATCCATCTGGATAGATCAACAAATAATAATGCAAGATAAGGATGATGACACAAGAGTGTGTCCTGCTTTATGAGATATTTAATGACAAAGAGATTATAGTACACAGTCAGTGTTGATAGGATTGTAGTCATTTCTATGACTATCCTTATCTCTTTAGGGGCCATGATGAGTTGCTACAATCCTCTCTTGGTCTGTGGATTTTATTCACTACTATTGAGAAGAGGGCATAGAGGGTCACACACAATAGAATATTCAATAATACGCCCTATTCAGTTGAATAGGTATATGGACATAGTGGGCCCCACCATGGGGTCTGAGCATTGTCCATGTTTTCGGTCACTAAAATAATTAAATAAATTCATTAATATTCAAGTTACGAATATTTGGGACTGAATTTATTTAATGTATTTACGATTTTAGTAAATACAAGAAAAATATTAATTGAAAAATTATTATTTAATATTAATGGTTTGTTTAATATTAAGTGGGAAATCAAGTCAAGTTAAATGAATCGTATTTTATCATGTAATATATTTTATATATATTACAAGTATGTTATAAAAATAATAAATTATATTGGGGCAGTTAAGTTCATCAAAATTATTTATTTAGTGAAGGTTGAAATAAACGGGGGTCGGGGAACCCTACTAGGTATTTATCAATGTCTCTATAAATAATAGAGGAGGCTCTCTCTCTTGGGTGTGCAATTCACTATTCATTATTTTGCATGGAATGAAAATTGAGAGCCTCTCTCTCCTCACGCTTCTTAGAGAGAGAAGCTCTCAATCCAAGATGAGCGGATCGTGATATCTCTTCTGCATCGAAGGCTTCTCGATGTGGTGATCATCAGGACATTTAAAGGATCGGTGGACCACCACACTAGCACCCAGAGTTTGAAAATCGACGTTTCAATGGATATTTGGAGTGCCTGTGGATGATCTAGAGGGATCCTGCTTTGGATCTTTCAAGAGACGATTAGTGTCAGCTAGTAGCAGTCAACCGTGCCTTCAGATTTGAAACGGGTATGTTTTCATTTTAATTTTGTGCTCTTTACAATTTATGTGAGATCCTCAGACCTCTCTGGGGCTCGTTTCATCGCCGACGCCAAGTTTCGTCGTCCTACTGATGAAAAATTCTAAAATCCCCGGCCCACTGGCTTTTGCTACGGGCACTAGAACCATACAATAATTACCCTAATACATGTCCCAATTCTATTGGATAAGTGTAATTAAATGAAAAACAACCTTAGGAATAAATTATGATCCCCTTTGTTCAACTTGGTTTAGATTAGGACATTTATTTTTATTTTATTTAAAGAAGAGTTAAAAGAGTTAAATTCAATGATTAATAACTAAACCATTTTTCATATAGGGTTACAGATAATATAAATTAGACTAAAAATATTCATTATAAAGATAAAGACATTTCCTACATAATGGTATTTTATTTATAATTTTTACACAATAAAAAATTTAATTGATTTACGACACAATGAGGATGCAGTAATTACCTTATTAAAGAAATGTTAAAATAATTGATATTATAAATATCCAAATAAATGTAATTTGAGACTTTTAATAAATTCTACTAATTTTATAGGTTAATATGACAGGTTAGGGTTTATTAAATAATTTTTTGTCGAAGTAATCATGATTTTATGATTTTCATAAAAATCAAATACTAAATAGTGTCAAAATTGACATAATTGAGTTTTTAAAACAAATACTATATTATTAATGGATATAATATTACTAAAAATATATATTTCGTCCAAATGACTTAGATAAGGTTATATATATTAATAATGAATCACTTGGGGTTCTCCTTTAAGTTTATAGTAAGTTTATTAACCATATAACATAAAAATACAACGAGACATGGTAAATGACAAACTATTTAACTTAGAGTTAAATCTAAAAGATAAGGTTAATATGTCGACCTAAAGCTGTCTAAAACATATTGGTTGAGATTTTTTCGACCCTTCCCCAACTTATATTCTAATTAAATCTTTTTATGCCATTAAAAATAGAAAATGATTTTATTATAAAATAATATTTCATGCTTTTCCTAAAGTGACTCTCACCTCTCTTATGCAAGGGCACTTCCCCTTCTCTTAATTTAACACCTTCAAAGCCTTTGGTATCCTCCAATCCCTGACCAAATATCCTCTTAACTTTAATATCCTAATCCTATAGGCCTTACTTTGGACAGAAATCCAACTTAAGTAAGCCTTTTGATCAAATCAAAAGAAAGAACCCAAAGAATAGGTAAATATTTTATCATCTCTTTCAAGTTATTTTATTCTTCCACTTCCTCTTTATTTGTTGTTTCATTTCTAAAATAATAACTCCAGTATCTTATATATACTGTGATGTTATTATAAAAATTGTACAACCATATTCATTATTCTATCAATCATATGAATGACAAAGTCACTATACATGCGTACGTAGGACTTACTGTCTCCACGTCATGGTGTAGTTTGTTATTCAAACACTTCATTGTTTGGATGGGTTTAATAATGAGTATAACTACTGTAAATAATATATATAACATGTTAATGATTCTTTGTATATGATATAACATCCAATTACATACGATTTCACCATCAATATAATGATATTGTCGCTCGTGCGTACGTATGGATTACCGTCTCCATGAATGCGATGACATTCATTCCCTATCGTAATCATTAAAGAATAATTTTAATTTTATTATTAAAATTAATTTTTAGGAATATAATATCATTATATATATGAATCAAATACATCTTATCCATAAGAAACATGGCTTATGTAACCATGAATATAAAGGAAAATGAATTAGTTAACACCCGAAATGATGATACTACTGAAATATTATTAACAAAGCAATATTAGAGGATCATATATGATATCATATTTATGTATATAGTTATTATATAATATAAAATATAATGTTTTAACTATTATACTACAGTTTAACAAACAATCGACTAAGGAAATCTACAAGGTAAGGGTTAGTTTCACAATCTTCTTATTATCTGAGGTTGTTTTTATGTATCTATTGGGACCTCTTTATCATCCACATCCCTGTTTTCCTGAAAATTTAAATCAAAACATTTTTACTATTTACTATAATATGGGTTAAATTCATTTTTACCCTTATTTGACCATATATGTTTTGAAAGGAATCTTTTTTTATTTTTCAAAGAAGTTACTTTATGACCTTTTCGACAAAATTAAGGTAAGAAAGTATTTTTTAACTTATACGGTGGGTGTGGCTATTTTACACTGTTATGCCATCATAGAAGATTCACAAACAATTGTATAAGAATATTTTCAACATAAATGATTTCTGTTATAATTATATGACTTTTAAATTATTTCAAAATAAGAAAAATATATTTCTCTAAAAAAAATTTGATTTCATCTATGTTAACATCCTTTGATGGATTTTAAGCATGTTTGAAGTTGATTTATTAGGAAACAAAACTTCCATATTATATTGAATGTTATATAATATGTTTTACTGTGGATGTGTTATTTTTACACCATTCATGGTTTATGGATAAAGTATTTACATATCGTATTCTAGTTTTAATACGAATGTTTATGTAATGTTTAAACCTTTTCATATGAGGAATGCATTGGACTTTATAAGCGACTGGTGGATCCCACTATATCTCTTAGAGGAATCGGTAGGTCTCGTGAGAGAAACTAGTATCTTATCATAAGGTCTTGACAAAATATTATCTGTAGTCTTGGCACGAGGCCTTGACTATGTGGTTATGAAGTCTGGTATTACAAATTCCATCATTATAAAAGTGGCTATTGATGTTGCATGTGATTATTCGACAATTAGAATATCCATGTGAATAAGTAAATGGAATTTTTTGATTTTATATTTTCCATATCACTCTAAAGTTTAAGTTTAAAAGTATTTTTTTAGTCTTTTACATTACTGTAAATATTTATTCTTATTTATAAAACTTTCCGCTATATTTTTATCCTTAATGAGCATATGAGCTCGCCCCTTTTTATGTTTTATTTTTTCCAGGACGTGAAGAAGTATTTTATGGTTAACCTGCAGGGATAGGCTAAGGATATAAGTGTGTTAAAAAGGGTACAATTTTTTTTTATGTTTTTATTTCATGATGTAATGTAAAACTTATGAATGTATCTAGTACTTCCAAAGCTACTAAACTGATCGATCTTTCAGGATTTGACCCCTTGTGATCATGACAATGTTATGTAATAATGCACTGACTCTGGGTAAATGGGGGAGAGTCATTAATATTATATTATCATTAATCCAATTATTTAATTATTATCAATTTTATATTGAATATTCATATGAAAATTTATTAAACTTTGGAAATGTTTCTTGTTAGAAAAAAGCTTTTTCATCATGTTGGGGGTGTTAATTTAATATTTATTTTTTTTTACTTCAGTGAACTGATTATTTAAAAAAGGATTAAGTATTCATAATTATAATAATTAATATTATAAAATAATTTCAACTTAATTTTTTTTAAATTAATATTAAAAATGGTAAAAATTAATTACTAGGGTTAAGGTTAAGATGGGATTTCTAGGGATTACAATAAATATATTAGGGGTAAAATAACCTATAAACTAGTAAAAAACCCATTTTATGAAAATATTTATACTTTATCACTTATAGGTTATATATTGAACCATTTTATGCCTTCTTATGTGAAAATTACATGTACACTTTATTCTTTTCAGAAACATTTTATCTGTCCTCTCCCCCACTGATAAAAGGTCACCCCCTCTCCTCTCCTCTTCACATGTACCAAACCCTTTTTTCCATTTCATGAAAATATATATTCATTAAATCCATACCAAAATCATATAGGGATTATTATAATTAGTAATATCTCTTAATAAGGCTTTCGATACAAACCTAAATAGGCTCCCTGAAGAAGAGGTAAAATTCTTAAACTTGTGTTTTTGTTTCATTTATTCTTCCACATACTTAATATATTCTTAAAATTTGATAATATAATAAAGCTGATATATACCATATAATTATATTTTATTATGTTAATTTAATTACCTAAATCTATATCCTCTTCCATCAAATAGTAAATGAAACCGTCAATCATGTGTAAGGCAGACTGGGGCCTCGCGAACCGATGTTATCCATTTTCCATTACTGACTCTAATGACTAGATATAATGATGGATTTAATATTTATATATTATATTTAAGATATTATTATACATATAAAATTATAACATCACATATACCTTCTTACTTTCTATTCCATAGTAATTTGATAACGTCGCTCGTGTGTAAAGCGGGTTACCGCATGGTAAAGCGATGTGATTCATTTTTCACTTACACATTTCATGGAAGGTAATGAGGATAAATTTAATGAATATTTTTTAAATATAAAAAATAATAATGACTATTTTAATTTTATATATTTTTTACCTTTATTTCTATCCTTTGAGAAAATGGAAATTGCGTTCATGCATACACACGGCCTACCGTCTCCATGAATGGTGTATATCATTTTCTATCTATAATTTTTATGGGTTAATCTAAATAAATATACAATGAATATATATGATATTTATATAATGTTTAAAATTATTTAAATTATGAAACCTGGATCAATGTAAAAGGTTCAAAGTCACCAAATCAAAACATATTTGAAAAACAATGCAGTAATTACCAAAAACATGATTTTAACAAATATTTGTTAATAAAAAGGTAACTAGTAAATATTATATGGTATAATATATATAAATATGTATATTAGAAATATTTATATTAAACCAATATTTATTATATAATAGTATTGAACAAGTACAAAGGAATTCAATACTTAAGGTTAGATATTTTGGTCTCAATGTTTCTTCTTGGGGACATACATTGTGTTATGAACCTATATTATTTTATAAGGTGTATATAAATCCCCTTTAAAATGTGATATAATAAATTTATTTATTCAAATTATATTTTAAGTTTTTATAAAGTTATTTTTTCATGGGTCTTACAATTCAATGTTACTAAATTAGTAAGGGTTTTATGTTACAATCTCATTATTTATCAAGAGTGACTATGTTTATGATTGAGATGATGAAATATTGTGATATATATCTCAATAAATTCATGAATTTTATTATCCTATGGTTATTCCATGAAAATACATCTTTTTCTCTCATTTTCATCTATTTATGTATTCACTAGTTCAAAATAATATTTTAAATAAGAAAACATTATTTCTATCTTCGGTCAAACATCCTTTTTCTTCGATATCCATGTTTTCTAAAAAAATATGAAATTTATTACTACTATCTAATGATTTTTTAAACAAATTTTCACCCGTTTTACTTTTAAAAAAATAAAATGAATCATCATGTTCTTTTCTAAACAAGGCCAAATTTGGATTTTATAAAAAATATGAATGGAATATATGTTTTAATGTGTATGACATGAATTGAATTTTCTGATGTCATGACCATGTAATTTTTTAAATATTAATTTATATGATTCAAATGTTATTTTCAAGTAAAAGGATTTTGAATTTTTTTAAGAATCTTTAGTTTTAAAAACAATTATTTTTTAAGTGAAAAGGTTATTTTCCTCATTAAATGTTCTGAGTGATATTTAAAAATATTTTTCTATCTAAGATGACAAAATTTTATGTTACTTAATATCTACTAGGGATATAATATAATTGTATTATCATTATTATTTCTCTTAATGGTTGTTTATCTATGATAAAAATATGGTATAAAACATGGTTTTTTTCTACTGGTCATGATATGATGAAATGTTTATGAAGACCAGTTAATTTATTAGGTTATGATATGATGAATGTTTCATAATTTTGTGGCACACAATTATATTGATTATGTAAAGGTCATTACCTATTTCTTCTTTCAATTCATTGGGTAATGATTAATGTTGTTTGTGATCAAAGGGTACATGGGAGGTTATCCCAACCCAAAAAGTGGGTACATGGGAGGTTATACCAAACCCAAAAGAAGATACATGGGAGGTTATCCCAAGATTAAAGTATGTAGAGGGGTGTTTATCCCAAGCCTGAAATTATATGAATGTTTTGGATGCTAGGATTTACATAAGGATTTAAATACTTATGTGTATTCCACAAATATAATTCTAATGCTAATGTTATGATCTCATGGATTATGTACTTGAATTACATTATTATTCATGTCATATGAACTACAAAGAATTATTTGAAGACTCAATTTTTTGATCTATGATATACAGTGTATGGTTTTAAAATTTTTATATCATGTTCTCAAACCATTATGCTCATGTTTTACATATGTGGTCAACCATATCTCCATTGTTTACCCTTAGTAATCATCTGAGATAACCCTTTTTTATATATTATTTCCCAGGTTATGAAGAAATTTTTTATGTATGATATTTATAATAAGTGTGATAGATATAATTAAAATAGTGTGATATTATGTAATTCACCTACGAACCAGTTTTTTATGTTTCCATGTTTCCAAAGGCACTAAACCAAATTGATTAAGGTCTGGATCATTATGCTATGTAATGAATATTAATATTTTAAGATGTAATATAATATGTATGAAAGGGTTGGTTTTTTACACCAAATTCCCTTATTAAATCTATCAATGCTACAATTTTACTCTAAAAAGTGGAACAATCTATACTCACAATGCTTTGTTTCCCTAGTCTATGATCCACATCGGGCACTCCACAAATGATGCATCCAGATCGAACTCAACATTCTCACAATCAATCACTTATATGGGATAAATAATATACCTCTAAATCTTAGAGACATGGAACATATACCTTAAATACCTCAATACCATTGAATAATATCCAAATGGTAGGCCATTATTCATTCTTGCTCAGTAATCTAAAATGATCCAACTAGTATCAACACCTTTTTCCTTATTTATGTAAACGTCAGTGCCCTAATGGAGGAGTTTCCTATAAGAAAACTTGATAAACCATATATAAATACAATTGTTACCTTTTTCTATTAGTATATTATCATTTTCTATGTTAACCTGTGACAAATTTCTTTCGGATCAACGACACTCTCTCAGAGGTATCACGTACCATACTCTACCCACAACTATGGTTTCTCTTGGATAATGCTTGCATAGAGGTAAGATGCACGACCAAACATAATGATCCCCAAAATATTCATTGTAAATTTATGGATAGAGGAAATTTTGTGCTCAAAATCAAAAAATTATAGGTGATCATCCCAAGCATCACAAAAATCAAGAAAGGATGCCCACAACATATCCTCTAAAATTCGGATCATCCTCTCTGGTTGTCTATCAGTATATGAATGATATGTTCTACTCAGTTTCATTCATAAATCCAAACCCTTCTATAAGAGATTAAAAAATTATAATGTTATCCATGTTTCTATTTATGATATTATACTAAAATGATATCCATCTAGGCATATAGTCTCCTTCACAAACATCTTTCCCAACTCACCCACTAAAAGGGTCTCTTGAATCAGAAAGTTATTTTCCACTTTCATTAGCTTATAAACTATTATCCAAACAATATCATGGATAATTTGGGATCAAGTCATCCCCATCATTAATTCCATTATCATGTCATACCACTTCCACATAGGCATCAAAAGTTTCTAATGTTACCTGCCAGGATGTTGATGCTCGAACATTATCCTCTTGCAGGTAAGGCATCAAAAATGAAAACTATGGATGTCTATCTTCATAGCTAGAAACTAAAACTAACATTGGATGTCATGTTACATCTTCATAAATCCTGGATACACTACCCATTTTCCAAACTTGGGAGTCTCTCGTCAACTCCTCCCTCAAGTGAGATATCACAACTACTCACACATATCATGTCATATTCATCTCAGGATCACCTAGTCTATTAAGAATGATATGATAACTAATTGTGCACATGCCATTACTCCATGATACATAGACGTACCCACTATCCACTCATCCATAAAACTCATCATATTTCATTCCTCATGTGAAGGATTCCCTTTAGGTTTCTACAACTTTTGTGTTTTCTCTGTAATAGAGTCTATAACGAAATTACCTTTACCTGGTCCATAAGAAATCTCAAATTTAAATTCTTGTAAATAATACATCCAATACCTCTACATCATATTAAGATCCCATAAAAGAATATTTATCACAAAATCTTGTGTTCTATGTAGCTGATAAAGCTCTCATTAAAAAGATAATTCCACCAATATTTTAGAAGATAGACCATAGCTATCAAGTCTAGGTCATGAACCATATAGTTTCACTCATGGGGACATAGCTGACATGACACATAAGTGACTAACTAATCTCTGTGTATCAATAAAACTCCTAAACCAACACCTAAGGCATTGTTGTAAACTATGTATCCAATCTCGAGATTTGGAAAGATCAAAACTAGATCTCTGGTCAACCTTTTATTCAACTCAAGGAAGGACCCTTCATTCTGATTAGACTACTCAAAATTTACCCCATTTTTTATCTGATCATTCATCAACAATACCAAATGGGAGAATTCCTAGATTAATTGTTTATTATACACCTCAATCTCAAGGAAATTATTGATCTAAAACACATTACTAGGTAATTCCTAAGACATCATTGCCTCTACCTTATTCGAGATCACTGAAATCCCCACGTCAGAAATTATTTTCCCAAGGAATCACACCTCATGAATCTAGAAGTGGTCCTGAAATGATTCATTATAAATATAATTCACTGAATGTGTACTCAATACAATCTCTAGGTTCATAGAATTGATTTATAAACTAAAAGAATATATCATGAAATTTTTCATGAATAAAATTATAAAGGATTCAATATATGGATTGAAAATATTATTCATGATAGTCATGAAAACCACAAGTGAATTTTTTCAGCATGAAAGGAATGAAAATATACTCATATATTCTATATCTATTTCTAAATTCTACCTTGGGAACATCCTCTTCTCTGACTTGCAGGTGATGGTAGTCTAAATGAAGATCAATCATAGAAAACCACCAGTCTCACTGTAACTGGTGAAACATATCTTCAATAATTGGTAAAGGGTACATGTTCTTCAATTTTACCTGGCTCATCTTCATATAGTCCACACAAAGATGTATACAACCCTATTCTTTCTGGATAAACAACACAAGATCTTCCTATAGAGATCTTCTTTGTCAAATAATGATTTTTGCCTCCAAATACTTTAACTTAAAATTCAAATATCTCAACTTAGTTGGTACTATATGATAAGGATGAATCTATATTTTTTCACCTTTGTAAGAAGATCAATATAAAACTTAGTTCCTATATCAGTATTAGGACCTGATAAGTTATCTGGTAAGACATGCTTATAATAATCAACAACTGAAGGGAAAATCAGGGGCTATTTCTAATTCTACTACAAGAGATAATAAAGTTACTTAAATTATAATATATCTAATCTAGATCAGTTCTAGTCCCATCTTACCTACTCCAAGATCCCACTAACCAACCAACATGATGCTCTCTCCTCTAGGCATGGTTAAAGATACACATCATCAGAAATAATAAATATGTGCTTAACAATTGGTCAACTAGTCTATTCTGAATATCACATATAAAATATTCATCCCTAAGATCAGGAAGTTCCATAGATGATAATAGCTAGAAATAATTGTGTGTAATTCAAGACATAATTGTCATTGATCTACTTTTTTCTCAAGGGTGTATTAAGATTGAGAAACAATGAAAATAATATAACATATCAATTTAGTCCATTAATAACTTGAGTAGATATAAAAGAACAGTAATATCCTATAACAAAAAAATTATTTGATAATGTAGAGGTAATCAGAACTACACCAATGATTGTGTAATTTCCCTCTCCAGTGAGGGATAGAACCTCATCCATCATATATTTCATTTATATCTCTAGATAATAACCTTACATATACAATGAATGAATCTCCTGAGCCATAAAAGTCTATAGTGCCTTGGGCTGCTACTGAGGACCCCTTCCCACACCTAGACATGAGATCCTCAAATATGGATGTGTCATCCTAGAAAAAGTTAACTAGATATAATCCATATTTTTAAAATTAGTGACATTTGTCTAGGGGATTCATGAAAAATGTACTAAAATTTTCATTTATTCCATAGTTATAGCACCTGATATATCCTCCTCCCACAGAGTGGGTAAAAGAATCCATACCCTACCAGAAGAACATCTGTAAGCATATCATCCTCTATACACTTCTCCAAATTTAGGATCATGCAAAGAACCTTAGTATACATCATAAGGTTAAATCCCCTTACCCGATGTCTAAGCTCTATAAAAAGTCCAATCTCAAACATCATAGTCTTTTATGCATCATTATCATCTAAAAGATGATAAAAGAAAATTAATTCCAAAAAATGATATGATTTAGATTAAAATAACATCATCCCCTCTTGATGCTCTATAAACTCATGTGATTAGTCTAGCATCAGCATGTTTAGAAAGAACTCCTCAAAGAAAAAAATCCTTAATGATATCCCAATTAATACCATAATTCTTACCTACCTAGACCATAAATCACCACCACCTCTTGTAGGGATCCTAAAGTAAAAAATTAATATATATTCCTCCACATATCCTTATGAGTCTCTACCAGATCAAATATTCCCTCAATAATGTCAATCTATACCACACTATCCTAACGACCACCAGTGCACTTGAATGATGGTGGATATTAGAGAAAACAATATTGATCATATTTAACCATCATCATTTAACCCTTATTCTATGAGAAAAAAATAATCTATTATACTCTGAGTGAGTTTGAGTGTACACATAAACCATTAGAGAAATTGTGGGAGAATTCTCATGTACATCCTCCTACATATCCGGTGGTGTAACTGGTGTTCTATCCCTAGAAGAAGAATTTTGGAATCTCTGAGGCATTCTTTCTAAAATTCCAAATGAATGTTTAAAATACCTATAACAACTTTCTTATGAAAAAAATTGAGTATTTTCAAGTCACGCATATAGGATTTTCTATTAGAATACCAATCCTAGGAGATACAGACGCATTGTAAATAATCCTACAATTTTTACCCATACATCAATCCTAGTCATCTGTACCAACAAGTTAATCTCAATCATATATATATCATAACAGCATCCACCGGTTCAAATAATTAGTGCCATTACAGTTATTTCACTGAATATATAACAAAAATTAAGGCATTTAATTGATTAACTACTACATAAAAAATAATAGGTATATATATATGACATGTTATTTGATGTACCTATTCATGACGCATGAATACACCCAAATTCCATAAAAAGTGTAAAATTAATCCCATTAGTGATAAATTGGAGGTCTATTACATAAGAGTTTGCTAAGAACATGGAAAATATCTTACCAAAGTTCTACAAAACATATCTCTTTTCTTCCATAACCCAAAAATACAAGAAAAGAAAACCTCTATCCTTTGACTCCACTTTGTAACACCCCATCATGAATCATTAGGTTTTAGTATACGTTCTATATGACCTCCATTCTTGCTTCCCCATAAGAAAAAGTTGTGTGACTATTAGTGAGGGTTTAAATTACTGTGAAGAGGTCTTACCCTCAGTAATCGTAGGCATCACCAGAAAATAATTGTATAAAAATGAAATTAAACTACAAAGTGGAAGATAACATGAATAAATGTCATAAAAATTTTCAATTTAGTTCATCAATAATAAAAATATTGAAACCAAATGTGGATGTTCAATAGCATATGTAGTACAACTACAAAAGAAAAATAAAAGTTTTTATAATAGCTATTCAGATTCAATCCTAATACTTCATCCATCCCTAACTACAAGATCCTTAGAAACCTACCATGAGGTTATTTTCCTTCTTAGAATCCCTATTCATGAATTTTTCATGCAAACCGAGATACCCATGAATGTTATGAGTAAAACCCATTATGACACCACTAATTCATCCTTAACATAATTTCATTTGTATAATAACGTGTATGTCGTGATGTAAAGGTAAATTCACACCCAATCCTACAACTAATCATATTTCGATTGATTGTACAATGACCAAGAAACCATGAACCCAAGTCATAACTTATTTGGTTTCGTGCCAGAAAAATGTCATAATTTGTTATAAAATGAGTTAAATCTTGAAATTCAACATTATTCACCTTTATGGATAATTCATTTTTTACCTTTGAGGAACAACTTCATTTATGTCGTCAAGGTAAAGTCAAACCCATGAATAATGATTACTCTCTTGCCTTAAATGGTATGCATTCTTTGTATAAGTACTAATATTTAACATTACATAATATTATGTTTTGAGTCAAGAATTATTTCTCATATATTTTAGGATATTTTTGTTTTATAGTTTTAGATTATTAGGTCATCACCCTTACATAAATATATATTACATCGCAATGTTTACACTTCCACTTAGTATCCATTTTTTTAAAAAACAAAACTGTAATGATATAAAAAGTATTATTTTCCGGATGTATCTTTAAATTTTTCATCTAAATCGCATAATTGTACCTAACCATCCATAAAATCTATTGATAATCATTTTAAAATGTGATATGAGAATAAAAATCTTAGTAAGACACATAAAAACTAAAAAAGAAACTCATTCGTCCCTAAAAACATAAAAAATTTCCTTTCCAAAATATACCTTGGGCTTAAAATAAACATTTTCTTACCTAAAAATTCAACTTCCAACCCCAATGATTTTAATAAAACATTTCATAAGAAATTTTAAAGTAAAAATAACACACATAAATATTTCTTTGAAATTATGAAAAAACATAATAACTTTTTCACAAATTTAATAATTTCACCCTTAAAATGTATTTTATATTTTCCTCTAAACATAATATCAATATATTAACTTTTAAAATCATAATATTTCCATAAAACCATATATATAACATAGATAAATTATCTGGGTAGCTAGTGGTATCATTTTCATAACACTCCTATAATCACTCTTACAAATAGAATAACCTTGATAGTTACAAATGGAATAACCTTTAGGGTTAAAATGGAATAAACTTCATGGTTACAATTGTAAAAACATTAATGTTTATAAATTAAATAATATTCATGGTTAAAAACGAAATAATCTTTACAGTTATAAATATAATAACCATCATGGTAAATTCTAATAATCACTTAGGAGAAACCTAATAGGTTAACTCTGTCCATTTACCCAACTCATTGGAGAGTTATAAAGAGCTCTCATGCCCTCAATTTATTATAGAACCACACATCATCCAAAATAATTCCTAATAACCATAATATAATCATAATAAATGAAATATTACGTCATAAAAAACATTCTATGCACCCATAAGAAATTATTTTAGGATATTGAATATCACATTGATTTAACACCCAATATATAAAAATAAGATTCCTATAATAAATGGAAGGATGATTTTTCATTGAATAAAACATGTAATATTAAAAAATAAACCAAAAATAAAATAATGTTTGTGGATATGGTGAAATACATTGACACCATATATGTTAAAATAGAACATTCCTTTTTTATTTTTTATCAAAATGATTCATATAAAACATAGAAAAATATTACTTTTGAAAACCTTTAAAGTAATGTGAAAATAGACACATTATTTTATTTATAATTTTTTTATGTCCATGTAAATACATTAAAAAAATACTTATAATAATATGGACATGGAAGAAAAATATTTAGAAAATAAATAATTAAAATATTTAAAATGATGCTTCTAAAGTAAAGTGTCCCTTAACTTGACTCTAACTCATTAAATATGTTCCTTGTCTTCCTAGATAATAAACTTATGTTAATTACTTTCATAACATCCTCTTTCAAGTTTATTATTCATTTTACCATTTTATAATCTATTACTTAATCAATTATGTTCGAATTAGATGTTTTTTATGATATTCCACACATATGTCCAAAATGAATTCGGTAGGTAGTTTATAGTCAAATAGGACATTATTTTATCATATATAGAATAATAATCATGATATAATTATCATTTTAATATTTAAATTATACATTTAAATACAACTATTAAATATTGTTATGAAAAATGAACTACGTTACAATCATGTAGATGGTAGATCGAATGTACGCTTGAATAACGCTTCCATTTTTCACGGAACATGATGGAAAGAAAGTGAGTATTATTTTATCTTACCATAATGATCATTAAATCATAAATATAATATTATCTCTTTCAAATATATATATATATATATATCAACCATATGATGTCGTAATGGAAATAAATCATAAAAATTTATGGAGTTTGTTGTCCACATTTATGCATGAATACAATTATCATTTCTCAATAAATGGAAATGTAAGAAATTATATGATATCATATCATTTAGGTATGATAAATAGATTTCATTAGTTCTCTAGGGGGTAGTCTACTATATACACAAATGATGGTTTTTTTCCCATTAGATGGAAGAATGATATGGATACAGGTTATTTCATTAACATAACAACATTTCAATATATGTAAGATAAAAATTTTATTATATCATCATGGTATAATAATATTTAAAGGATATAGAAGAAGAAATAAAACTAAAAATTTGTTTAAAATATATAAAAACTTGTTTAAAATTTATACCTCTTCTTCAGACATTCCTCTTTTCTATAATCCATAATCCCAATAATGTTGGTATTCTACTTAAACTAGTTCTGATAAAATGATGTGAGGTATTCTATATATGAATTTTTCTAGGAATTTAATAAACAAAATTTCTTTTTATGTGTAAATAAAATAGGATAGGAGATTCTCTTTTATAATAGAGAAGAGGGGCACTCTTGGAATTACAAAAAGTATTAAATTAATATAAATGAATTTTCTTAATCAAATGGATTAAAAATAATATAGTTTAAATATATGATGATGATTGGTCTAAATTATGACATGTAATAAAAATTGGACAAGTTTAGACTATTTTCCTACCCTTATTCTTGTATTTGAACCCATGTTAACCTTTTTGATAATTATGGAAATATCAATGTTATTTACTGTTTATGGGTTAACAAAGTTATTATAAAAGGAAAATTTGACCATAAATGGATGATAGATTATATTTTAAACCATATCAAAAATCAAATGTTCTATGATAAGATTTTTTTGGAATTTCAAATCATTTAATAAAATATTATTTATTTAAAAATATCATTAATGCCATTTTTGGGAAAGATCATTTAATTTGACTTTGAAAACAACATGATACAAAAGAAATTTGAATCTAATAATTTAAAACACACATAAAATGTTATATTAATATAATAAATTCATAGAAAACAATAATTCATTCAAATTATATTACTTTTAATATTTTTAGTATCATTTATTTTATTTTTCTATTAATTCAATAAATACTATGTTGATGTTTCTTAAGCATTTGAGGTAATTATTTCATCACAAAAAATTAGAAACAAATTACCCTGATTAAAAAATAATTTAACATTAAAATTACAATTTATAACATAAAAAAAGTTATCCCTGACACTAAATATTATAGATATAAAAAGTAAAAAAGTGTAATTTTTTACTTTATCTTCTACTTAAATTTTATAAAGGTAAAAAACAAATCAATATGGTACCAAGTTTCCATGTTTTAGAAACTTAGTGTACAAGGAATAACTAAGCACATAAAATATGATAAATTTATGTTTTAGGGTCATTTCATAGCACTTATTATATTATTTCTAACCATAATTACTTGATTTTCCCTTTATTGTGGTGACAATCATTTACTATGGTTAGTATTCATAATGATTAAAAACAAAATAGACTTATTTTAAAAAATTACCCAATGATTCCAAATATATAATCTATTTTTTAATAATCAACTTATTTAAGTGGAAAATTTAAATTTTAAATTAAAACCGCAAACACGATGAAAAGAAGTTTTTCAGAAAAATGCCTTTCCAATATAAATATTTTTACACGAGATTAAACCATAAAATTGATTCCAATAAACTTAATTGGATTATTCATAACAAAAAAGAACTAATTTTACTTTCAAAACATTTTAAAACAAAATGGAACTTTGTAAATTTATGAATGAAAAATATAGTTATAAATGAAAGTATTTATTTTTCACTAATCACCGGAAAAAAAATATTTTCAACAAAAATCCAAAAATTCACTCTAATATAATTTTTCCATGATGATTTCAAAAATGATATCCATTTTAAAAAAAATTAAATTCCATAAATTAATAATAATATTGTCATACAAAAAATAATAAGACCCATTTTTGAAGAAAACGAATTTTTAAACTATAAAACGACTTTACTAAAATTGATTTCTTATTTACTAAGAATTAATTAATAAATCTGTATTGATTATAAAATCTTTATATATAATAGTTTATTTAAGGAATTTAATATCCAATAATTCAAAAGGATAAGTTATAATGACCATATTTAAATAATAATATTTTGTGGTTGATTTATGCTCAGTGTTTCTTATCTTGTATGCTATCGAACATAGTTTTCTTTAAAAATATCAGGATATTACATCCCCCCTAATTAATTGTATCCTTATGAGTTAAAATTGATCTTGGAAATAAAATCATTAACATATGAAAATAACTTTTTTTAAATACCACTCTATAAAAAGGGTTAATAAAACATCCTATTGAAAAGAGGGAGTGGGAAATAAGGAGGCCATCTAGAAAAAAAACATACTATGTTTCCCAAAATGAAAAAATTAGTGGGAGGTGAAAATTTTGTCATGGAGGAAAAAGTAATTTCCAAAAATTAAGGAGAGAGATAGAGAACAATGATGATGAGAAATTGAATGATCATGTAAAATTCAAAAAACACAAAACTATAAAAAAATTATATTTTAAAATACTATATATTCAGCAAAAAATAATGTAATAGGATATCATTTTTGTTTCAACATCCTTTTCCTAGAGTTAGGAAATTTCTATTCCAACAATACTAAGTAAATAAGAAATTATAATTACAATAAAAGTAGAAGTTATTCCATTAATTAATTTAAACCACATTCTCATATTTTCCTCCAGAAGATAAGTATTTCACGATATATTTTTTATGCATGAAATACTAAAATAAACTTCCAACAGATCACATAATCCATAAAAGGATAAAAATTTAATCCTCATGTCATTAAAAATTAACTTAAAGAAAAATTGTGAGAACAAGGTAATATAGTTACCAAAATGAATAAATCTCTATTTTATGAAATATAATATTAAAATTTAATGTCTAAAAATAATACCAACATTTCAACATAAATCATTAGATAAATAATTAACCTTAAAAATATTCAAAATATTCCCGAATAAGTTTGAGAACCATATATAAGATTTATTTGGACACAATTTCTCATGATATTAAATTAATATTTATATAAAATCATCATTAGTCACTCATAAAAGCATAAACCCAATAATTTTTATGACTTAATCATATAATCAATAAAATATGTTAATCATTTCCATAGATAACCTTAATCACCATAAAGTCATGTTAAAATTATATATGCTTCCAAAAAAATTAAAACTTTATTCCTAAAATAAAATAAAAAACTATCCAAAAGTATTTCCATTTACCATAATCGTATAATCCCCCCATATATAAAGTAAACTTCAATCAAAATAATAATAACCACTTAGTCACCAAATCACTCTTCAATCTCATGGTCATCTATACAATAAAACACATTTTTTGAAATTATAATAACCCATAATTAACACAACATCAAAGATTATATAAAACATATAGGTTGTCAATATATTTTAACTTATTTCCACAAATTTTTAAAAAAAATCTTCAAATAAAGTTTGCACATGATAAACATAATGGCTATATATACCTCAATATAATAAAATTTCACCCAAAATATCATTAATAACCTTAAAATACCATCACTTAAAACCTAAAAATGTGTGTCTAATCCTTTAAACATAGGATAAACAATAAAATTAAAAACCCATAATGGTATCCATAAATCCTATGATAACCTCAGCTAAAATATCATATTATTCAAAGTTATCTAAACCTTTCCTCAGTTACCAAATATACAGAACCAACCATAAAAATTACATATTATTTTGTTTTATGTAAAGAATACATTATCTTACATTTGAGGATCTTTATGGTTTATAGTGTTATAAAATTAGGCTATTATCCTTATATAAATCAATATTACATCACAAAGTGGACACTTCCACTTAGTATCCATTTTTACCACAAAATAAATATTTTATCATAAAACAAGTTTTATTTTCATGACCTATCTTCCCAATTTTCATCTTGACCTCATCCTTATCCCAAATAAATCATATAACCCTATTAAAAACATTATAAAAATGTATTATGAGCACAAAAATTTAGGTAACTCTCGTATAAAAGAAACACACTTGTTTTTTCTTAGATATTTTAAAAAAAACCTTTCAAAAATAAAATTTGGGCTCAGAATAAAAATTGTATCCGCCAATAAATCAAGTAATATTCCCAAATATTTACATAAAACATTTCATAAAAATTTTTATAGTAAAAAAATAAAACTCATAAATGTTTCTTTACAATCATGAAAACCTCGTAATAAAATTTTCACAAAGTTATACATTTCACACTTAAAAACATATGTTTTCCTTTAAAAATAATCTCATTTGATTACCTTTTTAAATCATAATATTTATATTAATTCCTATATAAATAATAGACAAATAATTTAGGAAATTATAGGCATCATTATCATATTACTCTTATAATCATTATTACAAATGGAATAACCTTTACGGTTAAAAATGGAATAACCATCATGATTACAAATGGAATTAACTTCACAATTTCAAATGGAATAACCCTCATGGTTACAAAGAAAATAATATTAATGGTTACAAATTTAATAAACTTTAAGGTTAAAAATTTAAAGACCTTCATGGTTATAAATGGAAAACCTTAATATTAAATTCCAAAAATCTCTTAGGATAAACCTAATCGGTGAACTCTACCCCTTTAACCAATGCATTAGAGATATATATCAGGCTCACCCATATTTGTTTTATAACATAACCTACCATAAACATAAATAATTCCCCATAACCATGACATAATCATAATATATGAAATACTGAATCATAAAAACATTCTTTTCACCCATAAGAATGTATTTTCAGATATTGATATATCCATATCTTTTAAAACTATATTTTTAAAAATAAAATTCCAATAATAAAGAGAGGGAGGGTTTTTATTTGAAGAAAAAATGGAATCTTATATATTAATCTAGAAATATAACAATGGTTTGGGAATTGGTAAATTTTTTCGACGACATATATGTTAATATAGCACATTTCGTTTTTTTGGTCAAAATGTTCCATATAAAATATATAAATGGTATCCTTTAACAACCTTTAAAGTAAATTTAAAGAGGAAAAATATTTATTATATAATTACTTTATGTTCATAAAAATATATTCATAAAATAATTTTTATCATATGTACATGAAAAAAAGACATAGAAAATAAATATTTGAAACATTTAAAACAAGGTTTTAAAAGTAAAGTAGCCCATAATTCAATTTTGAATCACTAATTACATAATTTATATTTCTGAATAATAAAATTATCTTAATTATTTAAGTTCCTAAGTGAATTTTTCATTTTAATTATTACTTTTACCATGTTGTAATCTACTACTTATTCAATAAAGTTCATATTAGAAATTTTTTACGATATTCGGCTCATAAGTTCAAAATGAATTTGTTGGGTAGTCTTTGGACAAAGAGGTCATTATTAAATAATATATAGAATAATAATAATGAATTAATTATCATTTTAATATATAAATTATAATTTTAAAACTAATTATGAATGAAGGTTATGAAAAATAAACTATGTTAAAATCATTGAGATGGTAAGTCGTACATACACATTAGAAACGCTTTTATTTTTTCAAAAATCATGATGGAAACAAGATAAGTATTATTTTAAAATTACATAATTATAATTATATGATAAATATAATATTATAACTTAAAATAAATTAATATATATCATTTATATGATTTTGTGATGAAAAAATAATTATATCGCTTCATGGATGTGTCAGTCAACATAAATGAATGAACAATCTTATCATTTTTTAATGAATATAAAAGTATAAAATTATATGATATATTATATTTAAAAAAGAATAAATATTTAATTAATATAATATATATACACTAAATACATAATTATATTCATCTGTGATGGATTTTGATTGAAAACTAATTACATTGATTCATGAGGAGGTAGTCCATCGTACACATGAACAATAGTCTCATTTTCTATTTCATGGAATAAACAGATAGATATAGATTATTACATTAATATATTAAAATATTATTATATTGTAGATAAAAATTTAATTATATTATAATGTTTTAATAAATTTAAAGGATGTGGATGAAGAAATAAAACTAAAACATTCAGTTAAAAGTTATACCTCCTCTTCGGACAATCTCATTTTCTTTACTCCTTAATCTCTCTAAGGTTGGTATAATACCTGACAAAATACATCGAAAATTAATGTAGGTATTCTAGGTAGATATTTGGGTAGGTAATATCCCTACATAAATTCTTTTTAAGTGTGAATAAAATAGGATACAAGGTTCCCTTTTATAAGAGAGGGGAGGGGCACTCTTGGAATTACATAAAGTATTAAATTAATATAAATTATTTTCCATTTAAAAATGAAACCAAAATGAAATATTCAGAATTTATGATGATTATAGGTCATAATAATCTAAAAAAATAAATTTTTTATAACATTATACTATTTTTACCCTTATCATTTTATTTTAACCCCTAGTTAACCTTGTTGATAATTACAACGATAATAATGTTCTTTATTATTAAGGGGTTGTGATAGTTACTATAAAAAGACAATTGGTCCATAAATGGATGATGGATTAAATTTTAAATCTTATATAAATCACATGAAAAAATATTGGATTTTTTGGAATTTTAAATCATTTTAAAAAATATTATTTATTATAAAATTTTATTAATGTCATTTTTGGAACTATTAATATAATTTGACATTAAAACAACATTACTGATAAATAATTAGATTATAATTTTATAAATCATTCAAAAAAATTTATTTTTATTTAAAAATTTAGTGGAATGTAATAATTCATTAAAATTATCATTCTTTTAATTTTTCCTTGAATATTTTATTTTATTTTTCTATTAATTTAATAAATATTGTGTCCGCATTGTGTGGGTATTTAAGTTAATTATTTCATCGCTAAAAATTATAAATAAATTTGCATGATAATAAATCATTTATATTTTAAATTAATTTTTATAACCAAACATATTTTGTTTTTATCTCTGTCATAAAATATTTTACATATTAAAAACACAAAGTGACATTTTTTACATTATCTTTTACTTAAATATTATAAGGAGTAAAATCAATGAAATAAAGCACCAAGTATCTATATTTTAAAAACATCGATTTAAATATCCAAACTCCACTCATAAAATAGGATAATTATAGGTTTTTGGGTCCTTTTTCAATTCTTATCAAATTATTTTTAACCATAATTACCCGATTTACCCTTATTGTGGTGACACTTATTTATTATGTTTGCTATTCATAATGACCAAAAATAAAAAGGAACACATTTAACAAATTTTTAAATCCAAATTAAAAATATTGAATATGTTTTTAAATATTCAATTATTATAAGTGGAATAATTTAATTTAAAATTAAATCTGCAAAACATGATGAAAAGCAGTTTTTCATAAAAATCTCTTTTTAAGTATAAAAATTGTTTCACACCAAATTCACATATATAATTGATTCCATTGAACTTAATTGTAAAATTAATAATAAAAAATAACTAATGATACTTTGAAACCATTTTAAAACAAAATATGCCTTTTAAAATGATTAAAACAAAAATATAGTTTTCAATGAAAATCCATATTTTTTTACTATTCATAAGAAAATCAATCATTTCAGAAAAATAAAAAATAAATAAATCTAATTTAATTGTTATATGATTATTTAAAAAATTATTTCCATTATATATAATAAAATTTATAAAATATTCATAAATTAATAATAATATTCACTCACAAAAATCAATAAAAATCATTTTTGAAGAAAATTTATTTTTTAAGAATAAAATTATTTTACTAAAACTATGTGATTATTTTAAAAACATTAATTAACATATTTTTATTTATTAAAACATTTATATATATTTTATAATTCATTTATTCTTATTTATGCCCACAAATTCAATGGTGAAATTATAATGACCATAATTAAACAATAATATTTTACGGTTTATTTAAGCTCAGTTTGGAATATCATGTGTATTATTGAACAAGGTTTTTCAATGAAAATATCCTTATATTACAATTAGTATTCCGAAATCAATGTAATTTTATGAATATGCAAGAACTTTCCTCATCAGAATGTCATTCCATCATTTACACCCTCTTTCATTGGTGTGTGGTGTTCCCCCATGGGATAAACATGTTCCATGCTCAAGGGCTAGAAATATTATACATAACCACCACCAATAAGTCATGTCATTCATGATCCCCATACAAGGGGTCAAATAAGTCCATCTGAGCCACCTATAAACCTAATCACTAATAAAGAGATTCTATTGGCTATGTATAAATTTATATGTATGGAAAAAATAGTATGGTACAACATATAACAATAAGTTTTCCACAATTTATAAAATATAAAAATAATAATAAATAACCTAGAAAAGAAAAAAATCTAATATCCAAAATTATATGGGCTATGAAATAACCCCATTTAAAGTGTGACCTAGAAAGTAACACACAACCCGTAACCAAGAAAATTTCTCATGATCCACCCTACACATGTAAGTATTAGTCTCATGATAGGGAATCTATACGGGAAACATAAACACATTCAAAACATGACAAAAAACTCTTCACAATTTCCCAATATGGTATATATTTCTTACCTTTAGTGCATTGAATCCAGACTCCAAGATCCGTTGAGGAATGAAACCCGGATCTCATTCCCACACCAACATTCACTAGAATAAGACCCAATACATCATCATATAACCTCTTGTATTGGAATTAAAGGAACCGGTTTTTTCAAGGTTTTAAATCCAAATCATCATAAAAAATGTATTCACCTTCATTGGTATATCTATAATAGAGAAAACCAAGGCCTATAATTCTCATAATCGAACATTGATCTATCAATAAAGCCTGAATACCCCCATTAAATTTAGTTGAGGGTTCATATATATATCCAATATGAATTTTATCTATGATAAATTTGATTTATTAAGAATTACTAGGCTTAGAGTGGATATATATATTACCATAATTTCTATCAAAGGATTGATCTACACTTGTCAGTGATCTAGATCCACCAGATTTGAATCATTTAGGGTGTAACAACCTCATATTTTCTAGGTGATCCATGATTGAATGTCATCCTATATTTGTGTTTTATTTTACTTTAAATTTATTGGGATTATTTATAAGGTTTTATGGTTTGTTTTTAGTGTTTTTTGGGCCTTAAGGGTTGTTCACATTTGGTGAACGGTAAGGGAAAACTATGAGGTTCATCCTAGAGAACTGTGTAGCTTGTTTTGAGAAGGATAGTGGGTGGTACGCAATTATATAAAACCATGTGAAATTTACTATAATCCAAAAAGAATGGGATAAATGATAAACTCATAGTTGTAATGTGTTTTACGAATCCATGTAATCAAATTGTGTGGGTACCCAGGAGAGGTTGGAATCCTCACATTGTTGGCACACAGTTTGTAAAACCATGAGACCAAAAAATGTGGACATAATTTAATGATCTAAAAATACTATTTATTGTATATAAATCATATTAATTGAAACAATATTATTATTAATTATATAATTCTCAATCGAAGAGATTCTACAAGCTCTAATTACAAATTTTCTTCTCCTCTGATCTTGAATCTAGTTGATCTATGGGTTCTGGTGATCACTGAAATATGGAATTTTATCTAAAAACCTCTATTATTTATGTTTATTCTAGATATACCTTTCTTACCATGATTCAAATAATATATTTCATGTTTCATGGACATATATACCGATTTTTATTCCTTCTGCAAAAGAATTCTGGGATCATTGATAGATCGATGATGGATTTAGTGTCTTGGTGGCCTTTCTTGGATCAATCCCTGATCTAGTGACATTAGAATATCATAATAGTTATGTTAGGGGATATCTAATCTATTATATTTAGTATATTATTGAATCTCATTCTATAACCCCTGATGTGATTGAATTGGGATCAATTATAGGGGCCTTTGTTGTTCGGGCTTGATCTGGTTGGTGTACAAACATGGCTCGGGTATAATCACTTAACAAGTGTTGGAGATTCAAATAAATGAAATAAAGGTAGTAATTCCTTACCATATATTTCATTCATAGTGAGCTTTTTTCATGTTCTATTGTGAATTTGTTCAGATACAATTGTTCTTTTTGATATATGACATGTTGGCCCATGTGTAGAAATTTCATATAGAACTATTGTGTTTTATGGTATGCATGTGTGTGTGTTGAATGTGAGACCCATTATTATAATGTTATACCTATGGATATATTTTATTAATATTATGAAACTATTTTCCATGTGTTTTATTTTCTATATGATATTTTTTTGTTCTATGCATGGTACTAAAGTAACAAGTGGACCTGTCATGTATTGATATGTCATGACCCTCTCCCACCAATGATGACCCTCCTGAGTTGGAATTGGTGAAAGGAAGATAATGACCCCTGATTCCAGCCTCCAGTAGTCCCTGGAGAGGCGACTAGCACCAAGGGTATGAGTTTTCACAAATATGTGACCCATTACCCTTTTTATTATTTAGGATAGGGAAATAGGATGAGTCAAACACAAAAAGAAAAAGGAACAAGTAAATGAAAATAAACCCAAACCAATCCCACATGCATGTTTAAACAATTCTGAAACAAAGTACAAGTACAAGAAAACTCAAAAGTACAATACCAAAAGAAACAAGAGTATAGAAACTACAACAACTCCAACTGCCCCGACTAGTAGGGTCCCGCACGGCCCTGGTAGTCCTCCTGGAAACCTGAAAGTAAACGTAGGGTGATCAGACAAGTATACTCATTAGGGAAACCAAAATCTCTCGTGCACAGGTGGGAGACATCCTAATTTTCTGTGAGAAAAAAAAAGAAACTAAAACCTATCAAGGAATTATATCCACCCAACCTCACCAGCCACGCTCACCAAAAACACAAAACAACAGGTAGTATTATATAAGAACAAGAATATTGTGTACCATGCCCCATCTCCCCCCACTAGCTAGTTTCTCTTCCTAACGGTGAACGTCCTGACTCTACCACACTCTTCTTTCCCACACCCACTTGGGCCTCACAAACCACATATCCCACCCGCACACATCTGGGCCTCACAAACAAAATATCCCACCCACACACACCTCGGCCTCACAAAACACATATCCCGCCCGCACACACCTGGGTCTCACAAACAACAATCAAATCCCCACCCAAACACACCTGGGCCTCATACCGAAGATTCTTGGAAAAAAAACATGCCCAAAGATTCTTGGGCTAAGCATCACACCAATATAAACCTACCTAAAGAGTCTTGGCTTTAAGGTCTCCTACATCCATCACCGCCTATATCACACCAATCGAAACCTACCTGAAGGGTCTTGCGTGTAAGGTCACCTCAAGACATCACAGCCTATGGAAGAAGGAGCAGGGAGGAGCTAGTAACTAAGGGGAAAACACCCTCTCCCTTGAAATGGGAGTGTTCGACACTAAGTGCCCAACATGGTTGGGGTGCGACAAAACACAAATATACATATACATATATGTATACAAAACACACAGCCCAACCTATGGATTCTAAATAGAAAAACTGAGCACGTGCCTCGGCACTGCTACTACGAGCATTCATACAAAAAACAAACCCAACCCCATTTAGGTTTTCATGCTTCAACAGTATTAGTTCATTAGTTCCTTAACTACTGGGCAATTATCAAACCAGATCAAGCGTTTCATAAAACAAAACCCTTCCAACCACAAATCAAGTTAGATAGAACCAAAGAAACACAAAACCAACCTTCTTATCATCAATCAATCCCCATTTATCTTTCTCACATATAATTCATTATCGTTTCCCCAGAGTTCATTTATCAACTTTCCACTTTCTATTAATATCACAACCCATTACTGTAGCCTTTCTGCCACTAACCACATCACCACAACCGTATCACAAAACCAGGTTCGTGCCACATCATTTCGCCTTTAATATCATTTACCGCAGCCCCGATTCCCATCCTATTCATAACAACCCAGGATTCACCCCCTTTTTTCACACCCCACGTTACCAAACCAACACCCACATGTTCATTGTTCTGTTTTGTTCAACCAGGGTGATGACACAAGGGTTCCGGATATTCATTTAATCAGACAACTTTACGCGATTAACCAATTTCTATATTCCGCAATGTTTACATCCAAAAAATAGTCTAGAAAGATAGGGAAAAATTTAATTGCACAAGTAAAGGCCCCCAACAACCATTATTTTCAGTAGGCATAAGCCTATTCAATTCACAACATAGCAATAGGATAAAAAAAGATAAACATAACAACTTTCCCATCCCCATTCTTTATGGCAGGTATTATATTAATTAAACTGGTTCAACTATGTCTCGTGAAAGAAATAGGACACCCATCCCACATGATTCACAGTTTAGAGAGACGAAGGTAAAATTCCTACCTCAAAGGTTTTTGACGGAAACCACAACGGTCGAGGAACGCTCAAGGAATTCAGGTCGATTCTCCAAAACCCCACCTTAGATCTATCATCCTAGCAAGATAAAGACCAAGACTCATCATAAACAACATACAAACACTTAGATATACCCCTAAAAGAAGTAAATCTATGATCCTGATAGAAGAGGAGGAGTAATTCTTGGTAGATCTAAGAAAACCAACAAAAAGGATCACTTACCTCGAGAAACTGGCTTCGATTCGTGAAGAGAATCCACCGGATCGCCTCCAAAACTCTTGGAAGAGGTTCTTCTACCTCCAAGGAGGGGTAATCACGAGTTATGTCTGATTAGGGGCTTAAAAGAGAAGGATAAAGGATAAATGGTCAAGATCCTACATTTTAGGATGTAACTTTAAGTGCCCGCACGGTTAGTCTGCACGGTTTAACAAACCGTACGCTAACCGTGTGTTAGCTTCTGCCTCGACAACCACTCCCCGCACGGTTAGTCCTAATGGATAGACAAACCTTGCACTAACTGTGCATTAGCCACTGCCTCTAATACTAGCCTTGAATGGTTTGGCCGCACGGTTTAGCCAAACCGTGCGCTAACCGTGCGAAGGCCACTAACCCTTTAGTTTTCCTAAAAGAAGTCAACCCAAACACACCCCCAAGGAACCTTGATTTCCCGAAACACCTCTAGCCCCACATTTTCACAAAGTAATGGACCGTAGAGGTCCAGTCCATTACATCAGACACCTATTAAAACATTCTCTTCCCCAAGAATTCAAAACCCAACCCAGAGGAACCCAACAAGATATCTCTTAGGGCTCTCATTATAACAGGAACCCAACTAACAACCCTAATCATATGTGTTAGGAATTTCTTCTCATATGTCGTGATATTATCCGCATTAGGCGGCATTGACTCACCTTCATGGGTTTGATCACATTCGTATTAATGTGTCTCGATTTAGAATTGGGTCTTCCCACTTCCATATATTAGTATGTTTCCAACTTACATTGCCCCCAACACCGTACAACCAACATACTGCCCGAAAACATGGCTTGGGAAATTCCCTCTCCCATGTCAAGATATTATCCAATTTAGGCAGCACTGACTCACCCCCATGGGTTCAATCACATCAACATGAATGTGTCTCGATTAAGGATCAAGTTTTCCCCCATCCCCACACATCCAGACATGTTACACACTTGTAGAGAACAAGGAAACAAAATGTCTCACAACCGACAAGCCAAGCATTCCATAAATCAAAGGTACAGAGTAAAACATCAAAACAAATCTCAGAAGAACAAAGAAAAACAAAAGTCAAAACAACTCTGGCTACTGAGCGTGCATCTGAGCCTCCTGCTCCCAAGTGGTCTCCTCGAGGCCGCCATGCCTCCACAACACACGAACCAAGGCAATGGTTTATCCACGGTGCACCTTCTCTTCACGATCCTCAATTCTGACTGGTCGTTCCTCGAAGGTCGTGTCTTCTCCCATATCTAACTCTCCCCAATTGATAACGTGAGATTCATCGTGTAAATACTGATGAATATGGGAGACGTGGAAGATTTCATGAACCTTCCCCAACTGAGGTGGCAGGGCCAGCTGATATTCCACCTCACCGACTCGCTTCATCACCTCGAAAGGTCCGATGAACCTAGGGGAGAGATTAATCCCCTTCCCAAACCTCTGCTGCCCCCGTCAAGGGGAAACATTTAAGAACACATGATCTCCCACCTCGAACTCCAAGGGCCTCCTTTGACGACCAGCATAAGACTTATGTCGGTCCTGAGCTGCTTTCATCCTCTCATGCACAAGCTGGACTTTCTCTATAGTGCTCGGTACTACCTCTGGCCCAAGAGAACCTATCTCACCAACCTCTTCCCAGAAAATGGGTGAACAACATGGTCTTCCATACAGAGCCTCAAATGGTGCCATCCCAATAGTAGAGTGGAAGCTATTGTTGTAGGTGAAATCTACTAATGGCAAGTGTCGCATCCATGATCCTCTGAAATCCAGAACGCATGCTCGCAGCATGTCCTCCAACGTCTGGATAGTCTGCTCTGTCTGCCCATCAGTCTGGGGGTGGAAAGTAGTGATAAGGCGTAGTTGGGTGCCAAAAGCATGTTCTAACCCCATCCAAACTTGTTAGGTAAACCGATTATCCCGATCTGTGATGACAGTCTTCGGAACACCATGAATACACACCACCTCATCTACATACCTTTGTGCGAATGTACTCACCGGACCCAAATCCTTAATTTCTAAGAAGTGAGCTAATTTCGTTAGTCGATCCACCCCTACCCAGATAGCATCATAACCACCCTGAGCTCTGGGTAGTCCTGTGACGAAGTCCATTGAGATGTCATCCCATTTCTACTCCGGGACATCTAAAGGATGCAAAAAACCACTGGGAACATGGTGTTCAGCCTTTACTTGGTGACACACTAGGCACTTAGCCACAAACTCTACCACTTCCTGTTTCACCCCAGGCCACCAAAAATGTTCCCTCAGGCCTCGATACATTTTTAAAACTCCCGGATGTACCGCCAAGGCTGATCTATGGAACTCATGGAGAACTCCCTCATGCATTGCCTCTGAAACAAACAACCTTCCATGAAAAATCATCTGATGTTGGTTGTCCTCTGACTATCCTTCTGGAGTGTTTTCCTGATCGATACGATCCCTCATTACTTCCACCTCAGAGTCTCCCCGCTGAGATTCTACCACCTACTACAACAAGGAGGACTACAACGTCATCTGAAACAAACCGCCTCTAGAACCCTCTACCCTTGCAGCCAAGTGAAAGGAATCCAACTCTCCCATTGCTTTCCAAGCATCAGTGGATTCCTGAACCACTTCCTTATGCGACTACCTGCTCAGGGAATCAGCCACAATGTTGCCTCTACCTTTTGTGTAAGAGATCTCGAAGTCATAGTCTTGGAGAAACTGGACCCATCTCTGCTGCCGTAAGTTCAGGTCATGCTATGAGAAGATATAATGTAAGCTCTTGTGATCTGAGAAGACCACAAAGCACTCCCAAAATAGGTAATGTCTCTGAAACTTTAATGAGAACACTACTACTACAAGCTCTAGGTCATGGGTGGCATAGTTACGCTCGTTAGGGAGCAACTGCCTAGACCCATAACAAATCACACCCTTCTTCTGCATCAATACACACCCCAACCTAAGGCCAGAAGCATCACAAAAAACCTCATACAAAAACCCTTCCTCTGGAAACCTGAGTACTAGAGCACTAACAAACTTCTCCTTCAGGTAGTCGAAATCCTTCTTGCAGTACTCGCTCCATAGGAAGACCTGGTTCTTCTTAGTCAAAGCTGTCAATGGAGAAGAAACTCAAGAGAAGTCTAAAACGAATCTCCGATAATAACCTGCCAACCCCATGAAACTACGATCTTCTGCCATGCTCTTGGGTGCTGCCTAAGAAACAACTGCCTCCACCTTCGACGGGTCCACTGAAACTCCATTCTGAGACACCACATGCCCAAGGAAGTGTACTTCTTGCATCAAGAACTTACACTTCGACCATTTCCCATAAAGCTGGTGGTGTTGAAGGACTTCCAAGACTACCCTGAGATGCTCAATGTGCTCCTCCTATGATCATGAGTAGATCAGGATGTCATCGATAAACACAATGACAAACCGGTCCAAAAACTCTTGGAAGACAAGGTTCATAAGTCCCATGAACACAGCTGGTGCATTACTAACTCTAAACGGAATCACTACAAACTTGAAGTGCCCATACCTGCACCTAAAATCCATCTTCAAGATGTCACTATCCTTTACCCTCAGCTGATGATATCCATATCATAGAACAATCATAGAAAACCAACCTGCTCCCCTCATCTGGTCGAAGAGATCATCATTCCTTGGAATGGGTTAACAGTTCTTGACCGTTACCTGATTCAACCTTCAGTAGTCTATGCATAGCCTGAGTCCACCATCTACCTTCTTCACGAACAAAACTGGAGCACCCCATGGCGAACGCTGGGTGGAAAGAAACCCTTCTCCATCAGATTTTCAATCTGAATCCGCAACTCCCGCAAATCCGAAGGTGTCATCGGATAAGGGGCCATCGAAATTGGATGAGAACCAGGCTATAAGTCTATCCCAAACTCAACGTCACGTTTAGGGGGTAGAGTCACAACCTCTTCGGGAAAAACATTGAGTAACCCCCCCCCCCCCCACAATCTCTGGGACATCCATCATCTCTATATCAGCTGAAACCACTGATAACCCGCCTAACAAATAAATGAGAGGCTTCACATGACGACTTCCCACCTGATATCTCCTCTCGCCAGCAAAAAGCTACATTTTTCCCATTCACGTCGAAGAACACGACTCTTCTTCAGAAGTAGTCGATAACGGACCTAACAGAAAATAGCCAGTCGAAGCCTATGATGACATTGTATGGCTTTATCTGTAGCAAAAGAAGGTCCCCACTAGATCGATGTGGTCCCAATGTCATCCCACATCCCTGGAAAACACAAGATACGTTGGTCTGACCTCTAAATGGTGTACTCAGCACTAGGGGTACAGAAAGTATCTCTATGTATATAACCAAAGCATGGGCTAGACTGGGTGTAACAAAGGAGTGTGAAGCTCCTGAATCGAACAAAGAAGAAACAAGAGTGCTGAACAAACAAATTGTACCTCGCACCACCTCTGGTCCTGACAGAGCTGCCAACTCTGTTGCGAGCAACTGTCCATGCCCAGCTTCTCTTCCTCTCTGGTGTCGACCACCTCCCTGACCACGCCCTAGTCGAGGTCCCTGAGGTGCACCCTGAGGTCGGCCTCCTCCTACAAAGTCGTCCATCAGAGGAGCAGGGTTCTGCTACTGATGGAAGGGCCTCGCTGGAAACTAGTGCTGCTGAGGAGGGCGCTGAACCTGCCCACCTCCACCATACTGAGCTCGGGCTGGGCACTAACTCCAAACATGCCTGAAAACTCCGCAAGAGAAACACTTCGGTCTTGGGCTCGTGAAAAAGGGACGAGGACCCAAAGATCTAAATTGGAACTGCAAGGGACTGCTCCCTATTGGCCTGAATCTAGATGGTCCTATTGCAGGAGACCTCCTGCTGACTTACTTCCCCTTCAACAAACCTGGATAGATCCCCTATCATGGTGCACCTCACTGCGAGTGCATCATCTCTAAAACCTATGCCTTCTTATGTACTACCAAGTGCGTCGGAATGGAGAAGGGGGTGACATCATACAAGAGTGAAGGATGAAGAGCCTCCTCCAAACGACTCGCCCGAGGCTCCTCATCCGGAAAGAGATCTGGAGCAAAGCGTAGGAGATCCTTGAACTTGATCCCCAATTCTCATTCTGAAATGATCCCCTGATAGAGGGAGAGTAACTCTTGCTTCTTCTCTGCCTTGATCATGGAAGAACGGAATTCCTCTCGGAACTCCTTCTCAAAGTCAGCCCACAGTACCTCTGCCTCTGAACTCTACCCGAGGTAGAGCATCCACCACTGATGTGTCGCACCTCTCTGCTGACTGATTGCTAGGGGAACCTAGTATACCCTTGGAGCACAGATCAATGTAAAAGCGATTCCTAGCTCCTCATGCCACCCCTCCGTCTCTATATCTGAATTACTACCCTCGTACTTCTTAAGGGTTTTTCGATGGAAATAACGGAGAGTACTATTCCACTGATCATCTTCCTCCTCTCGGTCAATCCTCAAATGATCAACTGTCACGACCTGCTCCCCACAAAGTGTACCCCTCCTAGGCCGACAATGTGAGAAGAGAGATAATGACCCCTGCATCCCACATCCAGTAGGCCCCGGGATGGCGACTAGCACCGAGGGTATAATAAACATACAAATGGGAGGCATTACCCTCTAAGAGAACACATGCAGAAGAGAGAGATTGAAATGACTCCAATCAACTCCAACTCAGAACTGAAATATAAAAGAAATCCAAGTACATATATGGAATGTCATGCAAAAGTACTACAACTGAAAGGGGAAAATAAAAGTACCCAAAAGAAAGTAAAACAGCAGTGACAACAAGCCCGAACAGATCCCCCTCCAACCACAAGCTAGTAGTAATAATCTTGATCTCCAACCTGCTCCAAGTGACCTAAAAAAAGTTTATATATACATAGGGTGAGTCTAACAGTATACTCAGTAAGATCCTCCCCAAGCCTCTCGTGCAAAAGTAAAGAAAGCATGCTAAAGCATAGTGAACAACAAGTGAAACTTACTCGTCACCTAAACAGGTATACTAAGATCCTAACCTCACCATGGCTACTCTCACCAAGTAACGAATACAAGAATATAGAATATAGTAAAGATTATCAAGGGTACCCCGCTACTACTTCCCCACCGGTTTTCTGCTTTTCCCCAACAACATACGTCCTGTGCATCTCTCTCAAAATACTTGCCCGCAGACACCTGGGCTAAGCTCCACAATCTTCACCTCGTGCACCACAAAGGCTTCCCCGCAGAACCCTGGGCGAAACACCACACCGTCCTAACAACCAAATGTAACCAGGTAGTTTCCGGGAGCCACCACAGCTCGCATAACATGTATCATACGTCGGGTATAATACCTCAAGCCATTACAGCCCATATTCCGAGTAAGGATCCTCAAGCCATCATAGCCTATACATGTTACACCTATAGTAGTCCATTGGATACTATATCCATAATATATGTGTGTGAATAACCACAAACCTTTACAACCCTCTACACACATATATGGGGTGACAAACCGCTGTGCCTCACGGCACATGTATCTACCAAGAGAAGAGAGCGGGGCTAAAGGGGGTAGTCAGCCATTCGACCTCCCATCAGAATGTTGGGGAAAACACCCCTAGGGATCAGAATCCCTGGGGTGTCATTTTCCCTTACCGACAGGGTGGAGTTTCATATAGAAACACAAAAAGTATAGAATATATATATAACTCACATCCACACTATGGACATTACCTAGTCTTAGATACAACTGCAGCTAACGTCTCTCATAATCCAGGTTGCTACTTCTAAGACTAGGTGTCCTATAAGCACACAAACATTTGAAGAGATTTATTAGATTACTCAATTCTCATTTTATCAGTTCCACTGTACAATAATTAATTAATTAAACATTAATTAACTATGAAAAATTCCACATTAAACTGAATTGGCATCACATTGAAAATCAACTGCTCCTTTTAAGATTCACATCACCTTTTAAATTCTAGTATCTCCATCCCCGTGGATTTTCACCATTTAATCAAACTTTCATTTCATAATTTCTTTTCCATATTCCCAGGCATTCTAGAAAAGCATCCTATGCTTGTAAACACAAAGGAGGCTCAACACGGTGAGTATATATACTACCTGTCGAGTCGTTGTCGCCTATAGAAAGAGCATAGACTCATTCTCCCTCGACAGGCTAAACACGGAAAGCACGTGGCATACCCCGCGAGTCTTCACCTCCTTTAGAAGAAGGGTAGCAAGACCAACTTCCTTGAGATGTGGGGAAAAGCAATGCAGATTAACATTCAATGAAAACCACAAGCATCCATCAACCACATCCATCCCATTCCATCACCCCTAGTGTCCTCCCTGACACCCACATGCATAAACTAATGCATCTCTCCACTCTAGGAATCATCTGCTGCCACCACCACATGGCCTCCATGCCTCCACATATCACAATAGCCATCCAGGATCACATCACATGACAAGAGGAATGAAAACAATAGTCACAAACATGGGCTCTTGACCCTTTAACAAACAAGAGGGTAACTCAGAACCCTTTTAGAAATTCCCACATAATCTGTTCTTTAATCCATATTGAATTAGCAGATTTGTTATTCGTAGGTTCCAATTACGGGATACCTAATCAGTAAGCTATCACAATTAAAAACCATGCTTACTTCCCTAATTTGATTATCCTCAAATTAGAACAACTATAACAACGGCAATAACCACATTAATTTACATGCCTCTTTATCTTTAGCCAATTAACTAACAATTAATTCCGGCTTTACGTTCATTATCAATTTCTATCATGAACAAACAACAGATCAAAGAAATCATAGATATTACTCTATCTAGAAAAACCTGAGGCAAACTGTTATCACGGTATAAAGCAACAACATGCGATCAACCAATTCTTTTAATCCGGTCCAAGAATTTAATTAGGTCAATTTCATTGTGATCCAAAGGACTAAATCATGCTAATTCTACGATTACACATATAAAAATAGAGAGGCCATGAATCCCCTACCTGGAAGAGTTCTTGACGTCCTTTATCCACACAACGAGTCACAATCCTCCTCTCACGACAACTGCATCCACTGGAGGATGAAACGATACGACAGTACCAACCAACCCCAAGAAAGACCCCTTAGAATATTGGAAATTACATGTTATAATATGGAAGGGAGAATCAAGAGAAGATGATCCCCAAAGGAACGACGATAAAACATACCTTATTGGGATGATTGACCGACACAGTTCGGTTGCATCCAAAGTAGAGCAGAACCAATCCTAGGAGTAAAGATTTATTGTGAAACTCCTACGGGAATGATTTAAAGGTTCTAGAATCTCTTAGCTGAGAACAAAGGGAAAGAACAAGGGAGAATGATATCTCGTCCCATTTTTTAAGATTTAATGGGGCGACTGTTTAAGATTCGCTTAATTCTCCATTAAAAATAGATCGCATTAACCCACGGGGGTTGACCAAGTAAATGCATCCCGGCCTTAGGAATAATTAATATAGGATTTATGGAATTTGAAACGGCCTTAAAAGCCCTTAAAATAAGGCTATAAATGTACATTACGTCAAAGGAAATGTCAAAAGGGGAAAAACTGTAGGAATCTGGAAACACTGTTCACCCATTGTTACTGTACATGAAACCGATCAGTGAAACCGATCTGTGAAACCGATCTGTCAGACTGATCTGTGAAACTGATCTATCAGAACGATCTGTCAGACCGTTCTGTGACACCGATCAATCAGACCAAACTGTGAGACCGATATGTGAGACCGATCTATGAGACCGATCTGTGAGACCGATCTGTGAGACCGATCTGTGAGACCGATCTGTGACACCGATCTGTCAGAACGATCTGTCAGACCGATCTGTGAAACTGATCTTTCAGACCGATCTATCAGACCGATCTCTGAGACTGATCTGTGAGACCGATCTGTGAGAACGATTTGTGAAACCGATCTGTCAGACTGATCTCTGAGACCGATCTGTCAGACCGATCTGTGAGACCGATATATTAGACCGATCTGTGAGACCGATCTGTCAGACCGATCTGTGACACCGATCTATTAGACCGATATTTGAGACCGATCTGTCAGACCGATCTGTGAGACCGATCTGTCAGACCGATCTGTGAGGCCGATCTCTTACAGTTCATAAAACTGGAATCACTGTTCACAGAACTGGAAATTTGGAAGTGTTGGGGATAAGTCACCCTGACCTCCCAGAACACCTCCAATACCACATTTTCACAAAGTAATGGACCGGAGAGGTCCGGGCCATTACATTAGATGCCTCTCAAAACATTCTCTTCCTTGAATATTAAAAACCAACCCATAAGAAAAAAAGGGGGGTCCGAACAACCACCCCATAAGATACCTCTCATGGGAAAACCACCATGAGCTATTCGAAATATTGAACAAAACTACGACATCTGAGAGTATGGAAACAAACAATCCATATCCAAAAAATTCAATCCTAACATCACATTAATGGTACATAAATAAAACATGAATGGTCTAACCATAAAGGAAACATCATTACATGAAAGGAGTTAAACATCAAAAAACTCTAGGTACTGAGCACATATCTGTGACTCACGCTCCCATGTACTCTCCTCCATGCCACCGTTTTGCCACAATACCGGAACTAATGGAATAGAACGCCCACGCAACACCTTCTCCTTGCAGTCTTGGATCTCCACAGGTCGCTCCTCGAAGGTTGCACCATCATCAATATCGATCTCTCCCCAATCAATAACATGAGATTCATCATGAAGATAACGACGGAGCTATGATACATGGAAAAATCATGTATACGACTCATCT
Organism: Viscum album; assembly: GCA_963277665.1. NCBI lineage: Eukaryota > Viridiplantae > Streptophyta > Magnoliopsida > Santalales > Viscaceae > Viscum > Viscum album. The sequence goes on along the minus strand of OY728135.1, from coordinate 596,317,817 downwards.
GAGGAGGAAGCGCTACTCGATACGTCATAGCTCCAACACGAGCTAACACCTCAAAAGGCCCAACAAACTGGGGAGAAAGCTTACTTCCACGACCAAACCTTCGCTGCCCACGACGGGGAGTCACCTTCAGAAACACATGATCCACAACATTAAACTCTAAGGGTCTTCTTCTTTGATCAGCATATGATTTCTGACGATCCTGTGCTGTCTTCATCCTCTCACGAATCACCTGAACCATCTCTGTCGTATTCTGCACTAGTTCTGGTCCGAGAATCGCTAACTCTCCGACCCTAGTCCAGCACAACGGAGAACGGCATGGCTAGCCATACAAGGATTCAAACGATTCCATACTGATGGTAGAGTGAAAAATATTTTTGTAAGAGAAATCTACCAAGGGTAAGTGATTCATCCATGAACCTCCAAAATCAAGAACACAAGAGCACAACATTTCATCAAGAGTCTGGATGGTTCGCTCTGTCTGACCATCCGTTTGAGGATGAAAAGCAGTGCTAAGGCACAATTGAGAGCCAAAAGCATGTTGGAGACCTCTCCACACCCTGGAGGTAAAATGAAGATCTCGATCAGAAATGATCGTCCTAGGTACTCCATGAAGTCTCACCACCTCCTCTAGATACTGCCTCAACAAAAATTCCACTCAGCTCGAATCCTTGATCGCTATGAAGTGGGACGAATTTGTTAAACGATCCACTACCACCCATATAGCATCATGTCCTCCCGGAGCTCGAGGTAAACCTATAACAAAGTCCATTGAGATGTCCTCCCACTTCCACTGAGGAATCTCTAATTGCTGTAGAAGATCACCAGGAACACGGTGTTCGGCCTTCACCTTCTAGCAGACTAAACATCGAGACACACACTCTGCAACCGTACTCTTTAGCCCAGGCCACCAAAACTGACTCCTCAAGGATAGGTACATCTTCGTCACACCAAGATGTACTACCAAGGCTGAACTATGGAACTCTCGGAGAACCGTATCGCACATCGCCAAGGGAACAAAAATCCTGCCATGATACAACACTCGATGTTGTTCATCCTCCGACCAACCATCAGGGGTCTCAACACAAACAACTCTGTCTCTCCAAACTTCCACCTCTAGATCACCCAACTGAGACTCTTCCACCTTCTACATCAGGGATGACTGCACCGTCATCTGGAAAAGTCAACCTCTTCCCCCAACATCTCCCATATCAAGATGCAAAGCTGATAACTCTTCCATCAGTCTCAAGGAATCACCAGATTCACGCACAACATCATTACGTGAATTTCGGCTTAGTGCATCAGCTACAACATTCCCTTTTCCAGGTGTATACGATATTTCAAGGTTGTATTCATGCAAGAACTCCATCCACCGACGCTTCCGTAAGTTCAAGTCATGTTGGGAGAAAACATACCTCAAACTCTTATGATCGGTGAAAACCACAAAGTGCTCACCAATGAGGTAATGTCTCCACAAATTTAGAGCAAACACCACGGCTCCCAACTGAAGAACATGGGTGGCATAGTTGCATTCATGGGAACGCAACTGCCGAGACCCATAAGACACAACTGACCTCTGCTACATGATAACACAGCTTAGCCCCAAATGTGAAGCATCACAGAAAACATCAAACTGGACTCCCTCCGCTGGAAGACAAAGGACTGGAGCACTTACCAACTTCTCATTTAGGTACTTGAAAGCTGCCTGACACTGATCAGTCCATATGAACTCTTGATCCTTCCTTGTCAAAGCGGTCAGAGTAGTCGCGACTCGGGAGAAATTGGCTACAGACCTCCTATAATAGCCTACGAGACCAAGGAAACTTCGCACCTCTGACACGGTCTTCAGGGCTGCCCAAGTCACCACTACTTCTATCTTCGACAGATCCCAGCTACTCCCTATTGGGACATAAAATTCCCCAAGAAACGAACTTCTTGAGCCCAATAATCACACTTGGAAAACTTTCCAAACATCTTATGTTGGCGAAGAACTCTCAAAATGGCTCGTAGATGCTCTGCATGCTTTTATTTAGATGTCGAGTATAGAAGGATGTCGTCGATGAAAACCACAAAAAACATGTCCTGGAATTCACGAAACATAGCATTCATCAACCCCATGAAAACAGCTGGAGCATTCGTCACACTGAATGGCATTACAACAAACTCATAATGCCCATGACGACAACAAAAAGCAGTCTTCGAGATATCCTCATTCTTTACACACATCTAATGATATCCTGACCGCAAGTCAATCTTTGAGAACCAACATTCACCCTTCAATTGATCGAATAGGTCATCAATCCATGGAACATGATAGCGGTTTTTTATTGTCACTTTGTTTAATCGACGATAATCGACGCACAACCGCAAACTCCCATCAGCCTTTTTCACAAAAAAAAACTGGTGCACCCCATGGTGACACACTTGGCCGAAAAAAACCGCACTGCAACAGACCATCAAGCTTTATACGTAGCTCTTGTAACTCATAAGGGGCCATCTTATACAGAGACATAGAGATAGGAGATGGTCCTGGATGTAGCTCGATCCCAAACTCGATCTTTTGTCGAGGGGGTAACGCTACAACCTCTTTTGGAATGACATCAGGGTACTCCTCTATGACCCTAGGAAGTGCCAACTGCTGAACCACTGAAGAACTCAGCATCATCTCAGCCATCATGGATGATAAGGATTGAACTCATCTATGACTCATCCGAGGATCTCACTCACACACAAACACCACTTTCTCTCCGTCTGCATCAAAGAAAACGACCTTCTTCCTGTAGCAATCCATAATAGCATGTACCGAATACAAACAATCCATGCTGAGGATGACATCATATGGTTGTATTCGTAAACATCAGAAATCTCCCCAGAGCGGTGTTTCCCCAACACTAGCTCACAGTATCTACATACTTCAAACAAGTTGGCTCGAGCTCCAACTGGCGTAGTCAACACCTAGGGCAATAGAAGACTCTCAACCTCAAGTCCCAAAGCATGGACAAGGGTAGGTGATATGAAGTAGTGTGTTGATCATGAATAAAAAAAGGCATACACCACTGTAGAAAACAAGAAAATGGTACCTCAAACGACATCTGGCTCAACTGGGGCTGGCAATGCTAGAGCATGAAGCTGACCACGACCTCCTCCACGGCCTCTCTAACCCTGATGATGACCACCACCACAGCCGCGCTCTGCTCTCTGAGGACGAGGAGCGTCATGGGGTTGTCCTCTGCCCGCTCCATCTACCCTCTGGTGATCTAAAGCTGGTGCAACCTACTGCTGCTGCCTCGGCTGGAACTGCCTCAACGGAGGAACCTGGAACGGAGCGCCCGGTGCACGATGACTGCTCTGAAAAGTTGGTCACTCCCGCTGTTGATGACCACGACCACCACAAGAAAAACAAGTACCTGATCCCTTGGCATAGGCCTGAGATTTACAGCCTCCGGAGAAATGAGATGGAAAGGGATGTGACCTACCCCATGGTGAACAGAAACTCTTCTGCCCTGAAAATCGGGAACCCCTGACCATAGATCTTCTTCGTGAGGAATCATGACGATTCCCCTCTCGTGACGATCCCATCCTGGCCAAGGTCCTCTCAACAAACTCTTCCCTCACCAGCACCTCGAGATATGTCTTGAGCATAAATGGGGTGACCTGGCGCTGGATCTCTGGACGCAAGCCTCCTCATAATGCCTCGCCCTGGCCTCCTAATTTGGTAACAGGTCTGAAGCATATCGTAGAAGGTTCCTGAAATGAATTACAAACTCCATAACACTGGAGCTCCCCTGTCGAAGGGTAAGAAGCTCATGGCGACTGGACGCCTTCGCAGTCGAAGAAAGAAACTCGACTCTAAACCTATCTCGAATCTCCTCTCATGAGCTCACTGACTCCTCACGATACCCGAGGAATAATAACCACCACTGCCTCGTTTCTCCATGCAGCATCGTCAAAACCAAGGACACCCAGTGTTCCTTCCGAGAACGAATTGAACTGAATCCTATCTCGACCTCCTCCAACCACTCTTCTGTGAATGCATTTGAAACGGATCGCTCGTACTTCTGTAGACTCTGGCGCTGAAACTCTCGGAGTGTCTTCCTCCAAGTGTCATCGTCGTCAACCTCTACCCAGCAGAGATCTGCTAGAACAGCCTGCTAGGCATCTTCTGCGCAAACCTGATGAGGACATCGACCTGGAGCCATACCTGTAAAATAACAACTATTAGAGCTCCTAAGCCTGGAATATGGGAGACTCAACATTAATCAATTAATTTTTTTGTTTTATTAATTTTAGGTTACCTATCCCAAGGTCTACCCATTCAAACACAGGTGCAAAGAATAATGATTCATGATCCTTTCCTAGGTCTCTACCCTGTAGCCAATATCACTTTGTTTAGTAGCCATCGTAAACTTAAAGGTCCATGCAACAGATCATAGTGGGCCTAAACACCTATGTCCTTGCCGTTCTCTAGTGTTTACCCCACATTCTAAACATTAATGACATTGTTGCCCTACCATCTCATGCATCCTCACCTATGCCTAACTCCAAACTCCATCCTATCCCTCAACCAGACCTCTGATACCACTCTTTCATGACCCCATCCACACATAGTGTACCCCTCCTAGGCCGACAATGTGAGAAGAGAGATAATGACCCCCGATTCCCACCTCTAGTAGGCCCCGGGTTGGCGACTAGCATCGAGGGTATAATAAACATACAAATGGGAGGCATTACCCTCTAAGAGAACACATGCAGAAGAGAGAGATAGAATAGACTCCAATAAACCCCAACTCAGAACTCAAATATAAAAAAAATCCAAGTACATATATGAAATGTCATGAAAAAGTACTACAACTGAAAGGGGAAACTAAAAGTACCCAAAAGAATGTAAAATGGCAGCGACCACAAACCCGAACAACTCCTCCTCCAACCAAAAGCTAGTTGTAACGAGCATGATCTCCAACCTGCTCCAAGTGACCTGAAAAATATTTTATATAAACATAGGGTGAGTATAATAGTATACTCAGTAGGATCCTCCCCAAGCCTCTCGTACAAAAGTAATGAAAGCATGTTAAAGCCAAGTGAACAACAAGTTAAACTAACTCGTCAGCTAAACAGGTATACTAAGTTCCCAACCTCACCATGGATACTCTCACCAAGTAACGAATACAAGAATATAGCATATAGTAACGATTATCAAGGGTACCCTTCTACTACTTCCCCACTGGTTTTCCTCTTTGCCCCAACGACATACGTCATGTGCATCTCTCTCCAAAGGCTTACCTGCAGACACCTGGGCTAAGATCCACAATCTGCACCTCATGCACCACAAAGGCTTCCCCGCACACACCTGGGCGAAGCACCACACCGTCCTCACAACCAAAAGTAACCAGGTAGTTTCCGGGAGCCACCACAGCCTGCATAATGTGTATTATACGTCAGGTATAATACCTCGAGCCATTACGGCCCATACTCCGAGTAAGGATCCTCAAGCCGTCATAGCCAATACACGTTACACCTATAGTAGTCCATAGGATACTATATCCATAATATATGTGTGTGAATAACCACAAGCCATTACAGCCCTCTACACACATATATGGGGTAACTAACCACTTTTCCTCATCGAACAAGAATCTACCAAGAGAAGAGAGCGAGGCCAAAGGGGGTAGTCATCCATTCGAACTCCCATCAGAATGATGGGGAAAACACCCCCCAGGGCTCAGAATCCTCGGGGTGTCAGTTTCCCTTACCGACTAGGTGGAGTAGCGTATAGAAACACAAAAAGTACAGAATATATATATAACTCACATCCACACTATGGTCATTACATAGTCTTAGATACAACTGCAGCTAACGTCTCCCATACTCCAGGATGCTACATCTAAGACTAGGTGTCATATAAGCACACAAACATTTGAAGAGCTTTATTAGATTACTCCATTCTCATTTTATCCGTTCCACATTACATTAATTAATTCATTAAACATTAATTAACCATGAACAATTCCACATTAAACTGAATTGGCATCACATTCAAAATCAAATGCTCCTTTTAAGATTCACATCACCTTTTAAATTCTAGTATCTCCATCCCCATGGATTTTCACCATTTAATAAAACTTTCATTTCAGAATTACTTTTCCATATTCCCAGGCATTCTAGAAAAGCATCCTATGCTTCTAAACACAAAGGAGGATCAACACGGTGAGTAGGTATACTACCCGTCGAGTCGTTGCTTCCTATAGAAAGAGCATAGACCCATTCTCCCTCGAGAGGCTAAACACGGAAAGCACGTGGAATACCCCGTGCATCTTCACCTCCTTCGAAAGAAGGGTAGAAAGACCAGCTTACTTGAGTAGAGGGGAAAAGAAAAGAAGATTAACATTCAAAGAAAACCACAAGAATCCATCAACCACATCCATCCCATTCCATCACCCCCGGTGTCCTCCCCGACACCCACATGCATAAACTGATGCATCTCGCCACTCTGGGCGTCATCTGCTGCCACCACCACAAGGCCTCCATGCCTCCACATATCACAATATCCCTCCAGGCTCACATCACAGCACAAGCAGCATGAAAACAATAGTCACAACCATGGGCTCTTGACCCTTTAACAAACAAGAGGGTAACTCATAACCCTTTTAGAAATTCCCACATAATCTGTTCTTTAATCCATATTGAATTAGCTGATTTTTTATTCGTAGGATCCAGTTACGGGATACCTAATCAATAAGATATCACAATTAAATAACCATGCTTACTTCACTAATTTGATTATCCTCAAATTAGGACAACTATAACAACAGCAATAACCAGATTATTTTACATGCCTCTTTATCATTAGCCAATTAATTAACAATTAATTCCATCTTTACGTTCATTATCAATTTCTATCATGAATGAACAACAGATCAATGAAATCATAGATATTACTCTATCTAGAAAAACATGAGGCCAACCGTTATCATGGTATAAAGAAACAACATGCGATCAACCAATTCTTTTAATCCAGTTCAAGTATTTAATTAGGTCAATTTCATTGTGATCCAAAGGACTAAATCATTCTAATTCTACGATTGCACATATACAAATAGAGAAGCCATGAATCCCCTACCTGGAAGAGTTCATGACGTCCTTTATCCACACAATGGGTCATAATCCTCCTCTCACGACAACTACATCCACCAGAGGATGCCACTATACGACAATACCAACCAACCCCAAGAAAGACCCATTAGAATCTTGGGAATTACATGGTAAAATATGCAAGGGAGAATCAAGAGAAGATGATCACCAAAGGAACGACGATAAAACATGCCTTATTAGGAAGATTGACCGACACAGTTCAGTTGCATCCAAAGTAGAGCAGAACCAATCCTAGGAGTAAATATTGATTTGGAAACTCCTAAAGGAATGATTGAAAGGTTCTAGCGTCTCTTAGCTGAGAACATAGGGAATGAACAAGGGAGAATGATATCTCATCCCTTTTGTTAAGATTTAATGGGGCGACAGTTTAAGATCTGGTTAATTCTCCATTAAAAAAGGATCGCATTAACCCACGCGGGTTGACCAAGTAAATACATCCCGGCCGTAGGAATAATTAATATAGGATTTATGGAATTTGAAACGGCCTTAAGAGACCTTAAAATAAGGCTTTAAATGTATTTTATGTCAAAAGAAACGTCAAAAGGGGAAAAACTGTAGGAATCTGGAAACATTGTTCACCCACTGTTACTGTACATGAAACTGATCTGTGAAACCGATCTGTGAAACCGATCTGTCAGACCAATCTGTGAAACCGATCTGTCAGACCGACATGTGAAACCGATCTGTCAGACCGATCTGTTAGGCCGATTTGTGAAACTGATCTGTCAGACCGATATGTGAGACCGATCTGTCAGACCGATCTGTGAGACCGATTTGTGAGACCGATCTGTGAGACCTATCTGTCAGACCGATCGGTGACACCGATCTCTCAGACCGATCTGTCAGACCTATCTGTGAAACTGATCTGTCAGATCGATCTGTCATACCGATCTGTCAGACCGATCTGTGAGACCGATTTGTGAGACCAATCTGTCAGACCGATTTGTGAGACCAATCTATGACACCGATCTCTCAGACCGATCTGTGAGACCGATCTGTCATACCGATCTGTGAGACCGATCTGTGAGACCGATCTGTCAGCCCGCTCTGTGAAACCGATCAGTCAGACCGATCTGTGAGACCGATCTGTCAGACCGATCTGTGAGACCGATCTGTTACTGTTCATAAAACTGGATACACTGTTCACAGAACTGGAAATTTGGAAAAGTGTTGGGGATACGTCACCTTGACCTCCTGGAACACCTCCAACACCACATTTTCACAAAGTAATGGACCAGAGAGGTCCGGGCCATTACATGGACCACCTGAATCTGCTAGGCCTCGACTGTCCGAGTCACCCGGGTACGACGTCAAGGTGCCACAGTTGTATGGTAAACAATGATCGCATAATCCCAAGTAGTAAAGATATTTCTCAAGGTTTCATTTTATCACTTTATTTCAATTTCATTCCCAGAACACCCATATCAAGTAAAACACAACCATGATGATGTATGTACCTTCCCTTGCGTCTCTACCCTGTAATCAATGTAGTCTCACTTGGTCGTTCGGTAGGCTCTGAGTCCTTGCATCAGATCACGGGGGGGGGGGGGGGGGGCTAAAATCCCATGTCCTAAACAGTCCTCCCTGGCCTATGTCACACACCAAGATCACCTAACACGCTTTCCCTACCATCCCATGAAATCCTCATTGTGCCTAACTTTAGACTCCATACTATCACTCAACCATCACCTTTGATACCATACTATCACGACCCCCTCCCACCATAGATGCTCCTCCTGAGCTGGCAATGGTGAAAGGGAGATAATGACCCCCCGAGTCCCGCCTCTTGTATACCCCAGAGTGGCGACTAGCACCAAGTGTATGATTTTTCACAAATATGGGAGGCATTAACCTTTTTTATTATTTAGGATCGGGAAATATGATGAGTCAAACACCAAAAGAAAAAGGAACAAGTAAATGAAAACAAACCCAAAAAAATCCCACATGCTTGTTTAAACAATTCTGAAACAGAGTACAAGTACAAGAAAACTCAAAAGTACAATACCAAAAGAAACAAGAGTACAGTAACTGTAACAACTCCAACTGTCCCGACTAGTAGGGTCCCGCACGGCCCTGGTAGTCCTTCTAGAAACCTAAAAGTAAACTTAGGGTGAGTATACAAGTATACTCAGTAGGGAAACCTAAAGCTCTCGTGCACAGGTGGGGATACATCCGAATGTCCTGTGAGAACAAAAAAAGAAACCTAAACCTAGAAAGGAATTCTATCCACCCAACCTCATCAGCCACACTAACCAAAAATACAAAACAACGGGTAGTAGTATATAAGAACAAGAATATTGGGTACCCCGCACCATTTCCCCCCACTAGCTAGCTGCTCTTCCTAACGGAGAACGTCCTAACACTACCACACTCTTCCTTCCCACATAGACCTAGGCCTCACAAACCACATATCCCACCCGCACACACCTAGGTCTCACAAACCACATGTCCCACCCGCAAACACCTGGGCCTCACAAACCACATATCCCGCCCGCACACACCTGGGCCTCACAAACCAGATATCTCGCCCGGACACACTTGGGGATCACAAAACACAAATCCTGCCTGCACACACCTGGGCCTCACAAACCACAATCACATCCCCACCCGAACACACCTGGGCCCCAACCCGTAGATTCTTGGGAAAAAAACCAGCCTGAATAGTCTTGGGCTAAGAAACACACCAATATAAACCTACCCAATGAGTCTTGGGTGTATGGTCACCTCAAGCCATCAAAGCCTATATCACACCAATCAAAACCTACCTGAAGAGTCTTGAGTGTATGGTCGCCTCAAGCCATCACAGCCTATGGAAGAAGAAGTAGGGAGGAGCTAGTAACTAAGGGAAAAACACCCTCTCCCATTAAATGGGAGTGTTCAACACTAAGTGCTCAATATGGGTGGGGTGGGACAAAACACAAAGATACAGATACATATATGTATACCAAACACACAACCCAACCCATGTCTTCTAAATAGAGAAACTGAGTACGTGCCTCAGCACTGCTACTATGAGCATGTATACAACAAACAAACCCAACCCCATTTATTTTTTCAAATTTCAACAGTATTAGTTCATTTTTTCCTTAACTACTGGGAAATTATAAAACTAGATCAAGCGTTTCGTAGAACAAAACCCTGCCAACCACAAATCAAGTTAGATAGAACACAAGAAACACAAAACCAACCTTTTTATCATCAATAAATATCCATTGATTGTTCGCATGTTTAATTCATTATCATTTCCCCATAATTAATTTATCAAATTTCCACTTTTTATTAATATCACAACACATTACTGCAGCCTTGCTACCACTAACCACATCTCCACCACCGTATCACAAAACCAGGTTCATGCCACATCATTTCACCTTTAATATCATTTACCACATCCCCGTTGCCCATCCTATTTGTAACAACCTAGGATTCACCCCCCCTTTTTACACACCATGTAACCAAAAGAAAAACCATATGTTCATTATTCCATTTTGTTCAACCGAGGTGATCACACAACAGTTCCGGTTATTCATTTAATCAGCCAACTTTACGTGATTAACCAATTTGCATATTCCAAAAAGTTTTCATCCACAAAATGGTCTAGAAAGATAGGGAAACATTTAATTGCGCAAGAAAAGGCCCCCAACGACCGTGATTTTCAGTAGGCATAAGCCTATTCAATTCACAACATAGTAATAGGATAAACAAAGATACACATAAAAACATTCCCATCCCCTTCTTTAAGCTAGTTATTATCTTCATTAAACTAGTTAAAATATGTCTCGTGAAATCAAGAGGACACCCATCCTGCATGATGCACAATTTAGAGAGACAAATGTAAAATCCCTACCTCAATGGTTTTTTACAGAAACCACAATGGTCAAAAAATTCTCATGGAACTCGGGTCGATTCTCCAAAACCTCGCCTTAGATCTCTCCTCCTAGCAAGATCAAGATAAATACTCATCATAAACGACATCCACACAATTAGATCTACCCATAACAGGTGTAGATCTAATATCCCAAGAGAATAAGAGTAGTATATCTAGGTAGATCTAAGAAACCAAACAAAAAGATCACTTACCTCGAGAAACCGGCTTCGATTCACGAAGAGAAGCCTCCGGATCGCCTCCAAAATTCTTGGGAGAGGTTCTTCTAACTTCAAGGAAGGGTAATCCCGAGTTATGGCCGATTAGGGGCTTAAACGAGCAAGATAAAGGCTAAATGGTCGAGATCCTAAATTTTAGGATCTAACTTTATGTGCATGTACGGTTAGTCCGCACGGTTTAACAAACCATGCGCTAACTGTGTGTTAGCTTCTGGCTCGACAACCACTCCCCGCACGATTAGTCCATATGGTTAGACAAACCATGTGCTAACGGTGCGTTAGCCACTGCCTCCAAGACCAGCCTTGCACGGTTTGGCCACACGGTTTTTCCAAACCGTGTGCTAACTGTGCGAAGGCAACTACCCGTTTAGTTTTCTTAAAAAAAAGTCCACCCAAACGCACCCACAAGGCACCTTGATTTCCCGAAACACCTATAGCCCTATATTTTCACAAATGAATGGACTGGAGAGGTCCGGGCCATTACATGATAGCCCTAAGGGGGAATACTTATAAACAAGATGTTGAAAGATAATAAGAATGACTTATTTGAGGAATAATGATGGTGTTGTGTGCCATGAATTGAGGTAATGAGGGTCATTGGTGACCTAAACCTATGGGAATCAGGGAAGAAAGTGCATGATAGCGTTTTTTGGATTGACTTATGGCCATGGTTATGAATATGGGGAATAATAGCCTTATATGGATTGAATGGTGGAATTGGGTATGTACTTATACTAAGTAGCCTTGTGACCAGATCCGCTATTTAAGACATTACCATAACCATCCATATATTCTTTTGAAAAAGAGTAAAATTTGGTATGACCAGGGTTTGGGGTGTCTTGGTTAGTGCATAGATGCTCGGTATGGAATTTTTTTCATATGTGTGAATTTTTTTTTGTTATCACAACATTAACCTATATATACATGTTAACTTTTTAAGGATTCTTCATTGGTTTCCTATTGTGTTGTAGTCACACACTTCACAGTAATCTCGATGCACCTATAGATTTCATGACTAGGGATCCAGTGAAGGGAAAGGTCCCTATGATAAGGAATTGAGGAGATGAAGGATTGGAGTTGGAGGTGATCTAGGACATACTCTGGAATATTTTTATTACATTTATTTACTTTTTTGTTTCTTTATTCTTGGTTTGACCCAGCACATTGGGGTTTATAATACATAACATTGTATGTTTGGGTGACATGGTGTTTTAGGAGTATTGTTTACCTTATACTATATCTATTTAGATTGTTTACTTTTTCATGTATATTTTGGATTTATTTATCAAGGGTATAATATCGACATTGAATCCATAGACCCTCACCACTAATGGATAACATCTTGTGTGTGGGGAGGTGTGCATGAGGTATTTTATTATCTCAATTAGGTTTTAATTTGGAAAATTTGGGTTGAAGCATTAAAAAATGATATAATAATATCTAAGTTTACTTTATTTATTTTCTATTAGGGATATGGTAGAAAGGATATAAGATGTATAGAACTCGGGTTGGGGATATTCCATGTGCCTGTCTAGATCATGTGCAAGAGACCTCTAAGTTAATGATGATTAGATTAATATTATATTTTTATGATATTTAGATGTTTTCATTCATCATGTGTATGCATGTAGGAACAGATTCCATATATTTACCTATTGAGTATTTCATAGTTTTTATTTAATTAAATTTTGTGATTTGTACTAAATTTTTAGTGATATATATATATATTTTTTTATACTATGTGATATGCCTATTTGAAATTATTTAGTTAAACATGAGAATATTTTTATGTAATATAAATTTTTATGACTAAGGTTCAGGTACGGAGGAGTAGACTTGAGTCATGGTTAGAACTATGAGGTTTATAACTTGTGTATGGATGTCTCTAGGAATTGGTCTTCTAACAACAATCCCTTATGTTTTCATTAAATCTTCTTAAGATGTCCTATTAAGAAACCTATCATATTCATTCAATTAGTTCAATTGGAATTTCAAAAAAATTCACCATAGAGACATCTAATGGGACCACCAGCAATAGTGGACCAGAATGATCCCACAAGAGAGGACACCCATGTTCCATCACCAAATTTATAGTAAGGTGCAACTGAGTAGGAATATTCACATACTCTAGTGATTTTTGAGGCAGAACCAATCCATAAATGAGAGTTTAGTATTAGTCAAGTTCAAGGTGGGGTAATATATAGGACCATGGTTTATTATGATCAAGATTTACAACTACATCATCCCCTATATTTACAAGGTACTGAAGGTTCCCATGATATTGATGAGTGGAATGGAATCATTGAGGGAATATTTAACTTGGTCGAGACTCCTGATGATCTGAGAAATAATTTAACTACCTTTATGTTTTAGGTATATTCTAGGATATAGTGGTATATAATAAAATGGTATGAAATATGTCAGGGTTTGATGTGAACTACCTTTATGGATTTATACTTGGAGGATATCTTTTATAACTCAATGAAGCTAGACCAAGTGAATGACATCATGGAGATTCATCAAGGGGTGGTATTGGTATCTTCTAATAAATATTAATTTATATAGTTTCAATATTTCACTGTTCTATTTGATGGTGATGAAGCATAAAATGTGAAGAAGTTCAAGGTAGGTCTTCATCTGGATCTGAGACGCCTAATTAAGAAATTTGACCTGACAACTCACTCTAAGGTATTGAACAAGGATATAAAAATTAATAAGGGTATGGAGGATGAATATATATCTAGTATTAATTCATTTCATAGTGGATTAATTGGTGGACTAACCAGTGATTCTATGATTACTTCTTCTAGTAGTTATAAAAGGAGGGATAAAGAGTTGCAATATGGCAGTGATAGTGAAATGGTGAATAGTAGGTCTTCTTCGATTCCCTATGAGGGAGGTGATGTTTCCCAATTTCACAACTATGGGTATATTGGACATTATTTTAATTATTTAAGAAATCTTTAGAGAAGGTGCCCTGAATATAAAAATACAAGAAATCTGAAGCATTTTTTCTCAAAGGCATCACGTATGAGGTCTTGAGGGGATTCTTATTAGACACCATAAGCAAACCATGGGACTATTTAGTGTCTATAAAAGCATGTTCATGCCACTTAGATTATTATGACTTAGGAAAGTCATAAATATGAAGGATACATTCATATAGGTGAGGTAGATCAGGGGTATGCATTAGACTATATTTTGGTAGAATAGTGACAAGGACCATTGAACATCCATGGTATAGTCTCGATTACCTCTAGAAATTCTACCACTCTATTTGATACAGGTTCTTTCCATCCATTTACATCTACTCATGTTTTTGTCCTTGACATACCAATTAAGTTTTCTTCTAAGTTTCTCCCTCTTTATAAACCCTTTGGAAAGAAATTTTATCATCTCTATAGATTCCCATAGTGTCTAGTAGTTGTTACCGTCTATGGACATGTGTGGGATGCCATAATACTTAAGATGACTAGATTTAATTTGATCTCTGAGAAGGACTATTTGATAATCAATCATGAAAAAATTGAATTCTATCAAATAAGGGTATCCTTTATTTCACCTAAGTGGGAGGAGTTGGTGTTGACCGATGAGTGGTATGTGGAGGCAAGTAGAGCGGGATATGATTTAGGATAGGCTAGAGATATTATAGTTCATGTAATAGGCTCTAATGTTGTATAAAAGTTAGTAATAACTTCTATATGTTTCCTCCATTGGTGTATCATTATGAATCTTTAATCTCAGATGACTTCTTAGGTCTTCCAACCAATATAGGAGTTTAGGTTGAGATAGAAATCATGTTGGGAGAGAAACTTATTTTGATTTTCCCTTATCATATAGTGTTGTATGAGTTAAAGGAACTCAAAGTTCATCTTGATGATTTATATATTAAAGGATTTATCAAACCAATAAAATAACCTTGGGGAACTCCTGTGTTGTTTTCTTAGAACGTGGATGGTATTTTATGGATCTTTTTAGACAGTAGGAAGCTAAATCAGGTGTTAGATAAGAATATGTATCCATTACCCATAATGGATGATCTCTTTTATCAGTTTTGCAGATCATAGTGGTTCTCCAATATTTTTATTCATTCAGGTAACCATCAATTGTGATTTATAAAGGAGGATATTCCTAATATGGAATTTATAAGTATATATTAACTTTATGAGGGTCATATCTTGCCTTTCAGTTTAACGAATTCCCCAATAGTGTTCATGGATCTTATGAATACTATATTCTACCCATGCCTTTACTCCATCATCATTGTATTCATGGATGATATCTAAATATATTACATGAATTATGAAATGTATTTTATGAACCTTAATATTGTATTTAGTTCACATTGATTGAATTATATTTATTCCTAAATTTCAAAATGTCAATTATGGATTAAGGGGTTGTGGTTCTTTCGTCATGTGATTTTTGATATTGGTATTTGAATGGGCCAAAAGAAGGCAATGGATCTGAGGTTTTACTATCATCCCAAGTATTTATTTATGATAAAAAGCTTCCTTGGTCTTTGAGGGTTCTATCAATGCTTCATCCAAGACTTCTTCAATTTGGAAGTATAAATGATATAGCTGACAAAAAATAGGATGAATTTTGAGTGGTCTAATCAATGTAAAGAGGTCTTCCTAGAGCTAAAGAAGAGATTGATGACAACCCTAGTTTTGATCCTTCCAGATATTGGGATTTGAAAAATATTTTATTTTGATTCCTCAAGAATTATGTTGGGAGATGTGTTCTTATAGGTTGATGACATAGTCCCTTATGGATCATATCAATAGTAACATAATGTGTGGAACCACCCAATGATTGAATTAGAGTTGGTAGTTTTGTTCTGCACTCTCAATTATTGGTGACACTATCCGTAGGACCCCGAGACACCCTGAGAGGGGAGGGGTGAATCTGGATGTCAAATTTTTCTTTTTAAACCATGATTCTTGTTCCCACAGTGTTAAGATCTCGTTAAACCTGTAATATTGATTGGAATAGAAAGAAAACAACCACAAGAAAAGAGACCAAACAACACTTTTACTTGGTTCAACACTAATGGCTACATCCAATGAGCATACGCTGACCGGTTTCCTATCATACCTAATTCCACTAAACATCACTAGCTATGGATTACAATGTTTGGGTAGAGTCACACTATCCTAGGCACACAACCTTTATAAAAGTTCAGGGATAGCTCATTGCGCCCCTTGGGTCACTCTCGTTGACTCCCCCTGGCTCACTTCCTTTGGTGAAGTCACACTCAGTTTATAGATGTGAAGGTATCTTTAATGAATTTTCATTGAAGTCTTTACCTATGCTCAGCACAAGACTATACTTGCATCAAAGTCCTAAATTGATGCATTTGAAATCACCGAACCACTAAACCTGATATTCATAACGTGAAAACTGGTTACACTGATGATTGTGCACAACACCTACCCTTTGTGCGCAAGATCTCACTTTTGTGTTCAATATTTACTTTTCACGCAGAAAATATTTATCGCAACAACTCATTTTACATGAATCCTTCACTTTTACGTGCATCCTCTAATTTTACGCATAGCCTCAACATTTACACACAACTTAGACTTTTTCACACAACATCAACTTTTACATACAACATCTAAATTTCGCATAACTTAAACCTTTTCGTGCAGATCCCTTTTCTTGGAAGATTTATGTGCATCAAAACTTGAATCTTCTCTATGTATTTAATAGTACCAAATGAGGGGGTCACCTCTTATTTATAGGCATCACTGACCCCCGCGTGTAAAACCCACTGTGTAACGCAAAACTCTCATTCTGTGTGCATTCCTTTTTCATGTAGGAACCATTTTTCATTCACATATCTAGATTTTTCACGCACCTCATGCCTTTTCCATTTTTCATAGTTCCGATATCAAAGCACCTTTTTCATCAGAAAACCAACTTACTTTCACTATTGTGTTCAAAAAGAAATGTTGCACGTAATCCATGTTTTTCACGCACCAATCCAATATTTCGTGTAGCTCATGAATTTTCCATTTTTTAGGGAACTGATTCCGAAACATGTCATGCACACAAGTTTTCAACACAGCTACCCTTTTTGTCACAAGTTCCTTCAAAAATGTTTTCTTCTTGAACTGTATGAACAATTTAATGGAAAAAATTCTGAACTTCCAATGAGGATTGACAACAAACACAACCCATACTCTAATTCTTGTATAAAATGGACATGGTTCCAATAGGTTCTCTTTGTTGATAGGTTTTCATCTAGTCATACCATAATAGATTGTGATATATCTTCTCTTAGAGGGTACTCAATCTAAGGTAGAGATGTTTGGTGAAGTATATGTGGAAATTTTCCTTGAAGAATACTTATGCAATAGGGAAATGTAATTTCATTAAAAGTGATCTTAGTTGGAAAATTATAAAGACATTGTAGATAATAGAGGGGCCTTCATAAGAGTAATATATTTTGATGAGTTTGATTAAAGATTGTCTAGTGTATGTATCGGAGGATCATAGTGTGATGAAATAATCATATTTTCTTATTAAGTCTTCTTCGGGATAGTGTATTACCATTTGCATCTTTCTATACAGTAATGAGGTATAAATGATGCATTTCATGTGCCTCGTATTTGGAGATACATGTCAACTCCAATTAATGTGACTAACTATGAGGACGTTGAGTTAGAGTTTGATTCATCGATTGTGGAGTGCCTAGTTTATATCATAGACTAGAGAGAGAATGTTTTACTATGGAAAATAGTGCCACTTGTTCAAATCCTATGGAAGCATATCAAAATCCATGAGGAGTCATGGGAGGAGTCTAAAATTTGATATTAGTAGCTCATGTTAGTTGATCAAGATTCATAGAGATTATGCTTGAGGATAAGAAGTATTTAGAGGATAAGGATGTAAAAATATTGTGTTTTTCAGGTGCATTATGATTTAATTTCAACATTTATTCATGTTTTTATGAACTATGAATTATTTGGGTTGAGTTACGCGGGTTTTTGGTTGGTTGTTGAATTTTCTTGGGTCTTTAATTTGGTACACAGTTTGTGAAAGATTAGGGAAAACTGTGTGGTTCTTCCCAGAAAATTAAGAGGCTTGTTTGGAGAAGGATCATCGGTAGAGCATGGTTGGTCCACAATTAAAAAACCTAAAAAATTCCTTGAAAACCAGGTATATTTTTATAGAGGTGGAAAACATAGAAGGTTGTTTTACTAATCTATGTGATAAACCATGTGGGTTCCCGATAGATGTAGAAATCCTCATACAGTTGATGCACAATTTGGAAGAACGAGCAACCAATGTGTGTGTGTGTGTGTGAAATTTAATGATTTTAAAATCCTATTTAATGGTCATATATATTTTTAAATGAATTTTTAGTCTTTGTAATTCAATCCCTCTCAAACCTAGAGACTACATAGGCTCTCTTTAGAAATTTACTTCCATTTTGAGTTCAATTCTGGTGGATCCAAGCATGTTGGTGATCAGGGAATTAAAGTATGTGATATAAAAAAGTATGTTGTTTTGTTTTAGTCTTAATCTTCCCATATTACCGTGATACAAATTATTGATCTTACATATCATGGTCAAATATATGGATTATGATTCCATATAATCATGAATTCTTATATTGTTAATAGATCAATGATGGATCTAGTGCATTGACATCCTTCCTTTGATCAATCAAAAATATATCAACATTTATGGATACTGATAATTTTTTTAGGATATATACAATCACTTATACTTTGAAATTTATTAAATATCATTCTAGAACCATGGATTTGATTGAATTAGGTTGTGTTTTAGGGATCCTTGGTATGCAGGTTCAATCTGGTCAGTGTGTGGACATGACTCGGGTATCGTCTCTCAATAGGTATTAGAAATTTTCATCAATGAGATAATGGTAGGAATTACATACCTTATAGGTCCTTGAAATTGATTTGGTTTCCATGTTATTTTAAATTTCCATTCATAGCCACAGTTTCCTTATGTGAAATAACATGTTGGCCCGTGTGTAAACATATCATGGAAAACCATTATGTGATATTATATGCAAGTGTCTATGTGTGTGTTTGTGTGTGTGGACTGTGAGACCCTTGATTGTTTTTAAACGCCACTAGAAATATTTCATTGGTATGATAGAATTATTTCCATATAATTTAATTGTTATATTTTATATAGTTTTTATTATTTTCATGGTACCAAAGTGATAGATGGACCTTTCATGGATTAGTATCCCTAGAGGGAGACCATATTCAGTCAATACATATGAAAAGATGATAGGACTGAGTTATTCAAAGGTTAATGATGTCCTTTATGTCCTAGAATAGATGAATTTTGGTATTTTATGACTTAAACTGATTGTAAGTAGTAAATATGGGGCATGATATCTGTATGTGGATTGAACTATGAAAATAGACAAAGAGACGGTGCATTATAACATTATGTAGCTTGTGATATGGAATTAGGAATGTATTGCTACTAATAAACCTTCCATTAGGCTCCTACACTTATAAATTTCCCATGACTATCCAGATATTATTCCAAATTTAAGCTGAAATAGGTACGTATAGGGTTCACAGAGGCCTTTTTAGTTCACAGATGCTTGGTATAGTATTTCTTTTTTGTGAGTGAATTTATTTTATTATCATGGAATAAACCACTCTATAAATGTGAAATAGTTTTAAGGACACATTGGTGTTGTCCTATTAGGATATACTCACACCCTGAATAAGAATCAAAATGATTATACAGATTTCATAACCATAGATCCATTGAAGAGTAAGGGAACTATGACAGGGAGATGAGGAGAGAGAGGATTAGAGTTGGAAGTGATTCTGGGACATACTATAAACTATTGTTTTTACGTTTATTTAATTTTACAATTCTTGATACTTGGTTTTACTTAAGATATTGGGGTTCTATGTTACTAACATTTTATGCTTTCATGTTGTTGTGTTTTTGAATTTTTTCCCTTCCATGGTATTTATTTTGGTTTTTTATATTCAATTTTTGGATTTTTTTTACTGAGGTTATAGTATCCACAATGCACCTATATACCCTTATCTCTAGTCCACATCCTCTAGTGTATATTGAGGCACACATAAGGTCTTATAGCATCTTCACTTTGTTTTCGTTTAGGAAAATTGGGTTGGGTTATTATAAAGCCAGAAGAACCACCAATAATAAACCATAGAGTCCCTAATTTTGAGATCCATTGGAATAGAATAATAAATTAGAGGTTTTATAAGGGTTTAATGCTAAAAATATGATTTTTATATTAATTAATACCCACACATATGGCCTGGTATCATTTTTTTCTAATCCATGTGCCAACCATGTGAGGCATTTAGGATCTTCTGGGCACCTGAATAGTTTAGCCTCATGGTTTCTTAAACCATGTTCCATAAAAAATTCCTCTATCAGGAGTATTGTTTTTATAATAATTTTTTTAGTTATCTCTAATTGATGCAGGTCTTGTTTGTTATATTTATCTTTTCTAAACAACTCACACATTTTCCTGGGGAGAACTTGACGGTTTCTCCAAATCATGCACTAACTATGAACTCACTTTAATTCCACTAAAAATATCTAAAATAAACCATAAGCTACTTGAGACATCGCCCAATAAAATCATCACTCAGAAAAATGGCTCAAAGTAAGGTATAAAGTGCTCGAAAAACTCTAGGCTGTTACAGTGGTAGTCCACACATATGCATGAGAGATGTTTACATTTCTAATATGATTAAAAGGGATTTTAAAATGGGTTATAATATTAAAATTATAATACTCAATCATATTTCATATAATGATATTATTATACAATAACAGATATGATAGTTTTGAAGGAGGTAAAATGAGAAACAAACCCAAAAGAACTCAATTAAGAGTTATACAACCTCTTTGGAAAACCTCCTTTTCATTAAACCTTAATCCCTATTAGGTTGGACTTTTGGTGAGACGAATACCTATATGATGGTGTGAAGGATGTTAGTAAATTATTAGTGTAGGACTTGGCTATTTAAAGTGATCAATGTTTGTGAATAAGTGAGAAGATTAAGCACCCATTTATAAGTGAAGGGAGCAGTGCACTTGTAAATATCCTTAAATTATAAATATTATAAATGTATTACCCCTGATAAACTAATAATAATAATTAAAATATTGAATATATGGTTATAAGATTCTATATAATATTATCTAATAATAATTAAGATAATATTTTGTGACTGTATCACTTAGTTTTTACCATAATGAACATGGTTTACTCTTCACTATGATAACTAATTTTTACCATGATAACCATTCATTATGAAAAAATGAAATTATCCTCATTATTACTTTCAAAAATCCCGAATACAAATATTATATCCATGTTTCAATATTCAATTTGTATAAGGGTTATAATTTAGTTTTAATATAACTATGCAAAAGGTAACAAAAAACAGGTATTTAGGAAATTTTGTTTTTAAGCCTAAAAATGAATTTATACCAAAATAAAGTATAATTATATTCCAATGAAATTAATTGGATTATTTTCAACAAAATGAGATTAATTTTAATTTATACTAAATCTAAATAATTATGGTATTTTGTAAATACTTTAAAATAAATGACAGTTTTTATAAAAATAATCATTAATTATATTCTTCCAAAAATCAATCTTTTTTGGAAAATCAAAAAAAATCTTAATATTGTTTTTTCATTATGATTTAAATATGATTTAAATTTTATTAATTACAAATTATTAAATTGTAAAATTTTAATTATAATATTTTCACATGATGTGTAATAAAATGATTTTTTGAATAAAATGTGTTTTAAAAGTTTAAAAAGAATTTATACTTATTTGTTATCTAGTAACCACAACTAAATGAATTTTAGTTTATTTTTAAAATATATTATCTAAATATTTCATTAAAATAATTCATATATAGTGATTGTTTTAATTTAATTTGATAAAAATACTTTTCACACGTGAATTATTTTTCTGAAAAATATCTACTTTAATCATATATGATTTTATTTAAAATTTTGTTCTTATTTTTTCGGAATTAACTAGCACATTTATATCAAGGAAAAATTTTCTATAAATATTTCATAATGATGTTACTACAATTGATTCTCTTCAAATTAATGACTATGTGATAACAGTCATATAATAATATATTTTTTACATATGGTTATTTGTTTTAAGCTCGATATTGTGTGTGGTGAATGCTATTGAACATAATATTTATTTAAATGAAAATAATTTCTTACATATTGAGGTGTTACAACTACTGTACCTATTATTTTATCTATGGGAATCCTTCCACAAACTAAATTTAAAATCAGGTTTCTCATACATTATTATGAGGTTCCTACCACTAAGATAAACCTCAACTATTAAAAAAATAGTATATATACACACACACACACACAAAACTATATATATACACACATGGGCTTTAAAAGTATATAAATATATATATATTTATATATTTATATTAATTTTTTATATAATATTAAAAAACATTCTATATTAAATATATACAGAAATATATATAGGAACACACTTTAAAAAATTGCAGATATATATATTATAAATTTATATTTTAAAATAAAAATATATATGTATTCATGTTTTTATATTTGTATGCATACATTTATATATCGATATATATATATATATATTTCACTGAAATATATAGACACACAATTTCAAAATATGTAAAAATATATATGAAACTATATATTATATATTAATATAATATTGAAAATAATATATATTTAATATATAGTAAATATATATATTTACACACATTTTATAATTATATAGAAATATATATATCCATTATAAATTTAAATTTAATAATTTATAATTGCACCTACATGTGTATATATATATATATTATAAATGTATATTTTAAAATATCAACAGATAGTTTAAATTTATATTTAAAACATTATATATTATTAATTTATATTTAAAAATATATATTAATATATTAAGCCACATGGGGGAGTCTTGATCCACATTAGGAGGTTTTCTTCCTTAATTGTGATTAATATTCCTCCATGTTGTAGGTTTTCCACCAATGACATTTTTCATGTGCTTCAGCATGCATACCCTTTCCTATGTACGCTGACTAAATCCCATCATGGAGCACTAAGGAGAAATTTTACACAAGAGCTAGGGATTTCTCGTAGAAACACGGGCTCAATAATTCTTGTAGGATGGGCGGTGAGAAATGTAATCATATCCTGGTCCAAGGATTGCACCTTTTCTGGCAGGTTGTGTTGGGTCCAATTTGGTGACCCAACTAGGGGTGATGGTTTAAGAATGGGTGGTGTGATTTTTATGATATAAAATAAAAGTAATTATTTTCTATGTATTTGAAAAACTCCGTTCCATAATTTAAAAAAAATGTTGAAATGGGGTATGGGTAATTAATAAATTAAGAGTATTTTCAGTGATGATCCCCCTCCCAGCCAATACCTCATCAATGATTACCCCGTTTCCTTTTTCATCCTGAAAAAAATAATGCCCACCTCCTTCTTTCATTGATTCCCTGATGTGTCAGGTATTACCAGATATATTCAACTTTTCTATATATATATTATCCACAAACCCAAACACATATCGAATATCCACAACTTTATATAATCATTGGAAATATGATCTGGAGACATATGTTCCAACATAGAAAACTAAATAGCATACTCCTTGGTAAAACAGTCTCTCTACTCTAAATAAAAAACTCTCATGCCTTCAACTCTCTCAGTGTCTCATGAAAACACTGTTTATTCAAGGATTTATTGAGAGTGGTTCATGTTAGATATTCATGCAACTTTTATTGTACAAGAGATTCCAACCACTTATTTTGTAACATCCCCAAATGATAAGGGGTTAAATGACTAAATGATATGGCTCATGTCAACAAGGTGCACCTTCCTTTTCAGGAGACTGCCTGATTAGAACTCCACAGTTAAGCATGTTTGGCCTGGAGTAGTGATCAGGGTGGGTGACCTTCTGGGAAGTCTCCCAGGGTGTGAGTGAGTGAGGACAAAGCACACTGGAAAGGACATGTGTTGGCATGTGGGGACTATCATTAGTCAGATGACCCGTTCAGGCATGTGGGTGGACCCTAGGGTGGTCCCCACATGTCTTTGGGGGCAACTGGTGGTACCTGGTAGGCTAGGACCCGACGGCCATGTTAAGGCGGGTGGTTGTGCTGTCACCAGGACCCGGTTGTCACATTTGGTATCCGAGGAGGAACCCAACCTTAAGTGCGGTGCAATGCTTGGGTTGAGATGTAGGGCCCACAACGAGGGAATTGTTCTCTAAGGGGGGGGGGGTGATTGTAACATCCCCAAATGATAAAGGGTTAAATGACTAAATTATGTGGATCATGTCAACAAGGTGCACCTTCCTTTTCGGGAGCGTGCCGGATTAGAACTCCACAGTTATGCATGCTTGGCCTAGAGTAGTGATCAGGGTGGTTGACCTTCTGGGAAGTCTCACCGGGTGTGTGTGAGTGAGGAAAAAGCACACTGGAAAGGACATGTGTTGGCATAAGGGGACTATCATTAGTCAGATGACCCGTTCAGGCATGTGGGTGGACCCTGGGGTGGGCCCCACATGGCTGTGAGGGCAACTGGTGGTACCTGGTAGGCAAGGACCCGACGACCATGTTAAGGCGAGGTGGCTGTTCTATCACCAGGAACCGGTTGTCACATATTTCCCAACACATTAATCATATAATTGATGAATCCTACCTTGGAGTCTTCCAGATATTTCAAAAGGTGGAAATCCTCTCAATAATCTTGATTTATTCTTCTAATTCATAAGGTTTCATGTCGTCGTTAAAGATCAATGGATGATGCTTAATTAATTAAAAATCATAATCTACTCTCCATTTCAGTTCAACAATTGCTAAATGGCCCATGGAATGGATAGTTCAGACTATATATTCCCCTAAAACTAAATCAACAAAAGGATTATTTTATGGGGCTCACACTACAGCTTAATCACTAGAGTTTAGATTCATTATTCTTAGAGTATCCAAAATTAATAAAAAAAGAAGATGAAAACCATTTAAAATAGAATTCAATTCTTTTATTATAAACCAAATAGTGAAAATTGAATTCCAAAATTCTAAAACAACAAAAAAGGATTCTAAACAACCTCAAAAATATCATAATGACTCGAGGTTTTTCATGAAAGTTATTTGGTCAGGGACACCTCCACAATACGAATTGAGTTATGAAAATCTTTTCTGGAAGGTTTTTTAGAGTCTAATAACATTTATAAAAATCATCAAAAATGATTTAAAACCCTATTCTAAGGATATTGATATAGATAATTTGAAACTATGTATAAATAATGGAAATTAATAAACACATTAAATAGCATATCATACACCAAATAGGTTTCTACATATATTGATCTTTATTTGATGCATTTGATGAAGATCACATAAGTGGAAAAAAATATTCCAACCTCTATAAGAATCCATAAACTATAATGAATTATCCAATGTTCAGATGGGATCCTCCTTTTCCCATGATGTTCTAACATCTCTTCATGCAAAGGAATAAGAAGTAACTGAGGGCTAGTTTAATGTATTTTTAATCAAGATTATGTATACATCCCTTAATATTTCCATTGTATGAAAGTGGTAAATAAAGTCATAGGGATGCTCTTTGGGCTGTAAAATTTACACATACATTGTAGATTATGTGTAAGTGGTTCATCCAACCCATGAAACTATTAAATTAATAATTAAAACTCCCACACGTTTCATTCTTACAAAATGGTTTCCTTAAAATATAGCATTGGTGGGGAATAGACTGGGTTTCTAATACACATAAAATAATATACCAAAATTCAATAAAATCACATTAAATATGATATATAGTGTATATTATATATATATATATGGTTTTATTTATTTCTATTTATATATAACTTATATACATATTTAGTGAATATTTACATCAATATCCCACTTGAACTAAATCCTAATAGACCTTTTTCTATTTCACCTTATATTATATTGAATATAATAACATGTAAAACCATACCAAAAACTTCTTTTGGATATCTTCTGAATCACTTTTGAAAATCCATCATTAACTTCACCATGTATTACAACATATCAATACGTTGTGAATACCCATCCAAAAAACTTTTGGATTAACTCTAAAACAATTTTTGAGTATCTATCTAAGTCAAAGTCAATAAAAATTCATTCAACCAAAAAGTCTGCTCCCATGGGTCATTATAGAATTGAAAACAAATTAGAATATCTGGATCCATATATTTGTGTGAAAAATGAACTCTATCAAAGTACCAATACTACTCAATCTATAAAGTTATATACCCTGATCTCCATCAAACACACATATCTTTATACATATTCCCACAAGTCTATATCATATTCAAGCATGAATTCTCATGTTTCTCCTTTTTCTAAGACATTGACTAACCTAGGATACAGATCCTGTTCATACCTTACAACCAACTCATTTTTTCTCGACAGTATAAGTTTAAACTAATATTATCAATTGTTACCTAACAATTTATTCATCCTCCTTGATAAGTACATAACATGTCCCTTACTAATATAGATAAACAATATGTAGGTGTGGTTGCACACTCCCATAATCTATCTTAATAGATTGAATTAATTTCATACTCATCCTACGAGAGGAAAATATCATTTTGGTTAAGCTACAACTGACATCATGATCCATAACATACCCAACCACCTAAAAGAATAACAATATAAAAATGTTATTTTTGAAAACACTTTTATGGGAAGTTGAGAGCCTGAAAAATGTCACACAAAATAAAAAATTTTAAAATACATAGGAAATTATCAAGATATTATATAAAAGCTTTAAATTTTTTGAATTAGTCACCATATGTAAGCCCCATGTGATATAGGTTACCCTCATGTTAGGATCATCAATGATGAGATCCTTGAAGTGGTGGGATAACCTGTCCCAAGTATGAATATATTCTTTTAGACTTGTTTTCCTTATGTTGATTATGTGATCCAATATCTGATCTTTTTTGTTTATTCAATCAATTTTCTTATCATTGAGATCAACTCGAATCAATCTCTTGTAAATTCTAACAGCATGCACTTTTGAAAAATTCATATCAAAATCATCCTCCAATATCTTTTCCATAGAATGAAGGAGAAGATTATGGTTGGCATCCTCATTCATTGTTTACTTCTAGAATAAATCAGATGCCTCTGGTTCCAACAACTGGATAAATTTATCTAACCACCAAAATTTAGTTTCCACGTCCTTATATCTAGCTACCTCAACCTCATCAGTAATAGGAGTAGCAAGAACCCCAATAAATCCACATTCTTGAACCACCATTGGATCTGGCTTTTCCTTAGCCTCGTTTTTTTAGTTTTCTAGCTGATCTAGAAACTATGGGCTTTGGAATATTGGAGTTGTTTTTGTGCTTCATTGTTTTTTTATTTTGTTTGTTTTACTATAATATTTCCAAAAAAAATTGTATTTATTCACATTCCTCAATATATAACCAAAATCCATTATTTTATGATCTTTCTCACACTTTGAAGTTGATTGTGAGTCATTTTATTTTTCCCTCTATTTAAGAACCCCTAGTTTATAGGCCTAACTTACTTCTTCTTCCACTATGGAATAAAAGACATCCATCATTCACGAACACCATCCACCTCCTTTCCATCCTATTTCAAACCCATAACATCCAAACCATCAAAATAATTACTCATATTAAGTGTAGGAGTGTTCTTAATAGGACTTGGATTATTCATTACATTTACCCCACCTTCACACGAATCCAATTTGACCAAATTTTATCCTTCATGTGTTATTCATCCCACTAAAACAACATAATCAATTTTCTCAACACCTTTATTCACTAAACCAAATTCATTTTTCAGATGCATGACTCCATATATCTCTTTCTGCAAATCAATACTAATATAGTGATTCATAGTTCTTGATAATAAAGTATTACATACATGACTGTCAGGATGAAACATTTAATCATAAGTCTACACCATGACCACTTCCTTGGTGGGTGTTGGAGGATGTTCATCCCCTCCCCTTGGGCTAGGAGAAATCAAATCCTTACCATTACTATCATTTCACGAAACTGTTTGATCATAGGATATGACCACAACAGAGGAATCTAGTCTAATATCATAAGAACAAGATTTCAAAAAAGAAGAATAATTATATATAATATGATATTTTCCCGTACTGATAGCCTCGATGTCAGGAGGATTCAGCTCATGCTTCATCAAACTGAGATTAAAATCAATCTATAAGTGGAAAAAAGAAAAGCATGATGAAAAATTTTTGAACCAAGCCTCAAACACCACTTCCTAATGGAATCTTATTTCTTTATCTATCGAAATCCACATATATTTCCTAGTAGTATTAGAAACATCAATTTCCATGAAAATGTGATGGGAAATGGTGTGCCATAGGGATTGTGATTGGTCATCAAAATCCAATAAATTATCTGAAAATATTTCCCAACATTTATAGGATATAAGAGTTTTGGATGTGAATGGGTAATCATAGGAAACATAACAAAATGATCATGGTTGGAGGATCACGATTCTAGTCAAATTCATAGCCCCGTATAAACATGAATAGTTGAGATCCCTCACATGATCGTTGTCCCTTAGACCAAGCCAGGGCTAGATCATCCTCATTAGAGAAACGAAGAGGAAAGTGGGGTAGATCATGTATCTTAATGGTGACTCACTCCTTTAGAGTCTAGGAATCATGGATGAATCCATTGAAGCAGTCAATCAGGGGATGAATTCAACCAAAATGAGCCTCCATGGATAGTCATAGAGGGATGATTCCTCAGTGAAGTCATGAAGGGAGAGGGGAAGAATTAGGGACCCGATTTGAATAGAAGGTTCCTTCAGGATAATGTGTATTTAGGTAAAATCTATTATAAGGAAGGGTAGGTAAAGAGAGATAAGGAAGGTGAATCTCGACCCATCCATAGAGAATGGAGGGTGGTTGGAGCGGCCATCA
The DNA here is from genome assembly GCA_963277665.1 of Viscum album. Taxonomy (NCBI): domain Eukaryota; kingdom Viridiplantae; phylum Streptophyta; class Magnoliopsida; order Santalales; family Viscaceae; genus Viscum; species Viscum album. Next base: position 596,288,513 of record OY728135.1, on the reverse strand, counting down.
ACACCACCCAGAGTAGGACTCTCAACACCCTCTAGGGTTCCATCAATGAGAGAGCTCCCATATCTATATAAGGCATACTCAACCACCCCCTAATTATCTATGTTAATATTTTTACTTATGTATGTTGGGTATCAAAGTATAAATGTTCTCATGCTATGTATCTCACCAACCTTGGGAAGTGGGACTCAAATACGATCCATTCAAGCCCGGTATAAAAAAAATACATATGTGCATGACACTCCAAGTGGTATACATAGTCAGTAATCCAAAGCACAACAATAATATCTTATTCTTTTTTTGTACCTCATGAGAATATTTTGTTTATAATCATACTCAATCTAAACTTAACATTTCATTATGAACTATAGTACTCAATGATGAACATTAGTTAGGGATAAACATATATTTAAAATTTTAGAATTAAATTATCATTTCACTTCATGAAATGTATATAAATATATAAATTTATGTATCCATCATAAAAGAATGATAATATATACGATTCCTTCAATGATATGAATTTAAATATTCTTAATTTTTTTAAAAATATTTAGTTAAATTGATATAAGAACTAGTTTAAAATATCATATATGTGTAAAACATCTAGATTGACCATATTTTTTCTACACTTTTTGAGTTTTGTTAACACATTACGTCATCTATCATATATATCACATATTTATATGACCATATAAAAAACCATCCATCTAAACTACTTAGTAAGAAATATCTATGAAGTAAGTTAGTTTGAATAATGATGACACATAAGAATCATAATCCTAACTGTTAAAATTCTTGAACATATTCCAATATCTTAACTTCACAACATCAAATTTTAAAATGTCAACTTATGTTGTCATCTTATAACTCTTTCTATGCTCATCATCATTAACCCTGGAAAATTATTCTATCAAAAGTTTTCCTAGAAATAATGTAACTATTTAAATTATTTTTTATCAATTCTTCCATATAAATTAGGATAATTTTATAAGCACTATAATATGGTAAATAAAAGTAAAAATTACATTTCTATTTACCTCTATAAACTAAAATATTCTAGGATAAAGTGATAAAATAATTAATTTAACTAATGTAACTCTATACATTTATCTTTTACACTATACCCTAAACTATTTTAGGGTATCATGATTAATTAACATTTCATTTTGATTGGTACAATCCTTCACAAAATATATTTTTTCACTTTTCATGATAAATAAATGTAACTCTCAATATTTTTATTTATCATCACATATCTTAAAATATTTTTATATATTGATTGAAAATCACTTTATCTTAAACTGGTATAATAGTGATACCGAATTTTTACATTGAAACTAAATATAAAACAATACATTTCTATTTACTAATACATATCCTATAAATTTTAGGATATAAAGTGGAAAAAAATTTACTTAATATTGTTGTTATCCTTTATTTGTAAATTTTTTTCTTTTATATGTCTAAAAATACTGCCACTATCCTCTAAGATACTATATTATTTTTAGAATATCTCACTAAGATGAAAAACCCCTTTAGTTTTAGGAAATAAAATTTATTTCATTTTGGTCAGAATATTTAACAAATAAACTCATTTTTACATAGCAGATATGATTTACAATTTTTTGAACAATATTTCTTTTAAAAGAAGACTTTATTTAATTATATTATTGATGGGTGGTGGGAAAAAATTCCCATATATTTTAACAAACTTCTTGATAAAGACTTTATCCAAGAAAACCAATTTTATCCAAATATTCTTCTCAAAATATGTTATAGAAATTAATGTATCATAAACCATGTTTATGAAATTAATCATATCATGTTGTTCATAAAAAATCGTTGTTAGAAAACAACTTCAATTGTCATATAAGATAAATGATATGAAGATACACTTTATTTGCATAGACTCATTTGATCTTGACATTATCCATTATGTTTAGAGGTATAAACTCTTTAATTAAATAGTTTAAACTTAAATCTCCAAAAAAATATTTCTTATATTTTTAACTCTTGAATATTTAAAACACTTGTAAAATGTACATTTAGTATCATATACCCTTGAGAACTAAAGAATTAATTTCTATAACATCCATACCTAACATGGAAATTACATAGAGTTTCCAAAACTCTTTTAGGTATGTCTTAGATAATCAAACTATATTGAATTATAAATCTTCCTTCTTGAAAACCCTAGGTTTTAATCACATTTAATGGATTCTTGAGAAAACATTGTTGACCTTTTCAACTAAATTTTCATCTTCTATTTTGAAATTTTTATAACTTGTATTTTCTATAAAATACAAGAATCCAGACATCATATTCCCAGTTCAACCACTCTCAAAACATTAAATATATCATGTAAACCATTCTTAAATTGAATAATATCATTAGAAAATTTCCAAATATAATAATAGGAAAAATTCCTTAACTATAAGAATCTATTTTTTCTCCCCTAAAATCATGTTATAGAATTAAAAAAAATCATAAAGAATGTTTATTAAAAACAACCATATAATTTAATTAAAATAATTACTAATAACATGGGCTATTAAAGTGATAAATCAGATCAAATAAACATATTTTGATAAGTTTATCCAACATGAAAGTATCTATGTTGTTAACGAAGAAACTCATTTTCTCCATTACTCAAAAAAAATCAAACTTTAATTATTTTATCTTTAAAAAATTATATATATTTACAACACCTGTAAATATTACAATAGATATCATATACCTGTTAGAATAATAGAATTTATTTATTAAACCATTAAACCTTTAAGGAAACCTTTAATATCACCAAGTTGTTAAAAAAATTCAATCATATTGAATATAATTTGATACACCTAATCATATTGAGTGTATTAGACTAAAATAATTGATTTACCCAATCATATTGAGTACATAAGTGGATATTATGATTCCTTTGGAAATTTTACACCTAATTCCTTTCAAACCTCAAATGAATCACTATATACTTCCATTATAATATAGATTTACTTATTGAAAAATTTCAACACATGGTTACTGAGGAATGAACAATTTTGAAACATAGAATTTTCCTTTAGAACGTTTCTTAAATTACAAATACTACTTATGAAATTTTCTTAAGTTATCAGTCTTTAGAGATACTTACATTAAGTTTCTCCTTTTCAAGGAATAATTACAAAGTTTATAATGATGATGACGATGATATTATCTACAATGGAAGTTATTGTCTGATGATTATCATGTATTATTAACCATATAAGTAAGTCTTTTATTAAATGGTATCCCACTAAAAATGATAACACTATATATCATATCCATTTAGTGATCCAAGATCTATATTTAACTAAGAAATGAGTTTTCTTATGTGTTCATCTCATCAATTAATTATTTAGGTAGGACATCATCCCAATCATATCAAATATTATTATTATATATCTATATAGAAAACCCTTTGTATAATCCATTATATGGATAAAATAAACTCTATTACTCTACTTTCATAACTGTTAAGGCTTCCTTGATAATTGTTACCCTAAAAAATGCCAAAAAAATCTAAACAAGTAAAATCTAGGGGTGCCATTATTTGGAACAATACTACACAACATGAAAATCCATTGTAACTTATTACTTTCTTTCCTTACACAAGATAATTTAGGGGAATCTATATTTGTCATGAAACTACAAATTTTTATGATCGGAGTCATGAATAGTGTCTCTTTGGAAGGAATATCACACCTTGTATTTAAAGGGCATTTCAATTTCACCATCTTATCTCATGTTATTCCCTTTTACATATTAGTTCTTCTAGATCCTTTATTTTTAAATTTTATTCCCTACCCTAAATCAATATGTTCAAACCATATTATTGTGTAACTATTTACACAGCCCACAAAATTTTTTTACATACCCAAAAATAGAATTCAAACACATCTAGATGAAACAAATAGATATTTTATATGAACCCATCACGTAAATTCATAGATTTATCCTCTGTAGTAATCCTAGAGTGATAGATATCCAACCATATTCACTAGTCTCTATAATGGATAAGCCTCAAAGTAAGTAGGTAGTTTGACCCTAAGTCCTTCTACCAGAGGATACATTACTCAAGAGAGATTCAAATTAATTATAAATCTAATCACATAATATGTAAAAAAACTATTCAATAACTAAATTCACTAAAAATTATTATTTTTTATTATATCATAAACCCCTTTTAAAGGGTGAGGGAGAACCCAACATGACTTCAAGGACATAAGACATTAAACTATTCCCCAAAGGATCAAAATACAAAAAACTAGATCAAATCAACAAAGGAAGTCCCTCCCCAGCATAAAACAATCATTTCAGCTTCCACCTTCTCAATGATACTCGGCTAGCTATCCCATGTTGTGATGCACGGGCCTGGAACCGATGACAAAAGTCATACCCTCTCAAATGTCTGATTCTAAATAGCCATGATCTGATGAAAACTTTCAACACTAAACAACATCTGGAGAAGCCCCTGAAGCTAATATGGAAACATAGACCCTTGGACCTCTGACCACACAACATAACACACCACCCAACCAGAATCAAACAGATTCAAATAGAAGATTCACCACAAGAAGAAGAATCACAGCAAAACCATCAGAAGAAAACCTATTTCAACGCCAACCAAGCAGCCACTGACTTTCAACACCATTTAGAAAACCATGAACATCACCAAACAATAAACCATTAATAAAATTTCATAAGATGACCAATACCTCCCCCCTCTGAGCCACTCGAGATCTGACGTCGATCCACACCAGAAACGCTGGAGACGTCACCAAGTTAGATGAAAAAATAATGGCATACACAATATAATTCAAGGTTCTATCATAGATGTAGTTTAACATTTCAATCAATATCATACAAAATGTTTGAATTTATTAAATAAATTATTAAACATGAATATATCATAGAATAACCTTTAAATAAATGAAAAATTAACATATTTAACCATTGGATAAATATTTATAAATATTTTGTAAATAAAAGATAATTATAAAACCTGTAATATTATTTTCTTTAAAAATATAGAAACTCTATAATTTTTAATATAAAACCTTTATATTCATCCCAACATAAAATCTTTCAAATTAATAATTATATTTCATTGAGATGATATTATATTAATTATATACAATTTATAACATAATTTATATTATGTAATAATTTTACATAATCTAAATATCATATAATTAATTTTTACTTAATCCTTTATCATATTAAATGTCAAAACACATTTTTATGTGGCTTAAATAATATTCAAATAAGCCCCCTTTAATTTGAAAATTTTCATTTGAATTATTTATGATAATTCATAACTAAATATAAACCTTTTATATTTTGGCCTTATTTCTTTATTTATAACTATTTATAAATTATTTCTTATGATTTCCAAATAGAACACATCTATTTAAATATCATAATAATTTCCATATATTTTTTAAAATTTTATTTTAAATATTAAAATGTAATATTTTGGAAATAAATATTTTCATAAAAAAATTTATTTAGTTTAATTATAAACCATTATTTATTTACATATTTATTTATGAAAATTTTATAAATTAAATATTCCCAAAATAACATTTATAATTATTTAAAACATTTTATAAACCATTAAAATCATATAATCTGTTAAAAAAAATTTATAAAAAAAATCCTATTTTCCCATACACGGGGACCCTATTTCGCATAAGGGTAACCTCCTTCCTCCATATACCCTTACAAAGATAGTCTCCGTAAGTGTAATTGGGCTTGAACCTTACACATCACATACTACATAAGGCTACTAATCTCTTACCCTTATGTGAGAAATTTATTTAATGTTAAAACCCTAATTACCCACTTTATATAAGAGTAGCAAGGTGAATAATTTTATGTATTCCCCCACGTATAGGTAACACCTTTACATAGAACCTCACATAACATTAATATCCTTAAAAAGCACCATTTGTGTAAGAGAAATTAAGAAAAATGAATTATGAATTGACTCAAGTATTGTTAATTTCTTTATGAAAGACCATAATGAAGTGCCTTGAGTAAGTGTAAAATATTTGATTACCTTTCTACAACACTCTTTCATAGAACCTTGTGTATGGGATAAGTGGTGGTGGCACTTAGTAAACTAATCTATGTAAGAGTAAGGTGATACATAACTTACACAGACTACTATACATAAGGATAATCCCTTGGTTACCCTTTCACACATTATTTTCATAAGGATAAAGCCCTGATTACCCTTATACGGCTTGGTGGTGTAAGGATAAAATCAATTTTCCATATTTTAACAAAACATGAAAAAAGCATTTTTTTGTTTTATTATTCATTTTAAAAAATATTTCATATATCTTAAACATGTATCACCCTAGTAACACTGAATTATTTGTTTACAATTTAATAACATTTACCAGATGCATTGGAAATGATTTAAAAACCCGTTATGAGGATATTCATGAAAGACAATATGAAACTGCATATAAATAATGGAAATAAAGAAACATTGTAAATTTTATTCCACACACCAAAGAGGCTACTAAAACTATCGATATTTATTTTATGCATTTGATAAAGATCACATAATCAGAAAACCAAGGAATCTTGTCCCTATAAGATATTCATGGGTCGCACTGAATCATCTGACATTTATAAGAGATCCGCTTTTCTCCCCTAATGTGCTTACATCTCATCATGCAAAGGAAGAATAAGAAAAATAGAAACATGTTAAAGGAATTTTGACCAAGAATAAGTATACTTCCCTTAATACTACCATCAAATTAAAGCTATAAATAAATCCAAAAGGATACTTTATGGTCTGTAATATTTACTCAAGAATTATAACTTATGAGCAAACGGTTCGACCAACTCATGAAACTATTTCATGAATAAATAAAATTCCAACATGTTTCATTCTTATAAAATGGTTTCCATAAAGGATAACTTTAGTTTATAATAGTCCATGTGTCCAAAACACACAAACTAATATACTAATATTCATGAAAAACACATTCAAGATGATATAAAAGTTATATATATATCATGTCTGTGTTTGTGTTTATGTGTCTATTTATTTATATATATTATATATTTAAAGAATTACAAAATATTACCATCACCATCACCAGTCTATCAATAACCTCTTGACAAAACCAGGTGATACACATGGAGTTCGTTCTTCAATGATCATCAAACCCTTTGATACCAAATTTTAATAAACCTACCCAGGTCCACCCACGATATCACCTGAATTGGCCCACCACAAGTCCCAAAGCATGTTCCCAATCACTATGGGTTATTGATAAGAACCATATTATCATAAAAGTAATCATATGAATGATTTCACCCTCAAAAGTCATGTGATAATATAGAAACAAATAGAGTTTCAAAGTGGATATCTATAAAACATCACATGTTCAGAACAACCAATACAATAGAGATAACATAAAAAACAAAAAAATGTCTAGATTAACAATGTCAAATACTATATACAAAATGGAACCTAAAGTAACTCATGTTTCCATATTCTTATGACCACATGCCACCACCACCCCAACACAATAGAATTAAACACAATCCATGAGATTCATCCTATAATCAATACTCTTTCCTTTACATGTATCTTGTAAAACCAAGGCTACAAATTCCCAATGTAAAAATTAGGTTTCAAGAACTAAATATCAGTAGGATTCCATAAATAATTCTTCTAATGTATATCCACATTCATTAGTTAGTGTTTATATAAAATATATTATAAAAGATTTTCAGAATAAATCATTTTACCATATAAAATCATCTTTTGGTTTTCTTTTAAAAAACATTTTATATATAATTAACAAAATAATATGATAAAGCATATATCCATGAGTCATAATAAGATTATTAATAGGTTTCGAGCATCAATGTCCATATCAAGTGGGATATAAACATATTAAATAATCATGTATGTAATGTAACAACAAAGAACCAAATGAAAATCCATAACAAAAGGGAGCACACAACTAAGACTCACAATCCAAAACCAACCTACATAAGTTAATTCTAGCTATATGAAACTCAGTTCCCCAATAAAGGCTACCCACTAGCTATATGGAGTCATGATCACCCTCTTTACTAATAACTTACTCCACTATAGTTATTTAATGCTTAGTTTTTTCCTATACCATAAGGTCTAACCAATCTTCGATTATATCATCATTACATTCAAGAAACCATATGCATATTTCATAAACATTTTCCAAGGAAAACCCATTTAATTTTCATGAAAAAATTTTATGAAATATTTTCTATAAGAATGTCACACCACTTCCAAGATTGAAAAACCATTTCCATTTCAAATTCATTTTTGAGGCATTTAATCAAACACATCATGTGCATAATATCTAGTTTACAAAGAAAAACAATTTTGAAATAACTTTCCAATAACACCAAATTCATTCATTAAATTCAAAAATCTAAACAAAATTATAACATTAAAGGAACAAAAATCATGTGAAGGTATAAACCACACTATATAGACACCTACCTTAATATCGATGAAAACCTCATTTCCTTCTAGACTGATGATGGGAGAGGAAGATATCAGATCCTAGATAACCAATATCCAATGGAAATGATGTCAATTATTTATGACCATGATATATCTAGTTACATATTCTCATAAGGCATCAAACTCATGGATAATAAGTAAAAAATAAAATTATAATGGGTCTAACTCACCAAATTATGATGAATGGAGACCCAATCTTTCTACCAGTAAGAAGATCCACCAATAAGTAAATGGGTATAACCAAAATTTTCACTAATGAACCTTTAGATTAATGAAACCCATATAAGGGCAGATAGTGTTAGATATATATAAGTAGTCTAAAAATTATCCATCCCAACCCATCAATAGAGCTTCATCATAATGCATCCCAAATGGATTGATCTATGGCGCAAGGGAGTTTCCCACGCCACAGGGGTGCCCGGTTAAAAGCGTATCTAGAATCCATAATGTATTCAATGAAAATATCATATAAACTAGGGGAAAGTAAAATGGTTTAACCACTGCTCCATGGTGTATTGAAGCCGATATTAGACGAACTACCAATACTCTTCCTTCCATCCTTTATTCCATAATTCACACTCTATGCTACAACTATTCCAAAATTGATAGAACCACTAAAACCGTCTTACATATCATGGTACCCCAACTATGCCGAATCCACAATATCTATCTTCAAAAACCAGCATCATATTGTAGAATCTATTTCTACTAATATAATTTACATATCTATTTTTAAAATATACTCTGAATCCAAAAAGAAAAGAAAAAAATACTCTCTATTCATAATTTCACATACCGAGTTGTGACAATTCTTCCCATGATAAAATATTCATTTCTCCAAAAAGTCTCTAGTTCATGAACCCAAAAATAGATAAGTCCATTAATGTGTCATAAAACCCTCTCACTCCTCAGTCTCATGGTTTTCCGTACCACAAAACCATATCAATTGAACCAATGGGATCATATTTCCATGAAACACCTTATCTTAATGGTCCACTATTTTTGTTGGCCTTTCAATCACAGAGGTTTCATGTTCATTTTGAACATACTCCCACTCGACACCTAGGATGGATATGGATAATTATTATTCCATTATGAAACATGGAACACATCAAGGATATAATTCAAATGATATGGTATGTCTAATCGATAAGCCATCATCCTGAGACTCTCTAAGATCTCAAATGAGCTGATATAACATGGTGTTAACTAACCCTTCCTACCCAAACCTCCATGTCCCAACTAAGGTAAAACACCAAGGAAAACATGATCACCTTTCTCAAACTCCAATGAATTCTGAATCCTAATAGAGTATGATTTTTTATGAATCTGAGATACATCTACCCTTAGTCAAATAAATTTCAAGATATTCATCATCTCTTGGATGATTCTCAGTTCAACCAAGGACCATTCTCCAACCTAATCCCAACAAATATGAAATATACATGGTCTCTCATAAAACAACTAAAATGGAGTTATCTTATTATAATCCTAATAACTATTATTATATAAAATATCAATCCAGGAAATATTTTTCTCCCATTATCCACTACAACTAAAAATGTATGCCCAAAGCATATCATTACGAATCCAAAAGGATCAATTAGACAAACCATCCATCTGGGGAAGATATATTATTCTATAATTTAACTTAGAATCCATAATTGTAAAAAAACCACTCTAAAATAAGTATGAAAAGTGAGGGTGCCTATCTAAAATGATAGATGATAGAACACCATGAAGTATGGTAATCTCTCACATAAATAGGTTCCCAAGATCCTCTTCCTTTTTTGACTCCTTACAGGGTAGAATATTCATTGATTCAATGAGTCATTCAATAATTACCCATGTCGTATCCTTACCACTAGGACTGAAAAGTTGCCGAATCAAAAAGTATATGATTATCTCACCCCATTTCCTTACTGGAATGGATAAAGGATTCAATAAAACAAGTAAACCTCTATTGTTCAACCTTAATTATTTGACATTGAATCCATCGAGACACAAAATACATAATCAATTACCTCATTCTTAGCCAAAATAAATGACATATCAAGTCATGGTAAATTTTTTAATATCTAGGTTGTATAAACCAAATAGATTGATGTTCATTATCAATCAATTCCTATATAAAATTCATCAGAATAACGATATCTCTCCATAAGCTCAAAACTCTATCGGGAGACCAAGAACACTCACCCAAGGCCTCCTCGCCAAAAAGTAGTAGTTAATGTGTTGAAAATCTATATCATCATCCTATCCCAGATGAAAATGATCATCCATAGATAATCTAGAATGAGTATAATCTAGGGATAGATGTTTGTTTTTTTCCCTAAATATAATCACATCCTAGTCAATAAGCTCATCAAGTACCAGTTCTCCACTGATTCTTTCACTACCTAAATTAGTAACTTTATGCTAAAAGCATTTTTCACCATGTTTCATTTTCTATGGGTGTATGAAATTTCAAAATCCAAGATCTAATGGTACTACACCAAGTTTCTTTATATCATGTTCTAATCCTTTTGAGTAAAGATATACCCCATACTCTTATGGTCTGAATAAAGTGTAAAATTCTCCCTAAAGAGGTAGTGGTTCCAAGTCATAAAATCATGAATCATTGATGAAAAATAACGATCATGATTAGAGTAGTTCTTCTCATGATGTAATAACTGACCATAGATATGTGATACTACCTATATTCTATACCTCATAACATTACTCAAACCCATATATGAGGCATTATAGTAAACATCACTCGACACACAAGTAATTTAAAACCCTTCTTCAACATAATTTTTGAAGGAGTGGAATGATTCACCCTGAAAGAAAGAACTGCTTCATCCAAATCCAACACACCAATGAACTTAGATGAAATAAAGAACATTGTTTCAGTAGTATCAAATAAATAAATAACCATAGAGAATGTAAAAAAATGTGTACCTCTCATAGTAATCGGTCCCTTATTTGAATCCTACAATTCAAAATCCACTACATAGATGCATCTATCTCAATCCTTCATTTTATTCATAACCTGAGAATCACCTTTGGCATGTGGTTGAGATCCCACCACTTTTTCTATGTCATATCTAAACCGAGATCCCTTGTTGAAGGTGGATCCAACTCCAATATCATAGTATTATCTCTTATAGAAATTATGAAGATTACCATATTTCCCACATTCCTAACACACATAGGGTGCTACCTTATAATAAGGTTTTTGGTGTCCCTTTTACATACACTAATATAAAACCACCAAAATATTTCCTAACATTTACTAAAAACCCCTATAACTACCTAGATATTGGTCACCTCACATTCTCTTCTATAAAAAAACATCTAGATATATATTACCATAATTTATGCCACAAAGAATCTTTTCATCCCAGATATACCTATATCAGTGATAGTTTCCTTGTCAAAAACCTTTCTGAAGTTGTGCAAGAACATGAGGAACAACATCGACTGAATATTAGGCCTCAAAAACATCTTGAAACTTCCTGACATGAGAATAATATATAGATAAAAATTAACTAACATAGAAAAATTATTAGTATACTCCATTATAAAATTATCTCCCCACTAAAAATAAATTTAATTTAATGTGTCTTATAGTGTCTTATGATAGAACTATTTATTGATGGATTACCTGAAAGTTTTCCATGTGAGATCTTCATGCAACTTGTATTGCATTAAAGATTCCAAAAACTTCCTTCCCAACCCTACAAAAATATAAGTCATGAATCAAAACTTGGATTATTTTTATGTTTTCAGGAATTGTAAAATACTATCAATACACTCAATATATTCTTATGATTTCTAGGGTCACTTTTCACCATGAAAGATCAGTGGATACTACTTAGTGAATTTTTATTAATGTTCTTCCCACTATTCAAGTCTAACACTTTATACTTGGCTTAATGAATAAATCATTAGAAATAGAGTTTACAATAAAAGCAATTCAGTTGAAGGATTCTCTTATAAGGATCACATCACAACTTCTTAACTAGTATTTAGAGATATATTTCATGGAATACCCATAATCAATTAAACAAGAGGGATTAAACCATTTTGAATAAAATTTTATTCCTTTATCATAAATAGAATTCAGAAAAATAAATCCAAAAAGACGAAAACTAAAAGCAAAGATGATAGAAAAAACCACATATCTAGTGGTAATGCAAGTATTATTAGGAAAGAGAGTTGTTCAAGAACACACCCATAGTAAAATTTGAGTTTTTATAGTAATATTTCCATTATATCATCAACCCCCAGACATAAGAGGGTGATATACAATAACAAGTGTGATATTCAAAAATAACCTAACGCCAATTTGTAATAGACCAACTCAGGTCAACCCATCATGTCACTTGAATTGGCCCACTATAAGACCTAAAAAAAGTTATCGGTCTCTATTGGCTAAAGAAAATCATTGGGGTATCATAAAAATAATCATGTGAATGATTACACCCTCAAAAGATGTGTAATAAGATAGAAACAAATAGAGTATCACAATAGATATCCATAAATTATCACATGTCAAGAACAACCAAGCCATAGAGGCAACATAAAAAATAGAAACATGGCATAGATGAACAACTCAATAGACCAAAAAAATAGAACCCAAAGAACCCCGTGGGTACATCTCCACATGAATACATGCCACTATAACCCTAACACATCAAAGGGAAACACAATCCAGGAGAGTTATCCTCTACCTGACACACTTTTCTTTATCTATATCCTGAAAAACCAAGGCTAAAAACACCTAATGAAAAAAATTTGGCTGTGAGAAATAATTCTCAATATGATTCTACCTAAAATATATATAAAAATTATGTATGAATTCTTTAGTTCTTATATAAAATAGATTTCTAAAAAAATCGAGAAATCATTTTCCCTTATAAAATAAACATTTATTTTTCTTTTCAAAAACATACCATATTCAATAAACAATGAAATATGAGATATAATATAATAATGAGGCATAATTCGATGAATAAAATAGGTTTCAAGGATCAATATCTACCTTAAGTGTCTAATGATAATATTAAATAAACATGAAAATAATGTATCCACAAAGAAACAAAGGGTAATATATCAAATGAGGGAGTACACAACTATGTTTCACAATCAAACACTAGCAAACATAAGTGAATTATAACGCTTTGAGCCTCAATTTAGAGATAAAGGTTACCCACTAGCTATATGGAATCATGGGAACATATATTATTGATAGATCACACCATGAATTTTCATCTATAATTAGTTTTTTCCATACCCTAATTTCTTCCTAATATGCTATTACATCATAATTATGTTCAAAAGACAAAAATTCATATTTCATAAACATTTTCCAGGGAAATGAACTTTTATTTTCATTCATACATTTTCTAAAACATTTTCTATAGTGAATCCATGATACATTCAAGATTGAAAACCCATTTTCATTTCAAATCTATCTTTGAGGAATTCAATCAAACACATCATGTGTATAAAATATAGTTTTTAAATCACTTTCTATTGCCACCAAAGATAGATCATTCAATTAATAAATAAAAACCAATGGAAAGCATTATAAAAACATAAATCTCGATAAGGATAGATACACCTACCGTAAGATTGATGAAAACCTCATTTCCTTCTATATTTATTATGGAATGGGAAGAGATCATATCCTAGATTACCTAAATATGATTGAAATGGAATCAATTCTCTATGTTCATTCTAGTTCAAGTGATCTAGTATCATAACAAATCAAATTATTGGATAAGAAGAGAAGAAAAAAATTAAAACGGGTCTAACTCACTATATTATCATCAAAGGATACCCAAGCATTCAATCATCATGAAGATCCACCAATGGGAAAAATGATAACTCCAAAATCATCAATAATGACCATATATATAAATTATAACTATATTATGGTTGATAGGGTTAGATATATATAAATTTTCTAAAATCAAGTGTCATGACAATCACATAGGGCTACCCCACAATGTGTTCCAAAATAAGGACTACTACACAAGGGATTTAGCCATTCCACCATGCTTCCTAGTAAAACGTGTGTCCAAAATCCACATTGTGGTCAATGAATATTTTTTATAAACCAGGGGAAAACACTACAATGAAACCATGACTCCACAACATAGTGACCTCAATATTGGTAGAAATACACGAAGTGTGACATACAACATCAATCCACAGGCGATGCTTTATGCTAAAACTATTAAAAAATAGATAGAACAACCAAAACCCTCTACATGGTAATATCCCAAGATTTTAAAAGGAAATCCTATATTCAATAGCTTACAATACAAACAATACTGAGTTTAAACAAACCAAAAAATATTTCTATTTAAATATGATTATTATAACCTAACTATTGAATTGGTGGGTATGAATATGATCAATTTATTTATAATATATATATATATAAAGGTTCTATAAACTAAAATTTTAATTTTTAATTCATAGGAAGTAATCATGAATTTCTCGATAATGTCATTTTATTATTCAAAAATTGGTTTTCTTTAAAAATGGTTTTATAGATTTTTGTGAGAAACTATAAAATATTATTTTATGAAAAATTTAGATATTTTATTTGATAAAAATTATATCATTTTTTAAATCAATAAATGAAAATATATCTTTTGGTTAAAAATATATTTTTATGAATAGATTTATTTTTCCGTGAATAATGAAAAATAATGATTTTTTAAAAGTGTATTTTATTTTCATTTGAAATTATAATTATGATTTTAATTAGATACTAAAGTAAAACAAGTGTTTTAAAATAGATATAATATAATTAAATTAAAAGGACTCTTTATTTTAATTTGTTTTGGTATATGTTAATTTTAGGTTTTAAAATGCATTTTTCAAAAGAAATTTTTTAGTAGTGTTTTATGCATTTAATATTAACATAATTTCTGCCATCTATAGAAATTGAATATAGAATAATATATTATTTATTTTTAATTAGTAATTCTAAATTTTTTAAAAAAATTTCTTTTATTTTTAGATATTACGAATAGTAATTGTTGTAAAATTTATCAAATTTGAAAAGGGTAAAATGAGGTAAATAAGGTTAAAACTATATGGTAAAACTTTAAAATAACTCTAAAAATTTAATTAATCATATTTAATAACTTTATTTTGACAAAATTTATTTTTATTAAGTCAAATAATGTATTTTAAAACATTTTTTTGAAATTGGGGAACCAATATTTGATTTTATAAACATAAGTAAATTTTATTTAAGTTTAAAACTATTTTTGGTTCTTTACATTTAACTGTATGGATGGAAAATTCCATTCATTTTTTTATTGATAAAAAAAGTAAAAAAAAATTCCTTTTTTATTATTAAATCATCAAAAAATTGAAAACAATTTATTAATTCATTTCAAGGGAAAATGATTTTTACTCTAAAATCGATTATTTTCCTTAAAAACATTTCTCATGTGTTTTTTTCTTATATTAAAATAATTTCTAACACATATGAAATTTGAGTTTAATATAATTTTTTAAAAAATAATAATACAAAAGTAATAATTATTTAAAATTACCCTTTTATTTTTGCCTATATAATTGATCAATCATGGTAGAATGTTAAGTTATCACAACTAAGGTTTAAATGATTTTAAAGTGGTTTAATTTGGTGATAATGCTTACAATGTATCCAAAAATTGTATAAATGTTATTTTTTGAGTTTTCATTGACCCTATATCACCTTGTTTTATAATTTGGGTTTTTTTGGTTCCACATTAAATGATTATGATATATATTATTTTATATTATAAGAAATTCTATGAAATTCTAAGAATGCACTTCCCCTCACTTATTAAGGGAAACCTCCTCTCCTATTTTTTTTCACACTTCAAGAACCATGTTTTCTAGAAAATAGGTTCCATAATAAAATCCTAAAATCCCTTCCCATATTATATATATATATATCATATTTTGGGTAGAATAAAAAAATTATAAGGGATATGGTGTAAAGCAAAGGAGGTTGTCTAAATAAGAGGTATGGATTTAAACTGAATCTTTCGGTTTTATTTATTTTTCTATATCATTAAATATTCTTAATAAAAGTTGAAATAATAATAAAAATTATCTTAAAAATACATATATTTTAATATATTAATGTAAAAACCTATATCCATCTCTTCTTCCAACAAATTGGAAATGAAACCATCATTAATGTGTATGGAGGACTACCATCATGCGAACCAATGTAAATCATTTTCCATAACTACCATTCATGGATGTTTTTAATGATGGATTAAATATTTATATGTTATAATCGTTGAATATTTATCAGTCTGTAAATATAATATTTCATAAACTTTCCTACATTTCCATATATTGAAAAAATGAAAACGTTGTTCATGTGTAACTATGGACTACAACCTCCCTAAAGAGATGTAATCCCTTTTTTATCACCACATCATATGGATGATATATATTAGTTTATTTAAATAGGAAATATGATATTTATTATATAATTATCATTATATAAAGTTATAATATCATTTACCATCTATCCATCATGATCATTGAGAAATGGAAACGTTACTCATACATACGTATAACCAACCATCTCCAGGATTATAACGTAGTTCATTTTTCATAACCATATTTCATGGTTGGTTTTGAAAGAAAAATTAATATATAAAAATGATAATTAATTTTTTATTTTTATTTTATATATGATTTAATAATGAATTATTTTTTCATAGTTAACTTACCGAAGTCACTTTTGGTCATATGAGATAAATATCATAAAAAAATCTGACATAAACTTAATTAATTGAGTAACTAAATATAAGACGGTGATAAATAAAATAAAAGAATAAGAAATTTTAAAATAATTTCAAATCAAGTAATTTATTAAAATAATTTTATTACTCAATAAGATAAGGAATTTACATGATGATTCCGACTTTAGGTAAGGGAGGCTATTACTTTAAACCTCATTTTAAATATTTTAAATATTTATTTCTAAATATTTTTCTTCCATGCCTATATTTATTAATTTATTTTTTGGATGTAATTATATGGACATAAATGCATTATAATTTAATTTTTAGGTCTATTTTTACATTCATTATATGTTTTTAAAAAGGATTCATTTTATATATTTTATGCAGATTTTTTTGGCTTTGTTTACAAAAAATAAAAAATAATTTTCTATTTTATCGTATATGAAATGAATGGATTTTTTTCCATCATAAAAATTATTTACAAGGAATAAAACAATTCAATTTTTCATTGTTATATTCATGTAAAACAATTTTCTCAATATTTTTTTAATTTTTATTTTTTAATGTTATCAAAAGAAAAGGTTATTTTCCTTATTTCATGTGAAGACTTATAATGGTTTTTCATAGGGGTTCAAAAGTAGGTTTTTGTGAGTTTGATGATGGAAATGAAATATTATATGTGGTTTATACATATTATGGTCCTTGTAAATTCTGTATGATCCAATGAACTCAGTATAGATCTCTAATTCATTGGGTAATGATTATGTTCTCTGGAGAATTATGTTATAATTTGATCATAATGGTTATTCCAATTATAAGGGTTATTATAAGGGTTAAATAGAGATTATTTACTAATGAACCTATATGAATTCTATTTTATTTCTTATTATTTTTCATTTAAATCATTTTATTTCAAAATTTATTCTAATGATATTTTTTTAAAAGAATAATTATGCCCTTATAGGGGAAAAGTTATGTTTTTTTAGAAAACATGTTTCATGGGTACATATGTTTTCTAAGAAAATATCATGATTATAAATATACCTGTAAATTTTATTATAAAGTGTTTTATAAAAAACGTTGGTAGTAAATAAAATTTCATGTTTAAATGAATGACTATTTGATCTCAAGTTTTATTATGTTAAAGGAAAACACTCTTTTATGAACTCATGGTTTTAAAATGGACTAAGAAGATTCTATTTTTATATTCCTTACAATTTTTGTTTTCTAATAACAAAATTTTAAATGTTTTCAAATTGGTTTCAGGATAATTAAGAACAAAGAGTAATTCAACTTTAAAATCATTAATCATTTTCATGAATTGAAGACATATATCTTTATAAAAAATTTATATTGAAAAAAATGGATATTGAGTGTAATTATCTACTTTGTAATATATGGTTTTGTTATGTAAGAATTATGACCTAAATCTGTAAAATTATAAACTAAAAAGATCCTTGATATAAAATTAAATAATTTTTTTATAAAGATTAAAATTATCGATTATTCAAGGACGGTTCCTTGGATTTGGAATTAGAGGAAAGGTTTGGATAAATTTAGAGGTTAGGATATTATTTGATCATAAGTTTAAATTCCTCTATAAGAAAAAATGATTGTATTTTAGGCATAATTATTGTTATTTTATATAAATAGAAAGAGTTGAATAAAGGATGACGTGGTTAAGTATATCTTAGTGTTTATCCTCCACATAAGACGATTAATTATTGTTTACTTGATATAATCGCAATAACCTTTTTTGTTTTTGTAAATTGATGGATGTAGTGGGTATGAAATTAACAATGTGTTTTAAGGAAAATGAGGTGGTTGTCTGAAGGAGAAACTGAATGGAATGAGATCTATAGTGAAATAATTTTTGGTCATTCATAACCAACTATCATGACTTATAATTAACAACTTGATCCTAACTGTGCTTCTTAACACAATAAAGAAGAGAAAAATGATGATCCAAGTAATTTTAGTTGATTAATATCATAGAGGAACAAATATTCAAAGTCTTATGTTCTAATATTGTGGGAAAAATTTAATGACCCAAAATATTATAAAAACCTCCCCTTGTGATTTAATAAAATGTATTATTATGTAATATGGTTATATAAAACACATTAACTTATTTGGATTTATTATATCATATTTAAAAGACCATTAAGAATCATTAGTATTGATAATATAGTTGTTTAATAGTGATTACATTATTAGTATAAATATAGGGTTTTAAAAAATAAAATTGAAAGAGACAAAGGAAGTGGTGGCCTCAACTAGTATGAGCGTACCCTAATAAGCCCTTTTATCGGAGATTCTAAGGGATATAGAATTAGTGGTATTTTCCCTTGTCCAATGCCAAGTCGAGATCCAATAACTTAATCATGTGAAAAACTGTTTATGGGAGAAGTTCAAGATCATCAAAATCATGGCCCAAACCATGTATGTTGAACCACCCCATGAAAGTCTCACTATCGTGCACCATACTCTTAGGAAGTTTTATAGTATATTAAAGGTATATGTATCAATACCATAGAACAATTAGTATATATATTATTTTTTATAAATTAATGAATATAGTTTCATCCTATTATGGTTACTCAATAAATGTTGTTTATTTCGATACAATAAAATACAAATTTTATTTTTTTTAATATTCTAATTTAACTAAATAATTTATTTTAATGATTTAATGGATTTTTTAATAAATAATATTTCAATAAAATATTATTATTCAATAATTTTTAGTAAATATAAATTATCATTTTATTTTTTTGAATCCAAATATAATTTTTATAAGGGTTCATAAACTATTATTCTAAAAAAACCCATGATTTCTCAATAACTATCAATTAATATTTTAAAAGATGGAATTCAAATATTTAAAAGATTATTTATATTAAATTAATATTATTTTTGGAATCAAAATGTTGAAATTATCTAACAGTGAATTTTTCATAATTTTCTGAGACAGTTGAATTTTCCTGTAAAAATGAAATACTGTATAAATATACATTACATATTATGACATCATAATGACACAAAAGGGATTTAATAAATATTTTAAATTGTAAAAAATGCAAAATATATTTTTAACCATTAAAATTATTTTATTTCATGTTTATTTGATTAATTTTATAAATCCATTATGTATCCTCCCAAACATATAAAATGTTTTATGTTTTGTAAATCATTTCTTTAAGAGTGTGACTCACCTTCACATAAAAAAGGGAATTATTTTATAATGTTCTGACCCTGTACTTATAAAATAATGATAAACACTAGCATTTTGGTAGAATACATTGGTAAAAACCATGTTATTGTTTGTAGTTTTGATTATTTTGTTATGTAGAGTTCAAAATCCTAGTAATAAACAAATCCCCCTATTTTCCTATATAAACCCACCCAATATCCCATTTCATTTCACTCAAAAAACTTATATAAGTACAATACTCTTCCCTCCACTCTCTACAGTCCTCCCAAGGCACACTAAACTCTCAATAATTCCCTCCCAAGAATTTGGAGTCACACACTCAATAAAGGAATCCTCACCTTCTCTTCTTTATTAATTTTTTTTATCTTATGCCTTCTATTTCCAATTTCATATGTTGGGGTATATCATTACATGTATAAATTACTGAATCTATTATTTAAAAATTATTATATACCCCTTTCTCTTTCATCATCCCATTTTATGAATTTTAACGTGATTTTGTTATACTGTTGAAATTCCATCACAATTTTCCATGCCAAAACAATTATGTTGTGAAAACCATAACCATTTTCTATAAATGGTGTTCAAATTTATAAAATTATACCTATTTTACTTGGTAATTACATATATTTATTCTACACTCCTTGATCATGAAATAAAATATGATGATTAACGAATCCATGTTGTATGATCTATGCGGAACACTTAAGCATGAGAATGAAATTAAAGTGATAGGTGTGCTCGAAATTATATATCACTCTAATGAATTGGGGAATGTTTATTTTTATGAGACATCATGTTTGGAAAGTGATTAAAAATAATTTATTTGTGGGAATTTTTCAATCTTTATATCGTGTAAGTTATCCTAGACCCATTTTTATTAGGAAATGTTTTATGTTTTTCCACATTTCTCATGTTTCCTGTATGAATATTAGGCTATATCATGTTTCATTGTTTATGTTTGTGATTCTTACTCATTTTGATATTTATATTGTCTAACATATATTATTCTGTTCATTTTATTCCATGTTTATTCCCTTATTTTTCTTTATATCTCACTCCTTTATTATGTATGTCCCTATGTTCTCCCATGCATTTTTAAGTGAGAGAATGTAAAATTTTTAATTAAGATGATGTTTTCCTATTATAAATTGTTTTTTAATGTACCTAATTCCCAAAGAAACTAAAATTTTCAGTATTATGGGTTGTATTAAGTATAATTTTATGTAATAAATAATGTATTAACGTCAAATAAATATTAGGGCTGTTAAAGTTGGTATCAAATGAGATGTTTAGTCATTTTTGGGATTCGCGTAATAAAACCCTAGAAAAACCCTTAGGGATAAGACTAAGTATAAGAAAACATACCGAAATTTTATTAAGTATAGTGTAAGTGGTTTGTTATGAAAATAAATCCATGCCTAGACACTACAATTGGATGTTTTTCATTTACATATGTACATGGGGGTGAAAACTCGTACAAGGTGTGTTGGGCCTAACTCAGTGTAACATGGTACGCAACAACGAGAATTATAGTACACATATTTTGACACTCCTAGGTACATGATTTGATAAATTCATAATCTAATTAAAAACCATTATTAAGCTAGAAAAAAATTCCCATAATAATATATGTTGAGAAACATATCATGGATAACATAGATCGAAGCCTAGAAATTCATAAGTTAAGAAATAAAAGTAATTTATAATTTCTCCCATTAATTTCATTAGGTTACCATTTATGTTTTTAATAGTTTAAAAATAATCATTGAAATTTTTTCTTTTATTCTCACCAATGGCCAGGAATGGGGGGAAGTGGGTAAATAGTCAACATGAAGGGAAATGTGATTACTATCCCAACTAGATGTCCAACTCTATGGGAGAAAGTATCATGAACTTCATGATTATATACTCCCAACTGAATCAGGTTATAAATAAAAACCTATATTAAAAGGAGCTTCCAAATATCCCTAATAGAGAACAAGTTTTGATTGATTCTTATATGAAATAAATTCCTTCGACTATGAATTGATCATCTAATCCCATAATCGCGAATTAATGGATCAACTCCATTAAGAATATCATCTTTATCCTTTAATTTTCTACACAAGAGAAGGTTCTCTTGTATATTTATAATTTTGTGGGTGAAGCTAATCTGGGGTGGAAATTGATTGAGAATACTATGCCTAAGGGATATATTTAATTAATGGCATGGAAGGAATTCCATAAATTTTTTTTTGAAAAATATTTTCCTCACACTATCTGTATTAAAATGTAAAGGGACTTCCTTGAACTCAAGAGTAAATGATGAAAAATATATTGGTGAGTAAGAGGAAAAATTCACAAGACATTCATGATACACCTTAGACTTTGTCGTCACCCCCAAATACAAGATTGACTGCTTCTTT
The DNA here is from genome assembly GCA_963277665.1 of Viscum album. NCBI lineage: Eukaryota > Viridiplantae > Streptophyta > Magnoliopsida > Santalales > Viscaceae > Viscum > Viscum album. The sequence goes on along the minus strand of OY728135.1, from coordinate 596,265,560 downwards.
TGAGGTCTAAAACCTAGTCTAACAAATACTTGGAAATCCAATACTTTGATAGCTATGAGGAATGTTCTGATGTTCCATTAAAGTCAAAAAGGAGATTGGTGAATCTCAAGGGTATCAGGTGGATAAGAAATGGAATGAATATTTTAATATTTGAGTTCTAATGAATAAATATAACGGTGTGAAGAAATTTCAACATACCACTTCTAAAAGGTGAAGAAAAAATCACCCTATAAATATCTTAAGGGGGTGATGAAATACTTTAGCTATGAGGAGAAAGGATGCCACTCTAATGACTACTAACAAGAGAAACTTGTTAATTCTATAGAGGAATGGGATACTCTAGTCAACCCTTAGTGTGTTGTTTGTTTCCTTAACTATAACAAATGAGGTCACTTTTCAAACCAATTCACTAAGACAAGGGTTTTTAGAGACAACGAGCAACCTATAAGGTAGAAAGTGTGATATTTTTCAATAAAAACTACTGAGGTGGATACCGACAATGAAGTGGTGATAGGTACGCTGGATATTCATTCAAGAAGATAGAACATACTTTATTATTCTGGTTTTATGCATTCCTTCATATCAAAAATGTTTAGTCGAACTATTTAAACACCACCAAAAAACATGAATGCAGAGTTGTTGGTGAAAATAAAAAAATGGTGGAATTATTGAATACCAAGTATATAAATCCACCCATGTCACAATTTTTTAGATGAATATCCCAGGGAACCCTACCATACTACCTCTGGTGGAATTTTATGTACATCATGGAATGGATTCTCTTTCATCATATAGAGCCAACATAAATTGTCGTGAGAAGGAAATCACTCTTCATATTATAAATCGACCCTTGATTTTGTACAAGTGAAAGGAAGGGGATGGATCATCTTTAGAAACAAAAAATAAAACATGGATATTATTATCCTACGAGAAATAATATCTTAGTTAAATTATTAATTCTATAGAAATAACCATCCTCATAGACATTCCTATTTTGAGAGAATATGCCGATGTGTTTCATAAGGAATTTTCTGGTCTTCCTGTTAACATAGTGTTTAAATATTCAATCGATCTTATACATGGGGAATTAACATTATCCAAGACTCTTTATGGAATGTTTATTGTGGAACTTGAGGATATGAAGAAACAACTATATGGGAATATGGAATAATGGTTTATAAACCCATATGTGTCACCATGGGGTGCACCAATACTCTTTTTCATGAAGAAGGATATATCAGTGTGCCTTTTCATTTATTATTATGGTCTTAACAATATCATGATAAAGAAAAAGTATCCACTACCACGGATTGATGATTTGTTTAAATGGCTTTGTGGAGCACGATACTTCTCCAAGGTTGATCTATAGTCTGGATATTACCAAGTTATGGTATGGAAGGAGGATATCTCCATGACCAGTTTTCTTACAAGGTATGAGAACTATGAGTTCATATTAATGAAATTTGAACTTACTAATTCTCTATAAATATTCATGGAATTGATTAATAGAGTCTTTAGATATTACCATGAAAAAGTTTTGGTAGTATTTATATATGATATTATAATATAAGTCAAAATCAATGAGGAGCATGATGAGAATATGAGTATTGTGCTAAAGACCTTTCAAAATGAGAATATTTAGGAAAAAACATAAAATGTGAGATCTGGTTAAATGAAGTCTCATTATTGGTGCATATCATTACAATAAATGGTGTATTAGTGGACCCTTCAAAAATAGAAGCATTTTAAGGATGGTCGAGGCCAACATTTGTGACCTATAACTATAGTTTCCTTGGATTAGTTGGGAATTATAATCTATTAGTGAGAAATTTATCATGATTCTTAAACTGTCAAACCAATATAAAATGTAATGGATTCAATTTTTCTTAGAATTATTAATTTGAAGATAGCTTCAAGGTGTTGAAAAGGACGTTTATCAAAACAACCATGCTCATACTACCCATAAGTGGAGATATTTTTTGGTATTTAATTATGCTTCAAAGAAAGGATTAGGATGTGTATTAATGTAAAATGAGAAATTCATAGACTATAATTAAATTTAGTTGACGATTCATGAACAGAACTACCCAATGCATGATCGGGAGTTGGCTGCAGTGATCTTTTCTTTGAAAATACGACGGAATTATCAATTTTGGAAGAATTTTGAAATATATAAAAATCATAAAAGTCTCAAATATATATTAATGTCAAAAGATCTGAATATTCCCCAATGAATATGGTCAAATCTAATCAAGTACTATGACTTCTCAATCCACTACTATCCTGGTAAAGTGAATAAAGTAGCGGGTTCCCTAAGTAGAAAGGACCCATCAATTATATCATGGATGGGGATTGAGACGGATCTGATATTATTAAATTTATAAAGGATTAACAAGGTAATAATAATGATAGAAATATCACCATTCCTTCCACAAATGACTTCTCAACCATCTCTTTTAGTGAGGTTAAAGGATGATCAAAAAGATAATGTGGGAATTCCAAAGAAAGTAGAAACTATAAGGAAGGGGAAATCCTAAAATTTCAATGTTAATAGAGAATGAGTTATGAGATTTGGGTCATAACTATGTGTATTGTCATATTCTATGTTAAAGAAGAAAATGTTGAAGGATTCACATAGTTTTAATTTCTATATTCACCCAAGAATCACAAAGATGTATTGAGATCTCCAAGAGCACTACTAGTAGGATAATATGAAGAAGGAGATAGCTGAATATACATAAAACTTTCTGTTATGTTTGCAAGTGAAGGATGAAAGGTAGAAGTATAAGGGGATTATGGAACCATTTCCCATACCAACATTGAAATGGGAGACATCATAATGTACTTTTTCACCCAACTTCTAAAGATATCAATAGGAAACAATGGAATCTAGGTTGTGGTGGATAATCTTAAAAAGATTGAACACTTCATTGTGATTTGAGAGGACTTCTCACTAGATTGACTTGTATGTATATACATTGGAGAAGTGGTGAGACAACGTGTAGTACCACTATAAATTGTATCATATCGAGATCTAAGATTCACCTCCAAGTTCTAAAAAATCATTTAATATGAACTAAACACTGAGTTGAACTTTATCATAGAATTTCATCCCAAAACTAATAGCCAATCAGAGTGGACTATCTAGACACTTGATTATATGTTTAGATCATGATCAGTTGACTTCAATAGAGGATGGGATCAAAAGTTTTCTATGGTTGAGTTATCATACAATAACAATTTCCACCCAAGCATCCAAATGACTCCCTATGAAGACCTTTCTGGGAAGAGGTGTAAAACACCAGCATGTTGGGGTGAAGTTGGGGAATGAAAAATGCTAGGTCCTGAAATGGTAGAGTAAATGGTGGAAAGGATTAAGACAATTAATTATCACATAAAATCTGCTCAGAGTCGACAAAAAAGCTATTCTTGAAATCATCATTGAGTCTTAGAGTTTTATGTTGGATACATGGTATTCCTCTACATATATCCTGGGAAGAAAGTGAAAAGATTTGGGAAGAAGTGAAATCTTAGTCCAAGGTACATTGGCCACTTTGAGATCCTTTGTCACATTGGGGCATTGGCCTACCTATTTACACTCTCACTTAAACTATCTCAAGTACATGATGTATTCTATGTATCCCTATTGAGAAAATACATACTAGACCCCCCACATTGACTTAATTGAGAGGTGGTACCATTGGATAATGATATTTTTTATGAAGTGCAGTCTGTAAAAATCATAGATTGTAGAGGAAAAGTTCTACAAAATAATACAATGCACCATGTCAAACTATTGTTGAGAAAACACAAGTTTGAAGAAGAAATATGGGAACAAAATTAAGTGATGAAATAGAGTTACCATAATCTCTTTTATTATGGGAAAATAAAATTTTGAGGGAAAATGTTCTTAAGGTAATAATATTTTAATGACCCGAATTGTAATAAACTTAATTCACCTTATGATATAATTAAATCTATTATTAAGTAATATGGTCATAAAAAACACATGTACTTATTTATATTTATTATATTTGTTTTAAAAAACCATTATGAATCATTATTGTTGATAATATATATGTTGAATAGTGATCACATGATTATTGTAAATATAATGTTTAAACAAATCCAATTGACATAGACCAAGGAAGTGATGGCCTCAACAAGTATGATTATACCCTATGAAGCCCTTTTATCAGAGCCTCTGAGGGAGATAGAATCACTTTGATTTTCCATTGACCAATACCAAGTTGAGATTCAACAAATTAATAATGGTTGAAACTATTTACAAGAGAAGTTCAAGCTCATTGAAATCACAACCCAAACCATGTATTTCGAACTACACCATGAATGTTTCACTATCACACACCTTACTCTTAGGAAGTTTTCTATTCTATTAAAGGGATATGTGTCCAGAACCTATAATTATGATTATGTACATTATTTTTTATAGAATAATAAATATATTTTCATCCTATTATGGTTACTATATAAATTATTTTTATTTCGATATAATAAAACAAAAATAGTATTTTTGGGTAATATTAAAATTCAATTAAGGAATTTATTTTGATGAATTAATGAATTTTTGAAATAATTAAAATTTTAATAAAATAATAATATTAAATAAATTTTATTAAATATAAATGATCGCATAATTTTTATGAATCCAAATATAATTTTTATAACGGTTGAAAAATTGTTATTGTCAAAAAAACCTACGATTTCTCAATAAATGTCAGTTACTATTTTAAAAGTGAAAATCAAAATATTTAAAAAATTATGTAGATAAAATAAATATTATTTTTGGAATCATAATTTTGAAATTATCCAATGGTGAATTTTTCATAATTTTTTGATATAATCGATTTTTTGTGTAAAAATTAACTAGCGTATAAATATACCTTGTGTATTGTGACAACATAATGACAAAAAAGTGATATAATAAATATTATTAAGGGTATACATGACCAAATATATGTTTTATGTCTAAAATAATGTGATTTTATGTTTATTTTATTAATTTTATAAATCCATTGTGAATCCTACCAAAATAATATTATATTTTAAGGTTTTTAAATAAATTATTTTAGAGTGTGAATCAACTGTACATAAGAAAGGGAATTGTTTTATTATGTTCATCCCTTGGCCTTATAAAATAATGATAATCACTCAAATTTGGCAAAATAAATGGGATAGTTTTTGGTTTTGATTATTTTATTTTGTAAGAGTCCAAAACCTGAATAATAAAGAAATCCCCCTCTTGTCCTATATAAACCCACACAAGATATCATTTATCTTCACTCAAACTCCTTGGATCACATCCATATTCTAACATACACTCTATATAGTCCTTCCAATGTGTACCAATCTCTCAATAAGTCCCTCCCAATCATTTGGAGTCACACACTCCAGTAAGGTATCCTCACCTTCTTTTACCTAAATGTCTCGAAGGCCTTCTTTTTTATTGAATTTTGGTAACCCCCATTTCAAGGGATGAGGGGAAACCATTAAAAGGACTTTATTCATAGATATTACATGACCCATAGGTCTTAGATGAAATATACAAACTATAACTACTAGGAATTTCCCCTCCCTAGCTTTTATATTGTGATGTTAGCTCTCCTCCTATTCATGGTTGTTCGGCAAGGATCTTCATGTATGCACAGGCTGGCCTCGATGGAAAGGCCATACCCTCTCTTTCTTCCAAATTCATTATCTTCTTCTTTGGTTAATGCACTTGATTTGAATCCTCATCTAGAGTTTTCACCTTGTAGAGTCTTTCTGGTCCATTAAGCATAGTTTCAAGTGGACCAAAATCTTTGAGGTGGCCTTAAAGCCTTAAGGTGGCCCAAAGTCATTGAGGTGGCCCAAAAAAATTACTATCACAAAGGCCATGGGTGGCCTGAAGGCCTTGAAAGATCCAAGGACCAAACCGGTGGCCCAAAATCCCAAATGATGAATAGTTACATTTTAACCTAGGTTATATTTGTTTTTCCCACACCCAACGACAGGAACGTGTCATCCATCATTGATGATCTTTATGTGTGGCTAGCAGAATACCCAATTTGGTGTTCAATTCTTCTGCTTCTCTTTTCCAAACACTCCTCAGATAGTATGGGTTAAACTCATTAAGTGTACACACGAGCTTCAAGAAGGGAGGCTTGAATGGTATAGAGTTCAGAGATGTCTGAGTCATACAATCTTAAATAACTAATAATACAATATGACTATAGAATAAATTAAATAAGATAATGGTATGGATATTTAAAGGAAATACCATATGAATATGAAACTCGAAGGAAAAGGGAATATGAGATTTCTTTAAAAAAAATTGCCAGCCTAACAGCGCCACATAGAAATTAAGAAAATCAATAGATGAGAGAGGAAACGGTCTCTTATAAATTATACGTGAAATTTATGGTGTCTAAATGGATAAAATCTATAATTAATCCTCAGACCATCACTTGTCTGAGGAAGTCAAGATTGTAGACATGGTCGTGTGAACTGAATCTCATGATTTGGTTCATATAGGCTGTGAGAAGGCTCCCCTCTAATGAATCCTCCTGAAACCTTACCCTAGCTGTAAAGATTCGGGATAGAGTGAAGCAAAGGAAAAGACCTTCATGGTACTTTCCCCTCACCTATACACAACGAGCTGAGCATTGTCTATGTGTTGGTCGATGTAGGCATTCTAATTGTATGAACATAGAATGTATGGACTGTTCTATATACCCTAAATATGTCTCAATGTTCATCATAGGTTTTCGAATATTTTGATAAAATGGATATTCCATACGTTAATACTTCATTTGGGAATATAATATTAAGGTTTCATCTCATATTAGGATTAATTTTACCTTCATCGTTTTAATTACATTTTATTGCATTCACTAATAGTTTTTCTAAAAAAAATTACCTTATAAAATAATATAAATTATGCTGAATAAAAATATGGAATACATTTTTAGAGAATCCAAATAGATAATTTCATGAAATTAATTTAAATTGAATCCCACATATGAGACAAAAATATAGGTTTTTAAATTAAAAACCATCAAAAGAATGTTATGTTTTTATAGTCAATTTCCAACTGAAATCAATTCCAATGACCTAAATTGGATTGATTGATAAATCTTTGATCTAATTAAACCTAAAATAAAATCTAAAATGCAATTTATACTTATAAGTAAGTATGATGAAAAATAAATTTTGAATTTAATTTTAGTATTATTCACAATTCATTAATAAATGAAATTTCTTGAAAAAATAGAAAAAAATTACTCTAACATAATTTTTATGTTTCTATTTAAAATAGTCTATTTTTTACACATATAATCTATAAAAGATCCAGAAATTGGATTTACTATATGTACTCTATTCAAAGGGCATAAAAAATTCTTAATAGTGTTTTATGTGTAATATTGGTCTTGTTCTTATCTTTTTCATATAAAATATATTAGATGAGTGTTATATTATTGTTTTGGATATATAATATATATATATATCATATATAAAATCTCTACAAATTTTATAATTAAATTCACATTAAAAAACATGAATAAATAGTGTTTTGTGTAAATTAGGTGTTGTGTGTATATCAATGATATCAGTAAAATCTTATGGATAATATAGTTAAGTATTAGAGTAAAATATTCTTACATCCCATAACAATTTTTTATTAAAAATTCATGGGTATTACGTTGAAAAAATGTGTTACTTCACCTTTATATAATATTATGATTCCAATGTTACTTCATTTTTTGATTTCTCCAGAGTACCTTTACCTGACGAGTGGTCCGATTTATCAGTACATGATCTCTAGTATCAAGAATATGGATGGTTTATTCATAGTGGGAAATGAAATGTTACAATTATACATCATTAATGGTGAGAACATGAATTGGTTTAGCCATTTACTTCTTTAAAAGAGATATATGAAATATGTCATTTACAAATAAGTGATTTGGAGGCATTTCTAAATGATAAGTAATGACTCCAACACCTTCAAGAATTTGAAAGGGTCCAATGTTCCTTGGAATTAGTTTCCATTTCTACCAAACCCTATAACACCATTCTATGGAGATATATTTTGGAATACATCATCTCAGACTTTGAAACACAAAACATTCCTTCAGTTATCAGCTTAATTATATTTCCTACTTCGCGCCACTTTAATATGAGCTATAATAGATTTTATCTTTATAGTCATTTATTCAAAATGTTTTGGTCATATGAGTTCTTTTCACCAACCTCATCTCGAAAAGTTGGAGTATGACATCTCTTGATAAATAATTCCTCATATTAAACCATTTTAATACGTGAATAGAAATTATTATTATAAAAAAAATATAACATTGGTTAGTAATTATCACACACACCTTGAATGTCATGTGATAATAACCTCAACATTTTTTCCATTGGTTGAACTGCTCTTTCAAACATTTTGTGACAACCTAACTCTAGAATACCCGGAGCTGGTGCCTTGACACATGATGTGTAAAATTTTACAAAAACCATGCACTGGTACTTTAAACATCATGTCCCACACAGAGTATTTATTCGATTCAGGTTACAGTTAACCAGACTCTTCTGACATTCATCAATGGCTAAAAACACTAATACTTGAAAATTTTATTTAAAAAATTTATGGTGATCAAAAAAATTCCCAGAAAGGGGTTTTAAAATTACAAAATATACCAATTATAACTTTTTAAAACATTATTTAAAACATTCTATAGAAAATATTTCTTATCAAATGCAGTAACACATCAAACATATTGTAACTATTTTCTAAGAAATGAAAGTGCCCAATTAAAAGTAGACCAACACAATGACAAGGGAACATGATTCAATTATAGATCTCACATTGATCCAAAGGATCTGGTTTAACAAAAAGTTTTAAAATTATTTGGATGATCATGATTAAATATCGCCTAATCCAACGGTGTATAGAAACACAGAAGATTAACCGTGGTCACTGTGAATCGAAGGAAGAACTGGACTGGATGGCTCTGATCACGCACGACATGATTTGAAGGTCCATATATCATTTTTCCATAAAATTCATGTACCACATAAAAAATAAGGTACTCTCACGGATTCATTATAAATCATGGTCTCTAAGAAATGACTCATAATTCCCCCTCCCCCATCTTGGTACCTCCCTCTACCAGGTTCTGTGGGAGCGCCTTATTCCCAGCCCTACCATCGTGTCACCCCGCAAGGTGGTGCACTCTCCCTTACGCATGATCATTTTCACCCATTTGGGGAAGCTGTTCCCCCCACCCTCTCGGTAGACCTGGCATAGACTGTGCATGCATACAAGCTCATAGGTTGTCCTACAGAGGCTGAGGGCTAGGCTTGACCGCCTAGTGTGTGCTTCCTCCCTCGTCCCAGCTAGATAGCCGGCACTTGTGTGTATATTTTTTTGTTAACATTAATATTAAGTGTCTATACACATAAATAGGTTATTTTCAAAAAAAATACATTAGTTTTATAAACACTGAATTTTTAAAAACCCAAGATATAAATTTAAATTTAATGCGTCCATATGAAAACTTATACTAGTATTATAAGCACTATGTTTTTAAAACACCAAGTTAAAAATTTAAATTTAAAAAATACATATAAAATTTTATACTTGTATTATAAAAATCAAGAACATTGTTTAGTTAAAACCCTATTTGGATATTAAGAATGATAATCTTTACAATATATTTGAAATTTATGAAATATTTTTGAAACCGTCACCTCATATTAAAATGACACTTACTATTTCTCAAAATATTAAACCATTTCCTTTTTTATGTTCATAATAAGAGTTTATATTATTTTTTCAATTCATAACATAAATGTATTTGAAACATAATTTATACTTATATATTTATAATTAATCCACCAAAAAGACCAACGACTATAATTATAGCCATTATATTTCAACAGTCACCCAAGGCAACTGTCAAGTTGATGCCTTATAAAACCCTACATTAGGGTGTGTAAAATTTAAGGCAATTATTAAAGATGGTTATTTCTATACCATTAATTCTTGATGTTCTTTATTTTGACTAACCTTAAGGTTCTTCATTACATACTACATCTTGTCGTTGTGTTATGTGGTCTCCATGTGGCTTTGATAAGGATTTTAGTAGGTGTTTTTTGTTAGTATAGCTTTACATTTACCTTACTGTAATGTAAACACTTTGGTGTTTATTTAAATAAAAATTTCTGGTATTTAGTTTTCAAGTTTTGTTCAGATAACCATTATATTATTATTTAATGAGAGATACGTTATGAGGCATCACATTATTCCCCCTACAAAGAATTGCGTCCTTGCAATTCATTTCGTACAACCACGCTAAAATAACCTCTTTGACATTCTTCACCACATCCTCCATTGATAGAGTTAATATTTTAAATATTATTAATATATTTTCAATGAATTAATCTCTCTAAATTATTCAATTTGAGTGTAATTGCATCAATTATATGTTTTTGGTATATTTTCGGGCTTAAATGTGAAAATGGGGTAATTCTATAAAATTGGCAGTTTTATATAGCTTCTATTTTTCGGGAATACATTTTAAAATATTGAACCAATTGAAGTGAATCCTTTTTTATAGGCTTCCAATGCTCGTGGGATTTAACATTGTCTTCTGGAATAAAACCTAATTCGAAACCCAATGGTACTGAAAAATCAATCAATTTGAGAAATTAGTTTGGCAGTCAGAATGGACCCCACATCATTAAATATAAAATATCTCCTTCATCCGACCTTTGAATGGGTTTATTCAAGCTGGTGTCGACAGAGGACTTCAATAGGATGGTTCAAATTATATTTAATAAAATATTAATCTCATTAAGTCATATTTTTGGCGCATCCAAGTGGAGTTGGTGAAACAGTGTTTGGAGGACATAAAAGTAATTGTCATTGATTCGGCCATATCATTCTTTACACCTTTTCAATGACTCTCAATTTTGAGGGATGATAGAAACCTTTATTTTATACATTCTATAAGAAGGTACCTCAGTGAGTTTCGGCCGTCTGGTGGGCAGAACAGAGGCAAAATTCTGGAGGACAGATTCTGGAGCATCAAATTTTCTATTCTTTGTTTTCTCTCTTTTGTTATTCTTAGTTTTGTACTGAATTATTCTTTCCACTTAGTCACAATTACCCTTACCATGGTGGGGTAAAAACCTATGTGATTATGGAAGGAGAGGTTTTCCATGTTGTATTTAATGAGTTCCTTCTATTAATGTTTTAAAATCCTCTTTTCTCTTCTGTGAATCTGTTTCAATTTCTTATAACATTTTTTATTATCATGTACAACTGTATATGATTTTAGATTCTGTTGTTAATTTATATTTGGTCAATGATCAATATCTCCCTCCACTAGGTTCTGATTTATATACAATGGAATAGACTGGGATTTAGTGGTGTAGTACTTGGTGATCACTGGTACGTGTGTGAGGAGTAGTGAATGTTATTGATTGCTTGGGATAAACAAGACCTGAGTGGGAATTTTCTAAGATAATTGGGGATATTGGCTACAATTCTATTACACATTGGAAGGAGATTAGAACAATCTGAGGTTTTAGTAAGGTTTATTCTCACATTTTTATTTGACCAAGGGAGTGAGAAGAAATGATTGTGGATTCTCACTCTTAATGATTTAGCAGAGGAGAATTGGAAAAAATGAGCAATGATAGAATTACAACTTGAAAACCGACCCTAACCTGATCACCATTTCATCTCATTTATTTAAATCACATAATTTGTAAAAAAAATTCAATAGTTTCAATTAATTACTTTACTTTATTTAGTTTCTTTCTTGTATTTTCTAAATCAAACAATTTCTAAAAACAACCTCACTTATTTATATTTTAAGGTGACAACTTAATTGTTGTTCACTCCTCTCTAGAGACAACCTAGGAAACCCACTATAATACATTTCAACCTAGGTTATATTTGTTTTTTTCCACACCCAAGGCAATAACATGTCAAAACATGGAGTCGTTTCCAGGGAGGTAATGCCAACATTTATTTTATTTTATTTTCTTTCTCTTTTCAACTTTTCTCTTCAAAATTGCATGACTCGAACTTCAAAAACATAACCATTACCCATAGATCATGAAATTTAATGATATTTGTTTAATAGACTTAGAAACATTAATTTGGAATCTGAATGTGAGGAAGTTCCCCTTGCAGACTCAAGTGAAACTTCAAGTGTTCACTCTGAGCCTGTCATCATGGCTAAAAATCAAAACCAAACACTTAGAAACCTCTGCGCACCACAATTACTTAATCAAAAAAATCAACTTGCCATGACAGTGTTACAAAATTATTTTGAAATAAAACCTAACATGATTACTTTGCTTCCAAATTTTCATGGTTTGGCAGGTGAAGATCCAAACAAACACATTAAAGAGTTCACACATGTTTGATTAACTTTTTGACCCTGTGGAATTACGAAGGAGCAGGTAAAGTGGAAGGAATTTCCATTTTCATTGGATGGAGCTGCTAAAGAATGGTTGTACGGCCTACAACCAGGATACGTACATGACTGGAATGATCTGGTAAGATGTTTTATGCAAATATTCTTCCCTACCTCTTGAATCACAACCATTCGGAAGGAAATCTACGCCATACGACAATCATCTGGAGAAACCCTTTACGAGTACTGGGCGATATTTAAGAAGCTATGTGCCAGCTGTCCACATCAAGACATTGAGGAACACCACATTCTTGTCTTCTTCTATCAATGACTACTAGACAGTGATAGAAACCTTATTGATGCATCATCTGGAGGTGCACTGATTGAAAAGTCACTAGGAGAAGCCAAGGGCTTGATTGAGAATATTTCCCAAAACTCACATAAATTTGGAACAAGAGGTTTTGGAACAAGAGTTATTCATGAGGTACGTACTTCTCATACATCACCCTTATTAGAAACTATGATTGAAGAGCTTACTAGTTTGGTGAGATAGATGGCCTTGAAGAAAGTTAGTGACCAACAAGCGCCAGCTAAGGTATGTAGTTTATGATCATCACCTGATCATTTTACTGACCAATGATCTGAAATAAAGGGAATGGAATCATGTGCAGCAACCTTTCATCCAAAGCAGTTCCAAAAAAATCAAGGATGGAGAGATCCTAAGAAAGTCCAATATGGGTTTGGAAATCAGCAGAATTAAGGTAGACCCCCATTCCAAAACCAGTTTCAAAATGAACCACCATTCCAGAATCAATTCCAGAATCCACCACCATTTCAACAAAAACCATCTTATAACCAGCCTTATTACCAAAAACCAACCAATCTCCAAAGACCATATGAGCAACCATCCACCTGTTCAAAAGCTCCAATTCAAAACCAACAAAAATCTGAGTTTGAAGGACTGAAAGACACTGTTAATGATTTGTCCAACATTTTTGAAAGACTCTTTGACATTCTGACCAAAAATCCAGGTAAAGTCCCTTCCCAAACAGTCCCAAACACAAAAGAGAATGTTAGTATTATAACTACAAGAAGCGGAAAATAACTCCGACCACCATCCACCATTGAACCTGAAATAAGAAAAACTGATCTGGGTGAGAATGAAGTTAGAAATGATGAAAATTCTATGAAAATGCATCAGGAAGAAGATAAGAAAAGGGAGGATGATAATGATAGGCCAAGAAGGAAGAAACAAGAAACACTATTTCAAAGGCAAAAAAGGGAGAAGAAAGATATACCACCACCATTTCCATCAAGGATGATTGAATCAAAGAGGTTATAAGAAGAAGCACTGCAAAAAGAAATTCCAGACAACTTCCAGAAAGTGGAAATAAACATACCTCTGCTTGAAGCACTCAAAAAAACTCACATGTATGCTAAATTTTTGGAAGGATCATTTCACCAAGAATAGGATACTTCAAGGGAGTGATAGGATCAATTTTGTAAGAAGTGTCTCGGCCCTTATCACACCGAAATTTCCAACCAAATGTCACGATCCAGGGACGTTTTCTATTCTATGCACCATTGGTTCATTAAATTTACCTAATGATTTGTGCGATTTAGGTGCATCAATTAATGTATTACCTCACTCAGTATATACTTCTTTGCAGATGAGAGACTTGCAGCCCATAAGAGTGGTGTTCCAGCTTGCAAATAGATCCACAGTTTTCCTAGCAGGAGTTCTAGAGGATGTCCTAGTAAAGTCAAAGATATTTTATTCCCTACTAACCTTTATGTGTTGAATATGGAAGATGATAGGATCCCATCACACTCACCCATCATTTTCGGGAGACCATTCTTAATGATGACCAAAACCATCATCAATGTCCATGAATGGACACGTACCATGGAGTTTGGAGATAGCACTATCCACTTCAATATTTTTGAATCCATGAGGCACCCATCATATGATCATTCACTCTTCGCACTCTCCCATGAAAATGGAATATAACCAATTGAATAATCAGGTATGTTTCATGAATGTTTATCATTAGGAGAGAAGTTTTCCATTAAAGATATCACTAAACATATGGATTCCAATACTCTTGGAGATTCTGATTTCTTGTTGGAAGAAGAGGTAAAATACGATTTCTTTGATAATTTGTTAAATGATGTTGAAGATGATATGATTTCTTGTGTGCGGGATGTCAAACCATTGGAAGTGCAGAATCTCAATTTAGTTTCTTCCCTTGGGCATCCTCCTGATCTAGAATTAAAACCACTCCTCAATGATTTAAAATATGTTTACCATATGGAGGGGGAGAAATTACCAGTAATAATTTCTAATAATATATATAAAACTCAAGAAAAATCATTGATTGAGATTTTGAGAGAGAATTTCCAATCAATAGGGTGGATCACAGGTGATACCCTAGGAATAAACCCAAAAATTTTCTCACATCAATTTTTTCTTGAGGGAGATTCCAAACCGGTCAGACAACCCCAAAAGAAGTTGAACCCTACCCAGATTGAGGTTGTGAAAAAAGATATTGAGAAGCTGTTAGAAGATGGGATCATCTATCCTATATCAGATTCACAATGGGTTATCCCCATCAACGTAGTCCCAAAGAAAACTAGCCTAACCATTGTTAGGAATGAAAAGAATGAATTAATCCCAGTAAGAATTCAGAATAGCTGGAGAGTATGCATAGATTTTATGAAGTTGAATCAGGTCACTCGAAAAGATCATTTCCCTATCCCTTTCATTGACCAGATGCTAGAGAGGTTGGAAGGTAGAACTAATTATTGCTTTTTGGATGGATTTTCGAGTTATTTTCAGGTACCCATTTCTCCTGAAGATCATGAGAAGACTACCTTTACTTGTCCTTTTCAAACTTTTCCATACAAAAGTATAAAATTTGGATTGTGTAATTCTCTAGTTAAATTTCAGAGGTGTTTGGTAAGTATATTTTCTGATCACATTGAATATTTCTTGGAGGTTTTCTTGTATGAATTCATAGTTTTTTGAAATTCGTTTGACCATTGTTTCAAAAATCTGGAAAAAGATTTGAAAACATGCATTGAAAAGAACCTTTTTTTGAATTTTGAAAAGTGTCATTTTATGGTTGAGAGAGGAATTTTCCTTGGGAATGTCATTTCACAGAAATGCATTGAGGTTGATAAATCAAAAATTGAAGTGATAAATTATTTTCCTTACCCAACTTCTTTGAAACATGTTAGATCATTTTTATGACATGCGGGATTCTTCAGGAGGTTTATAAAATATTTCAGTAAGATTTCTCTCCCTCTCTCTAGATTAAATTTTAAAGATGCTGATTTTGATTTCAACGGTTCATATAGGGAAGCATTTGATGAGTTGAAGAAGAGATTGATTACACCACCAGTTATGCAGCCACCAAATTCGGAAAAACCATTTGAGCTACTTTGTGATGCTTCAAACCAAGCAGTTGGAGGTGTCCTTTCTCAGCGAATTGAGCGTAGGCCACAAGTCATTTCATATGCCTCGAAAACCTTAGATGCATTCCACTTAAACTAAAAAAACAATAGAAAAAGTGTTTCTAGCAATTGTTTTTTCTTTAGAAATATTTAGATCGTATCTTCTTGGAACTAAAGTCATTGTGTTTTCTGATCATGCAGCTCTTAGGTACATGATGTAGAAGGCTGAAGCAAAACCAAGGATAGTGAGATGGATGCTACTACTATAGGAGTTCAACATAGAAATCAAAAATAAGAAGGTATCTAAGAACCAAGTGGCTGATCACTTATGTAGACTACCCAACACTGCTGAAGTTCAAATTCCCGACACTGAACCACTAAATGATCGCCTTCTAGGAGAGAAGTTGTACTTTATTGAAGGAGAAGTACCTTGGTATGCTAACATGGTCAATTATCTTGTAACATCTCAGGTCCCATCTCATTTAAATTATAACCAAATTCACAAATTGAAATCTGAATCTAGATATTACATCTGCGATGATCCATTTCAATGGATGATTTGCAATGATCAAATGATAAGAAGATGTTTGCCTAAAAATGAAATTGAATCAGACTTTAAGTTTTTTCACACATTCTCTTGTGGAGGCCAATTTGAACCTCAAAGGACAACGAGGAAGGATTTAGAATCTATACTTTATTGGCCAACACTTTTCAAAGATTCTCATGAATTTTGTAAATGGTGAGAAATATGTCAATTTACAAAATATATTTCAAAGAGACAAGAAATGCCCCAAAAGCCACATAATTTTTGTGAAATATTTGAAGTTTGGGGGATGGATTTTATGGGACCTTTCCCAATGTCATTTGGAAATTCATATATTCTTCTTGATATTGATTATGTTTCCAAATGGGTGGAAGCAAAAGCCTCCAGAACTGACGACACTAAAGTTGCTTGTGATTTTGTTAGGACTAACATAATTTGAAGGTTTGGAGTTCCTAGAACCATCATTAGTGATCAAGGGACTCACTTTTGCAATAGAAGAATGGAGGCTTTGTTAAAAAAGTATGGGGTGCATCATAAAACATCAACTCCCTATCATCCACATACTAATGGGCAGGCTGAAGTGTCCAATAAGGAAATCAAAGGAATTTTGGAAAAGACCGTTAATCCAAATAGGAAGGATTAGAGCCAAAGGTTAGAAGACACATTATGGGCTTACAAGACAACTTACAAAACCCCAATTGGAATTAGTCCATAGAGTCTGATTTATGGGAATAGTTGTCACCTACCTGTGGAATTGGAACACAAGGCATACTGGGCTGTGAGGAAGATGAATCTAGATCTTGAAAGTGCTGGGAAAGAAAGAATATTGCAGTTACAGGAGCTAGAAGAAATTAGAATGGAAGAATTTGAAAATTCCAGGATTAACAAAGAGAGAACAAGAGTGGCTCACGACAAACCGATCCTACCAAAAGACTTTCAGCCTGGATACAATGTGTGGTTATTCAATTCAAGACTCAAGCTGATGCCCGGTAAACTTTGTTCTAGTTGGGAAGGTCCATTTTTAGTTACTCATGAATATCCTTTTGGTGCTGTGTAGATAGTGAAGGATGGATCGAAGGATCCATTCACTGTTAATGGGCACAGATTGTAGAAATTCCTTGGGACCATGCCATTAGAGCCAATAGAGGAGACCACACTCCTCCAACCGGTTTATCAATAAAATCAATCTGGTTGTACCTCTCCTTTATATTTTCATTATTTCTATGATTTAATTTCCAATATTCTTACGTGTTAAATACATTTTAATGCATTACAGAAACTGCATCATTTAAGTGTGGGGGAGGGAACCTTTGTAGTTTAGTATTTTTATGTGTTGTTTGTTTTCCTATTTGTTTTAATACAAACATGTATGTGTTTCAAATTTTGTGTGCTTATTTTTAAATTTTTCTATGTTTTTGAAATTTTTTTTTGTTGAAATGATTATCTTTGACATTTTTCAAACCCATGTTAATGGGAGAAATAATTTATTCCTTGAAACTGATCTTAAATGAATACTGAAAATGATATTGTTTCAAGTTCAATTCTTTGGGAATTTAATGAAATAATACTCTATTTTTTTGAATCTCATGCCACATATCACCGTCTTTATATTTTAGATCACATTCCCGTGAGGCTTCGGAACCTATTATTTTCATATTCTTTACATTCACCTCACTTCTTGAGACAACCAAACCATGCTTGTTTTAACCAGAAATTGATTTATTCCTTCTAGAACAAGAGGGTTTGGGTCCATGTGTTTTAAATGATTGAGACATGTATTTAGTTTGAAAGCCCCATTTTCAAGATAATCTCTTTCATAATGGCCTACCTTGAACATTTAATCCTTTTATCCCATAAAATCCATGAACATCCTGTTAGGTTATCCACATTACAAGCCAATATTCCCAATCCAACATGCTCTTGAAGTGAAATTGCATGATCTATTTGAAAATAAGTGTCGGGGAAGATGTATTGTATTGTACTACCTTATTTGGGGATACCTTTGGTGAAAAAAATATTTAAGAGATGTTATTGCTGCTGAAAAAAACCATCTTGCTGAAAGCTGTGCCTTTTCTGGAGCTTTCATGATAAGAGAAACTGTGCCTTTATGGAGCTTCTAGTGTAAAAAAGAAAGTTGTGCCTTTTTCTAGAGATTTCAAGAAATATTATATTTGAGAATATTGAAATGTTTTCTGCTGAAATGATGAACTGTGTGAACATTCCATGACATTCCATGAAGAAGGAGATTATTTTCTACTAAGGGGAGTGAAGAGGAGACCATACTTTTTGTGAAATTTAGATTAATGCAATTTTTCTTCAAAAAGAGTCAAGCCCTCTACATTCAGCCTCAGAATATTTACATATATATCCTACCAACCTAAATCCATAGAACAACTTTGACAAGCCCTCATGATAAACATATGTCTTTGACTCACATCGGGTGGAGATGTAGGAATTTATCAAGCCTATGGTAACCCTTGTATGAGTTTGGATGAGAAAGACATTGCTAAAAATTGAAAATTTGTGTGAAGAGAGATAATGAAGTCAGGTAAGTGTTTTGTGTGAATGGGATGAGAAATGGAGGGAAAATATATTGAATGATCTTAAATAAAGAACATGAAATAATAGAGTTTGAGGTGGCATGATATTTTTTTTCTTGTTTTCAAATTTGTGGATCTCATAGATATGTGTTTTGAATATACTTAGATTTTATTTTGATTCTGACTTGTCCAGGCGTCCAAGTGATAAGTGTGGGGGAATTGATAGAGTTAATATTTTCAATATTATTAAATGTTTTCATTGAATTAATCCCTCTCAATTCTTCAATTTGAGTGTATTTGCATCAATTATGTGTTTTTGGCATATTTTTGGCTTAAATGTGAAAATGGGGTAATTCTGTAAAATTGTCAGTTTTATATAGCTTCAGTTTTTCAGGAATAACCTTTTAAATATTTATCTAATTGAAGTGAATCCTTTTTTAGTCTTCCTATGCTCGTGGGATTCAACGTTTTCTTCTGGACCAAAACCCAATTCGAAACCCAATGGTACAAAAAAATCCATCAATTTGAGAAATTAGTTTGGCAGATAGAATGGACCCCACTTCATTAAATATATAATATCTCCTTCATACGACCTTTTAATGAGTTTATTCCTCATATTGTCGACAGAGGACTTCCAAAGGATTGTTCACATTAAATTTAATAAAATATAAATCTCATTAAGGCATCCTTTGGGCGCGTCCAAGTTGAATGGGTGAAACAGTGTTTGGAGTCCAGAAAAGTAATGGTCATTGATTTGGCCATATCGTCCATTAAACCTTTCCAATGACACTCACATTTTGATAGTCGATAGAAAACATTATTTACAACATTCTATAAGAAGGGACCTCAGTGTGTTTCAGTAGAGGGTGGGTAGAACAGAGGCAAATTTCTGGAGGACAGATTCTGGAGCATCAAATTTTCTGTTCTTTGTTTTCTCTTTTTTGTTCTTCTTAGTTTTGTAATTAATTCTTCTTTCCACATAGTCACAATTACCCTTAACATGGTGGGGTAAACATATATGTGATTGGGTAAGGATAGGTTTTCCATGTTTTATTTCATTTGTTCCTTCTATTAATTTTTTAAAATTCGCTTTTCTCTTCTGCGAATCTGTATCAATTTATTATAACAGTTTTTATTATCATGTACGATTGTATATGATTTTAGATTCTGTTGTTCATTTATATTTGGTCAATTATGAATATCTCCCTCCACTAGGATCTGGTTTATAAACGATGGAATGGACCAGGATTTAGTGGTGTAGTACTCGGTGATCACCAGAACGTGTGTGAGGAGTAATGAATGTTATTGAGTACTTGGGATAAACAATACTCGATTGGGAATTGCCTCAGATAATTGGGGGTATTTGATACAAATCTATTACACATTGGAAGGAGAGTAGACCAATCTGAGGTTTTAGTAAGGTTTATTCTCACATTTTAATTTGACCAAGGGAGCGAGAAGAAACAATTGTGGATTCTCACTCTTAACGATTTAGTAGAGGAGAATTGGGTAAAATGAAAATTGATAGAATTACAATTGGAAAACCGACCCTAACTTGATCACCATTTCATATATTCTATCTGGAATTTATGAAAAAAGTGGTATAAGAGTGGTTAGTGAACTCATGTATTCTATCTGAAATTTCAATAGGTATGTTTATTCAACCAAGATTTAATTATAACAACAAAAGAGATATAATTTGTAGAATCATGTTATAGTAAAAAAACACATAACATTTTTTAGTCATACAATGTTTATAAACACATTTTATTACAAAACTACATGCTCAACCACATGATTACAGGTTTCCTAACGTCTTCCATAATGGCACATCATCAGGTTCACTGGTGTTGATGATTTCCCCGATTCCCAGTCAAAAGGATTTTGAATGTGGTTCCAAACTATTCAATTTCCTCGGTCCAGATGTAGCATGGGCAGTCCAGATTAATTCTGTGTGAGCATCTAAAGTTTGAAAAAAGGAAAGCATAAAGGGTATGGAGTTCGGAGACGTCGGCTTGAACACGCTGTCTATGATGTAAACAAGTAAATTATTCCTCAAGGATTTTTAAGTCCATGACCTGACCTAAAAGACCATAGGTTACGATTTAATAGAGGTATTCTGCCCAAAGGTCACTGTCTGGCACATCTTCCTGGAAGTTCAATAGTGAAAATATGTTTCCATCCAAGGTGAATTATCAGAATAGACCTTCATAGTACCTTCACTTACGTGCATAATTGGGAAGTTGGGCATGTATCATTGGAATGTAATAAAACCAAAATCCATGATTCAGTTGGAGTACATGAGGAGAATTAGACACATGATAGAGATGTTGACATGATAAATTGAGGTTTTCATAAGTTTCAAATCCTTATAAACATGCCACGACCACTAAGGATTCTAATATTTCTATGGGAAGGGATAGAAAGCATGATTCATCATCCATACGAAAATTAAGTAAACATTATACATAGTAATGCTTAAGTAAATTTTTCTTTGTCTGGTTCTAGTTTTCCAGAGTTATCTAGACCATATCCTCAGATACCAATAGTGACAAATATACTCCAGAATACCCGGAGCTAGTGCCGTGAAACATAATGTGTAATTTTTTACAAAAACCATTCACTTTTACTTTACACATCTTCTCCCATAAAAAAAATAGATTCAGCTTAGGTTATGTGAAACCCACCTCTTCTGACATGCTTCTTCGGCTAAAAAAACTCATTCCTAAAAAATTTATTTCCAAAATGTAGCGTGACAATAAGAATACCTAATAAAAGTTTTTAAAATAACAAAATATGGAAATTATCACTTTTTAAAATATTCATTATAATTTTATATAAAAAATATTTCTTACGAAATGATGTAACACATGAAACATATTATAACAATTGTATAAGAAATAAAAGTATATAATTGAAATCATAATAACAGAATTACTAGTGAACATGGTTCAATTATAGGCATGCTCATTGATAGTAAAAAGTAAAATACCTTCTAAATAAGTATGACATATTAATATGCATGGATAAAACTAATAACTAAATGTGATAAATAATAAGAGTTCTGCGTAAAGATAATAACTTCAATTTCATTCTTTACTACTATGAAATATACAATGGATAATAATATTTGAGTATGACATAAATAATATGCCATAACATTTACTTATTCTGATTATTAAAAACATAAGATCGTTTACCAAGAATATTTTACTATTTGAATGTTATTCTTGTTAATTAAATTACATAGTCATAATGTGGAAATTGCATATGTAGGACCGTTCAATGGCCTTGGCCAAGACATCTTATGATTAAAGTCTCATCCAAAATTCATAACTCATAATTGGGAAAGGCCCTGGCTAATTCCCTGTCTAGTAGTCTCATGAGACCTATCGATGCATCAAGGGGCTATGGTGGGACCCAACCATAACATACTAACTCCAATACATTCCTCATTTCTCTAAATCAAAGTGAAAATACTACTTTGATCTATTAAATCACATATCACATATCAATTGAAGTGTCACATTTTACATGGTTTCTTACTTCACATAAATCAAAGTGTCACATACCACCATGAATAATATAATTCTTAATTACATAAATGGTCATTATAGTTTCATAAAATTCTTTACTATTTACATGTACAAAGTAAGTCATGCACATAAGTGTTAATTACAATATGATCAACTACATGAAAATAAATGCTAAGTTTGGTAAGAAGATTATAGAGTAAGTGATGACAACTAAGACACAAAAAGAAATACATGTTATTTTAAATAAAATGACAACCCAAATTTCCAAAATATTATTAATAAAATATATATTTTATTTTCATCATGGATTGGGTTCTTAATTAATTAAATGATAAACCAAATATTTCACATGGGGTATTAAACACATAGATGCCCAAACATTAATTACTGGTATACTTTTAACATATCACAAGGGTTTACATAATGTTAAACATTCCGAGTATCATATTCAACCATACTAAAACCATCTAATATACATATATATGAAAATAATTGATTCATAAATAAATAAATATATATATATAAGAGTAGAAATACAAAAATATTATACTCATGACCTCTATATAATTATTAAATGCATCAAGAGTATAATATTTTGGAATATCCAAAATTAGGGTTTAGTGTTGGGTAAATCAGTTTATAAATAATGGTGTATATAAAGAGTAGTATTTTAAACTAGAACATTCATATTTTGAAGAGAACTTTTTTTACTCTTTCTCTGCGAACATTGGAAAATTCTATGTAAAATTGAGAATAAAAGTTCATTTACATACACATATATTCACATATCTAAATATTCTTTATGTATTTACTAGGTTCAAACCAAAAATAAATCTAATGTCACCCATATGAATTTAATACATTAATCACATTAATGAACCAGAGGCCCTATATGTTAAATCATAACATAAAATTTAAAGGATAATTTATTAAAAAACTCACATAGTGTTTATTTAATCATATAAAACTTATATTCATAACTGAGCATACATAAGGGTTTTACCACAAAATTATTTGGCACACATATTCTTATCAAAAACATAAATTAATCACTGAAGTTCAAGGTTGGATGTTTTAAAACAGGTCCATGGGTGAGTTATATAAACTATATATTTTTATATGTAAGTGTATACTATATATATAAAAGTTTTATAAATAATATAATTCCATGAATTTTAAATCTCTACATTAACATTGATGATCAATGTTTAGAAGTCATAAAACCAAACATAATAGGTTTATATAAAATTTTACGGTTGTATATATATATATATATATATAAATGAATATACTTGGTATGTAAACATGTTTTTCATGAGAGAAAGAATAATTCTTCAGGTTTAAGAGTACCACATAAAACAGAAATCCAGAAGTCATGAATCGGGTATAAGAGGGTTTAAGTCAAAACTGCAAGGGAGTATATAACTATAAAAGTATAAAAATATATATAATTTTTTGAACATTAAACACAACAATCAAGGAAACGTGAACTACCTTACTATGTTTAAGGAGGATGAGAGGACCAAGGAAGACTCATGGGACCTTTCTGGAGGTTTAAGGGGATGAGGAACAACTGAGGGAAATTGGGGAAAAATATCATTTATAAAAAATAATATGTATAAAATATACAGAATATTTAATGCTACTATTGGAAAAACTGAGGCCCATTAGTTTTATAAAATTACCAGGGGAGCCGGTCTTCATGGAAAATGCATGAGAGGAGGCTCAGATGGTGATTAGAGGAGTCACAGGTGTGTAAAAAAAAGAGTAGGAATGTAGGTTTTATTGGTCTATAATACGTGTTAGGAAGAAGAAGAAAATGCCGGAGGAAATTCGAAAAAAGTGGACGTTGCAGATTCAAGGGGGAGTAGATCAGGCGACCACAATGATGTGGAAATTTTTAAAGGAACAGATGGTCCAGATAAGATCGTAACTTCATCTGATGGATTAGATTCGATGTAGTCTTTTAAAATTATTCAGACAGTCATGATTATATCTCTATCGATCTTACGTAATATAAAAACACTGAAGATTCACCATGGCCACTGGGAATCGAAATCCAAATCAGAAAAGACGGATCAGATCGTGTGCGATGATATCTGATGGTCTAGATCTAATTTTTCCATAAATTCTTATCCCACATCAAGATTAAGGGACTCTCACGGCATCTTTATAAGCCAAGAGCTCTGTGAAACGGCTCAGAATTCTCCCTCCCCCCCCCTCTTGGTACTGCCCCGTACCAGGTTATGTGGGCGTTCTTTGCGCCCACCCCTGTCATCGTGCAGGCCCATACGGTGGAATTCTCTCCCTTACGCATTCTCATGTGCACCCTTTGGTGAATATATGCCCCTCTTACTAGACCTAGCATGCACCATGCGTGCATACAAGCACACAGGTTGGCCTGCTGGGGTTGAGGGCTAGGCTCGGCCACCTAACGCATGCTGCCTCCCTCGGCCCGGCTAGAG
The DNA here is from genome assembly GCA_963277665.1 of Viscum album. Lineage (NCBI taxonomy): Eukaryota > Viridiplantae > Streptophyta > Magnoliopsida > Santalales > Viscaceae > Viscum > Viscum album. Next base: position 596,240,585 of record OY728135.1, on the reverse strand, counting down.
GGCTGGCCGTTGTGGGTATTTTTTTAACATTATTACTATGTTTAATTATACATAAATTTGTTCTTTTGATAAAAAAATTTCCCTTAGTTTTATAAAAACTAATGTTTTAAAAACCCCAATTTATAAATTGAAATTTAATACATCCATATGAAAATATATACTAGTATTATAAACAATAAAATTTTAAAACAGAAAGTTATAAAATGCAATTTAATACTTCCATATAAAAAATTATACTAGTATTACAAAAATTAAGAACATAGTTTAGTTAAAACCTTTTTTAGACATTAATAATGAAAACTTTTATAGTATATTTGAAATATTTGAATGATTTTTGAAATCCTCACCACATTTTAAAATCACACTTAGTGTTGCTCAAAATATTAAACAATTTCCCTTTTAAAGTTTATAATAAGTGGTTATATTATAATTTCAATTCATAAATAATATATTTTGGATGACTAATGTATACTTAGATATTTTTAATTAATCAACCAAAAACACCAATGACTATAATTATAGACATTAGAATTCAATGGTCACCCAAGGAAACGACCGAGTTTATGCCTTATATAACGATACATTAGGGCGTCCTAAATCCATGGAAATTATTGAAGATGGTTCTTGCTTTACCACTGATGCTTAGTATGACGTTCACGATTCTGGTTGTGATGTTCTTCATTGTGACTGACCTGAAGGATTTTCATTATTTACAGGGTCTCATCATTGAGTTAGGTGGTCTTCTTGTGGCTTAGATAAGGTTTGTAGTAGGTATTTTTAGTTGGTATAACTTCCCTTTGATCTTAATGTAATGTAAACACTTCGGTGTTTAATTTAAATAAAACTTTCTAGTATTTAGTTAGAAAGTTTAGTTCAAATAACCATTATATTATTATCACATGAGAGTTAAGTTTTGGTACGTCACACTTTCCATTAGTATGAAGATGGTATGCAAAGCTCAAATTCTTCTCAATATCAAGAACCGTCAGATGTCCTTTCTATAATTGTGATTTAAAGTAGTGATATTGGACAGAAATAATAAATATATTTGTTCCATTAAGTATTTAATCTTCATTAATGAAGATATTTGTGTGAAACTCAAGAGCTAGGTACTATATTATGAAAATAAATGTTCAAATTTTGATTATAGATCAACAATAAACCATATTTCATAATTACTTCTAGGAGTATTCAGTAGTAATGTGAAATAGTATATCATAATTTCCTCCCATTTCCACATAACAATAGGAATAGGAAGCAAGAATTGTTTAAGATTCTACCTCATATATTTCACTAGTTGAAAAACCAAGCATCTAGACACATAATCTGTAATTTATCACTTGATGTTATCACATGAACAATTCTCATCCTTATCTCAATAAATCATTATGATAGTAGGCTGTATAAATAATTATCACCATGAAAATCATCAAATAAATAATGTGTTAGATCTGGTATAGATGGAGCACATATATTCTTTCCAAATTATAAAACACCATCATTCGAATCGAAATGTACTAATTTTATTCTTCCAAAAATTTAATTTTCTTTTGTATATCCACTTCATTATATTAAAAATTTATTCTCCTCTCTAATAAATAAAGATTTTCAATCATTTGTAAAATGATTGATTTATACCCTTCTTATGAAATTCCCATTTTGAAAATTATTAGACCAATGAAAATAGGACACTTATCATTCATAATTTGGGTTAGAACTCCATGATCTAACATAATAAAAGAATATTAAACCTTATTCTCATTCCTTTGTTGGTAGAATATTGATAAATCAGAATCTTTTAGTATCTCTATCAATCACCTTTGTCTTATATTGAGCTCTATATATAAGAATATGTATTCCATGATCAAGTGATTAGTGTATATCTCACACCATTATCCATATAGATAATTTATCTATATTTTTTAATAGAATATTATAGATGATAATTGATGATCAGGAATTGTATAGTTCTATTCATGATCATTCAATTTCCTATATGAATAAGAAATAACTTTTTTATTTTTAATTATGACACAATCGAGTTCCATCATAAATTAATCACTATATATGAAAAATCTATTGCTCCAAAATTATATTCATAATCAATGCATGGAATAATAATCTATTTAGTTTATAAAATCATTCTTCACATTCAATTCTCCAAAAAAACATAAATTCATTATGTGAAGTCTTGTTTAATGGGTTACCTTCTCTGGAAAAATTCTAAATGAGTTAGTGATAGTAGTCTACTAATGTAAAAAATCTATGTACCTTGGTTATGTTTTTTGGAGTATGGAATTCTACGACTACCTTTGTCTTGGAATGTTCTAATAATATCCCATCCTGGAAGACAATATGGCCACCAAAAGAGACTTTTTAAAGTCATAAATTGTACCCACTTAATGACCAATATAACTCATCCCTTCTATGAGCCATAAAAATGATTCTGAAGGGATTTTAATGATCATCATAGATTTTAATATACACTAGAATATAATAAATGAATACCACAACAAAATCCTCAAAATAATACTTGAATACTATGTTCATTTAGTCCAAAAAATAGAGGGTTAATTAGTCAATACAAATGGAATTTCTATAAAATCAAAATGTACACACTTCCTTACAAAATTTACCATTAGAATATGTTCCTTCTTCACTCTCAATTGATGATTCCCAAAATGAAGATCAACCATTGAAAAATATTTGGATCTGTGACACTGATCAAACAACTAACAAATTTTTGGAAGAGAATACGTTTTCATTATTGTAATAGAATTCATTTTTATATAATCAATGTAAAACCACTTGGATGAATATATATTTTTAACAGAGGATTGGGGATCCCCATTCTTATGCACTTGGGAAAATAAATCACTTAATAAAAAATCGTATAGTTTTTTAATCAATTCCACTAGTTACCCAATGGAAATTATTTTGGGAGTATTTGATATTGTCCTTGAATCATGAATTAAATAAATAAAACATTCAATTTAACATTTGGGCGGAAGTCAATGTAGTTTATTAGTAAATTTATCATTGTATTACATGACACTTGGTACATACTCAATTTGAATATTACCTTTTTCATAACATGTGGTTTCTTACTCATCTTCCCCATGAATATAATTTATTAAAGAAACTAGGGGTGGATCTAGATAAGAATCAGGTGAGGAATATTCTACTCTAAATATGAGAGAGTCTACATAATCTACACAAATTGTAATTTCCTTCTTCATAAAATAAATATCCGATTCATATATTTACATCCATTATATACAATGGATTATATCATTTTCAACCATTGGGATAATTATAAGGTTATAACATAAATCAAATTAATGTGTCATAATGGGGACTACCCAACAGATATTTATTTCAGTGATACTTCCCTTAGGAGATTATACTGACAACAATACTATTAAATTGAAATGAAAATGGGTAATATTTATAAAAACATGTTAGATATAAATTTGTCTAATGATATAGAATCAAATACTGCATTGGCTAAATCGAAAGATATTATTAATGTACCTTCCACCACATAATTTGATACATATACATCCACTGTAGTAATTGAATACGATTTTCAATATCTCCATTTTCTCTAATATGGTAAACTGTCTTGACTCATGGGGAATTTATTTTAATAATTCCCCACCTCCAAGCAGTTGTAATAGTGAATTTTTTCTTCTCCTTCTTATTTATTTATTTAGCATGGTGAACCTTTTATCCATACTTAATGAAATCCCCCATTCCATTCATGAATTTTCCTGGGTGATGTATTCCTCCATTATCAAAATATGGATATTGATCAATCTTCTTATTACTCTTTTTTTCATTCAACTATTCATGGTTATTAGAAAACGAATTATTCTCATGGATTCCTTTGAATACATATAATTTTCATAATTCCTTGTCTATATTGGTGGAACATAAAACTATTTATTTGATTAATGAAAAAATCTTAGAAACCAACTCCCATCAAATATTTGGATTATGACCTTCAAAGAAGTGGTTGATCATTCAATTAGTGTTTCATATATAATATGTAGAATTCCCAGATAACCTTGAAAAGAGATATTCATTATCTGAAAATCATTCTTTTTCTTTCTTCAGTAAGTTAAATAACATCCTCTCCATGTAATTTTTTAGATCACAAGGGAATAATTAATTGAATAATTTTCTTTAAAATTCCTCCATTCAATAAGTTCAATTTCATATTTCTCACTTCAATTATGGATCAACGACCACCAGCGATCAGTATAACCATGGATACAATTGACTGCGAGTGTAACATTTTCCATTTCTCTGCATTCTACGACTCTAAATATCTTCTTGAGAGGCTTAATACATTTATCAACCACAATTGTAGTAGTATTCGCACTAAATGATGGGTGATTATACCACAGAATGTGATTGAGCATATGAGATTCTCTCTGTATGATAGGTTTCTCCATTTAGTGAAGTTTCTTTTCAATATCCTGATTATGTTTCTCTAATATTTCTATGATTTTATCCATTCCATTACCAGTTGTATTGGTTTCATCAACAGTTAAATATTTATATTTTCCATTATTATTGGAAATATTTATCCTTCTAAGAGCCATTTATAAACAATGGAATATACTAGGTTAGCTCATAAAATAATAATGTATAGTTTCAAATATGGTATAGAACACCACATAAATTCATGCATCATGAATCCTAAAATAATAAACATTGAATACAATGGGGAAATATTTAAATTAAAATACTTTATAATAGTATGTAATGAAAATGTGAATTATCCTAAGAGTACCCCCCATATGTCTTAAACCATGTTCACATTCTGGCCCATTTTCATGTACCATGTTACAATGAGTAAGGTGAGGAAAATATTTTGGAGTTATTACTCTATGGTACATTTGTACCAGAACCATGTTTCATTTATTTTCCAGAAGAGGATATGTTGCTTAGAATAACCACATAATATCTACAAGTGAATCTGAGTTTCTTTCAGGAGGCCTACTAGTATGGGTTTGAATATCCTTTTCAGGTGATTCATGAAATCCTCTTAGTGTGATCTTTCATAAGAGATGACAATGTCCCATATCTTGAAATCCTTCCAGATTCACTATGAGAGAATGAGTTATACGTCATGCTATAGTGAAATTTCATTGGGCCAGTTCGTAATATCTTTCTATGTTGGGCGCTGGATGAATATTTTTAAATGACGATTGGTTATTCAGGAGTGATATTTTTGATTCGATGAAGTAATTACATGGATGGACATAGGGATTCTTGTCGTTTTATGATACATGACCTTTAGGTGGATTCTTCTCTGGGTTTATTAAATGTTATTGTGTGGAATTTTTTCTTAATGAAATAAACTCACTTGAAACGGGGAGTATGGACCCCCTTGGTGAGTTCCTAGGACTCTGAGTTTTTGAATCTACAGTTATATCAAACATATAGTCGGGCTCAGATGTGATTATTTAAAAAGAGGTAATAGTTTTAGTGGTAAGGATCATGAATTATTCTTTTACCCATTCACTTGCATGACCATTTTAATTTTTCATGGAAGGGATTAAAAAGGAGCCTCACTAAGAGATATGTATGAGTTTTAGTTAATGGGGTTGTTGTGGGCATACATGCATTGTGAGTAGGTGTTTTGTTCGGTTGAATTACATCGACCTTCTAATACTGTCATTCGGAGATAATTCATCCCATGATGGTTTGACTCATTGTACTTCTTGTTCTTTGCGTTTGGTTCCAGTGGAATAGTTTAAACACTACACCATTTTATGGTGGGTTTGGTGTAAAAGGCCAAAATGTCATTTGAAGAAGGATTGTGTGACTGCTTTTGATGAGGTCGATCAGTGTGTCACCATTATTTTCTATGAGATTGTTGTTATGAGCTCAGTTGTGTTTAGGTTAACCTCACTTAAGGAAAATAACACTGGCAGCATCTCCTTAATTCTTAAGGGCATGATTTTTTTAGTTTGACATTTTTGGTGGTGTCATGGTAACGATGTCGTTTTAGTTGTTCATGATAGTCTAATGATGTTTGTGTTGTTATGACTAGTCACAAAAACTATCAGTGTTGATTATATTCGAAGGTTGTACATCTATGAGGCTATAGGACTGCATGAAGCCCAATAATATATCATTTTTAATTGGGAAACCTATTTTATTCTCAGTTTTGGAAAGGGATAAAAATAGTTCTAGGTACACAGGTGCTTCTAAGAACATCATACAACTTCCAGATGGATAGCTAGTCAGAGTACATGATTCAGGTAATAGAGGAAATGCTTTATGTATCCGTCCTAAATTTTCAAGGGTTATTGGGAGAGACACAAACCGGGGTTGATATCGCCTATAATGATAGAATTACAGATACTTTTTAAATGGTTCCATATATTGATTTGTACTATAGGCCCTTTTGATCACCCCTGTGTTGGTTGAAGGTTGGATATGCAGCTACATCGAGACATCATCTTTCCCAAGATAACACTGAACATGTTCAGGTGATTTGGAATCATGTGGCTACTACATTGTCTTTTAAGAAACATTATTTCAATCACCACAAAAAACATTGGATTTTTGGGATGTGGATCAAATATTAATATGTGTTTCACCATGGTTGGGACACAATTTGATCAAGAGACAAGGAAAGATTTAACCGAGATACATCAGGATATTCATGATTTTGGAATGAGACATGAGGGTTTCATATTAGTTGTAGTGACCCTATATAAACAAGTCTAAGAATGATGTATTACATTCTTTTCAATTGTGATGTTATCTTTCAGAACTTTCTGATACCTTTCAGTTGAAGGAAGTTGAGTCATAGGAATATATGTCCTTCGAGAAGTATCACATTCATATTATGTATCGTAGAATGAATATTCTCTATGGATAGCACGTTTCTTTGGTATAGGTGTTATGGTAGCACGACCAAGTACATGATGAGAATTTAGAGAGATATGATGACAAACGATCTCAATGGATAGAGTTATTCTCTGATGATCCTTCACCACCATAGGAAGGGAAATTCAGGGATGAATTTCATTAGGGGGGGGGGGGGGTTTGTAAAAACCCAATTCTTCATTGAGGTATAGATCATTTTTAACTCCCCAAGCTTCCACGGTATGTTTCCTTTCAAATAATGCAATGGCATGCATTGTACGCAACTTCGAGATTTTAACACACCATAACCAACCAAACTAGCCGTTATGAATAGTAATACCTACTTTTTGAAATTTTATAAATTCTATCTCTCAAAATGGACTTCATTTTTGGATTCGGAATATCGAAATTAGCCTAGGGTGAAATTTTGGTAATTTTCGGATAACTTTCATATTTTGATGAATAGTGAAAATTACTAAATTTTAATTAAAAACAACTTTTTTAATCAAAATAATTAATAGTGATAAATTATGAATTTGAGTGGTTATAAAGTATATTTAGAATATATTTTTAACATGTAATACAATATGGGTCATCGAACATAATTTCACATTTAAACCAGACATAAACAAGTGACAATCTTTTGATTGTTATTATCTCTTAAAAACATGTTTTTTGTTTTAACAACGGGAATTAATTTTAAATTAATTTCTGCCACTTCTGTGTTTTGAATTTGGAAAAATGGATTCCATATTTGTAATCAGGATGTTCAAATTGTGTAAATAGGTAACTTTTATTTTTATACATTTTGGATAATTATTTCGATAAATATTTTATTTACCATGGTTAAATGGTAAATCCGGTAAACAAGGGTTAAAATTTAATATTATAATAATACTAAATTACCTTAAAACGTGTATTAAACCTATTGGTTGATACATGGTCGACCATGGGCATCTTTGGGTCGATTCTGAGACCCCATGGATTCACTTGTAAGTGATAATGAAACTTTATTTTAATTAAGTTAAAATAGTTAAAAAAATGACACAAGCATATATCTTTTAGAAAAACAATTGTTAAATAGGGTTATATATGTTGGATTTTAGACTATAAATATTCATTAGAAATATAAAAAGGTTTCCAACATAATGATATTTTATTTATAATTTTTAGACATTAAATATGTTAATTTATTTATGACACAATGGTGATGCAGTAATTACCATAATAGTGAAAAATTAGAATAATTGATATTATAAATACCCAAATAAAAATAATTTGAGACTTTTTTTGAATTAAAATAATTTTCTAGGTTAATATGACATATTAGGATTTATTTAATTAGCTTTTTTCGAAGTAATCATTCTGTTATGTGTTTCAAAAAAATCAACTATTGAATAGTGTCAAAATTGACATAAAAGAGTTTTTTAAGAAAATATTATATTATTAATTGATAATAAATTCCTAAAAATCTAAGGTTCGGCCACGAGACTTATATCATGATAGGTATATCATTAATTTATCACTTGGGGGTCTCTTGGATGTATATAGAATGTTTATTATCCATATAATATAAAAATACAAAGAGACATTGTAAAAGTGAAACTAATTAACTAAGAGTTAATACTTAATGAAAAGGTTAATATAATGACCCAAACCTGTCTAAATTCTATTGGTTGATTTTTTTCGACCCATAACCACCTTCAAATTTAAATAATAAACTTTTGATCCATTAGAAACCGATTCTGAATTTATTATAAATTAATATTTCTAGCTTTTCCAAAGGTGCCCCTCACCCCTATTATAAAAGGGCACTCTTACTTCTCATTTCTTCACACCTTAAAAGCCTTTTGGTTCGGCCAACACCTTCCCAAATACAATATCAACTTCCCTCACTAAAACCTAGATGCATTAGTTTGATCATAAATCCAACCTAAGGATCCCTTTTGATCAAATCAAAAGGAAGAACCCGAAGAAGAGGTAATGTTTTCACCACCCCTTTTCCGAGTTCCTTTCTTCTTCCACATCTTCATCCTTTGTTGTTACCATTGTAAAATAATAACTCCAGTATCATATATATACTGTGATTATATTATAAATACGGTACAACCATATTCAGTATTCTATCCATCCTTTGAATAACATGTCACCATACGTGTGTACGTACGGCTTACCGTCTCCACGTCGTGGTGTAATTGTTATTCAATATATTATTATTTGGATGGGTATAATAATGATGTGTAAATAATTTAAATAATAAATATAACATGATAATTATTCTGTATATATGATATACTATCCAATTATATATTATTTTATTATCAAAATAATGATATTGTCGCTCGTGCGTACGTACGGACTACCGTCTCCACGAACGCGATGAGATTCATTCTACATCATATCCATTCAAGTGTAAATATAATTTGATGATTTAAAAATAGTATCTAAGGACTTGATATAATTATGGATATGAATAATATACATCCCATTAATAACTAATATGGCTCACATAACAATGAATATAAAGTAAAATGAACCCGTTAACACCCGAAATGACGATAATTCTAAGATATTATTAACAAATCAATGTTAAAAGATCATATATGATATCATATTAAAGTAAATTATTCTTGTATAATTTAATAACAATTATTTCACCATTATACAGGAGGTAAACCTACCGTCGACCAAGGAAAAATCACAAAGTAAGGGGTTTCTTATCTCACTTTTAATTCCGTGAGAATTCTATTGATCACCAATTAATTATTGCATGTGGTGTATGTGTACTGCCCATGATTGTATTCATTGTGTAATATATTTTAGTTTATGGGTATTTACATCATCATGGTATGATACTTCTTTCATGGGTGTATGTTTCATAAGTTACCTAATCAATAAGGGAATTTGAGATTTCAATTTCCACTCATTTGGCTTTACGCATATTTCATTGATTATATTACACCAAGATTATGTGTGGAATAACTATTCATTTGATTATGTCATAATTTCCACTCCCCTTACTGTGGATATAATTTTGATACACATAATCACTCCATTGATAATTCTCAATTCATTGATATGAATTTGATAAGAGTAATTTTAACTCATTCACCATTTGTTGAGTTAAACATCCAATTCGTGGGTGTTGTTTTTATAAGAATATGTGTGAATATCCTTTGATTGTTTTACACTGAATATCCAATCATATTTAGTGTATTTATATTTTTCACACATAATAATGTCGTTGATTTATCCTTAACCTAAGGATACGGCCTTTATGAGAGATTTCATCTCAACTTACATTCCATTGAGACTTCTTTGTTGATATACACAAAATCACTTTTATGTGGTCTATATAATGTTCTTTGACATAGTATATCATGAATCCCTTTATTCTCATGATATTACAAAGTTTTGATTACCTCAATTATTTGTATTCAAGTTTTTCTCTTTTGGTTAGATACTCTAACTAAAATACCATTTTTAAATCTTTTAAATACTTATTCATCTAAATCATTCTCATTAATTTCCATGTTTTAAAAATGGTTTTAACAATTTATTTATATGGACATTATATTTTAGAAATTAAAACTCCTTTTAAAAAGTTTCAAAGTGGTATGGGACACTTTGATTCAAAAATCTATTTTTAAATGGCTTCTTGACAAATAGTGTGACTTTTAAATGATTTCAAGAAAAAGGGAGATATTTCTCTCAAATAGTTTTGATGATTATTTTCATCTATGTCAACATCCTTCATTATTCTTGATTAAGGTTAATGTGATACAATACAATCTTCCACATTGTATCGAATGAGATATTTTTGACTGTGGATGTGCTATTTTTATACCATTCATGGTTTGTGGTTAAAGTATTGACATTTCGTATTCTAGTTTTAATATGAATGTTTATGTTATGTTTAAACCTGTTCATATGAGGAATGCATTGGACTTAATAAGTGACGGGTGGAGCCCGCTATAGCTCCTCGATGCATCGGTAGGTCTCATGAGACAAACTAGTGTCTTGGCACAAGGCCTTGGCAAAAGCTTATTTGTAGTCTTGGCACGAGGCCTTGGCTATGTGGTTATGATAGTCTGGCATTGTGCATTCCATCATTATGAAAGTGGTTATTGGTATTGCATGGGATTGTTCGACTAGTATAATATCCATGTGAGTAAGTAAATGAAATTATTTTATTTTATCTTTTCCATTTTATGCTGATGTTCAATTTTAAAAGGCTTTTGTTTTAGTTATAAACTGCCTTATGTGTTTATGCTTATCTGTGAAAGCTTCTACTATAATGTTATCCTTACTGAGCATCTGAGCTCACCCCTTTCAATGTTTTATTTTTCCCAGGATTATGATGAAGTAATTTATGAATGACCTGCAGGGATAGTATGAGGGGATATGAAGACAAGATGTTTTTTTTGATTTAATGTAAAATTTTATGGATGTATCTAATTATTCCAAGGCTACTAAACTAATCGGTCTTTCGAAACTTGATCTTTCTTGTGATCATGCCAATGTTATGTAATAATGAACCGACTCTGGGTAACTGGGGTCAGGGCGTTACAGTTGGTATTAGAGGAAGTTTAGTACAAACCTTGGAAGCTAGATTTAGATAAACTCTGATTAGAGCACGTAGACCTAAGATGAACTTTGAGGATTAGTATAGAAGAACTTCCTAGAATTTTGGTATTGTAGAGATTTTGTGAGTTTTCCGAGAAATACATCCCTGTCTAGATACGACCAGGTAGAGGCGGCTCTGGCACAGATGTACCTAGGGGTAAAACTTGAAAACACCGCATTGAGCTAGACTCGAACGGAAACTAGTGCACGACAACGGGACTTACTGCACTCTTGGTTACGATACTTCTAGGGGATATGCTTAGGATAATTTACATTTTCATTACAAACTGATTTAAGTAATATATATATAAGATGAGAGTAAATTACCTTGGTTAATCCTAATATGTTTCAAATTGAAAATATGGTGACATTTTAATCTCTAAATGATTGTATGACTACTGTTACTCACACAATGCTTTCTGGATTTAGTCAATGAATGTATTCCAAGGAAGTCATAGTGACTTTGAGAATGATGTACAAGGTGGGTACGGTGGTGGAAATGAGCAACAAAATGGAATGTTGATAGGCGTAAAAGATATCATTTTTATTCCAAATTAGTTTTTTAAAAATATGATCAACAGAATATATATTAACCAACTCCCAGACTCAACAAGGAAGAGAGAGGTGATAAATGATAAGAGCTCCAGAAATGGAGACCATGGAGAAAAGTACCCTCAATTTTCATAATGCAGGAAATGTGGAAGGAGACACCCAAGAAAGTGACTCAATGGGACAACGAAATGCTTTGCGTGCGAGAAGGAAGGACATAAAGTGAAGAATTGCCGAAGAAAAATGAAGAGTACTATGGAAGAAGATAAAAATGGTCCCAAGAGTCCATTTACAGTCATTTGCCATAAATGTATGGGACCTGGCCATTACCCGAGTGAATGTCCTATTCTATAGGATATTTTCTTGGTCAAAGAAGAAGCTATGTGGAAATAAATGGTTGGAGAAATGTTTAAAAAGTATTAGTTCTCCTTGTTGATGGGTTTACTTTGGAATAATTTTCTCTTGTATTTGAATCCCCATAGTTTTCCATGTGAGAATGATATTTGAGGAAGAATTATCTATTCTCTTGTGGATATAGGTATAAATAACCATTTGGTTTTATATGATCATTGGGGTTTGAGAAAATTATAAGTTTTTATATTTTGGGATGAAAATGAAAGTTATGATATAACATTTGTGGTTAAATTATTTTATTTTGAGGAATTTATCTCATTTTGGTAATATTATAAAATATAGTTTTTGAAAAAGGACAACACGTAGACCGTGTGACAACCCGTCGCGTCGGACAATACTCTGGGAATCGAACCCACAACCAAAGTGCGATTGGGATTTATCGCCTACCACTGGACTACGTGAAGTCCATGGATAGTGTGACTATTTTTTTTACTTAAATGATTTTATTGATAAAAAATAAGTTGATTTGGGTTCTTATGTCTTATCAAATGAATACCCTTGGCAGAGGAAAATGATTTGGTGATTAAGTGATAAATGTTATTTTGGAAGATGTTTGCTTTGTTGGGAACACTATATGCCCAAGGAAAATAGAATACTATGGGATTTCATTAGAGGAGTAATGGTGGATTTTTATCTATGTTTTTATTGTGGATTTATAGTGATTTGGGTTATTTATGGAAATGATTAACCTATAATAATGAATATGTGATTAGGTTAAGTATGAGACTTTAAGAGTAGATGATGTCATTTGGAGATACAATTTAACGTCGAAGACTACATTCTTATAAGTTTTGGGTTTCAATATTAGTTTGGATTATATTGAAGGATTTTAAGGAGAATTTATTATTGAATGGTATTTATTTAACTTTGGGGTATTGATGGTTTAATTTTATAAATTAAGATTAGTATTTTTTTCTCTAATGGAATATACATTTGGGGGATCATAAGATCTTTTACTAACCATTTTGGTTTTGATTAATCTCTAAAGACAAGTTAAATATATAGTTTATCCTACATGGATCATGTATTTCTATTGATGTTCATTCTAGCTCTTTTATTGTAACCAAGTCTTCTTGAATACTCATTGTTAAAAAAAATAAGTTAGTGGTAAAAAGTTATTAAATAATGAAAATCTACTTAAAAAGTTTGTATATCTCTTAGTCAATATCATAAATGAATTCCTCTTCCTTATGTAATGTACCTTAAAACAAAAACTTTTGTCCGTTTACTTTCCTGCTAGGAGACTAATGACCGTTTGTCCCAACAGAAGTTTTTGGTTTTATTATTGTTAACATTCTCCTGATCATGATTTCTATCCCTCTCCATTAGAACATGACACTTAGTTTATCATCCATATCCATGTTTTCCCACATGGAATCCGATTATGGGTTATCTTGGATGACCTTTATACCTCTCTTTCTTTCTTTTAAAGTTATAGTTTTATTGACTCTTTTTCCGATGTGTGAGTTTCCATTATTTACCCAAGCACAATTTTAAAAATTGCAAGGACACAATTTTTTTGAAGGAGGGGAGAATGGAACACCCCAAGCTTCCATGGTACATTTCCTTTCGAATAATGCAATGGCGTGCATTGTACGCAACTTCGAGATTTTAACACACCATAACCAATCAAACTAGCCGTTATGAATAGTAATACCTACTTTTTGAAATTTTATAAATTCTATCTCTTAAAATGGACTTCATTTTGGGATTCATAATATCGAAATTAGCCTAGGGTGAAATTTTGGTACTTTTCGGATAACTTTCATATTTTGATGAATAGTGAAAATTACTAAATTTTAATTAAAAACAACTTTTTTAATCAAAATAATTAATACTGATAAATTATGAATTTGAGTTGTTTTAAAGTATATTTAGAATATATTTTTACCATGTAATACAATTTTGGTCATCGAACATAATTTCACATTTAAACCAGACATAAACAAGTGCCAATCTTTTGATAGTTATTATCTCTTAAAAACATGCTTTTTGTTTTAACAACGGGAATTAATTTTAAATTAATTTCTGCCACTTCTGTGTTTTGAATTTGGAAAAATGGATTCCATATTTGTAATCAGGATGTTAAAATTTTGTAAATATGTAACTTTTATTTTTAGACATTTTGGATAATTGCTTTGGTAAATATTTTATTTACCATGGTTAAAGGGTAAATCCGGTAAACAAGGGTTAAAATATAATTTTATAATAATACTAAATTACCCTAAAACGTGTCTTAACCATATTGGTTGATACATGGTCGACCATGGGCATCTTTGGGTCGATTTGGGGACCCCATGGATCCACTTGTAAGTGATAATGACACTTTATTTTAATTAAGATAAAATAAATACAAAAATGACACAAGCATATATCTTTTAGTAAAACAATTGTTAAATAGGGTTATATATATTGGATTTTAGACTATAAATATTCATTAAAAATATAAAAAGATTTCCTACATAATGATATTTTATTTATAATTTTTAGACATTAAATAAGTTATTTTATTTATGAAACAATGGTGATGCAGTAATTAACTTAATAGTGAAAAATTAGAATAATTGATATTATAAATACCCAAATAAATATAATTTTAGATATTTATTCAATTAAACTAATTTTATAGGTTAATATGACATATTAGGATTGATTTAATTAACTTTTTTCGAGTTAATTATTCTGTTATGTGTTTCAAAAAAATCAACTATTGAATAGTGTCAAAATTGACATAAAAGAGTTTTTAAAACAAATATTATATTATTAATTTATATTAAATTCTTAAAAATATAAGGTTCGGCCAAGAGACTTATATCATGATATTTATATCATTAATGTACCACTTGGAGGTCTTTTGGATGTATATAGTAAGTTTATTAACCATATAATATAAAAATACAAAGAGACATTGTAAAAGTGAAACTAATTAACTAAGAGTTAATACTTAAAGATAAGGTTAATATAATGACCCAAACCTGTATAAATTCTATTGGTTGATTTTTTTTTCGACCCATCCCCACCTTAAAATTTATATAATAAACTTTGGAGCCATTAGAAACCGAATATGAATTTATTATAAATTAATATTTCTAGCTTTTCCAAAGGTTCCCCTCACCCCTCTTATAAAAGGGAACTCCTCCTTCCCATTTAATCACACATTAAAAGACTTTTTATTCGCCCAAAACCTGCCCAAATACTCTCTAAACTTCCCTCACTAAAACCTAGAGGCCATAGTTTGATCAGAAAGCCAACCTAAGGATCCCTTTTGATCAAATGAAAAGGAAAAACCCGAAGAAGAGGTAATGTTTTCACCACACCTTTTCCAAGTTCCTTTCTTCTTACACTTCTTCTTCCTTTGTTGTTACGATTGTAAAATAATAACTAAAGTATCATATATATACTGTGATGTTATTATAAATATGGTACAACCATATTCAGTATTCTATCCATCCTTTGAATAACATGTCACCATACGTGCGTACGTACGGCTTACCGTCCCCACGTCGTGGTGTAAATGTTATTCAATATATTATTATTTGGATGGCTATAATAATGATGTGTCACTCATGTAAATAATAAATATACCATGATAATGATTCTGCTTATATGATATACCATCCAATTTATATTATTTTAATATCAAAAGAATCATATTGTCGCTCGTTCGTACGTACGGACTACCGTCTCCACGAACGCGATGAAATTAATTATCCATCATATCCATTCAAGTATAATTATAATTTGATGATTTAAAAAAAGTATCTAAGGACTTTATATCATTCTGGATATGAATAATATACATCCCATTAATAACGAATATGGCTCACATAAAAAATAATATAAAGTAAAATGAACCCATTAACAGCCGAAATGACGATAATTCAAAGATATTATTAACAAATCAACGTTAAAAGATCATATATCATATAATATTAAATTAAATGATTGTTGTATAATTCAATAACAATTATTACACCATTATACAGGAGGTAAACCTACCGTTGACCAAGGAAAAAGTACAATGTAAGGGGTTTCTTATCTCACTTTTAATTCTGTGAGAATTCCATTGATCACCACTTAATTATTGCATGTCGTGTATGTGTACTGCCCATGATTGTATTCATTGTGTAATATACTTTAATTTAAGGGTATTTACATCATCATGTTATGATACTTCTTTCATGGGTGTATGTATCATAAGTTACCTAATCAATAAGGGAATTTGAGATTTCAATTTCCACTCATTTGGCTTTACGCATATTTCATTGATTATATTACCCCAAGATTATGTGTGGAATAACTATTCATTTGATTATGTCATAATTTCCACTCCCCTTCCTGTGTATATACTTTTGATAAACATAATCACTCCACTGATAATTCTCATGTCATTGATATGAATTTGATAAGAGTAATTTTAACTCATTCACCATTTGTTGAGTTAAACATCCAATTCGTTGGTGTTGTTTTTATAAGAATATGTGTGAATATCCTTTGATTGTTTTACACTGAATATCCAATCATATTTAGTGTATTTATATTTGTCACACATAATTATGTCGTTGATTTATCCTTAACCTAAGGTTACGGCCTTTATGAGAGATTTCATCTCAACTTACATTCCATTGAGACTTCTTTGTTGATATACACCAAATCACTTTTATATGGCGTATATAATGTACTTTGACATAGTATATCATGAATCCCTTTATTCTCATGATATTAAAAAGTTTTGATTACCTCAATTTTTTGTATTCAAGTGTCTCTCTTTTGGTTAGAGACTTTAACTAAAATACCATTTTTAAATGTTTTAAAGACTTATTCATCTAAATCATTCTCATTAATGTCCATGTTTTAAAAATGGTTTTAATGATTTATTTATATGGACATTAATTTTTAGAAATTAAAACTCCTTTTAAAAAGTTTCAAAGTGTTATGGGACACTTTGATTCAAAAATCTATTTTTAAATGGCTTCTTGAAAAATAGTGTGACTTTTAAATGATTTCAAGAAAAAGGGAGATATTTCTCTCAAATAGTTTTGATGATTATTTTCATCTATGTCAACATCCTTCATTATTATTGATTCAGGTTAATGTGATACAATACAATCTTCCATATTGTATCGAATGAGTTATGTTTGACTGTGGATGTGCTATTTTTATACCATTCATGGTTTGTGGTTAAAGTATTGACATTTCATATTCTAGTTTTAATACGAATGTTTATGTTATGTTTAAACCTGTTCATATGAGGAATGCATTGGACTTAATAAGTGACTGGTGGAGCCCTCTATAGCTCCTCAATGCATCGGTAGGTCTCATGAGACAAACTAGTGTCTTGGCACAAGGCCTTGGAAAAATCTTATTTGTAGTCTTGGCACGAGGCCTTGGCTATGTGGTTATGATAGTCTGGAATTATGAATTCCATCATTATGAAGGTGGTTATTGATATTGCATGGGATTGTTCGACTAGTAGAATATCCATGTGAGTAAGTAATGGAATTATTTTATTTTATCTTTTCCATTTTATGCTGAAGTTCAAGTTTAAAAGGCTTTTGTTTTAGTTATAAACTACCTTAAGTATTTATGCAGATCTATGAAACATTCTGCTATAATGTTATCCTTACTGAGCATCTGAGCTCACCCCTTTCAATGTTTTATTTTTCCCAGGATTATGATGACGTAATTTATGAATGACCTGTAGGGATAGTATGAGGGGATATGAAGACAAGATGTTTTTTTATGATGTAATGTAAAAATTAATGGATGTATCTATTTATTCCAACACTACTAAACTAATCAGTCTTTCGAAACATGATCTTTCTTGTGATCATGCCAATGTTATGTAATAATGCACCGACTCTGGGTAACTGGGGTCGGGGCGTTACATCATTCTTTTTGAGTTTATAATTAATAAAATGGGAGAAAATAGGTCAACGGTCCAGCTATATGCTTGTTACAGGATGTGAATGGAAACATCACATTGTGTACTTATAGGTACACACCAATTATGGAAGGCTACATGCCATTTAATCCTGATACACAGTCTTGTAATGGTCTGTCCAAAATTGGTATGGACACGGCTTGTAATCTCAATTAAACACTATTTAATTTTTTTGATTAACTAAATTGGGAATTTGGGTCGTTTTTTAGATTATAGATATATGCTCATCAAGGTTCATGAACAGTGGCACCAAGGGCCCTTTTTCATCCTGATTTATAATCTGATCCCTGATTCATTTTCCACCAGTTGCGTTTGAACCCGATTTGTAAGATCTCTATTCCTCTTGAGACATTCTTCATAATTTTATCTCTCGATCTAGTTATTTATAGTATATTTTTTATACATATGTTATAGAATAACGCTATTCTAGGTTGAATTAGATCCCAAAGCTGGCCGAGGGGAGTCGTATGAGAATGAGGTAGGTGGTCTTGTGCCTTTTTCTCAATGTCAAGTTGTTTATATGTTTTGTAGTGTCATTTTCAAATGTATAGGGTGTATCCTATAATGGACATTGACCATTGTGTTTCTTAATTATGATTAAGTCTTGAATTAAATAAATTTAAGCGTGTTTGAGGTTGTTGGTTTTATAAAGGGCTTCCCTGCGGGATAATTTCCCTCGAATGACCATTTGAAAATGGATTCCATTGAGGCATTCCTTTAATTCCCTTATTGAGTTGTTAGGTATGAATTAAATTTATTATGGAATTGAAATTATGATAAATGTTGACTTATTTTATTAAGGGGATGTGATTAGTGGGTACCCCGTTTACCCATGATATTTCAATTATTGTTTATGCCTTGTGATAGTTTAATTCACTTGTTTCATGATATGTATGATTCCTTCATGAGTTTCTATCCCTTTACAACATAAAATTGTAATTTACAGTTGTTGTCTTTTATTCGAAAATGAAATCGGTATCGAACTTTTTGACTGTAAATACTGCGGGAATGGATTTTTTGAGCTTGAGGGTGAGGATTCTTTATTCCTACAGGTGAGGATTTGTTATGACTGTAGATAAGGTTTTGTTATTCCTATGGGAGAGTATCTGTTATTCATTTGGGTGATTATTTGTTATTCCTGTGGGTGGGGGTTTTCAATGCCTGTGGGTTAGTTTTTGAATTTAATATTTAATGGATTGACTTCTGACATGTATTCCAATCCAAAACACATGCTTGGAGTCAGTCTAAACATTATTTGTTAGATATAAATCTAATATATTAATTGATCATTATTTATATGGGGAATGGACGAGAATAGGATGGATCTTGAGACATCTATAATTCAGTGTAATTGAATGGTTTAACTAAATATAATGAATGAAAATGGGAAACATGTCATTTCTGATTATTTAATATTGAGTACTTCCAAGTTTACTACTTTTCATTATTTGTGAATTAAATTTGGTATGTACTCACTAACAGATAGGCATGTATCTTGGGTGGCTTCATATTGGGATTTATTTCCAACAACATGTTTGCATCGTGATTTTTATCCCAAACATTTTATATTGTTCCAGGTGTCGATAAGGGATATCACCCTTCTATAAGTATTTGATATGTTTCTTAGGATTCATTGAGAATTGGACCGAGCCAAGCCATGTGATGCTTCCAAGTCTTTTTTGGTTTATTTTGTGCTTTTGAGACATATTTTGTGTATTACTACAGTGTACTTGTTTGGTTTCATTCCTAGAATATATGAAATGTTGCATCATATTTTGTATTGAATGATGCTTGGTTATTTATCTTGTCATTCTTATGTAGTTTATTGGCGTCATGGTTTGGGAATAGATGATCAAACAAGTCACGCGTTACATTCGTTACGACACATATGGAACACTAATGACCTAGCATCGAAAGTCACATATGAAGATAGTCGTGAAGGATTTCCTAAACTATAACCTCTATTCTTCCTCTCATAATCCTTCTTCTTCTTATATATAGAAGAACTACCACTTAAATCAATTGAAACTACTCTAGAAAAACAGTAATAGGATCTATGATCAATCTCAACCATCAAATTATTGTTGAAAAAATAATCTCAACATGAACATGATCACCAATGAACAGATATCTAGTCACACCCCCATATCAAACTTTTTAACCTTCAATTGTATATTTGGAAATGATCTCGGGTGTGTAAGGACATTAAAATTCAAAGCGGTTAGCATATACCTTCATGGTATAGTCTCCATAGCTAACATCTAAAACCTCCCATTACTTCTAAGAGGCCAAAATGTCAGGAAAATTCTTCCCATTGAAGACATTATTGAAATAATTATTTTTCATATCCATCTCCGTCCCAGATGTCACAACCGACCACAACACATTAGACTTGGAAAGTCCAACAAGAACAATGAAAATTTCTCTCTAACAACCTTCAAGGTATCAAGAAACTATAATATACTCTCTATAATCTCATTCCACTCCACTGCATCGTGTGTTTCTGTGCTACCTTGGGAATAATTCTTGTCCTTCATGAAATCTTTAGACTTTTCCTTTCTAGGAGAAAGTTCAGCCTCTCTAACCTGATAAGGACCACAACTTGTAACATTTCCAAAATCATGGACATATTTGACCAAGGATTCAACCAACTTCTAGTAAAATCATGAGGTAAAACTCTTTCTTGTCTCTTCCCATGGATTTATAGAAATACTATTGGGAGGCATTGTCCTACAATAATAAAAACACACAAGAATAACCATCAACAAAAATTCTAAAAATTTTCAAATAAAAATTTAAAATTTCAACAGTTTAAAATATATCCAAATACTTCACAATAACATGCCAACCATACCACTTCATCCCCACTGAGTGTCCCTGTAAAGTTTACAGCTTGTACATTTTACCTGGATGAGAACTAAAACCTATCGTAGCATCCCATGATGACTCTAGTCCTATCATATTGTGTGTTATCAATAAACCCCACTCACAACTAGAACCTCATATCCTGAAAATCGTAGATGTATTCTATACAAACTACATCCATATATCATGTCCCAAAAGAGCATAATACCACTCCAATACAATTTTTTTATGAACCATGTCAGGCTTCTATCCAACATAATATGCGACTAGGTCCATAGAATGGGCCAAAAATCATTACTAATCTCCATGGTTGGATACTACTGATTGGGTGTCAAAAATTATATTTGGTAATTATTTACCCATTTATATAAGAATAAAGAACCAACTGAAATAACATCAAGATGTTACTGAACACCGGGAAATGAGGAACATAATTTTTTATTTTCAATGTTTACAACTTCAAAAAAATGAAAGGTAATAAAATTAATGGGAACAAAAAAAATCCCAAAAACCTCCACATAAAAAGGCATGAATCACAATCAAGCCACCACCATCAACATATTCATGTAGTGGATGTCTAGAAACATGACCCACCATAACCAGAAAATATATTTTTCATACCCGAGACATACATAACAATGTATACATACACATAAAGCTATATGCAAGGTCTGAACCAATGCGTTGAAATATGACACCCAAAATTAAATATTTAATGCTACAACAATATAAAAATAATTAAAATTCACATTTATATTAATGATTTGAAATTTTTTGAAGAAAATATTTTAATGAAGTCTTTCTGATGAAACACTTTTCAGTAAAAACCATTTTTACAAATAATATTTTTTATATAAAAATATACGAACGGACTACCATATACAGACAGCATCAGAAACATCTCATAACAATCATGTCACAAGTGACCACAATGTTGAAATACCTATAGGTTACAATCTCTAGAGGGACCCTGAAAAACTCATACCCCTATAATCAAACTCCTCCATTAAACTACAAACATCTTCATCATGCATGACCCAGTAGAGGGGAATATCTCCCACAGTCTAATCGTATATGAAATAGCATATCATTGAAAATAAAACAATATGGGGAAACATCCCATGGTCTAGTGGTCTTCAACCATATTACACGTTTAGTTAGTGTTAAAATTTTCAATCTTGGTTGAAGAATATAGGCCTCATCGAATTATGAATCATCTAGAATACTAGTTCTAGTTCTCCCTCCTAGATACTCAGAATTACCGTTGTTGTAAAATACCATTTCACATATCACATAAATCAACATCTTAAAATTTACATTCAATTAATCATAATCACAAATGGAAAATACCAAATTCTATAAAAAATATTTTTGAAATACATTTCACACTACCTGCACCATTTATGAAAACCAGTTTGAATCGAAACAAGAAGAACATTTGTTCATGCCAATCAATTTGCATGGGCAAAGAACCTTTGAAAATCTTATAATCATAATCTTTTTCCCGAAAAATTCTTCTCAATTTCAGGACACAATTAAGGTGCAAAATAAGGAATATAATATTCAACAAAACCCATTTCACTTTAAAACCCCACTTTTAACACATTTACACCATTACATGTCTTTGAGATCACATCTTAAATTCCACACAAGACCCTAAAAATGCATGGTTAAATCCAAAACATAATTAAATTCCCAAAAAACATAAGATTCAATACACAGGAGGTCAAATGCCTCCCTGGAAAATAATAATACAAGAAAGTGGGAGGAGAATCCCAAGAAAAAGGGGGAAACCATCGGAGAAGGGAACTTATATATTTATCTATAAGGAAACCATGCCACATCCACCCTAAAAATCACTATTAAAGGATGTAAGGAGGAGATAAAGGTTATTCATGTGTCATGAATCCAATATAGGGATGAAATGGGGGGAGTAATATTTAATATCAAAGAAGTGGAGATGGTAAATTATAAAATTTTAAGAACATGGAAAAGGCGCACAGTTTGCCTACATGGTTTTAGAAAATTTTCAGGGACCATGAAGTCACCACTATACAAAAACAACATCATCCACACATTTTATGGGGAGAGGATCCATGGATTATAATAACCATGTGCCAACTGTGTTCCACCTTATGTCAATAGAGTAATAATAATTTTTTAACGACAAATGCATTGGAAACTCAAGGGGTAAATGAAACAACAAAATAAAATGAAGAAATATCTAAAAATGAAAATATTTTTTTCACATAAACTAATAAAACATTTTTTCATTTTAAAAATTATAATATCCCCCTATCATAATGAGAAAAACCATGGTTGTATGAGTCCATTATCAAATAATAATTTCAACTATTTATTTTATTCCATCCTTTAAACTAGATTCATTATATTTAGAGCCTAAGATATGGGTTTTTATTCAGCATAAAGTCAATAGATATTTCAAATTCATGATCAAGTGGATATTAAGTTAGTTCAATGAGGGATTCATACACACATATATATTCCCTAATCGTAGATAAATCGTACTAAAGAATATTATTTTCATTAATTACTCTATCATCAATAATAAATTCAACAGTATGACCACTTCATGTTGTTTTTAAAATGGCATCTACAAGAATTACTATCCTCTAAATTAAATATTTTTTTAAGCCTCATATGTTTTAATGAATTTATCATGAAAAAATAGTGTAATTAGAATTTGATAGTTAATCAATTATATATATTGTATAAACTATAATCATTGTTAATACTACCAAAGTTTTAGCTAATGCACCACAATTATTTTGTATAAACATAAACCATAAATACAATAAGTTCTTTTAATATTTCCCTAGGATTATTAATTTATGACTCATTATTTATCATATCTGGGGAAGGTTTAATTTTCTTTGAAAACATGTGAGATATATGTATTTCTATTGATTGAGAAATAAATAATATGTAATGATTCATGCCTTCTTGGCCTGTTTTGATGAAGTTTTATTTCATTGGAAGTGTTTTAAAGAGGATCATATGAAGTATATATATGTTATATTGTTAAAGGATGGAATAAGGGGCATAACCTATCATGTAACCAGATTACATGACATGAATGTTAGTTTCAGGGTTTCTCTTCAAGTTTTCAAACACTGTAAATAATTTACATGTCATGAAGAAGTGTTTCATTGCATGTCATATTTTAGGGATAAAAAAAATAGGTGAAATGTTTTTCAGTGAACACCAATCACCTGGTATTGAATGATGTGATAAGGGATTACACGTCTTGTAAACCTGATCATGTGCATTGATAAAATTAATTTTTAGCAAAACCCTCGTTCATTTAGCCACAAATTCCATTTCATCTCATTTTGGGGAAACCCTAGGAATCCTACAAGGTTGTTTGATCCCTTTCTATCCCACATAGATCTACTTATCGTGGTGGATGTTTGTTGCAGATCCATGGTTGATATGTGGTGAGTTTTATTCTCTCTATAATCAATTCTCATCTATTTATCTCCCCAGGGATCCAATTTGGTATTTTTTCTTTGGTATGGGGGGTGTGTTGGTTTGTTTTTTATAGATCACTGGTATGGTAGAGTTTGTTATACAATATTAATGCTACAATTGTGATTCTATCTAATTTTTTATCTTCATACTGTATAGAGTAATTCCAAAGACCCCTTGAAGTAGGATTCTCTTTGTTTCCCTCTATTTTAAATCATGAAGGGGGGGGGGGGTTTAATCTGTTTATCTATGAATAAATAATTTTCCATCCTAATTGAAGATAAAGAATAATTTAATTTATCTATAGTGTCAAATGGGGTTTGATTCAAATGATTTTTATTGATATGATTTTGATTTTGATATTGTGATTGTTTGAGAATAATACCCCCCTGAAAATTGTGGTCATTGGTGGATTTGTGTATGTTGGATACGTCAGTTGGTATTGTTTCCTTGTTTGAATATTTTCTTGGTATCACATAAAAAATAAAAATTTGACAACCATTTATACATTTCTAATGAATTGGTTACCACATGTTTTGGTTACATTGATAACACCCATAATAAAAGTACTAGAATGTTTAAAATGTCAATGTGAACCTGTAAAATATTTTATGTTATTGAACAATGGGGACATGTGGAGTGATAATGTACTAGGGATGTGGAACTAGTTGTGCCATGTTATTTTTCTAGATATGGTTATGATTTTTGGGTTTTATTTGGGTTCATAATGGAAATTTTCCAATAGTTTCTTCATGAGTAACATTCTGAAAGCGTCACCCCATACCAACAGGTCTTGGTATGAAGTGTCTTCAATGTGAAGCTATATTAATTTATTAAGGACCTTCACCTTCTGAAATAACTTTTTCGATGATTCTTTGTTGCACGAATAGTGATGGAAAGAAGAATAATTGGTTATTAAAGTTTGTAAATTCATGGGTTGTCGTGGTTAATTGATTGGAAAAGGTAATATTAAATTGAATGAGATTGTTAAATGAGTTTACTGGCATGATGTTTCATGTTACACATTTTTAGGAGAGAGCTAACGTGATGGTTTTTTGAGATGGTTTGTTTATATGAGAAACCTTATGTTGGGATTGAGTTTTTTTATCATATATGTATACAATTGTATTTTCCTTGTGTTTTTTATACACAATCCACCTTAGTTGAGAACTATCTTCTTAACAACCCCATTTTTCACAAGGGAGGGTGTCTATATAAGTATCTTGTTGGGTGGATGGATGGATGGCCACCTCCTCTTCTCTGATCCATCAACCAAGTGATGGCCACCTAGGTTTCTTCTCACAGGATTTGGTGATATGTTGTATACAAGGTGTTTATAGGTGAGGTCGTTTACTTCCCATGTGTCATTGGAATGAGTTGTGATGTTCGTTCCCAAGTTTATTCAGGGTGAGTTGTTATTTTATTTCCTAGGGGTCATCATGTTTATATTTTATGTGTTTTGAGGCCTAAGTATCTATGGATGGGATATATTGTAAGGACTAGGTGTTTTCATGAATTCTATTTTCTGTGGCCCTAGAGTGTTCGGGTGGGATGTGTTGTGGTATATTAGGAAGAGGTTTGAGCAACAAGACGTTTTCCATTGGGGTGTGAGTGGGTAATAAGTAGGAATGTGGTGAAGGGTACCCTATTATAAAATTTATTTATATTATATTACTTGACTTGCATTACATGGAGAGTATTCCATGGTGAGATTGGGTGGTTAGTATACTATCTTAAGTGTTGTTTGGTTCTTCCATTTTCTCATGTGTTCATTAGTATGAATCTTTCACATGTACACAAGATACTTTTTTCCCAATGAGTATAATTTTATGCTCTCTCTATGTATATAAAACTATTTTTATGTTTCCTAGTATATTTTTGGAATGTGATAAACCATACTAGCTTGGATGTTGAAAGTTTTTGTGTCTCTTCTTATCATTAATTTACAGTATTTACTTTAGAGAATTTTGTATTTATAGTAGTTGTATTTTACACATGAATATGGGACGCTTCAGGATTTTTTACATTATTTCTTAGAGTTGATTTGTGTATGATAAATCACATATCCCTATATTTTCTCATAAAATGGAAATTCATCCCATACTATGTGATTTTTAAACCCTTTTTGCTAGTCTCCAACCCGAGGACTACTGGAGGTCGGACTCAGTGGTCAAAATATTCATTTTAACATTTCAAGACAATAAGGGCTATATTTGGAAGGAGGGATTCATGACAGAGTGGTATTAGAGGTGATGGATTAAATATTGGATGTATTTGGAGTAATACACAATGAGGACTGAATAAGGTGTTATGGAAACAATTCTAGTTGACCTTGGTCATTAAAAAAGAAGTGGATACCCACCAGGAAATAGTATTGTAGGGCCCCATGTGATCTAGTACACATGATAATTTTTTATTAAATTACCAAATAATTTGGGACTGTTTATAGTGTAGAGACCTAGGAAATCTACATGCATCGTAATGAATTCTATTTCTGTTTGGATTTGTTTTTTTAGTATGGTCAAAATGAATTAAATAATAAAAAATAATTATAATAAAATTTAATAAAATTTCAACCTACTAAGTATTAGGAAATATTTGTTACCATTATGATATGGCTCTGGGTATTTGTTTGTGTGTGTCTCAGGATGTGTAGGATCAGCAGGATGATCTAGTTGATTGTCTTAGGGTTTATTTGGATCAAGAGGATAGTTATTGGGAGATGATGTTGTGTGATTTACAGTGGTTGGATTTTGGAATGTATGAGGGAAATGTTTATGATGTAGAGAATGATGATTGTATAGAGGATATAGAGATTTCCATTGGAATGATCCAGTCCTAAACAGAGTACAAGGTCTCTTTAGTAATTAGAAAAATCTTGGGAGGTATGCATCAGTGGTGGATGTTTTATATAGGAGAACTGAAGAGAGAATACATTTTTTGGGTTGAATTTTGAAAGGAGTATTAGGGTGAGTTCCTATCATGAACCATGATGGCTGAGAAGACGTTAGAACTACTATTCCTTCAGTAGGGGAGTATGTTGGTGTGGTATCTTGAGACCGAGATCAAGGACCTTCTTCTATTTTCACCAAATAATTTTTTGAATGAATTGTTTCATTTGAGACGTCTTGAGGAGGCACTCTACTCCTCTATCCATTATGTTGTTACACAATTTACATTGACAACATATTTACAGGTTCATAAAAAGTAATAGGTGATAAAGAACATTCACTCTAAAAGATTTATACAATTAGAGGAGAGATATTAGTGTTATTAGAGAGTCATAGTTGCCTAGGGAAGAACTCAAGTGCAATGAAGTTTGATGTTTTGACTGGACGGGATATTACACCAATTTTTACCTTTCTGGACTTATGGTTCCAGTGGTCTCCATGCCTTTCCTATGGGCTTGGGTATGATGTGTCTATTCTATGAGGTTTGAAGCCATCATTATAATCATTTCCTAGAGGCTACTAGATCTCATATTTCTGGAGGTGGACAGGCTCAGTGGTAGCCTCAACAAAATTTATTGGTGAGACAATTTGAACAGCTTGAATATTAAACTTTTTCAGTGCCAATGGGATATGGAATAGTTAGAGTGAAATATTAGGACGAACCTCATTCTCATGGACTATGACTCATTCAAGGCCATGGAAGTATTTTTCTTTTGGGAGGAATAGGATTATCCCATGGTAATTTCCATTCATTAGGGGAATTAGTTCTAAAGGGGCCAAAGATCTTCTAAGTTACAATTTGTTTGTTCAGTACCCCTATTTGGGCCTTGCCTGATTTTTGATCCTCACATTCCTTTTTTGTACCAACTCCATCCCAAGCATCAGTTCTTTACATAGTGAGGCTTCCCATGTTCATGGTGTTGACTACTATAGTTGGATGCTAGAGGACTTTGTTTAATGTGTTCTGGGGATCTAAATTGATGATGAGACTCCATCAGACCCATGTGGATCTTTTCTTCCTATATATGCATCCATAAGATTTTGTCATTGTCATTGAATGGTTGTATTCCTTTATTACATTAACAACTTCTTCTAAATGAGATGCATTTTTATATAAGTGGATTGAAGACCTGTGGTTTCCATTGGGGAGTGGGGTATTCTGGTGAGAAGTTGGAGTATAGATCCCCTTCACTCCTTGTGGGTAGAGTAGCCATTAGAATTAGAGGTTTTATTGATGGAATAGGTTCCTAGGGTATTTGGGGAGTTCGTTTCTGTTTTCCATGATGAGGTTTTGAATCCATCCCCGCAATGTGATGTTGAGTTTGGGAGATAATTACATCCTGGTGGTTACTTGAATTAAATTTCTTCTTATCGGGTGGAAACTTATGAGCCGAGAGAGTTTAGGATTCATATAGATTATTTGATCCATACGGTTTTTATTAATCCCAGTGTGATTCTATGTGGTTTCATACTATTTTTATCCAAGATGGTAAATGGTTATATGGGTTTTTTTATAGACTACTAGAGGATAAATCAGTGAACAAACAAGAAACGTTACCCACTTTTAAGGATATATGATCTTTTTGACCAATTGGGATGGATGATATGGTATTATATGATCATTATTTTGTCTAGATATCACCAGGTGTGGACGACTTAGTGAAATATCTTACAAAATGCCTTTAGAAGTAGTTATTTACATTTTGAGGTTGTATTCCTTCCCTTAGGTGTTATGAAAGAACCAGTATTGATCATGAGAACATAGAACTCCATGTTCCATGAGATCTTAGATTGGTTCATCATCATATTTGTCATTGATATCTTAATCTAATCAATGTTAGAGGAGTATCACACCGAGAAACAATGAACACTATTTTGGTTTTTTATATTCCACTAGATCTGTGTAAAGTTGTCCAAATGTATGTTTTGGACATTGGAGGTGCATTTACATAGGCATGTGGTATCTCAGTAGGGTGTTTCAGCAGAACTGCAGAAGGTTGAAGTAGTTGTTACTTTGGTAGAACCCAAGGATGTCATATAGGTTCATAGTTACCTTTGTGTCATATGATTTTATCAATGGTTTTTATGAACTTTCTACCAATATGCATCTCTGTAGTCATATATGACTATAAAATACCAAAATTTTGTATGGAGTGATCTGTGCCCAATTGTATTTGGTTACCTAAAGGGGATGTTGGTTAATCTTCAAGTGCTCCATTATCCTAAGGTAGGGGTGATGTTTTTTGGGTTTTGTGACACTTCCCATCTGTGTTTTGGATGTGTGTTGATGCAGCAGTGGGTGATGATCTCATATTGGTCTAGGCAGTTATGTCCCAAGTAGTGTTACTATTCGACCCATGACCCGAGGTTGTCAGTGGTGGATTTCCCATTGATGTTTTGTTGACATATCCTCATTGGGGAGTGATTTGTGGTATTCATAGATCATAATATTTATAGGTATATATATTCACATAGTGACCTGAATCTACGACAGCTGAATGTGATAGAGTTTCTTCAGAACTATGATTTTGAGATCACCTACACATCAAAAAATAGAAATTTTGTGGCTGATACATTGACTAAAAAGTCATATAAGGAGGTACTTTGGGAATATTTATAATATTTGAAAGCGATGGTGGTGTTGGTAGACATTCACGTAAATGAAAACGATGTTATTGGTAAAGGATATTTGTTTCGGATGTCGTTGAAGTCATATCTAATGTATCAGGTGAGAATTCTTAGTGGAGAGACTCATAGGCATAGGTGTTTCACAATAATTTTGGCTATAGTGATCCTCTAAAAGGGGTGGATAGAGGATGATCAAAAATAGATGTTTTTTATTTTATTTATTCTGATAGAAATGTATGGGGGATTCCTTCATGGTTTCGTAGATCACCGTTGGGGATAAATCTAGAAGATTCCATGTTATACCATGAAATTAAGATGCAGTATTAGTAGAGCATTATAAAAAAGTTTGTGGAAGATTTTGTTCTTATGTTCATGGTTTATGGGTAGTTAAAGTCTAAGAATCATGTTTTTAGAAGTTTTTTGCTTACATTGTATGTTCAAGAGAGAAAATTGGTTGAATTATTTATAAATTTGGTCATTGGGTTACCCATACATCAAGTTGGATATGATAATATATGGGTGATATTGGATCGGTTGAAAAAGTATTCCCACTTCATAGTGATCAAATAATTTGGAATAATGGATGTATTGGCTAGGAGTTATGTGTATGAGGTGGTGTAGTTTCATAGATTTAGGTGGTCCATTATCTCGGATCAGGATGTGTGGTTTGCCTCACGAATTTGGTGGGGATTTAAAATGTTTTTTCCACCCAATTGCATCTCAGCACTACTTTCACACCCAGACAGATGGGTAGACATATTGAACTATCCATATATTATAGAAAATTTTGTGGGCATGAATCTTGAACATTGGTGGATATTGGGTACGACACCTGACCTTGTTTGATGTTCTAATAATAAAAATTTTCGATCTTCCATTTTCATGGATCTGTTTGAGGCTTTATACATGGTACATTTTCCTTATACTTTGTGTTGGATAGATTTTGGGGAGACAATAATTCTTGGTCCCAATGTGGTGCGGAACACGATATAAAAGGATCAGCTTGTTTATTAATGGATGAAGTGGAAGAATTTGTATCCAAATTAGAGAAGGTTTCCCATAAAGTTTTAGTTTAAGGACCGCATGTTCTTGATGGTTTCCACTCGACGTTTGAAGCATAGGATTTTTATAAAGTGTATTCTATCTCCAAGGGTTGTTGGACACTTTGTAAAGTTTGGGATAGTTTGAGGGATGGTGTATCGGTTGGAATTTCCACAAAAGTTGGAGAGGATCCACGATGTATTCCATGTATCACATCTTTATCAATATCAAAAAGATGACTCTAATGTTATTGAAGGAGTATAGTTGGATATCTAGGATGGCATGACATTTGTGGAGTGACTCAGGGAGATCCAATATTGTTGAAAGAATGTTATATATGGATAGACCGTTTCTCTGGGTTGTGTGTTATAGAGGCATGGTGGCCAAGATGAGTGTAATTATGAGAGATAAATGTAGATGTGTTCCAAGTACCTAGAGTTGTTTTTGAGATTTATTTCATTGTTTTTCTTTTAGATTTGATTTTTGGATCCATTTTTTATGAGATGAGGTGTTTTATTGTTTAATTATTGTGTGTGGTGTGCTATGTGATAAATATTTGATATATGGAAAGAGGATAACGTAATTCTTAATTGATAATAATTAACTATGATCTTATTAAACCCATGTAGATAATTCAATGCTACCACGATCGGATAGTATCATGACATGGAAGATAGAATTCACTGATTCTTGTGTATGGGACGGCAAAGTTCATTAGTCGTAGTTGTTGTTGTTTGGGCTGTGCAGAGGTTGAGATGATTATGAATCAGTTTTGTGGCAGTGTGGATGTCTCAAAAGATATGTCTTTTGGTTATGGTGGTGATGTTGTATAGAATATTTTTGGACATTTGGTTTGGAATGTTTGGTTGGTTTTAGTGCTTGAGGTCATACGATACTCTTGGGCGGTATCTCACTAGGTGGGGTTTTTGACCCCTTTTTCCTTATGGTCATAGTTTTGGATTCATTAAGGCAATAATCATTTGATAGGTATAATATGTCATGTTACATTACATCTTACTCCATTACATATGGGGTTTGAATGTTGGAAGTGTTTATAGGATGCTAAGTGGGATTCTGGAGAATTTTAGAGTCTAAAGGCTAGAAGAAGTGGGATTACACATTGTGTAACTATATTAGATGATGTGAATGTTGGTTTAATGACTTTTCTATGATGTTTTGAGGTGTGTAAGTATTTTACATGATGTGAATAAGTGTTTCATAGTGTCTAATAATTTTTTGTTATAAAAATAAAATAAAATAAATAGTAAAATTTTTTTTTTGTGAAAAACAAACCCATAGTATTAAATGATGTGAAAGGGGATTACACGTCATGTACTACTCCAAACATTTTTTTGTTTTATATTTTTTTTATAGAACCCTCATTCATTCATTCATGGTTTCCTTTTCTGTTATTTTTGGGAAATCCCTAAGCACCATGGAGTGTTCTTCATGGCCTTACCCTTCCTCTTCATTCCTTTAATCCTAGTGGATGTTATTTTTCAATTCTTGGTTGATAAGTGGGGATTTATCTTCTCATTCTTGTAATTTTATTTTTTTATAGTCATGGGGATCTTATGTGGAGGTGTTTTTATGGTTTGTGGGTGTTTTTCATTTCATTTTATGAATCCTTGTTGTGGTATAGGATGATAAAAACAATTCATGGTGTGATCGTGATTCATAACCATTTTTATTTTCTTTGTGGTGAGCTGTAATTGGAAAGATCCCTTGAGGTGGGATTCCCTTTGTTTCATTCTAATGTAAATCGTATGGGAGTGGTTTTATTTTTTTAATTAGAAAATTATTATTGGGACATCCTGATTGAAGATAAAGAATATGATAATTGAAATTGAGGTGCAATTGGGGTATGACTGGAATTATTTTAATAGATTTTATGTTGAATATCATATTGTGATATTTCAGGATTGAAGCATCACTGAAACTTGAGGAAATTGTTGGCCTTCTATTTTATGGTACATCTAATGTGTTTGTTACATTGTTTTATTATTTGTTCAGTATCACCCTAAAATGAAAACTGGTTAACCACAAAAACTAGCTGCTGAATTGGTTTCCTCAAGTTTTTGTTTGTGTGATAACACCCCAAAGAAATGTTGTGAAATGTGTTAAATGGTAATTTGATGATATAAGATGTTTTTTGGTTGGTTTAAAATGGGTCTATGAGGGGCATGGTTTTGTTTTGAATAAGGTCTATGGAACTGGTTGTGCTCTGCTATGTTTTTTATGTGGTTTTTAGTTGTCTGATTTCATTGGGTTGGTATGAGAAATTATATAGAGTTTCTTCATGAGTAACGTTATTAAAACTTCACCTCGTACAAAGAGGTCATGGTACTGGGAGTCATTAATGTGAAGCTAAAATTATTTATCAGGGCCCATCACCTTTTGAAATTAATACTTTTATGTTTCGTAGTTTCTATGATAGTGATGGAATGAATAAGTAACTGACTATTAATTATTTTAATGTATTGGTTTGTCTTTTCTAACTAAATGTAAATGGATATAAAAAATTGGATGAGAATTTTGAATGGGTTTTGTGTCTTGATGTGTCATGTTGTGCATTTAAAGCTGACACAGAAAGTGATAGTGTTGTGGGATGGATTATCTATCTAATAACTGTTATGTTTGGTTTGAGTGTTTGGTATCATAAAGGGAAAAAATTATTTTCATTGTGATTTCTATATTCAACCCACCCTATATGAGAACTATGTGATGGAAACCACCTTTTTGGGGGGGGGGTATATTTCACAAACTCTCAGTTGAAGGATATATGGTTGGCCACCCACTCTTCCCTACTCCTGCTTCAAGAAAATATAGACCCATGTTTCACTGGATAGGATGTGTTGAGATGTGTTAGGCCAAGTGTTCTCACGAGAGGTTGTTCATTTCCCATGTTTCTTCTAGATGATTTGTAATTTTATTTCTGAGGTTTATTCTAGATGAGTTGTGATGTTCTTCCCCAAGTGTCTTCAGGATGAGATGAAACATGTTGTCAGGCGCAGGTGTGGAAGGTAAGGATGTGTTGTGAGTCCTAGGTGTGTCCGTACTGGATGTATTGTGAGGCCCTAGTGTTTGTGGGAGGGGTGTGGTGTAGGGCCCAAATGTGAGTTAGAGGGGTGTGTTCTGAGGCCAAGGTGTGTGTGAGGGTTGTGTTGTTAGGCTAGGGTTTGTGCATGGGGTATGTGATGTGGTATATTTATAATATGTGGGATTTCAATCATGTTTTCTATTTGGGCATCATTGTGGGTAATATGTGGTATAGTAGTGTATGGTTCCCTATCATCAATGTTATTTATAATATATTACTTGACATTCATTACTTGGTGAGAATTCCTTGGTGATTTTGAGTGGTTAGTATAACTTCTTAGGTGTTTTTGATTCTACTATTTTATTATCGATGAAAAATATTTCCTCGTTAACATGTTCATAATAGACATTGATTTTTCCTACTGAGTATACTTGTATTCTCACCCAACATATATAAAACTATTTTCAGGTTTCCAAGTGGATTTTGCAGAGCATGATGGACCTTACTAGTTCAAATAATAATATTTTGTGTGTCAATGTTTATGATTATTTTTGGGTATTGAATTAAAAAGTTTTGTATTTGTACCAATTTTATTTTACACATGCATGTGGGAAGGTTTTGGAATCCAATACATTATACCATTGAGATTCATTATGGATGATCCATCATATCTCACTATCATACTTCATAAAAAGGGTAATTCATCTAATATTTTCAGATTCGTACACACAACGTACTAGTCCCAATCCCAGGGCCTAGTAGAGGTGGGACTCACAGGGTCATTAACTTCCTTTCCTCATTTTTTTCCCAGGAGTTGTATCCTTGGATGGATGGATCGTGACATAATATATTCTAAATAATGGATTTTATGATCAATATCCCTTTTATGACCTCATTAGGAAATGTAAATTCTATTGGTGTGATTTTTTAAGATAAAAATGAACTCAATTGACTCTTTTATGGTAGATTTACAAGATTCATAGTGTATTGATTTTGATAGTGTATCATCTCTATGAGGTTGAACCATAAAAAATTAGTAGGTTTCCCATAAACTCATTACATTGATGGACTTTACCTCCACCCATGTTGAAAATTCTAATAATCTATAAGAAATACCATGTTCATTTATTCCTATTGTTTTTAAATGTTTGGAGTTTAAACATTACCTCCCTTTTAATATCTTTATTTTATGCACATATGATCTAGTTTTCATTTTCATTACTTTTAATGTAAAAGACCAGGATAGTTCATCCCAGGACATGATGAAATTTTTCATTATCTCCTTGTACTAAAAATGAGTGGCTAATAACCTTTTAATTCATAGACATAACCCCTTAACTTTTATGTAATTATATATTTCTATATTACATTAATATTCCATTTTATTTATTATGAATAATGAAAAGGTAACCACATTCATTATAACAACATATTCATCCATTTATCATAAATTTTGGAATATCCTTCCCTTGATATCCAGTTTCTAAATAGGAAATATATTTAATTGAAAATAAATCTAAAATGATTTAATTTTGTAATCCCTATCTATACTTCATTTTTAGTGCATTGAAAAAAAGTCCACCATTGATCAAAATCACCTTTTATGTAATAAATATACCTGATAAAAATCTCATTTTCATTTTGAGCAAATGCATAGAATATCATCTCAACAAAACATGATTCATTATTTAATAACAAATGGATTCATGGTTCCATTGAATAATAAATGCTAATACCTCATAATGTGTTCATAAATTGTTATAACATGTTGTGTAGAAATAGGATATTCTATAGATAAATGTTTATTAGTTATAACATACATCAACTACTCTAATAAATTAATAATTTTCTTTATTTGAAGGCCAACCTCATTAAATCTCACATGTATGAGATCCCTATATTAATTACTAGTGCAGATGAATTTTTTATTCCTTTCATTAACTTCCATTTATAAGATAATTCCTAAAAATAATTAATTAATGAATACACATATTAATTATAAATCATATTATTCAATTCCAATGCAATTATTTTATATTCATGTCAACTAATCTATATATTTTTCTAGAATATCTAAAAGGGTTTTTATGAATTTATATTCTCTAAAAATTTTATTTTAAATCTAGTTCGATTGTATTCTATGAATCATTTTTAAAAACTCACTATAAAACCCCAAATATAGTAACATAGATATGGTGGTTGTTTTATTCCAGTTTTAAAAAATACATTGATCAAAATAAATATGATCGTGTTGTTTAGTAGTATAGTTGAACTCGAAAATTAAATGAACAGTAAATTACATTGTAAAAATAATGTAAATCAACTGAATACATGAAAATTTCTTTTATCTCTTTCCAAATACATTTATTAAGTATATATAACTACATGAATTCCTTGTGAAATGATATATAATATAGAGAGGAGATCTCGGGTGCTCATTATGAGGTAGTGTAAAATAGAATATTCTTTACATAATTGAGTAATAAATATTATTACATAAATTTATAATTTCTAATACAAATTGATATATGAGTCTAATGTATCAAAGGACTATATAATTTTAAATTAATTTATGGATAAGAATAACAGATCTCATTTCAATGGAATGCCTAATGATGGAAATCAAAATCATAAGATCAAGAATACGATCCAAAACATCATATATAAATTAGTAAGGATTATAAAAATACCTGGATAGTTTTCCTCATTTTACCTACAAACGTATTAAGATGATATAAAATTTTGTGCCTCACCAATCAGATAATATGTCCAATTAAGTACATCATGTGAACCAAATATATTAACTTGACATATAACATTCTTCTGTGAGGAATGACATATATAAAACCTTATTATGTAACAAATGGGTATCCGTTAAGAAATAAAGTGTATATTAAAGGTTAATATCTACTAATTTTTTGGAATAATTCCAAAATCTATTTGAATATAACAAAAATTAAACCATAAGATATTCATAATGTATTGGTTTGTTGGTTTATCAATGGAATGATAATGATATAATAGTAAAAGGTATTATAAGATTACATGTATATGAACAAATATTTTTCTAAATTAACACAATCGTATACTTTATCATAATTCATAATGACATTTTAAATCATAAGAATCATATCCCTTGGTAGTATAAAACAATGTGTGCAGTTCGTAAGATTTTTTATGCACTGAATGAATATTGATATAGTACACAAATAGAAAGGTTTATTCCTATTACGCCAATTTGAATCTATGTAAAAAACAACATTCAATTGTGTTATCCACATAGGCATGTGAATTCTAATAAACCAATCAATATTTCCTTTAGAAGAAATATACGATTTTCTTGGATAATCCCTTGTATATATAGAATTGTTTCAACATTATAATGACTTATGAAGACATTATTATTAGTGTAAATGGTGATATTTCATTGGTAATGTGATAAGTAAATCATAACACTAAAATATAATAACAATTAGTATTGAAATAAATATTAATTTGATATGATTAATTAAAAGAAATATAATATATTAGAAATCCTTATATAATTATAATAATAGCTTTGGAAAAATAGATAATGAAATTAAATAAGTAGTAACTAATTATATATATATAATTTCTGATAAAACATTGTTTATAAGAATATAAAGACGTGAATAATTAAGTTTAATTGGTATTATTACAGAAGGATTTTTAATTGAATAGAAAAATGGGTATTTTGTAACCATTTCCTTGAATGGTAGATTCCTAAATCTAGATAAGAGTACCACAGAATCATAGAAACTTCATATAATGAATATTGAGAGAGAAAATTAGATGTCAACCATGATGTATTATTTTATATAAAAAATTATCGAATGTATGGGTTTGGATTCATAGAAATTTAGGGTGATTTGATTTTTAATTTCAATGCACAGGACATGAAATCTATGTAAATAAATAAAATAAAACAATTTTCCCAACATGGTTTTATTCCAAGGTATTTAACATGATTTTTTAAAGAATTTATTTATTGATGAACTGATTTAGTTTAAAATATTTTTCTAGACATTTAAAATACAGTTATTCATAAATAATTATTTCTAAAATATTTAAAATATTCATCATTTTTTGGAAGATTAATTGGTGGTTTAAAAAAATTATTTTATTTCAACATATTATGTAATTTTAATTATATACCTATTTCTATGAGAATTCCTTTGTGTGAATTATGACATCATTTTTATGTCATTATGATCATATAACTCATACCACATATTCATTCTATCTGTACTTTTTTAGAGAATTTCAATTTCCTCAAAAAATTATAAAAAATACATCATTAACTATTTTCATTATTCTATTTAAAAATTTATCATCATTTTTATAAAAATAATTTTTAATAAATGTGAAATTTATGTATTGAATAAAAAATGATGCACTGTGAATCATGTATCTACTTCCTATCATTCTAATGATCATATTATTTTTATTCATAGATGCTTTTGTATAATTGACTTTTTATCATAAAAATAAATATATTTTAATTATTTATTACATTGTTAAAAAAATAAATATATAGTAAATTTATTATCATTTTATTGATGATTTATGTTTTATTGTTCTATAATGATGAGATAATTTAATTTTCAGAACGTAAAAAAAAATGTGTGATGAAATTTTTATATATAGATTTATAATCGAGAGTATTATAATCTGACACTAAAACATATGATTTTACTATATTCATCTATAATATAGAGAATTTTTCCATATCATTAGTATAAATATATGGAAATACATGACCCATATACATGGAAGTCAACAACTTGAAACATAGTAAATTATCTAATCTCCACGTCTTTTCTAAAAGCCTCACTTAAATCACGTAATTACCTTTATAGAGATATTATAATCATACAACCAATGAACCTATATAAATAGACCTTAATGAAAATTATTATAATATCATCATAGCTTATGTGAAAAATCTCTATGAATGGATAATTGAGGTGTCATATTATGATACTCTGCTGAATAAATATAGAAATTACCAATGAGGGTACCTTAAATAAGCATAAACCATAATGTACATGGTGTATAAGACATAATAATTGTCTATCATATTATCTTATTGTAACGCCCCGACTCCAGCTACCCCGAGTCGGTGCATTACTTCATAACATTGGCAGGATCACAAAAGATCAATTCTCGAAAGACCGATTAGTTTAGTAGCCTTGGAAACACTAGATACATTCCTAAATGTTACATTACATCATAAAGTGAAAAACTACAATAAAAAAGTCTCCATAGTCCACACTCATATACTCTTCTGACTATCCCTGCAGGTCATTCATAAAATACTTCTTCACATCCTGGAAAATATTAAAACATTGAAAGGGGTGAGCTCAGATGCTCAGTAAGGATAACAATATAGAGGAAGCTTTCGTAAATAAACATAAACATTTAAGGCAATGTATAACTAAAACAAAAGCCTTTTACACTTGATCTTCAACATAATATAGAAAAAGTAAAATGAGATAATTCCATTTACTTATTCACATGGATATTCTAATGGTCGAATAATCACATGCAATATCAATAACCACTTTCATAATGATGGAGTGCATAATGCTAGACTATCATAACCACATAGCCAAGGCCTCGTGCCAAGACCACAAATAATATTTTTTCATGGAATCATGTCAAGACACTAGTTTGTTTCATTAGACCTACCGATGCATCGGGGAGCTATAGCGGGCTCCACCCGTCACTTATTAAGTCCAATGCATTCCTCATATGAATAGGTTTAAACATATCATAAACCATAACATAATCGTATCACATAAAACATACATAAAAGAAACATAACATTTACACATTTCAATCACAATATATCAATACAACACATTAATATAATAAAAACGCTTTCAAAACCATTTTCAATAACAAAATAAATGAAAGTTAAAACGTTGTATTTATTTTTCATTAAAAAAAGTGATGGCTTGTAGAGGAAGCCGAAACTCAAATAATGGTCACCGCGGCGGAGAAGTCGTTGTCGCCGCAAATGTACTGAAAGAAAAACAATCCCTTTTTGTCTTTTGGTAAAACGCTTCGTATAAAAAAGATTCCTTTTGAATAAACGTAAAAGTCAAAGGGGTTTATACACCGTATAAAAGAATGTAATGTATAAAACCAAATATGCCTCAGTGAAAGGGGATTGAGACGAAGTCCTTAAAAAGATCATTTTTAAAATAAAATAGATCTATTATGTGTATTCACTATAAGTACACATAAAGAAAGTACAAATACATGATAGGACATAATAATATCATGACATAATTTTAAAATAGGAGATTAACCCAAAGAATGGAAATTGGGTTAAGAAGTTCCCTTACCTCGTGTCCGAATTCACTCGACCGTTCTTTGATATCCTGAATAATAAACTAGAGTTAATCTCTACCTTCTTAAAAACCTTTTTCAAGTTCATTATTTCTTTTATATTACTTATTACCATGTCATGAACATTATGTAATTATTTATGTTAATATCGGTCGTTTTGACGATCTTAGGTACTTGAGTCAAAAATAAACTTCTTATAATTACACTTTGTTCATGTTTTAATATATCCATTATATCCATAATTATATTCATCATTTATATATCATATACATCATATATATCCAGTATATACATTCATTTATAATATTACATAACATTTAGAGGTAAGAAATGAAATGCACCGTTCATAGAGACGGTAAGCCGTACGTACGCATGAACGCTACTTTAATTTCTATTTCATATTTAATGGAATGAAATCATAATGAAATAAATTTATAATATAATTCATGTATAATATAGTGTATAATACCATTTAATCCATCCTTTATACATCCCACATATGGTACTAACGATTCAAATCACATTGAGGGAGCGGTAGTCCGCACATCCTAAAATGAAAATATCGTGTTTACCCATAATGGAAACCATAAATATATGACATAAATGAAAAATAAAAATTCATAAGGAAAACAAAAACATAATATATATCATATATAAAAATATTTTCATCATAATGGCCACCATTATAGGTGTTATATGAGTGTTGAACAATCATCGTTTTGTGAGGAAAAAATTCGCCATCCACAGAAACAGTATGTTCTTTAACCATTAGATGCAGGTGTGTGTAAGTGTAGCTAGAATACTTATTATAACAACATCCTAGTATATTGAGGATAATGGTGTTGGTACAAAATAAATGAATAAAAAGTGTTTAGGGGG
Source organism: Viscum album (assembly GCA_963277665.1). Lineage (NCBI taxonomy): Eukaryota > Viridiplantae > Streptophyta > Magnoliopsida > Santalales > Viscaceae > Viscum > Viscum album. The sequence continues at coordinate 596,198,890 of OY728135.1, read as the reverse complement.
TTGGAGAAGAAAAATAAAATAAAAGAACACAAGAGAAGACATTACCTTAAAATCGGGTAACTCTTTTTGATTTGAGACAAAGGCTTCCTTGGGAAGAGTCATCCCAAAGTGAGGCTTCCAGGAGTAATAGGGGGAAGTTTAGAGAGTATTTTGGAAGAGTTTGGCCGAGCCAAATGGCTTGAAAGTGTGAATGAGGTGGTAAAGGTGGGGACCTTTTATAAGAGGAGAGGAGGGGCACTCTTGGAATGTAAAGAAAATTCACTTTATTTTAAAATGGTATTCGGATTTAAGAGGTACCACATTGATATAATTCGAGGATAAGGTGATAAGGGTTAGAAATACACCCTTACAATAGGTTTTGGACTTGTTTAGGGCTTAGAGATTACATTATCATTCCATTTTATTTAAATCGTTAAATAATGAGGTCATCGCTGCATGATCATGATGTCATAAATAATTTAATTTAATTAATGTCTAAAAATTATAAAAAAAACTACTATGATGTAGGGAATATTTTTAGCTTTCGAATGACTATTTATAGTAAAAAATATGACTTGTATAACCCCATGTAAAAATTGTTTTAGTAAAACTTTTAATGTTTGTGTCATTTTTTACTTTAACATTAAATAAAAGGTATTTATGTCATTTTCCAACTAAAGTGGCTCCATGGGGTCCCCAATTTGACCAATGGATTTTATTGGTCGGACATGGAACATCCAATGAGGGTAGTACATGTGTTCAAGCTCATCTCATATTATTAAAACATTATTTTTATCTTAAACTACACTAATTACCTCTAATCGCGATTAAGAACTTAAAAGTTACTATTTACCAAAAATTATTTTAATCTCATTGAACCACATATTACTTCTTAATGACAACCATGTATGTCAGATTTTTGAAATTCAAAACACAGAAGTGGTATAATTTCATTTAAACGAAAAATCAGTTTTTATAAGTACCACTTAGTGGTTTCACTGTTCATCAAAAATTGAAGTTTTTCAGAAAAATCCGAAAAATTCACCCTAAGCTATATTTGATATTCATATTTCAAAAATGATGTCGCTTTTACAAAATTCCAAACATATAATTTGCATTAATTAATTTTATAATTAATTCGCGCTGTCACAACAAATAGCGTGTTTTTAAGAAACAATTTATATCAAAAGATTGACAATTGTTTATGTCCAATTTTAAAGTGAAATTAATTCTAATGACCACCATTGGATAAAATAGTAAAAATATAGTCTAATTATACTTTAAAACCACTCAATACTATAATTTATCACTATAAAATACTTTGATTAAAAAAGTTGTTTTTAGGTATTTTTCACTATTCATAAAAATTGGATGTTCTCGGAAAATTACAAAAAATTCAACTTTGGATAATTTCGATATTACGAATACAAAAATGAATTCCATTTTGAAATATAAAATTTCTATAATCTTAAAAAGTAGGTATTACTATTCATAACAGCTACTTTGATTAGTCGCGGCGTGTTATAACTCGAAGTTGCATACAATGCAAGCTATTGTATTATTGAATGAGAAGTGTATCGTGGAAGCTCGGGGTGTTACATTCTCCCCTCTTTCAATAAATTGCGTCCTCGCAATTTGAAATTTTTCTTCGAAAATAAAAGGTTGAAAATAGAAAATACCTTTGTGGAAAACCCACATCAGAAATAAGGTTAATAAAAATATAACATTAAAATAAAGCAAGATAAGTACAAAGGTCACCCAAGATAGCCCATTCTAGGATTATATGAAAACATGGATATGGAGGAGAAACAAACCATCAAGGTCTGATGGAGAGTTGTAGAAAACAGGATTAGGAGAAAGTTAACTATAATAAAATCACAAACTTGTGTTTGGTTAATAGATCATTGATTCCCCAGTTGGAAAAGTTAACCAACAACGTTTTTGTTTTAAGATACCTTTTATAATGTTGAGGAATTTATTTAGAAGATTTACTAAGAATGTAAGGGAATATACATACTTGTCAAATAGACTTTCATTCTTTAATAATTTTTTACCACAAACCCATCTTTCACTCTTAAAGGTAATAGAACTCAAAAATATTCTATTTATCCTAATTGTATAAGGTTAAAAATATTACCACATACCATTTAGATTAGGGAAAATATTTTTTAATAACCAGGGAATTCCTGTAGGCTAGTGGTAGGAAATAAAGGCCTGTCGCACTATGGTTGTGGGTTCGATTCCTACAGCTTTGTCCGATGTGACAGGTTATGCCCCAACCTGCAGGTTGTCCTTTTCCTAAAACTATAGTATTATAATATTCCAAAAATTATCTTCAGAAATGTTTTAACCTTAAACAATACTATCCAAAGATCAACTTAATCCATTCCAACCTTTATAGTTATCCAAAATACCTCCATCTAGACTTTCTCTAAAAGGTCTCTAAATTCCAAAATCAATTGTAACCTCAGATTCCCCAAAAAAGTAAAGTTTCTCTTATTGTCACATACTAAAAATATGAGTACCTTCATCATATTAAATCCTTAATGAAAATAACATGTACTGCAGTACAATCCTTATATATATCACATTATTCTTATAACCATAATCTAGTTCTTGAGTCCAAAAACACAAATACAATAATTATTCAACTTCATCTGTAGTAATAGCATAAGCTTGGCCTTGATCCCTTGGCCTTTTCTGAGGTAAGTTTTCCTGATGCTTAGGACATTCATTTTCATAATGCCCCATTTCCCTACAATTATAGCATTCAACATTGATAGCCTTTTTTTCCCTTACAGTCATGCGCCTGGTGACCTTTTTCTCCACATTTATAACAAATTCCCATTCCTTTTAGGCAAGTACCAGGGTGATTCTTCCCACAATTATCACATAATGGAGATTCTTTATTTCCCTTTTTCCCTTTATCTGTCTCTTGTTCCACCGTTCTCTTCTTCTCTTGCTTTACTTTATTGTCATAAGACTTGGAGAATTCCTTTTCTGTCTTGATAGCACACGAGACTATATCTTCGTATGTTGAGAAAGATTGTGATACTAAAGCTAGACGATGAAATGGTTTTAACCCATCAAAGAAACGATCAATCTTACATCTTGGGTTATATATATAATCTGCAGCATGTCTTGCTAACCTTGTAAAGTTGTCCTCATACTTTGCGACATTCTCATCCTCCTTTTGACTCAGACTCAAAAATTGCCTTTCCATATCTGCTCGATGGTCATGTGGAATGTATTTTTCTAAGAAAAGATCTATGAACTCTCTCCATTCCATATTTGATACTTCTTCATCTTCCTTTGTGTTTTGAATCAGCGACCACCATTGATCGACATCTCCAGTGAGGTGGTAAACTACCATGATAACCTTTTCCCTTTCACTACTCCCCAAGGCGTGGAATATTTTCTCTAAGGAGTTTATCAATTTCTCAAATACTAATGGTTTTGTACCCCCATTAAATGTTGGTGGTTGTTGCCTCATGAAGCAGTCTAACATTGATCATCCACGTTGCGGATCAGGGTGCTCAATATGAGTAAGGTTATTCTTCATAACCTGAGTGAGTTGTCCCAGTATGGTAATAAGTTGATCTGCACCAGTTGTATCTCCAGATCCACAATAATTATCTTGAGTATGAGGGAAATCCATACAATCAGTGCGTGCATTGATACAGTTCCCATTCCTTCCACTAGGTGCCATTTCTAAACAATGTCATAAACTAGATTAGTTTATGAATCAAAATACATAATTCCATACTTGTAAAATACAAAACATAAATTGAACTATTTAGGGATATAATCCATAATCATAAAAATGTTTTCTTTGAGGAAGTATGTACTCATAACCCTTCATAGTGGTTTGTAAAGAAAACGAGAATTATCCTAAGCGTATCCCCCGGGAGTGTCGTAACCAAGAGTGCAGCAAGACCCGTTGTCGTGCACCAGTTCCCGTTCGAGTCTAGCCCAAAGCGGTGTTTTCGAGTTTTACCCCTAGGTACTTCTGTGCCAAAGCCGCCTCTACCTTCTCGTATCCAGACATGGATGTATTGCTCGAAAAACTCACAAAATCTCTATAATACCAAAATTCTTGGAAGTTCTTCTATACTAATCCTCAAAGTCTATTGTCGGGCTATGTGCTCTAATCAGAATTTATCTCAATATATCTTCCAAGGTTAGTACTAAAATGCCTCTAATACCCACTGTAACGCCCCGGCCCCAGCTACCCAGAGTCGGTGCATTACTTCATAAGATTTTCATGATCACAAAAGATCAAGTCTCGAAAGACCGATTATTTTAGTAGCCTTGGAAAAACTAGATATATTCATAAATGTTACATTACATCATAAAGTGAAAAAATACAATAAAAAGTCTCTATAGTCCACAATCATATCCTCTTCTGACTATCCCTGCAGGTCATTCATAAAATACTTCTTCACATCCTGGAAAATATTAAAACATTGAAATGGGTGAGCTCAGATGCTCAGTAAGGATAAAAATACAGCGGAAGCTTTCATAAATAAACACAAACATTTAAGGCAATGTATAACTTAAACAAAAGCCTTTTAAACTTGATCTTCAACATAATATGGCAAAAGTAAAATGAGATAATGCCATTTACTTATTCACATGGATATTCTAATGGTCGAATAATCACATGCAATATCAATAACCACTTTCATAATGATGGAATGCATAATGCCAGACTATCATAACCACGTAGCCAAGGCCTCGTGCCAAGACCACAAATAATATCTTGTCAAGGCCTCGTGCTAAGACACTAGTTTGTCTCATGAGACCTACCGATGCATCGAGGAGCTATAGCGGGATCCACCCGTCACATATTAAGTCCAATGCATTCCTCATATGAATAGGTTTAAACATATCATAAACCATAACATAATCGTATCACATAAAACATGCATAAAGGAAACATGACATTTCCACATTTCAATCACAAGATATCAATACAACACATTGATATAATAAAAACGCTTTCAAAACCATTTTCAATACCAAAATAAATGAAAGTTAAAACTTTGTATTTATTTTTCATTTAAAAAAGTGATGGCTTGTAGAGGAAGCCGAAACTCAAATAATGGTCATGGCGGCGGAGAAGTTGTTGTCGCCGCATATGTACTGAAAGAAAAACATTCCCTTTTTTTCATTTAGTAAAACTCTTCGTATAAAAAATATTCCTTTTGAATAAACGTAAAAGTCAAAGGGGTTTATACACCGTATAAAAGAAAGTTATGTATAAAACCAAATATGCCTCAATGAAAGGAGATTGAGACAATGTCCTTAAAAAGATCATTTTTAAAATAAAATAGATCTATTATGTGTATTCACTATAAGTACACATAAATAATGTACAAATACAAGATAGGACATAATAATATCATGACATAATTTTAAAATAGGAGATTAACCCAAAGAATGGAAATTGGGTTAAGAAGTTCCCTTACCTCATGTCCGAATTCACTCGACCGTTCTTTGATCTCCTGAATAATAAACTAGAGCTAATCTATACCTTATTAAGAAAATTTTTCAATTTCATTATTCCTTTTATATCACTTATTACCATGTCATGAACATTATGTAATTATTTATATTAATAACGGTCGTTTTGACGATCTTAGGTACTTGAGTCCAAAATAAACATCTTATAATTAAACTTTCTTCATGTGTTAATATATCCATTATATCCATAATTATATTCATGATTTATATATCATATACATAATATATATTCAGTATATACATTCATTTATAATATTACATAACATTTAGAGATAAGAAATAAAATGCACAGTTCATGGAGGCGGTAAGCCGTACGTACGCATGAATGCTACTTTCATTTCTATTTCGTATTTAATGGAATGAAATAATAATGATATAAATGTATAATATAATTCCAGTATAATATAGTGTAAAATACCATTTACTCTATCCTTTATACATCCCACATATGGTATTAACGATTCAAATCACTTTGAGGGGGCGGTAGTCCGTACTTCCTAAAATGAAAATATCGTGTTTACCCATAATGGAAACCATAAAGGTATGACATAAATGAAAAATAAAAAATCATAAGGAAAACAAAAACATAATATATATCATATATAAAAATATTTTCATCATAATGGCCACCCTTAGAGGTGTTATATGAGTGTTGAACAATAATCGTTTCGTGAGGCAAAAATTCGCCATCCACAGAAACAATATGTTCTTTAACCATTAGATGCAGGTGTGTGTAAGTGTAGCTCAAATCCTTCTTATAAAAAATCCTAGTATATTGAGGATACTGTTGTTGTTACAAATGAAATGAATAAAAAGTGTTTAGGGGGTTGGAGAAGAAAAATAAAATAAAAGAACACAAGAGAAGACATTACCTTAAAATTGGGTAACTCTTTTTGATTTCATCCAAAGGCTTCCTTTGGAAGAGTTATTCCCAAAGTGAGGCTTCTAGGAGTAAGAGGGGGAAGTTGGAAGAGTATTTGGGCAATGTTTGGCTGAGCCAAATGGCTTGAAAATGTGAATGGGGTGGTAGCGGTGGGGGCCTTTTATAAGAGAAGAGGAGGGGCACTCTTGGAAAGTAAAGAAAAGTCACTTTATTTTAAAATGGTATTCGGATTTAATAGGTCCCACATTGATATAATTAAAGGATAAGGTGATAAGGGTTCTAAATCCACCCATCCAATAGGTTTTGGACAAGTGCAGGTCTTAGATATTACATTATCATTCCATTTTATTTAAATAGTTAAATAAGGAGGTCATCGCTGCATCATCATGATGTCATAAATAATTTAATTTATTTAATTTCTAAAAATTATAAAACAATTACTATGATGTAGGAAATAATTTTATCTTTCCAATTACTATTTATAGTCAAAAATATTACTTGTATATCCCCATGTAAAAATTGTTTTAGTAAAACATTTCATGTTTGTGTTATTTTTTACTTAAACAATAAATAAATGGTATTTATATCATTTTCCAACTAAAGTGGCTCTATGGGGTACCCAAGTTGACCGATGGATTTTCTTGGTCGCCCATGGAACATCCAATGATGGTAGGACATGTGTCAAGCTCATCTCATGTTATTAAAAGATTATTTTTACCTTAAACTACAATAATTACCTCTAATCGCGATTAAGAACTTAAAAGTTACTATTCACCAAAAATTATTTTAATCTCATTGAACCAAATTTTACTTCTTAATGACAACCATGTATGTCGTATTTTTGAAATTCAAAACACAGAAGTGGTAAAATTTCATTTAACCGAAAAATCAGTTTTTATAAGTACCACTTAGTGGTTTCACTATTCATCAAAAAATTGTAGTTTTTCAGAAAAATCCCAAAAATTCACCCTAAGCTATATTTGATATTCCGATTTAAAAAATGATGTCTATTTTACAGAATTCCAAAAATATAAGTTGCATTAATTAATTTTACAATTAATTCCTGATGTTACAACAAATAGCGTGTTTTGAAGAAACAATTTATATCTAAAGATTAACAATTTTTTATGTCCAATTTTAAAGTGAAATTAATTTTAATGACCACCATTGGATAAAATAGTAAAAATATATTCAAACTATACTTTAAAACCACTAAATACTATAATTTGTCACTATAAAATACTTTGATTAAAAAAGTTGTTTTTAATTATTTTTCACTATTCATAAAAATTGGATGTTCTTAGAAAATTACAAAAAATTCAACTTTGGATAATTTCAATATTATGAATACAAAAATGAAGTCCATTTTGAAATATAAAATTTCTATAATTTAAAAAAGTGGGTATTACTATTCATAACAGCTAATTTGATTAGTCGCGGTGTGTTAGAACTCGAAGTTTCGTACAATGCATGCTATTGCATTATTGAATGAGAAGTGTATCATGGAAGATCGGGGTGTTACACTTATAGTGTATATCATGTGGAATTAATTTACACGGTGTTCCATGTATGGTACATGGTGTCCACCACACGATCTTCCGTCCAGTTTTTTACTACAATAAATTATCAAGCTATATCCTCATCTTAGACAATATGTAATATGAGGAACAATAATAATGCTATAATTAAAAAATTAGAATTATTTTTACATGTGTACATAATTTCTAGATGGAATACATGACATGTGGTCCACATGGGAAAATATTTCTATAATATTTCAAGTGATGTTGTTTATGCACATAGTGTGTATCATGGATGATATAGCATGTGGGGAGAGTTGATTATCTAATAATGTTCTATGGTACATGATTAAAATATACTGCTTAAGAAACACCATTTCATGATCTCAATGTAATACCAATCATGTACTCTAGCATATATGATATGTGTTTAAAATGGCGTAGTTAGAGTGTATAGTTGGTGAATTTTCTAATAATAATTGGTGATATAAATGATGTAAAACTAGAATTCATACAATGTGTATTATGAATTTTCTATATAAAATTCCTAGGTATTTTTTTATTCAAAATATATTTAATTTTATTTATACAATACACATTGTGTTGTAAAAAACAGTTGACATGAACAAATTCAACTCATTTATGTCACTAACTACATCACTTGTCTATTTTTCAACCTCTACCACCCACTAACCTATCTCGATCCTCTAATATCCCAATGGGTTAATTAAATAGACCATGAAACAATTTATTACCTTCACATCTGGTTATAATTTCATTTTTATCCATTCTAATTGATAATATTTTCTATTTTTAATCGTCAGAACCCAAATTATAATACCTCATCAGATTCTACCCCAAGCCATCATTAGGGACCGCAGAGAATCAATACAACCTCAAAATGGCACTAAGATAACTCTTTGTTCACATATTACAGGGAAAAATGAAAATGGAGTTGTTTTGAGTGTGCATGATGATGGATTGTTTTTTTGGAAGTGTTATTTTTTTATCAATGATTGTCAAATATGTCGAGTACAAAAATCAATTAACTAAATGTGATGATTTTTGGAGTCATCCTAAATTTCAATGAATTGTGTCAAAAATATTAAATTTTTAAAATATTTTGTGTGTAATAATTAATTATGACCATCAATAATAATTTTTTTCAGGATAATTAGTGTTGATTATTATTAGGAAGTCCATTTAAAACATTATAAAAAAAGTTTATGAAGGATTTAATGTTGTGGTCTTGATGATCAGAATTAAATTTTAAAAATATTATATTACTAAGTATTATTTATTAGTTGAAAGATATAATATTTCAAACCATGTGATTCAAATCGTATCACTCAACCCCACACATGTAGTAGGGGAACCATGACCACATGGGGCAATTGGTCTAGGATACCCACATCGTGGTTTTGATGTGGGTAGGCCAATGTGTAATGAATGTAAGAGAAAACTATAAAGGGATCATGTTGGTAAATCATTGTTGGTGGGTAAAATATCTTGGTGGATTTGTGTTCATAGTGTAACTGTTGGTGATCCCTCGTAGCCAGTTCGAATGGTGATCAAACATGTAAATGCTAATAAAGAATATCATTCACATGTAGATAAGTATATTTGGGATGATGTGGTGCATTGTACTATGGATTTTACTATAAGGATGTATAATAAACCAACACCATACTATCATGTGGATCTTATATGTCTGATAAAATCTAGCCGATTTCTTCTTCCTCTAGTGATTCTTGACAATTCCAGTTCAACCGATAAGATCATCAAATGTATCATGATAAATCTAAGGACATCATGGTTGTTTTTCATCAATATTATGATATGATGATACTTAAGAGAAAAATTAATGCATGATATATTATAAATGAATGTTCTAAAACAAATAACAAGATAAAGAAAAAATCAAATGGAGTTTCAAACTACATATAGGTAATGGATGCATTCAAGATTTTATAAATGAGGAGAATGGGACTATAGAATGAATGTGAGTATTCAAAGTGAGAAAATAATAAGATATATCATAACAACTGGTGGCTTAAAATTCAATATATAAAATTTGATAAAATCTAGGATATATATGTGTTTATAAATTTTGTGATATGAGTCATTTCATAAGATATCATCATGGGTTAAATTGTGGATATATGGTTGTATTAGGCATAATGATACTCACTTACTAAAGTAGAAAAATCCATGAATATAATTATGTTGATAATATTGAGAGATCTATCATATTTTAAAAGAAAAAATAGCCACCACAAATATCCTACTTTCATAAATATATAATCCATCCTCTTGATAATCCTTCGTGAAGGATACATAGATATCATTGAGGTACGTTTACTTGTTTCTAACAAATTCAAAGGATTTATGAAAAACATTTTCTGAGAATATGTCCAAGGAAGCATGATATCTTGTGCACATTTTACATGTTCATTATGATACATGGATAGATTATTCACCCAAAATTACTTATTGAAAAAGGATTTATTTATTTATGTGGAATAATCTTTAGATTAAGTGGACAATGTGTTTATAATGGTTACACACGAGATCCCTTTATGGTGGCGGCATACACTGTTATTTAATGAAACTGATGATATTTTTATGAACTTATTCATGCCTAATAATGGATACATGAATAACAATATTTGGAAGATAGTGTAGGTTTGGAAATAAACAATGATGAATGTTAAACAATGATGTTCAAGAAATGATGAACATTTTAAAAAATAAATGTAATTGATAAATTAATATAAAATATAACAAAAAATACATTGTCAATCTCTGAGAATTAAAAATAATATTTATATATGGATTTTATTTTCTACTTATGAGCATGATATTGAATAATTAATAATGAATTTGTTGAATATAAATTCTGACGAAATTCTAGTAGAATATTTCAAACCAAATGGGTCTTGTTTTTGAATGTTAATTTAGTTATTTCCAAAACATTATTACCCTATATTCCAACAGGAAGAGTATAATCACAATTTATTTTTTAAAGCTGAAAAAATTGGTTAAAGATACTGCAGGATTATTGTAACCACATACAATGTATTTTTATCTAGTGGTATGTTTGGTATTAGATTTTTTAAAAACCATTGCAATGAAAAGATAATCATATTGCGTTGTGACCCTTCTAAATAATTGTATTCCTATTTTTGAAATAGGGTTCTTGTTGTTCATAAAATTCATATATAATATATAAGAGGTCAATTTTATTTCATAGTGAAAAAACCTAAAAATAAGAGATCACTAATTATATCAATCCCCCTCCGAGTGATCTCAAATTCCATGATTAACAATTTCTAGTGGTAACAGAGGTGTTGTTTCTTTTAGTGAATATTTGATGATGATTGACGAAATGAGAAGTTACATTTAATATTCTTATTTTTGTGAACTTTAAGGGGATTCATGTTTTCAATTGAATGAAACATAATATATTGGATAATAAAATGATTATTTAGCATAATTTGTACAATTATTAGGTTCTAAAAGTAATTATTGATAGTTTTTCACTTCAGGATGTGAATTTCTACCTTATATATGTTGATAAAAAATTATAAAATGATATACAACTTGAAATTATATAAATTCCAAACTCTTTGAATGTGGGTTTCTTATAGTCAATGGAATTTCAATATCTAAAGTATTATTTGAGAATTCGATGAATATACATCAATGAAACACTTAAGTGAAGGTGTTAAATCTTCAAATTTAGTGTTTGAATTGTAATTATCTTAAAATGATTGATTGTAAAATTTTGGATAGTTTCTTTACAAGGTTAAATATCATTTCCAACACTATAATATATCTTCAAGAGATGTTTGAAGACTCGTCCATTTTTTAAAATATATTATGAATTCTTCCAAATAAATATGTTGTGAATGTTTCATCACTTAAAGATAAATATAATGAAACTCATTCTTTTGATTATTTATATATAACCCTCATCACTAATGAAATGAGAAGTGAAAAGATTATAAATAATAAATAAAATTATGATTGGGAAATTTTTCACAAAGATATCAAAAAGGGAAAGTCTAATAATGTTATCAATGAAGAAAAATCTTCTGAATTTGAAATTTTAAATAAGGATAGTAAATTGTTTTATGAAATAATATATTTATTTTTAGAAAATATACAATGAGTCAATTGAAAATAAAAATTAAATTCAGTCACTCAAGTGTTTCTATGTGATGATATTATGAATTTTAAATAAAATTATCCCCCATTAAAGGAATATGGAGAAATTAATGATGATGAAAAATATCATAAAACATCCCTTTAGAAAATGAAAAAAAATCAAAATAATATTTTAAATTAATGTATATGTTGTTAAAAAAATAAAAAGGATATACTATTTTTCTTTGATTGAGGATGATTATAACATTGGTAATGATTATGAAAAAATCAGTGATGATGGTGTGGAAAACATTCAAATCATTAAAGTTAATGTCGAATACTTCAACATTGATGAACATGGAATCAATTATGGAGAATAATATCAAATGAAATTCTTACAGTAGAATTAAAATAATGTATTTCAACAACTTTATTACTTGAAAAATCTAACAACGAGGTCAATAAAGTAACTTTTACTACAAACAATAATTAATACCTAGGATAAAAAATAAACCTTTTTATGGGAGACTGATAATATAAAGAATTTGGTTTATGAAAAGGATATCTCCAATTTTAATCCTATATAAGGGTCAGAATTAAAATATAAATATTAAAAAATCTTTTAGAAAAAAAATTCTATAGGTGTGGTAGGATATATAAATTCTTATAACTCTTTTACAAAATTTCTATTATGTTGTAAAAATTGTAATCCTAAAATTGTTAAAATAAAATATATCCTCATATGTTAATTAGGAAGATAATGTTGTTCAAAAGGAATGAAATGTTTATAAGACCATGTTTGTTGACAAAACAAGTAGAGATGAAAGACTAAATCATTTAATGGTTTCAATGTATGATCTTAAATGTGATACAACTAGGGATCCTATCGGGGGTAATAATAAAATATGTAATTAATAAAACCCCGGGTTCTTAGTGAAATACCAATGTTAATGTTATGGATGTTGATAAAAATAAAACATAAATATTTTGCAGTTTGTAAGTAATAAATAGAAATATTCCTTTCATAGTTTTTTTTTGAATTGTGGATGATTTGGGTATACAATATATATGTGTTGTTTTACACAACAATATTATATAAAATATAGGATCATATAGAAGAAACATTTAAGTGGTGGCTAATCCTCTTGAGATAAATAGAGATATCATTTATAAAGATTGAATGTATATTTCAACTTGTGGAAACTATTTGTCAATGATGTCATCAGCCTAGTCATAATTAAATAGAATGTATTTTCGGGATACCAATATAACATACTTTAAAAAAAATCACAAAATCCACATGAGAAGAATGACAAATGAAAATAATAAGTTGTATTTGTTCAAACTAATTTTAAAAAACAAAATGTGAATGAAATTGGAATTAAGGAAATTTTTTATAGATATATTATATGATACATGATGTTTTAAAAAACATTTAAGAATAAAATGAGGGTAAAAAAACATTGGTGAGTGTTGAGTCACTTAGAATCAAAGGTTTTAGATATCGTATCATAAGAGAAGAAAAATTGAAATCCATAGGTGATTTATTTGTTGATGGTATGAAACAAAATTTCATGAGTGCTCCATAATTTAATGATGAAAGTTATATATTTCATTTCAAAAAGGATGTTTTTTAAAGAGGATATAAGATGTGAATGATATTATGATAGGCCAACATAAAAATGGAAACCAATATCTGGTTTTTGATTCACATATTTCATGAAATATATGAATAATATAAGGAAATCAGTAATGGAATAAAATATTTTGGTGTATCTATTAGAATATTATCGAAAAGCTAACAAAGAGACAAAAAATTATTTATATTCATGGGATAATAAAAAGGGAATATTGGTGTTGATCCATTTTTTTGAAATGAAATATTAAAAACTATGTTCATTATATAGTTGAGATACATTCAACTAGATCCATAGATCTAATTACTCTAAAATTATTGGAAACATGAATATGAAATAAAAAATAGAGACAAATACATCATTTCCATTATTGATGAATTTACTCAAATGACATTATTTATGTTTTTAAAACATAAATCATATGATCTAAATATGATTATAAGACTCAATAGAAGATATATAAAATAATTTGGGTACTCTATGAAGAAGAATCAAACAGATAATGGTGGAAAATATAAAAGGGTGGAATTTAATTATTATCTTGAAAACCTGGGTTTTTTCATGAATTTAGTGCACCATACACACAATATAAGAATAAATTTTAAAAAATAATTAATATATTATTGGTGTAAATTTAATGAATAACACTGAGTGTACAATATAATTCTATTAATATTTCAAGAAATTAATTTAAAGAAGTAGTTTAGGTCCATAATAAATATTTTTATAGGACAGACACATGAATGAATCATTATGATAGTTATTACAATGAAGATCCAATATTAAAAACCTAAGTGTGGTTATAAGTATTTGTATTATAAATTTAAAGGGTGAGAATAAAGGGATGTTTAATCAGATAGTATTTTATGGAATCTTTCTTCGCTACCCTACAAACTGAAACAAATAGATTTGTTATAAAAAAACATAATGATTTTTGAATAAGAATAAGTGAAAGATGTTGAACAGTCTAATGAGAATTTTTCATAATGAAGTAAAAATATAGAGTAATTTGAATATTAAGAGGTTTATTTCAAAAAATTTGAATTTTTTATAATAATGTTTAATATAATCATGGTGAATATTTTAACAATTTAGTATCATGTTATGGTTTAAAACTTCTTTATACTCAACCTAGGTTGAATAATCAATAGGATGTTCAAAACATCATAGTTGATAAAAACCAACAAGGTTCAAAATTTAATATATTGAATATTATTTTCATATAATACAAGATATTTAAAATTATAACCAAAATATATTGATGAATATTTTGAGCCTCACAAGTGTTTTGATTCTGTGAATAATGGTCTACATCAGATTGAGAACAATAATAATTATGAACTTTTACCCAATCCAAAGAGTACGAATGTAATTTTTACGAAGTGGATGTTACAAAAAAAGTTGAATGAGGATGTTGAAAAGATAAAAATGTAGAATTAAATTAATTTAATGGTTGTATAAAAGGTATTTAATATTAAAATAAAATTTATCCAATGGGGAAATTATAATGTTTTAAAGATAGTAACTTAGATAATAGTAAAAGTTTTCAATGAATTATATAATTATTATTGGGTAAATATTATCTCATAAAATAAATGTATATATGTTAGAAAATAAGTTTTATATTATTTTTAACAGATTACATAATATATTATCACTCATATAATTGGTTACTAATCTTATATATTAATAAGAACACTTAATGGGGATAAAAGTTTTTCCATACAAAACCATTTCTCTATATTTTAAATGTCATAAATTGATTCCCAGTTTTCTCCATTATTGAAATTTAATCATATTACATGAAATTTATGTTTATTTTAGGAAAACTCATATTTTTTAATATGGATTATATTTTGTTAATAGTAAATCATAAATAAATTTGTAAAAAACTAGTTTTTCAGGTTAAAAATAAAAGTGTAAAAGTGTAAAAATATTGTTGTAAATTACCCAATAAATGTTTAAACAAGTTAAAAAATCCTTTATATAGGAATTATCAATTTTATGTGACCCTAAAATTCATTATTTCCAAATTTTGGATCCATTAGATCTTGAATGGTCAAATGATATCATTGAAATATAATGGGTGCTTAAAATATATCCCATATCATCACTTATAAAGTTGATCACTTACACCACATCAAAATAAAACTATTAGTTTGAAATTAATCATTATATTGTGTAATTTTTTACCTTATTTACTTTAATCCAGTATTAATTAAACTCATGTCTAAATTAGTTAGCCTAATTCCTCCATTTCTATGGGTAATTTCAAGATAAATTTCAACTTCTCAATGCAAGTCTTTTTCACTGCATAGTTTTTTATTTCAATTCACACACATAAAAAAATTATAGATAACCCAATATATATAAATTATTATTAAAAATATATTGAAATTTTATTTTTTTAATGTTTCCACCATCGTCCAATCTCCTTGTCCCACTAGAAAAAACAAAACAAAAATCAATTGTTTGTATGTATATTCTACCACCTTCATGACATTACTTTTTTTTTCATCATTGGACCTCAATGAATTTAAAAATTCTTTATTTGATGATTTTTTATTTTTCCAAAGGTACAATTATAATTATAAAGGATATAATTCACCTTTATTTCAAATTATTTTCAGAGAAATAGGAACATTAATCGAGTTCTTGTGAGGACTACCTCCTCCATGAATGATGAGTTACATTTTTCATCAAGACCATCATAGATGATCAAATGAATTTATATAACATATATTGGATTTATTAAATGTTTATTTTTCTGTAATATTTATATTACCACTCCATTACAAAATCCCTTACTCGTTAAACCATTACATTAAGCTCCCATTAGGGTCGGTTGTACGAGTTACGTGAACAATGTTATAATTATTATATATTAAATGATTGAGGAATATTATATAATTATAATATCATATAATATTAATTTATTTAATATGTTTTACTATATCATGGAATTTTTTATTAAAATTTAATTTTTTTGTAATATATCAGCATTTGTTAGTCAAACTCACAGAAATATGTTCTTCTTGATTTCCATTTTCAAAAACCATACTTTTATCATTCAAAAAATAAAAATTATATATCATGATCAATTGAAAATAAATAATTATAGAAACATGTATAATTTAGGAATAATGAAATTTCTATAAATAAATATAATCATCATCGCCATTATAGAACTTGTATAAAAACATGAAATCATATTTTCTAACTCCAAATAATTCATTAGTAACTAAAAAATAGAGAATGTTTTTAGAGTATACGGTTATAAATGAATTCCATAAAATATAAATTATATTAGTTATATTCATAAATAATTTTTTACTATTGTTATTGTTAATATACATCAGTTTGGAGCATGCTTAACAAAGCAGGATTGGAGGTAATGGTATTGGAATCTCAATTTCACTTCATTGAGACTTGTTTCATATTAACCACTTGCATCCTTTTTTAATTTTTTTGATGACTATTATTAAATATTGGATTTATATAAGGGATAATTTGTGGATCATTATAAAAAAATATTAAAAGATACTATAAAATAAGTTACTTTTATAACTAGTCTTAAAAGACAGTAAACCATTAAATTTCAGGGATTATGTGATTATTCTGACATGTAATCTTTATGTAAATGTTGTAAAATAAATACACACATAAGATGATTATCATTAGATATTTTTAGTATGTGGTTAAGTTATTTTTTAGGATTTGTTTAGTTATTATTTGGGATTTGGAAAACAAATCATTGGTGAAAACCAATTTGATATGTTTAATTATAGAATACTGTCCATAATTTTTTTTTATTATTTCAGTATGATTTTTTACTAGAAAATATATCATTTTTTAGATACTATAAAGTGGATTATTTTTTGTTATGGATGGACCAAGGGTAATCTAACCCTAAAATGTTGGTTTACTTTTAACTTGATCATCACACAATTCATGGTGTGTGGTTATAATATTTCATGTTTATATAGACAATCCAAGGGTATATACTTTGTTTAATTAAAATTATATTTAAGAAACACTATGATGAAATAATATAAAAAATATATTCATTGAAAGAAAATATTATTATGGTTACCATGTATAGCTTATATAGAACCCATGCCTGAACCAGGATATATATTGTTCTAACAAGATGTTAATATAATTGTTCTAAAGAGTAGTTCATATTGAGGTAGTGTTTACATTATTATTATTTATGATATTTGTATATAGATGGATGTTTATTATCCCCCATGATACCAAATTTTGTATTTAGTATTTGATTGATCACTTAAAAATAATGTTATCAATTACTGTGATAGACAAAGCAGTGATAATCATAATAATAAATAAAATGGGATAAAATATGTTGTTGAAAATCAAAGGGTTATACTCACACAACTATCTCTAGTTGTGATAAATAATAGATGTAATTAATAACACCAAAATAAAAATAACATAAAATTATTCTGTTTAATAGATTTCCATCTGTTATTGAAAAGATCCAAATAATGTTTTAAACTTCAATGTGTCAAAAATGGTGGAAAACTAATTAAGGTAATGACAAAAAGGAATAAAGAAATGCATCAAGAGTGGAATGATTTCCAATTGAGATTATGATATTTTAAGGGAGGTGAATATGTCATAAAATACTATATATGGTAAAATGGTCCCATCTAATTCTCTACCCACACTTAAATGCTTTAAATATATAGAATATGTGTCTTAAAAATGGATTTAATAATATAATGTAATCGTGGATAATAGGAATTCATAAAAAAAAATTGGAATAAGAAAAATCTAATTAAATTCAATATATATTTTATAGTATTGAAAAGTAATCAATAACTATCCCCCACATGGGAGCAGTTTATGTACTATTGGATTGTGATTTTTTAGGACCCCCTCCCAAAAAGGGGTATAACTCAAGGGCTGGTAATGTAAGAGGGGAGATAGTGACCCCCCAAGTCCAGCATCTATATGACTTGAGTTGGAGACAAGTATTTAGGGTATAGAAAACACACAAATTAGAGGCACTACCCTCTAAGAGAACACTTGTCAAATAGAGAGAAAATACACACAATAACTAACTCCATCTGAAGATGAAATATAAAAGAAATCTCAAGTACACATATGTATGGTCATGCAAAAACTACAACAACTGTAATGGAAAATTGCATGTACCAAAAAAAAATGGTAGCAAGCACGAAACCCGATTAGATCCCACAACCCCATGCTAGTAGTATCCAACCTGATCTCTAACCCGATACAAGTGATCTGAGAAAAGGTTTATATATATACATAGGGTGAGTATAGTATTATACTTATTAGGATCCTCCTCGGATCCTCTCATGAAAATGTAATGAAAGAATGCTTCAGCATAGTGAACAACATGTGTAACTAACTCATCAGATACAAAACTATACTAAGTTTCTAGCCTCACTATGGATACACTTTAGAAGTATCGTATACAAGAGAATATAAAATAATAAAGAATATCATGTGTACCCCACTACCACTTACCCGCTATTTTTCCACATTTCTCTTACGTTGTATGTCTTATGTATCACCCTATAAAAGGCTTTCCAACAAACACCTAGGAAAAGATCCACAACATGCACCGTGTAAAAAACAAACACTACGTCCATGAAACTAATGTAACATGGTAGTTTCCCGAAGCCACCACAACTCGCATAACATGTATCATAGATCCTGTATTATACCTCAATCCACTACATCACACACACTGAGTAAGGATCCTCAAGAAATCAAAAAATATGTAAGTTACACTTATTGTAGTCCACATAGAACTATATCTAGAATATATGTGTGTGAATAAAAACTACCCATTACAACCCGGTATACATATACATGGGGAAAACTAACCATTGTTCCCTCTATCCAAATAACTACCAAGAGAAGAGATCGAGACCAAAGGGGGAAGTCAGCCATCAATCCTCCCACTGTATTGTTGGGGAAAATTCCCCCTAGGGTTCATAATCCTCAGGGAGTTAGTGATAATAACTAAAAGGGTGTAGTAGAGTATAGAAACACAAATAGTGTAGAATATAATATAACTCACAACCACACTATTGGAAAATCCAAGTCTTTTACTCAAATGGAGCTAATGTCTCTCAGAATCTCTTCTTCCACTACTATGAATAGGTATCCTATAACCACACAACCATTTCAAGAGAAAATTTTGATTACCTTATTTCATTGTATTAATTTAAGTGTAAATTTTATAATTCATTAAACATTAATTAACCATTATCAATTACACAAAATATTTTGTTAACATCATTCCAAAATTCCATTATTCCTTTGTATTGAAACCGTAGCATTGCATCCCAACAAGATCAAACCCCATTAGTTAACATCATTTATTAAACCATTTATTAACATCATTACTACATTCCCATAATTCCAGCCATTCTTGAAATGAAAAACTAGGATACCAAATATAAGTGGCTCAACATGGCGAGTTGATGATCTACCCATCTAGTCATTTGATCCTCTGGTAGGAGCATACACACATCCATCCTAGATAATTTAAACATGTAAAGAACAAGGCATACCCCATGCATATTTACCTATTTTGGAAGAAGGTAATGCAAGGAAAAATCCCTTTGGCAGTGGGGAATGTAAAGTAGATAATTAAAGATGATATTAAATAAACAACCACATTCACAATAGCGGGTAAGCCAAGCTTCAACCTGTTTCATCACCTCTAGTGTCCTCCCAAATCCCCGCATGCATAAATAAGTGCATCTCCCAACAAAGGGAATCAAATTATCCCACAAAAACTAGGTCTCCCTACCCCCACATCTCAAAAAAGCTATACAGTCATACGTGACATCACTAGAAGAATGAAAAAAGAAGGCAACTAGGATCATGGCCCTAAAAAATGCATTCTGACTTCACATGAAATGAGCTCTCACAGCTACATGGATAAGGATATTTTTCCTTTATAATCATGTTTCTAACTCAAAACCATACCACGTATTATCTTTTATAAAAAAAATCCATCTTTAATCCATCTTCAATTAAATAGTTCATTATTAGTAGGTTTCAGCTATGGAAAACATAAACTAAAAGCTATTATAGCTACCAAAATTTAATTAAACAATTAATTTGACATGCCTTTAAACAAAAAGCACCAATATTCTTCACATTTAACAAAAAACAAGAATATGCATTCACATCTACATTATTTTTATTAACATGAAATTACAACAAAAACAACTAGATTCATTTACATGAATCCTTATCTTTATCCATTTAATTATCCATTATTTCGGGATTTATGTTATTTACCAATATCATTAAGAACATCATGATAACCAGAAAATCATAAATATCACACTACCTATCAAATATAGAGGCAAACCATTATGACGGTTCAAAGAAACAAAATGAGAACAAACCAATTCATTTAATCTGTTTCAACTATTTAATTAGGTCAATTCAATTTCGATCTTGAAGGGATAATACATGATTACTCTTATGTTTCATGTAAAAGAATAGAGCATCAACAAATCTCCAACCTCAAACAGTTTCCAATGTTCTTCGCTCAAGAACGGATCAAAGAAATAGATCACAATTTCCTTCCCCGCAATAATTGTATCGACCCGTTAATATTTTGGCACATCCACACCAAAAAAACAAAAGAAACTTCCTTATAACCTTGGTGATCCAACTCCATAAAAAGGAAATGAGATACGAGAGAAACATATTGAAGATAACTAACCAACATAGGTAGTTGTTACATAGGATTGAATACGGATCAAAGAAGGAAGTGGGAAACCAATCCAATATGAAGGAATCCCAAAAAGAGGAATGGGGGGCATTTGTGTCATCTGGATTCGAAATCGGGTGCACTCAAGCCATCGTGTTTTAAATATCCGAGTTGATGGGTGTCTTTAAAACACCCATAGGTTAGGTAGTATATGACTTGTACCTTCTCATCACGTCATGTATCACCTCGAGGTGACTTATTTTGAAAAAATGCATCGCCTATGTTCTTTGTTTTATTTTTCTAAAACTCGAATGGTACATGTAATGTACCCCTTGGTTAGGTCTTGTATCCCCCATGTTTCTTGTTCTTGTGACTGAACTCCTACAGACATCCTCTGATATTTCATTGAGCACTTAGATCCTTGAATAAAAACAACGTTTGGATCAACATAGATCCATCTCCTTACATCAGATATATCTCAAAACATTATCATCCACATGAATCCAAAACCAACCTATATAGGAAACATAAAAGGGCTTTTCCGAGAAAGAACCCCATGAGATACCAGTCAAGGATCCCGCAACCATAAGATCTCAACCACCTAAAAATAATAATGTGATTCCCCAAAAAATCCACAAGAAGCTCTTAAACACTCCCTTAGGGGAGATACCTCTCAACGAGAGCAGTCCCCGACAATCATCTAATGAAAGCCATATCATAGACATGAATGGTCTAAAACCACAAAACGAACATTGTTACATGTAATGAGATAAATATAAAACATATGAGGACACTAAGTGCTTATCTATGACACATATTACCAGGTACTCTCCTCCACACCACCATGCCTCCACATGATATAGAAAAAGGGAATTGAACATCTAGGAAACACCTTCTCCTTGGGGTTTGTGATTAACATTGGCCGCTCCTAGAAGGTGGAATCATCATCAATGTCGATCACTCCCAAATCAATGAAATTAGAGTCATCATGAAGATAAAAATGGAGATACAACACATGGAAAAAATCATATAACACGGTCATCTGTGGTGTATGTTCTTCTCGATACACCATGGCTAGGACACGAGCCAACACCTCGAATGGCGCAACAAACTCGTCAGAAAACTTACTCCTATGGCAAAGACTTATCTTCCCATAATGGGGAGTCACCTTCAAAAACATGTGATCCCCAACATTGAACTCCAAATGTCTCCTCATTTTATTAGCATAATATTTTTAATCATCATGTGCTACCTTCATCCACTAATGAATCGCTTAAATGATCTATATTTTATTTTCTACCAGTTCCGGTCTAAAAATTGATGAATATCCGACCCCAGTCCAGTAGAATGGATAATGAAAAGTTCATCGATATAAGGAATCAAACGGTTCCATAACAATGGTGAAATGAAAACTATTTTTTCAATAGAACTATGCCAAGGGTAAGTGCCTCATCGATCAACCTCCAAAATCTAGAACACAATTAAGCAACTTGTCTTCAATATTCTGGATTGTTCACTTTCTCTAACTTTCCATTTTCAGTTGAAAATTATTACTAAAGAATTTCTTGGAATCCAAAAATGTTGGAGGCCTCTCTACACCCGAGAGGTAAAATGAGTATTTCGATCAGAAATGACCTTCTTATGGACACCATGTAATCTCACCACCTCCTCCATATACAACATCAACAAAACTTCTACCGAGAACTATTTCTTGATTAATATGAAGTGGATTGATTTGTTAAAATGATCTAATACCACCCAAATATCATCATGGCCACCAAGAGCTCGAGGTAAACCATTAACAATGTTTGTTGAGAAATCCTCAAACATCCACTGAGAAATATCTAATGGTTGGAGAAATCCACTCAGGACACAGAGCTCATCCATTGAATTCTGTTAGACCAAAAATGAAGACACAAACTATGAAACTACCTGATTCAACCTAGGACACCAAAACTGACTCCTCAAAGCCCGGTACATATTTTTCATTCTATGATGCACAGCTAAAGGTGAAATATGGAGCCCTCTAAGAAAAGCCTCACGCAACACTGAGGGAAAGAAATGACTTCCTTGATATAACACATGGATTTTTCTTCCTCAAAACAACTATAAAGGGACTTTCCCCAAATAACTTGGTATCTCCAAACCTCCACCTCTAGATCCCCCAAATGGGACTCTTCCACTGGCAGCACCATAGATTACTGCCCCATCATCTGAAAAAGGCATCCTATGCCCCCAAATTTTCCCATATCCATATTAAATGATGATATTTCTTCCATTAATCTCTAGGAATCACTAGATTAACACACAATATTACTAAGTGACTTCCTACTCAGCGTATCAGCTAAAAAATTTCTCTTTCAAAGTATATCAAATATTTCAATGTCGTATTCCTTTATGAACTCTATCCATTGACACTATCGCAAGTTCAAATCATGCTGGTATAAAACATACCTTAGGATCTTATAATCTGTGAAAACCACAAATTGCTCTCCAATGTGGTAATGTCTCAACAACATTAGAGAAAACCCCACAACTGCCAAATCATGATCATGGGTGGCATAGATATATTTTGGGGGATGAAACTTCTAAGACCCCTAAGAGATGACCAATCTATACTGCATTAGAACACAACCTATCCCCAGATGTACATCATCATAGAAAAAAATTGAACTCCTTCTGCTAGTGGACAAAGAACTAGAGAACATAACAAATTCTCCATAAAATATAAAAAATATTCATGACACTGATCATTTCACATGAATGCCTGATCCTTCTTGGTCTATGTTGTTAGAGAAATTTCAACACAAGCTAAATCGGCAAGGAACCTCCTATTGTAGCCTGCGTGACCAAGGACACTTCACACCTCTACCACTCTATTTGGGGATTCCAAAGACACAAATTCTTTTATATTCGATGAATCCAAAGGTAGTCCCTATTGGGACACCACGTTCCCTAGGAATCGATTTATTTGATCCCAAAACTTACCCTTTGATAAATTCACAATTATTTTTTGTTGACGAAGAACTCCCGAAACGGCATGTAGATTCTCTACGTGCTCCTCCTCAGATGTGTAGTACACAAGGATGTCATTGATGAAACCCACAAATAAAGACATGAACTCATGGAACCCAATGTTTATCAATGCCATGAACACAGCTGTATCGTTCATCACACCAAATGTCATGACAATAAACTCATAATGGAAATGACAACAACATCAAGAAGTCTTCAGCATATAATTATACTTTACACGCATCTGATGACATCATGACAACAATTCGATCTTTGGGAACCAACTTGTACCTTCCAGTTTATCGAATAAATCATCAATCCATGGAAGAGGATATTGATTCATCACTATCACTTATCTTAAGTGATGATAATCTACACACAACTGCAATCTTCCATCGGCCATCTTCATCCAAAAAAACTAGTGCACCCCATGTTGACACACTAAACTAAAAAACCACACTGTAATAGACTATCAATATGTATACACAGATCTTGTAACTCCGAAGGGGCCATCCTTTATGGATACATATATGTACGAAACTCTCCTCGTTATTGCTTCATCCCAAAATAAATCTATCGTAGAGTGGGTAATGCTATAACCTCCTCTAGAAAGTCACCAGGGTACTCTTCTTAGACCCTGGGAAACGCCAACATCTGAACCTCTGTTGAAATTAGCATAAGCATAGACATTTAGGATGATAGTGATGAAACATGACTCTTGCCCATCCGAGGTTATGACTTGACATCAAACACTATCATCTCCCCATAATTATCGAACAACACCACCATAATCGTAATGAAATCCACAATAGCCTACCCTGAATACAACCAATCCATGTCAAGGATGAAATTTTATAGTTGTATCTATAAACATCGAAAATCTCCCCAAGATCAGTGCTACCTCAGCACTAGCTCGCATTCTCAACATACTTCAAACAAGTCAGCTTGACGTCCAACTATCGTAGTCAGAACCTCGGGAATTGAAAGACTCTCTACCTTATGTCCTAATGAATGGACAATAGATGGTGATATGAATTAGTGTGTCACACCTGAATCAAACAAAACATACAAACAAGTAGAAAACAATAAATGGGTACCTCGAACAATGTATGGATCACATGGCGCTGGCAATGCTAAAGCATGAAGATGACCATGGAATCTATTATGTCCTCTATGACCGTAATGGTGACCACCACTAAAGTCGTGATCTACTCTCAGATGAAAGGGAACATAATGAGGCTATCCTATTCCAACCACATCTTCTATCTACTGATCCAATGATTGTGAAACCTAATGCTACTCTGTCGGTTGGAACTACCTAAATAGAGGGACCAGAAACGGAACACCTTGTGCATGCTACCTACTCTGAAGGGGTGGGAACTATTGCTACAAATGACCTTAGCAGCCACATGGAAAATAAAAAACAGAATCTCTTGGCATAGGCATGAGATCCTCCTCCCATGGATAAGTGAGATGATGAGGTTTGGGACCTACCTCGGATCGAATAAAAACTCTTCTACCCTAAAAATCAAGAACCTTGAATAAAATATCTACTTTTGGTGGAATAAAAACGACTCCCCTATCAGTAATATATAGTGATGTATAACATCCTCTCAAAGACATCTTCCTCTACAATACCCCAAGTTATTTCTTCAGCATAAATAGTGTGACCTAGAACATAATCTATGGACACAAAGACTCCTCCAAATTCCTCACCCTAGCCTCCTCATCTGGAAACATGTTTGATGTCTATCATAAATTGTTCCTGAAATTAATTACAACCTCTCGCACATTTTACCTCCCATATTGATGGGTAAGAATATCCTAGTGATTGGACTCCATCACTGTCAAAGAAAAAAACATTACATTGAACCTATCACAAAACTCTTCATACGAGATTTCGATCTCCTCGTGATCCACGGGGAACAAGAACCAACACTGACTCACTGCCACATAAAGCATCATCAAAACCAAAGACTCCCAGTGCTCCATCCAATCACGGATCAAACTGAAGACTATCATAACCTCCTATAACAAATCATTCATGACTAGATTAGAAACAACACCCTTTTAATTCTACTAACTCTTTTGATGAAACTCTCAGAGTATGACAACCCTGCTTTTATTACAAACATAAACATGATTTATTACATAAAATATCACTTGATACGACAAAGAAGATCGAGAGTTTTAGTGTCTTTGGGGCTTAGAATCATTACATAAAAACTTAAAACACGAAATACAACATCTTTATTGAAAACTTCCTTTACATGACCACTACATTCCCTCATACTTAGCATTGCATGGGATAACCTGAGAACATGCATCGAAAAAGGGTGAGCTATAAAGCCCAGTAAGGGAGTACACATGGAATAACATGAGGATTACAATACATGTTAGACAATAGGAATATAAATAGAGCATAAAAGAAACATTAACATAAAGGCATGATAACGCATGATAATCATAACATGGAAATGTGGCAAAAACACTTATCATGGAATTAGCATGAGCCAAGGCTCATTGCACATGGAGCATGAGTAAATACTCATTGAAAGTAAAGCACGAGTAAACCCAAGTTTCCCTTGAATTAGTATGAGTCAACACTCATTGCACATGACGTATCATGATACTGTACTTTACCCAATGCATTGGAGCTCTATAAGGGCGCACCCTTCATAAACATTTCATTTCATTCATAAGTGTGCCACATGGATCATAAAACATGGATTCATAAAACATAACCATTTATTAAATGATAAATGAATGTGGAATTCATACATGATACTTTGTAATAAATATGTAAAGGTGCATAAAGGTGGATACCCTTGATGGAGAAATGGGCATGGTATCCACCACACAATGGCATTGGCTTCGAAAATTGGTGCGATTTTGGCAGCGTAACAGCATGACATAAGAATTAATAAAAATGGTTGACGAGAGAGAAATGGGTTCCTCTTCATATTTAAATGTAATGGACAGTAAGGAGGTCATATAGATACATTTCCCAACAATTGTAATGGAATTTAGATTCATGATACAAAATAATTTCTTGAATGTAAAAGAAGAGAGATAAGTTCCTTTCAGAATTTTGGCATAGCAACGGGTGTATATGGGAGGCATTTAATGAGAGAGAAAGGGGTCTCCCATCATTCAAAAAAATAAGAGGGAAGTATGGGGGAGGTGTGAAACCATACCCCAACATTAATAATTGAATTTAAAAGGTCAATACAACTTAATGAAATTTGACAAAAATGTGAAAGGAAGAAAAAACCTTTACTTGGATGTCTACTTCCAAAGGCTAGAGAGATGCTTGTGAGGGGATTCTTGGGAGCTTGGGGAACCTTGGGAGGACTGTAGAGAGAGTTGGAAAGTGGTTGGACGAACTCCAAAGGCTTTTAGTGAGGAGGAAGTGGGAGCATGAGTGGGTGTATATAGGAAAGGTGAGGGAATTCTTTATTATTTAGGTTTGGGTCCCCTTATATTAAATTAATCCAAACCAAAAACCATACCATGGTTCTTGCCCATGTTTTTTGGAAAAGGGAAGAGGAAAAAAATATTTTATAAGTCCAAAGTCCTAACATCTTAAAATATTAGGGTTGCTTATGTGGAGGTGAGTCACACTCCCATGGAAATTAATTTAAAAATGTAAGGTATTGAATAAGTCTTCAGGGGTCCATTAATTCTCTGAAAAGTAAGTCAAACAAACCCAAAATTACATTATTTTGATGTTAAAAAATATATTTTCCAAACATAAATATTATTGTATTTTATTACATCACTATTCGGTCATTATGATGTCATAAAACACAATATATATTTAAACGGTATTTAATTTTTACCCAAAAATTTGACTGTCTCAGAAAATTATGAAAAATTCACCGTTGGATAATTTCAATGTCCTGATTCCATAAATAACATTTATTTTATCTAAATAATTTTCTAAATATGTTAATTTTCACTTTTAAAATAAAAACTGAC
This sequence comes from Viscum album, assembly GCA_963277665.1. Taxonomy (NCBI): domain Eukaryota; kingdom Viridiplantae; phylum Streptophyta; class Magnoliopsida; order Santalales; family Viscaceae; genus Viscum; species Viscum album. The sequence continues at coordinate 596,170,465 of OY728135.1, read as the reverse complement.
ATTTATAGAAAATTCACGGGTTTTGACAGAAATGGATTTGAAACCTTATTAAAACTTATAACTGCATTCATAAAATTATAAGATCATTTATATTTAATAAAAATTAATTTAATAATAATATTATTATTTCATTAAAATATTATTTAATTCAAAAATCCATTAATTTAATGAAATATATATCTTAATAAAATAATAACTAAAAATACCATTTGTAATTTAAAAACTATTTACAACGTATCAAAAATGACTAGAAGTTATATTAATTATTATATACAGAAATAATGTACATGAACATAGTAATGCTTATTTGTTACATAACCCCTTAAAACAGCCGCATAAGACCTAAGGGTAAGGTGTGCTATGTTGACAGACTCTTGAGGTGGCTCGGATAACATCGCTCGAGTGGTAATTTCAATCAACTTCCACTTTTCCTGTAGACGGGCACGTTCGAGCCTGACATGATGAAGCTCAGCTTGGTCTTGGTCAAAAGCGAAGCGCAAAGATTCCAACCCTTTTCCAAGCTCCGAAAAATGGACTTCGTATGGGGAAATTCTACTGGATGAGGCCATCGCTTCCTTTTTCTGAGTAAATTGCATTTGTTAAAGTCCTATATTTATACTAATCATGTGATCACTGTTCAACGACTATATTAGCAACGGTCAAAATTCTTAACATAAAACCAAGGAAGTTGACATTCTATATAAACATAAAGATACATTTAATTAGATCGAGTGGGATTTCCATTAATGAAACTTTTGGTCATTACAATATTCCCCCCTTAAGAAATTTCACCCTCGAAATTTTCCTTTTCCAACACTAAAACAGATGTGGGTAACTCCGCTTAATCATTTCCTCTGATTCTCAAGTCGCATCTTCAAACTTGTGGTTTCTCCACAACACCTTGACGAGGGGAATTGTCTTATTTCGTAGAACTTTTTCTCTACGATCTATGATCTTCACTGGGTGCTCCTCAAAAGAAAGATCATCTTTAAATTGTACCATCTCAGAAAGGAGTACATGTGAAGGGTCCGGTATGTACTTCCTTAAGAGGGATACATGAAAGACATCATGTACATTGTCCATGGAAGGTGGAAGTTCTAGTCGATAAGCCACAGGCCCAACACAATCACAACTCTCGAAGGGGCCGATGTACCTTGGTCTTAACTTCCCTTTCCTTCCAAACCTCATGACCTTGTTCCATGTAGATATGCATAGAAACATTATGTCTCCAACTTTAAACTCAAGGTCTCGTCGACGATTATCTACATAACTTTTCTGTCGACTCTGAGCTACCTTGATATGCTGTTGAATGGTTTTTACCTTCTCCACCATTTCCTTGACCATTTCTGGTCCAAGGAGCTTACGTTCACTGACCTCATCCCAACATGTCTGTGTTCTTCACCTTTTCCCATACAGGGTTTCATATGGTGCCATTTGGATGCTTGAGTGGAAACTATTGTTATAAGAGAACTCAACCAGAGGAAGATGTTGATCCCATCATCCTTTAATGTCCATTTTGCACGCTCTCAACATATCATCAAGTGTTTGGATAGTCCGCTCGGATTGGCCATCAGTTTGAGGATGATAGGACATACTGAAGTTTAGTTCAGTATTCAGAGCATGTTGAAGACTCTTCCAAAACATAGAGGTGAATCTTGGATCTCAGTCAGACACAATAGATAGTGGTACTCCATGCAACCTTACCACTTCCCTGATATAGATCTGTGCCAGTTGATCCAAAGAGAAATCATCCCAAATAGCAATGAAGTGTGCAGTCTTTGTAAGATGGTCCACAACAACCCAGATTTCATTGTTGCCTTTGGATGTCCTCAGATGTCTGGTGAGAAAGTCCATAGTGATGTTATCCCATTTCCATTATGGTATGGGAAATGGTTGCATCATCCCCTTAAACTTCTCCCTCTCTACTTTCACTTGCTGACACACCAGGCACATTGATGTATATTCAGCGATCTCCTTCTTCATATTATCCCACAAAAAGTTTTCATAGAGATCTCGATACAACTTTGTGCTCCCTAGGTGAATAGAGAAATTTGAACTATGTGCATCATCCCGAAGTTCCTTCTTCGGCTCCGGATTTGATGGAACAAATAGTCTTTTCCGAAACCACACAATTCCTTCTTCATTAAAATTAAACTCCGAGGATTTCTCCTTTTTGATAGCTTCCACTTTTTATTGAATTCCCACATCATCATTTTGAGCATCCTTTAACCATTCCAAAAGAGACAATTGAGCAATCATTTGTGAAAGGATTGATGATGATCCCTTCTATATGATTCCCATGTCCATCTTCATCAAGTCTAAGAAGATTGGATCCTTCTCAATTCTCATCATTGACAGAATCGTTGGGTCCTTTCAACTTAGGGCATCTGCGACATTGTTCGCTTTCCTAGGTTGGTAATGTATTGAACAATCATAATCCTCAATGAGCTCTATCCATCTTCTATGGAGCATATTAGGATCTTTCTGTGTGAAAATATATTTAAGACTCTTGTGGTCAGTATATATCTCACATTTCTCTCCATATAGATAATGACGCCAGATTTTCAAGGAAAATATCACAGCCGCCAACTCCAGATCATGTGTTGGATAGTTTCGCTCATGGATTTTCAACTGCTTGGAGACATAGGATATCACTTTATCATTATACATCAGCACATATCCTCATCCCTTCTTCTAGGCATCACTGAATACCACAAAAGTTCCCCACTTTTGGGTAAAGTGATCACGGACGCAGTGATAAGCCTTCTTTTAAACTCCTTGATGCTTTCTTTACATTCATGAATCCAACAAAACTTCACTCCCTTCCGAATTAGCTTGGTAAGAGGGTTGGAAAATCGTGAGAAATTCATCACAAATCGTTGATAACATCCAACTAACCCCAAGAAGCTACGAATATCCGTTACCAATGTTGACCTCGGCCATCCCTCAATTGCATCTGTTTTGGAGGGGTCCACAGATATCCTGTTGCTTGTGATGATATGTCCCAAGAATGAGACCTCCTTCAACCAGAACTCACACTTGTTGTACTTTGCATAGAGCTTCTCCTCCGCAATGTCCTTAGTAATGTTTTTAAATGCTCCTCATGATCCTCCTTGGTTTTGTAGTATATTATAATATCATCTATAAAGACTACCACAAATATTTCAAGGTAATCTCTAAAGACTCTATTCATCATGTCCCTGAATATTTCTGGAGAATTGGTGAGTCCAAAAGGAATTACTATGAATTCAAAGTGCCCGTATCTTGTTCAAAAAATAGTCTTGGGGACATCTTCCTTCTTCACCCTTACTTGATAATATCCCAAACGCAAGTCCACCTTGGAGAAGTATTGTGCTCCATGCAGCTGATCGAACAAGTCATCAATTCATGGGAGAGGATACATGTTCTTTATCATTATTTTGTTAAGTTCACGATAATCGATGCAAAGCCATATTGACCCATCCTTCTTCTTGACGAAGAGGACTGGTGCACCCCATGGTGAATCACTTGGGTGTATAAAACCTTTATCCAGATTCTCATGTAGTTGTTTCTTCAGCTCTTCATGCTCAACAACATCTATTCTGTATGGTTTCTTTGATATTGGTAATACCCCGGGTATAAGTTCAATTGAGAACTCAACATCTCTTCTAGGAGGAAGAACAGGCAGTTCCTCAGGATACACTTTAGCGAATTCCTTCACAATAGTCATTTCTTCAGGGATGGTTTCTTCCCTGAACTCAATAATCTGAGTCAGATACATGTGCTCATATGGTAGTAATATCCACGCTTGAGATGATGGATCTGAAGGAGATTCATCTGCATCCTTACACTTGTAACGAATCAGGGGTCGATTCTTCATATGGAGTGTGATTTCCCTCTCCCGACAATTTATGTTGGATCTATATAAGGAATTCCAATCCATGCCAATAATTACATCAAATTTCACTAGAGGGAGTATGATGAGGTTCGCCGGGAAATTCAATCCACAGATTATAATAGGGGTGGACTTAAATTCATGGGATGCAATGATTTCCCCATTTTACGTACTCACCATCATCTTCACTTCCATGATTTTTGGTGGTGCTAGGATTGTTTTTACTAAACATTAAAAATATAAAAGAATGTGTAGAACCTAAATCAAAAAGTGAGTTCGCTATTCTTGAATGAATAACTAGCGTACCTGTCACCACTTCATTGTCGGGGTTCACTTCGACATAAGTGATGGAAAAAGGTCTTCCTTGAAGCCTTGGAGGTTGTTGGTCGCCTCCGAAACCCCTTGGATTAGGGCACTGGTTTGTAAAATGACCAGGTTCATTGCATTTGTATCATTGAACAATGCATTGAGGTTAAAACAGAGTGTTTCTCTCCTCTAACGCAGCCGCGGGTCTTTCTTGCCGAAAATTATCAGCTAGGTTCCCTTCTCTTCCACACCTGAAACATTTCTTCATCCCCGTAAGGAAATTTCCAGGGTGCTTCTTCCTGCACTTTTGGAAAATGGGGTGATGGATCTTCTTAGAACCATTGGATTTATCCATCGGACCGCCAGCATTGAAGACCACCTTACGCTTCTTGTCCCCATGATACCCATGTGATTCCCCAATCTCCATTTCGACCTTGAGGTCACATCGGACAATATCCTCATAGATGTCGAAGTCACAGATCACTAATGATTTTCGTAAGCTAGGATTCAGCCCACCAAAGAAGCGGTCAACTTTGCATTCAGGGGTAACAACAAATCCGTAAGAATATCGTGCAAGCCTTGTGATGTTTTCCTCGTACGCTCCAAGACCTTCTTCATCTTTTTTCTTGAGGTAATGGAGTTCCCTTTCCATCTTAAGTCGGAGGGTGCGCAGAAAATATTTATTGAAAACATCTTCTGGAAATCCTTCCATTCCAACGCCTCAATCTCCTCCTCAGGCTTCATATTTTTCATCAACGTCCACCATTGATCAGCTTCACCCTCCATACGATAAGTATCCAGGAGAACCATCTCTTGTTCCGAACACTAAAGGATGGAGAAGATCTTTTCAATGGAGTTGATCCATTATTCAGCGATTGTGGGATCATATGATCCACTAAATGTTGGAGGCCTTTTCCTCATGAAGCTCTTGATAGTGACTTGTTCCTTCTTAGGGGGGTTTGGACGTTCCTCTTGACCAGTGCTTCTATTCAAAACTTGAGTTAGCTGAGAGAGAAGCGTGACAAAGTTCACGATTCCTATACCCGTTGGATTGGGCATCTCATTAGTACAGTCATCACACTGATCATCACAATGGTTGTTAGCCTGACTCCTCCTATTACCGGCCATTGGCAGGAATAAAATGAAATTTTGGGGTAACACATAAAGGGTAATACAAAGACAAAAGTTGATGACTTATAAATAAACTTTTATTTCCTTAACTCATGAGTCTATAGGCTTCAATCTAGGCTTTCCATGATCTAATTTCTAACATATATTCGTAGGGGAATTTTTTTAATTCCCTTAATAAGGGTTCATACTAGGATTTTGAATTTATCAACACATATCCCCCGGGAGTTTCATAACCAAGAGTGCAGAAAGGCCTGTTGTTGAGCACCAGTTCTCGTTCGAGTCTAGCTCAAAGCAGTGTTTTCGGGTTTTACCCCTAGGTTACATCTGTTCCAGAGCCGCCTCTACCTGCTCGTATCCAGACAAGGATGTATTTGATTGATAAACCACTTACTCAGTACATACCAAAACATAGGGATGTATTTATTATACTTAGTCTTGTATCTAAGGCGTTACTAGGGTTTCCTAATCCAAAAAATAACTGAACCTATCCTCTGATACCAACTATAAAAACCCTACTTTTATTACAAACATAAATATGATTTATTACATAAAACATCACTTGATACAATAATGAATATCGAGTGGTTTAGTGTCTTTGTGGATTAGGATCATTAAATAAAAACATAAAACATGAAATACAACATATTTTGTAACACCCCAAGCTTCTATGGTACGCTTCTCTGTGAATAATGTGATAGCGTGTGTTGTACGTAACACCGAGTTCTAACACACCATAACTAATCAAACTAGCCGTTATGAATAGTAATACCTACTTTTTGAAATTATATATATTTTATATTTGAAAATGGACTTCAGTTTTAGATTCGGAATATCGAATTTAGCCTAGGGTGAAATTTTGGTACATTTCGGATAACTTTCATATTTTGATGAATAGTGAAAATTACTAAATTTTAATTAAAAACAACTTTTTTAATCAAATTAATTACTAGTGATAAATTATGAATTTGAGTGGTTTTAAAGTATATTTAGAATATATTTTTACCATTTAATATAATTTTGGTCATTGGACATAATTTTACAATTAAACCGAACATAAACAAGTGTCAATCTTTTGATAGTTATTATCTCTTAAAAACACGCTTTTTGTTTTACCAGCGGGAATTAATTTTAAATTAATTTCTGCCACTTCTGTGTTTTGAATTTAGGAAAATGGATTCCATATTTGGAATCAGGATGTTCAAATTGTGTAAATAGATAACTTTTATTTTTAGACATTTTGAATAGTTACTGTGGTAAATATTTTATTTACCATGGTTAAAGGGTAAATCCGGTAAATAAGGGTTAAAAAAATAATATTATAATAATACAAAATTACCCTAAAACGTGTCCTAACCTTATTGGTGGACACATACCCGACCATGGGCATCCTTGGGTCAATTTGGGGACCCCTTGGAGCCACTTGTATATGGTAGGGACACTTTATATTAATAAAGTTAAAATAAAAATAAAAATGGCATAAGATTACATCTTTTAGAAGAACAATTTTTACATAGGGTTATACATGTTGGATTTTCGATTATAAATATTCATTAGAAAGCTAAAACGATTTCCTACATAATGATATTTTACTTATAATTTTTAGACATTAAATAATTTATTTTATTTATGACACAATGATGATGCAGTAATTACTATAATAGTGAAAAATTAAAATAAGTGATATTATAAATACCCAAATAAATATAATATGAAACTTTTAATGAATTAAACTAATTTTCTAGGATAATATGATATATTAGGATTGATTTAATTGACTTTGTTCGAAGTAATAAATCTTTTATGAGTTTCACAAAAATCAACTAATGAATAGTGTCAAAATTGACATAAAAGAATTCTTAAAACAAATATTATATTATTAATTGATATTAAATTCCTAAAAATCTAAGGTTCGGCCAAGAGACTTATATCATGATAGGTTAATCATTAATGGACCACTTGGGGGTCTCTTGGATGTATATAGTAAGTTTATTAACCATAATATATAAAATACAAAGAGACATTGTAAAAGTGAAACTAATTAACTTAGAGTTAATACTTAAAGATAAGGTTAATATAAGTACCCAAACCTGTCTAAATTCTATTGGATGAGTTGCTTTCGACCTATCCCCACCTCATCATTTGAATAGTCAACTTTGGAGCCTTTAGAAACCGAATATGAATTTATTATAAATTAATATTTCTAGCTTTTCCAAAGGTGCCCCTCACCCCTCTTATAAAAGGGCACTCCTCCTTCTCATTTCTTCACACCTTCAAAGCCTTTTGGTTCGGCCAAACTCTGCCCAAATACTCTCCCAACATCCCTCAATACAACATAGTGGCCTTAGTTTGATCAGAAAGCCAACCTAAGGATCCCTTTTGATCAAATCAAAAGGAAGAACCCGAAGAAGAGGTAATGATTTCACCACCCTTTTCTAAGTTCATTTCTTCTTCCACTTCTTCTTCCTTTGTTCTTACCATTCTGAAATAATAACTCCAGTATCTCACATATACTGTGATGTTATTATAAATATGGTACAATCATATTCAGTATTCTATCCACCCTTTGAATAACATGTCACCATACGTGCGTACGTACGGCTTACCGTCTCCACGTCGTGGTGTAATTGTTATTCAATATAATATTATTTGGATGGGTATAATAATGATGTGTAACTCATGTAAATAATAAATATAACATGTTAATGATTCTTTATATATGATATACCATCCATTTATATATTATTTTAATATCAAAAGAATGATATTGTCGCTCGTGCGTACGTACGGACTACCGTCTCCACGAACGCGATGAGATTCATTCTCCATCGTAACCATTAAAGCGTAATTATCATTTTATGATTTAAAAATGATTTTTAAGGACTTGATATCATTCTGGATATGAATAATATACAACCTATCCTTTACAAACATGTCTTACGTAACAAAACATATGAAAGAAAACAAGTAAGTTAACACCCGAAACAACGATAATACTAAGATATTATTATCAAATCAATATTAAAAGATCATATATGACATCATATTAATGTATATGATTCTTGTATAATTTAATAACAATTATTTCACCATTATACAGGAGGTTAACCTACCACAACCAAGGAAAAGTACAAGGTAAGGGTTATTTCACAATCTCTTCATTATCCGAGGTTGTATTATACGTAATAATCTACTGGGATCTCTTTATCATCCACATCCATGTTTCTTCGAAATGTATTTCAAAACATTTTTACTATTTACAAGAATATGGGTTAAAGTCATTTATACCCTTGTTTGACTTTTTATAAGAGGTTTATAAAGGAATCTTTCCGTCGTTTTCAAAACAAGGTCCTTTTTAACCTTTTCGACAGAATTGAGGTAAGAATGTTTTTTTAACTTATACGGCGGGTGCGGTTATTTTACGCCGTTATAAAATCTTCAAAGCTTTCCTTACAAGCTTATAAGAATATTTTCAAAGAAAATGTTTTATTTTATATGGATCTTAAATGATTTCAAAATAAAAGGAGATATTTTTTTAAAAAGAATTTTGATTTCATCTATGTCAATATCCTTTGATGGATTTTAAGATTATTTGAAGTTGATTTATTATGATACAAAACTTCTATATTGTATTGAAGGTTTTGTGATATGTTTGACTATGGATGTGCTATTTTTATACCATTCATAGTTTATGGTGAAATTACTGACATTTCGTATGCTAGTTTTAATACGAATGTTTATGTTATGTTTAAACCTTTTCATATGGGAATGCATTGGACTTAATAAGTGACGGGTGGAGCCCGCTATAGCTCCTCGATGCATCGGTAGGTCTCATGAGACAAACTAGTGTCTTGGCACAAGGCCTTGACAAAATCTTATTTGTAGCCTTGGCACGAGGCCTTGGCTATGTGGTTATGATAGTCTGGCATTATGCATTCCAACATTATGAAAGTGGTTATTGATTTTTGCATGTGATTATTCGATTAGTAGAATATCCATGTGAATAAGTAAATGGCATTATTTCATTTTACTTTTGCCATACCATGTTGAAGTTCAATTTTAAAAGGCTTTTGTTTTAGTAATGCATTGCCTTAAATGTTTATTCTTATTTATGAAAGTTTCCGCTATATTGTTATCCTTACTGGGCATTTGAGCTCACCCCTTTTCTATGTTTTATTTTTCCCCAGGATGTGAAGAAGTAAATTATGAATGACCTGCAGGGATATTATGAGGGGATAGTAGTGTGGATTATGGAGACATTATGTTGTTGTAGTAGTTTTTCATTTTATGATGTAATGTAAAACTTATGAATATATCTAGTGTTTCCAAGGCTACTAAACCAATCGGTCTTTCGAGATTTGATCTTTCTTGTGATCATGCCAATGTTATGTAATAATGCACCGACTCTGGGTAGCTGGGGTCGGGGCGTTACAGTTGGTATCAGAGGAAGTTTAGTACAAACCTTGGAAGCTAGATTTAGATAAACTCTGATTAGAGCACGTAGACCTAAGATGAACTTTGAGGATTAGTATAGAAGAACTTCCTAGAATTTTGGTATTGTAGAGATTTTGTGAGTTTTCCGAGCAATACATCCCTGTCTGGATACGAGCAGGTAGAGGCGGCTCTGGCACAGATGTACCTAGGGGTAAAACCCGAAAACACCGCTTTGAGCTAGACTCGAACGGGAACTGGTGCACGACAACGGGCCTTGCTGCACTCTTGGTTACGACACTCCCGGGGGATATGCTTAGGATAACTCTCATTATCTTTACAAATCATTATGAAGGGTTTATGAGTATATACTTCCTCAAAGAAAAACATTTTTATGATTATGGATTATATCCATAAATAGTTCAATTTATGTTAAGTGTTTTATAAGTATGGGATTATGTATTTTGATTCATAAACTGATCTAGTTTATGCCATTGTTTAGAAATGGCGCCTAGTGGAAGAAATGGAAACCGTATCAATGCGCGCACTCCATGTAGGGATTGCCCTCCTGCTCAAGATAATTATAGTGGGGCTGGTGATGCAACTGGTGCCGATCAGCTAATCACCATACTGGGACAACTTACTCAGGTTATGAATAATAACCTTACCCGTATGGAGCACCCTGATCCGCAGCGTGGAGGATCAATGTTAGATCGATTCATGAGACAACAACCACCAACGTTCAATGGGAGTACAAATCCCTTAGTAGCTGAGCAATGGATATTTTCCCTAGAGAAAATATTTCAGGCTTTGGGGAGTAGTGAAAGGGAAAAAGTTACCATGGCAGTTTACCGCCTCACTGGAGATGCTGATCAATGGTGGTCATTGATTCAAAACATGAAGGAAGATGATGAAGTATCAAACATGGAATGGAGGGAGTTCAAAGATCTGTTTTTAGAAAAATACTTTCCTCGCGACCATCGAGCATATATGGAAAGGCAATTTCTGAGTCTGAGACAAAAGGAGGATGATAATGTCACAAAGTATGAGGCTAACTTTACAAGGTTAGCGAGGTACGCTGGTGATTATATTCGCAACCCAAGAAGTAAGATTGATCGTTTCTTTGATGGGTTAAAACCATTTCTCCGTCGAGCATTAGTCTCACAATCCTTTTCATCGTACGAAGACATTGTCTCATGTGCTATCAAGACCGAAAAGGAATTCTCTAAGTCTTATGACTTTAAAGCAAAGCAAGAGAAGAAGAGACCTGCTGATCAATCTGGGAATGGAAATAAGGGGAAGAAGGGAAAGGTTGAATATCCATCTTGTGGTAAGTGCGGGAAGAAACACCCCGGTGCTTGCCTGGAGGGAATGGGAGTCTGTTACAAGTGTGGTGAAAAAAGGCCACCAAGCTCATGATTGCAAGGGGAAGAAGGAAGCTACCAATGTTCAGTGCTACAATTGCAGGGAGATGGGGCATTATGCAAATGAATGTCCTAAGCGTCAGGAGAACATACCTCAGAAAAGGCCAAGGGATCAAGGCCAGGCTTATGCTATCACTACTGCTGAGGTAGAAACTCCGAAAGACGTGGTGGCAGGTAATTTAATGGTTTCCTCAAGTTTAGCAAATGCATTATTTGATTCTGGATCATCGCATTGTTTCATATCTTCCCAGTTTGCTAAGAAAATTAGATATTTCCAATTTGATTTAATAAGGGAGTTGTCAGTTAAAACTCCTAAGGGAAGTATCGTTGCAACAAAGTTTTGTGAATCAGTCCCCATTAGAGCACATAAATTTTCTTTATCTGCTGATTTCATCGTCATACCTATGATTGAGTTTGATATAATCCTCGGTATGGACTGGCTTTCGGACTATGATGCGAAGATTTATTGTAAGAAGAAAGAGGTTACGATTCATGATGATAATGATAAGGAGCACCTTATTTTTAGAGCAGAATCGTCACCACCTAATTCTTATTTAGACCCACCCCCAGTAGCTCAACTTAATTCAATTATTGGGGAGGAAGAGAATGAAGTAACTATCGGTGAGGAAAGGAATGTTCAAATAGAGGATGTACCTGTTGTGAAAGAATTTGTAGATGTATTTCCGGAAGATTTACCTAGACATCCTCCAGAACGAGAAGTTGAGTTTTCTATTGATTTGATTCCTGGATCAAGGCCTATATCGAAGACCCCTTATAGAATGGCCACTGTAGAGTTAGTCGAACTAAAGAAACAACTAGAGGAATTGAGTAATAAGGGATTTATTCTCCCTAGTGTTTCTCCATGGGGAGCCCCTGTTCTTTTTGTTAAAAAGAAAGATGGATCTATGAGGTTATGTATTGACTACAGGGAGATCAATGCTATAACGATAAAGAACAAGTATCCCCTACCTCGTATTGATGATTTATTTGACCAACTGCATGGAGCTCAATACTTTTCAAAGATTGACCTTCGATCTGGATACCATCAGTTGTGTGTGAAGAAGGAAGACATTCCGAAAACAGCATTTCGAACCAGGTATGGGCATTACGAGTTTACTGTAATGCCGTTTGGATTGACCAATGCACCCTCTGTATTCATGGATCTGATGAATAGAGTTTTCAAGGAGTATCTCGATGAATTTGTGGTAGTATTTATTGATGATATATTGGTATACTCCAAAACCTATGAAGATCATGAAAATCACTTGCGCATTATCTTGAAGACTCTGAGGAGGCATGAATTATATGGAAAGTTTAGCAAGTGTGAAATCTGGCTTCAGGAGATTTCTTTTCTTGGCCATATTGTCTCTAAAGATGGAATCTCTGTTGATCCTTCTAAGACCAAGGCAATCCAAGAATGGCCAGCACCTACGAGTATAACTGAGGTACGTAGTTTTATTGGTTTGGCAGGTTATTATCGACGTTTCGTCCAGAATTTTGCCCGATTGGCAAACCCATTAACGAAGCTCACACGTAAAGGGGTTAAATTTGTTTGGACAAAAGAGTGTGAAGAATGTTTCGAAGAACTGAAGAGAAGATTAGTCAATGCTCCTATATTGACTCTACCATCGGGGAATGATGGGTTCATTATTTATAGTGATGCATCAAAGAAAGGACTTGGCTGTGTCCTTATGCAGAATGATAGAGTTATTGCCTATGCATCACGACAGTTGAAAATTCATGAACAAAACTATCCTACTCATGATCTCGAGTTAGCAGCAGTGATCTTTGATTTGAAGATATGGAGGCACTACCTCTATGGTGAAAAATGTGAGATTTATACTGATCACAAGAGTTTGAAGTATATTTTCTCACAAAAAGAACTCAACATGAGGCAAAGGAGATGGCTTGAATTACTCAAGGATTATGATTGTACGATACACTACCACCCGGGGAAGGCAAACAAGGTGGCAGATGCTTTGAGTAGAAAAGACCATGGAGTTTTGAACAATATGAGAATTGAAAGGGATCCAATTTTCATGGATCTAGAGAAGATGGACATGGTAATAACCAGGGAAGGTGAAACATCAATGCTTTTTCAAATGGTTGCCAAACCATCTTTACTAGAAAGGATTAAGAGTTCTCAGACCAATGATGAAGAATTCCAAAAGAAGATTAAAGCTGTGAATGATGGGAGATTGAGAGACTTTGTGTATGAAGATGGAATTTTGAAATTCGGGAAGAGACTTTGTGTTCCCGATTTACCTGATCTGAAAAGGGAATTGTTGGATGATGCTCATAGTTCCAATTTCTCTATACACCCTGGGAGCACCAAAATGTATAGAGATTTGAAGGAACATTTTTGGTGGGACAACATGAAGAGGGAGATTGCTGATTTTGTGTCAAGATGTATGGTTTGTCAACAAGTGAAAGCTGGAAGGCAACAGCCTGGAGGAGTCATGCAACCTCTTCCCATACCGGAGTGGAAATGGGACAATATTACGATGGACTTTGTCATGGGGCTACCAAAGACTCCTATAAGGAACGATGCAATATGGGTTATTGTTGATCATCTTACCAAGTCAGCACATTTTCTTGCTATAAGAGAAGATCTACCCCTGGAACGTCTAGCAAGACTATACATTAATGAAGTTGTGAGACTTCATGGAGTACCCCTATCGATTGTTTCTGATCGTGATCCCCGTTTTACTTCAAGATTTTGGAAAAGTCTTCAGAAATCCCTGGATACTGAACTTCATTTGAGCACTTCTTACCACCCTCAGACAGACGGACAATCAGAGCAGACTATTCAGACCTTAGAAGACATGTTGAGATCTTGCTCACTTGATTTTCAGGGTATGTGGGATCAATATTTACCACTAGTAGAATTTTCCTATAACAATAGCTTCCATTCGAGTATTCAGATGGCACCATATGAAGCGTTATACGGAAAGAGATGTCGTACACCAACCTGTTGGGATGACGTTGGTGAATGAAAACTTGTAGGCCCAGAACTGGTGGAGGAAACGGTGGAAAAGGTGAAGGTAATCCAAAATCACATTAAAGCAGCTCAAAGTAGGCAGAAGAGCTATGCCGATAATCGAAGGAAGGATTTGGAATTTCAAGTCGGTGATCATGTTTTCCTGAAGGTATCTCCGTGGAAGGGAGTTATACGTTTTGGTAAGAAAGGTAAATTGAGTCCCAGGTACATCGGACCTTTCGAAATTCTAGAACGAATTGGGGCTGTAGCTTACCGATTGGCAATGCCGCCAAGTCTCTCCAAAGTTCACGATGTGTTCCACGTATCTCTGTTGAGAAAATACATGCCTGACCCAACGCATGTACTCACCTATGAGGAATTAGAACTGGAACCGGATCTGTCTTATTGCGAAGAGCCCGTCAGGATTCTTGATACAAGAGAACAAGTACTGAGAAACCGGACGACGCGTCTGGTAAAAGTTTTGTGGAGAAATCATAAGATGGAAGAGGCAACGTGGGAACCCGAGGAACTTATGATGAAGAACCACCCGAGTCTTTTTATGCAGTAATACCCTAGAAATTGCGAGGACGCAATTATTTGAAGGATGGGAGAATGTAACACCCCAAGCTTCTATGGTACGCTTCTCTTTGAATAATGTGATAGCGTGTGTTGTACGTAACACCGAGTTCTAACACACCATAACTAATCAAACTAGCCGTTATGAATAGTAATACCTACTTTTTGAAATTATATATATTTTATATTTGAAAATGGACTTCAGTTTTGGATTCGGAATATCGAATTTAGCCTAGGGTGAAATTTTGGTACATTTCGGATAACTTTCATATTTTGATGAATAGTGAAAATTACTAAATTTTAATTAAAAACAACTTTTTTAATGAAATTAATTACTAGTGATAAATTATGAATTTGAGTGGTTTTAAAGTATATTTGGAATATATTTTTACCATTTAATATAATTTTGGTCATTGGACATAATTTTACAATTAAACCGAACATAAACAAGTGTCAATCTTTTGATAGTTATTATCTCTTAAAAACACGCTTTTTGTTTTAACAGCGGGAATTAATTTTAAATTAATTTCTGCCACTTCTGTGTTTTGAATTTAGGAAAATGGATTCCATATTTGGAATCAGGATGTTCAAATTGTGTAAATAGGTAACGTTTATTTTTAGACATTTTGAATAGTTACTGTGGTAAATATTTTATTTACCATGGTTAAAGGGTAAATCCGGTAAATAAGGGTTAAAAAAATAATATTATAATAATACAAAATTACCCTAAAACGTGTCCTAACCTTATTGGTGGACACATACCCGACCATGGGCATCCTTGGGTCAATTTGGGGACCCCTTGGAGCCACTTGTATATGGTAGGGACACTTTATATTAATAAAGTTAAAATAAAAATAAAAATGGCATAAGATTACATCTTTTAGAAGAACAATTTTTACATAGGGTTATACATGTTGGATTTTCGATTATAAATATTCATTAGAAAGCTAAAAAGATTTCCTACATAATGATATTTTACTTATAATTTTTAGACATTAAATAATTTATTTTATTTATGACACAATGATGATGCAGTAATTACTATAATAGTGAAAAATTAAAATAAGTGATATTATAAATACCTAAATAAATATAATATGAAACTTTTAATGAATTAAACTAATTTTCTAGGATAATATGATATATTAGCATTGATTTAATTGACTTTGTTCGAAGTAATAAATCTTTTATGAGTTTCACAAAAATCAACTAATGAATAGTGTCAAAATTGACATAAAAGAATTCTTAAAACAAATATTATATTATTAATTGATATTAAATTCCTAAAAATCTAAGGTTCGGCCAAGAGACTTATATCATGATAGGTTAATAATTAATGGACCACTTGGGGGTCTCTTGGATGTATATAGTAAGTTTATTAACCATAATATATAAAATACAAAGAGACATTGTAAAAGTGAAACTAAATTAACTTAGAGTTAATACTTAAAGATAAGGTTAATATAAGTACCCAAACCTGTCTAAATTCTATTGGATGAGTTGCTTTCGACCTATCCCCACCTCATAATTTGAATAGTCAACTTTGGAGCCTTTAGAAACCGAATATGAATTTATTATAAATTAATATTTCTAGCTTTTCCAAAGGTGCCCCTCACCCCTCTTATAAAAGGGCACTCCTCCTTCTCATTTCTTCACACCTTCAAAGCCTTTTGGTTCGGCCAAACTCTGCCCAAATACTCTCCCAACATCCCTCAATACAACCTAGAGGCCTTAGTTTGATCAGAAAGCCAACCTAAGGAGCCCTTTTGATCAAATCAAAAGGAAGAACCCGAAGAAGAGGTAATGATTTCACCACCCTTTTCTAAGTTCATTTCTTCTTCCACTTCTTCTTCCTTTGTTCTTACCATTCTGAAATAATAACTCCAGTATCTCACATATACTGTGATGTTATTATAAATATGGTACAATCATATTCAGTATTCTATCCACCCTTTGAATAACATGTCACCATACATGCGTACGTACGGCTTACCGTCTCCACGTCGTGGTGTAATTGTTATTCAATATAATATTATTTGGATGGGTATAATAATGATGTGTAAATCATGTAAATAATAAATATAACATGTTAATGATTCTGTATATATGATATACCATCCATTTATATATTATTTTAATATCAAAAGAATGATATTGTCGCTCATGCGTACGTACGGACTACCGTCTCCACGAACGCGATGAGATTCATTCTCCATCGTAACCATTAAAGTGTAATTATCATTTTATGATTTAAAAATGATGTTTAAGGACTTGATATCATTCTGGATATGAATAATATACAACCTATCCTTTACAAACATGTCTTACGTAACAAAACATATGAAAGAAAACAAGTAAGTTAACACCCGAAACAACGATAATACTAAGATATTATTATCAAATCAATATTAAAAGATCATATATGACATCATATTAATGTATATGATTCTTGTATAATTTAATAACAATTATTTCACCATTATACAGGAGGTTAACCTACCACAACCAAGGAAAAGTACAAGGTAAGGGTTATTTCACAATCTCTTCATTATCTGATGTTGTATTATACGTAATAATCTACTGGGATCTCTTTATCATCCACATCCATGTTTCTTCGAAATGTATTTCAAAACATTTTTACTATTTACAAGAATATGGGTTAAAGTCATTTATACCCTTGTTTGACTTTTTATAAGAGGTTTATAAAGGAATCTTTCCGTCGTTTTCAAAACAAGGTCCTTTTTAACCTTTTCGACAGAATTGAGGTAAGAATGTTTTTTTTAACTTATACGGCGGGTGCGGTTATTTTACGCCGTTATAAAATCTTCAAAGCTTTCCTTACAAGCTTATAAGAATATTTTCAAAGAAAATGTTTTATTTTATATGGATCATAAATGATTTCAAAATAAAAGGAGATATTTCTTTAAAAAGAATTTTGATTTCATCTATGTCAATATCCTTTGATGGATTTTAAGATTATTTGAAGTTGATTTATTATGATACAAAACTTCTATATTGTATTGAAGGTTTTGTGATATGGTTGACTATGGATGTGCTATTTTTATACCATTCATAGTTTATGGTGAAATTACTGACATTTCGTATGCTAGTTTTAATACGAATGTTTATGTTATGTTTAAACCTTTTCATATGGGAATGCATTGGACTTAATAAGTGACGGGTGGAGCCCGCTATAGCTCCTCGATGCATCGGTAGGTCTCATGAGACAAACTAGTGTCTTGGCACAAGGCCTTGACAAAATCTTATTTGTAGCCTTGGCACGAGGCCTTGGCTATGTGGTTATGATAGTCTGGCATTATGCATTCCAACATTATGAAAGTGGTTATTGATTTTTGCATGTGATTATTCGATTAGTAGAATATCCATGTGAATAAGTAAATGGCATTATTTCATTTTACTTTTGCCATACCATGTTGAAGTTCAATTTTAAAAGGCTTTTGTTTTAGTAATGCATTGCCTTAAATGTTTATTCTTATTTATGAAAGTTTCCGCTATATTGTTATCCTTACTGGGCATTTGAGCTCACCCCTTTTCTATGTTTTATTTTTCCCCAGGATGTGAAGAAGTAAATTATGAATGACCTGCAGGGATATTATGAGGGGATAGTAGTGTGGATTATGGAGACATTATGTTGTTGTAGTAGTTTTTCATTTTATGATGTAATGTAAAACTTATGAATATATCTAGTGTTTCCAAGGCTACTAAATCAATCGGTCTTTCGAGATTTGATCTTTCTTGTGATCATGCCAATGTTATGTAATAATGCACCGACTCTGGGTAGCTGGGGTCGGGGCGTTACATATTTATTGAAAACTTTTTTTACATGACCACTACATTCCTTCGTACGTAGAATTGCATGGGATTACCTGAGAACATGCATAAAAAAAGGGTGAGCTATAAAGCCCAGTAAGGGAGTACACATGAAATAACATGAGGAGTACAATACAGGTTAGAAAATAGGCATATCAAAAGATCATAAATGAAACATGAAAATAAAGGCATGATAACGCATGATAATCAAAACATGGAAATGTGGCAACAACACTTATCATGAAATTAGCATGAGCCAAGGCTCATTGCATATAGAGCATTAGTAAATCCTCATTGCACATAAAGCACGAGTAAACCCTCATTTCACTTGAATTAGCATGAGTCAACACTCATTGCCCATTACGTATCATGATACTATACTTTACCCAATGCATTGGAGCGCTATAAGGGTGAACCCTTCTTAAACATTTCATTTCATGCATAAGTGTGCCACATGGATCATGAAACATGGATGCATAAAACATAATCATTTATTCCACGATAAAGTAATGTGCAATTCATACATGAAACTTTGTAATCAATATGTAAAGGTGCATAAAGGTGGATACCCTTGATGGAGAAATGGGTATGGTATCCACTACACAATGGCATTGGGATAGAAAATCGGTGCGATTTCGGCAGCGTAACAGCATGACATAAGAATTCACAAAAATGGTCGATGAGAGAGAAATGGGTTCCTCATCATATTTACATGTAATGGACAGTAATGAGTTCATATAGATACACGTCCCAACAATTGTAATGGAATTTAGATTCATGATACGAAATAATTTCTTGAATGTAAACGAAGAGAGAGAAGTTCCTTTCGGAATTTCGGCATAGTAACGGGTGTATATGGGAGGCATTTAATGAGAGAGAAAGGGGTATCCCATCATTCAAAAAATAATAGGGAAGTATGGGGGAGGTGTGAAACCATACCCCAACATTCATAATTGAATTTTAAAGGTCAATACAACTTAATGAAAACTGTCAAAAATGTGAAAGGAAGAAAAAACCATTACTTGGATGTCTGCTTCCAAAGGCTAGAGAGATGCTTGTGAGAGGATTCTTGGGAGCTTGGGGAACACTGGGAGGATTGTAGAGAGAGTTGGGCAGAGGTTGGACGAACTCCAAAGGCTTTTAGTGAGGTGGAAGTGGGAGAATGGGGGGTGTATATAGGAAAGGTGAGGGAATTCTTTATTATTTAGGGTTGGGTCCCCTTATATTAAATTAATCCAAACCAAAAACCATACCATGGTTCTTGCCCATGTTTTTTGGAAAAGGGAAGAGGAAAAAAATATTTTATAATTCCAAAGTCCTAACATCTTAAAATATTAGGGTTGCTTATGTGGAGGTGAGTCACACTCCCATGGAAATTAATTTAAAAATGTAAGGTATTGAATAAGTCTTGAGGGAACCATTAATGCTTTGAAAAGTAAGTCAAGAAAACCCAAAATTACATTATTTTAATGCTAAAACATATATTTTCTGAACATAAATATTATAGTATTTTATTACATCACTATTCGGTCATTATGATGTCATAAAACACAATATATATTTAAACGGTATTTAATTTTTACCCAAAAATTTGACTGTCTCAGAAAATTATGAAAAATTCACCGTTGGATAATTTCAACATCCTGATTCCATAAATAACATTTATTTTATCTAAATAATTTTCTAAATATGTTAATTTTCACTTTCAAAATAAAAACTGACATTTATTGAAAATTCACGGGTTTTGACAGAAATGGATTTCAAACCTTATTAAAACGTATAACTGCATTCATAAAATTATAAGATCATTTATATTTAATAAAAACAAATTTAATAATATTATTATTATTTCATTAAAATATTATTTAATTCAAAAATCCCTTAATTTAATGAAATAGATATCTTAATTAAATAATAACTAAAAATACCATTTGTAATTTAAAAACTATTTACAACGTATCAAAAATGACTAGAAGTTATATTAAGTATTATATACATAAATATTGTACATGAACATAGTACTTCTTATTTGTTACATAACCCCTTAAAACAGCCGCATAAGACCTAAGGGTAAGGTGTGCTATGGTGACAGACTCTTGAGGTGGCTCGGATAACATCGCTCGAGTTGTAACTTCAATCAACTTCCACTTTTCCTATAGACGGGCACGTTCGAGCTTGATATGATTAATCTCAGCTTGGTCTTGGTCAAAAGATAAGCGCAAAGATGACACCTCTTTTCCAAGCTCCGACAAATGGACTTCGTATGGGAAAATTATACTGGATGAGGCCATCGCTTCCTTTGTCTGAGTAAATTTCATTTGTTAAAGTCCTATATTTATACTAATCATGTGATCACTGTTCAACAAATATATTAGCAATGGTCAAAATTCTTAACATAAAACCAAGGAAGTTGAAATTCTATATAAACATAAAGATACATTTAATTAGATCAAGAGGGATTTCCATTAATGAAAATTGGGTCATTACAATATTCCCCCCTTAAGAAATTTCACCCTTGAAATTTTCCTTTTCCAACACTAAAACAGATGTGGGTAACACCGCTTAATAATTTCCTCCGATTCTCAAGTCTCATATTCAAACTTGTGGTTTCACCACAACACCTTGACGAGGGGCATTGTCTTATTTCGTAGAACTTTTTCTCTACGATCTATGATCTTCACTGGTTGCTCCTCATAAGAAAGATCATCTTCAAATTGTACCATCTCAGAAGAGAGTACATGTGAAGGGTCCGGTATGTACTTCCTTAAGAGGGATACATGAAAGATATCATGTACATTGGCCATGGAAGGTGGAAGTTCTAGTCGATAGGCCACAAGCCCAACACGATCACAAATCTCGAAGGGGCCGATGTACCTTGGACTTAACTTCCCTTTCCTTCCAAACCTCATGACCTTGTTCCATGTAGATATGCATAGAAACACTATGTCTCCAACTTTAAACTCAAGGTATCGTAGAAGATTATCTACATAACTCTTCTGTCGACTCTGAGCTACCTTGATATGCTGCTGAATGGTTTTTACCTTCTCCACCATTTCCTTGACCATTTATGGTCCAAGAAGCTTACGTTCACTGACCTCATCCCAACATGTCTGTGTTCTTCACCTTTTCCCATACAGGGTTTCATATGGTGCCATTTGGATGCTTGAGTGGAAACTATTGTTATAAGAGAACTCAACCAGAGGAAGATGTTGATCCCATCATCCTTTAATGACCATTTAGAATGCTGTCAACATATCCTCAAGTGTTTGGATAGTCCGATCGGATTGGCCATCAGTTTGAGGATGATAGGACGTACTGAAGTTTAGTTCAGTATTCAGAGCATGTTGAAGACACTTCCAAAACATAGAGGTGAATCATGGATCTCGGTCATACACAATAGATAGTGGTACTCCATGCAACCTTACCACTTCCCTAATATATATATGTTCCAGTTGATCCAAAGAGAAATCATCCCAAATAGCAATGAAGTGTGCAGTCTTTGTAAGACGGTCCACAACAACCCAGATTTCATTATTGCCTTTGGATGTCCTCAGATGTCGGGTGAGAAAGTCCATGGTGATGTTCTCCCATTTCCATTCTAGTATGGGAAATGGTTGCATAATCCCCTTAGACTTCTCCCTCTCTACCTTCACTTGCTGACACACCAGGCACATTGATGTATATTCAGAGATCTCCTTCTTCATATTATCCCACCAAAAGTTTTCTCAGAGATCTCGGTTCAACTTTGTGCTCCCTGGGTGAATAGAGAAATTTGAACTATGTGCATCATCCAGAAGTTCCTTCTTCGGCTCTGGATTTGATGGAACAAATAGTCTTTTCCCAAACCACACATTTCCTTCCTCATTAAAATTAAACTCCGAGGATTTCCCCTTTTTGATAGCTTCCACTTTTTATTGAATTCCCACATCAACCTTTTGAGAATCATTTAACCTTTCCAAAAGAGACAGTTGAGCAATCATTTGAGAAAGGATTGATGATGTTCCCTTCTCTATGATTCCCATGTCCATCTTCATCAATTCTAAGAAGATTGGATCCTTCTCAATTCTCATCATTGACAGAATCGCTGGGTCCTTTCTACTTAGGGAATCTGCCACATTGTTCGCTTTCCCAGGGTGGTAATGTATTGAACAGTCATAATCCTCGATGAGCTCTATCCATCTTCTCTGGCGCATATTAGGATCATTCTGTGTGAAAATATATTTAAGAGTCTTGTGGTCAGTATATATCTTACATTTCTATCCATAGAGATAATGACGCCAGATTTTCAAGGAAAATATCACAGCCGCCAACTCCAGATCATGTGTTGGATAGTTTTGCTCATGGATTTTCAACTGCTTGGAGACATAGGATATCACTTTATCATTATTCATCAACACATATCCTCATCCCTTCTTCGATGCATCACTGAATACCACAAAAAGATCCCCACTTGTGGGTAATGTGAGCACAGACGCAGTGATAAGACTTCTTTTCAACTCCTTGATGCTTTCTTCACATTAATCACTCCAAGAAAACATCACTCCCTTCCGAGTTAACTTGGTAAGAGGGTTGGAAAATCGTGAGAAATTCCTCACAAATCGTTGATAATATCCAGCTAACCCCAAGAAGCTACGAATATCCATTATCGATGTTGGCCTCAGCCATCCCTCAATTGCATCTGTTTTGGAGGGGTCCACAGATATCCCATTGCTTGTGATGATATGTCCCAAGAATGAGACCTCCTTCAACCAGAACACACAGTTGTTGTACTTTGCATAGAGCTTCTCCTTGTGCAATGTCTCTAGTAATGTTTTTAAATGCTCCTCATGATCCTCCTTGGTTTTGGAGTATATTATAATATCATCTATAAAGACTACCAAAAATTTGTCAAGGTAATCTCTAAAGACTCTATTCATCAAGTCCATGAATATTGCTGGAGAATTGGTGGGTCCAAAAGGCATTACTATGAATTCATAGTGCCCGTATCTTGTTCAAAAAACAGTCTTGGGGACATCTTCCTTCTTCACCCTTACTTGATAATATCCCAAACGCAAGTCCACCTTGGATAAGTATTGTGCTCCATGTAGCTAATCGAACAAGTCATCAATTCATGGGAGAGGCTACTTGTTCTTTATCATGATTTTGTTATGTTCACGATAATCGATGCAAAGCCACATTGACCCATCCTTCTTCTTGACGAAGAGGACTGGTGCACCCCATGGTGAAGCACTTGGGCATATAAACCCTTTATCTAGATTCTCCTGTAGTTGTTTCTTCAGCTCTTCATTCTCAACAACATCTACTCTATATGGTGTCTTGGATATTGGTAATACCCCTGGTATAAGTTCAATTGAGAACTCAACATCTCTTCTAGGAGGAAGAACATGCAGTTCCTTAGGAAACACTTTAGCGAATTCCCTCACAATAGTCATTTCTTCAAGGATGGTTTCTTCCTTGGACTCAATAATCTGAGTCAGATACATGTGCTCATATGGTAGTAATATCCACGCTTGAGATGATGGATCTAAAGGAGATTCATCTGCTTCCTTACACTTGTAAAGAATCGGGGGTCGATTCTTCATAGGTATTGTGATTTCCCTCTCCCGAAAATTTATGTTGGATCTATATAAAGAATTCCAATCCATGCCAATAATTACATCAAATTCCACTAGAGGGAGTATGACGAGGTTCTCCGGGAAATTCAATCCATAGATTATAATAGGGGTGGACTTAAATTCATGGGATGAAATGATTTCCCCATTTTCCGTACTCACCAACATCTTCACTTCCATGATTTTTGGTGGTGCTAGGATTGTTTTTACAAAACATTCAAAATATAAATGAATGAGTAGAACCTGAATCAAAAAGTGAGTTCTCTATTCTTGAATGAATAACTAGTGTACATGTCACCACTTCGTTGTCGGGGTTCACTTCGACATAAGTGATGGAAAAAGATCTTCCTTGATGCCTTGGAGGTTGTTGGTCGCCTCCTAAAACCCTTGGATTAGGGCTCTGGTTTGTAAAATGACCAGGTTCTTTGCATTTGTAGCATTGAACAATGCATTCAGGTTCAAACGGAGCGTTTCTCTCCTTTGTCGCAGCCGCGGGTCTTTCTTGCCGACAATTAACAGCTAGGTGCCCTTCTCTTGCACACCTAATGCATTTCTTCATCCCCTTAAGTAAATTTCCAGGGTGCTTCTTCCTGCACTTTTGGAAAATGGGGTGCTGGATCTTCTTAGCACCATTGGATTTATACATCGGACCACCAGCATTGAATACCACCTTACGCTTCTTGTCCCCATGATACCCCTGTGATTCCCCGATCTCCATTTTGACCTTGAGGTCACATCGGACAATATCCTCATAGATGTCGAAGTCACAGATCACTAATTCTATTCGCAAGCTAGGATTCAGCTCACCAAAGAAGCGGTCAACTTTGCATTCAGGGGTAACAAAAAATCCGTAACCGTATAGTGAAAGACTTGTGATGTTTTCCTCGTACGCTCCAACACCTTCTTCATCTTTTTTGCTTGAGGTAATGGAGGTCCCTTTCCATCTTAAGCCGGAGGGTGCGAAGAAAATATTTATCGAAAAAAATCTTCTGGAAATCCTTCCATTCCAACGCCTCAATCTCCTCCTCAGGCTTCATATTTTTTATCAACGTCCACCATTGATCAGCTTCACCCTCCATATGATAAGTAGCCAGGAGAACCATCTCTTGTTCCGAACACTAAAGGATGGAGAAGATCTTTTCAATGGAGTTGATCCATTATTCAGCGATCGTGGGATCAGATGATACACTAAATGTTAGAGGCCTTTGCCTCATGAAGCTCTTGATAGCGACTTGTTCCTTCTTAGGGGGGTTTGGACGTTCCTCTTGACCAGTGTTTCTATACAAAACGTGATTTAGCTGAGAGAGAAGCATGACAAAGTTCGCGATTCCTACTCCCATTGGATTGGGCATCTCATTAGTACAGTCATCACACTGATCATCACGATGGTTGTTAGCCCGATTCCTCCTATTACCGGCCATTGGCAGGAATAAAATGAAATTTTGGGGTAACACATAAAGGGTAATCCAAAGACAAAAGTTGATGACTTATAAATAAACTTTTATTTCCTTAACTCATGAGTCTATAGGCTTCATAAGGGCATTTGTTTAATTCCCTTAATAAAGGTTCATACTAAGATTTTGAATTTATCAAAACATATCCCCCGAGAGTGTCATAACCAAGAGTGCATAAAGGCCTGTTGTTGAGCACCAGTTCTTGTTTGAGTCTAGCTCAAAGCGGTGTTTTCGGGTTTTACCCCTAGGTTACATCTGTGCCAGAGCCGCCTCTACCTGCTCGTATCCAGATAGGGATGTATTTGTTTGATAAACCACTTACTCAGTACATAACAAAACTTAGGGATGTATTTATTATACTTAGTCTTGTATCTAAGTCATTACTAGGGTTTCCTAATCCCAAAAATAACTAAACCTATCCTATGATACCAACTATGAAAACCATACTTTTATTACAAACATAAATATGATTTATTACATAAAACATCACTTGATACATCAAAGAATATCGAGAGGTTTTGTGATTTTGGGGATTAAGATCATTAAATAAAAACATAAAACATGAAATATAACATATTTATTGAAAACTGTTTTTACATGACCACTACATTCCTTCGTACTTAGCATTGCATGGGATAACCTGAGAACATGCATAAGAAAAGGGTGAGCTATAAAGCCCAGTAAGGGAGTACACATGGAATAACATGAGGAGTACAATACATGTTAGACAATAGGAATATCAATAGATCATAAATGAAACATTAACATAAATGCATGATAATGCATGATAATCATTACATGGAAATGTGGAAACCACACTTATCATGGATTTAGCATGAGCCAAGGCTCATTGCACATAGAGCATTAGTAAATCCTCATTGCACATAAAGAATGAGTAAACCCTCATTGCACTTTAATTAGCATGAGTCAACACTCATTGCCCATTACGTATCATGATACTATACTTTACCCAATGCATTGGAGCGCTATAAGGGTACACCCTTCTTAATCATTTCATTTCATGCATAAGTGTGCCACATGGATCATAAAACATGGATGCATAAAACATAATCATTTATTCCACGATAATGGAATGTGCAATTCATACATGAAACATTGTAATCAATATGTAAAGGTGAATAAAGGTGGATACCCTTGATGGAGAAATGGGTATGGTATCCACTACACAATGGCATTGGGATAGAAAATCGGTGCGATTTCGGCAGCGTAACAGCATGACATAAGAATTCATAAAAATGGTTGATGAGAGAGAAAGTGGTTCCTCATCATATTTACATGTAATGGACAGTAATGAGTTCATATAGATACATGTCCCAACAATTGTAATGGAATATAGATTCATGATACAAAATTATTGCTTGAATGTAAAAGAAGAGAGAGAAGTTCCTTTAGGAATTTCGGCATAGCAACGGGTGTATATGGGAGGAATTTAATGAGAGAGAAAGGGGTATCCCATCATTAAAACAATAATATGGTAGTATTGGGGAGGTGAGAAACCATACCCCAACATTCATAATTGAAATTAAAAGGGAAATACAACTTAATGAAAATTAACAAAAATGAGAAAGGAAGAAAAACCCATTACCTGGAAGTGTGCTTCCAAACGCTAGAGAGAGGCTTGTGAGAGGCTTCTGGGGAGCTTGGGGAACCTTGGGAGTATTCTAGAGAGAGTTGGTAAGAGGTTGGAAGAACTCCAAAGGCTTTGAGTGAGGAGGAAGTGGGAGCTTGGGTGGGTTTATATTGGAATTGTGAGGGAATTCTTTATTATTTAGGTTTGGGTCCCCTTATATTAAATTAATCCAAACCACAAATCATCCCATGGTTTTTGCCCATGGTTTTTGGAAAAGTTAAGAGGAAAACAATATTTTGTAAGGCTAATGTCCGAACTTCTTAAAATATTAGGGTTGATTATGTGGAGGTGAGTCACACTCCCATGGAAATTAATTTAAAAGGCAAGGTGTTGAGTAAGTCTTGAGGGGTCCATTGATTCTTTTAAAAGTAATTCAAACAAACCAAAAATCACATTATTTTATTTTTAAAACATATAGTGTCTGAACATAAAGATTATAGTATTTTATTAAATCACTATTGGATCATTATGATGTCATAAAACAGATTATATATTTAAAAGGTATTTAATTTTTACACAAAAATTTGACAATCTCAGAAAATTATGAAAAATTCACTGTTAGATAATTTCGATGTCCTGATTCCAGAAATAAAATTTATTTTATCTAAATAATTTTATAAATATGTTAATTTTCACTTTTAAAATAAACACTGACAATTATCGAAAATTCACGGGTTTTGACAGAAATGGCTTTCAAACCTTAATAAAAATTATAACTCCATCCATAAAATTATAAGATCATTTATATTTAATGAAAATTAATTTATTAATAACATTATTATTTTATTAAAATATTATTTAATTCAAAAATCCCTTAATTTAATAAAATTGATTTCTTAATTAAATAATAACTAAAAACACCATTTGTAATTTAAAAACTATTTACAATGTATAAAAAATGACTAGAAGTTATATTCATTATTATATACAAAAATAATGTACATGAACATAATACTACTTATTTGTTACATAACCCCTTAAAACAGACGCATAAGACCTAAGGGTAAGGTGTGCGATGGGGACAGACTCTTGGGGTGGCTCGGATAACATCACTCGAGTGGTAATTACAATCAACTTCCACTTTTCCCGTAGACGGTAATGTTTGAGCATGACATGATGAAGATCATCTTGGTATTGGTCAATAGCGAAGCCCAAAGATGCCACGTCTTGTCCGAGCTCCGAAAAATGGGCTTCGTATGGGGAAATTCTACTGGATGAGGCCATCATTTTCTTTTTCTGAGTAAATTGGATTTGTTAAAGTCCTATATTTATACTAATCATGTGATCACTGTTCAATGACTATATTAGCAACGGTCAAAATTCTTAACATAAAACCAAGGAAGTTGACATTTTATATAAACATAAAGAGACATTTAATTAGATCAAGAGGGATTTCCATTAATGAAACTTTGGGTCATTACACAGAGTGTCCTCCTCCAAGTGTCTTCATCATCAACCTCTACCCAACTACAATCATTGTGGGGCAGCCTATTGGAAATATTCTATGAGAACTTGTTCAGGATGTCGACCTGGAGCCATACATTAAAAAACAAATAGTATCTTAAAAATGTAATATGAAAGGCACAACATTAATAATATATTTTTTTCTTTTATTTATTTTATTTATCATATCCCTTGGTCAACTGATTCAAACACATGCACAAAAAATAATGATGCATGATCATTTCCTAAGTCACAACCCCTACAAACTCTATCACCTAATTTAGTAGACATCATAAACATAAAGTTATGCACATAAAATAACCAGGGTACCAATGTTCCAACCTGTTATCTGGTCTCTAGTGTTTACATCACTTTCTAAACGTAACTCACACTATTTCCCTACCAACCCATGAAACATCACCTGTTCTTAACACCAAAAAACATCTCTAACATCACTTATGATACCACTTTATCATAACCCCCTCCCCAAAAGGTGTACGCCTCAAGGTCCGACAATGTTAGAAGGGGAATATTGGCCCCCCGAGTTCCGCCTCCAGTAGGCCTCGGGTTTGTGACTGGCAATGAGGATATAGTAAACACACAAATTGGAGGCATTACCCACTAAGAGAACACGTGAGGAAGACAGAGATAAGAAAGAAACCAAACAACTACATATTAGAACTCAATATAAAAGAAATACCTTGTACACATATGCAATGTCAGGAAAATTTTACGACAAATGAAATGGAAAACTACAATTACCAGACGAAAGAAAAAACTACAGTAACCAAGAAGCATGACCAACACATGTGAGGCCAAAATAGTAAAAACCAGCCTGATCTCCACCCTGATCAATGTAACCAAAAAAATAGTTTATACTTATACATAGGGTCAGTATAACAATATACTAAGGAGAATCATCCTTTAATACTCTTTTGAAAATGTAAAAAAAGAATGATAGAGAAAATTGAACCACTAGTGCAACTGAATCATCACCTAAATAGGTCTAATATGTTCCCATTCTCATAATGGATACTCTCACCAAGTATAGAATACAAGAATAAATAATATAATAATGAATATCTAGGTTATTCCTCTACCACTTCCCCTCTGGTTTGCTACTTTTCCCCAATGTCGTACATCATATGAACCTCTCTCTAAAAGGATTTCCCATAGACACCAGAGAAAAGTAAAAAAACATGAAACTTATGAAACACAACCACTATGTTCACATAACCATTGTAACCGAGTTGTTTTTTGGAGACACCATAGCTAACATGATTTATATCATATGTCGGGTATTATACCTCAATACATTACATCCCATACACTAAGAATGGATCCATAATCCATCACAACATATACATGTTACACCTATAGTAGTCCATATGGAACTATATCTATAATATATGTTTGTGAATAACCATAAGACATTAGAGAACTCTACACACATATATGGGGAAAAGTAACCATTGTGCCAACAAAAACAAGTAACTACCGTGAGAAGAGAGAGGGGGCCAAAAGGGATAGTCATCCATCCATCCTCCCACCAAAATGTTGGGGAAAACACCCCTAGGGCTCAAAAACCTCAGGGTTTCATTTTCCCTAACTGATGAGGTGGAGTAGTGTATAAAAACACAAAAATACTAATATACTATATCTTACAACCACTCTATGTTAATAAACTTTTATTAGACTCAAATGTAGCTAACATCTCCCAGACTCATGGCTTCCACTGCTAAGACTAGGTATCATATAAGCAAACAACCATTAAAAGAGATACATTAGATTAATTTATCCATTTTATCATTTTCACTTATTGTTAATTAATTCATTAGACATTAATTAACAATTATCAATTTCACATTATATTTCATTAGAATGACACCCAATGTCAATTGTTCCATTAAATTTAAACCTTAACATTGCCTCCCAACAAGCTACAACCCCATGTGTTACCATCATTTATTCAACCATTTATTAACAGTATTATTAATTTCCCAACAATCTAGGCATTCTATAAAAGAAAACCCAAGAATCAAAACCAAAGGGGATCAACACGGTGAGTAGATGGGATACACATCGTGTTTTTTCCACCAATAGAAGAATCATTGACCAATCCATCCTTCTGAAAATAAACATGAAAAATAATGTGGTATAACCTATGAGTCTTTGACTCTTTTTGATAGATGGTACGAAATGGAAATTTCCTCAAGTAGTGGGGAAAGTAAAGTAGATAAAAAACAAGAGATTCAACAAGAAACCACATTCACATCAGTGGGTATGCCTAACTTCAACCTATTTCATCACCTTTGGTGTCCTCCCCAACACCCACCTAGATAAACTAATTCATCTCACCACTCTGGCCATCAACTGATTCCACAACCATTGGTCCTCTTTTCCACTACATCTCAAAACATCCATGTAGGAACACATCACATAACAAGCAGCAGAAAACAACAAGGAAACTAGGCCCTTGTCCCTAAACAAGGCATTATACCTTCATTGTAAATGAGCTCTCATAGATCAAAGCATAAGGGTATTTGGACATTACAAGGAATATGGTAACAAAGGACCCTACCATGCATTATTTTTTATCAAAAAACTAGTAATGTAATCCATCCGGAATTAATTGATTAATTATAAGTAGGTTCAACTATGGGAATCCTTAACATCAAGATATAATAGCTTCAACAAATAAATTAATCAATTAATTCTACATGCCTTTAAACAACAAGCACCAACATGATTTAGGTTTAACATCCAACTGGAATTGGCATGAACATATACATTAATTTGATTAACATCAAATTTCCACAAAAATAAACAGATTCATTTTCATGTATTGTTATCTTTACCTGTTTAATTATAAATTAATTCTTGTATTATCTTAATTAACAATTTTATCATTAACAAAATGATAACAAGAAAAGAATATATATCACACCATCTAGGAAATAGAGTGGAAAACCATTATCATGCGGAAAAGAAACAACATGTGATCAAACCAATTATTTTAATCCGGTTTAAGAATTTAAATTGGTTCATTCCAATGTTATTCAAAGGTATAAACCTTTTAACCCTATAGATTATCATACATGAATAGAGAATCCAAAAATATCCTACATTGTAACGCCCCGACCCCAGCTACCCAGAGTCGGTGCATTATTACATAACATTGGCATGATCACAAGAAAGATCAAATCTCGAAAGACCGATTGGTTTAGTAGCCTTGGAAACACTAGATATATTCATAAGTTTTACATTACATAATAAAATGAAAAACTACTACAACAACATAATGTCTCCATAATCCACACTACTATCCCCTCATAATATCCCTGCAGGTCATTCATAATTTACTTCTTCACATCCTGGGGAAAAATAAAACATAGAAAAGGGGTGAGCTCAAATTCCCAGTAAGGATAACAATATAGCGGAAACTTTCATAAATAAGAATAAACATTTAAGGCAATGCATTACTAAAACAAAAGCCTTTTAAAATTGAACTTCAACATGGTATGGCAAAAGTAAAATGAAATAATGCCATTTACTTATTCACATGGATATTCTACTAATCGAATAATCACATGCAAAAATCAATAACCACTTTCATAATGTTGGAATGCATAATGCCAGACTATCATAACCACATAGCCAAGGCCTCGTGCCAAGGCTACAAATAAGATTTTGTCAAGGCCTTGTGCCAAGACACTAGTTTGTCTCATGAGACCTACCGATGCATCGAGGAGCTATAGCGGGCTCCACCCGTCACTTATTAAGTCCAATGCATTCCCATATGAAAAGGTTTAAACATAACATAAACATTCGTATTAAAACTAGCATACGAATTGTCAGTAATTTCACCATAAACTATGAATGGTATAAAAATAGCACATCCATAGTCAAACATATCACAAAACCTTCAATACAATATAGAAGTTTTGTATCCTAATAAATCAACTTCAAATAATCTTAAAATCCATCAAAGGATATTGACATAGATGAAATCAAAATTCTTTTTAAAGAAATATCTCCTTTTATTTTGAAATCATTTAAGATCCATATAAAATAAAACATTTTCTTTGAAAATATTCTTATAAGCTTGTAAGGAAAGCTTTGAAGATTTTATAACGGCGTAAAATAACCGCACCCGCCGTATAAGTTAAAAAAACATTCTTACCTCAATTCTGTCGAAAAGGTTAAAAAGGACCTTGTTTTGAAAACGACGGAAAGATTCCTTTATAAACCTCTTATAAAAAGTCAAACAAGGGTATAAATGACTTTAACCCATATTCTTGTAAATAGTAAAAATGTTTTGAAATACATTTCGAAGAAACATGGAAGTGGATGATAAAGAGATCCCAGTAGATTATTACGTATAATACAACCTCGGATAATGAAGAGATTGTGAAATAACCCTTACCTTGTACTTTTCCTTGGTTGTGGTAGGTTAACCTCCTGTATAATGGTGAAATAATTGTTATTAAATTATACAAGAATCATATACATTAATATGATGTCATATATGATCTTTTAATATTGATTTGATAATAATATCTTAGTATTATCGTTGTTTCGGGTGTTAACTTACTTGTTTTCTTTCATATGTTTTGTTACGTAAGACATGTTTGTAAAGGATAGGTTGTATATTATTCATATCCAGAAGGATATCAAGTCCTTAAACATCATTTTTAAATCATAAAATGATAATTATGCTTTAATGGTTACGATGGAGAATGAATCTCATCGCGTTCGTGGAGACGGTAGTCCGTACGTACGCACGAGCGACAATATCATTCTTTTGATATTAAAATAATATATAAATGGATGGTATATCATATATACAGAATCATTAACATGTTATATTTATTATTTACATGAGTTACACATCATTATTATACCCATCCAAATAATATTATATTGAATAACAATTACACCACGACGTGGAGACGGTAAGCCGTACGTACGCACGTATGGTGACATGTTATTCAAAGGGTGGATAGAATACTGAATATGATTGTACCATATTTATAATAACATCACAGTATATGTGAGATACTGGAGTTATTATTTCAGAATGGTAAGAACAAAGGAAGAAGAAGTGGAAGAAGAAATGAACTTAGAAAAGGGTGGTGAAATCATTACCTCTTCTTCGGGTTCTTCCTTTTGATTTGATCAAAAGGGCTCCTTAGGTTGGCTTTCTGATCAAACTAAGGCCTCTAGGTTGTATTGAGGGATGTTGGGAGAGTATTTGGGCAGAGTTTGGCCGAACCAAAAGGCTTTGAAGGTGTGAAGAAATGAGAAGGAGGAGTGCCCTTTTATAAGAGGGGTGAGGGGCACCTTTGGAAAAGCTAGAAATATTAATTTATAATAAATTCATATTCGGTTTCTAAAGGCTCCAAAGTTGACTATTCAAATGATGAGGTGGGTATAGGTCGAAAGCAACTCATCCAATAGAATTTAGACAGGTTTGGGTACTTATATTAACCTTATCTTTAAGTATTAACTCTAAGTTAATTAGTTTCACTTTTACAATGTCTCTTTGTATTTTATATATTATGGTTAATAAACTTACCATATACATCCAAGAGACCCCCAAGTGGTCCATTAATGATTAACCTATCATGATATAAGTCTCTTGGCCGAACCTTAGATTTTTAGGAATTTAATATCAATTAATAATATAATATTTCTTTTAATAATTCTTTTATGTCAATTTTGACACTATTCATTAGTTGATTTTTGTGAAACTCATAAAAGATTTATTACTTCGAACAAATTCAATTAAATCAATACTAATATATCATATTATCCTAGAAAATTAGTTTAATTCATTAAAAGTTTCATATTATATTTATTTGGGTATTTATAATATCACATATTTTAATTTTTCACTATTATAGTAATTACTGCATCATCATTGTGTCATAAATAAAATAACTTATTTAATGTCTAAAAATTATAAGTAAAATATCATTATGTAGGAAATCTTTTTAGCTTTCTAATGAATATTTATAATCGAAAATCCAACATGTATAACCCTATGTAAAAATTGTTCGTCTAAAAGATGTAATCTTATGCCATTTTTATTTTTATTTTAACTTTATTAATATAAAGTGTCCCTACCATATACAAGTGGCTCCAAGGGGTCCCCAAATTGACCCAAGGATGCCCATGGTCGGGTATGGGTCCACCAATAAGGTTAGGACACGTTTTAGGGTAATTTTGTATTATTATAATATTATTTTTTTAACCCTTATTTACCGGATTTACCCTTTAACCATGGTAAATAAAATATTTACCACAGTAACTATTCAAAATGTCTAAAAATAAAAGTTACCTATTTACACAATTTGAACATCCTGATTCCA
Source organism: Viscum album (assembly GCA_963277665.1). NCBI lineage: Eukaryota > Viridiplantae > Streptophyta > Magnoliopsida > Santalales > Viscaceae > Viscum > Viscum album. The sequence goes on along the minus strand of OY728135.1, from coordinate 596,135,381 downwards.
AATATGGAATCCATTTTCCTAAATTCAAAACACAGAAGTGGCAGAAATTAATTTAAAATTAATTCCCGCTGTTAAAACAAAAAGCGTGTTTTTAAGAGATAATAACTATCAAAAGATTGACACTTGTTTATGTTCGGTTTAATTGTAAAATTATGTCCAATGACCAAAATTATATTAAATGGTAAAAATATATTCTAAATATACTTTAAAACCACTCAAATTCATAATTTATCACTAGTAATTAATTTGATTAAAAAAGTTGTTTTTAATTAAAATTTAGTAATTTTCACTATTCATCAAAATATGAAAGTTATCCGAAATGTACCAAAATTTCACCCTAGGCTAAATTCGATATTCCGAATCCAAAAATGAAGTCCATTTTCAAATATAAAATATATATAATTTCAAAAAGTAGGTATTACTATTCATAACGGCTAGTTTGATTAGTTATGGTGTGTTAGAACTCGGTGTTACGTACAACACACGCTATCACATTATTCAAAGAGAAGCGTACCATAGAAGCTTGGGGTGTTACATTCTCCCCTCCTTCAAATAATTGCGTCCTCGCAATTTCTAGGGTATTACTGCATAAAAAGACTCGGGTGGTTCTTCATCATAAGTTCCTCGGGTTCCCACGTTGCCTCTTCCATCTTATGATTTCTCCACAAAACTTTTACCAGACGCGTCGTCCGGTTTCTCAGTACTTGTTCTCTTGTATCAAGAATCCTGACGGGCTCTTCACAATAAGACAGATCCGGTTCCAGTTCTAATTCCTCATAGGTGAGTACATGCGTTGGGTCAGGCATGTATTTTCTCAACAGAGATACGTGGAACACATCGTGAACTTTGGAGAGACTTGGCGGCATTGCCAATCGGTAAGCTACAGCCCCAATTCGTTCTAGAATTTCGAAAGGTCCGATGTACCTGGGACTCAATTTACCTTTCTTACCAAAACGTATGACTCCCTTCCACGGAGATACCTTCAGGAAAACATGATCACCGACTTGAAATTCCAAATCCTTCCTTCGATTATCGGCATAGCTCTTCTGCCTACTTTGAGCTGCTTTAATGTGATTTTGGATTACCTTCACCTTTTCCACCGTTTCCTCCACCAGTTCTGGGCCTACAAGTTTTCTTTCACCAACGTCATCCCAACAGGTTGGTGTACGACATCTCTTTCCGTATAACGCTTCATATGGTGCCATCTGAATACTCGAATCGAAGCTATTGTTATAGGAAAATTCTACTAGTGGTAAATATTGATCCCACATACCCTGAAAATCAAGTGAGCAAGATCTCAACATGTCTTCTAAGGTCTGAATAGTCCGCTCTGATTGTCCGTCTGTCTGAGGGTGGTAAGAAGTGCTCAAATGAAGTTCAGTATCCAGGGATTTCTGAAGACTTTTCCAAAATCTTGAAGTAAAACGGGGATCATGATCAGAAACAATCGATAGGGGTACTCCATGAAGTCTCACAACTTCATTAATGTATAGTCTTGCTAGACGTTCCAGGGGTAGATCTTCTCTTATAGCAAGAAAATGTGCTGACTTGGTAAGACGATCAACAATAACCCATATTGCATCGTTCCTTCTAGGAGTCTTTGGTAGCCCCATGACAAAGTCCATCGTAATATTGTCCCATTTCCACTCCGGTATGGGAAGAGGTTGCATGACTCCTCCAGGCTGTTGCCTTCCAGCTTTCACTTGTTGACAAACCATACATCTTGACACAAAATCAGCAATCTCCCTCTTCATGTTGTCCCACCAAAAATGTTCCTTCAAATCTCTATACATTTTGGTGCTCCCAGGGTGTATAGAGAAATTGGAACTATGAGCATCATCCAACAATTCCCTTTTCAGATCAGGTAAATCGGGAACACAAAGTCTCTTCCCGAATTTCAAAATTCCATCTTCATACACAAAGTCTCTCAATCTCCCATCATTCACAGCTTTAATCTTCTTTTGGAATTCTTCATCATTGGTCTGAGAACTCTTAATCCTTTCTAGTAAAGATGGTTTGGCAACCATTTGAAAAGGCATTGATGTTTCACCTTCCCTGGTTATTCCCATGTCCATCTTATCTAGATCCATGAAAATTGGATCCCTTTCAATTCTCATATTGTTCAAAACTCCATGGTCTTTTCTACTCAAAGCATCTGCCACCTTGTTTTCCTTCCCCGGGTGGTAGTGTATCGTACAATCATAATCCTTGAGTAATTCAAGCCATCTCCTTTGCCTCATGTTGAGTTCTTTTTGTGAGAAAATATACTTCAAACTCTTGTGATCAGTATAAATCTCACATTTTTCACCATAGAGGTAGTGCCTCCATATCTTCAAAGCAAAGATCACTGCTGCTAACTCGAGATCATGAGTAGGATAGTTTTGTTCATGAATTTTCAACTGTCGTGATGCATAGGCAATAACTCTATCATTCTGCATAAGGACACAGCCAAGTCCTTTCTTTGATGCATCACTATAAATAACGAACCCATCATTCCCCGATGGTAGAGTCAATATAGGAGCATTGACTAATCTTCTCTTCAGTTCTTCGAAACATTCTTCACACTCTTTTGTCCAAACAAATTTAACCCCTTTATGTGTGAGCTTCGTTAATGGGTTTGCCAATCGGGCAAAATTTTGGACGAAACGTCGATAATAACCTGCCAAACCAATAAAACTACGTACCTCAGTTATACTCGTAGGTGCTGGCCATTCTTGGATTGCCTTGGTCTTAGAAGGATCAACAGAGATTCCATCTTTAGAGACAATATGGCCAAGAAAAGAAATCTCCTGAAGCCAGAATTCACACTTGCTAAACTTTCCATATAATTCATGCCTCCTCAGAGTCTTCAAGATAATGCGCAAGTGATTTTCATGATCTTCATAGGTTTTGGAGTATACCAATATATCATCAATAAATACTACCACAAATTCATCGAGATACTCCTTGAAAACTCTATTCATCAGATCCATGAATACAGAGGGTGCATTGGTCAATCCAAACGGCATTACAGTAAACTCGTAATGCCCGTACCTGGTTCGAAATGCTGTTTTCGGAATGTCTTCCTTCTTCACACACAACTGATGGTATCCAGATCGAAGGTCAATCTTTGAAAAGTATTGAGCTCCATGCAGTTGGTCAAATAAATCATCAATACGAGGTAGGGGATACTTGTTCTTTATCGTTATAGCATTGATCTCCCTGTAGTCAATACATAACCTCATAGATCCATCTTTCTTTTTAACAAAAAGAACAGGGGCTCCCCATGGAGAAACACTAGGGCGAATAAATCCCTTATTACTCAATTCCTCTAGTTGTTTCTTTAGTTCGACTAACTCTACAGTGGCCATTCTATAAGGGGTCTTCGATATAGGCCTTGATCCAGGAATCAAATCAATAGAAAACTCAACTTCTCGTTCTGGAGGATGTCCAGGTAAATCTTCCGGAAATACATCTACAAATTCTTTCACAACAGGTACATCCTCTATTTGAACATTCCTTTCCTCACTGATAGTTACTTCATTCTCTTCCTCCCCAATAATTGAATTAAGTTGAGCTACTGGGGGTGGGTCTAAATAAGAATTAGGTGGTGACGATTCTGCTCTAAAAATAAGGTGCTCCTTATCATTATCATCATGAATCGTAACCTCTTTCTTCTTACAATAAATCTTCGCATCATAGTCCGAAAGCCAGTCCATACCGAGGATTATATCAAACTCAATCATAGGTATGACGATGAAATCAGCAGATAAAGAAAATTTATGTGCTCTAATGGGGACTGATTCACAAAACTTTGTTGCAACGATACTTCCCTTAGGAGTTTTAACTGACAACTCCCTTATTAAATCAAATTGGAAATATCTAATTTTCTTAGCAAACTGGGAAGATATGAAACAATGCGATGATCCAGAATCAAATAATGCATTTGCTAAACTTGAGGAAACCATTAAATTACCTGCCACCACGTCTTTCGGAGTTTCTACCTCAGCAGTAGTGATAGCATAAGCCTGGCCTTGATCCCTTGGCCTTTTCTGAGGTAAGTTCTCCTGACGCTTAGGACATGCATTTGCATAATGCCCCATCTCCCTGCAATTGTAGCACTGAACATTGGTAGCTTCCTTCTTCCCCTTGCAATCATGAGCTTGGTGGCCTTTTTCACCACACTTGTAACAGACTCCCATTCCCTTCAGGCAAGCACCGGGGTGTTTCTTCCCGCACTTACCACAAGATGGATATTCAACCTTTCCCTTCTTCCCCTTATTTCCATTCCCAGATTGATCAGCAGGTCTCTTCTTCTCTTGCTTTGCTTTAAAGTCATAAGACTTAGAGAATTCCTTTTCGGTCTTGATAGCACATGAGACAATGTCTTCGTACGATGAAAAGGATTGTGAGACTAATGCTCGACGGAGAAATGGTTTTAACCCATCAAAGAAACGATCAATCTTACTTCTTGGGTTGCGAATATAATCACCAGCGTACCTCGCTAACCTTGTAAAGTTAGCCTCATACTTTGTGACATTATCATCCTCCTTTTGTCTCAGACTCAGAAATTGCCTTTCCATATCTGCTCGATGGTCGCGAGGAAAGTATTTTTCTAAAAACAGATCTTTGAACTCCCTCCATTCCATGTTTGATACTTCATCATCTTCCTTCATGTTTTGAATCAATGACCACCATTGATCAGCATCTCCAGTGAGGCGGTAAACTGCCATGGTAACTTTTTCCCTTTCACTACTCCCCAAAGCCTGAAATATTTTCTCTAGGGAAAATATCCATTGCTCAGCTACTAAGGGATTTGTACTCCCATTGAACATTGGTGGTTGTTGTCTCATGAATCGATCTAACATTGATCCTCCACGCTGCGGATCAGGGTGCTCCATACGGGTAAGGTTATTATTCATAACCTGAGTAAGTTGTCCCAGTATGGTGATTAGATGATCGGCACCAGTTGCATCACCAGCCCCACTATAATTATCTTGAGCAGGAGGGCAATCCCTACATGGAGTGCGCGCATTGATACGGTTTCCATTTCTTCCACTAGGCGCCATTTCTAAACAATGGCATAAACTAGATCAGTTTATGAATCAAAATACATAATCCCATACTTATAAAACACTTAACATAAATTGAACTATTTATGGATATAATCCATAATCATAAAAATGTTTTTCTTTGAGGAAGTATATACTCATAAACCCTTCATAATGATTTGTAAAGATAATGAGAGTTATCCTAAGCATATCCCCCGGGAGTGTCGTAACCAAGAGTGCAACAAGGCCCGTTGTCGTGCACCAGTTCCCGTTCGAGTCTAGCTCAAAGCGGTGTTTTCGGGTTTTACCCCTAGGTACATCTGTGCCAGAGCCGCCTCTACCTGCTCGTATCCAGACAGGGATGTATTGCTCGGAAAACTCACAAAATCTCTACAATACCAAAATTCTAGGAAGTTCTTCTATACTAATCCTCAAAGTTCATCTTAGGTCTACGTGCTCTAATCAGAGTTTATCTAAATCTAGCTTCCAAGGTTTGTACTAAACTTCCTCTGATACCAACTGTAACGCCCCGACCCCAGCTACCCAGAGTCGGTGCATTACTTTGTAACATTGGCATGATCACAAGAAAGATCAAATCTCGAAAGACCGATTGGTTTAGTAGCCTTGGAAACACTAGATATATTCATAAGTTTTACATTACACCATAAAATGAAAAACTACTACAACAACATAATGTCTCCATAATCCACACTACTATCCCCTCATAATATCCCTGCAGGTCATTCATAATTTACTTCTTCACATCCTGGGGAAAAATAAAACATAGAAAAGGGGTGAGCTCAAATGCCCAGTAAGGATAACAATATAGCGGAAACTTTCATAAATAAGAATAAACATTTAAGGCAATGCATTACTAAAACAAAAGCCTTTTAAAATTGAACTTCAACATGGTATGGCAAAAGTAAAATGAAATAATGCCATTTACTTATTCACATGGATATTCTACTAATCGAATAATCACATGCAAAAATCAATAACCACTTTCATAATGTTGGAATGCATAATGCCAGACTATCATAACCACATAGCCAAGGCCTCGTGCCAAGGCTACAAATAAGATTTTGTCAAGGCCTTGTGCCAAGACACTAGTTTGTCTCATGAGACCTACCGATGCATCGAGGAGCTATAGCGGGCTCCACCCGTCACTTATTAAGTCCAATGCATTCCCATATGAAAAGGTTTAAACATAACATAAACATTCGTATTAAAACTAGCATACGAAATGTCAGTAATTTCACCATAAACTATGAATGGTATAAAAATAGCACATCCATAGTCAAACATATCACAAAACCTTCAATACAATATAGAAGTTTTGTATCATAATAAATCAACTTCAAATAATCTTAAAATCCATCAAAGGATATTGACATAGATGAAATCAAAATTCTTTTTAAAGAAATATCTCCTTTTATTTTGAAATCATTTAAGATCCATATAAAATAAAACATTTTCTTTGAAAATATTCTTATAAGCTTGTAAGGAAAGCTTTGAAGATTTTATAACGGCGTAAAATAACCGCACCCGCCGTATAAGTTAAAAAAAACATTCTTACCTCAATTCTGTCGAAAAGGTTAAAAAGGACCTTGTTTTGAAAACGACGGAATGATTCCTTTATAAACCTCTTATAAAAAGTCAAACAAGGGTATAAATGACTTTAACCCATATTCTTGTAAATAGTAAAAATGTTTTGAAATACATTTCGAAGAAACATGGATGTGGATGATAAAGAGATCCCAGTAGATTATTACGTATAATACAACCTCGGATAATGAAGAGATTGTGAAATAACCCTTACCTTGTACTTTTCCTTGGTTGTGGTAGGTTAACCTCCTGTATAATGGTGAAATAATTGTTATTAAATTATACAAGAATCATATACATTAATATGATGTCATATATGATCTTTTAATATTGATTTGATAATAATATCTTAGTATTATCGTTGTTTCGGGTGTTAACTTACTTGTTTTCTTTCATATGTTTTGTTACGTAAGACATGTTTGTAAAGGATAGGTTGTATATTATTCATATCCAGAATGATATCAAGTCCTTAAACATCATTTTTAAATCATAAAATGATAATTACGCTTTAATGGTTACGATGGAGAATGAATCTCATCGCGTTCGTGGAGACGGTAGTCCGTACGTACGCACGAGCGACAATATCATTCTTTTGATATTAAAATAATATATAAATGGATGGTATATCATATATACAGAATCATTAACATGTTATATTTATTATTTACATGAGTTACACATCATTATTATACCCATCCAAATAATATTATATTGAATAACAATTACACCACGACGTGGAGACGGTAAGCCGTACGTACGCACGTATGGTGACATGTTATTCAAAGGGTGGATAGAATACTGAATATGATTGTACCATATTTATAATAACATCACAGTATATGTGAGATACTGGAGTTATTATTTCAGAATGGTAAGAACAAAGGAAGAAGAAGTGGAAGAAGAAATGAACTTAGAAAAGGGTGGTGAAATCATTACCTCTTCTTCGGGTTCTTCCTTTTGATTTGATCAAAAGGGCTCCTTAGGTTGGCTTTCTGATCAAACTAAGGCCTCTAGGTTGTATTGAGGGATGTTGGGAGAGTATTTGGGCAGAGTTTGGCCGAACCAAAAGGCTTTGAAGGTGTGAAGAAATGAGAAGGAGGAGTGCCCTTTTATAAGAGGGGTGAGGGGCACCTTTGGAAAAGCTAGAAATATTAATTTATAATAAATTCATATTCGGTTTCTAAAGGCTCCAAAGTTGACTATTCAAATGATGAGGTGGGGATAGATCGAAATCAACTCATCAAATAGAATTTAGACAGGTTTGGGTACTTATATTAACCTTATCTTTAAGTATTAACTCTAAGTTAATTAGTTTCACTTTTACAATGTCTCTTTGTATTTTATATATTATGGTTAATAAACTTACTATATACATCCAAGAGACCCCCAAGTGGTCCATTAATGATTAACCTATCATGATATAAGTTTCTTGGCCGAACCGTAGATTTTTAGGAATTTAATATCAATTAATAATATAATATTTGTTTTAAGAATTCTTTTATGTCAATTTTGACACTATTCATTAGTTGATTTTTGTGAAACTCATAAAAGTTTAATTACTTCGAACAAAGTCAATTAAATCAATCCTAATATATCATATTATCCTAGAAAATTAGTTTAATTCATTAAAAGTTTCATATTATATTTATTTGGGTATTTATAATATCACTTATTTTAATTTTTCACTATTATAGTAATTACTGCATCATCATTGTGTCATAAATAAAATAAATTATTTAATGTCTAAAAATTATAAGTAAAATATCATTATGTAGGAAATCTTTTTAGCTTTCTAATGAATATTTATAATCGAAAATCCAACATGTATAACCCTATGTAAAAATTGTTCTTCTAAAAGATGTAATCTTATGCCATTTTTATTTTTATTTTAACTTTATTAATATAAAGTGTCCCTACCATATACAAGTGGCTCCAAGGGGTCCCCAAATTGACCCAAGGATGCCCATGGTCGGGTATGTGTCCACCAATAAGGTTAGGACACGTTTTAGGGTAATTTTGTATTATTATAATATTATTTTTTTAACCCTTATTTACCGGATTTACCCTTTAACCATGGTAAATAAAATATTTACCACAGTAACTATTCAAAATGTCTAAAAATAAAAGTTACCTATTTACACAATTTGAACATCCTGATTCCAAATATGGAATCCATTTTCCTAAATTCAAAACACAGAAGTGGCAGAAATTAATTTAAAATTAATTCCCGCTGTTAAAACAAAAAGCGTGTTTTTAAGAGATAATAACTATCAAAAGATTGACACTTGTTTATGTTCGGTTTAATTGTAAAATTATGTCCAATGACCAAAATTATATTAAATGGTAAAAATTTATTCTAAATATACTTTAAAACCACTCAAATTCATAATTTATCACTAGTAATTAATTTGATTAAAAAAGTTGTTTTTAATTAAAATTTAGTAATTTTCACTATTCATCAAAATATGAAAGTTATCCGAAATGTACCAAAATTTCACCCTAGGCTAAATTCGATATTCCGAATCCAAAACTGAAGTCCATTTTCAAATATAAAATATATATAATTTCAAAAAGTAGGTATTACTATTCATAACGGCTAGTTTGATTAGTTATGGTGTGTTAGAACTCGGTGTTACGTACAACACACGCTATCACATTATTCAAAGAGAAGCGTACCATAGAAGCTTGGGGTGTTACATACATTGAATGGGTTCTGATGTTTTTTGCTCGAGAATGGATCAAAGAAACATATCATGATTTCCATCCCCACAATCAATGTATCCACCAGAGGATGTTGCGGCACAACTGCATCCAAAACAAGCAAATGAGATTCCCTTAGAACCATGTAGATCAAATTTCATATCATGTAAATGAGAAATGTGAGAATATAGATATAATAAAACAAAAGAACGGTGTTATATCTTACCTCATATTGAACACAGATCAAAGAAAGAATCAGGGAATCGATCCTGGATAAAGGAATCCCCAAACATTAAAGAGGGAGGTGTCAAAGTCGTCTGGGGTTGAGAGGGGGTGTGCTGAAGCCGTAGGGTTGAAAAAACCTAAGTGGCTTGGTTCCTAAAAAACACCCTATGGTGGGGAATTACACAATGTTTACCTCCTCATCACATCGTGTGCCTCCTCGTGGAGACTTACACCAGAAAAGACTTCACCTCAGCACTTTGTTTTAATTTTCTGAAGCCCAAAAATTAAACTTTGTGTACTCCATTTTCACACCCTTTATCCCCCCTATTTTCATATTCTCATGACTGAACTCCTCTAGAACTCCTCTCATCCTTCTCTAATAACGTCAATCTTCAAAAAAACACAAAGGGTCGATCCACATCGATCTTCGCCCTTATATATTTCATGGTCCCATTATATCTAATATGTTTTCAACAAGTATTAAATCACCCTCATGAATAATTTTTATCAAATAATAAATATAGTTTCTTTATTATTGAATTAAATGTAAAATTTTATGGTATTTCCTTTTCTGAATCATGTATTTTTCATTTAGATGAATTTAACATGATTTTAGAAATAACTTGGTTCTAACCACTATGGGGGAAATATTATTTGTAATAAATTTATCACATTTCTTATCTACATATGGTAGTATGTCAATGAAATGGTTATTATGAACACCCAATAATGGGAATGTGTATAATGCATATTATAATAGAAAAAACTGGAAAAATGTTGGATCAAATGTTTGAATAAATAAATATAGTTACCCAACCTTTTCTTACATTAATATTACATCATTTTAAAGATAAACAACATAATAATTTTATATATAGTTAATACAATGGTTTAGGGTCTTTGGTAAACTAGGAAAATACATAACAAATACTACATCAAGAATAAATATCTATTTTATTCCTTATTCTATATTCTTATTGGCTCTTGACCCCAACTTAGTACATGTAGTCGCCTTGGGATATACATAAAAAGGGTTAAGCTTAAATATTAGTAATATGATATATAAGAACAATATAATAATGGGTTATCATAACTATAACATAGTAAATGGATCATGAACATGAGAGGAAGCATTAATAAGAGACTTGAAATGTGGAAGTACACAAAAATGAAACATCATGTCTTAGTTGTTAACTACGAAACATACTTGTGAACAATGATTCCATTTTGTTCACACATAATTTCAAATTATCTCATTATATTTATCACATTACCCAATACATTAGAGAACTTTATAATTCTGGGTGGACCTGTAACTTTCAGACATTCATATCGCGCAATAAAATTCTTGGTGCACCCTTCACATAAAAACATTTTCATTATCATGCTTTCCACACACAAAATATATAAATAATAATAATGTAAAGGAATTTGTTTCAACTCATAAGAACACATTCATAATCTTTGGGTTCCTAAAATAATGAGGGAATAAAATTAATGTTACAAGAACCATAAACCTTGAATGAGAAGTAAAAGGTGTGTTCTTAAAAGAAAAGTTCTTTTGGAAAACATTTTGCGTGACATAAACACTATTGAAAATAATGTATATTACATATAATTAAATACAATTATGAAAAATGATTTTTAAGAAGTAACCATATCAAAAAATGAGTGAAATAAGGTGAACTCGATGGATGAATGTGGAGTTCAAGAATTTCCCCTTACCTGGCAACCGAACGATTTCATTGCTTTAATGTCCTATATAACACAATTAGATTAATTAATTAACAATTATAGAACCTTTTTACATGAATATGTTTCATTATGGTTTCATTAAATTATGTTATGTGCCTTTTTATGAGTTATAGAGTTTAAAAACATTTTTCGGGAATGTTTGTTTTTATTATTTTTCTTGAGTAGTTCTATTGTATTCATAAATTGATATTCGGGTAGAACATGGGTAAAAATACAAAATTGATATTACATGTTACTAATGATATTACTTGATTTTAAAATATATTATAATTAATTGTGTTATATACCATTTGGATGAATCATTAGATAGGAATTTAATGATGATTGTTTGACTTATTTTGGCAGGTTTTTCGATCACAACGATCTTGTTTTGTTTAATAATTTTGTAATATGTACCTATGCTAGTTCCAAAACATTAAATAGGAAATAATACATATAAAATATTCTGGTTCAAATTAAAAATTTTTTTCATGAGCAGATATGAAGGTAGAAATGGAGGAAGAAAACATGTCGTTCTGGATGGTGATAAATTCACACCTCACGAACAAGGTTCTATTTTATAAAATATAATGAAGAGTATAAGGGAGTTGTATGATATAATATCCCATTAGTAAAATACAATTATATTATATATATAATAATAGAGTTACCATACCATGTGGATTAATATAGGTGGGGATAGATTAAGAAATGAACATGAAATTGAATGGAATATAAAGGAAAAAAGGGAGAGAGTGGAATTACCTCTTGAATCCTCCTCCTGAGATCCTCTTTAATGAAGCTATGATTGGCCTCTTAATGAGACGATAAGCTCTTTGACATGGGGGGGGGATAAAGAAGATGCTTGGGTATAGTTTATACAAGGCATGAAGCTTGAGAGGTGTGTGGAAATGAGAGTGTGAAGAGTGGTATTTATAGTGGAGGGGAGAGGAGATTTCTCCATATAAAATTTATTAATTTATTATTTCCCCACAATATAAAGAATATTGAGTCTTCAATTTCCATGAATAGTAATGTAATCATTTGAACCTGAACCAATTGTGCTTACATCAGAAGAACATCATGCATGACTCTATAATTAGCTTATTTAATAAATTATGGTATTTCACTATTCATCAAAAATTCATGTAATTGAAAAAAATCCCAAAAAATCACCCCAAACATTTTTTGATGTGAATAATCCCAAATGAATTCCATTTTTCAAAAATTATTTTTTAATTATTATTATTATAATAATTAATTAAAATCATAATTTATTATCTAAAAAAAGATTTAAAACATTCATTTACATTTTCTAAAATATATGTATATTATACATTCAACATGAATATTATTTATATATTATCATAGGTAAGGTTACTATTCATTAGGGTATAACAATATTCATAAAGGTATGTTACTATTCATAAGGGTAGGGTACTATTAAACAAAAATTAACTTTTTCTTATTGGACTCCAAATCAATTATTTATTACGATGGTGTATGTCATATTTTAAAAATTCCAAACACAGAAGTAAAATACTTATGTTTAAAGGTCACTTAGAACTTAGTAGTTAATTATGTTGTGTTTTCATGTGATTTTTTGTCACATTTATAAGATGAGAATTTCCATTGAAAAACATCGGGTTGTTAAATTCTTACCCCCTTATAAAATTTTCCCCTCGAAATTTCACTTTACTCAAACAGGTGTGGGTACTTCTCCTTCATCACCTCTTCTGATTCCCAAGTAGTTTCTTAAAAGTAATGTTTCCTCCAAAACACATTGACAAGGTGGGTTGTCTTGTTGTGTAAAACCTTATCTCTTCATTCCTGAATCTCTAATGGCTTATCCTTATAGGAGATATCATCTTCCGTCTATACCACCTACGAGTTCAATACATGTGAGGGATCATGTATGTAATTCCTCAAGAGTGATACGTGAAACAAATCATGAACATGAGACATATTCTGTGGAAGTGCAAGCCGATAGGCCACAGCTCCTATGATGTCAAGGATCTCAAAAGGGCCAATTTACCTTTGGCTTTGCTTCCCTTCCTTTCTACACCCAAGGAAACTCTTCCATAGTGATATTTGAAGGAAGAATTTATCTCCAACGTCGAACTCTAAGTCCCTTATAAAGTTGTCAGCATAGCTCTTTTGATGACTTTGAGTAGCTTTTATGTGTTTTTGGATGAATTAAACTTTCTCTTCCTCTCTTGCACAAGATCGGGTTCATGTAGATTTATTTCTATAATATCATCCCAACATATTGGAGTTCCACATTGAATTCCATACAAATCTTCATACGTAGCCATCTGAATACTTTACTGGAAGCTATTTTTTTATGAGAACTAATCCAATGGGAGATGTGGACCCCATCCAACGTTGAATTCTATAGAGAAGACTCTTATCCTATCATCAAGAATCTCAATAGTCCTTTAAGATTGGCCATCAGTTTGGGGATGATAGGCCATACTGAAATTCAATTTAGTACTTAAAGCATGTTGAAGGCTCCCCCAGAATTTAGATGTGAACCTTGGATAATGGTCAGAGACAATCGAGAGTGGAACACCATCCAATCTCACCAAATCCTTAATATATATCCATTCATGTTGTTCAAGGGATAGATATTCCTTAATAGTGATAAAATTGGATGTCTCGGTGAGTCGGTCAACCACAACCCATATCATATTATTTCCATTTGACGTATTAGGGATACCCATGACAATGTCCATAGTGACATTATCCCATTTCCAAATGGGTATAGAAAGTGGATGCATCATCCCTTTAGACTTTTCTCGCTGTGAATTAACTTGCAAACATACCAGGAACCTTGAGATATATTCTGCGATCTCTTGCTTCACGTTATCCCATAATATGTGTTCTCAAAGATCACGGTACATCTTGGTAATCCCTAGATGGATAGAGAATATTGATCAATGTGCTTTGTCCAATAGCTCATTCGTTACCCTTAGTGATGAAGGCACAGAAAGCCGTGTTCCAAACCAAATCACACCATCACTATCGATATTGAACTCTTGCATCTTCCCTTACATTACTACATTCACTATATTTTGCATCTCTATATCATCCTTTTTTGCTTCCTTAATCATATCTTTTATGAATGGTTGCACAATCATTTGGTCAAGGTAGGATATATCTATTTCCATTATGATTTCTAAATCCATTATTTTTATATCCAAGAAGATAAGGTCTTTTTCAATCTGTAACATGTATCGAGTAGTATGTTCTTTTCTACTTAGAGCATTTTCTACCTTGTTCTCCTTTCCAGGATGATAGTTAATATTGAAATTGAAATCCATTATTAGCTCCAACTATCTCCTTTGGCGCATGTTGAGATCCTTTTTTGTGAATATATACTTTAGGCTCTTGTGGTTGGTTTATATGTCACACTTCTCACCATAAAGGTAGTGTCTTTATATTTTCAAGTAAAAATCATAGCTACCAGCTCTAGTTCATGTGTTAGGTAGTTCTGCTCATGGATCATCAACATTTTCAAGTCATTGGGTATCAAATTATAATTTTTCATGAGTATGCAACCCAATACATTCTTTGAACTATCAATCTATGTCAGAAAACATTCTCCACCTTTCGATAGTGTGATTACAGGTTCAGTGATCAGCCTTCTATTTAGACCCTTGAATCTTCCCTCACAATCTTCTTTCAAGACATAGTTTACCCATTCTGTTGTCAACTTAGTGAGTGGGGTTGACAATCAAGAAAACATTTCTCGCAAAATGATGGTAGTACGTAGCTAATCCAAAAAAATTATGGATTTCTATAACACTAAAGGGCTTGGGCCATTCATCAATTTCTTTTTTTTAAGGTTCCACAGAAATTCATTCACTTGTGATCTCATGTCAAAATAAAGTGACACGATACATCCAAATTTCACATTTTCGGAACGTGGCTTACAACTTATCCTTTCTCAATGTCTCTAATAAAAGTCTTAGATGTTCTTTATGTTCCTCCTTCCTCATGAAGTAGATGATAATATCATCAATAAAAACTACCACAAAATTTTCAAGGTGATGTCTATTGTCTATATTCATCAAATCCATGAAGATTTTAGGGTAATTTTTATGTCTGAAGGGAATCACCCAAAACACATAATTCTCATTCCATGTAAGGAAGGCAGTCTTCTGAATATATTTCTTCTTCACCTTTAATTGATGACATCCAGAATGAAGATACACCTTTAAGAAGAATTGAGATTATTTTTTCATTCAGTTTTTTTGGGAAATGTAATGTACTTTTATTTATATAATTTTGTAAATTTTGTTGACAAGTGTTCAAAAAAATTAATAAATTTAAAAAAATAAAAATAAAATTCTGTTGTTTCTTTAGTAGGTCAAAAATAACTCTTCCACAACCTCTGATCTTGTTATAACTATTAAAATTACTTCCATTTGGAGATCAATAATGGGTTGGGATATGAGTGTGATATATTTTCCAAAATCAAAATTAGAAAAAAAGAAAAAAATGAAAAAAACAGTACTTGCATTATATTCCTATGTCATTGGGAGAAGTTTTGTGTTTTGTAAATATTTCATCTTACCATCCCTTTCAAATTTTCATTCTCTCTTGTGTCTTTCTTCACACAATAATTTTCCTATAAATATATTTTTCTATTTCCTTCCATGTTTCATTACAAAAAATATTCATTTTTTCATGTTATTATTTTGCCCCCTTTTTCCTATATTAGGGATATCATCTTCCTACCATCTTATATCCATAAAAACCCCTAAAAAGACATCTTGATTTTTGATCACTTTAGGATAGTGAATGGAAGATGAGAGCTCTTTCAGACTCTATGATTTTCACTTTTTTTTGGTTAATTAGAGAAGCTCCATAAATTAATTTTATCATCATGAGAGGAGTTAGTTTTGTGTGCCACCATTTTCGATTTCTAAATTCGAGAATGAAAAAATGAATTGTTTTGGAACATTGTTTCTGTAACAACTGGTTATGGAATTAAATATGGATGAGTGTAATTGTCTAAACATCTCTTGATTGGGAAAACAATATTGTAATATTTTTTGGTGATTGAAAATTATTTTGTCATGTTTTTATATTTTTTCACATAAGGACATGCACAAGACTAAGTGTGGGGGAAGATGGGTTTTTCATTGTGTTTTTTTCTTTTTTTAAAATTTTTTGTTTATTTTAAAAATAACTAGAAAATAACGACTACTTAATTGCACCATCCCCAGAAATGATTCCATTTGAAAGAACGGCTGATTGTCGCCTATCGATCGGTCAAAGTTCTGATGCTCTGCTAATGTGTATAGCAGCACTCGGGTCGAATCCTTGGGGACGATACTTTTTAATAGTCATTTGTTTTTAATTAATTGAATTCTGATTGGGGTGGTTTGCAGAGCTTATGAAATGATTGATTGATTAATATTGATTTAAAAAATTTATAAAGATTAGGGCGAGTTTATTTTTAGGGAGTTGATCTTGTGATATCCTTGAGATTTTCATTATATTGCATTTTAATTTACACCCACTCCACAAGATAACATTGATTGGAATTCATAAGTGTTAAGGCTTTAATCCAAGACTTAACTTGACATAGGTTTCTTATCTCGATTAGAGATTCTTTATGGTAGTTTATTTATGGTTCCAATAATCCATGGAAACCAATATTAAACAAAACAAGTCATTAATCCACGACATGTTAAGTCCAACATACACAATGATAATACGAAGAATATTCATCGAGCAATGACTCTCAATCAACTAACATCCCAAAATTTTGATTCTCCCCAATAATATACATACTAATCCATTAATACATTCATTAATCTGGTAATATATGTTAATTGTGATGAATTATAAATAGAACAAAAATAAAGGGATATGAAAAGATTTTTGCGTCGGACACACACACACACACACACGAAGGGTGATCAGAATTAAAAATGAACTTTAGATTAAATTAGAATGCCAAATAAGGGAAGGGCATTCAATTGTATTAAAACTATTTTAAGAACATTAATTTGAAACTATATAAGGTGGATGATAATAAGTGATATTGAAGAAGAAACATTCATTAAAACATAATTACAAAACACAAACACTTACACGATTACAAACTAAGAACAAAACCAAAAGTAAATGACAGGAAGGCAAGAGGAATGGTTTCTCAAGTAAAAACATGAGTATGGTAGATCCTACCAAGCCTTTTTCAGAGACTTGGTCGTTCAAACCTATCCTACCTTTCTCTAAAATTCCTACTCGTTGTAAGGAGAGGAGGGAGATATATTTATAGCCAAATGTTGTGGGCTGTTTTCATTCCAAAACTGCCCCTCCACTTTCATCGCCAATTTGGTAAATTAGACAGACGAATATTGAGATATGATATTCTTACAAGTTGTATATATATATATATATCCTTTGTCTACTTTGAAAATATGGCAACCATTGGACCTAAGGAGACAATGTTATGACCGGTTGATTGAACAATGTTAATATCTACATTTCAATCGAAACATTATGAAGTAAAAAATGTGAATGGGCTATTGAATAGGAAGATGGCTTCAAATCCGAATGACTTATTCAAATAAGTCGGGCTTCTATTTCTCCACATTCACACTGAAATATATCCAATTGATTTGATGATTACATCATGAGATATTTTCTGAATAGTGTCAGGATTTTAAATCTCAAACAGAATGGTGGGATGGACTTAAAAGAATTAGTTTGAATCATGTTCTTATATTTGGGCCCTCATGTTGTTATAAATTACTCATTGCATATCTATTTGAATGTTGGAGCAGAATTAAAGAATTTTTTATTTTTGATTGATCCTAGTAATTCAATCTTCATGGATGGTCCAGTTTCCTCACAGATTCTATGGTCTTTCTTGTGTTGTCCATATGTACCTTCAAATGTCAGACTTGGCACATGACCCCTTATAATGAAATGTTGAAAAGTGAATTAGGAATCCAACAAAACAATAACCACACAATTTATATTACTAGGTTGATAGTAAAAAGTAAAATAGAAAACTGACCCAATTGGTCTAATTTTAAAAAAGCACAAAAATTATACTTAGTATGAAAACATTAATACTTCACAAAAATTATGCACATTTCATATAAAATAAGTAAAGGGAGTATATAATAAACCATGAAATTGTTAATAACATCAAAATACTATTAACTGATTAAAAAAGTCATCAATCCTTGGAATAGGATACTTGTTCTTTATGGGGATCTTCTTGAGTTCTCGATAATCGAGACACAACAACATTGTTCAATACTTATTTTTCATAAAGAGAACCGGATCACCCCAAGGTGATGCACAAGGGAATATAAACACATTGTCCATATGATCTTACATATGCATCTTTATCTCCTTCAGTTCGATAGGATCCATCCTATAGGGACACTTTGAAAAAGGATTAGCTCTAGGTATGAATTCTATAAATAACTCTACCGCACAATATGGGGGAAGTCTGTGTAACTCATCCAGAAATACATCATCGTATTCCCTCATGATGGAAAATTCCCCATGGTTGTAACGTTCCTTCATCCCAACAATTCTAGAGAGGTATGTTTCTTCATAGAGAGTCAACACCGACACAGATGAAGGGTTTTCCAAAGGGGATTCATGATCATCTTTGAATTTGTAGAGGATCGTGGGTTGGTTTAGAATATGAAAAAATATTTCATTTTCCTGATATTTGATATGTTCTATATATAACGAGAGCCAATCTGTTGCCATTATTTTTTCAAATTCAACCAATGGATGTATTACAAGATTCACTGGAGGAATCTTCCCACATACGCCAAAAGGAGAAGATTCAACCACATGGATTTCAATGATTGCACCACTTGGTTTTTTTACAGATATATGTACTTCACGGTTTCAGGGCATTGATTATATAGATCTAGAAAACATGAATGATATAATGGAATTAGTAGAACCGGAATCAAATAATAATTTTTTCATTCTTGAGTGAATAGAAAGTGTACCTTGTTTGAATTCATTATATTTCTCCACTTCCATAGTAGTGAGGCATAAGCCTTCCCTTGTTCCTTTGTCTTTGGTGGCTACTGACACTGATTAAACTTGATAACTCGACATTTAGTGTACTGGAATGCATAGTACCCTAGATCCCTATAGTTTTAACATTGAACCATGAGTTGTTCTCTAATTTAATCTTCTACATTCCCCTTATTTTTCATGTCTTCTAGACAGTATTGAGTATGGTGTCCTTACTTACCACACCTTAATCACTTCCCCAACCCTTTGAGGTAGTTCCCATGGTGCAACTTCCCACATTTTTGGCATGTGGGTTGTTGAGTTTTCTTCCAACCTTTTTCATTAGATCCATTGTCTTGAATCTTCATCTTGTGTTTCTTATCACCATAACAATAGGACCATTATCCAAACACCATATCCACTTTAATATCACACTGAAGAACATCATCATTACTCCCAAATTCTCTATTTTCATTATCCTTTTGAAGGTGTGGTTTAAATCCACTAAAGAATCGATCAATTTTGATATCATTGGTGATAACTAAATCTGAAGCATACCTTGAAATCCTTATGAAATTCTGTTTATAGGTTCTGACAGATTCTTCTTTTTTTTCACGAGCTCTATGAATTCTCTCTCTATCCTGGTGCATAGATTTCTTGGGAAATACTTGTTATGAAACATTATCTAAAAGTTTTACAATTCCATATCGTCAATTTCCTACCATTGATTATTGTTCTTAATAAAATACCATCATGGATCAGCCTCTCCATCAAAATGATAAATGACTAGAGTCACATTCTCTATCTTAGAATAATGGAAAACAAAAAATATCTTCTCTAGTGAGGTAAACCACTATTCTGAAAGTAGTTGATCAGAAGATCCACTATTCATCGGTGATCGTTGCCTCATAAAACATTCGATAGCTACTTGCTCCATTTTGTAGAAGGAGGAATTTATCAATTATAATGGTTATTGATATTAACCTAAGATTTTTGGGTATGTATCGCGATGATGTTTTGACCTCCACCACCGAAATCATTGGGGATGTCGTTCAGGAAATCATTGCATTGGCTCTCGTACGAGTTATTGACTTGGTTTCTCCTAGTTCACACCATTTTCTAAAATAGAAGAGGTTAGAACAAAATATAATTCCAAAAGACATTAATAACATATTAATTTGAAAAATTTATACTAAAATAATAACATATGGGATCCTTATGTAAATTTTTTTGTATGCATATCTATTCTTAGTCTCATACTAGAGGTTTTCTCTGGGGCTAACTAATCCTAATTCCAAAATTAACTAAACCTTACCTATGATACCAACTATAGTGACCCATCCTTTTCTTAAATTACTATTATATAATTTTAATGATAAAAAACATAATAGTTTTACACATACATGATCCAATGGTTTAGTGTCATGGGTAAACTAGGGAAAAACATAACAATTAAAACATTAAGCACAAACAAATATTTAATTCCTTATTCTCTAGATTCTTATTGTCACATGACCCCTCCATAGTGCATGTATTCACCTAGGGATATAAAAAATAAGGAGTGATATAAAATCCTAGTAACAGGATATATAAGAACAATATAAAAATTGGTGAGAATAACCATAACATATGCAATATATCATGAACATGAGAGGAAGCATTAATAAGAGACTTGAAATGTGGAAATGCATAAAAATGAAACATCATGTATAAATAATTTACTACAACACATACATGTGAAAAAATCTAGAATATTTTTCATACATAACTTCACATTAACTCGTGAGATTCATCATTTTAACCAATTCCATGTCGCGTTGTATAATTCTAGGTTCACCAGTCACATTCAAACATTCATATTGCGCTATAAAATTCCAGGCACACTTGTCGCATCATAACATTTTCATTATCATGATTGCCACATAGAACCTATATCAATCATAACCATGGAATTTAATGGTTTTCTACTCATAATAACACATTCCCAAACTTTGGGTTCCTAAAATAAAAAGGTAATAACATACTTGTTACAAGAACCGTCAACTTGGAATGAGAAGTAAAAGGTGTGTTCTTAAAAGAAGAGTTCTTTTGAAAAACATTTTGTTTGAAATAAACACCAGTGAAAATCATGAATATCCCAGAAAAAAATAAAATTATGAAAAAATAATTTTTATGAAGAAACAATATAAAAAAAAGTGAAATGGGGAGAACCCGAAGGATGGACATTTTGTTTAAGAATTTCCCCTTACCTTGATCTGAACTATTATTTGATTTAATGTCCTGTATACGACATTAGATTAATTAATTAACAATTCAAAAACTATGTGTAAATAAATATGGTTAATTATGGTACCATTATTTTATTTTATGTGCCTTTGTCTGAGTTATAGATATTAAAAACATTGTTCGGGAATGTTTGTTTTTATTGTTTTTTAGCGGTTCACTTGTATACATAAATCGAAATTCGGGTAGAACATGGGAAAACTTATAGAACTGATATTAAATGTTATTAATTATATAACTGTATATTGAATTATCTTATAATTAATTATGTTATATACCATGTGGATGAATCATTAGATAGGAATTTAATGATGGTCATTTGGGGTATTTTGGGCGGTTTTTTGACCATAATGATCTTGTTTTGTTTAATAATATAGTAAAATGTACATAACTTTGTTCTTGAAGCTTAAATAGGATAGAATAAATATAACATATTCTGGTTAAACCATAAAAATGGTTTCATGAATAGATCTGAAGGTATAAATTGAAGAAAAAAACATGTCGTTCTTGAAGGTGGTAAATTAACACTCACGAACAACGTTCTCTTTTATAAAATAAAAAGAAGAGTAGAAGGGGTTGGATGATATAATATCCCATTAGTATCATAAATTTACAGTATATTTATAATAATGTAGTTATCATACCATGTGGATGAGGATAGGTGGGGAGAGATTAATAAATGGTCTTGAATTTGAAAGGAATTTAAAGGAATAAAGGGCGAGAGAGGAATTACCTCTTGAATCATCCTCTTGAGATCCTCCTTACAGAAGCTAGTCTTGGCCTTTTAATGAATCTAGAAGCTCTTGGACGTGGATGAGAGGATATGGAATATTATTAGGAAGATATTAGAAAAGGCTTGAAGCATTAGAGGTGTGTGGAAATTAGGGTGTGAATGGTGGTATGTATAGTGGAGGGAAGATGAGATTTCTCAATATAAAATTCATTAATTTATTATTTCTCTATAAGGAATGAAATTTTGAGTCATCCCTGACCCTAAGTAGTAATTTTATGATGTGAAATTTAACTAATTTTACATACATCAGCAAAAACATGCATGACTGTATAATTAGCTTATTTAGCTTATTTTGTAAATTATGGTATTTCACTATTTATAAATAATTCAAGTATTTGAGAAAAATCCCAAAAAATCACCCCAACCATTTTTGGATGTGTAGAATACAAAAATAAAGTCCATTTTTTAAAAATAACTTTCTAAATATTATTATTCTAATATTTAATTAAAATAATAATTTATTATCAAATATCAGTTTTAAAACAGTCATATACTATTTCAAAAATATATGTATATCATACTTTAAACTTGAATATTATTAAATATTTTCATATTTAATGTTACTATACAATAGGTTATATCACAATTAATAAGGATATATTACTATTCATAAGGTCATGTTACTATTCAGAAAAAATTATTTTTTTCTTATTGGACTCCAAATAACTTTCTAATTGAAATCGTGTATGTGATACTTTCAAAATTACCAACACAGAAGTAAAAAAATTATTTTTAAAGGTCACTTAGCACTTATAAGTTCATTATGTTGTGATTTCATGTGATTTTATGACAAATTTATAAAAAGGGAAGATCCATTTAAATACATTGGGTCGTTACAATGAAAACTCAAATTTAAGGGATAACAATATTCTAAGGTAAATGTTATGTTTCCTTAGACATTATGGTGGATTATTTTTCAATAATTATAAGTTTAGTCAAATAAAACATATATATTCCATTTTTATCTTTAATTACAAGGAGATAAATAAAATTAATATGATTTAATTTATTTTATGGGCGTGGTATATTATCACACCCTTAGATTTTGAAATATATTTTTTATATCTATATTAATATAATGTTTGATTCCTTACTTCACTTGAAAAACTGAACTAAAGCTAGATATGAAACATTATATTAAGATTGTTAATAAAACATAATAACAATAAAACACCAGTAAATAATAACATTTTAACTATCTAGAATTGCATACAAAATAGGTTAAACAACACTAAATTCTTTAAAATGGCATTTTCCAATGAAATAATCTTTAGTTTATATATTTAATATTAATTTATTACCAATGTATTCAAATTTTTAATATTTTATCACTTCAAATGAATATAATATTTTAATTCATTTTACAAAAAATAGGTTAATATGAGTTATTAATATTTTTCTAACACAATTCATTTTTATGTGAATAATTAGACAACAATGATTTTCAAAATACCTTCCATTTTTTCACATAATTATCAGAAAAGAATGAAAAAAAGTGGTAAAATAATATTTTTATAATAATATATATTTTTATGAAAATTAAATTATTTAATATTTTTAATATTTATGAAACCATGTTAATTGTTTTGAAATCTTATGTAATAAATTATACTGAAAATATTTTATTCATTTATTTAAAAAATTAATTTTCGTCATATATAGATATTTGTTCTAAAAAATGAATACAATATTTTAAATCAAAATTTTTATTTTTTATAATTTCACATCTTTTTTGGAATACAATTATTATTACTATGATTAATGTTAATAATTAGGATAATAGGAAAATGGTTTTTTCATTGAACTATTTATTCATGATAATTAATTTTTAACCAATAAAATGGAATGATATATTTTTTATAATTACATATTTATTATTTTTACACTCATATAAAATTTATAATTAGTATTTTAATTGGTAATTATTGTTTTATAAGATTTAGAACAATTAATGATGAAAATAATATTTGACTAAAAAATAATTTTCTATACATTAAATATTTATTTAATGGAAATTATATATTATTAAAAAATATAATATACTTATGTGGATTTGATATTTTGGTTTATAAGTCCAAAATCTGGCTGAAGGGGTTATCTTATGAATTTATTAAAACATAAATTACTCTGTTAAAAACTAGTTACCAAGGAAAAATCCAAAATTGTAATGTGGGATAATTTAATGGTAAATAAAATCAAGGTTTAATAAAATTGTAATAAGACATTTCAGAGAAATTATTGTACTTATATAACCTCAAACATAATTATTTAGATCTTTTGGATCCATTTTTCCTTGAATTGTTCGATTCCATTTCTGAAATATAAGAGGTAATTACAAAATATTGTTCCTCTTCTATTTAAAGTGTGATCACTTCCACAAAAACATGACACACTTATTAATTTATAGTTTTCCCTAAAAATATTAAAATTTTATCATCCATGAATAATTTCCAATATTTATAATCCAATGTTAATAACAATATTTCTGATGAAACCAATTTCGAAATAGATTTCCATGACCAATCTTATGTTCTCGATGAGAATACTTCTTATTGTTTCATATTTTATTACTATTCATTATTTTAAAATATTTTTTAATCCAAATTAGAAAAAATATATAAATATTATCAATATAATAATTTTTTATTATATAAATTTAAATTTTTATAGTGAATAAATTTTTTTCACTGAGAAAAAAAAACAACATCGATCGTGTGCTTGTTTGGACTACCACATCCACGAAGCGATGTTGTTTTTTATATCAATTCCTCTCAAGGACGGTAACATGGATATATTTCATGGAATAATATGTATCAAATATTGAAATTAATATAATGAAATCATAATTTATCATAACCCTTCATTCCATCCTATTAGCTGAGAAACTGAAATTTTAGTAGTGCATACATGGATACTAACACATTTACAAACGATAAATATCATTTTTCATCACCACCCCTGATAAGTGGTTATAATAATGAGTTTAATTAATATATATAATATTTATAATATTTTAGTTGTTTTATAATGTTATATTACAATTATAAAAAAATGATTCCTCATCCATATGACAATTATAAAGGGTTGTGGTTTGGGTCTGTTTTACCACCATTGTGAATGATTTTATAATGTTTAAATCTTTAAAAATTAATGAATATTATAGAATGAATTATAATATCCATGTATATCATTATTATTTTTTATTTATAAAATAAATATGTTTGCGACCATAATAAATGAAAAAAAGAAATCATTTCTTATAATTCATAATAGGATTTCATTCCTTTATAATAAAATTTATAAAATGGTACTTTTGTTTTAATATTGTAATAATTGATTATTTAACATTTTACAATTATTATATAAATGTGTTATTGATAATTGATATATTTATTAGTATATAACCTTTCATTTGATAAACTCACTAAAAAATATTTTTCAGGATTCCCATTTACGCAAAATGTATTATTGTCATTCACCAAATGAAAATTATATCTCATGTATTATTGAAACATAATTATTGTTTTATATTTAATAATTTTAGAATGATAATGGTTATTCCAATAAAAAAAATTTGTGAAGACAATAAATTACAAAGATATCAATAATATGATTAACACTATGTGGATTAACAATACATGTAATAAAATTATAAAATGAACAACATAACAATAATTATCTTAACAATAAATATTTTTTATACATTAAATCTTATATAATATCTTATAAATATTAAAATTAATAGTTATTTCTTAGGAATCGAATGATGTGGATATCATGGGGAATAAAATTCAAATAATGTATAATTTATTAGGTATTCACTACGAAAAACTACCTGAATAAATATTTTCTTTAAATTTTAATGATGGTAAATATTGAATATCAAAAAAATTGATAAATCATTTTATATGGATTTCATTTCCACTACATCATAGATAAATTTTTTTATTAATAAATAATAATTTTTCTCCATAGAACCAACTTATTAAAAAGATATGATGATATGTTAGATTATATAAAATATAATAATGTTTTATTTTAGAAGAGTATTTTTAGTAATGAAAAAAATCAATGAATGGTAATAAAAATTCCAATACTTATGAAAATATCCCTTTGTTTTTATAGATCCTTTAAGTATTGATAAATAACAGAAATAAAAATTTCTTCAAAATTTCCATAATTAATAATTTTATAATATGAAAATTATATCATTTAAAAAAATAATAATTTGAATATATAATATAAATTAATTTTTTGAAAATGAATTTTGAAATAAAATATTGGAGATTTATAAAAAATATATTTCATGTCTCTAAATAAATTAATTGTATACAATCATATTAAAATAAATTTAATTTAATATATGTTAATGATAAAATTATATATAATAAAACTAGTGAAGATAGGATATATTTTTTAAAATAAATTTCACTAATTGAAAAATGGAGAACATATATATGAAAAATAAAATTCTGGTCTATAGGGAGATAAAAATAATAATTCGCCTTGAGAACATTAAAATGGGTATTGATGTAACAAAAAATTTAGATATTCAATTGATTTTACTAACCCAAAATTAAAAATAAAGAAATTTTAGGGAAATGTAAATGAATGGGAGTACAAATATTTAATAAGAACTGTGGTAATAAGAAATCTGAATAATGATGAGACATTAAAAAATAACTGATAATGAACCTCAAGTTTTAAGGATCCGTCAAGTAATTATTATGATGAGAAAATATAAATAATAAAAATTTAAGGTAAATAAATAAATATATTACCATATTTAAAAGCATGAAAGATAAAGGAATAGTGTAAATTGATACTAAATTTAATGTCAATAGATAAACTAAAACTAGAAAACCCAATTTTCTTTATAGAAAAATCGGTTACATGTTCTTGAAATCATCTATAATGATCAAATATATATTTATCATTAATTTTGGACACTAATTTGTATTCATATAATATAGTATTATCTATTTAAATTTATTTATTTATTTGTTTTAAAAAACATGTCTATATTAATCCTCAATGTTTATTCATAAGAAAAATTCCATGTCGATTTAAATATCATAAACATTATTCTATGTACCTGATTTAATCATATAGAAAATATTAAAAAAAACTGTTTTATGATTTTTAATTTAATTATAATCCTCCATATTCATTCAACTGAAAAAATGTCTGTATTTAGCCAATAAGAAATCCAAAATTTTCTTATTTCATCAATTTTACCAATCATGATGTGTTGTTTAACAAATAAAAATCATTCTAGAATTTAAAATAGCAAATAACATATATTTATTGAAATAAATAATCTTTATTAATTTTAATATAGAAATATATATAAATATAATAATAATAGATTCAAAGATCATATAAGTGATTAAATCAACCCATACATGGATATGTTATAATGAAAGAATACATATAACCACATTGATATATAATTATTATAACCATATTAGAAATCAATAATTATAATAATTTTAAAATAAAATTTTATTAATAAACCTTAAGAATTGTAAGATGAAAGAATTTAAAAAATAAATCAAATAACGAAGGCTTCTACTACATTGAAGGCATTTATTTATCACATTGATACCTTCAATATTATAATATTCATGGTATCCCATCATTTGATCAATGGATTCATAAGAGGTGGAGGAATTTTTAGAATATAATATGGTTGTAGTAATACTAGAAAAATATATAGATTATTACTATTTGATAGATTTCAATTTTCGAGATGAAAATGATTTACATTTCTTTTGTTACTTGAGTTAGGAAATGGGTGAATTTAGAAATAAATTTTTCTTAGGAAAGTAATTTCTTTTAGTAGAGAGAATAAATATTTTAGATGCAATGATGACTTCTATGAAAAATTTTAATTATCAATAATTTAAAACTACATATTTTAAATTTATTTCATGCAATATATATAATTTGTTATTTCGTTTTACATCATTTAATGATTAATCGTAATAGTTATTTTTAACTGAAAATACTATATATGGCATGTTACCAATTTTTTACATCCAACTAAAAACATTAAGTTCACTTAATTAAATTCAAAATCAAAATACGAAAAATATAAATTAAATATATATGAAAATACTACATAAAATATTATTTAAAATAAATTATTTTTCATTCAATAAATGATTCTAATTCCACTCATTACAATTCTTTAATTTTTCAATTTTTATTATCTATTTATTTTTGTATATCATGTATATTTTTTGTAATATATTAGTGTCTTTGATAATATAATAAAATTATATACACAAAAAACTTAACATACTCATGGATTATATGTATACTATAGGATAATACATATCCAATGATCTTATAATAATTACATTATCATTTTTCATTCCTATTTATAACATTATATACATCTCTAGAAATATGTTACATTATCTGTTCATTTGTTAATGAATGTCTCTATAATATTTCTAGTTTTATTATATTAATTATAACTTCTGGTATAATTCTCATGAGATATCACCCTAATAAATATTTTAATCAAATATATTTTTATATCATTGTTATTATTGTTATAATTATGTTCGATAATTTTTTTCTAATATATTCATATATAATTAATTCTATGTATTAATTTATTACGTTAATGAAAAAAATTATTTTTCATTATAATTTTCTTATGTATATGTAAATAAGATATTGAATATAAAATGGAAATTTTGATATTGATGAAATATTTTTACAAAAAAATACAAGGGGTTTTAGGTAGGACCATTATGATGTTTGAAACATTGTTGTAGTAAGACTGAGATATTTTATGGCCATACCTAGTTTATTTTAATATAATTTTACCATCTTATTATTGAATTTAATCTATTTTATTCATCAATAGTATTTAAAATTTTCTATCATAATAAAAAATATATGAATTTTCTATATAATACATACATTTCCATGTCTTACAGAAGTTTACCGCATCATTGAGAAATGGATTTTCGGACAATGCCTGTTTTATGGAGATAATTTCTGGTCTTGTTTGAAAGAAATATTTTTAATTAATAGTATAAAAAATTAATAATCATTTTACAATATCTATAATTATGTGTTTTTAAAATTTACAAAAAAATATATTAAATACTATATGTGATTATATATATGAACATTTTTTCTTGTAATGTGGTTTTGGTAGAATCATATATTGTATCTAATGAACCCCTACCTCAAAACATATCGACAAATATCATAAATCATATAAGGCATTATATAGGATTACCTAAAATATCTATTTCGCACTATAACCACTACTAAAGGATAATCAAGAAATTCATTTTTTTTCATCATAAAGATATCAAATTTTAGCACTATGAACCATGACCGAATCCAATATTTATATTTTAATACCCCGACCCAAGCAACTTGGATAGCGTGTATTATTTTGTTACATTATCATAATTAAAAGGAATAAAATCCCATGTACTGATCTATTTATAAGTATTGAGAGTCCAAATTACATACACGATACCCAAAATGAATTAGGAAATAGGAAATACAATCACGATACATAATAAAAAATAAATAAATAGCATCATTAAAGCTTCTTTAAAAGATTCCACTTTATAACCTAGGGAAAGGAAACATAATAAGGGTGTGAACAAATTATTAGTAAGGGAATATAAAGAGGAAGTAATAATGAATCAATGATAATAAATCAACATGTAAATGTAAATAAATGATAACACATGCAATTAAAATAACTGGAAAAGTAAATATCGATATGGAACAGTATAAAACTGAAAACACATGACAACTAATCGATGAACTAATAATAAAATGAATCAATAGATAAATCGACATAAAATATCATGAAGAAATAAAAAAAAGATTAATTATGCATATTCTTAATTACTGTCTGTCATGTTCTACAGGTACATGTAACCATTACCGTCAATACCATTCACAAGACAATTTAGCATATCCATTAAAAAATCATCTAATTTGGCCAACTATTTTGTCTCATGAGACTACCGAAGCATAGAGGTTCTTTCTATAACCGAACCCCATATCCTACCTATCGAAATAATTCTCTATATATAATAATGTATTTAATCAATAAAAAATATCCCTAATCAAATATTCACATTGAATACAATATTCATATTTATCAATAGATCCCCAGTAAATCAAATAACTTCCAAAGTGAACATCATATGTAAATATTGTATAACATTTCGGGAATAATAATATCCATCACCTAATAATTTTTATATTTAAAAAATGTTATTGTTTCCTGAAAAAATATATCTATAAAAATAATGTGACAATACAAATTTGACCACAATACACATTACTGGGGAAAATAATCACTAAACATTATAATGTATCCTATACAAATTTGAAATTGATAAATAATAATATCCATGATGTAATAACATAAAATTAAACAAATAATATCATAAAATAATGTAATACAGGATATAACATGAAAAGGGGTAGTGTGTACACTGTATAAAAGTGAAGTGGTTCCTAACAACATATAAGTCTTAATAGAATGTGAATTGTGATGAAATCCCATACTACAACCATTATTTTGTTATGTAGCCTTTATCCTCATATATAGTGGAGTAAAATATGTTAAAAGTTTCTTCCATAATAATAATCATGTTTTTAATATCATATATCATCTTTATATTATATCATAATATATGTTCATTAACAATATTTCATTATTTTCACCATTTCGGGTGTTAATTTCCCAGTTTCTTCAAGTATGTTTTGACATGTTATTTCTTGTTCCTATCACATAGATCAAGATATCATCACTAAAATTTTATAAAAAATATTTCATTATAATATATATTATGAAAATATTTGTTTATAACAATCCATAATATTTTGGATAAAAAATTAAGTTCAATGTTCATTGAGATACATGTACATACGTACAGATTAATGCTACATTCATTTTATTGAATTATTAAAAGCATGAAACATAAAAGATAATTATATATATTATAATTCTAATATAAAATCCACTTCATATATGTTACATACTTTTATTATATCTTCCCCGTATACATTCCATATATAGTCTGAATGAGTCACATCGCTTTGAAGAGGTGGTAGTCCATGCTACCAAAAACAATGTTATCATAATTACACAAAAACAGACATATATTAGTATGCGTTATAAAAGAATTAAATAACCATAAAGACATTAAAAATATCATATTAATCATATATAAACATTTTTTCCATAATAATTTACACCATGGCAATATATAATGGTAAAATGACCCATCTTCATTTCGTGAGGAGGTAGTTCACTGTACATTTAAATAGTATGTTCGTTACGTAGTAGATGGAAGTGTGTGTAAGTGCATGTTGAATAAATAGAATAAAACAATATCAGTATATTTATGATAATAGTTTTTATATAATAATTGAATAAATATATTTCAGTGGGATATGACAGTTAATAAAACTAAAGAGCTTTAGGAATGATGTTACCTATTAATCAGGTAACTCCTTTTTCATAAAATTGATTCATTGATATATTTATTCCCAAATGGAGGAATCCAAGATTGGGAAATTTTTATGAGATATTTGGGAAGATATTTGTTTATCCCATGTTCCTTGATAGGTGTGATTAAGTGGTAGGATACTTTTCCTTTCTATAGTGGAGGAGTTACAGATGTATAAATTTTAGGAAATGAACTTCCATAGAATTTTTTCCAATGGAAATTGTATCTAGTAATTGACTAAAGTAGATAAAATAAATGATAATTTGAATATATTTCCATAAAATGGATATTGGATAGGGTCCTATCTCATATGGGAATATAATATTAATGTTTCGTCTAATATTATGATTAATTTTACCTCATCATTTAAATTACATTAATTATATTCATTATTAGTTTTTATAAAAACAAATTTTACTTTATAATACAATATAAATTATACTGAATAAAAATTTGGAATAAATTTTAACACAATCCAAATAGTTAAGTGGTGGAAATTAATTTAAATTTAATCCCACATATGGGATGAAAATGTGGGTATTTAAATTAAATACATTCAAAATATTTTTGTGTTTTATAGTAAATTTCCAAGTGAAATTAATTCCAATGACCTAAATTGTATTAATTAATAAAAAATTTGATATAATTAAACCATAAATAAAATCTAAAATTTAATTTATTCTTATAAATAAATCTGATTAAAAATCAATTTTGAATTAAATTTCTTGTATTATTCACAATTCATTAATAAATGAAACTTCTCAAAAAAATATAAAAAAATTACTATAACATAAATTTTATGTTTCTATTTCAAATGTGATATTTATATTTAAACTTATAATTTATAAAAGATCCAAACATTTGATTTATTTTTTGTTCACTATTAAAAGGGCATAAAATCCCTTAATAGTATTTTATGTGTAATATTGGGATTGTTAATATATTTTTCATATAAAATATATTATATGAGTGTCAAAACATTTTTTTGTATATATTTAATGTAAATTTTCTATATAAAATCTCTAAAAGTGCAATAATTTACTTTACATTAAAAACATGAATAAATAGTGTTTTGTGTAAATCATGTTTTGTGTGTATATCAATGATATCAACAAAATATAAAGGGTAATATGGTTAAGTATTAGGGTGATATATTATTACCTCCTACAAAAATTTTGGAATTAAGAATTCATGGGTATTAACTTAAAAAAATTGGGTACATCTACTTCATATAATATTATGATTCCAATGTTACATACTCAATTTTGTGATTCCTCTAGAGTACCATTACCTGATGAGTTGTCTAGTTTATCAAAACAAGTTCTCTAGTATCATGAATATGGATGGTTTATTCATAGTATTAAATTTAAGTTTCCAATTCTAATTCATCGAAGGTATGAACGCGAAATAGGTCATCCATTTACTTCTTTACCAGAGATATATTGAACACATCATTTACATTTGAATGATTTGGAGGAATTACCAAACGTTATGTAATGACTCCGACTCATTCAAGAATTTGAAAGGGTCATATGTTCCATGGAATTAGTTTCTCTTTCTTACCAAACCCTATAACACCCTTATATGGAGATATATTTTGGAAATCTTGATCTTAAAATTTGAAATACAAATCATTCCTTAAATTTTAATATGAATTGTTTTCCTACATTGAGCCTATTTAAGATGAGCTTTAATAGATTTTATCTTTATTGTCATTTATTCAAAATGTTTTGGTCATATGTGTTCCTTTCGCCAACCTCATCCCAAGATGTTGGATTATGACATCTTTTGATATATAATTCTTCATAAGGAACCATTTGAATATTTTCATGCAATTTATAACTATACAAAAACTATAACATTGATTAGTAGTGATCCTAAATACCTTGAATGTCAAGTGATAATAACCTCAACATTTATTCCATTTTTTGAACTTATCTTTCATACTTTCTGTGAAAACCCAACTCCACACTACCCGGAGTCGGTGCCTTGAAACATGATGTGTTAATTTTTACAAAAAGCATGCACTGATACTTTACAAATCATGTCCCATATAAAGTATTGATTCGGATCAGGCTCTAGGAAACCGACCCCTTCTGTCATGCTTCTTCGGCTAAAAAAACTGATACCTGAAAAATCTATTTAAAAATGTACGGTGAGCATAAGAATGCCCAATAAGGGGGTTTAAAATAACACAATATACATAATATAACTTCTGAAACCATTATTTAAAACTTTTAAAAAAGAATTTTTCTTAAAAAATGATGTAACTCATGAAACATATTATAACAATTTTATAAGAAATAAAAGTGCACAATTAAAAACATACTAAAAGAATTACAAGGGAACATGATTCAATGATAGGCATTCTCATTTAGAGTAATATGTAAAAGTCATTCTAAATAAGTATTAAATATGAATATAAAATTATAAATTTAATAACAAATAGTTTTATATAATCATAGTTTCACGTAAAGGTAATAACTTCAATTTTATTCTTTGCAACTCTGTAATATACACTGGATAATAATCTCTGAGTACTGCATAAATAATTTGACAAAGATTTAACTTCTCTTGATTATCATAATCATAAGCACTTTAACCAAGAATATTCTACACGTAGAATATTCTTATGGATAATTAATTTACATAGTGTCACATACATGAATTATTTTGAATTTAAATTTCATTTTTTTCCTTTCATTTTTTGTTTTGGATGGTTTCCAAAGGTTTTATGGAGAAATAGATGAGTTTTCCTGAATTGGGCCAAACCGCGAGCCCAATTCCATATTTAAAAATAAAATTTTTTTCCTTTATAAGTTTTTCATTTTTTAATATTTTTCCTTCATTCCAACTCCTAAATGTCCTCCACTGATATATTAACACCACAATTAAAATTTTGAGCCTTTGAAAATCCATAACCAAGGTTTATGTTGGTTTTTATTTAAGGTATTTGGCCTCCACGAAAGCCCAATTCCAGTTTTAAAAATAATATTTGATTAATTGATAACTTATTAATTTTTAAGTATATTTCGGTGATTCAAAGACTCATATGCGCCCCTTGAACCCAGACACGCGCCCAAGCTCTCTCTCCCCTCTTTTGAGCTCTTCTTCATCGCGATTTAGTACTGAACTTATTAGGGTTTCAAAAATCGGGCAGATTTGGAGAGGTAAATTGATCCTTTGATAACTCCTTCATTTTTAATCCTTTTTCCCCTATTTCAGTCCCCACATGAACTAATATGAATCCTTCGAACCTCCATACCAGTTTTGGGTACTTGGTGATTCATTATTTTGTGGATTGGGGCCGATTCCGTCAAGATATTTCAAGTAAGGGAATTCCTTCTTGGTTCCTTCCATCCTCTTTTAGTTTTATTTCCTTTTTCTTGAAGTTCCTCATGTCCAGAAGTTGGGGTTCGATCCTAATGTATGATTTGGTGTCTTTTGGGTAAATTTTTGTGGTTTAGGTATGGATTTTTATTCCTTTTGGTGAAACGGTGGTGCGCTTAAGGTTTCACACCAAGTTTTGAGGGTTTAGACACATTCGGTAGGTGATTCCGTGGGTAACCATTTAATGATGAGTTAGTTTGCTTGATTAAATAATTTTGAATGTTCCTTATGTGATGTGCATTATGTGAAAACCATTTTTGGTTGCAATAGTAAAGCATTTGTTTTTAGAGTTACATTTTTTCTTGAAGTGTGTATTTTTTAAATGTATTTCATGTGTTATATCTTGTGGTAGTTTTGTAAAATGTGGAAGTGATTTATTATTTGTTGAAAGGGGCTGAAAATTATGGTTAGGTAATGATATAGTTCCATGTGGGCCTAAAAATGGGGTTTATTTGAATGGTTTTATTTGTATAACCTTGTTATACTCCTTGAAAGTGTTTTATGGATTTGTGTGTTCTCATGGGTATCTTTTGTGATATTATTCAACGTGATTATATAACATTTGAATGTGGATTATTTCATGTTTATTGGGCTGCCAATTCTGTTTTGGTAGGGTCTTGGTGTGCTTTTGGCTTAAAAAGAGATTTTTGAAATGGATTTTATGTGCAAAGTTTGGGTATACTCTTTATAATTGTTTTATGGAAGTTTTGAATGCTTTATTGGGTTGTGTAGTCGGTGAAACTATATCAGCAAACTGTTTTGGTAGGAGTATATTTTTAAAAGGTCCATTTCATTTGTGAAAAGGCTGATATGTGATATGTATCATCTTGGAAATATTTTATTAAATTGTTTGAAGGAGATATTTTGGAGTGAAAGTGATGTGAAAGTGATGTGGAGTGTTTTGTGTGAGTGTGATGTGAAAAATTGAATTTTTGAATATTAAAGAAGTGTTATATTCCATGTGTGTGCACTGTTATATGAGTTTAAATATCATATAATTGTTTTATAAAATTTTTTAATGGTTTTGTGGAAGTGTTGAAGAAATGTGAAATGTGTTGTGGGCTATTTTGGTGTGATTTGGATTTCAAAATCATTTTGAATGAAAAATGGATTTTTTGTGACTTGTGTGGTATACATATGGGATGTTTGGTGAATTTTTGATGTGGAAATGATATTTTCATGTTCAATGTACATTTCTTGATGTGTTGAACATGTTTGAGCACAAGGGGAAAACCTGGGTATCTAGGTGGGTGGACGTGTACTAGTATGCTAGTGAATCCGTGGGGTTTGGCCTCAGTTTCACTTAGCAAGATTGATGCTTACAACTCTAACTAAACTATGATGATGATGATTGGGGACCACTAGGTTATGGTTATGTTCCCTACTAGTGGCTCGTGCACGAGAATGGATATTTGTGATGGTTACTCTCACCGAGATACGAGGTACCTGGGACCCACAGCTAGCTAGTGCCTAGGTGTTACTTCCTATTTCTTGTGCTCATTGTTTACTTTGTACTTACTGTCGGCATACGGTATAGTTGGCTGGAAAATTCAGTATTGTTGAATTTTTTTTTAAAAGTGTTGATTCTTAATGATAGCCCACTTGAAAACTGTTTTTATTCAAAGTAGCATCTTTTAGAAATTGTAACTAGCTTTTCATGTTTTTGAAAACTTGCATGCTTTTCGTCTTTAAATGTTTATCACATGGAATCTCTTAGTGGTGGTATCCTACTGGGCATTGGCTCACACCCTACTTACACCCTTGGGTGTAAGTAGACATGGTTTTTTTTTGTCGCAGGTTGGGTACAGTTTTTTTTGTTCCATTGGTTCGGGTTTCTAGCAGGTCCTTGGTGGTGAAGTCTTGTGGAGGTGGCTTGTGGGAGGTGCCCCTTGCCATGAGGGTTCTTGGGCTGTCCTTATTTGGATTTTTAACTTTGGTATAGACATTTTGAGTTGTTTTAATCCATGTAATTCAGTTCTGAATTTTTGTAAAAGATTGTTTGGTTTGAAAAATCCCGATTTGTTTCATTGGATTATTTTGTTGTTTTATGTTTATAAACTCGGGTAAATCGTTCCCAATTTTCATTTTATGATACCTGGGCACTTGTGCCAGCCCGTGGGGATCGGGAACGCCCTTCGGGTCTTGCCATGGACAGGGTCGGGTGCCGAGTTTGAAGGCGACCAGATTCGGTTCTTGACAAAATGGTATCAGAGGGAGGTTCAGGTTAACTCTTTGGGTCATGTTATTTGGGGAAGAGTCAAGATAGTATGGAGTTAGGATTGTTGGGACATGGAATTCTGGTTATGGGTAGTGTGCTTGATCACCACACCTCATTTCAGGATTCAAGTCGCCAGGGGAAGTTGGGATTTGTCTATGTCTTTTGGTTTTCTTGGTTTGATGATGATTAGGGGAAATGAAAAGAGAGTTGGGTTAATGGCCTCAATGAGCTCGCAGGGTCTGGCAAGCCATGTGGAGCTGGGGATATTCCCTAGAACACTCTCTGTGACAGTGAAGTGATTGGAATATGGCCGCCAACCATATGTCCAAGTCACCCACTGAAACTAGTTTCCTCTTGCACTTTTTTGTGCTTAGGTTTTGAAACCTTAGCACTTTGGTTTTAAGAAGTGTACTGAATGTGAGTTATTTTCTAAATGGTTGTGACTTTCTGAAAATTTTTGTAAGATGTGAGTTGGGATTTTGATCTCGTGGTTAGCGGTTATGAAAAAAAAGGGATGTGTTGGTTGACCGTGTTGGTTTTGAAAAGTGGAAAGAATTTTTGTTTTAACCTTTGGTATTTCCCATAGTGAGCACATGCATGGGGTTATATGGGATGATGGATGGTTGATGGCAAGAATGGATGAGTGCCGGGATGGATATGAGGAGGGTGTCTGATGTGGCACAAAAACATGCATGTGTGAGGCCCATGGGGTACCATTGGTCGATACTCTTACCGCTGAGCCGCTTGATTTCAAAGAAATGGTTTTAAAGAAAAAAAACATGATGTCTTGATGAATAGTTTTGGGATGGTTTGTATTATGGGTCTTTTAAGATGTTGTTTTTGTGGGATTTTTTTTAGTCCAATAACCTCTCCTGTTTGAACTGTGTTTTGGGTTTGTGTTTGGTCGGTAAGCTGTGTTGTAGGGATGGTTAGTGGTCTCTTTTGAAAAATGTTTTGGGATGCCTTTACGATAGTTCCCTTCATGTGTTTGGATCTGGTTTATGGCTTGTTTTGACCAATGGACCAGGTTGGTTGGGTCCTTGGGTTCTCCCATTGGATGAGGTACACCCCCATTAAAGGTTAATGCATAACTGTAGCGCAACCCAGATTGTTTCTCCATTTGAAAATCCTCTAGATGATCAATATAAGGAATCCATTTCTTGAGATTTTTAGATTGAGTATACACCCTTTCCTTTATTGGTTTTGTGTATCCTCTTGTAGTGGGAGATTGATTATGGATGGTTGAAAGTGACTTTAGCCTCTTAAGTTTCCTAATTTTTCGAAGGTGGAAGTGTTCTGGGTTTGCTAGCATGGATGAGTATTTGGATGGTTTCTAAGAGGGCCTCTGGGTTCTTCATAGTTTCCTTGAAGCAAGAGTTATTATTAAACGACCAATTTTGAGATTTTGGTCCTGATAGGATATTGTGTCCACTTTTTGGACTTGTCTGTTGTTTAGGGACTTGGTATATGGTCATGTTCCATGTATTGTTTCTATCAATCACAAAGGTCCTGTTTGGTAACGCATTGTGATGCAGTGTGCTCTTTTGACTGTAAAGGTCAAGGTCACACAATCCTCTTCGGTTCTCTGTTATGTTGGGAGTATGTATCCCTTGGAAAAAACATCAAATCCTCTATCTTAGTGGATGGTGTTTATACGTGTCCTACCCTTCTGTTGTTTCTCACCCAAAGAAACAAGGTGTGATGTGTGTGCTTATTCTGTTCCCTTGTTTCAGTGAAATGTATGGTTTTGGTAAAGTGAGTTATGGAGTGTGTTATGTCTTGATGAACCCATCAGGGTATGCAGTGTAGTTGTTTGTGGCACCGAAAGAAGAAGTTCCACATAGGGGTTTCAATAGCTAAACTGCGTGGCCGAAGATGCTTCAATATTTTGAGCTCCAGCCATAGGTCCCGGAGAGAAGCTGGCGCGTAGTCAGGGGAAACCCCAATGTCGTTTAAACCCTTGTACAAAGTCCTATCCTCAGTATGAAAGATAGGAAGATTTTAAACCTATGGTGTCATCATATTTCTTTTGTTGTTCCTGTTCGGTGGAAATAGGTGGAGGGTCTTGTACCCTTGTCATCACACAATGGTATTCCCTCCCCCTTTGGTTTCCAATGAGTCTTTGGAGAATGGTTAGAAATTTGGCTAGACAAGTTGAGCACACGGTTTTCACATGGTTAGTTCTAACCGTGAACAAAAAAAATAACCATGCAGATATAAGGATCCACATAGTTATCGCACAGTTTCTCAAACTGTGTAGACTAACTGTGTGACCGTCCCAACTCCTTAATTTTGGGGTCTTTTCATGTCGGCCCACGCCGGTCGGTTAAGATGGTTGGTTCTTGTGGTCGGAAGACCCACCATGGTTATCATGCATATTATTTTGTAAATTTTTTAATGGATGTATACCCCTTGTACTAGGGAGTCTGTTTGGGCCTTCCCCTATTACTGTCTTGATTCTGTCTCGGGAAAAAAAAATTAAGTTGTCTCTTATGGTGGGGAGCTCATTTGTGTCTCTTCATACAAGTAACTCATGTTTTTCCTTGGTATTGTATGGGAAGTAGGTAATATCATTTGGATATATCTAACTACTTACATCTTCCTTGGGTAAAATTTGGGACTGTAGAGTGCCCAATGTATTAGTTAAAGTAAGGTAAGTGTAACCTTGTCCGATGTTGTTGTTCGTTTGAGTGAATTGCTTGAGTCTTGTTCTGATAGTGTTTGAGGTGTTTTCCTTTGGGATAAAGCCTCATTGTGATTGATTGTTTCAGGAAAGTGGTGTATGATTTTGTTGTGAATTATTCCTTCCTTAATTGATCAATGGAGGTGTTTTGGCCTTTGGGGGGCGAAACCTGGAAAGGGAGTACATCTTGGTTTATCAGTTCGGTTTGGCTTTCGTATCTGGCATTTCTGTAGATTTCCGGGGATGGAAAGTTTTCATGGTGGGGAGAATTGTCACATACATGAATTATTTTGAATTTAAATTTCATTTTTTTCCTTTAATTTTTTGTTTTGGATGGTTTCCAAAGGTTTTATGGAGAAATAGATGAGTTTTCCTAAATTGGGCCAAACCGCGAGCCCAATTCCAGATTTAAAAATAAAATTTGTTTCCTTTATAACTTTTTCATTTTTTAATATGTTTCCTTCATTCCAACTCCTAAATGTCCTACCCTGATATATTAACACCACAATTAAAATTTTGAGCCTTTGGAAATCCATAACCAAGGTTTATGTTGGTTTTTATTTAAGGGATTGGGCCTCCCCGAAAGCCCAATTCCAGTTTTAAAAATAATATTTTATTAATTAATAACATATTCATTTTTAAGTATTTTTAGGTGATTCAAAGCCTCATATGCGCCCCTTGAACCCAGACACGCGCCCAGGCTCTCTCTCCCCTCTTTGGAGCTCTTCTTCATCGCGATTTAGTACTGAACTTATTAGGGTTTCAAAAATCGGGCAGATTTGGAGAGGTAAATTGATCCTTTCATAACTCCTTCATTTTTAATCCTTTTTCCCCCATTTCAGTCCCCACATGACCTAATATGAATCCTTCGAACCTCCATACCAGTTTTGGGTACTTGGTGAATCATTATTTTGTGGATTGGGGCCGATTCCTTAAAGATATTTCAAGTAAGGGAATTCCTTCTTGGTTCCTTCCATCCTCTTTTAGTTTTATTTCCTTTTTCTTGAAGTTCCTCATGTCCAGAAGTTGGGGTTCGATCCTAATATATGATTTGGTGTCTTTTGGGTAAATATTTGTGGTTTAGGTCTGGATTTGTATTCCTTTTGGTGAAACGGTGGTGCGCTTAAGGTTTCGCACCAAGTTTTGAGGGTTTCGACACATTCGGTAGGTGATTCCGTGGGTAACCATTTAATGATGAGTTAGTTTGCTTGATTAAATAATTTTGAATGTTCCTTATGTGCTGTGAATTATGTGAAAACCATTTTTGGTTGCAATAGTAAAGAATTTGTTTTTAGAGTTACATTTTTGCTTGAAGTGTGTATTTTTCAAATGTATTTCATGTGTTATATCTTGTGGTAGTTTTGTAAAATGTGGAAGTGATTTATTATTTGTTGAAAGGGGCTGAAAATTATGGTTAGGTAATGATATAGTTCCATGTGGGCCTAAAAATGGGGTGTATTTGAATGGTTTTATTTGTATAACCTTGTTATACTCCTTGAAAGTGTTTTATGGATTTGTGTGTTCTCATGGGTATCTTTTGTGATATTATTCAACGTGATTATATAACATTTGAATGTGGATTATTTCATGT
The DNA here is from genome assembly GCA_963277665.1 of Viscum album. Classification (NCBI taxonomy): domain Eukaryota; kingdom Viridiplantae; phylum Streptophyta; class Magnoliopsida; order Santalales; family Viscaceae; genus Viscum; species Viscum album. The sequence goes on along the minus strand of OY728135.1, from coordinate 596,093,604 downwards.
TTATTGGGCTTCCAATTCTGTTTTGGTAGGGTCTTGGTGTGCTTTTGGCTTAAAAAGAGTTTTTTGAAATGGATTTTATGTGCAAAGTTTGGGTATACTCTTTATAATTGTTTTATGGAAGTTTTGAATGCTTTATTGGGTTGTGTAATAGGTGAAACTATATCAGCAAACCGTTTTGGTAGGAGTATATTTTTAAAAGGTCCATTTCATTTGTGAAAAGGCTGATATGTGAAATGTATCATCTTGGAAATATTTTTTTAAATTGTTTGAAGGAGATATTTTAGAGTGAAAGTGATGTGAAAGTGATGTGGAGTGTTTTGTGTGAGTGTGATGTGAAAAATTGAATTTTTGAATATGAAAGAAGTGTTATATTACATGTGTGTGGGCTGTTATATGAGTTTAAATATCATATAATTGTTTTATAAAATTTTTTAATGGTTTTGTGGAAGTGTTGAAGAAATGTGAAATGTGTTGTGGGCTATTTTGGTGTGATTTGGATTTCAAAATCATTTTGAATGAAAAATGGATTTTTTGTGACTTGTGTGGTATACATATGGGATGTTTGGTGAATTTGTGATGTTGAAATGATATTTTCATGTTCAATGTACATTTCTTGATGTGTTGAACATGTTTGAGCACAAGGGGAAAACCTGGGTATCTAGGTGGGTGGACGTGTACTAGTATGCTAGTGAATCCGTGGGGTTTGGCCTCAGTTTCACTTAGCAAGATTGATGCTTACAACTCTAACTAAACTATGATGATGATGATTGGGGACCACTAGGTTATGATTATGTTCCCTACTAGTGGATCGTGGACGAGAATGGATATTTGTGATGGTTACTCTCACCGAGATACAAGGTACCTGGGACCCACAGCTAGCTAGTTCCTAGGTGTTACTTCCTATTTCTTTTGCTCATTGTTTACTTTGTACTTACCATCGGCATACGGTATAGTTGGCTGGAAAATTCAGTAGTGTTGACTTTTTTTTAAAAGTGTTGATTCTTAATGATAGCCCACTTGAAAACTGTTTTTATTCAAAGTAGCATCTTTTAGAAATTGTAACTAGCTTTTCATGTTTTTGAAAACTTGCATGCTTTTCGTCTTTAAATGTTTATCACATGGAATCTCTTAGTGGTGGTATCCTACTGGGCATTGGCTCACACCCTACTTACACCCTTGGGTGTAAGTATACATGGTTTTTTTTGTTGCAGGTTGGGTACAGTTTTTTTTGTTCCAGTGGTTCGGGTTTCTAGCAGGTCCTTGGTGGTGAAGTCTTGTGGAGGTGGCTTGTGGGAGGTGCCCCTTGCCATGAGGGTTCTTGGGCTGTCCTTATTTGGATTTTTAACTTTGGTATAGACCTTTTGAGTTGTTTTAAGCCATGTAATTCAGTTCTGAATTTTTTTAAAAGATTTTTTGGTTTGAAAAATCCAGATTTGTTTCATTGGATTCTTTTGTTGTTTTATGTTTATAAACTCGGGTAAATCGTTCCCAATTTTCATTTTATGATACCCGGACACTTGTGCCAGCCCGTGGGGATCGGGAACGCCCTTCGAGTCTTGCCATGGACCGGGTCAGGTGCCGAGTTTGAAGGCGACCAGATTCGGTTCGTGACACATAGTCATAATGAGGAAATTTCATATATACAACTTTTTCAAGGCCTCGACTAGGACGTGTAATGATTAAGGCCTCAACCAAAATCCATAAGTCATAATTGGGAAAGGCCTTGGCTAATTCTACATCTTGTTGTCTCATGAGACCTTTTGATGCATCAAGGGGCTATAATCAACCCCACCTGTCACATTCAAAGTCAAGTACATTTTTAATATCTCTAAATGAAAGTGCACATTCCACTTTGATTTATTTAATCACTAATCACATACCAATCATAGTGTCACATTTTACATGGTTTCTTACTTTAAATTATTAAAAGTGTCCATTGCCACCTTGAATATTTTAATTCTAAATTCCTTTAATGGAATATAGAGTTTCATTACATTCTTTAGTATTTACATGTACAATGTAAGTCATGCACATAACTGTTAACCACAATAATATCAACTGTAGGGAAATAAATGGTATGTTTGGTAAGTAGATTATAGAATAAGTGATGAAAACTAATACAAAAAATAAATACAATTACTTTCACATAAAATGAAAAACCTTAATGCCAAAATATTATTAATAAAATACATATTGGATTTTCATCACAGATTGGGTAATTTATTAATTTAATGATAAAACAAATATTTCCAAAGGGGTATTACACACATAGATGCCCAAACATTCATTACTGGTATACTTATAACATTTCAAAAAGGTTCACTTAATGTTAAACGAGAAAAGTATGAGATTCAACCATAACTAATATCATTTAATATATATATATATGGATATAAATATATATATATATTTGAAAATAAGGGATTCATACATATTTATATATAAGAGTACAAACCCCAAATATTATACACATGATCACGCTAAAATTATTAAACGCATCAAGAGTATAATATTTTAAATATCCAAAATTAGGGTTTAGTGTTTTGTAAATATGTTTTTACAAGGGAGTTTATATAAAGAGTAGTATTTTAAAATAACAAATTCATATTTTGAAAAAAACTTGTTTTACTCTTTCATTGAGAAATTTGGAAAATTATTAGTAAAACTGAAAATAAATGTTCATTTTCATACACATATATTCAGATATCAAAGAATATATTATTTATTAAAAGGGATTATACCAAAAATAAATATAATGCCCCCTGTATGACTTTAATATGTTAATCACATTAATGAATAAGAGTCCATATATCTTAAATCATAAAATAAATTTTAAAAGGATTATTTATTAATCAAACTTACATAATGTTTATGTAAACATATAAAACTTATATCCATAACTGAGCATACATAAGGGTTTTACATCAAAATTATTTGGCACTCATCTGCTTATCAAAAACATAAATTAATCATTGAAGTTCAAGGTTAGACGTTTTAAAACTGGTCCAGGGGTGATATATATTAACTATATAATTATATATGTTTCTATATACTATTTATATAAAAGTTTTATAAAAAATATAATTCCTTGGATTTTAAATTTCTACATTAACATTGAAGCTCAATCTTTATAAGTCTTAAAATCAGACATAATATGATTATATAAAATTGTATGGTTGTATATATATATATATATATATATAACTAAATATACTAGGGATCTAAACATGTTTTTCATTAGAGAAAGAATTTTCCTTCAGGTTTAAGACTACCACATAAACCCAAAATCCAGACATCATGAATCTGGTATAAGAGGGTTTATGTCCAAACCGCAAGGGTTTATATCCATAAAAGAGTATATATATATATAAGTATGTAAACATTAAACAAAACAAGTAAGGAAACATAAATTCCCTTACATGGTTTGAGGAGGATGATAGGCTCAAGGAAGACTCGTGGGAGCTTGCTGGAGTATTGAGGAGAAGAAGAAAAACTGCGAGAAATGGGTGCAATAGATTTTTCATAAACTATAATATGTATAAAATATAAAGAATATTTAATTCTACTATTGAAAAAAATGAGTCCTATATTGTTTATAAAAATACTCGTGGAGTTGGTCCTCTAGGAAACCGCGTCAGAGGAGGGTCGGATGGTGATGACAGGAGTTGTGGGTGTGGATTAAAGATAAATGGAGGGTAGGGGTTACTGTTCCAGCACATGTGGGAGGAAGAAGAAGACAACGTGAGAGGAAATTAGGAAAAAGAATGGATAGTTGAGATTATAGGGGGAGTATATAAAATGGTCATAGATATGTAGAGATTTTAAAAAAGAATAGACGATCTAAATTAGATCGTAACTTGATCTAAATGCTCTGATACAACGTTGTGTTTTAAAATTATTCGGATGGTCAATATTAGATATCGCTTGATCCAATGGTGTATAAAAACATGGAATATTCGGCACAGCTGCTGGGAATCAAAGTATGAACCGGACTAGATGGATCTGATTGGGCACGGTGAGATATGATGGTCAAGATATCATTTCGCCTTAAAATCCATTTCTCACATCGAAACCAAGGGACTCTCATGAATTCTTTATAATCTAGGAGATCTGAGAAACAACGCATAATTCTCCCTCACCCCACTCGGTACCACCCTGTACCAGGTTCTGCGAGCGTGCTCTACGCCCAGCCCTACTATTATGCCTCCTCGCACAGTGGTGAGATATTCCTTCTGCGTGCTCCTTTTCACCCTTTGGGCAAGCTATCCCCCCCCCCCCCCGCTGTCTAAACCTATCACGCACCGTGCATGCATACAAGCCCACAGGCTGGCCTACTGAGGCTAAGGGCTAGGATCGGCTGCCTAGTATGTGATGCCTCCCTCGACCCAGCTAGAGGGCGGGAACTTGTGCGTATATTTATTTGTTAACATTAATAATAAGTTTCCTCACACACAAATAGGTGATTTTCTAAACAAAATTTCCCTTAGTTTTATAAACACAAATGTTTTAAAACCCCATGTTGTAAATTGAAATTTACTAAATCCATATGAAAACATATAATAGTATTATAAGATATATTTTTTAAAACACAATGTAATAAATATAAATTTAATACAACCATATGAAAACTTATACTAGTATTATTAAAATCAAGAACATAGTTTAGTTAAAACCATTGTTGGACATTAATAATGATAACCTTTACCATATATTTTAAATACTTGAAAGATGTTTGAAATCCTCACCTCCTTTTAAAATAACACTTATTGTTTCTAAAAAAATTAAACCCTTTCCCTTTTAATGTTTTTAATAAGAGGTTATGTTATAGTTTCAATTCATATCATAAATATTTTGGAAACCCAATTTATACTTAGATATTTTTAATTAATCCACAAAAAAGAACATTGGATACAATTATAGCCGTTAGATTTCATTGGTCACCCAAGGCAATGATTGAGTTGATGCCTTATAAAACCATACATTAGGGTGTCTTAAATTCAATCAAATTATCAAAGATGGTTCTTGTTATTCCATTGATTCTCAATATGGTTTTCATGATTCTAGTTGTGATCTTCTATATTGTGAATGATCCGAAGGATCTTCATTATTTTTAAGGTCTCATTGTTGTGTTAGGTGGTATCCCTTTGGCTTTGATAGGAATTATTAGAATGTGTATTTGGTTAGTATAGCTTCCCTTGGGTCTTATTGTAATCTAAACAATTCAATGTTTTATTTTAATAAAAATTTCTAGTATTTAGTTTGCAAGTTTTGTTCAGATAACCATAATATTATTATTACATGAGAGATATGTTGTTGGGAATCACATTATTCCCCCAATAAAGAATTTTGTCCTTGAAATTAATGTCATACAACCATGGTAAAATAACTTATCAGATGTTCTTCACCACATCCTCCATTTTGGAGGATCCATAGATGTGACTAGCTGAATATCTAATTTGGTGATCAATTCTTCTTCTTCTCTGGCCAAGACACACCTCAGATAGTATGGGTTAAACTCATGATGTGTACACTCGGGCTTCCAGATGGAGGCTTGAATGGTAGAGAGTTCAGAGGTGGATGAATGGACAAAATATCTAAGGACTCGTCATACCGTATCTTGTTTGAGGATGTAAATATCATATAAGTGGTCATATAAACTAAACCTCATGATTTGATGCATGTAGGATGCGCGATGGATCTCCTCCAAAGTAGCATCTGGAAACCTTACCCAAGCAGTGAAAATTCGATATAGAGTGAATTATAGGAAAAGACCATCATTTTACTTTCCCCTTCATCTATACTGAGTGAGTAGAGAATTGGCTATGTAGAGGTAGATGTAGGCATCCCCTTTGCAGGAACATAGAATTTCTAGACTATTCAATATCCTGTAAAGATGTCTTCATGTTATTTGAAGGTTTGTGAAGGGAAGTTATTCATCGGAGCATTTCATGTCAATTAAGATCTCTAGATGTTCTTTAGGAAGTGCTAGAAGAGTGGTTGGTAATCTCATGTCTTCTCTCTGAAATTTCAAGTGGTATGTTTATTCAGTCGAGACATAATCCTAAAAAAGATACTTTAGTTATAAAATCATGTAATAGTAACAAAATAAATTAAAATTTTCAGTTATAGAATGATCATAAACCCAAAGTATTACATAATTACTTACTCAACAACATGATTATGGGTTTCCTAACGTCCTCCAAGATGGAACTTTACTGGATTCACTGGTGTTGGTGATATCCCCAATTATCGGTGAAACGGATTCCGAAAGTGGTTCCAAAATCTTCAATTTCCTGGGTACAGATACAGCATGTGTAGTCTGGATTAATTGGATGTGGGAATCTAAATTTCCCACAAAGGAATGCCTTAAGGATATGGAGTTGGGTGACATCTTCTTGAATTTTCTGTATATAATTTATACAGGTAAATTCCTCCTCGATGATTTACAAGTCCATGACCTGACCTCAAAGACCATAAGTAATGATTTGACATAGGTATGCTGCCCAGAGGTCACCCTCTTGTGGAGCTCCGTAGAAGTTCATTAGTGAAAATAAGTTGTCAGCCTAGGTGAAGTATCAAAATATACCTTCATAATACATTCCATTACATGCATAAAATTGAAGTTGGTAATACATTATTAGAAAGTAATCAAATCGAAATCCTCGATGAATTTGGATTACAGAAGGAGAATTGGTCACACAATAGTGATGTTTACATGATGAACAAAGGTCTAAAAAAGATTCATATCCTTATAATCATGCCCGAGCCACTATGGTTACTAATATTTCTATGGGAAGGGACAGAAAACATGATTTATCAGCCATCTGGAAATTGAGAAAACATCATGTTGAGTTAATAAGGTTTCTTTATGAATTTTCCATTTCATCATGTTTGGCGAGATTTATTAAGTTAATAAGGATTCCTTATGACATTTCTATTCCTTCATGTTTTGAAAATCACAAATTCCTTACCTTAAGGAAAATATCATTTACTCTATGTTTTACTTCTACAAGGAAAATTTGTCCTTCCCCAAGGAAATTTTTCCTTACCATATTTTTCATTATTCATTTTTTTAAGTATAAAATTTGGTTTCGTATCCAAAACCTTGGAATCATATATATACATGGATATAAAGAATTTTGTTTTCAGGATCTAAATTCAGGTTTTGAGTTCTCTGAATTCATACTCCGAACTCATATGAGTTCTAACTCTGAGTTCTTTGAATTCATACTCCAAACTCTTATGATTTCTGACTCCGAGTTCTATGAATTCAAACTGCAAACTCTTATGAGTTCTGACACTGAGTTCTCTTAATTCAAACTCTGAAATCGTATGATTTATGACTCTGAGTTCTCTGAATTCAGACTTCGAACTCTTATTAGTTTTGACTCCGAGTTCTCTGATTTCATACTCTGAGCTGTTATGAGTTCTGACTCCGAGTTCTTTGAATTCAAACTCCAAACTGTTTGAGTTTAGAATCAAAACTCTAATTAATTCAGACTCCAAACATTCTAAGATCAGGTTCTGAATACTTGTGAATCCAAATTCTGAATTCCGTTCAAATTCAGACTCTAGAATTCTATAGAATTTAGCTTCTAAATTCCTTGTAAAATAGAATCCGAAAATCCAAATATTATATACTCCAAATAGTTTCTGGTTAGAATCCAAACAGTCATATTTTCATACCCTCCAAAAAATTAATTTTATTATATAACCATATTTTTTCTCACTCATGTTTTGGTAAAAAAATTATTTTGTGCATTCAGTTACTAACTAATCGTTGGTTGAGTGACATGTGTACAAGTCCCTCAAAAATTCAAGGAAAAATATAACCGTTGGAGGAGGGCACCAACCATTGGAGTTGTGCCTATAAATAAGATCTCATTTGAAAGAGCTCATAACTTTGATGAATTGTTCTACAACTCTAGAGTTTTCATGCTATTGAAGTGATTTTTAGAGAGAGACTCTCATGATTTGTGTGTACTTAACATCATGTTCATAATTTCTTCATGTGACTCCGAATGTTGATGAGTAAATTTGAGGGATTATGGGGATAGGAAGATAGAGGTGCCGACTACCTTGAAGTTGATGGCTTCCTTGCTGAGGAAGACAGAGGTGCTGACTACCTTCAATTTGAGGTCTTGTGGGGATAGCAAGACAGAATCCGATCTTCATATCGAGGGTTTACCCTGGTGTGGGTAAGAAATACTTTCTTGAAATTATAAATCAAGGGACCTCTATCCATGGTTTTTGGATACCCTTCTCTTTAGGTTAAAATATTTACTACTTGTTACTTGTTTGTTTCAAGTTTTCTGATGCATATTATACGTTATGGAAAGTATAACTATCTTATAATTTCATACACTTGTAGACTCTGATTTAGTATGATTCTATACGCTTTAAGGTAGAATCTTTATCTTTGTAAACTTTTGTTTAGTTTTCTTTCCAGATTCACTTTTCTAGAATTGTTTTCCCAGAATCATATTTTCAGATTCAAGTAAGTGTGTAGAACTAGAGGTTTTGTAAATTACTTTGTATAAACTTCTTAAACCATAGAATGGTTTCTTACCAGCTTTAAAAGTTCCCAAATAAATTTTAAAGCATACATTTCACCCCTTTCCCGCTCCTGTATATTGAGTATATACATTATTATTTTTATCATACATTTGGTATCTAAGGAGAATATCATTTTCCATACCATCTCAACAATTGGTAACACTGGAGGTCTCTAAAATAATTCTATTCACATATATGTTTTCCTTTCTCATTTTTTTCATTGTTCTATATTTTCTTTGATTTGGAATATATTTTTTTTATTACAAATTACTTTTACTAACAAAGTTTGTGTGGAAATCATTTCTTTAAGATGGTAGGAATCAATGTTGGTTCCATTGAAAACTTAAATACAACTAGACCACCAATTTTTGATGGGAATGATTACGAATATTGGAGACATCGCATGAAAAAGTTCATTATCAATACTGGAGTAGATAATTTTGTTATGCTTATTAGAGGTTATAAAATCCCTGACAAGGAAGTTAGTACCTTCACCAACCAAGAAAATCAAGAATATCAACTGAATTATAAGGTACACAATACATTTCATTGATCCATGACTAGAAATATATATAGACAAATTTCATCTTGTGAAGTAGCAAATTTTATTTGAAAAAAGCATTAAGTTACACACTTTGGAACTTCCACAGTTATTGAAACTAGAAGAGCCTTGCTCAGAGCTGAATATCATGGTTTCTTCTTTCCTTATGAAGAACCCATTTGTAAGGTTCAACAAAGATTCATGACTTTTGATAATAGTTTACAATCTATGGGTGAGAAATAATTAGATGATGAAGCACTTGTTGATAAGATCGTAGACATCATGGTGAATGAGTGGGAATCTAAGAGGAATCTTATTTTTGAGAAAAGAAAGGTTACTCAGATTTCTCTTCAAGAACTTTTTGGATCTCTTCTTCATCATGATACTAGAATGAAGAGATATTCTGATAATGTAAAGAAGAATAATTGGAATGGCAGTGTTGCTTTTACTAAAACATCAAATCATATGATATCAATGACTCTTGAGAGGGTTACAATGTCTAAATCTTAGAATAGTGTTATTCAATCCGAATCTAGTGGAATTGAATCTTCAAAAAATGATTTATCCAATCTTTCTTGAAGGATGAACAATATTTTTGGTCAGTATAACTCTAAATCCAAATAAAAGAATAAATAAATGAAATATGTGAATTATTCAGAAGTCACATGTTATGACTGCAAAAGAGTTGGACATATAAGGAATGATTTTCCTATGAATATAATAAAGGAAAGGAAGGGAAATAATTCTGAGAGAAACAGAATGAAGTACTACAAAGATAAAGCTAAGAATGTTTTGATAACTAATGATACCTAGAATTCCAGTTGTGGAGACTCGTCAGATGATTCATTAGATTACGAATCTTCTGGATAGAAGAATATTGGTCTAATATCCAGACTACCTATTGAAAATAATTGTTTGATGGCTAAGGCATACAATGCTGAATCTATGACAAATGTATCAATGAGTTCTAACTATAGTGATAGTAAATATTATAACTCTTCTAATGAATAATCTTTTTCTGATGAGGATAATACTTTACTGACCTTTTACGAAGATTCTAGGTTTGCTATGCTTCTTGAGAATGAGAATTCAAAACTGAAGAAAAATATTGAAAAAGGAAATTTTAGAAATACTATTCTTACTAAGGAAATATCATATCATTCTAAATTTATTGATAAGAAAAGCCCTGATTTTTAATGTATTTCAAAAAAAACCTTGAGGAATTAAATTCTGAGAAGGATAAACATTCTAAGGACCTTGAAAAAGTACTTTCTATGAAAAATGATTTCGAGCCTAACACTTGCTCAAAAAAAAATGTTTTGGATGATAAGAACTTAGTTATCAAACTTAAATTAAAAATATTTTCCTTGATGAAGGGTGTGTCAAACTTTACCTTATGTAAGGAAAATTTTGATAATATGTATTCTCAAATCCGACCTCTTAGGACTAGTTCTGGTTTTCATTATACTAGTTATAAACTGATTTTTAGCAACAATTATATTGTTCCTCAAAGTACTACATTCTTCACTAAGTGTCATTGTTGTGGGAATTGGGTACGAAATTGTTCCCCAAACAAAACCCAGTATTTAGGATTTCATAAAGACTATTTTTCTAAGATAATGTGGGTGCCTAAAATTTTTCTTTCTGAAATTTCCAAATCCAAGAAATTTTGGGTTTCGAATGTCAAACATTATTATTTTCAGGAAAATAAAAAATTTATCAATAGAAATACTTGGTTCATGGATAGTGGATGTTCCTGGAATAAGACTGGTAACAAAAAATTCTTTGAAAAGATAATAAGACGAAAGGAGGAAAAGTAACATTGAGAGATAATGCTCATGGAGAAATTATTGGTATAGGTAACATAGTTCTTCTTGGAAAAACTTTAATTTCCAATGTTTTATTTGTTAAGTTTCTTAAGAAAAACCTCATTAGCATAAGTCAATTATGTGATGAAGGTTACCTTGTGAATTTTTGGAATGACAGGTTCTTAGTACACAATTTCAAGGAAGATTTTATTCTTTCTTCCAATAGGCAAAGAGTGTTTTCACACTAAACATAGAAGACCTTAAGATCTATGACCTAACTTACCTTAGTGAAATAGAATATCATTATTTGTTGTGGAATTGAAATTTCGGTCACTGTAACCTTAGAAACCTATGAAAACTCTCTATGAAAAGACTAGTTAAGGATTTACCAGAGCTAAGATTTTATTCTTCAAAATTTTGTGATCCTTTTCAATATAGAAAGAAACATAAATAATGTATTAAATCAGTCTGTGAAGACTCAACCACAATTGCATTACAATTGGTGGATATGGATATTTTTGGACTAACACAAACTGGAAGCCTTAGAGGCAAGTATTGTGTATTTGTCTTATATGATGATTACACTAGATTTACGTGGGTACATTTTCTAGAAAAAAATATGATTCTTTTTTTAATTTCAAAATTTTTAAAGCCTAAGTTAAAAATGAGAAAAACATTCCTTTGATAACTATTCATAGTGATCATGGAGGAGAATTTCTAAATTCTAATTTTGAATCATTTTGTAGTAAAAAAGGAATTACTCATAACTTCTCAGCACCTTGAACACCACAACAAAATGGTGTTGTTGAAAGAAGATATATAATTCTTAGAGATATAACATAAACCATGTTGAGGGAGTATTCTTTAGCCAATCATTTTTGGGATGAAACTGTAGGTACTGCTTGTTATACAATAAATCGAGTTTTTATTAGACCTTTTCTTAATAAAAATATTTATGAGTTATGGAATGGTAGAAAACCTAGACATTACTACTTTAAGGTTTTAGGTTTCAAGGTATTAATTCTGAATACTAAAGATAATCTACACAAATTCGCACAAATATCCGATGAAGGATTTTTCTTAGGCTACTCCAAAACTTCTAAGGCTTATAGAGTTTTAAATAAAAACACTTGTACTATTGATGAAATAGTACATGTCAAATTTGATGAAACTGATCCTTTTGTTTTTAAATAACCCCAACCTACATCTTAGGATGTTTTTCCTAAAACTGGTTAACAACACTTGATAGAAGATCCTTCTGATAAAGAATAATGTCCAAGAAGATATTTCTGAAACATTTACCCCAGAAGATTTCCTACCCTATGTTGATGAACATGTTTTATAAAACCCAAATCATTTGTTTATTAAGAATCATCCCAATGATAGTATCATTGGTGATTTAAATAAACCTGTAAGGACTAGAAGTTCATTAAGAAATGAAATATAACATATATCATTCCTTTCCCAATAAGAACAAAAAAGCACTGATGAAGATTTAGGTGATGTTGATTGGATAAAATCTATGCAAGATGAACTAAATTAAATCAAAAGGAATAAGGTCTAGACCTTGGTTGAAAGACCTAAGGAAACTTCTTTTATTGTAGTTAAATAGGTCTTCAGAAATAAGTGTGATGAAAATGGAATCATAGTAATAAATAAAGCTATATTGGTTGCTAAAGGCTATAATCAACCCGAAGGAAAAGACTATGAAGAAACCTATGCTCCAGTAGCTAGACATGAATCTATTTGTATTCTACTGGCCTTTGAAACATTCTTCAACTTTAAAATTTTTTAAATGGATGTGAAATGTGATTTATATATTGTTATGTTCAAGAGGAAGTTTTTGTTGAACAACCTCATGGTTTTGAAGATACAAAACATCCTGAACATGTTTTTAAACTTACCAAATCATTTTATGGACTTAAGAAATCCCCTCAGTCTTAGAATGATAGACTTACCTGATTTTTTCTTCTAAATATTTATGTTATGGGAAATGAAGATCCAACCATTTTTATAAATAATAATAATAAAAATGTTTTGATTGTTCAAATTTAGGTTGATGAAATTATATTTGGTTCAACTCAGCAATTTTTAACTGATTACTTTTCGGATCTACTAAAATCTGAGTTTGAAATGAGTTTGATGGGTGAGTTAAAATTTTTCCTTAGTTTTCAAATCTCTCAAAAACCAGAATTAATCTATATATCACAATATAAATATATTTAATATCTTCTTAAAAAGTATGGATATAAAAACACTAAGAGTATAAGTACTCCCATTGGTACCTCAAATTCACTTGATCTAGATGAAGCCAGAAAAACAGTAGATCAAATATCTTTTAGAGGTATGATAGGAAGTTACATTACTTGACATCTATTCTTCCATACTTAATGTTTTCAGTATGCTTATGTTCAAGATATCAATCCAATCCTAAGGAATCTCATTTAAAGCTAGTGAAAATAATTTTTCAGTAATTAAAGGGAACCATGGATTTAGGACTCTTTTATAATTCTTGAAATGATTTTGTTTTAAAAAAAAAATTAGATGCTGACTTTGGTGGATGTAGAATGGATAGATAAAGTACATCTGAAACTTTTTTTTCTTAATAGATTCATTAGTTTCTTGGTCATGCAATAATAAACACTCAGTACCACTTTCCACTGCTGAATCTGAATATGTAGCAGGTGGAAGTTGTTGTGTTCAAGTATTGTGGTTGAAAAACACACCCACAGACTATGGTATGACTTTTACCAAAACACACATTTTGTGTGATAATACTAATGCCATTTCCCTATGTAAAAACCCCACACATCACTCTCATGAAAAACACATAGATATTAGGAATCACATTCTTAGGTATCACACACAAAAAGGAGATACCAATCTTAAATTTATCGGAACAGAAGGTCAACTTACTGATATTTTCAAAAAACCTTTACCCTATGATATATTTGATTACATTAAACAGATGTTTGGAATGATAACCATATGGTGATCTTCCTTATTAACTTTCTGTTAAAACCACTCTCTTTACAATAACAAACTCTTTTTCATAGGGGGAGTAAATTTTCTTGTTAGATAGATCAAATTTTTTCCTAATGAAGATTTTTGTACTTTAAATTTTCGTAATGAAACTTTTTGTACATTAAATTTTCGTAATGAAGATTTTCGAAATGAATATTTTTGTAATGAATATTTTCATACTTAAATTTTTGTAGTGAATATTTTCTTATTTAAATTTTCGTAATGAAAATTTTTGTTCTTTAAATTTTTGTATTGAAGATTTTCATAATGATGATTTTTGTAATGAATATTTTCATACTTAAACTTTTGTAATGAAAATTTTGATATTTAAATTTCCGTAATGAAAATTTTTGTACATTACATTTTCATAATGAATATTTTTGTAATGAAGTTTTTTGTTTTTAAATTATCGTAATGAAGTATTTTGTAAATTAAATGTTCATAATGAAGATTTTTTTTGTATATAAATGTCCCTAATAAAGATTTTCTAAAAATATTTGTAGTCATTTTTTCAAAAAAATTCCTAATAGAATTTTCGGAATCTAAGGTTTTTTAAGAATAATTTTCCTCACTAAAAATAATTATCCTAGAAATCCCAAAGGTATGTTTCCTTTTCTGAGTTTTCATAATCATCCTTTACTTGATGATTGTTTCTTTGGTTTTTATATTTTTCAGATTCTATTTTCCTTAAATCCGAATGTTTTTATTAAAAAACCTCAATAGATCCGATCCAATATTTTCTTGCGCCTGTCATATCAACCGTCATATCTGCTGAGAAATATTTTCATCCATTGGATTGATTGTGGAAGATGAATCGTCACTTCTAACACCTATATAAAGGACCCCTGATGCTAGTCCCACATCGAATCTCAAGATCTCGCATGCTGAAGCTCTGTCTCTCTACTTAAGCTCAATAAAGATTTTCAATAGTTTCTTAATTCTGAATGTCTGTATAAGAATCCTCTCAGAAAGATATGTCTACACTCAAACCAATTTCGGAGTGGCAGGTCTATAAACAATGGTTGGTGCATCCGAACCTCTTCATAAAGTATGATTCGATTATCTCCAAAAATATTAAGCTAAATGGATGGGAAAGAATTTCCTTATCAAAGATAGAGTCGCAAGATTTGGTGTATCCGGATCTTCTAATTGAGTATTATGAATCAATTAGTTTCTTTAAGGATGAAGGAAGAGGGAATATTTCCATCAAAATCTATGGAAATACTTATGTTCTTTTATATACTAAGCCAGACGGCTTAGTTGGTATTCCATACGAAGGGGAAGCTGAATTCTCTTCCCACAAGTTTTTGGAAGTCAAAGGAAGCTTTGTAAAGGTGAAAGCAATGGAGTTCCTTGGCTATACTGATGTCAAGAATTCAAATATTTCTCATCTCACTACAAATTATTGGATCCTTGAATTATGGGTTCAAGGATTTATCATTCCTAGAAAAGGAGAAAATGAAACATTAAAGAAGAGTGATATGTACATCCTTGATTTTCTAGTGAACCTGAGGAAGGTTGATTTGGTTAAGTATATTCTGATTACAATCGAGAATATAAAGAATAGAAATATAAAGTTTTAGAATATCATGTACCCATCCATTCATTCTATGTTTATTTTTTGGTGCTCAGAATCTTTTAAAATACTTTGTTGTTCAAAATATAGAAATTTCAAAGTCATGATAATCAGTGATGATACTTTGAAGAGGATGAACATTGGTTTTTATAAAGACTCTAGAGAATTTTATGACCTACCTGAAGAAAAAGATGAAGCAGTTTCAAAGAAACATGAAGTGGATGAACCATCGAGAATGGTTTAAAATAAGAGGAAGTTGAATGAAATTGTAGAGGAATAAAAAACCCCAAAAGCTAAGGAATTTCAATCCGCACCTCCAAAACCTAAGAAGAAAAAATCATATACGGATTAGGTTGTAGCTAAGTGGAGAGAATATAAGAAGAATATAAAATAAAGGGATCCCATGTTCATACTAGACCCTGATGAAGAAAAATATCACATGGAGAAGACATTTGAGTATCTGTAAAGGGAAGAGAAGTAAAAGATGAAAAAAAAGAAGATGGCTAAAGTAGTGATTGTCCAATCTCTTCTGAAGGATACTGGGAAAGAATTAGAAAATATTCTGGTACAATAACCCTTCATGGTAGAACCCTTACTTAAAACTCCTAGAACGAAGTATGTGACTCCAGAAAAGGTCAATGAAAAAGAAGAAGAAAAAGTAGTGGAAGAAGTTGAAAAAGAATAAAGCAATTGTGATACTG
This sequence comes from Viscum album, assembly GCA_963277665.1. Classification (NCBI taxonomy): domain Eukaryota; kingdom Viridiplantae; phylum Streptophyta; class Magnoliopsida; order Santalales; family Viscaceae; genus Viscum; species Viscum album. The sequence continues at coordinate 596,077,398 of OY728135.1, read as the reverse complement.
AAGATCTGATTAAGCAAGTGGAAGACTTTCATGAGAAGGAAATTCCATCTGAGAAGTTGCCAATCCGAAATTCAGAAGCAGAATCATCAATGTTGGCTACACCTGGGAAATATGAGATAGGACTGGATAATAAGGGTGAAGATGAAGTGAATAAGCTCTCTGAGGAAGAAAGTTCTAATCATGACTTCATTCATCCTAAAGATTATAAGGCGAGAGCTGAGAAGGAAAAGATAGATGATGATAAGATTGTTCATTTGTATAATAGTGAACATAAATCTCTGGATGAGGAATCCATTCCGAAAACCAATAAGGGGAAATAGGTGGTTGTTGATACACCTACTAAAGTTGTTGTGAAGAAGAAGGAAGCTGGTGGATCATCAATGAGGAATCTTGCTGAGCTAGAGAAAGAGCTCTCACCAAGTAAAGTCTCAGATTCCGAATCATCATCGCTTGGACATGATTTTGTAGTCCAATATTTGAAGAATCTTGTTGGGACTATTCTGATTTTTCCAAGCATTGACTCGAGATGCCAAATGCTCCAACAGACCTTGAATCAAAATTTAGATTCAGTATCCCTGGTGATGAATAAATTTGTAAATATTGTGGCAGATTTAAATAATTTCATCATTAACTACGACGCCCACAAAAGATCATGTAATAAAATGGTTAGCTGGTCAAAGTAGACAGTTGAATAAATTAGAGAACCTGATGAGTTTCAAGAGGGTTTCAATGAGGCTTTTGACATTGATGATGGTAAGATCATGGATCTCAAAACCATTTTTGAAGATAAGTTTACTCTGTAATAGAATTCCCTGATTCAATAAGTGAAAGATTAAAATGGGAAATTGTATTCAGTGGCTTGAAGCTAGAAGGTAGAAATAGATCATGGGATTGAGATAGAAGAAAATATTTTCAAGTTGGAAGAAGTCCTGATGGTTCAGGCAGAGGCTCTTAACGCTCGGGATGATAGAATCAAAGATTTAGAGAAGAAATCTGGGGATTAGGATTAGATTCTAAAGTGATAAGAGGAATATCACAAGGATCTCAAAAATATAAAAACCATTTTGATGAAGTTGATACCCAAGGAAAAATAAGGATGATTAGACCCAATCAGATCTTTTTTTGTATTTTCATTCCTTGTAAAAATTATCCAATCTTAATGAAATTTTGGTTTCTTGTTTATTTTTGATGTTTTTTACTAATATTTCAGGTACCATATTATTTTTCCATTCCCTGTATTTATTTTTGAAAATCACAAAGGGGATAAAAGAGAAAGAATTCTAAGTAAAGAATAATTTTTTTTAATTAAGGGGGAGTGTTCATCTAAGGGGGAGTTTTCATTACAAATATTTATGTATTCAAGATATTAAAAAATATCATTCCAAAAACCTAGAATATGATCTTTAGTGTTCCAAAGACTAAGGGGGAGTTAGCCGTATTAATCTGTGCCCACATGATTAGGGAGATAAGTTTTATTTTTAATGTCTACAAAAATATTTTCTATGTCCTCATAATCTGTTTCGAAATGATGTTTATGCTTTCCAAAAAGGGAGATATTATTTAGTCAATAAGGTTTCCTTATGAATTTTCCATTCCTTCATGTTTGGGATATTGATTGATTCAATAAGATTTCCTTATGACTTTACTATTCCTTCATGTTTTTATAATCACAAAAACCTTATCTTAAGGAAAATATCATTTACTCTATTTTTTACTTCTATAAGGAAAATTTTTCCTTCCCCAAGGAAATTTTTCCTTACCATATTTTTCATTATTAATTTTCCAGAGTATAAAATTCTGTTTCATATCCAAAACCTCGGAGTAAAATATATAATTAAAAATAAATCATTCTGTTTTCAGGATTCGAATTCAGGTTCCGAGTTTACAGAATTCAGACTCCGAACACTTTTGATTTCTCACTCTGAGTTCTATAAATTCCGTCTCTGAACTCTTATGAGTTCTTGAATCCAGGTTCTTTGAATTCAGTCTCTGAAATATTATGAGATCTGACTCCGAGATCTCTGAATTCAGACTCTGAACTCTTATTATTTCTGACTCCGAGTTCCCTAAATTTAGACTCCGGACTCTTATAAGTTCTAACTCCAAGTTCTCTGAATTTAGGCTCCGAACTCTTATGAGTTCTGACTTCAAGTTATCTGAATTCAGACTCTGAACATTTTGAGTTGCGACTCCGAATTATAATGAATTTAGACTCAAAATTTTCTATGTTCAGGTACTTAATACTTCTGAATCTTTATTCGGAATTACCTTTAAATTCATACTCTGGAATTCTATAGAATTCTGGTCCCAAATTCGTTGGAAAACAAAATCTGAAAATCCATATATTACAGACATCGAATAGTTTTTTGATAGAATCTGAACTTTCATATTTTCTTACACTCTAAAAAATTAATTTTCTTATATAACCATATTTTTTCTTACTCATTTTTTGGGGAAAAAATGATGTCGAGCATTCAGGTACAAACTAACAGTTTGTTGAGTGACACTTGTACAGGTCTCTCTGAAATTCAAGGAAAAATATGATCATTAGAGGAGGGAGCTGATCATTTGTGTTATGCCTATAAATTGGATCTCATTTGAAAGAGCTCATAACATTTATTATTTTTTATACAAGTCTAGAGATTATGTGCTGTTGAAGGTATTTCGAGAGAGAGACTCTCATTCTTTGTGCGTATTGAACATCTTGTTCAGAATTGCTTCACGCGACTCCGAATGTTGATGGGTACATTCGCGTTCTTCCGAGGATAGGAAGACAGAGGTGTTGACTAACTTAATGTTGAGGGCATCCTTGTTGAGGAATACATAGGTGTTGACTATCTTAAAGTTGAGGGCTGGTGGGGATAGCATGAAATACTCTGATCTTTGTATCGAGGGATTACCCTGGTGTGGGTAAGACAAAAGTTCTTGAAAGTATAAATCAAGGGACTTTTATCCAAGGTTGTTGGATACCCTTCTCTTTGGGTTAAATGATTTACTACTTGTTACTTGTTTGTTTCATGTTTTCTGCAGCATTTTTTATTTTAAGAAAAATATAATTATCTGATACTTTCTTACACATGTACACTCTGATTTAGTAAGATTATATACTCTTTAAAGTAGAATCTATATCTTTGTAAACTTCTGTTAAGTATCCTTTTTGGATTCACTTCTCCAGAATTGCTTTCACGAAATCATATTTTCAGATTCAAGAAACTGTGTAGAACTAGAGGTTTTGTGAATTACTTTGTTTAAACTTGTTAAACAATAGAATGGTTTCTAACCAGCTTTAAAAGTTCCCAAATCATTTTTAAAGCATAGAATTAACCCCCCTTCTGTATATTGAGTATCTAAATTATTATTTTGATCCTACATTTGGTATCTAAGGAGAATATAATTCTACATACCATCTCAACACATCATACATAGTAATTCATCAGTAAATTTGTCTTTTTCCAGTTCTTGTTTTCCAGAGTAATCTAAACTGAATCCTCAAATACCAACTGTGAAAACTAGACTCTAGAATACCCAGAGTCGGTGCCGTGAAACATGATGTGTAATTTTTACAAAAACCATAGACTTGTACTTTAAACATCATGTCCCATACATCAGATCAACTCAGTTCAGGGTCTAGGAAACCAACATCATCTGACATTCTTCTTCGGCTAAAAAAATACTGATTTCTAAAAAAATTAATTCAAAAACATATGTCGACCATATGAATTCCCAATAAGGGGTTTTAAAATTACACAATATAAAAATTATAACTTTTGAAAACATTCTTTACAAATTTCCAAAAAACATTTTTCTTAAGAAATTTTGTAACACATGAAATATATTATAACAATTGTCTAAGAAATAAAAGTTCACAATTAAAAGAATACTAACTGAATTATAAGGGAAACTGAATCAATTATAGGCATGCTCATTTAGATTAATAAGTAAAATACATTCTAAATAAGTATGACATATAAATATTCATGTATAAATTTAATAACTAAGAGTGATACATAATCAGATTTGCGTGTAAATGTAACAACTTAAACTTCATTTCTTTCTACTGGGAAATATACACTGGATAATAATCTATGAGTAGTGCATAAATAATTTTCCATAAGTATTACTCCTTATGATTCTCATAAACATAAGCTATTTAACTAAGAATATTCTACTAGTTGAATATTATTCTCGTTAATTAAATTACATAGTCATAATGTGGAGTGTGCATATGTAGGACTATGTCAAGGCCTTGACCAAGACTTCTAATGATTAAGGCCTTGGCCAAAATCTATAAATCATAATTTGGAATTGTCTCATCCAATTCTACATATAGTTGTCTCATGAGACTTACTAATGCATTGAGGGGCTATGGCGGGCCCCACCCATCACATACTAGGTCCAATACATTCCTCATATCTCTAAATCAAAGTGCACATACCACTTTGATTGATTAAATCCCTTATCACATATCAATCAAAGTGTAAAATTTTACTTGGTTTCATAATTCACATTATTCAAAGTGTCAAATACTACCTTGAATAATTTAATTCATAATTCCTTAAATGGTTATTAGTGTTTAATTACATTACATAGTATTTACATGTGCAATGTAAGTCATGCACATATGTGTTAACCACAATACTATCAACTACATGGAAATAAATGATAGGTTTGGTAAAAAGATTTTATCATAACTGATGACAACTAATACACAAAGAGAAATACAAGTTCTTTTATATAAAATGACAACCTTAAATTCCATAATATTATTAATAAAAAATATATTGGATTTTCATCATGAAAAGGGTTATTAATTGATTAAATGATAAACCAAATATTTCAGATGGGGTAATAAACACAAAGATTCCCAAACATTCATTACTGGTATGCTTTTAAGATATTAGAAGGGCTTACTTAATGTCAAAAATGAAAAGTATGAGATTTAAACATAATTAATACCATTTAATATATATATATATATATAAGTGATTCATACATATATATAAGAGTAGAAAACCCCAAATATTATAAACTCTCTAGAATTATTAAATGTATCAAGAGTAGAATATTTGAAATATCCAAAATTAGGGTTTAGTGTTGTGTAAATATATTTATAAATAAGGGTGTATATAAAGAGTAGTATTTTAAAATATACCATTCATATTTTGAAAATAACTTCTTTTACACTTTCTCTTTGAACTTTGGAAAATTTTATGTAAAATTGAGAATCAAAGTTAATTTGCATACACATATATTCACATATCCGAATATTCATTATGTATTAAAAGGGTTTAAACAAAAAATAAATCTAATGTTACCCATATGACATTAATATGTTAATAACATTAATGAACAAGAGCACCTATATATTATATCATAACATAATTTTGAAAAGGTTAATTTATTAAAAAAACATACGTAGTGATTATTTAAACATATAAAACATATATGTATATTCGAGCATACATATGGGGAATACCCCAAAATTATTTGGAACTCATCAGCTTATCAAAAACATAAATTAATCCTTGAGTTTTAAGGTTGGATGTTTTAAAACTGGTACAGGGTTCAGTTATATAAACTATATATTTTTTTTATGTTAGCATATACTATTTATACAATAGTTTTTTACAAAATATAAATCTGTGAATATTAAATTTCTACATTAACATTGAATCTCAAAGTTTAGAAGCCTTAAAACCAGACATAAGAGTGTTATAAAAATTTGTGTGGTTGTATATATATATATATATAACCAAATTTACTATGGATGTAAAAAAGTTTTTCAAGAGAGAATGTATAATACTTAAGGTTTAAGAGTACCAAATAAACCCAGAATCCCGAAGTCCTGAATCCGGTATAAGAGGGTTTGTGTCCAAACCGCAAGGGTGTATATACATATAAGAGTATACATACATATATATATGTATATATATATATGTATGTGAACTTTCAACACAACAATAAAGGCATCATAAATTCCTTTATTATGTTTGAAGAGGAGGAGAGGCTTGAGAATGACTCGTGGGAGCATGTTATAGGTTTGAGGAGAGGAGGAACAGCCAAGGGAAATATGTGAAAAAGATAGTTTATAAACTATAATATATATAGAATATTTAATTCTAATAATGGAAAAACTGAGGCTTATTTGGTTTATAAAAATACCAGGGGAGTCGGTCTTCATGGAAAACGCATGAGAGGAGGCTCAAATGGAGATGGGAGGAATCACAGATGTGAAAAAAGGGAAATGGAGGGTAGGAGTTACTAGTCCAGTACATGATGGAGGAAGAAGAAGAATGTGTGGGAGGAAATCCAAAAAAAGAGTGTATAGTAGAGATTAAAGGGGAAGTAGATTAGACGCCCACGGTGTTGTGTCTATTTTAAAAAAGGAACAGAAGGTCCGGATCAGATCATAACCTGAACCAACGGCTCAAATTCAACGTCATGTTTTAATTTTTTTGGGATTTAATGAATATATATCTCCCAATCTGATGGCGTATAAAAACATTGAATATTCACCATGGCCGCTGGGAATCGAAAGACATACCAGAATGGGTGGCTCTGATCATGTGCGACAAGATCTGGTGGTCCAGATCTCATTTTGCCTTAAAATCCTTGTCCTACATTGAAACTAAGGTACTCTCACGGCTTATTTATAAGTGAATATCTCTGAAAAATAGCTCATAATTCTCCCCCCCCCCTCCTGGTACCACCTTGTACCTAGTTTTGTGGGCATGCTCTGCACCCACCCCTGTCATCGTGTCACCCCATACGGTGGCATGCTCTCCCTTACACGTGCTCATGTGCACCCTTTGGGGAATATATTCCTCCACTCACTAGACCTAGAATACACTGTGCATGAATAAAAGTCCATAGGCTGGCTTGCTGAGGCTAAGGGGTAGGCTCGGCCGCCTAACACATGCTGCCTCTCTCAGCCTTGCTTGACGGCTGGCCCTTGTGGGTATATTTTTTTTAAAATTAATATTATCTTTTCTTACAAATAAATATGAGAATTTCAAGACAAATTTACATTTATTTTTATTAAAAATAATGTTTTAAAAACCAAAATTTATAAATTTAAATTTAATACATCCATATGAAAACTTATACTAGTCTTATAAGAACTTTGTTTTTAAAACACAATGTTTTAAATTGATATTTAATACGTCCATATGAAAAATTATACTATTATTATAAAAATCAAGAAAATATTTTAGTTAAAACCATGTTTATAGATTAAAAATGAAAACCTTTACAAGATATTCCAAATATTTGAATGATGTTTGAAATCCCCACCTCATTATAAAATCACACTTAGTGTTGCTTAAAATATTAAACCATTTCCCTTTTAATGTTCATAATAAGTGGTTATATTTTAATTTCAATTCATAACTTAAATATTTTGGAACACCAATTTATACTTAGATATTTTTAATTAATCCACCAAAAGACCAACAACTATAATTATTGTCATTAGAATTCAATGGTCACCCAAGGAAACGTCCAAGTTTATGCCTTATAAAACCATACATTAGGGTTTCCTAAAATCAAGGCAATTATCGAAGATGGTGATTGTTATTCCACTGATTCTCAGTATGGTTTTCATGATTCAGATTTTCAGGTTCCTTATTGTGACTGACCCAAAGGATCTTCATTATTTATAGGGTCTCGTCCTTGAGTTAGGTGGTCTCTTTGTGGCTTAGGTAGGGGTTTTAGTAGGTGTGTTTGGATAGTATAGCATCCCTTTTATCATATTGTAATGTAATATCTTAGGTGTTTTATATAAATAAAAACATCTATTATTTAGATTGAAAGTTTTTTTCCAGATAACCATAATATTATTATTACATGAGATATAAGTTTTGGGTTGTCACACTTTCCATTAGTATGAGGATTGTAGGTAGTGCTCAAATTATACTCTATATCAAGAGCCTTCATATTTCCTTTTGATAATTCTGATTAAATGTATTGATCATGGTCAGAAATAATCGATATAGTTTTCCTATTATTTCTTGAAACATCATTAATGAAGAGACTTGTGATGAACTCAAGAGGTAGGTATTCTATTATGCGAATAAATTTTCAAATTTGGACAACAGATCAACAATAAACCATATTTCATCATTCCATCTAAGAGTATTCGGTAGTTCTGTGTCATAGAATATCATAATTTCCTCCCATTTCCACATAACAATAGTAATAGTTAACAGGAAATTTTTAGGATGCTACATCATATATTTAAATAGTTGAAAAACAAAGCATCTAAACACATAATCAGTAATTTATCGATTCATATTATCACATGAATAATACTCCTTCATATCTTAATAAATCGTTATGGTAGTAGGTAGTACAAAGAAATTATCACTATACATATCATCCAATAACAAAAGTTTTAGATCTGGTATAGATGGAGCACATATACTTTTTCCAAATTATAAAACACCATCTTCAAAATCGAAATCTACTAATTTTCTTCTTCCAAAAATTTAATTTTTTTATGTCTTCGCCATTAGATTAAAAATTATTTATCCTCTATAATAAAGATTGGTTTTTAATCATTTGAAAATTTATTGATGTCTACCATTACTATGAAATTCCCATTTTGAAAATTATTATATCCATGAAAATAAGACACTTATCATTCACCATTTGGGTTATAACTCAATGATCCAACATACTAAAATATTATTCAACCTTATTCATATTACCTGGTTGGTATAATATTGAGAAATCATAATATTTTAGTAGCTCTATCAATCTCCTTTTCCTTATATTGAGATCCTTATATAAGAATATGTATTTCATGATCTTATGATTAGTGTATATCTCACACCTTTAACCATAGCGATAATGTCTTTATATTTTCAAATAGAATATTATAGATGACACCTCATGATCAAAAATTGTACAGTTCTATTCATGAGTATTCAATTTCCTATATGAATAATAAATACCTCTTTTATTTTAAATTAGGACACAACTGAGTCCCATATTCAATGAATCACTATATATGAAAAATCCATCACTCCAAAATTATAGAGTCAAAATCAAATCATGGAATAATCTTCTCTATAGTTTATAAAATCATTCTTCACATTCAATTCTCTAAACAAAAATAAATTATTTATGTCTAATATTGGTTTATGGGTTACCATCTCTGGAAACATTCTAAATGAATCACCGATAGTAGTCTTCCAATGTAATTAATCTATGTACCTTGGTTATGTTTGTTGGGGTAGGGAATTCTACGACTAGCTTTGTATTTGAATGGTCAAATAATATCCCATCCATAGAGACAATATTCCCATGATAAGAGACTTCTTAAAGGCATAAATTGTACCCTATGAATTTCCAATATAACACATACCTTCTATGAGTCTTAAAAATGATTCGAAAGGTATTTTAATGATCATCATACCTTTTAAGATAAACAAGAATATAATCAATGACTACCCCAAAAATATGACCAAGATATTACTTGAATACTATTTTCATCTAGTCCAAAAAATAGATGGTTCATTAGAAAATCCAAATGGAATTTCTATAAAATCACAATGTATATACCTCATTAGAGAATTTAACTTTTTAATATGTTCCTTCTTCACTCTCAATTGATTATTCCCAAAAAAAAGATAAATCATTGAAAAATATTAGGATCTATGAGATTGATCCAACAAGTAATAAATTTGATGTATAGGATTCTTTTTCATTATTTTAATGGAATTTACTTCTATAAAATCAATGGAAAACCTCATGGATGAATCTATATTTTTAACAGAGGATTGGGGATCCCCATTATGAAATAATAGGGAGAATAAATCCCTTAAAAAATTTTATTGTTTTTTACTCAATTCCACCAATTTATCAATTGAAATTCTATTGGGAGTATTTGATATTGTCCTTGAATCATGAATTAAATAAATAAAAAATTCAATTTCACATTTTGGGGGATGTCCAGGAAGTTCATTTGGAAATTTATCATTGTATTCTTTAACAATTGGTACATCCTCAATTTGAATATTACCCTTTTCTTAACTTGGTGTTTATTACTCATCTTCTGTAGTAATATAATTTATTAAAGAAACTAGGGGTGGATCTAGATAAGAATCTAGTGAGGAATATTCTACTATAAATATGAGAGAGTATTCATCTTTCAAACAAATTTTAATTTCATTCTCCTTTAAATAAATATTTGAATCATATTTTTACAGTCATTATATAAAAAGGATTATATCATTGTCAACCATTGGGATAACTATAATGTTATCACATAAATCACATTTATGTGTCATAATGGGGACTAACCAAAATATATTTATTGTAGTGATACATCCCTTAGGATTTTTGACTGACAACACTACTATTAAATTGAAACAATAATGGGTAATTTTAATAGAAAACTTGTTAGATATAAATGTGTCTAATGATAATGAATCAAATACTACATTGGATAAATTTTAACATAATATTAATTTACCTTCCAAAACATCATCTGATACATCGACATCCACTGTATTAATTGCATAAGCTTCTCTATATATCATGTTCCTCTAATATGGTAAATTTTCTTGACTCAAGTGGAATTTTTTTTCATAATTACCCACCTCCAAGCAGCTGTAACAATGAATATTATTGTTTTTCTTCTTCCTATTTATTTTTTTAGCTTGGTAAACCCTTTCCCCATACATAAATAAAACTCACATTCCCTTCAAGAATTTCCCTGGGTGATGTATTCCTCCATTTTCAAAAGATGGATATTTCTCAAACTTCATATTACTCTTTATGAATTCAACTATTCATGGTTACCAGAAAACCTCTTCTTCTCATGGATTCCATTGAATACATATAATTTTCATAATTTTTTCTCCATATTGGTGGAATATAAAACTATTTCTTTGAATGATGAAAAACAATTAGAAACCAATTCCCATCAAATATTTGGATTAATAACTTAAAATAAGTGGTTAATCTTTCAGTCGGTTTTTTATATACAATATGTAGAAAACCTGGATAACCATGAAAAGGGAGTTTCATTATCTGGGACATATTCTTTTTCATTCTACATTAAGCTAAAGAACATCCACTCCTTGTCATTTTTTTGATCATGATGGAATAATTTATTGAATAATGTATCATGAAAATTCATCCATTCCATATGTTCAATTTCATCATTCTCTATTTTATTCTTAATCAACGACCACCAGCGATCAGCCTAACCATGGATACAATTGACTACAAGTGTAATGTTTTCCATTTCTCTACATTACAAGGATGTAAATATCTTTTTGAGAGACTTACTACATTTATCATCTACAATTATTTTTGTATTACCACTAAATGATGGGTGATTATACAACATAATGTGATCTAGCATTTGATATTCTCTCTGCTGAATAGGCTTCTCCATTTGTTCATGGTTATTTTCATTATCCAGATTATGTTTCCCTAATATTTCTATGATTTTCTCCATTCCAATACTAGTTGTATTGGTTTCATCAACAGGTAAATATCTATATTTTCCATGAATATTGGAAATATTCATCTTTTTAGGAGCCATTTATAAACAAATTAATATACTAGGTTAGCTCATAAAATCCTAATGTAATGTTTCAAATGTGGTACAGAACACAATATAAATCTGTGAAACATAAATACTAAAATAATAATCATTGTTTACATTTGGGAAATATTTACTTTCAAATCATTTATAATAGTAGGTAATGCAAATGTGAATTATCCTAAGTGTATACCCCATATGTCTTAAACCATGTTCACATTATGGACTATTTTCTTGTACTAGGTTACACTGAGTAAGGAAAGGAACATCTTTTGGAGTTATTACTCCGTGGTACATCTGTACTAGAACCATGTCAGCTTTATTTTATAGATGAGGATGTATCGCTTAGAATACCCACATAATCTCTACAAGTGAATCTATGTTTCTTTTAGGAGGCTAGCCTGTAGGGGTTTGACTATCCTTTTCATGTGATTCATGAAGTTCTCTTTGTGTGATATTTCTTTAGAGATGAGCATGTCCCCTATATTGAAATCCACCTAGACTCACTAATATAGAAATAGTTATACGTCACGCTATAATATAAACTCATTGGGCTAGTTCAAGATATCTTTCTATGTTGTGCACTGGATGAATATTTTTAGATGGGTATTGGTTAATCATGAGTGATATTTTGGATTCCATGTAGGAATTACTTGGATGGACTCATGGATTCCTGCTATTTTCTTTGACATGACCGCCAGGCAGATGAAACTCTCGGTTTTGTAAGTATTATTATATAGAATTTTGTTATAATGCCAAATTCTCACTTGAAACAGGGAGAATGGACCACCTTAATGAGTTCCTAGGACTTCGAGTTGTTGAATCAGCTATTATATCAAACTTATAGTTGGGCGGATATGTAATTATTTGAAAAGATGTAATAGTTATAGTGGTATGTATCAAGAATTATGCTTTTACTCATGCTCTAGCATGACCTTTTTAATGGATCATGGAATGGATTAAAAAAGGATAACCACTGAGATACATGCATGAGTTTTAGTGAATGGGGTTGTTGGGGGTGTATAGGCATTGGGAGCAGGTGTTTTATTTTGTTGCAATACATTGTCCTTCTAAGATTGGGGTTATAAGATAATTCATCCCATGATGGTTTGACTCGTTGTTCTTCTTGTTCTTTGTGTTTGGTTCCAGTGTACCAGTTTAAATTGTACACAATTTTATGGTGGGTTTCATGTAAAATTACACAATGTATCATGAGGAAGGATTTTGTGAACTCTTTTTATGAGGTTTATCGGGGTTCAACCATTCTTTTTTATGAGATTGATGTTATGACCTTAGTTGTGTTCGGGTTCACCCAAGTAAAGGAAAATCACATTGGTATCATCTCTTGAATTCTTAAGGGAGTTACTTTTAGAGTTTTCCAATTTTGGAGATGTCGTGGTAATGATGTCGTTTGAGTTCTTCATGATAGGCTAATGATGTTTTTCTTTTTCTGACTGGTCACAAAAACATTCAGTGTTGACTATATATAAAGGTTGTACATCTGTTAGGATATACAACTACTCAGGGTCTGATAATCTATCATTTTCTATAGGAACACCCAGTTTATTCTCCTTTTTTGAAAGGGCTAAAAGGGGTGATAGGTACACAGGTGCTTCAGAGCACATCCTACAACTTCCAGATGGATATCTAGTCAGAGTACATGATTCAGGTGATACATGAAATGCTATAGGGGTGTGTCCTAAATTTTCAAGGGTTCATGGGAGGGACACAAACCTGGGTTGATTTCACCTCTAATGATATCTTTACAGTTACTTTTTACAAGGTTCTATATATAGATTTGTACTATAGGCCCTGCTGATCCCCCTCTATTTGTTGAAGGTTGGAGAGGTGGAAAACGTTAAGACCTCATCATGTCCCATATAACACTGAACATGTTTTAGTGATTCGAAAGCAGGTGGATACTATATAGTCTTGTAAGAAACATTATATCAATCACCACAAAAAATGGACTTAGTGGCCGTTTATTGAGTTTTTTATGTGTTTCACCATGGTTGGAACATAAGTAGATCAAGAGACAAGGTATGATTTCCCCGAGCTACATCAGGCCGTTAATGATTTTTGAAAGATCCAGGATGGTTGCCTATTGGTTGAAGTTACCCTAGAGGGACATGTCTAAAAATGATGTATTCTATGCTTCCCAGTTGAGATGTTATCTTTCAGACCTATCTCTCACCTTTCTGTCGAAGGAAGTGGAGTTGTAGGAAGATAAGTCCTTTGAGAAGTGTCACATTCATATTGTGTATCGTAGAAAAAAGATTCTCTATGGATGGTATGTTCCTTTTTTATAGGTGTTATGGCATCACGACTATGTTCAAAATGAGAATTTGGAGATGAAGGATGATGTATGATCTTAATGGATAGAGTTATTCTCTGCTGATCCTTCACCACCCTTGGAATGAAAATTCAGGGACGAATTTCATTAAGGGGGTGGGGGATTTGTAAGAACCCAATTCTTAATTGAGGTATATATCATTCATTTTTTTATTTTATACTTATGAAAATGGGAGAAAAGAGGTTTTGGGGCTAGCTATATTCCTATTACATGACATGAATGGGAACTACAGATTGTGTACTTATAGGTACACACCATGTATGGAAGGCTTCATGCCATGTAATCTTGAAACACAGTCTTGTAATGGTATGGCCAAAATTGGTATGCACACATTGTGTAAACTCAATTAAATTCCATTTAAATTTTATTTAATTACTAAATCGGGAAATAGAATCATTATTTAGATTACAGATATATGCTCAGCGAGGTTCGTGAATAGCGGCACCAAGGTCCATTTTTCTTCCTGATGGCTCATACGATCCCAAATTCATTTTTATCAGTTTCATTTGAAGGTGATGTCATGACACGCCCCCTGGGGCCTGTTCCGTGACTACCCCAAGCCCTCCTTCCATAGGCAAGGGGTTGGCGTCTAGCAATAAAGGCGTATTCCCTAAAACATGGAAGGCATTTCCTTTATAACCTATAACACACACAACCAAGCACAAAACATGATAAGAACTCAAGTAAAATGAAAAGTAAAAAGAGTCATAATAGTAAGTAAAATGGGCCATAATACAAGACCAACTGAAAATTACAAGGAAAACTAAAAAATACAAGACAACTAATAGGGAAGAGGAGCTCCTAGATCATCCACCTCGAATCCTACCTGAAGGGTAGGTACAGCTCTCGAACAGTCGTCTATGTGGTTCACCTCATCTAATGTCCACCTCCGAGCTACCTCCAGTCATGGTAATCTTGTCCTCAGTTAGCGATGTCTATCTTATGCACCAAACACAACACGGTGCGGGCATAGCCCATGTAGGGGTGAGTATAACGATACTCAGTAGGGACCCCGAGACCCTCAAGGTCTCATAAAATCCACCACGGATAAACCACACAACATGGAATCAACTAAAAATCCTAGTTAGGTATATTCCCATGTATATACCTATGTTATCAAGTAAACCCATCTCAATCATGAGGAAAACACAGAGTCCAACTCAATGCCCAAATCTCAACTATTCCACAAATAAAGGAAAACCGCGAAGGTAAGTACCACAAAGGTACGCCACACAAAAGAATAACACCATGGTGTTTCCACAATGGAAAGTACCACTTAGTTACTGGCTCAGATTAGACTAGGTATATCATAATTATAGTAGTATATATTCTTATATGTAATTACTAAATAATCTTACTTTGTTTATAGGCTCTGATGCGGACCCACACAGGATCACTCGGTGCTGACCCACACAGGATCGATCGGTGTTGACCCACACATGATCCCTAGGTAATGACCCACACAAGATCGCATGGTGTGTACACACATAGGATAGCTAGGTTTTAACCCACACAGGATCGATCGGTGCTGACCCACATGGGATCTCTCTTCATTCTTCACGTCACAGCCAGCTATAGGGTTCCTGCACTATGCCAGCTTGTCTTTAGGAGGGTCTGCCCCAAAATCCACTGGTCTATACTAAAACTACCACTAATTCCAATGGAGTAGTATCACATAGGACCTCCACGTCATAGGGGTCTCAACGCAACAGACGGTGTGTCAATTAGATGTCGGGTCTCTAGGTTATTAACCATTTAGTTCTAAGGGCCCGGTTAGATTCGTGCTCGATCCAACATGACCATTTCCCAACATTTTCCAAATCATTAGTAGGATATTCCAAAGGGACTTCCTCACTTTAAGGTTTATAGTTCCACTGAAGGTTTGTCAAACAGACATTTGGTACCGATGTTATGGCCATTAGAGAAAAAAGCTCATAGCTGGTCTCAGTCCGGTCATACCCGGTCGGTCCGGTTTGGGTTAAACCAAATCGCACTGGGCAGCACGGCCCATAGAGTGTTCCAGTAGTTTGAAAGGGCCACGAGGGACCACAGAGTGCCGCAGGGGGCTGCGGAGGCTGCTGGTGGTCGCGAGGCCGCGGAGGGCCGCGAGGGACCGTGGAGGCCACAGGTGGTCATGAGTCCACGGAGGGCCATGGAGAGCATTGAGGCCGCTGGGTGGAGAAGAAATCCAGGAGGTGGCGCGACGATCCATGGGGGGGAGAGCCCACTGGGTGGCACAGCAAGGCCGTGGGGCCTCGGTCACCATGGGCGTTGGAGCACCGTGGGTCACGGAGGCCGGGGGGCGGCGGGGCGTCTTGTCTTTGCCGGCTGCCGGCTCAACCGGTTTCCCTTCATTCGCCACCTTCAATGTATTTCTCGAGTTCCACCAGTTCCAACCACCGGCACCGATCACCGACACCATCTCTATGATATCAGAAAACATCCACAAGATTTACGGAGGGGTTGGGCCATGTATGTTTGGCCCGTACGCTCCACGTTAGGGTGGTAGCATACTGGTCAAGGAAGATGATTCCATGTGAGAGGAAATTTAACATTAATCAAATTAAAACACACCACTACCTCGATGGTTCGGTTGAATATTGTCCGCAGGTGAGACGGTTTGAAATTTGTTAGTCCCGCACAAAGTCTCCTCCAATAACGTCGGTGATGAGAAGAAAAGATGAAGTCGGTGACGACGGTATCTCTTTGATCGTTGGATCATTTGTCATTGGAGATGTTCCTCATCGGCGTTCTTCATTTAGAGAATCGATCTTCATTAGAGGATGTGTTCCTCCATGTTTTACCAAGCTCCCACCTTTGCCAATGATTATTTTCCTCCAACCCACCAAAAAGAAAAGAAATCCAATATAATAAAATATGTTGTTTAATTTAAAATTGAAAAAAAATAGGTTAGATTAATTTATTAGAGGAGATTTGTTTTAATTAATTAATGTGGAGAGTTAGCATAATTAAAGTAGGGAGTTGAGAGGTTTTTTTCATAATGAGGGGATCGGGTGGTCCCCACCAACATGAATTGAATAGGGGGTTTTACTAGCTTGGGTGGTCCCCATCACTATGAATTCAATTTGGAAAATATAACTGATGTGGTCCCCACCTTCACAATATTCACATGTGGGAGGTTTTAGTTTAGGTGGTCCCCACCTTTAAACCATTTACATGGAAGGTTTCAACAAAAATAAAATAAAAGATTATTCTATTTTATTTCTACTTCCACGAAAAATACAAATTATAACATTAACCCTCAACCAACTGTCGTTGAGGTGAAAGTCTACTTAAGTAAATATCGGTGCTGCGAGTTCAACGGTGTCTTCAGATTTCAATTCAAAGCACCAGTTCAAAAGTTAGTAAAACATGATCACACGTTTACTGAAAGTACCAGAATAAAAGTTCATAAATTCACACCGGGCACTCCGGGCCTCAGAATCACACGCTGTCAAATTTCGTGAACTCATAATATTAACATTAAATTAAAAAAATTACATTAAATTTATAGGTCTTTACATTCTCCCCACCTCGGGGATTTACGTCCTCGAAAGCCTCAACTCAAAACT
Organism: Viscum album; assembly: GCA_963277665.1. Taxonomy (NCBI): domain Eukaryota; kingdom Viridiplantae; phylum Streptophyta; class Magnoliopsida; order Santalales; family Viscaceae; genus Viscum; species Viscum album. Next base: position 596,059,916 of record OY728135.1, on the reverse strand, counting down.
AGGAAAACAAGTTGGGGTACTGAGCATGAATCTGAGCCACCTAGTCCCATGTTCTCTCCTGGAGGTTCTTGTGCTTCCATAGAACGCGCAATAGGGGTATCGAATTCCCACAAAGGACCTTCTCCTATCGATCATCAATCTCTACTGGAACCTATGTAAAATTCACCCCATCAGCAAATACTACTTCTCTATGGTCGATGATGTGAGAAGGTTCATTCACGTATCTCCAATGTTGGGATACATGGATGACGTCGTACACTCAGTGCAACTGAGGTGGAAGAGATAAGTGGTAAGCCACCTCAGCAACTCTGCTGAGGACCTGAAAGGGTCCAATGGTCCTCAGAGATAACTTACCTGCTCATCCAAATCGCTGCAAAATTTGTCGAGGTGAGACCCGTACAAATATGTGGTCGCTATCCCAAAAATCCAATGGTCTCCGTCTCCAATCGGCATACGAATTTTTCCTGCTCTGTGTAGTCTCCATCTGCTCCTAGATGATCTGCACCTTATGTGTGGTAGCATGTACCATCTCTGGTCTAACTAGTGCTAACACCCCTAGGTTACTCCCACACAAAGGTGATCTTCAAGGTTGCCCGTACAACATCTCAAAAGGTGTCATCCCAATGGTGGAGTGATAGATGGTTTTGTATGAAAAATCTACCAAAGGCACATAATTCTCCCAACTACGACTGAAGTCGAGGACACAAGCACACATTATACCATTGAGGGTCTGAATGGACCACTCAGTATGGCCATGCGTCTAAGGATGGAAGGCAGTGCTCAAATGAAGTTGCATCTCAAAAGCCTCCTACAACAACTTTTATATCGGGGAAGTAAAACTTGCATCACGATTAGAGACAATCATCCAGGGTACTCCATTCACCACACAATCTTTTTCACATAGAGTCATCTCAAGCTCTCTACTAACCCCTTCTCCCTGATCGGTAGGAAGTGGGCTGACATGGTGAGTCGGTCGACGATCACCCAAATCAAGTCATGACCCTAGATGTAAATGGAAGTCATGTCATGATGTACATGGATATCCCATCCAACTTCCACTCTAGGACCTCAAAAGGCTGAACCAAGATTACTGGAACCTGATTTTCCTCCTTTACTTGCTGACAACTGAGGCACCGAGATACAAACTCTGCAACTGCTTTCTTCATTCCCGGCCACCAGTGCTGTCATTAGAGATCCTGGTACATCTTCTATACTCTTGGATGTACTGCTAGAGGGGATTTATGGAACTCCCTCATCACATCCTCCTGAAGTGACACTGGTACCATGGTACATCCTATGAAGATAATGACATGCTCCCCACCATCAGAAAATCCATCAAGTGTATGCCCCTGTGGATATCTGAGCAAATCGAATCTCATAAAGAGCGACCCCATGCTACACCTCCCTGAATTTCTAATGAAGCGGGGGAGTTACTGTAAGAGACTAGAGAAAAACTGCATCATCCCGATCCACAAAGGTTATATACAAAGCGGCCAGCTGCTTCGTCGCCTATCCTAGAAGATTTATACCAGACCTCCTACTGAGTGCATCTTCATCAAAATTACCCTTCCCGAGAGTATGAACTATGTCGAAGTCATAGTCCTAGAGGATCTCTAGCCAACGTCGGTGTCTCGGGTTCTTGGCCTTATAAGAGAAGACATACCTAATAATATTATGATCTTATTAGACTATAAAAATCATCCCCATCATGTAATTTCACCACATCATCAAGGTTAGGACCACTACTGCTAACTCCAGGTCATAGATAGTGTAGTTCTGCTAATTTTTTATTAGCTATCAAGAACCAGATGTGATCACTGCTCACTCCTACATTAGGACACATGGGATTCTAGTCCCTAATGAATTGCAGTAAACTACATACCCAACGCCCTCATATGGTAGACCCATGATATTGGGAACTAGTCAGCATATGCCTCAGCTCGTGAAAAAATTGATGGAATCTCTCTGACACACAAAGGGTTTCTCCTTCTTCATCAATGCTGATAGAGGTGTTTCAACACTAGAGAAATCTGGCACAAACCTCCGGTAGTATCCATCCAAACCCAAGAAACTATGTACATCTGTCACACTCCTAGGTGGCACCCAAGAAAGAAAAACCTAAATCTTCACAGGATCCACTGCAATTCCAGCCTCCGATATGAAATATCCTAGAAAGTGAACCTCTAGGATCCTGAACATGCACTTCGAGAGCTTACCATAAAGCTAGTGCTCTCATAGTTTGTCCAGTACTACCTACAAATGATAGGCATGATCTTCCTCAGTAGCTTAGTATATCAGAATGTCATCAATGAAGACTACTACAAAGCGATCAAGGTATGGCTGAATGATCTTGTTCATGAGTCCCATGAACACTACTAGAGTGTTGGTTATGCCGAATAGAATAACCAATAAATCGTGGTGGTCGTATCGAAATCTAAAAGTTGTCTTATGAAAATACTCCCCCCGTACTCTAAGAAGGTGATATCCTAATCTATGGTCTATCTTCAAAAACCAATGTGCTCCCTTAACCTGATCAAAGTGTTCATCAATCCTCGAAAGTGGGTACTTTATTTTCACAATCACTTGGTTCAGGCACCGATAGTCAAAACAAAGCCTCAAGCTCCTATCTTACTTCTTGGTGAACAAAATTGGGCCTTCCCAAGGAGAAAAATTGGGCCATATGAATCACTTCTTCTACAAGTCCTCTAGTTTTACCCGTAGATCACAATTCTCCATGGGATCCATCAGATACGCTGGTGTAGATATCGGTGTCGTCCTGGGGTAGAAGTCAATGTAAAAGTACACCTCTCTGTGAGGAGGTAGACCCGAAACATAATCAGGGAATACATCCACGTTCTAGTCCACCTCTATAAGATAACTTAGACTCTCTACATCAACTACTTGAGGGTAAGGCTTTCCAACTGATTAGTGATCCGCTGCACTCTCCTCTGGGTAAGTCCATTATGTGCTTCTAAGGATCCCTTCTTACCGGTGAAGGTAAACCTGGTCCCATCTGTGTAGACATGATGAACTTTGCACCTAATACAGTCAATCTGATCATGGACTTTAGATAACTAATCCATACCCAAGATGACATCATAAGGCCTTGAAATCACTACTAGGAGATCCTAGCCAATGCTCTGGCCTCCTAGAGTTAGCTCGCACTGCTGGACCCAGTGCATAATCAATGAATCCACTCCTGTTGGAGTCTCATGACATAAGGATCGATCCAATGGCTCCATAAGAATCTATGAACTTAAAACAAGGGTAGTGGAAACAAAATAATGACTGGCACATGTGTCTGTAAGTACTACAACTAAGGTGGGATAGACACGGATAGTACCTCATATCATCTCCAGAGTGCCGTGATCATAGGCCTCAGCTGCCCGGAGCTGAGCTCACCCATGTCCCCCTGCTCCCTATGGTTAGGGTGGACCTTCGAGTGGTGGTGGCCGTAACACCTCAAATCGTCACCCACCGTCAGCAGCCCATCCAACTCCTCTTCCTTGTCCGCCTGCTCTGTGTGAACCTCATTGGTCGAACCGCTGTCTCTACTAGGGCGGTCCTTTGACCATCTACTGATCATCTGTACGGCGGGTCGGACATTTTTGAGCCATGTGACCCTGCCTTCCATATGCGTAACAATTACCACTCCTGTCATGACTGGATCTTCCTTGAGTACCACGTACAACAGACCCTGAATCATGCGGTCGTCCACCTGTAGGTCTGGTCCTCTGGGACCTCTGTGTCATTTGTCAACGGCCAGCTACAGAAGACTCTCCTACGTGATGACTGGTAGTGGGTATCGCTACTAGTGACTTCTCAGCAAGTAAAATCTCCACTAAAAGGGATTTTTGTAACACCCCCACCTGCGTCGGGATGTCGTGTGAGATCGTCGAAGCCCGGGTCTCCCGAATAAATCCATGTTCGAAGGTCCAGGTCCTGAAGAATGGGTCCTGTACCATATTTGTGTTTTATCATGAGAGGTTAGTGAACCTCTCTGAGTACTGAGCCACATTCATTCTACCCTGCTAAAGATGAAGCAGCTTCTGTATTTGAACTGCGTAAAGAGTCGCTAGAACAAAATCTGCCCGAAACAAGCTCTCGAATTCATCCGAGAGAAGCATCACCTCGTCGTGAGCCTAGAGCATCAATATCCACCATCTTCCTACTTCTTCCTCTAGAATAAAGGTGGAAAGGATCACCAAGAGATCAGTTGGTGTCCCTACTAGTTGAAATTCTCTCACCACAACCTCCAGCTAATCCCCAGCCGCCTGTGGGTCCTTCTCTCCCCTGAACCTGGGTAGCCACTGGCGCTGGAACTCATGCAACGCGCTCAAGAGGCATGCACCCTCTGCTTCTGGGGCTAGTGGCATAAGTCTCTCAATGGGTAATAGTACCATTGGTGCCTCCACAGGTGCCTCTACTAAAAGAGGGCCTTGCACCGAGACCTCATCGCTTGGTGGGCTATCAGTGTGTACTATATCTCTAACCCTAGCTGGCTTGCTACGTGGATGTATCCTGAAACGAAAAGGTGTGCCATGGTCAATAAATTATACCTTCTAAGCTAAATAAAAGAGATCACAAATAAATCACATCAAAACACACATCCAATCAATTATTTTGTGCATTGAGTCAGAAATCAGAATCCAGGGTCCTAGTGTATGGATACGTTGGTCACCGTACAAAAAATGGATTCCCTAAACTGATAACCACCCTCAATACACTTAACACTATTGTTGTTTAAAATAATATAGTCATATGTAATATGGTAGAACTGACTCCTTTGATAGCAATTTGTCATGAACCATCACCCGGGGCCCATGTTGTGACTACCCTAAGCCCACCTTCCATAGGTCAGGGGCTAGCGACTAGAACCGATGGTGTATTCCCTAAAACTGGGAAGGCATTTCCTTTATAACCTATAACACATACAACCATGCACACAGCAAGATACAAACTCAAGTAAACAGAATAGTAAACAGAGTATGTAAAATAAGTAAAATGGGCCAAAATATACACACAACTATAAATTACAAGGAAAACTGGAATGTACAAGACGACTGATAGGGAAAAGAAGAACCTGAACCATCCACCATGAATTCTACCTGATTGGTATGTACATATCATGAGCAGTTGTCTTTGTAGTCCACCACGTATAACGTCCACCTACGTGCTACCTCTTATCCTAGTACTCTCTTCCTCAGTCAGTGTTGTTCATCGTCTATACCAAACACAACAGGGTGTGGGAATATCCCGTGTAGGGATGAGTATAACAATTCTCAGTAGGGACCTTGAGACCCTCAAGGTCTCAAATAATCCCCCGAAGAAAAACCACACAGCATATAATCAACTGAAAACCCTACTTAGGTATATTCCCATACATATTCCAAAGTTATGAGGTAAACCCATCTCAATCATGAAGAAAACACGGAGTCGAACTCAAATCCCAATTCTCAAGTGTTCCGCAAAGGAAGTAAAACCATAAAGGAAAGTACCACATAGGTATGCCACACAGAAGAATACCACCAAGGTATTACCACAAAGTAATGTACCATATATGTACAAACTCAACTCACACTAGTTATAACTTATGTACAATAGTATAGATGATTAGACGTAACTATTGAATCATCTTACTCGGTTAAGAGGCTCTGCTACTGACCCACACACGATTGCTTGGTGCTGACCCCGATAGGATCTCTTGGTGTAGACCCACACAAAATTTCTAGGTGTTGACCCAGACAGGATCACTCGGTGCTGACCCAAATAGTGTCTCTAGGTGTTGAACCACACAGGATCGCTCGGTGCTGACCCACACAGGATCGCTCTTCATTCTTCAAGTCACAGAAAGCTACAGGGTTCCGCACTACGCTCTCTTGTCTCAGGGAGGGTCCGCTCAACAAGCCACTAGTCAATACTATAACTACCAAGAAGTCCCATAGAGTAGTATCACAAAGGACCACCATGTCACAGGGGTCTCAACGCAATAGATGGTGTGTCAATCAGATTCCTGGTCTATATGTTATTAGCATTTTAGTCCCGAGAGCCCGGTTGGATTCATGCTCGATCCAGCCTGACTGTTTCCCAACATTATCCAAAACACAAGTGGGATATACTAAAGGGATAGTCTCTCTCCAAGGCATATATTTCCATAGATGGTTGGTCAAACGAACATCCGGTGACAAAGTTATGGCCGTTAGAGAGAAACTCTCGTAGTTGGTCTGGGTCCGTTCGGACCCGGTCATACTGACTCGACCAGACCCGGCCTCGGGCCGACACGACCCGGTTTGTGTCGACTCAGACCATTGGGCAGTTCGACATGCCACGAGGAACGTGGGGGGCCTCGGAGGGCCGCAGGGGGTCTGTGGAGGCCGCAGGCAGCCGCGAGGGTGTGGGTGGCCATGAGGCCACATTACGGTCGCGAGGCCGTGGGCGTCCATGAGGCCGCGCGGGGCCATGAGTACGCAGATGGCCGCAGAGGGCCTCGCGGGGCCGCCAAGGCTGTCTTCAGTCGCAAGTATATGGAAGTCTGTGGAGGGGAGCGAGGCTGCAGGGTAGCGCGGAAGGCCGCAGGGCAGCAAGGAAGGCCACGGGATGGCGAGGAAGTTCGTGGGGCGGCGAGGCCGTGGGGCGATGAGGTCGCGGGTCGGTGGTGGCCGTGGGCGGTAAAGCATCATGGCACTCGGATGCCATGTGGTGGCGGAGGCCGCAGGGTGGTGGGGCGTCGTGCCTTCATCGGCTGCTTGCTTGACTGGCCGCCCTTCGTTCATTGCCTTCGTCGCGGTTCTCGAGATCCATCGGTGCCAACCACTAGCACCGGTCACCTAAACCATCACGAAGATCACAAAAAATATCCACAAGATTTGCAGAGGGGTCTGGAAATGTTTGTTTGTCTCATACCCTCTGCATTAGGGTAGTATCATATGGCTCAAGGAATATGATTCAATGTGAGAAGTAATTTGACATTGATCAAATTAAATCACACCTCTACCTCAATGGTACGGTTGATGATTGTATGCGGTTGAGACTGTTTGGAATTTGTCGATCCCGCAACATGTCTCCTCTAACAACATCGGTGAGGAGAGGAAAATATGATTTCGATGATGACGGCCTCTCCTTGATCGTTGGTTCGTTTGTCATTGGAGAAATTCCTCGACGGCGTTCTTCGTTTAGAGAAGTGTTCTTCATTGGAGGATGTGTTCCTCCAAGTTCTCCCAAGATCCCACCTTGGACAATAATTATTTTCCACCAACCCACCCAAAAAAAGGTATCCAATATAATATAATATGTTGTTTAATTTAAAATTAGCACAAAATAGGTTAGCTTAATTAATTAAAGGAGAGTTGGCTTAATTAATTAAAGGGGGGAGTTTTTATAATTAAAGTGGGGAGTTGAGAGGTTTTTCTCCATAATGAGGGGTTTTGGTGGCCCCACCACCAAGCATTGAATTGGGGGTTTTACTAGATCGGATGGTCCCCACCACCGAGCATTCAATTTGGAGGATATAACTCATGTGGTCCACACCTCCACAATATTCACATGTGGGAGGTTTTTGTTTAGGTTGTCTCCACCTTTAAACCATCCAAATTGAAGGTTTCAAAAAAAAGTTTATTCCTATTTCCATGAAAAAACCAAATTATAAATTTCACCCTAAACCAACTACCATTGAGGTGAAAGTCACCTTAAGTGAATATCAGAGCTGCAAGTTCAACGGTGTCCTCACATTTCAATTGTGATCACCCGTAAATATGTTAGAAAAAACCACTTCCATGTTTACTGAACGTACCTAAATAAAAGTTCATAAATTATCATTGGACACTCCGGGCCTCGGAATCACGTGTCTTTAATTTTGAATGACTCGTAAAATGTTAATTTATTTTAAAAAATATGGAATTTTTGGGTCTTTACACCTGATCGGTAAGCTCTCAATTACTCTTGATCCTTTTTTAATAATTTAATCTCAAGATCTATTTATTTATAGTATATTTTTATACATATTTTGTATAACTACTTCATTATAGGTCTAATTAGATCCCAACGCTAGATGAGGAGAGTCATATGAGAATGAGGTAGGTGGTCTTGTTCCTTTCGCTCAATGTTGAGTTGTTTTTATGTTCTATAGTGTCATTTTCATATGTATAGGGTGTATCCTTGAAAGAAAAATTGACCATTGTGTTTATAAATGACGACGAGGTCGTGAATTAAATTAATTTAAGCATGTTTGATGTTTTTGGTTTTATAAAAGACCTCCACATGGTTGTATTTCCCTCGAATGACCATCTGGACATGGTTACCTTTGAGGCATGCCATTTATTACCTAATTGGGTTGTTAGGTACGAATTATATTTATTTTGGAATTAAAATAATTATAAATTGTCACTCATTTAATTAAGGGGACGTGATTAGTGGGTAACCCTTTAACCCATGATATTTCGGTTATCATTTATGCCTTGTGATAGTTTATTTCACCTTTTTCATGATATGTATGATGACCTCGTGAGTTTTTATCATGTTACCAAGTAATATTGTAATTAAAATTTGTTTTCTTTTATTATGAAATGCATATATTCTAGGATCAAACCTTTTGACTGTAATGACTATGAGCATGTGTTTTTTGAGCTTGAGGGAGAGGATTTGTTATTACTGCATGTGAGGATTTATTATGACTGAAGATGAGGATTTGTTATTCCTATGGGGGAGTATTTGTTATGTATATGGGTGATGATTTTTTATTCCTATGGGAGGGGTTTTTTATGCAATCCGGTGAGTTTTTGAATTGAATATTGAATGGAACGACTTCTGACACATCATCCAAGCCAACACACAAGCATGGATTCAGCCTCTACATTATTTGTTAGATAGGAATATGATGTTTTAATTTAGAATTATTTATATGGGGAGGGATGATCTTAGGATGGATCTCTGGACAATTATAATTCAGTGTAATTGAATTTTTTTAACTATATATAATGAATAAAAATAGAATACATGTCTTGTAGGATTATTTAATTTTGAGTACTTCCATGTTTACTGGTTTTCATTATTTGTGCACTACCTATTGAAAATACTCACTGACAGAGAGGCATAGATATTTAGTGGTTACCTATTGGTATTTATTTTCCCCAACTTGATTGGGTATTGAGTTTTTTCCAAATAGATTATATTGTTGCAGGTGTCGATAAGAGATATCACCCTTCTATATGTATTTGAGATGTTTCATAGGAGTCAGTAAGAATTGGACTGAGCCAATCCATGTGATGATTCCTCGTCTTTTTTTTGCCTATTTTGTGCTTTTGGGTCTTATATTGTGTATTACTATAGTGTAATTGTATTGGTTTCTTTCCTAAAATAGATGACATGATGCATCATATTTTCTATTGAATGATGCTTTGTTATTAATCTTATCATAATTTTTCTATTAATATTAGTTTTATGTTGTTTACTACATCCGCTATTGTATTATTAGTTATTCATTAATGTAACACTTTTCTATTGATGGCATAGTTTCCCCACGATCAAAATGTAGGCCCTCACTACTAGTCGGTAGATTGTGGCCTTTGGTGAAATGCTCTTGAGGCCTTGTGGAAAACCAAGTACATGGGACTATTTGAGTATCATTTGGATCTGGGACGTTTCATGTATTATCCATGGGTTCATTTTGTGCTTATGTTAATACTTAAATGGAATATGTGTCCAAATATTTACCTTCCTATATTTATTATTTATTATCTAATCATTATAGTCATGTTAATAATAAAATGGAATTTTTTTCTATAAATTACCTTTCCATGTTGATAATTTCATACTGTTTCAGGATAGGTTCTGTTGTACATAACCCTTACTGAGCATTTGAACTCAAGATAATTTTATTTTCCTTCCCTAATATATGTTTTATAATTCCTTTAATGACTATAATGATACAAAATATTTTACCTTACTACATTTTATATATTATACCCAATGAAAAATCTTTATCATTTCTTTATATGATTATCCAAAACTATGAAACTGATTATGGATATAATATATCAGGTAATAAATTCCTATGATAGTCTTTGGTGATAAGTATAGAAAAACATAATAATATTTTGGTACGGAAGATGTTTTATATTTTTCCAATTCATATGACCCTTTCCGCAGACTAAAATTGTATGTGGTTCTAGAATAGCTCTATATAGGAGTAATAACACCGAAATGGGAACATTGATATTTGATTAGAATATAACATATTTTATGAAAAAAATGACTGATCACCTAGTTTTATACTCCTTGGGGATATGAATATAATAATTCATATTTTCTTTTCAAACCCTGATGAATTATTTGAAAATAAATGTAACCCCATTGAAAATAAGATAATGAATCCAATATTAATAATAAATACATTTTAAATATATGTCATGTGTCAAACTATATTTATAATTTCAAATTTTAATTTAATCCTAGTAATGTTATGTACTTATTTATTATTTTCCATTATTTAGAAATTTCACCATGAATAAAAAATGGTATCAAAACTCTTTTCAATGTTTCTATTTCTCTACGTAGTATTCCAATACAGCTGATATTAGTTAAGAGTATATCAAGGCCTAATTTGGGTATCTTATTGTAGTTTGGATGAATAATCATGATCGAATGGAGAAACCCATTTTTCCAAAACATGATTATCCTATGTTTTATGTTTTCATGTGATAGAAGTCTGCATCATTTAGTGGGACTATTAATCTATTGGAAGCTAGTAAATTTTTTAATTCCATGGAAAAGTTATTTTTAGACCTTGGAAGTGATAAAAATGAACATATTAAATTTGAATTTTAATATCTCAAAAGTTATAAATATCAATGGTGGTGATTGATCCAGAATACTATGGATGAATAAGAAATAAAATACATGTAATTTTGATAATTTAAAGAAACTATCATCCAAAAATATTTAACCAATCAAGAATGAAATAAATTGATGACATGTTCCATAGCATAAATAAAAAGGAAAAATAAATTATTATAGAGTATGAGTAAATAGTTATTAGACTATAAAGATATTATATAGATTATATACGAAATATGAAATTAAAATTTGACCGTGTCATTGAAGGTATTAATCAAGGTCCCTTAAGGGAACTATTTTCTCAAATTTCTTCATGACCCGAGGAAATGAATTCATGTACCTTTGAAACTGGATGTAAATATACATATACTACATATTAAATGGGAATAAGTAAAATAAGATATCAGATAAACACCAAGAAAAATAAAATTCATCAATGAAAAATAAATTAAATTATCAGTTTCTATTATGCAAAAAATGTGATAAAAATCATCATGGAATATATTTGATGGTCATGGGAGTTGGTTTAATGATTAGTAATAATGGTCATATATATAATAAATCTAAAATGATGAAATTAATCAATTATTTCTAATGATTTATCTATAATGAATTGGGGGAATTATTCACCCTAATTCGTCAAGCATCTTGGGATCATCCCACAAAAGAGGGAAAGGGGAGATGGCCAATATTATGTGATCACTAAATTTGAGCTTGTTATACACAATATTGTTTTTAAAGGTACTTTTATCATAGCCTCAAATTTATCCAATGTTTTATTTGATTATGGATATTTACAATATTTTATATCTTCTATTTTTTAATTTATTATTAGATACTTCCCTCTCACTATAAGAATTGTTTTGTTACAAAAAACCCACTGTTGAAGTATACTAATAGTAAAGATGTGTCATTTAGTCTCCATTAAGACACATAAATGTGCTCTATTTTAATAATTCATTATTATACCTAGGATTGGCACTAATAAAATCCTTTTTATATACTAAACATCAAAATTTAATGAAAACATTTAATATAAAGTGACCAAAATTATGAATCGTGATGAAGATGAAAAACATATAATCTTTATAGAGGGAACCTCTTCATCTGTGTAATAACCCCGAATTCTGACCATGATATTTCCTATATTATAATTTTTTTCATATAGTATGAAACACAAAAAAAATAACCTAAATAACAGACACAAAAACTATATATAAGAAAAATGAATGAAATTAAAGGTTTTTTCATAAATTATGGAACCTATACTAATGGAATTGTAACATGTAATTTTGAATAGTAATATAAACCTTATGAATATTAAACCATCCACTAGAATAGTAACCTCACCCGTGAATGTATAAATAAAATCTAGTTTTATTATAAATAAAATTATGATATAATTATATCATAGTAGACGAAGATAAATGTTTTGATAATGAAAAAAGATTTTTTTTATTTTTTTGAAACATAAATAATTATTTACAATTTTTTAATTAATATGTGGATTGAAAAGAAAATTTATTTTCATAGAATATATTAATCAGTTAATATTTTTTTGTTTTATTATTATTATATATTTACAAATACCTTAATTATTTTTTAAAAGTGTTATAAAATAAGTAGTTATTTAAAAATCGGTATTTTCCATGTAAATGATGATTTTAATTTAAATTAATTTTTTCTTATTTATAAAAAAATCATAAAATTGTGATAATTTTTAAATTTTGCATGTAAAAATGGTTAGGGTGATTTTTTATAATTTTCCAGAAATGGTTGAATTTTTTGTGAATAATGAAATACTGTAATTTATTGTATAAGCTAAATATATGGTTTATTGATGAATAGATAATGGTCGGATAATGTACACATTATTCGTTCAAACTCATGGGAATGAGATAATGTAATTAGTGACAAGGCGCTACATTATTCACGTATTGATACAATATAACAAAAAAATGAATAAAATAATGCCAAAAATCCCCTCTCCCCGAGTATAAATATCACCCCACCTCTTCTCATTACACATCATAAGCCTTGAAGACATCAAATGATTTCAAATGTAAATACTATGTTACTAAATAAACTAATAAATACTATTTTTCCATCATAAACTAAAAATTAAACATAATTTTTCTACTTTGATGATTTGAATTTCCAAAAATGGACATACATAGTTGGGATCCGTAAGTTATTTCTTGCCTTATAGAAGAAACATAATTTTTGGTTAATAGTAACATTGTAATGACCCAGAATTTCTATGGAAAATTCTTTCTTTTCTCAAATACATGGGAATTTTACGAGTCTACGAAAATTTATGGTGGTTGATTCCGAGGCCCAGTGTGCCCGGAATCAAGTGCTAAAGTTTTGATCGGGAAAGTCCAGTAAACGTACGAGCATGATTTTATAACTTTTGAGCCGGTGCTCGGAACTGAAATATGAAGGCACCGTTGAACTCACAGCACCAGTATTCGCTTAAGAAGACTTTCACCTCGACATCAGTTGGTCAAGAATAAAAGTTAGTTTTTGGTTTTTTATAAAAATAATTGAAAAATAATGTGTACAACACTTTATTTTATTTTAAGCTTCCATGTGAGTGATTTTTGGTTAAAACCTCCTCTTGGGAGTTGGAGGTGAGACCGCCACACTCTAACCTCTCATGAGAGGTTATGGTGGTGGGCCCCACCAAATCATAACCTCCCACGATAGGTTACGATGTGGGGACCACATGAGATCATAACCTCTCAACTCTCCCTCATTAATGAGGGAGATCCTCTATACCTCCCCTAGTTTTTAAATTTGTGCCAACATCATAATTAATGTGCCATCATTCGAGGTTAATTAAGGGGACCACAAGTAATTTAATTCTCCATTTGAATTACATGCCAACATCTAAAATAATAGGCAATCTATTGATAATATTTGGGTGGGAATTCACTTTTTTCGAATTTGGGAGAAGGGATAAAATCTCCCAATGAAGAACAAAGAACGCGTTCTTCCTACAAAGAAAGCCGGAGACGATTCTTCTTCGAACTCTTCCTCGAAGCATCAACCAACAAAGAGAATCTTATGCGAGACCACACATCTCAGGAATGGGAGTACGTGGCGGACGTGATGAACGACGAGCTCATTCTTCTACCTTATGTGACTCCGTCGACAAACGACGAACGATGAATCAAAGGTAGGGGATTTGTGTTTGGATTTGTTCTCATTATACATCGTTCAATATTGGGTTATGTTTAGCTGATTTTTATCACCATAACATGGAGGGTGCAGGCCAAACGAACATGGTCTGACCCCCCCCCCATATTTTTCCTCACTTGTTCACAACGGCGGCTGCGCAACGACACCGCTAAAGGAGTGGGATGCGAATGGAGGGTCATGAAGGTGAAAAAGCTGCCGGTGTCAATTCGGCTGCAAAGGAATCCGATAGCGCAGAGCTGCCGGGTCACCGGAAGGGTGCGACATCGTCGCACCGCGTGGATGAATAGGTTGTAGCCCCTGGCCGTGGCAGTCCACATAGGCGGCTGCCAGGACGCTGGAGGGGCGTGGCGCCGTCGCACCGCGTAGATGAAGAAGTCGCGGCTAGGGTGGGCTACAGCGGCAGAGCAGAGGCGGTCAACTAGGCCGGCTGCTGGTGGAGTAGAAGCGGCTGTCCGCTTAGCCATCCAGGAGGAGTATGAGCTAGAGGGTCCTGTGTGATGTGGATCGGCGCCACGTGGCACCGGTTTGGCTCCTACCCAAATGACATAGCCATTCTGGATTTCCAGGTGGCACGCGGCCTCCCCCTAGATGCGGCATAGGCAGACACCCATGGGTTGGGTTTCCAGTGTGGGTCGGGCAGCCTTCGCGGGCCGGGTCGGTCCGACTGGGCCGGACCGATCCCAGACCCATGTGACCCGATTCTAGGTTTTTGCCCATATCTTGGAATACGAGTGTCCGATTGACGAACCATCTGCGGTAACAAAAATCTTGAAGAAAGAGAGTACTTTTGGTATAACCTACATTATATTTGGATGCAGTTGGGGTATGGTCGGGTTGGATTGAACCTAAATCCAAACAGGCCCTCAGAACGGAAATGCCAATAACTCTCAGACCAGGTATCCGATTGACGAACTGTTTGTCATGTTGTGTTCCTTTTGACGAGACAGAACATCAGAATACATCAACATGGGATAATGTGGAAGTTGATGTATCGACTCTTCGCTAGAAAAGAATACTCTATCGGAATCAAGCAGGCTAGAGGAAATCTTGAGGCTGGCTGTGCATTGTTGACTGTTCTGGATCATGTGTTGGTCCGAAAATTCTGATGACTGTTCTTGGGTCATGTGTTGGTCTGACAGTTATAACATCTGTTCCTAGATCATGTGTTTGTCTGACAGCTCTAACAACTATTCCTGGATCATGTGTTGGTCTGATAGTTCTGAGTTCTGTTCCTAGATCTTGTGTTGGTCCGACAGAATAACTGGTCCTGGATCATGTTTTGGTCAGATTTCTTAGATGATTCAGTGGATACATCTGATCATTTATATCTCTATAAGAAAGTTGTATACCTATGTGAGCTAAGTTAGCAACTCTTTTGTTTCCTCGTGAACAAGATGGATTACTTGATAACATAAGTATATGTATGGGCATATACCTATGTGGGGATTATCCATCGATTTCATACTTTGTGGTTTATCCTTGTTGGATTTTTTGTGACCTTGAGGGTCTCGGGGTCCCTACTGAGTATCATTATACTCACCCCTTCACAGTCTATGCCCGCACCTCGTTGTGTTGGAGGCAGATAATAGACATCACTGATTGAGGCTTAGTAGTAGGAATGGATAATAGCCGGAGGTGGACCTTTCGAAGATTCGGTACCCAGCGGAGACTGATAGACGTGGAGTGTTGATGAGGCCATTGGTACCTACTCTTCAGGTATGAACCCCAGAGGATAACCTAGTAGCTGTTTTTCTTTTCCTCATTTGTACATTTTTTTCAGTTGTACTTGTACTTTTCTTATGGGGCATGTATTTCCATCCCTTTTACATTTCAGCACTTCTTTTGTATACAACTTTACTTAGTGTTTTACTTCCAACTCATACTCTTTTGTCTGTGTTTCTATTTTATAAAGGGAATTCCCTCCCATTTTTATCGAATTACGCCTTTGGTGCTAGTCACTAGCACCTAGGCTATGGACGGAGGGCTTGGGGTAGTTACGGAACGGGCCCAAGGGGACGGGTCATGACAAATTGGTATTAGAGAAGTCGGTTCTACAACAGAAAATAGGACTCTAATCATTCTTTATGTGAATCAATATTGTTAAGAGTACTGAGAGTGGGTTTCAGTCAAGGGAGTCCAGTGTTGGTGCGGCGGCTAACGTATCCCTACATTAGGACCCTGACTTCTGATTTCTGACTCAGTGTACGAAAACACAAATTGCGTGTGTGTTTCTAAGAGTTTTTTTGATATCTTGAGTGAGATCACAATGTATAACTTTTTTACTATGGCGTACCTATATCTTTTCAGGATTCCTCCACGCATATTTCTATCTAGGGTTCCGAGAGTTGTATGAGATGATTGCCCACCGAGAAATGAGGCCTTAGTGCATGGCCCTATCACAGCGGAGTCACCAGCGGAACCACTACCCATTGGGCCACTAATACCACCAGCCCCAACAGTAGAGAGTGCACGTCTCTTGATCGCGTTGCATGAGTTCCAGCACTAGAGGTCGCCCAGGTTCAGGGGAGAGACGGACCCGCATGCAGCTGAGTATTTGACGGAGGCTATAGTGAGAGTCTTCATACTAGTAGGGACATCAGCCGAACTTATGGGGAGCCTTATTGTGAGTCTATTTCAGGCAACAGTAGGCAAATGGTGGAGCTTGATGCTCCAGATGCATGATGGGGCGACACTACTCTGGGAAGACTTCAAGAGCCTATTCCAGGTGGAGTTTGTCCCAGCCAACCTACGTGCTATGCAGATACAAGAGATACTTCATCTGCAGTAGGGAATAATGATAGTAGTATGGTACTCAATGAGGTTCACCGACCTTTGGTGCAACTCCACAGATATGGTGTGGGACCCTTTTTTCAGGGCCCAGACCTTTGAGCAGGGGCTCATACGAGAGATCAGAGTGTCGATGATCTCACTCAGCATCCCGATGCAGGCGAGGGTATTATAGAGAGCCCTCCTAGTAGTGAGTTTCATTGCTGAGCAGTCACCAGTAGTGAGACCCATCACTAGTTGACATGTAATAGAGTTTTCTGCATCTGGAAGTAGACAGATGTCGCAGAGGTCTATGTGGACCAGGCCATCTGATGGACGACCTCAGGATATAGGTTCAATTGTGTGGGGCACACGAGACAGAGCCAGGCATGCCAGGATCGGGCAATGTTACACTTGTGGCGGGAAGGGTCACATGGCTTGTGTCTGTCTGAACTGTCATACAGATGATTAACAGATAGTTGAGGGACCTCTCCGGCAGAGGCAAGGGTTCGATCAAGGTGGTGTATAGGGAGGAGGTGGACGTAGAAGAGGAGATAGACATGAAGCTGGCGGTGGACGATGTTACAAGGTGTTACCACCACCACCACTAGGAGATCTACCCTGGCCGTAGAGAGTAGGTGGATAGATGAGAGATCATCTCCAAGCAGGTGAGGAATATGACCTGGTCACTCCAGAGATGATTCAAGGTACGATCTGTGTCTACTCCACCTTGGATGCAGTTCATATAGACATAGGTTCCATTCAATCATTCATTTCCAAACCCCTCATTTGGAGCTCAGAGATAATGAAGGAGATGTTAGTTCCATCCTTACGGTTAGAGACTCTTATGGGAGCTGATTCAACGATTACAAACTACATTCGGAAGTTCAATATTACTCTTGGAGGCAAGAGCTTCGGCGTGGATCTTCTAGTAGCAGTGTCGAGGCCTTATGTTGTCATCATGGGTATGGACGGGTTATCTACAGTCCATGCTCAGATATACTGTATTAGGCGCAAGGTGCGGTGTGTCTACATGGATGGGACTAGGTTTTCCTTCACCGGCGATAAGAAAGCCTTTGCTGCACAAGACAGATTTAATCGGAGGAGGGTGTAGCTGATCACTCATCAGTTGGCCTCCATACCCTCGGAGTAGTAGATGTGGAGAGTCTAACATATCCTGTAGTGGTGGACCAGTACATAGGTGTTTTCCCTAACGATGTTCCAGGACTACCTCCTCACAGAGAGGTGGACTTCTACATTGACCTATACCTGGGGACGACACCGATATCTACTCCAACATATGAGATGGCTCCCGCGGAGCTTCGTTAGGTATGGGTATAGCTAGAGGAATTAAAGGGAAATGGATTAATCTAGCCCAGTGTTTCTCCCTAGGCATCCCCAATTCTGTTCGCCAAGAAGGCGGATGGAAGCTTGGGGATTTGTGTCAACAACCTTCTCCTGAACCAGGTATAAGGACCTGGCCTTATTACATACATAATCTTGAATTTAGTCAAGAAAACACTTCCTTTTATATTGAAGATCTTTTCATGTTTAGATCTTTATATAATTAGGACAATACATTCATAACATTACACATTATTATAGAGTGGATACCATAAAAATAGTTTCTATTTTCTTCAAAATATAAAACATTAAAACATAAAACAAGACTCCTTGACAATTCTTTAACATTTATCATGGCTTCATTCCTAGTCTTATACATCATTTAACTTATGAAAATCATTTAAAAACATGGAATGAGAACAGAAGCTCAGTAATGGATGAAAAATAATGAAATATCACATTAGTACATTAATACTCATAACGTATGAAAACATTCTCAAAAGTCATTATTATCACCCGTATATAATTAATTTTTTGTAACATGAGATTTACTCAAGATCAAAAAAAACATGATAACATAAATATAATCCTAGAGGTATCTTGGGTCGTTACATACATAATCTTGTTACCATTCTTGGCTACCTAATAATTTGTAACCCTCACAGCTACCTTACTTTGTGTAACCATCACAGTTACACTTGGAGTAACCATACGACCAAACTCCAACATACTCATACCCAATGAAATGGAGGGAAATATTGGTCCCACCCATCATCATAAATAGTTCCCAAGAACCAAAACATAATCATACTACATTAATAATTCCATAAAAACATTACTTTGTAATTTCGTAAAACCAAATTTAAAAAGAGGATTTTTAAAGAAAATCCCCTTATAAATATCATACAATTGAAGAGAGACATAATAGAGTAGATGGAGTATTTATATATACTATAAATACACAAAATAAAACATAATATAAACATAACCCATCACACAAACAATTTAAATAGCACATAAACAATGAAGTATAAGGTTAACCAAAGAATGAAAATTGGGTTTTTAATTCCCTTACCTCGGGTTTTTCTTAATTCAATATTTTTTAAAATTCATGTATAATTGTTAAAAGAGTGTTATTAATATTTTAAATAAATATTTTAATGTTTATAACATCTTATATGATCATTTAATAACATCATTTCACCCTTTAATTGTTAGTATTTTTCTCCTTGCACTGTTTGTGGGTGAGATCTTAACATGATTTCCATGATTGGTTCATGGTGGTTGTTATTTTCAATTAGACGTGAAATTCCATAATTGGAATTAAAATGTATTTAAATATTTATAGTACCATAATTTATTTCATTTATCATTTTTAGGTTTTATATGAGGATGATTCATAAGTTAAAACATTAATGATGTTCATTTATATCATTTTATTGGTTTTTTGATAATATCAACCTCGTTTTGTATTTTAATTTAGAACCATGAGTACAAAAGAATTAAATAATCATTTTTGAGACATAATACATATATTATAACTTGGTTTAACCATAAAAATTGTTTCATGACTGGAATGGAAGGATTTAAATAAAAATGAAATCACATAGTCCACAATGTCGGTTATTCGACACAACATTGACAATGTTTTAAATTATTTGAAAAAGTGGGAGAGGAGAAAAAAATGATGATTAATTTTCCATGAAAATGAGAACATCTATAATATAAATGATTATGGAGATCTCATTCCACTTGGGTAAGAAGAGTCAAGAAAAAATTAGAAAGTAACACAAAATAAAAGAACAATTGAGAAGTCCATTACAAAAATTCGACAGCCTAACGGCTACACAACATGGTTTTAGAAAATATTTAAAATATAGGGGAAAAGATTCACTGATCAATAAATGAATAATAATATATAATAGATCAATAATAATACTGAAATAAGAACATGGTATGGAAACATGAAAGTTAGACCACATAAATGAGAACATGAATGGGAAAAGAAATAAATTGAGAATTTTCTTACCTATTAGAGTAACTCGTAGAACTCGAAGGTTGGGACCTTGGGGATTGAGGAAACCTTGGTAGGACTACTATGAAGGTAAATAGGCTAGAGATTAATTTAGGTGGAATTGGGAATGAATTTAATGAGGGAATGGGTTGATATTTATTGGAAAAGTAAGGGATTATTTTCATAATTTTTAAGGGACACCTCATGAGTGGTATTTGAAAAACCATGGGCTTTCCCATGGTATAAGCCACATGGGACACCTCACATATTATTTAACTATACCCAAGTCGACTAGATTTATGACATCATTATTATATAATTAATGATTTCATTAACTCACTGAACCTAAAAAATGCATTTTTTACTATTCATCGAAAAATCAATTGTTTCAGAAAAATCCCAAAAATTTACTATAAACATTTTTCGATGTGTAGAATTCAAAATTGAAGTCCATTTTTTGAAAATAATTTGTTAAATATTATTAATTTATGCTTTAAACAAAAGCATACTTAATTCAAAAATTAACAATTCTAATTCTATAACTACTTCTACATCATGATTAAAAATTAACCAATATGTTATTATCATAAATACATAATAAAATAAAATAATAATAAAATTTACTATTTATTAGGATCATATTACTATTCATAAGGGTATTTTACTATTCACCAAAATAACAAGTTGGTTCTAATAGACTCCAAATAACATACTGAACACAAATGTAGATGATAGTTTCTTGAAATTCAAAACATAGAAGTGGAAAAAATTATGTTTGAAGGCTAGTTATAAATATCTACTTATAATGAAGTTCCATGAATTTTTATTTATTTTTAGAAAAAAGTGGGGTGTACATTATCCCCACCTTCTTGAAATTGCGTCCTCGAAATTTTATTTACTTATTAAGAAACTGAGGGTATTTTTCCCTCATAGAATTATCAGACTCCCATGTTGCTTCTTCAACTATGTGGTTTCTCCACAATAAACTTTACCTGGTGGAATACTTTATTCCACAATACCTATTCCCATCAATAAATAATTTAAACTACTTTCTCTTCATAATAAAGGTCCTCTTCCAACTGAAATACTTCATGGGCTCAAGACATTTGATGAATCTGGAACATACTTTATCAACATCAAAACATGAAAAACATTGTGTACTTGAGACAAGCTCATAGGCAAAGCTATGCAGTATGCAACTGTTCCAAAATTCTACAAGACTTCAAAAGGACCAATGAATCATGGACTTCTATTCCCTTTCTTACCGAAGCGCACCACACTTTTCCAAGGATAAATTTTAAGGAAAACATGGCCACCATACTCTAAATAGAAGTATTTCCTTCTGTTATCTACATAACTTTTCTTCCTGCTCTGAGATGTCCCCATGTCCTGCTGGATTATCCTCACTTTCTCATCCACTTTTTCTACAAATTCGGGACCCATCAACATTCATTCACCGACTTGATCCCAAAACGCTGGAGTCCGACACTGCTTCCCATAAAAGGCCTCAAAAGGTGCCATCTGAATACTGGAATGAAATATATTATTATAAGAAAACTAAACTAAAGAAATATGTTGATCCCAACATCCCTGATAGTCCATTTAACATGCTCGAAGGATATCCTCCAAAGTTTGAATCACTCATTCTAACGTAGTCTCAAAGGATCTCCCTACACCTTTCTGCTTGTTGTCTGGCTTCTTTGCATCATTCAGATCTCTCTTTGGGTAGGCATTTTCATAGGGACCCATCTCACCACATTTAAAACACATTAATGTTTGCTTATTAGGATTAGTATAAGGATCATTTTCATTACAATCTCGGGCTATATGTCCAAACATATCACATTTAAAACACTTCCCAGTTTTGCTAAGACTTTCCCTAGGGTGTTTCATGCCACACTTTTCACAAACTGAAAAATGGATTTTCTTACCATCTGATTTCTTTGGTTGATTCTTACCCATTGTTTGACAACTGGACCTATTCTTCTCTTTGTTTCCAAAATTCACATGATCATTATCAAACTCCATCTCTACCCTCTCATAACATCGGTCAAGTTTCTCATAAGTTTTTAATTCATGGGAGGCAAACTCCCATCTATACCTTGGATTCAATCCTTAGTAAAAGCGGTTGATTTTTATATCAAGATCCATAATAATATTTGAATAATACCTCGCGAGTCGAGTGAAGTTCTCCTCGTACACAGCCACTGAATCTTCCTCCTTCTGTTTCAATTAAAGGAATCTTTTCTCCATCTTAATTCACACCACCTTAGGAAAATGTTTTTCAAGGAAAATACTTTAAAATTCATCCCACTCTATGGCATGAAAATCCTCTCTACCCCAGATCTTACATACAATTATCCACCATGGATCATAGTCCACTTAAAAATGATAAATTGAAAGACATACCTTTGGTATTATGAAAATACCATAACATAGAATATATTTTCAAGGTCTTTGATCCATCATTCAGGTGCTACTCGGTCAGAAGATCCATTGAATGCAGGAGGATGTTTTCTCATAAAATATTATACTACTATCATGTTCTATTTTGGTATCTCTATTGGATCTCTTGATTGTATGACACCACCATTTATTTCCAGAGTTAGCTGATCCATTACTGTTACAAATTTCTCAGTTCCAATCCCTACTATTCTAGGCTGTATTTCCAGAAGGATTTCATTCTGTCGATGCCTCTCCTCTTCAGCATCCTTGTTCCTCCTACGAACAACCATTCTGAACAAAAATGTCTTAGATGATGCAACATGTTAATCTTTAAATTCTAAAACATTTCAAATTACAAATTGAGTGAAAATAATTTATGGTATTCTATTAACATCTCCATAACCCCTAATGTTATCTAAAATATCCTATGATACCAACTATAAGGATCCGACCTTATTACAAACATAATCTTGAATTTAGTCAAAAACAACACTTCCTTTTATATTGAATATCTTTTCATGTTTATATAATTATAGAATTTGGACAATATATTCATAACATTACACATTATTACAGATTGGATACCATAAAAATAGTTTCCATTTTTTTCAAAATATAAAACATTAAAACTTAAAACTAGACTCCTTGACAATTATTCAACATTTATCATGGCTTCCTTCCCTTTCTTAAACATCCATTAACCTCTGAAAATCATTTAAAAACATAGGATGAGCAGAAAATCTCACTAAGGGATGAAAAATAAGGAAATAGCACACTAGTCCATGAATACTCGTAACATATGAAAACACTTTCAAAAGACATTATTATCACCCATATATACTTAATATGTGTAACGTGAGATTTAAACAGGATCCACACTAAACATGAGAACATAAATATAGTCATAGAGTTATCTTGGGTCATTAATTACATAATCATGTAACTATTCTTGGTTACCTTATAATTTGTAACCTTCACAGCTACCTTACTTTGTGTAACCATTGCAGTTACACTTGGAGTAACCATCCGACTGAACTCCAACATACTCATACCCAATGCATTGGAGGGAAATATAGGTCCCACCCTTCATCATAAATAATTTCCAAGAACCAAAATATAATCATACAACATGAATAATTCCATAAAAGCATTATATTGGAATTTCGTAAAACTGAATTTAATAAGTGGATTTTTACAGAAAATCCCCTTATAAATATCATACAATTGAAGAGAGACTTAATAGAGTGGATGGAGTATTTATATATACAGTAAATAAACGTAATAAAACATAATATAAATATAACCCATCACACAAACAATTTAATAAGAACATAAATAATGATGTAGAAGGTTAACCCAAAGAATGGAAATCGGGTTAAGAATTCCCTTACATCAGGTTTTTCTTACTTAAAACATGTTTAAATTTCTTGTATAATGGTTAAAATAGTTTTATTACTATTTTAAAGAAATATTTTCATTTTTATAACATCTTATATGATCATTTAATAACATCATTTCACCCTTTAATTATTAGTATTTTTCTCCATGCACTGTTTTTGGTTGAGTTCTTAACATGATTTCCATGATTGGTTCATGGTGGTTGTTCTTGTCGATTAGAAGTGAAATTACAGAATTGGAATGAAAATGTATTTACATATATCATTTAACATAATTTATACCATTTATCATTTTGATGTTTTATATGAGGATGATTCATAATTTATAACATTATGATTTTCGTTCAGATCATTTTAGTGGTTCTTTGATAATATCAACCTCATTTTGTCTTATAAATTAGAACCATGAGTATATAATAATTCCATAACCATTTATGTGACATAATACATATATAATATCCTGGTTCAACCATAAAAATAGTTTCATGACCATATTTTAAGGATTTAATGAAAAATGAAATCACATCATCCATGATGTCGGTAATTCGACACAACATGGACAATGTTTTTAATTCTTTAAAAAAGTGGGAGAGGAGAAAAAATGATGATTAATTTTCCATGAACATGAGAAAATTCAAAATATACATGATTCTGGAGATTTCCTGCCACTTGGGTAAGAAGATATGATGAAATAATGAGAAAGTAACTCTAAATAAAAGAATAATAGAGAAATCCCATACAAAAAATTCGACAGCTTAACGGCTACGCAACATGGTATTCGAAAATATTAAAAATAGATGGGACAAGGGTCACCCATCCATAAATAAATCATAATATAGATTAGATCAAGAATAAGAAAGAAATAAGAACATGGTATGGAAACCTGAAAGTTATACCACATAAAAAATAACATGAATGGGAAAAAAAGAAATTGAGAATTTTCTTATCTTGTAGAGTAACTCTTAGAACATGAAGGTTGGGACCTTGGGGGCTTGAGGAAACCTTGGGAGGACTAATATGAAGGTAAGGAGGCCATATATTCTTTGAGGAGGAATTTGTAATGATTTTAATGAAGGAATGGGATGGTATTAATAGGAAAAGTAAGGGATTATTTTAATAATTTTCAAGGGACACATCATGAGTGGTATTTGCAAAACCATGGGCTTTCCCATTGTATCTGCACATGGTATAAGCCACTTGGGACACCTCACATATTATTTAACTATACATTATTCCACCAGATTTATGACATCATTATTATATCATTAATGATGTCATTAACACATCGAAACTAAAAATTGTACTTTTTACTATTCACTGAAAAATCAATTGTTTCAGAAAAAACCCAAAATTTTACCATAACCATTTTTCGACATGTAGAATTCAAAAATGAATTCCATTTTTTGAGAATAATTTAGTAAATATTATTAATTTCATTTTTAAATAAAATCATTCTTAATTCAAAAATTAACAATTCTAATTCAATAACTACATCTATATCATGATGGAAAATTAACCAAGATGTTATTATATTAACGCCTTAAGAAAATAAAATAATAATAAAATTTACTATTCATTAGAGTCATATTACTATTTGTATTACTATTAATTAGGGTATGAAACTATTCACCAAAAAAACAAGTTGGTTCTAATAGACTTCAAAAAAATACTGAACAGAAATGTAGAAGAATGTTTCTTGAAATTCAAAACATAGAAGTGGAAAAAATTATGTTTAAAGGATAGTTATAAATATCTAATTAAAACAATTTTCCATGCATTTATATTTATTTTTATTAAAACATGGGGTGTTACACCAGGTGACCATGAAGAACAAGTACCCACTCCCGAGGATTGATGGCCTCTTTGATCAGCTGAAAGGAGCACGATGGTTCTCGAAGATAGACCTCGGATCAGGCTATCACCAGCTCAGAGTTCAAGACGATGATGTGCAGAAGACTTCCTTCAGGTGTTGGTATGGCCACTATGAGTTCTTGGTTATGCCTTTCGTATTAACCAATTCTCCAGTAGTGTTCATGGGACTCATGAACAAGATCTTCTATCCATAACTTGATCGCTTTGTCATAGTCTTCATCGATCATATTATAATCTATTCGACTACTGAGGAGTAGCATGCCTTCCATTTTCAGGTAGTATTGGAAACACTCCAAGAGCACAAGCTATATTGTAATTTTTGGAAGATCCAATATTGGCATCGAGAGGTCCACTTTTTGGGATACTTCATCTCGGAGGATGGAGTTGCAGTGGATTCAGTGAAGATTGAGGCGGTACTTTCTTGGGAGCCTCTCAGGAGTGTGACGGAGGTACGTGGTTTCTTGGGTTTTCCTGGATACTGTCATAGATTCCTTCCAGACTTCTCCAAAGTTGCAGCACCCCTATCAGCCTTGATGAATAAGGGGAAACCCTTCGTCTGGTCGGAGAGATGCCAACGGATCTTTCAGGAGATGAAGCTGAGGCTGACTAGTGCACCTATCTTGAGGCTTCCAAAGGAGGGCATAGAGTACGTAGTCTACTGTGATGTGTCGGGGACCAGAATCGAGTGTGTTTTGATGTAGAAGTGGGCATTGATCGCATATCTTTCTTGAAATCCAAGACATCACAAGCAGAACTACGCTACCCATGACCTGGAGTTAGCAGCAGTGGTCTTCTCCTTGAAGATGTGGCAACAATATCTGATGGGAGAACGCTTTACCATGTACTCTGATCACAAGAGACTCATGTATATCTTCTCTCAGAAGGACTTGAATCTGAGACATTAGTGATGGATTGAGTTTCTCCAGGGCTATGAATTCGGGATAGTCTATACTCTCGAAAGGGAAACGTTGTAGAAGATGACCTCAGTAGAAGATCTAGTATACAACTACTTGGAGATGCGACAGAGAAGAATTCTGCCTTACATATATCCTTTGTGGATAGAGATGGAGTATAATTTCTACATTCTCTTACAGTCACTCCACCACTCCTTCAGCGAGTCAGGGAAGCACATCATGGGGATGATGACTGCGAGACCTGATGTGCTCAGATATCCACAGGACATGCACCTGATGTATTTTATGAAGGTGGGGAGCACGCCATCCTCTTCAAAGAACATACTATGGTGCTAGTGTGACTGCAGGAGGAAGTGTTGAGGTAGTTTCACATGTCCCCTCTAGCGGTACATCCAAGAGTGGCGAAGATGTATTAGGATCTCAGATGACACCATTGGTGGGCAGGTATGAAGAAGGCAGTATCAGAGTTTGTCTCTTGATGCCTCACTTTTCAGCAAGTGAAGGCAGAGCACCAGGTACCAGTAGGCATGGTAAAACCTTTAGAGGTCCCATAGTAGATGTGTTATGGGATATCCATGGAGTTTGTGATGGGTCTTCCACATAAATCCAAGGTTAACGACTCGATTTTGGTGATCGTCGACCGACTCACCAAGTCGGGCCACTTTCTATCGATCAAGGATCAGGGTTCAGTAGAGATCTTGGGATGCCTCTATATGCATGAGATTGTGCAGCTACATAGAGTACCCTCATCTATTTTCTTTGATCATGATGCACAGTTTACTTCCCAACTATGGAAGGGGTTGTAGGAGGCTTTCAGGACACAACTATGTCTGAGCACCGCCTTCCATCCTCAGACAGATGGCCAGACCGAGCGGACCACTCAGACTCTCGAGGACAAGCTTCGTGCATGCATCCTCAACTTCAGTCGTAGCTAGGAGGATTACTTACCATTGGTGGAGTTTTCCTAAAAAAATCTATCCATCCACCATCGGGATGGCACCTTTCGAGACATTGTACTGACGACCTTGTAGATCACCTTGTGCTGGACAGACCCTGGGGAGTCAGCACTGATAGGACTAGAGATGGTACGAGCTACCATGGAGAAGGTGCAGATAATCCATGAGGGGATGAAGACTGCACAGATTAGATAGAAGTCATATGATGATAGGAGACGGAGACTTATGGAGTTCGAGGATGGCTGCGACGTCTTCTTACGGGTCTCACCTCGATGAGGTCTACAGAGATTTGGCCGAGGTGGAAAGTTATTTATGAGATTTATCGGACCTTTTCAGGTCCTCAATAGAGTAGGCGAGGTGGATTATTTCCTAACTCTTCCACCTCAGTTTCACTGGGTGCACGATGTCTTCCATGTATCTTAGCTGAGGATATACGTGCACAACCCTTCCCACATCCTCGACCATGGAGACCTAGACATCGATTATGGGGTGACTTTCACAGAGGTTCCATTGGAGATTGAGGATCGACAAGAGTGGGTCATATGTGGATGGTCGATACCTCTGGTGCACATTCTCTAGTAGCACAGGAACCTCTAGGAGAGAACATGGGAGCGGGAGGCTTAGATCCTTGCTCAGTACCCCCTCTTGTTCCCTTAGTTCAAGTTGTAGCTTATGGGGACATAAAGCCCTGAGGTGGGGATAATGTAAAGACCCGGAATTATTGTGGCTTTTTTTTCATAAATACATGGTAATTTTATGAGTCTGGAAAAATTTACGGTGCTTGATTCCTTGGCCCTGTGTGCCCAGAATCATGTGATGAAGTTTTGACCAGGTACATTCAGTAAACATACGAGCAGGATTTTATAACTTTTGAACCAGTTTTTGGAACTGAAATCTGAGGGCACCGTTGAACTCGCAGCACCGATATTCACTTAACAAAACATTCACATTGACGACATTTGGTCGAGAATAAAAGTTAGTTTTTGGCTTTTTATAAAAAAATAGTAAAATAAAGTGTACAAAACATTATTTTATTTTAATCTTCCACGTGAGTGATTGTTGGTTAAAACCACCACATGGGAGTTGGAGGTGGGACTGCCACACCAAAACCTCCCATGAGAGGTTATGGTGGTGGGGCCCACCCGAACATAACCTCTCGTGAGAGGTTACGACGTGGGGACCACCTGAGATTATAACCTTACAACCCTCCCTCATTAATGAGGCAGAGCCTCTCCACCTCCCATAGTTTTTGAATTTATTCCAACATCTTAATTAAGGTGCCAAATTTCATGGTCAATTAAGGGGAACCCACGTAATTTAATTCTCTATTTGAATTACATGCCAGCATCTAAAATAATAAGCAATCTATTATTATTATTTGGGTGGGGATTCTCGTTTGTTGGAATCTAGGTGAAGGGAGAAATGCTCCCAATGAAGAACGGAGAACACGTTCTTCCAAAGAAGAATGCCGGTGACGATTCGTCTTTGACCACTTCCTCGAAGCATCAACCAACGTAGGGAATCTTCTGTGAGCCGGCACAGCTCGAGATTGGGATTATGTGGAGGATGCGATGAATGATGAGCTCATTCGCCTACCTTCCATGACTCCGTCGACGAATGACGAACAACGAATCAATGATAGGGGATTTGAGTTTGAATTTTTTCTCGTTCTACATCATTCAATATTGGGTTATGTTTAGACGATTGTTGTCACCATAATGAGGAGGGTGCGGGCCGAATGAACATGGCCCGAACCCCTGTGATTTTCCTCGCTTGTTCTCGACGGCGGAGGCGCAACAGCACCGCTGGAGAAGTGGGTTGTGGCCAGCGGGCCGAAGCGGTGAAACAGAGACCAGTTTCGGGCCGGCCACGAAGGAAGATGGTGGTGCAGGACCACTGGATCATCGAAAGGGCATGGCACCATCGAGTCGTGTGGAAGAACAGGTCATGGCCCCTGGCTATGGCGGTGTACACGGGCAGCCGCTAGGCCGCTGGAGGGGTGTTGTGCCGTCGCACCACGCAGAGGAAGAATTCGCAGCCAGGGCGGGCCACTGCAGTGGAGTAGAGGAAAATGGCTGGGCGGGCCGCCGGTGGAGCGAAAGCGGCTGGCCGCTCGGCTAGGGGGGAGGAGCGGGACCCAACGGGTCCCGTGTGATGTTGACCAGCGGCACCTGGCGCTGGTTTGGCTCCCACCCGAGTGGCATAGCCGTATGGGATTTACAGGGACGCATGGCCCCACCCCTGGATGTGGCTTAGGGGGACCCTCGTGGGCCTCTGGCCTAGACACAGTGTGGACCGGACCTAGCGCAGGCCGCTGGGCAGGACCCAGCGCGGTCTGGACCCATCGCGGGTCGCCGGGCCGGACCCACCATGGGTCGGGCCGTCCCCTTGGCCAGGGTCTGTCCCATGGACCGGGTTAGAGACGTGGATCAGGTCACACTCCTGTCCGGATATGGGTCGGGTCGGGTCGGTCTAACTGGGTCGGACCGGACCCGGACCCGTTTGACCCGATTTTAGCTTTTCGCCCATAACATGGGCTACATGTGTCTGATTGACTAACCGTCAGCGGCAACGGAAAGCATGGAGCAATTCGGTTCTTTTGGTACAACCCACTTGAGGTTTGGACGCAGTAATGGTATGGTCGGGTTGGATTGAACCTAAATACAACCGGGCCCTCGGAACGGAAATGCCAATAACTCTCAGACCAGGCGTACGATTGACGCACCATCTGTCGCATTGTGTTCCTTTTCACTAGACAGAACATCGGGATACAATAACTTGGGATGATATGTATTTTTATGTATAGAATCTTGGTATGAGGAGTAAAATCTCTTGGAATCAATAATGATTGTGGAAACCCTGAGGCTGGCTATGCATTGTTGACTATTCATGGATCATGTATTGGTCTGACAGTTCTGCTAACTGTTCTTGGATCATGTGTTGGTCCGATAGTTCGGACTTCTGTTCCTAGATCATGTGTTGGTCCGACAGAATAGTTGGTCCTAGATCATGTGTCGTTCCTACAGCTCTAATGACTGTTCATGGATCATGTGTTGGTCCGACAGTTATGACTTCTGTTCCTAGATCTTGTGTTGCTTCGACAGAATAGCAGGCCCAAGATCATATGTTGGTCCGACTACATAGATGATTCAATGGCTACATCTGATCATCTCTATCTCTCTGCAAAAGTTGTATACCTGTGTGAGCTGAGTCAGTAACTCTTGTGTTTTCTCATGAATGATATGTATTACTTTATAACTTAGTTATATGTATGGGCATATACCTAAGTGGGGATTATCTATCGATTTCATACATTGTGGTTTATCATTATTGGATTTTGTGAGACCTTGAGGGTCTTAGGGTCCCTACTGAGTATCATTATACTCACCCATGCACAAGCTATACCCGCACATCGTTGTGTTGGATGCAGAAAACGGACATCACTGATTGAGGCTGAGTAGTAAGACCGGACGGTACCCGGAGGTGGACCTTACGATGAGTCGGTACCCAGCGGAGACTGACAGACGTGGAGTGCTGAGGAGGCCATATGTACCTACCCTTTAGGTAGGAACCCTGTAGAATGACCCAGTAGCTACATTTCTTTTCTTAAGTTGTATTTACTTTTCAGTTGGACTTGTAGTTTCCTGTTGGGCTTGTATTTCTAGCCCTTTTACTTTTCAGCATTTCTTTTGTATACAACTTTACATAGTGTTTTACTTCCAACTCATACACTATTGTGTGTGTTTCCAGTTTATAAAGGAAATGCCTTCCCAGTTTTAGGGAATTATGCCTTGGGTGCTAGTCGCCAGCCCCTGGCCTATGGAATGCAGACTTGGTGTAGTTTCGGCACTGGCCCCAAGGGACGCGTCGTGAAAAACATGCCCTTATAAATCGTAATATACCTCTATGAATAATATTTTCAACCTTATGAATAGTAATACGACCATTATGAATAGTAAACCATATTATTTAATAGTAACCTCGCCAATGAATGTATAATAAATGGCATCATATAAATGAAAATATGATCATTAAATAAGTGTTGAATTTTTTGTAAGTCATTAATATTTAATTAATATTTTATGATTAAATAAATAATATAAATGAAAATTTATTTTCATAATATTTAATCATAAATTATTATTTTATTTTTTTATGATTATATAATAATTTTATGAGACAATGATTAATATATTAATGTTTTATAAAATAATTTACAGTTTTAAAATTGTTATCTTTCGAATAAATTCTTATTTTATAAAAAATAAATTTTCTTATATATTGAAAATTATTTGGATAAAATTGATTTCATTTTATAATTATAGACGTCAATAATGGTTAGTGTGTACTTATGGGATTTTTATTAAATACATGATTTTTTTTGTGAATATTAATATTCAATAATTACAAAATATGCAAAATAAATGAATCTTTATATCATGCATGACTCATGGATGATTTTAATGGCCATTAATTTGAACGGACATAAAATTATTACAATTATTAGTCACAAGAACAAAATATTTTGCTTCTGTTTTGAAAATTAATAAAATAATGATTAAACTAATGGAAAACCCCTCCTCTCATCCACTATAAGTACCACCCTCACTCCCCTCTTCCTCTCACACCCCTCAAGCATTTATAATTGTATAAATTATTCCAAATACTCTTTCAAAGTATCTTCTCCATGTATAATACCTATTGGCCTCACCAAAAGGCCAATACCAAAGGCCTTAAATAGGATCTCAAAAAGAATATATCATGAGGTAAAAATATTCTTTCATTTTTCTTTCATTTTTCTTTCAATTAGTATTATTTTTATAAAATATCTTCACCTACACTTATCCATGGGGAATTAAAGAGAAAGTATCTTATATATAATTTAATTTTATCATGATTATGGAAACATTAATCAACATACTTCTTCTCGTATCCCTCATATTGAAAAAATAAGTACATCGCCCACATTGCATCTATTTACCATCATCGTGTTCGATCTATTTTAAATTTTTTTATAATTAAATGATTTCCAAAAAACCATTTTAATTGTTGTAAAAAACTGTAATTTTTATTATATAAACTCTCGTATGTTATTTAATTAACATATATACATATAATTAAGTTATATATGGAAACTAATGGGAGATTATCGATGAACCGCCAAAATGATTTATTAAGATGTCACTAATGATTTATCTAATGATTAATTCTCATTAAATATTCCCAAAAATATTTATGGAAACATTTAATATTTTGATTACATATTAATACCATTTCATTCCACTTGTAGAGTTTCAATTTTTTTTTACAAAAAAAAATTATTTAGAAACCAATTGTGGGAATCCTAAAAAGGGAAACTTGATCGCAATTTATATCAAAAAAATAAATTTTTTAATGGATTGGATCATTAGACTACTAAATTGAAACTTAAAAACTCCTCTCAAATTTACATGATGACTTCCATATATCATTGGTATGGATGTAAATGCAATACCAAAATCATATAACAACCTCTGAATAAATAGAATTGGATCATGATCTATCTTACTATGAACGGTCTGTGTAAATTTTTGATACTAGAGAGAATGTATTGAAAAAATAAATGAATCTACTGGTAAAGGTACTTTTTAAAATTCATTAAATATAGGAAGCAACATGGTAACTAGAGGAATTTAGGAATATGAACTACACCCATTTGTTTAGAAGTTAATATCCATTAATATTTTGAGGAATTACATTTTATATGGGGAGAATGTGACACTAAATCACGAAAAAATATAATTGAACATTATATTTTAATAAAAATATAATTAAATTAAACAATAAATATTTTATGGCACAAAAATTATATTTTTATATGATTTATATTATTATTGAATTTACATTGTTAAAATATCCTTGAATGACTATTTGAAATTTTCTAATAGAAATAATGTTATATAAATAAAGAAAACTGTTGTATTTAACTATTACCACTTTTATTCATAACAATTTGTAATAATATTAATAAATAAAAATTTATTAACTACTAATTTTATATAAATATTTTTATATCTTTTCAATGTAAAAAGGGTATTTCTCAAAAAACTATTGTTTTTTTAAATTTTTTTTAAAAACCATAATGTCAATACATATTAATTACGTAAAATAATATTTAATGATGAATGATTTAAATCTGATTTTTATATTATATATTTAATGATATGAATTTAATTTAATCTAATAATTATTACAAGTTATATAGCTAATATAATATCCTCTTATTGTTGAAAAATGCATTTTATAGAAAATTGTTTTTTGAAAACATTTGTTTCCTTTTATACAATATTCTACCACATATTTGTATTTAATTTGATAAGATGATTTCGATATTTAAATCATTAATAATTAGAATTAGAGAATAATTTCAAACTATTTTATGATTATAATGATTTGTAAAAATAGTAGAAATTAATTAATAAGGTTAAGGTTACTATGAGATTTTCTGCATTGCATGGATAATTTTAAAATCAAATTTCCAAATATATGGAATTTGTTATAAGAGAGAATGGATATAATATTTTTTAAAATAATATTCTCGTTATCTAATATCGATCATTATATTTTATTATTAATGGATTTATTATCAATTATAAAACAATATTTACCATGGTGAAAAATAAAATGCTAAATGTATGTAATCATATTGGATATTGAAAAAACATGTCTAAAAATATTTTGTTTGAACCTATTTATGAGGAGAGTGTTTAGAACATAATTTAATTAATGATAAAAAACATGATTGTTTTATTTATAATGATTTACTTCTTATATTATATGATTTTATATGTTAAGGTAGTTTTTATTATAATTATGCTAGTTATTAAGGTGAGTCATCACTGGCCAGGAACTGCCGCTAAGGCTAGTTACTTCTAGGAAGGAGTCACCACTAAGGATGAGATACTCCCATTGAATATACCGCCAGGCTTGTTATCTACAAAAGAGATACCAAATAGGATCTACAGTCAGGTGTTGTCACTATTAGACTCTGAGTCACAACTTGCCTGAGTTACCACTAGTCTGAGATGTCGTCAGAATGTGAGTCACCGCTAGCTTCATGATACCATTTTTGAAAGAGTACATTAATGTGAATGAATAAAAAACCTTTTCTATTATCTGTTTATGTGACCATATCTTAATGTAATAATCAAATATTTTCTGAGGAATATGGATCTTCTTCAAAATTTTCTTTTATACCTTTGGGAAGATCCATCTCTCCATATTTCACACTTTATATGACTATTATTTACTAAAACGTCTGTGGGAAAATTGTGTGATTAAATATATTGATCTATAAAATCCCACTGATTCATATGTTATGAATATAAAAGACATAGATTCATAATTTTTCATTCATAGATTGATTTAGATACCAATATAGATCAACTAGAACACCTACAAATTCCTATGATCCTCTATTTCCATGCATCTTTCAAGAATGAAGATTGAACTCCTCACCTAAGCTAGTCTAAGGACATTGATCATTTTGAGCATCACAATTCTCTTCACATTCTTTTAATTTTTCATTTTATTTTTTATGTAGTATGTTGTTACAATTTTTTTCAAAACAAATAGTGTCTCCTGAACCTAATATGGAGTATAAAATTCATTATCCCTTTCACTATACATCTATTATCCTACAATGTTTGAGGAATAGGTTCTTTTTTGTATTGAACTTTATTACATCCCATGTATAATTGTGGTAGATTATTGTAATCATGGACAAGTTATTCCTATTTATTTTTGCCTATTCTTGGTTGTAGATCTATTTTATTATTGATACTATAATCTACATGGTACTAGGTGATTTCCAAGTGAAGGTGATTAAGTCTATTCTTGAGACTGATCCCATTTTTTATTCCAATGTGTTTTTATTACAAAAACATACCTATTTTAATATATAAATGAAACTGTAACTTTTATAGTCAATATTAACTATTTTTATATATGTTTTTGACTATTTTAATAAATTTAAAAAACTATGGTAACATAATCTTATTTTAACTGAGACGCAAATACTATTTGAGAAATATTTTAAATGGAATGATATTATATAAATTTCCTATTTTGAATTACTTTCTAGTTAATTTAATTAAGGGGATTTTCTTTTTAATAGAAATTTTAATTTGTAACTCAATTCACCCCCTCTTGAGTTATTCACTTTGACCGACATTTTGTAACATGTGTTTTGAATTATCTTTTCAACTGTGATTATAGTTCTATTCTATGGTCTTAAATTTTATTCAATTCTAAATTTTAGTTCTTTAAATAAAATAGACATTAAGGATTTCCTACCAATACACCCCCTTGTTTTAACATACATATTATTCTTAATGGAAAATCTAAATGAAAAATAATTTATAAAGTATTCTATTTGATATTTTGAAATTAATATACGATCATTATGAAATACCAAAAACTATTCGAGTAAATGGACTGATTCTAAAACACTGCATAAAATAATAATTTTATAGATATTAATGATTTATTTTATGCCTTGGATGATGATTAATGTAATATAATATCTACATTAAAATAATCTTTCTAAATATGGGAAACAATATCTGTATCTCATGAAGGAAAAAAACATATAATTTAAATGTGACTAAATATATATACAATCAAGTATGGTACTTTAAAAATTGAAATCTGGGGAACTTATTTCTAATATGTATCTCAAGTTCAACGAAATTGTTAATATTAGGAACTCACTTAGAAAACATATGAAATTGAAAGAGTAGGTGATGATAATTCATAGATTCTTAACATACATATGAAGAGGAACATCTGTGTTAATTATAGAATCATGTGATTTATGTAGACTACATATTAATAAATTGATACGAATGTTGAGAATTTATAAAGATAATTTTAATGTTATCAATGATATCAATGAAGATAGACCAAATATAAAAATCAGTAGCCTTCATGAATAAAACATCTAAACAATGTGAAAAAGAATAATCAAAAAATACCAGTAAATAGAAATATCTTTGAAATATTGATGAAGAGTTGACCCACATGGATATATGATAAACGAAATTCTGTAGGAAAAATCATTTATTAAATGAATAAAATTTTCATAGGATTTGATGAAAATAAGTGAAAGTGGAAGAAGGATTCGATAAAGGCTGATACTCAAAATAAAATCACCTTCTATGAATGTAAGTGTAAAGTAAAAATCAGATATTAAATTACAAAATTGAAATAAAAATTTGATATGAGGTTAAGGATATATGATTAAATAAACCTGTGAAAGGAAATTGGAGTGTTGTTGATGACAGCTACGGTGACTTTAAAATAAATCAAGAAGATGATTCTGATAGGTAAAATTTGTGAGTTATAGAAATCATGTCTTAAGTACAAAATATTCTTTCTTATTATCCTACTAATATTTCAAGTGGTTATAAAAATTATGATAATAATTATATTGAGGAAATCATGTAAAATGAAAAATTTTATGAATAACGTGAAATTCTAGAAGATGCATTTCATAAACTAAAATATAAATATAAATAACTTTAAAAACCATGTGTTTTGATATTAAATATTTAAACTAACCATAGATTTGAAAAATAAGAAAATTGATCAATTTTTGAAATAGAACAATGTATTAAAATTGTCAAATGGTCAGTTAAAAAAACATAATTTTTTTTACTAAGGATAAGAAAACATTAACTTAGATAATTTGAAGTAAAATCTCTCCTACATATAACAGCAGTATTGGTTACCAAACATGTCAATGAAAACATGAAAAACCCATATTTAAATCATATACCAATTTAGTAATTTGTATACATTCAGTACATACTCAACTATAAGGAATAATTTATTTATTTGAATAAAGATACAATTTATTTATAAGAATCCTATTTTGAAATTATCGGTGCCATAATCTGTTATTATAGACATAATTACATGTCATGTTGACTTTCAAGTTTTATTAGATTTCTTACAAAAACTCATATTTTCTCCAAAAGATGAGTATTTAGGAATACTTTTTCACATTAAGAGTAATATAATAAACTTCATGAGAATCACCTAATCCAAAAAAGAGAACTATATATTTCACATTTCATTAGACCTTTACCAAAACAAAAAATTGTTAGTACGAGATCAGATAATACCCAAAAAGGATAATCCTTTATAAAAAGAAAATCATTTCTTAATCTCCAAAATTTTTCCAACAAAACCCAACGTTTAACAAAGACCATTCAATAATCATCTATCCAAAAAATTCTTCAATGTAATCAAAAATAAGATTGAAACCCAAATCGTTGAAGGATTTAATCACATAGTCATCCAAGATAAATCTTAACATTTATCTCCAAATAACATCAGCTTCTCTTAATGTCTCGTATTGAAAAGTATTTAGCCTAATCATATATCCTCCATGATTGGTTAATCATTTCCATAGATAACCCAAAATCAACTTACTCTTGATTCATATAATCATCTAACTAAAATTAATTAGTCAAACTAACTAGGGATTTCAAGTAGTCCAGTGGTAGGAAATAAATACCAGTTTCACTTTGGTTGTGGGTTCGATTCCCGCAGCTTTGTTCGACGTGACGGGTTGTCACACGGTATGCGTGTTTTCCTTTTTCCAAAACTATATAATTCTTAAAAAATTCCCCAAAAAGAGATAAAATCATCAAAAATAACAATAACATTATTTAACCTCATGTTTATCTCATGGATTTCATTTTCCATCATAACGTACAGTAACCCATAATTAACTCAAATGTAAGGATCTTATAATTTGTAATGGTTACCTTTTATAATTATTACATGAACTTCCACATCGAGTTGGATTTCTCATACATGATGCATTAGAGAACTAACCAAGGTTCAAGTGGTTAATAATGAATCCTTGATAGTTGGTTTAGAATAACCACGAGATTCATCATTGAATCACCCATTTCATCCAGTATCTTAATCAGAGAACCACCATAGTTTCCATCAAACCCATTGTCACTTTGGTGCCTGCTATATCCATCCATTTACTAAAACAAAAAAAATTCAGTGTGAGTATATCAACAAAATCATCATGTACTAAAGAGGAAGATAAACACTAAGATATAATTATCCAACTTATCTCTAACTCATTCCAACATTCATAAATAACAATGACTATATCTAATATAATAACCATTGCTGTTATACACAACTTGTCACTTATTCTTAAACAACACTCTATAACCTCTAAGGTTATCTAAACTGACCTCTGATAGAAACTATGAAGACCTGGCGTTAAGACAATACATATTCTTGAATTAAATGCATAATTTATATTGATGATCTTTTCAGGATTAGAGTTTTAGATAATTAAGACATAACTATTACATCTCAAAGATTACAAGGTAGACACATCTACTATGTTTCCATTTTTTCACAAAATATAAACTCTTGAACAAAAGAGTCATGTCTAGTTCCATGTTTTATACATCATGAAATTTCCTTGATCCCATAGTTGACCGTATTCCACTTTAAGTCCTGTGGAAAACGTTTCAAAAACATGGGATGAGCACAAAAAGCTCAGTAAGGGATGTAAAAATACGTAAAGGAAGCATTAGTCAACGTATACATAAGAATCAATGAAAATTTACTTTACACATAAAACAAAATAACTTTAACATACATCATGAAATCATAAGATTTACGAATAACTCATAGAAAATATAAGACGTAAAGGTAACTTGAGGCATTCATTACATTCTTACGTAGGGAGTAACCCTCATGGTTACGTTTGGAATACCCATCATAGTATATTCCCTAAATCTCTTCGAAGAAACCTTACCGTTTAACTCCTTCATGTTTCCCAGTGCATTGGAGAGCTATATCGGGCTCACCCGCCCTTAGTTTATCACGAAACCACCCGATTTCAAAAACATTTCCCAAGAACCATAACATAATCATAAAACATAAAACATGCATAAAATAAAAATAAAATTTCCACATTTCAATCACAAGAGATCACATCATTAAATTATCATAAATAAAAAAATCTAATAAAATCATTAAAACTCTATGAGAGATAAATCCCTTTATACTTCGAAAATATTAAATAAAGATATTTAAAAGAGGTTTTATAATCAAATGTCACATACCACTTCAAAACATTTGAAAGGGTTTTAAAACATTCATTTATATATAAATAAATCCTTAAAAACATTTTTAAATCATGGACATGGATGAAAAATGTTTAAAATAATTAATCTTTGAAACCATTTAAAACTATGTTTTAATAAAAGAGTCCTTTTTCCATTTTGAGTGTTTAAATTATAAGCCACATGAAAGTAGACCATTTTAAAAACTTTTAAATGTCTTGAGTATAGACATAATATGGATATGGAAAGTCAAAGGGGCTATATATACACTTTAAAAAAGAATAAAAGTGCATATCATTAAGAAATTTCTCAATGAGAAGAAATTGAGATGTAATCCCAATTAATCATCATGGCATTAGAGCAAGGATAAAGAAATGACATAATTATGTGTGAAAAACATAAATACACTACATATAAGCGGATAATCAGTGTAAACCAATCAGATGTCATCCAAACATATTCATTGCACGAGATAATAAAGAATTAGAGGTTTAACCCAAAGAATTGGAATTTGGTTAAGAAGTTCCCTTGCAAAAATTCGAAAGCCTAACGGCATCACATAAAATTTTAGAAAAAGAGTTTATGGGAGAGATAAAGGGTATATCATCACTAGGACATAAAAATTATAGTAATAAGGATATATAAGAACATATCCCAACATAAGAAGATGTAATTTAAATGACATAAAAAAGAAGTCTTTTAAAAAAAAGGAGGGTGAAAGGTTCCCTTACCGATTTGGGTAACTTTCAAAACGTACACCACATGAAATAAGGGTCATACAATGAAGATGTAAATACCCTTAAATTAATGTATGTTACACAAATAATACAATCACGGGCAGTACATACACCACACAAAAGGAAATAGTGGAAAATGTAGCATGAATCTAACGGGAACAAAAAGTGACATAAAAGCCACATTCCACATTCTAATCAATCGAGTCGTATGACCCAATGATATTAAACACAATATGAATCAAAAAATACCATGAATACAAATAGAATAATGCTAATATTTATCAAATTTAATAACACAATACACCACATTCACTAAATAAGTTGCGGACAATAGAAATCTCAAGGAATTAAAAGTGAGATAAGATATTCCCTTACGAAAATTTGGCAGCCTAACAGCGCCACATAAAACTTCCAAAACTAGATGAAAGATTTCAATTATGGTATCTCATCATATG
This sequence comes from Viscum album, assembly GCA_963277665.1. Classification (NCBI taxonomy): domain Eukaryota; kingdom Viridiplantae; phylum Streptophyta; class Magnoliopsida; order Santalales; family Viscaceae; genus Viscum; species Viscum album. Next base: position 596,018,833 of record OY728135.1, on the reverse strand, counting down.
AACATAAAAAGTACAGTAATAGGAATATAGAAGAACATCCCCCAATATATGAAATAGGAGTTTAAAATAAGTGACATAAAAGTGACTGCTTAAAAAGAAAGAGAGAGGTTGGATCCCTTACCTCAAGTCCGACATGTCTTGTTTGTTTCGTTATATTCCTGAATAATAAACTAGTGTTAATTTTTACTTTATAAATATCCTTTTTGAAGTTAATTACTGCTTTTATATCACTTATTACCATTTTATGAACAATATTTAATTATTTAAGTTAATAATAGTAGTTTTGTCGATCATTTGTACTTGAGTCAAATTAAACTTCTTATAATTAAAATTTGTTCATGTGGTAAAATATCCATTATATCCAGAATTATATTCATGATTTAGATAACATATATATCATATATATCCATTATATACTTGAATTTATAATATGACATAACATTTAAAGGTAAGAAATGAAATGCATCATTCATGGAGACGGTAAGCCGTACGTACGCATGAACCCTACTTTCATTTCAATTTCGTATTTAATGGAATTAAATCTAAATGAGATATATATATATATATATTATAATTAAATTATAATATATCTGTTATATAGGTCACATATGTTCATTAATTTCATTCTTTATACATTCCATGTATTGGATGAACGAGTCACATCACTTGAGGGGGCGGTAGTCCACACTTCCTCAAATGAAATTATAGAATTTGCACAACATGAAAAGAATAAAGGTATGTTTCAAATGTAAAATAAATAAGTGTAGAGAAGAAATAAATATAATATATATAATAAATAAATATAGTTCCATCATAATGGCCACCATGACAGGTGGTAGGAGAAGATAGAACAATCATCGTTTCATGAGGTAGTAATTCGCCATCCACGGAAACAGTATGTTATTTAACAATTAGATGGAGGTGTGTGTAAGTGTTTCTCTAATAATTCTCATAAAAACATCCTAGTATATTGAAGATACTGTTGTTGCTAAAAAATAAATGAATAAAAATAGTTTAGGGTGTTGTAAAATCAAAATGAAACAAAAGAACATAAGAGAGGACATTGCCTTTAAATCGGGTAACATCCTTTGGTTTGAACCAAAAGGTTTTTTGAAGAGCATTCTGCCTATGGTAAAGCATCAATGATGAAGAGAGGGATGTTTAGAGATAAAAGAAGCAGAGTTTGGTCGATCCAAAGTCTTGAGAGGTGTGGGTATGGGGGTAGAGGTGGGTGCCTTTTATAAGAGGGAGGATGGGAACTCTTGGAATGTCTTGAAAAGTTACTTTATTATAAAATGATTTTAAGATATTAAAGGTCCCAAAATTTTATTTTTCTAGTATAAGGTGAAAAGGGTTCGAAATCCACCCATTCAATAAGTCTTTGAAAAGTGTATGTCTTAGATGTTACCTTATCTTCTCATTTTATTTAAATCGTTCATTAATGAGGTAATCACTGCATCATCATAGTGTCATAAATAAATATGTTTATTTAATGTCTAAAAAATTATAAAAAACTTTCATGATGTAGTAAATTTTTTTAGGTTCCTAATTAATATTTATAGTAAAAAATATGACTTGTATAACCCCATGTTAAAATTTCTTTAGTAAAACAATACATGTTTGGGACATATTTATTTTAACTTTAAATAAAAAGTTATTAATGTCATTTTCTTCCCCATGTGGCTCCATGGGGTCCCCAAGATGACCCATTTATTTTCATGGTCGGCCATTACTTATCCAATAAGTTTCGGACAAGTGTAAAGGTAATTTCATATTATTATATCATTATATTTACCTTAAATTACACTAATTACCTTTAATCGCGATTAATAAAACTTAAAAGTTACTATTCACAAAAAAATATTATAATCCCATTGAAATAAATTTTCCATCCTAATGGAATCCATGTATGTCGGATTTTTTAAATTCAAATCACAGAAGTGGTAAGGTTTCATTTAAACGAAAAATCTGTTTTTTAACCACCACTTAGTTGTTTCACTATTCATCAAAAATTGATGTTTTTCAGAAAAATATAAAAAAATCACCCTATGATATATTTGATATTCTGAATTCAAAAATCATGTCTATTTAAAAAAATTCAAAATTTATAAGTTTTTTTAATTAATTTAATAATTAATTCCCACTGGCAAAACAAATAGCGTGTTTTTAAGAAACAATATCTATTAAAAGATTGACACTAGTTTAAGTCCAATTTCAAAGTGAAATTAATTCCAATGAGCACCATTTAATTAAATGGTAGATATATAATCTAATTTCACTTTAAAAAAATTCAAAAGATAAACTAATAATATAAATAAATTATATTAAAAAAACGTTTTGAATTAAAATACAACATTTTTCACTTAATCATTAAAAATGAACGTTATCAAAAAAATAAAAAAAACATACACAAAGTAAATTTTTATATCCCGATTATAAAGAAGGATTTTATTTGGTCCAATATAACATATAAAATTGTCAACCGGTGGATTTAAAAAGGGTTCGCCATCAAAAGGTGGTTAATCGACCTTTTAAAGAATATTAGAATATTTATGCTTAAAATTGGATTTATTCTCACTTTAAGCCTCTAAAATTTATTGTATAGAAGTAAAAATATTTGAAAAACATATATAATCATTATTTAGTTAGTTTTACTCATTCCCTCCATTACAACGACTATGCATTAACTACCATTTAAAATAATATTATTTTATTATTAGAGTGCAACGTAAGATTTTCAAGAAACTCGTCGTTGCGTATTGGGTACACCATCGAGCATAGCATTCCCTTTAAATTAATATTTACATTTTATTCAAAAATATGGATAAATATAAAAATTTAATATTCTTTATTTATCTGGGGCGTTACATGATGATTAAGGAAATATAATTAGAAATAGTGTATTACTATTTCCACAACGGTATAATCCATAACATGGTATTTACTATGATGAATATTTTGAACCCCTAACCCAAAATGATTCCATTAGGATACTCTTTTCCTATGAAGCACAATTTCATTTTAATTTATATCAAATGGAAGTTAAAATTGAATTCCAAAATGGGTTCATAGTTGTTGATTTAATTATCACCCCACTAGATATTAAAATACAGATTTTAAAAATCATTTTAAAAATTATTGAAATATTTATATAGTTTATATAAAGCTCCTAGATCATGGTATGATAGGGTTACATGTTTTCATTTTTCAATATGGTTTTCAAATGTTATTCTTTTAAAACTCTTTTTATTAACATAATTTCAAAAGATATTTTATTTGTACAAAAATATGTTGATGATATTGTTTTTGGAACATCCAAATATTCCCAATTTACTGATTTTTCAAAAATAATTAAAAATGATATCAAAATTATTTTATGGGTGAACATAAATACATTCTTGGCATTAAGATCATTCAAAACAAAGAAGGAATTGTTTTTAATTTAATTAAAATATGCTAAAAACAATTTTTAACTTTTTGTGTTTGAAAACAATACAAGTAATTATACTCTCATGACTACAAAAACTATATTGAATCATGATGAAGTTGGAAAATTAGTAGACCAAACTAGTCATAGAGATATGATTGGAAGTCTACTATATTTAACTTCTAGTTAGAATAATATTATTTATAGTGTTTATATGTGTTATCTATTATATTAAAAAACTAAAGAGTCACATTTAATATCTATTACATTAATATTTAAATATTGAAAACATACTACAATTTTAGGATAGTTCTATTTAAGGGTACATCTTTTTGACCTAGAAGGTAATTCCGATTCTGATTTTGGTGGGTGTGGGTTAGATAGAAAAATAAAATGAAGAACATGCCATATTTTAGGAAAATATATATTATCAAAATTTATTAAGAATCAAAAATATGTTTCATTTTATACTAATGAAGTTTAATAAATTCATGAAGGAAATTTATGTTGACAAATTTTATGGATGAAAAATACATTAATAGACATTCGATACCAATTTAGACATGTTCCAATAAATTGTGATAACATGAGTTTAGATTTTTTTTAAAAAATATAATAACCCACTCTATAAAAAAACACATTGATGTGATACTTAAATTGTTTAGAGACCGTTACAAAAAATTTGACATAAATCTATAATATATTTGATCTAAACATGGTCTTGCTTATATTTTCATAAAGCATTAGAATTATGATAGATTTAACTACATCAAACATGAATTATGAATGATATGATTTGGATGAATGGTCACCATTGATGAGTCTCTATTGATATGTCCCCATTAATGATCCACATTTAATGTGTCGTTGTTAATGAGCCAAAATTCATGAGTCACGTTTGATGAGTCAACATTGATGATTCAATTTTAATGAGTCACCATTTCTTTGGTTAACGTTTCTTTTATTACTTTTATTATTATTTTGACTGTTTTTTTATTTATTTAATATTTATTATTAAATATTATTTTTAAACTATGAATGATAAAACCCATGACTATGTCTAATTGATTCCCTTTATATTAAAACCTTTGACCTATGTAAACCTTATCTTCCTCTCGAACCAATCCTTTTTCCTTCATATCTTGCTCCACCTAAACCTTCAATAGATTCATTTAACCTAAATAAAGCATCCAGAACAATCAACCACATATGTTTTGAGGAAATTTAGGAAAAACCAAGGATTTTCATGTCATTCAGATGTTCTTTTTGGAAACAAACATACGAAGAATCAGGTTGTTGGAGCAAAAATGGAAATCAATGAGAAATGGATTCAAACAATAAATATACATATTATATAATTTATTGATTTTCATAAATGAATATATTTTTTTGGAACTAATAATCATCTTTATTACATGATGTTGGTTTATGAAATCTATAAAATTGCTACTTTTCTGGAGATAATGTGGATATTATAACAAGCTTTAATCATGGAGAAGAATTGTCCTTCTCTTAAATCGAATGGGATAAGTTCCTAAGGGTTACTAAAAATAGATTACATGATGATTTGAATTAATTAATTACGATGACATTGATATTTTTAATTATCAAGAAGCTCTCCTACAGTTAATAAGTGATGATACACTGTAGAGCCCTACAAATGTAGAACTTGATGGTGAGGGTAAAATGTTAATCAAAATTTTCCAGAACTGCTTTTCCAATAAAGGTGCATCTTAATAGTATGAAATATTTGGATTTTTACGTCCTCTATGTGATGAATCAAGAAAAAATAATTAATTGTTCTTAGTTTAAGTTGATACATATGTATTATATGTGTAAGAAAATTTTAATGTCAAATTCTTTGATATATCCAAAGATAATATCAACCATCATGGATACTAAGGGATTAGAAAAAATAAGGTGAAGTGGCTGAAGATTTGTATGATGTTTTTTTTATTAAAACCTATTTCTAAATGAGTAAATTTAAATTGGATTCTGTGGATGGACTCTTGTCTTAGAGAAAATGACATACTATATAATGAATTCAAACATTATGATCATCCGACAAGACCAAAGGACATGGTGGATCCTGGTATTTATCGCGATGAATTAGTTTAATATTCTAATGAAGATATTAGCGAGAAAAATAAATAGTATTTTGTACAACAATTATAATAATAATTTTTAGTTGAAGTGGGAAGTGATTTGGGGATACCGAAATCTCCTCCTAATGTTTCTTTTGAACATTCTAGTCGACATGGTATTCTACCATCCATGTAATGACCCAAACCATTATAAATAAAATTTCTATATTATTGTAGTAAGTTTATATTCATATAAAATTACATTAGGAAACAAAATTCTACATCATTCTCAATTGAACTACTATATGACCTTTAAACATAAATTTTCTACTTCTGTGTTTTGAATTTTTAAAATCTAATATACACGGTTGTGATCAGTATAATGTTTGTATTTTGATAGGAAAAAAATATTTTTTGGCGAATTGTATCCTCCCCTTATGAATATTAAATCTTCAAAAATATTTATAACCTTAAGCATGAAAGTATAAATATTATTTAGGCATATTGTAAGTGAAAATATAACCATAGTAAAAGTGTGGGTATTTTTGTATGTAATTAAAAAATAATTATAATTTATATATTTATTTAATGTAAACTATATTTTACTAAATTTTTTTCATAAATTAAAAATTTTATGTCTTCTAGTTATAAGAGAATGTTACAAGACCTTATGTAATTTTTGAATGCATTATAAAATTATTTTTAATTTTACAATCTGTATTTTTCATATAAATTGTGATTTTAATTAAAAAAATATATTATTCATATTTAGAGAAATATTTTTTTTAAAAATGAAGTTCATTTTTGGATTATATATGTTGAAAAAATGTTTAGGGTTATTTTTTCGATTTCTATTTGTAAAATAATTAATTTTTTGGTGAATTGAAATATTTGACAATTTACAATATTTGCAAACTAAATGAATTTTTACATCATTTTATAGTCAATGATGATGTAATTGGACATTGGATTAAACTCACATGAACTTATTACTATTTTTAGTCTCAAAAATACTCACTATATTTTTTCTTGTGAGAAAATAATAAATTAATGAATACAATTTTAAGAAAACCCTCACTCCCCTCCACTATAAATACTACCCGTCACACCCTCATTTTTTCAGAACTCTCATGCTTCAATACTTACAAAACGTCCTTCCAAATATCCCACCATGATCATTACCAACGTCCATAATCCATTTTTCTCTTTAAAATACCAAATCATCTACCATAATGAGGCTCTAAAAGGAGATAAACTCAAGAGGTAAATTCCCCTTTCTCATTCATATATTCTCTTTCAATTTATTTTATTTTATTTTTCGTTCCTAACCTACATTAACCAAAATGTTTAGATACATCCATTATAGTATACGTAATGAAATTATATCACGATAATGGTATAGTTCATCACAATATGACATTCCTTCACCTTTTATACTATAAATGAAAAAACTATTTCAGATGTGTTAATTTATAACATTCAAGGATGATGACTATTCAATTTTCATTACCAACTTTGATACTGGTCCTGAAACCATTTTAATCATTTAACCATATCATAATATATTTTTTTATCTTATATGATGTTCTAGAATCTATATACACTCATGATCTAAAAGAATAAATCAAAAAAATTCATTTTTAGAAAAACATCCAAATTAATCCTAATGTTTATCTTTAAAGTTTTATCTAATGATTCATCCTCATGGTATATACAAATAATTCATTATATGATCATATATATATATATATATATTAAATTTCACTAATAAAAAATATTAAATTTCTTTATTTTCAAACAAAATTTAAAACAAAAATCCATTCTTGTGTACAAGCGAACCATTCATGAAAACTAAGAAAAAGAACACTTACAAACAATGAATTTCAACTATATTACTCATACAAAGGACACTAAAAGAACATAATGAAAACATAATTAATCATGTTCTAGTATAATTTTTTTAATTGTTAATTAATGAATCTAATTTCCTTATACTGTAATTTAATGTTAATAAAGCTTTAAAATATATGGTAAGGGGAAAATCTTGAACCAAACTCTCTTTCATTGGGTTTCCCCTCTTCAACCCATTTTCATTATAGATATTAATTAAAAATCATTTATTAATCATTATCATTATTTTTTGGGATATAAATATTCTCTAATTGATTTTAAGAATAACCCAATTTTTCTAAAAGGAATCTTCTTTCAAATAAACACACCCTTTTTTACTTCTCGATGATTGTTTCACTCTTCAGTCAATGTTAATGGTTTTATGACATCAATTATATTACCTATTTGTTTTGAAAAAGATATGTTTATGAATGTTTTCTTTAATATGTGAAACAAACTTTTTTCTATGGGTTATTTTCTATACAATTTTGATATATTTTCAATGTGTAGTGTATTATAAAGTAAAATTTATGATGTGATAGGTGAGCCTTGAATTATATAGCATAATATTAATGTTTTAATGTGATAGGTTTACCCAAAATTATGAAGCACTCCAATTCATTGAGAACTGTGATGAATCTGATTAGTTAAATCGATGTTTTCTGTGAACAAGATTCTATCATTGTTTAAAACTCTGTGTGGTAGTTAACCAATAAGACATAATGTATAATTTTTTTGCATTGACACATTAAATAATATTATTAAAATGTTGTTTTGATTATACTTTCCCCATGATAATTTTTTTCCTGTTATTACCTTTCCTCTTACTATGATTTATGTTCACCCCTTTTTTATTTATATCCTTAGGTTACTAAATGTACTAAAGAGTACATAAGGGCCAATGAGAAGCTAGAGAAGAAGGAATTGAATATATTTTTTTGTTATGTTGTAAAAGTTATGTACAATCATAGTTTTTCCATGACACAAAACAATTAGATCATAATTGTGAATTGTTTTTTTGTTTATTATCTTAATAATTATGTAAAAGTTATGTATGAAATTTTTTTTCATTATAGTTGGTATTAGAAGCACAGTTTAGTTAATTTTTTAATTAGTATTTAAAAGCCTTGGTAAAAACCCATGCATGAGAATAAGTATATTTAATAACACAAGATGTTTTTCTAAACATAGGTATCTCATAAAATATCTTATTAGTGTTAATTTCACAAAGGAATAAATTATTTATTCATGATTTTTTGAATTATGTGTTCTTCAATGCATTTATATTAAATAAATTGTATGAACCAGAAGATTCCAGGCCAACAACCTATGCAAGGGACAATGTAGTTATTCCCCGAACGACATCCCTAATTCTTTGTGAGGTTTAGTCCAAAAATAATTGGAGATGATTACCCAACTGTCTTAGGTTATGAACCACAAGTTGAATAGTGTTTAATGACCTCCTTTATTTAAGAGGGTGCAAATGGCTATCGAGTTTTCTATGCGGAAATGACCACTAACGTTTACTGGATCTTATAATCCACTAGTCATGGAACATTGGTTCAACTCCATGGAGATGATTATTTTTGTGCTTCACTATTCTGAGAGGGATATGGTGATTCTGTAGTTTTATAGTCCAGATGGAGGGGTTGATCAATGGTGGGATCTGATTAATCATACCATGTTCTTTCTTATGGATTTGGGAATGACCTCGTTGATTAAATGTTCAATCATTCCAATCAGTTTTTAATGGGTTTGTTCATTGAACTGGAAACATCCAATGATTCCTTATCCATTTAGACCTACATTCCAAAGTTAGGTGCTCATTAGTTGTGGGCTGATATGGCATAAGAATTTGATTTGACAGAGAGGATGGGAGGTTGGACTCATCACACCTTTTGAGGGGAATTATTGTCTACTCTGGGACTCTCTTTATAGATTTAAGTTATGTTCATGAATCCTTATTGCATTACCAAGTATAAAATGAGCATTCCTTTAGATCTTACAATCAATTATTGATATGTAGGAGATTTAGACAATATTTTATATGTATTCGAGGTTCTTCATTGATAGAGAATCATCTGTACTTGTAAGAGATTCTTAGTCAATTGTATCCTTCAATACATAAAAGTCTCTTGGTCATTGTGATGACCATACAGGTTTTAAAGCCACTCAGTGGGGCACTTGATGTTTATTTTCATTCAAAAGGACATGGACTATTTGAGAGTTGGGATCGTACCCGTAGACAGGCTACTTATGTATCCTTTTTCTTTTAAAAAAGTAACCAGAACCCACGTAGTTCGAGTAAGGTAGTATGATGTTTATGTATGATTATGGCTTAAAGAAATATATCATAATTACTTTTACACTCTAAGCTCACGTGAGTCATGATTGGTGTGAGAAACAAGAGGTATTGGTAAAACCAGACAATTGTGCCACCATGAGAAATGATGTGGGGCTTATGTATGTATGATTTCCCAAATATATGAAGATTAAGATTTACTTCAAGTAACAAACCCAGGAACAAGGCCCATAAATGTATATGTACTTCATGGAGATTTGGATACTCTAATTTGGGGCTTAATCCTGAGGAACATTCCCAAATTAGGAGGGTACTTATGATTTGGTTTTACTCCTAAGAAGGAAGCCCAGATCAAAAGTAAATTAAGACCGGTTATGTGAAATTAAGACTGGGGTTAACTCCTGATAAGGAGGCCCAGGTGAAAGGGATTTGAAAAAATAAGGGACATGGGGCTTACTCCTAAGGAGGATGCCCATATTTGAGATTGGGGATTACTCCTAAAAAGGACACCCAGGTTAAGGGAATTATGACGGGGGATTACTCCTGAGGATGATGCCCAGATTAGGGGACTTGATAACTGGGGCTTACTCCTGAGGAATATTCCCATATTTGTAGACTTTGAGACTGGGGCTTATTCCTGAAAAGAAATCCTAGGTTAAGAGAATTATGGTTGGGGTTTACTCCTAAAAAGGAGGCCTAGGTTAAGGATGATCTCACTTTAAAGGATGAGGTTGAATGAATTAAATCTCTGACCTTAGTTACATAATGATATGTAAATAACTAGGTTTTAAGGGATGTTCAATAGAATTCCTTTCAGATAAGGAAGTGAGCAAGGAAATCATGCCATAAATGGCTTTGGATAGAGTTCTGAAGGCATAGTCTTGAAAAGGATATGTGGATAGGAATAATAGAGGTAAAATAGGTAGGAGGGGAACCCAAAAAAAAGGTGGCGTGCAAGTCCTGCATGGGAACTCATGTCCTGGTCGCGCAAGTATACTTGCGTGACACATGGGTACTTACGCGCCGATGATTCCTTAGAGTAAAACTTGGGAAAGGCTTAGATAAAGCCCTTAGTAATATCCTCGGATGATTTCAAAAGAGTGGTACACAAGTTCTGTTGAAGGGGTAAGGCGACGTGCAAGTGTGGCCATTTCCCTTAAGGGATGGACACCTAGGCACACATGTTTTGATGAGTTTCAACACATAGGCCTCCCACCCCTCATAAGATATTACGTTCTAGGTAAGAAATTACCATAGAAATGTTTGAAATCTTTGAGAAGAGAATAGGGTGCTGGGAGCTGAAATCTGAGTTTTTCGAATTTTTCTTCCCTGAAATGGGGGGCCCACAGTGGGAATTTATAGGCTGGAGAATACCCTGGGCGAATTTTAATGATGGCGTGAAAGTCACGTGTGTGACCAATGTGTGGCGCACAAGTATACTTGTGCGACCATAGTGTAACTTGCGCGACCCAAGTGCATTTGAATCTTGGTTCATTCCTTTGTCAATTTTTGATGTTACATCCAAGTATGAATCACTTTGGGTTCCACGTATTTCCCTTTTCAATTTGTTTAGACTCTGTGATGGAAAGTATTGTCTACAAAAGTCATCCCTCAGAGTTGGATCCAAAAAAAAATGATGATGTAACTCTGAGGAATGAAGAAAACCAAGGAAACTTCGGCGCGCAAGGCTGATACTCAAAATAAAATCACCTTCTATGAATGTAAGAGTAAAGTAAAAATCAGATATGAAATGAGAAAATTCAAATTAAAAATATGATATGAGGTTAAGGATATGTGATTAAATAAACATGTGAAAGGAAATTGGAGTGTTGTTGATGATAGCTACGGTGACTTTAAAAGCAATCAAGAAGATGATTCTGATAGGGAAAATTTGTGATTTATAGAAATCATGTCATAATTACAAAATATTCTTTCTTATTATCCTACCGATATATCAAGTGGTTATAAAAATGATGATAATAATGATATTGAGGAAATCATGTAAAATGACAAATTTGATGAATAACGTGAAATGCTGGAAGATGCATTTCATAAACTAAAATATAAATATAAATAACTTTAAAAACCATGTGTTTTGATATTAAATATTTAAACTAACCTTACATTTGAAAAATAAGAAAATTGATCAATTATTGAAATAGAATAATGTATTAAAATTGTCAAATGGTCAGTTAAAAAAACAATTTTTTTTACTAATGATAAGAAAACATTAACTCTGTTAATTGTAAGTAAAATCTCTCCTATGTATAACACCAGTATTGGTTACCAATCATGTCAATAAAAACATGAAAAACCCATATTTATATCATATACCAATTTTTTAATTCATATACATTTAGTACATACTCAACTATAACAAATAATTTATTTTTTTGAATAAAGATACAATTTATTTATAAGAATCCAATTTTGAAATTATCGGTTCCATAATTTGTTATTATAAACATAACCGGGGCCAAAAAATTTGGATACCAAAATATTTTTTTGTATAAATATTTTTTTTAAGAAACTTGTTTAAAAACCTCTTACAAAATTCTATGGCATCTGGATAGTGGTTGTTCTAGACATATTACTATTGAGTATTCAAATTTCAATAAATTGAACAATGTTGATGGTGTACTTGTCAAATTTGGTTACAACACTACATGGAAAATAATCAACCATGGAGAAAATCTATAATTCTGATTCAATATTAATTTAGAATGTGTAATATATAGATTGTCTATAATATAATATTCTTATTATTTCTCAATTATGTGATTATGGTATTTATGTAATGTTATAAAATAATTCACGTAATGTATTTGATGATAAAAATATTTGATTATTTAATTCTTTATGAAATGATATTATTTATTCTATTTATTTTAATTCTTAATATTCAAAAAATATTTCATTCTTATGTTCCTCAAACCAGTAATCTTGGATTAGGAATAGCGGTATAGGTTATTTTAAAATTCATTCACTTAAAAATCAAACAAGAAAAGAATCAGTTAAAGTTAAAAAAAACTAAAATTATCTAATGTTAAGGTATATGACCCTTTCAAAAATGGAAACTACGAATGATTTCCTGTAAAAATAAAAAGGAAGATTAAACCTATCTACCTCTAGAGTTAGTTAATATAGACCACATTTGACCTTCAATTGATTATAGTTAAACTGGAAAAAAATATGTTACTATTATTTTAGATGACCTCTCTAGGTACACTTTTGTATTCTTTATAGCTCCCAAAAGTGAATTTTTTTCTAACATTTTGAGTATGAGAAATCTAAATATAATCTCTGTGGACATAAGACTAAGGCCTGAAAAAATGATCATGGCCATGAATTTGAAAATAAATACATTGAATTAGTTTTTTTCACAAAATTTTATAATTAAAACTTATCAACACCCAAGGCACCACAAAAAAATGGTGTGGTATAAAGTAGAAATATAACTCTTAAAGAGATATTTTAGACTTTGATAAATGAGTTTGACATACCTATATTTTTATTTATAGTGTCTTTTAACACATTTTGTTATACAATAAATATAGTAATAATTATAACTCTCTTAAAAATAACACTATATGAGTTATTTAATAATAAAAACCAAAGGTTAATGACATATATTTTTTATGGAAAATTATTTATTCTAAAATCAAAGGATAATTTGGAAAAAAAATCTTCCAAGATTTATAAAGAAATTTTAACTTGTTATTCAACCTCTAAAAATTCATATAGAGTGTTTAATAAAATATCTGAAACAATGGATGAGTCTATTCACATTATTTTTGATGAACTGATCCTACTAAACCTATGAATATCATTGAGAATTTTTATAATGATCTATCAGCAATTAATTTCATTTCTAAACCATTTTATGTTTTTTAAAGAAGTAGTATGTTAATCAAGTGATGTTCTAGAACTATAACCTAAATTAAATCATGATACATCCATTAATTATTTTTAGTGATCTATTTATACACGTAGATATCATCCTTTAGATGGTGTTTTAGGAGACCTAGATAGTGGTAAAAACTAGAGCTTCCCTTACGAATCAAATTGAACACCAATAATTATTAAAACAACATGAACCAAATAACTTCAATGATTCTATCAATGATGAAATTTGGATAATACCTATCATGAAAAAATATAATCAATTTTAGACAACAATTATTGGTAACTTCTGGATAGAAAAAAAGACACATTATTTTTTGGCACTTAGTTGGTGTTTATAAAAAAGGATAATGTATATGGACCCGAACTTATTGAAATACATATTCTTGAATTAAATTGATAATTAACATTGAGGATATTTTCAGGTTTCGATTTTTATAGAATTAGGTCATAACTATTACATGTCAAAGATTATAAGGTAGACACATCTACTTAGTTTCAATTTTTTTTCACAAAATATAAACTCTTTAACAAAAGTGTCATGTCTAGTTCCATTTTTTTACATAATTACATTTCCTTGATCCCATCGTTGACCGAATTCCACTTTAAGGCATGTGGAAAACATTTAAAAAACATGGGATGAGCAGAAAAAGCTCAGTAAGGTATATAAAAGTACGTAAAGGAAACATTAGTCCACGTATACGTAAGAATCAATGAAAACTCACTTTAGTCATAAAAAAAGCACTTCAACATACCACTTGAAATCATAAGATTTATGAATAACTCATAGCAAACATAAGACATAAAGGTAACTTGAGGCATTCATTAAATTCTTACGTAGGGAGTAACCCTCATGGTTACGTTTGGAATACCCATCATAGTATATTCCCTAAATATATTTGGAGAAACCTTACTGTTTAACTCCTTCGCATTACCCAATGCATTGGAGAGCTATATCCGGCTCACCCGCCCTCAGTTTATCACGGAACCACCCGATTTCATTAACATATCCCAAGAACCATAACATAATCATAAAACTTAAAACATGCATAAAAAAACATAAAATTTCCACATTTCAATCACAAGAGATCACATCATGATATTATCATAAATAAAAACATCTAATAAAATCATTAAAACTCTATGAGAGAAAAATCCATTTATACTTTGAAAATATTAAAAGAAGACATTTAAAAGAGATTTTAGAATCAAAGTGTCTCATACCACTTCAAAACTTTTGAAAGGGTTTTAAAACATTCATGTCCATATAAATAAATCCTTAAAACCATTTTCAAAACATGGACATGGATGATATATGTTTAAAATAATGAATCTTTAAAATCATTTAAAATAATGTTTTAATAAAAGATTCCTTTTCCATTTTATGCATTTAAATTATAATCCACATGAATGTAGACCATTTTTAAAACATTTAAATGACTTGATTATAGACATAATATGTATTTGAGAAGTAAAAGGGGCTGTATATACACTCTATAAAAGAATAAAAGTTCATATCATTAATAAATCACTCAATGAGATGAAATTGAGATGTAATCCGAATTAAAGATCAACCCATTAGAGCAAGGATAAAGAAATGACATAATTATGTGTGACAAACATAAATACACTAAATATAAGTAGATACTCAGTGTAAAACAATAATATTTCATCCACACATATTCATAGAACGACATAATCAAGAAGTAGTGGTTTAACCCAAAGAATTGGAATTGGGTTAAGAAGTTCCCTTGCAAAAATTCGACAGACTAACGACATCACATAAAATTTTAGAAAAAGAGTTGATGAGAGAGAAAAAGGGTATCTAATAACTTGGTCATAAACTTTACAGAAATAAGTATATATAATAACATATACCCACATAAGAAGATGTAATTTAAAAGACATAACAGAAGAAGTCTTTTAAAAAAAGGAGGGTGAAAGGTTCCCTTACTGATTTGGGTAACTTTCAAAACGTACACCACATGAAATAAGGGTCATACAATGAAGATGTAAATACCCATAAATTAAATTATATTACACAAAAAAATACAATCATGGGCAGTACGTACACCACACAAAAGGAAATAGTGGAAAATGTATCATGAATCTGACGGGAACAAAAAGTGAGATAACAACCCCATACCTCATTGTAATCAATCGAGTCGTATGACCCAAAGATATTAAACACAATATGAATCACAGAATACCATGAATAAAAATAGAATCATGATAATATATATCAAATGGAAGAACACAATACACAACATGCAATAAATAAGTGGAAAACAATGGAAATCTCAAGGAATTAAAAGTGAGATAAGATATCCCCTTACAAAAGTTCGGCAGCCTAACATCGCCACTTAAAACATCAAAAAATAGATTAAAGATGTCAATTAAGGTATCTCATGATATGAAAATAAAATTTACAGTAATAGTAATATATAATAACATACCCCCAACATAAGAAAGAGGAGCTTAAAATAAGTGACATAAAAAAGAGTACTTAAAAATAACGAGAGAGGTTGGATCCCTTAGCTCAAGTCCGACTTGTCTTGGTCGTTTATTTGTATTCATGAATAATAAAATAGAGTTAATTTTAACTTTATTAAGAACCACTTTCAAGATCATTATTCCTTTTATATCACTTATTAACATGTTATGAACATTATGTAATTATTTATGTTAATAACGGTCGTTTTGTCGATCACTGGTACTTGAGTCAAAAATAAACTTCTTATAATTACAAGTTGTTCATGTGGTAAAATATACATTATATCCAAAATTATATTAATGATTTAGGTATCATATATATCATATATATCAAGTATATAATTTAATTTATAATATTACATAACATTTAAAGGTAATAAATGAAATGCACCGTTCATGGAGACGGTAAACCGTACGTACACATGAACACTACTTTCATTTCTATTTCGTATTTAATGGAAATAAAAATAAATGAGATATATATATATTTTATAATTTCAGTATAATATATTTGTTATATAGGTCATATAAGTTCATCAAATTCATTATTTATACATTCCATGGTTTTCATGAATGAGTCACATCACTTGAGGGGGCGGTAGTCCACATTTCCTCAAATGAAATTATCGCATTTGCACAACATGCAAAGAATAAAGGTATGTTTTAAATGAATGATAAAGAAGCGTATAGAGGAAATAAATATAATATATATCATAAATAAATATAGTTCCATCATAATGGCCCCCATGAGAGGTGGTAGGAGAAGATAGAACAATCATCGTTTCGTGAGGCAGTAATTCGCCATCCACAGAAATAGTATGTTCTTTAACAATTAGACGGAGGTGTGTGTAAGTTTATCTCTATTAATTCTCATAACAAAATCCAAGTATATTTAAGATACTGGTTTTGTTACAAATTAAAGGAATAAAAATATTTTAGGGGGTTGGAGAAGCAAAATAAAACAAAAGAACATAAGAGAAGAAATTACCTTTAAATCGGGTAACTCCCTTTGGTTTGAACCAAAAGTGTTTCTTGAAGAGGTTTCTGCCTAAGGTAAGGCTTCTACGATGAATATAGGGATGTGGAGAGATAAAAGGATCAGAGTTTGGTCGATCCAAAGGCTTTAGAGGCGTGGGTAAGGGGGTAGATATGGGGGGACTTTTATAAGTGGGAGGAGAGGAACTCTTGGAATGTCTTGAAAAGATACTTTATTATAAAATGATTTTCAGATATTAAAGGT
This sequence comes from Viscum album, assembly GCA_963277665.1. Lineage (NCBI taxonomy): Eukaryota > Viridiplantae > Streptophyta > Magnoliopsida > Santalales > Viscaceae > Viscum > Viscum album. The sequence goes on along the minus strand of OY728135.1, from coordinate 596,001,494 downwards.
CCCACAATTATATATTTCTAGGATAAGGTGATAAGGGTTCTAAATCCACCCATAAAATAGGTTTTTTACAAGTGTATGTCTTAGATTTTAGCTTATCTTTCTCATTTTATTTAAATCGTTCATTAATAAGGTAATCACTACATCATCATGGTGTCATAAATAAATTTATTTATTTAATGTCTAAATAATTATATAAAAATATTAATGATGTAGGAAATCTTTTTATATTTCTAATTAATATTTATAGTCAAAAATATTACTTGTATAACCCCATGTAAAAATTTCTTTAGTAAAACAATACATGTTTGTGACATTTTTATTTTAACTATAAATAAAAAGTTATTAATGTTATATTCTTAACCAAGTGGCTCCATGGGGTCCCCAAGTTGACCCATGGATTGTCTTGGTCGGCCATGACTTATCCAATAAGTGTAGGACAAGTGTAAAGGTAATTTCATATTATTATATCATTATATTTACCTTAAGTTACACTAATTACCTTTAATGGCAATTAATAAAACTGAAAAGTTACTATTCACAAAAAAATTATTTTAATCCCATTGAACTAAATTTTACATCCTAAGGAAACAAATATATATCAGATTTTTGAAATTCAAATAATAGAAGTATTAATGTTTAATTTAAACGAAATATCAGTTTTTTAACCACCACTTAGTGGTTTCACTATTCATCAAAAATTGTAGTTTATCATAAAATTAAAAAAAAATTCACCCTAAGATATATTTGATATTCCTAATTCAAAAATGATGTGTATTTTACAAAATTAAAAATATGTATGTTGCATTAATTAATTTAATAATTAATTCCCGCTGTCAAAACAAATAGCGTGTTTTTAAGAAACAATATCTATTAAAAGATTAACACTAGTTTAAGTCCAATTTCAAAGTGAAATTAATTCCAATGACCACCATTGGATTAAATGGTAGAAATATATTCTAATTTCACTTTAAAACCAATTCAACAGATTATCTAATCAAATAAATAAATTAGATTAAAAAGTGGTTTTGAATTAAAATACAACATTTTTCACTTATTCATTAAAAATAAACTTTATCAAAAAAAAACAAAAACATACACAAAGTAAATTTTGATATCCCGATTCTAAAGAAGGACTTTATTTGGTCCAATATAACATATAAAATTTTCAACAGGTGTATTTAAAAAGGTTTCACCATCAAAAGGCGGTTAATCGACCTTTTAAAGAATATTATAATATTTATGTTTAAAATTGGATTCATTCGCATTTTAAGCCTCTAACATTTATTGGATAAATGGAAAAATATTTGACAAATATATATAATCATTTTCTATTTAGTTATATTCATTCTCTTCATTACAACAGCTATTTGTTAACTACCATTTAAAATAATATTATTTTATTATTAGAGTGCAACGTAAGATTTTCAAGAAACTCGTTGTTGCGTATTGGGTATGCCATCGAGCATAACGTTCCCTTTAAAAAAATATTTAAATTTTATTCAAAAAATAAGAATAAATATAAAAATGTAATATTCCTTACCTATCTAGGGTGTTACATCCTTCCCCCTTTGGAAATTGCGTCCTTGCAATTTTAAAATTGGGCTAGGAAACTTCATTGAAAGTCCCACATTGGATCAAGAGTCGGTAAAACTATCACTTCAAAATAAAGAAAGCGAAGTAAAAAAGGTAAAAAAAAGTTAACCCATACTAGGATTCCATGAAAACATGGATATGGAAGAAAAAAAGGGTCATATTCTAATGGAGAGTGATAGAAAACATGTTTAGGAGAAAGTTACCCACCAGAAAATGACAAACTTGTGATGGGTTAAACGGTATTTGATTCCCCAGTAAGAAAAGTCAACAGACTACATTTTATTTTTAAGTTACTTTTCATCATTGAAATTATTTATGAGCTTCACTAAATCATAAGGAAACATAATTACTTGTCATGTTTACTTTCATGTTTTACTAGATTTCTTACAAAAACTCATATTTTCTCCAAAAGATGAGTATTTAGGAAGACTTTTTCACATTAAGAGTAATCTAATCAACTTTATGAGAATCACCTAATCAAAAAAAGAGAACTATATATTTCACATGTCATTAAACCTTAACCAAAACCAAAAATTGTTAGTACGAGATCAGATAATACCCAAAATTGATAATCCTTTATAAAAAGAAAATCTATTCTTAATCTCAAAAAATTTTCCAATAAAACCCAACATTCAACAAAGACCATTAAATAAACATATATCCATAAAATTCTTCAAAGTAATCAATACTGAGATTGAAACCCAAATCTTTAAAGGATTTAATCACATAGTCATCCAAGATAAATCCTAACATTTATCTCCAAATAACACCAGCCTCTTTTAATGTTTTGTATTTAAAAGTAATTATCCTAATCACATATCCTCCATGATTGGTTAATCATTTCCATAGATAACCCAAAATCAACTTACTCTTGATTCATATAATCATATAACTAAAAATAATTAGTCAAACTAACCTGATATTTCAAGTAGTCTAGGGGTAGGTGATAAATACCAGTTGCACTTTGGTTGTGGGTTCGATTACCACAGCTTTACCCGACGCGACGGGTTGTCACACGGTATGTGTGTTGTCCTTTTTCCAAAACTATATAATTCTTAAAAAATTCCCCAAAAAGAGATAAAATCATCAAAAATAACAATAACATAATTTAACCTCATGTTTATCCCATGCCTTTCATTTTCCATCATAACATACAGTTACCCATAATTAACTCAAAAGTACGGATCTTATAATCCGTAATGGTTACCTATATAATTATTACCTAAACTTCCACATCGAGTTGGTTCTCTCATACATGATGGATTAGAGAACTAACCAAGGTTCAAGTTGTTAATCATGACTCCATGATAGTTGGTTTGGAATACCCACGAGATTCCTCATTGAATCACCCATTTCATCCAGTATCATAATCAGAGAACCACCACAGTTTCCTTCAAACCCATTGTCACTTTGGTGCCTGCAAGATCCATCCATTTACTAAAACCAAAAAAAGTCAGCGTGAGTATATCACCAAAATCATCATGTACTAAAGATGAAGATAAACACTAAGATATAATTATCCAAGTTATCTCTTACTCATTCCAACTTTCATAAATAACAATGACTCTATCTAATATAATAACCATTGTGGATATACACAACTTGTCACTTATTCTTAAACAACACTTTATAACCTCTAATGTTATCTAAACCCACCTCTGATACCAATTATAAGGACATGTCCTTATTACAATACATATTCTTGAATTAAATGCATAATTCACATTGAGGATCTTTTCAGGATTAAAGTTTTAGAGAATTAGGATATAATTATTACATCTCAATGATTACAAGGTAGACACATCTACTCAGTTTCCATTTTTTTCACAAAATATAAACTCTTGAACAAAAGAGTCTTGTCTAGTTCCATGTTTTATAAATCATGAAATTTCCTTGATCCCATAGTTGACCATATTCCACTTTAAGTCCTGCAGAAAACCTTTCAAAAACATGGGATAAGCATAAAATGCTCAGTACGGGATACAAAAGTACGTAAAGGAAGCATTAGTCCAAGTATACATAAGAATCAATGAAAATTTACTTTACTCATAAAACAAAATCACTTCAACATACCTCATGAAATCATAAGATTTATGAATAACTCATAGAAAATATAAGACGTAAAGGTATCTTGAGGCATTCAATACATTCTTACATAGGGAGTAACCCTCATGGTTACGTTTGGAATACCCATCACAGTATATTCCCTAAATCATTTCGGATAAACCTTACCGTTTAACTCTTTCATGTTACCCAATGCATTGGAGAGCTATATCGGGCTCACTCGCCCTTAGTTTATCACAGAACCATCTGATTTCATAAACAATGCCAAAGAACCATAACATAATCATATTACTTAAAACATGCATAAAAGAAACATACAATTTCCACATTTCAATCATAATAGATCATATCATTATATTATCATAAATAAAAAAATCTAAAAAAATCATTAAAACTCTATGAGAGATAAATCCCTTTATACTTTGAAAATATTAAATGAAGACATTTAAAAGAGATTTTAGAATCAAATGTCCCATACCACTTTAAAACTTTTTAAAGGGTTTTAAAACATTTAGGTATATATAAATAAATCCTTAAAACCATTTTTAAATCATGGACATTGATGATAAATGTTTAAAAGAATGAATCATTAAAACTATTTAAAATTATGTTTTAATAAAAGTGTCCTTTTCCATTTTGAGCATTTAAATTATAAGCCACATGAAATTACACAATTTTCAAAACATTTAAATGAATTGAGTATAGATAAAATATGGATATAGAAAGTCAAAGGGGCAATATATACACTTTGTAAAAGAATAAAAGTGTATATCATTAAGAAATGCCTCAATGAGAAGAAATTGAGATGTAATCCCAATTAAGCATCATGGCATTAGAGCAAGGATAAAGAAATGACATAATTATGTGTGAAAAACATAAATACACTACATATAAGTGGATACTCAGTGTAAACCAATCAGATGTCATCCACACATATTCATTGCACGAGATAATAAAGAAGTATAGGTTTAACCCAAAGAATTGGAATTGGGTTAAGAAGTTCCCTTGCAAAAATTCGAAAGCCTAACGACATCACATAAAATTTTAGAAAAAGAGTTGATGGGATAGATAAAGGGTATATCATCACTTGGACATAAACTTTACAGTAATAAGGATATATAATAAAATATCCCAACATAAGAAGATGTAATTTAAATGACATAAAATAGAAGTCTTTTAAAAAAAGGAGGGTGAAAGGTTCCCTTACCGATTTGGGTAACTTTTAAAACGTACACCACATGAAATAAGGGTCATACAATGAAGATTTAAATACCCTTAAATTAAATTATGTTACACAAATAATACAATCATGGTCAGTACATACACCACACAAATTGAAATAGTGGAAAATGTAGCATGAATCTCACGGGAACAAAAAGTGACATAAAAGCCACATTCCTCATTCTAATCAATCGAGTCGTATGACCCAATGATATTAACACAATATGAATCATATAATATAATGACTACAAATAGAATCATGATAATATATATCAAATTGAATAACACAATACACCACATGCACTAAATATGTGGCGGACAATATAAATCTCAAGGAATTAGAAGTGAGATAAGATATTCCCTTACGGAAATTTGGCAGCCTAACAGTGCCACAAAAAACGTCCAAAACTAGATTAAAGATTTCAATTATGGCATATCATCATATGAACATAAAAATTACAGTAATAGGAATATAGAAGAACATCCCCCAACAAAAGAAATAGGAGCTTAAAATAAGTGACACAAAAGAGAGTGCTTAAAAAGAAAGAGAGAGGTTGGATCCCTTATCTCAAGTCCGACATGTCTTGTTCATTTCTTTATATTCCTGAATTATAAACTAGAGTTAATTTATACTTTCTAAATAACCTTTTTGAAGTTCATTATTCCTTTTATGTCAATTATTACCATTTTATGAACATTATGTAATTATTTAAGTTAATAACGGTCATTTTGTCGATCATTGGTACTTGAGTCAAATTAAACTTCTTATAATTACAATTTTTTCATGTGGTAAAATATCCATTATATACAGAATTATATTCCTGATGTAGATATCATATATATCATATATATCCATTATATACTTGCATTTATAATATGACATAACATTTAAAGGTAAGAAATGAAATGCACCGTTCATGGAGACGGTAAGCCGTACGTACCCATGAACGCTACTTTCATTTCTATTTCGTATTTAATGGAATCAAATATAAATGAGAGAGATATATATATATATATTATAATTCCAGTATAATATATCTGTTATATAGGTCACATATGTTCATTAATTTCATTCTTTATACATTCCATGTATTGGATGAATGAGTCACATCACTTGAGGGGGCGGTAGTCCACACTTTCTCAAATGAAATTATCGCATTTGCAAAACATGAAAAGAATAAAGGTATGTTTAAAATGTAAAATACATAAGCGTAGAGAAGAAATAAATATAATATATATCATAAATAAATATAGTTCCATCATAATGGCCACCATGAGAGGTGGTAGGAGAAGATAGAACAATCATCGTTTCGTGAGGCAGTAATTCTCCATCCACGGAAACAGTATGTTATTTAACCATTATACATAGGTGTGTGTAAGTGTAGCTCTAATACTTCACATAAAAACATCCGATTATATTGAAGATACTGGTGTTGTTACAAAATAAATGAATAAAAATAGTTTAGGGGGTTGTAAAATCAAAATAAAACAAAAGAATATAAGAGAGGACATTGCCTTTAAATCAGGTAACTTCATTTGGTTTGAACCAAAAGGGTTTCTTGAAGAGCATTCTGCCTAAGGTAAAGCTTCTATGATGAATAGAGGGATGTTTAGAGATAAAAGGAGTAGAGTTTGGTCGATCCAAAGGCTTGAGAGGTGTGGGTAAGGGGGTAGAGGTGGGGCCTTTTATAAGATGGAGGATGTGCACTCTTGGAATGTCTTGAAAAGTTACTTTATTATAAAATGAATTTAATATATTAAAGGTCCCAAAATTTTATATTTCTAGTATCTGGTTATAAGGGTTAGAAATCCGCCCATTCAATATGTTTTTGACAAGTGTATTTCTTAGATGATACCTTATCTTCTCATTTTTTTAAATTTTTCATTAATGAGGTAATCACTGCATCATCATGGTGTCATAAATAATTTTATTTATTTAATGTCTAAAAAATTATAAAAAATAGTCATGATGTAAGAAATCTATTTATCTTTCTAATGAATATTTATAGTCATAAATATGACTTTTATAACCCCATGTTAAAATTTCTTTAGTAAAACAATAAATGTTTGTGACATTTTTATTTTAACATTAAATAAAAAGTTATTAATGTCATTTCCTTACCCAAGAGGCTCCATGGGGTCCCCAAGATGACTCATTGATTTTCGTGGTCGGAAATTATGTTTCCAATATGTTTTGGACAAGTGTAAAGGTAATTTCATATTATTATATCATTATATTTACCTTAAATTACACTAATTATCTTTAATCGCGATTAATAAAACATAAAAGTTACTATTAACCATTAAATTATTTAAATCTCATTGAACTAAATTGTCCATCCTAATGGTAACCATATATGTTGGATTTTTTAAATTCAAATCACAGAAGTGGTAAGGTTTCATTTAAACGAAAAATAAGTTTTTTAACCACCACTTAGTTGTTTCGCTATTCATCATAAATTGAAGTTTTTCAGAAAAATATCAAAAATTCACCCTAAGCTATATTTGATATTCTGAATTCAAAAATGATGTCTATTTAAAAAAATTCAAAATATATAAGTTGCGTTAATTAATTTAATAATTAATTCCCTCTGTCAAAACAAATAGCGTGTTTTTAAGAAACAATATCAATTAAAAGATTGACACTAGTTTAAGTCCAATTTCCAAGTGGAATTAATTCCAATGACCACCATTGGATTAAATGGTAGATATATAATCTAATTGAACTTTAAAACAAATTCAAAAGATAATCTAATAATTTAAATAAATTAGATTAAAAAAACGTTTTTAATTAAAATACAACATTTTTCACTTAATCATTAAAAATGAACATTATCAAAAAAAATTAAAAAAACATACACAAAGTAAATTTTTATATCCCGATTCTAAAGAAGGATTTTATTTGGTCCAATATAACTTATAAAATTTTCAACCGGTGGATTTAAAAAGGGTTCGCCATCAGAAGGCGGTTAATCGACCTTTTAAAGAATATTTGAATATTTATGCTTAAAATTGGATTCATTCGCATTTTAAGCCTCTAACATTTATTGTATAGAAGTAAAAATATTTGACAGACATATATAATCATTTTTTAGTTAGTTCTATTCATTCCCTCCATTACAACGGCTATGCATTAACTACCATTTAAAATAATATTATTTTATTATTAGAGTGCAATGTAAGATTTCCAAGAAACCTGTCTTTGCGTATTGGGTACACCATCAAGCATAGAATTCCCTTTAAATTAATATTAACATTTTATTCAAAAATATGGATAAATATAAAAATGTCATATTCTTTATTTACCTAGGGCGTTACATGAAGATTAAGGAAATATAATTAGAAATAGTGTATTACTATTTCCACAAGGGTATAATCCATAACATGGTATTTACTATGATGAATATTTTGAACCCATAACCCTACATGATTCCATTAGGATACTCTTTTCCTATAAAGAAAAATTTCATTTTAATTTATATCATATGGATGTTAAATTTGAATTCCAAAATGGGTTCATAGTTGATGATTTTATTATCACCCCACTAGATATTAAAATACAGATTTTAAAAATCATTTTATAAATTAATGAAATCCTTATATAGTTTATATCAAAATCCTAGAGATTGGTATGATAGGGTTACATGTTTTCATATTTCAATATGGGTTTCAAATGTTATTCTTGTAATACTCTTTTTATTAAAATAATTTCAAAACATATTTTAATTGTACAAATATAAGTTTATGATATTGTTTTTGGAACATCAAAATATTCCCAATTTACTAATTTTTCAAAAATAATTAAAAATGATATCAAAATTATTTTATGGGTGAACATAAATACATTCATGGCTTTAAGATCATTCAAAACAAAGAAGGAATTGTTTTTAATTTAATTAAAATATGCTAAAAACAATTTTTAACTTATTTTGTTTGAAAACAATACAATTAATTATACTCTCATGAATACAAAAACTATATTGAATCATGATGATGTTGGAAAATTAGTAGACCAAACTAGTCATAGTGATATGATTGGAAGTCTACTATATTTAACTTCTAGTTAGAATAATATTAGTTATAGTGTTTTTATGTGTTATCTATTAAATTAAAATACTAAAGAGTCACATTAAATATCTATTACATTAATATTTAAATATTGAAAACATACAACAAATTTAGGATAGTTCTATGCAAGGGTACATCTTTTAGACCCAGAAGGTTATTCATATTCTGATTTTGGTGGGTGTGGGTTTGATAGAAAAATTAAATCAAGAACATGCCATATTTTAGGAAAATATATATTATCAAAATTTATTAAGAATCAAAAAAATGTTTCATTGTATACTAATGAAGGTTAATAAATCCATGATCGAAATTTATGTTGACAAATTTTATGGATGAAAAATACATTACTAGACATTCGATACCAATTTAGACATGTTCCAATAAATTTAGATAACATGAGTTTATATTTTAAAAAAAAATACAAAACTCACTCTATCAAGAAACACATTGATGTGAGACATAAATTGATTAGATACCATTACAAAAAATTTGACTTAAATTTATAATATATTGGATCTAAACCTGGTTTTTCTTATATTTTCATAAAGCATTAGAATTATGATAGATTTAACTACATCAAACATGAATTATGAATGATATGATTTGGATGAATGGTCACCATTTATGAGTCGCCATTGATATGTCCCCATTAGAGATCCATATTTAATGTGTCGTTGTTGATGAGCCACAATTGATGAGTCACATTTGATGAGTCACCATTGATGATTTACTATTTAATGAGTCACCATTTCTTTGGTTAACATTTCGTTTATTACTTTTATTAATTTTTTGATTATTTTTTTATTTATTTAATATTTATTATTAAATATTATTTTTAAACTATGAATGATAAAACCCATGACTATGTCTAATTTATTCCCTTTATATAAAAACCTTTGACCTATGTAAACCTTATCTTTCTCTCCAACCAATCCTTTTTCCTTCATATCTTGTTCCACCTAAAACTTCAATAGATTCATTTAACCTAAATAAATCATCCAGAACAATCAACCACATAAGTTTTGAAGAAATTTAGGATGAACCAAGGATTTTAAAGTCATTCAGATGTTCTTTTTGGAAACCGACATACGAAGAATCAGGTTGGTGAAGCAGAAATAAAAATCTACGAGAAATGGAATCAAACAATAAATATACATATTATAAAATTTATTGATGTTCATAAATGGATATATTTGTTTGGAACTAATAATCATGTTTATTACCCGATGTCGGTTTATGAATTATATAAAATTTCTACTTTTCTGGAGATAATGTGGATATTATAACAAGCTTTAATCATGGAGAAGAATTGTCCTTCTCTTAAATCTAATGGGATAAGTTCCTAAGGGTTACCAATAATAGATTACATGATGATTATCATTAATTAATTACGATGACATTGATATTTTTAATTATGAAGAAGCTCTCCTACTGTTAATAGTTGATGATAAACTGTAGATCCCTACAAATGTAGAACTTGATGATGAGGGTAAAATGTTATTCAAAATTTTCCAGAACTTCTTTTCATATAAAGGTTCATCTCAATAATATGAAATATTTTGGATTTTTACATCCTCTATGTGATGAATCAATAAAAACTAATTAATTGTTCTTTGTTTAAGTTGATACATATGTATTATATGTGTATGAAAATTTTATTGTGAAATTATTTGATATATCCAAAGATGATATCATCCATCATGGATACTAAGGGATTATAAAAAATAAGGTGCAGTGGATGAAGATGTGTATGATGGTTTTTTATTAAAAAAAATTCTAAATGAGTAAATTTAAATTGGATTCGGTGGATGGAATCTTGTCTTAGAGAAAATGACAAACTATATAATAAATTCATCCTTTATGATCATCCAACAAGACCAAAGGACATGGTGGATCCTGGTATTCATCACGATGAATTAGGTTAATATTATAATGATGATATTAGTGAGAAAAATAAATAGTATTTTGAACAAAAATTATAATAATAATTTTTAGTTGAAGTGGGATGTGATTTGGGGATTCCTAAATATCTTCCTAATGTTTCTTTTAAAAATTCTACTCCACATGGTTTTCTACCATCCATGTAACGACCTAAACATTTATAAATAAAATTTTTATATTATTGTAGTAAGTTTATATTCATATAAAATTAAATTAGGAAACACAATTCTGCATCATTCTCAATTGAACAACTATATGACCTTTCAACATAAATTTTCTACTTCTGTGTTTTGAATTTTTAAAATCTAATATACACGGTTGTGATCAGTATAATGTTTGGAGTTTGATAGGAAACAAATATTTTTTGGCGAATTCTATCCTCCCCTTATGAATATTAAATCTTCAAAAATATTTATAACCTCAACCATGAAAGTATAAATATTTTTTAGGCATATTGTAAGTGACAATATAACCATAGTAAAAGTGTGGGTATTTTTGTATGTAATTAAAAAATAATTATAATTTATTTATTTCTTTAATGTACAATTTATTTTACTAAATTTTTTTCATAAATTAAAAATTTTATGTCTTCTAGTTATAAGAGAATATTACAAGACCTTATGTAATTTTTGAATGCAGTATAAAATTATTTTTAATTTTACAATCTGTATTTTTCATATAAATTTTGATTTTAATTAAAAATTATATTATTCATATTTAGAGAAATATTTATGAAAAAAATGAAGTTCATTTTTGGATTATATATTTAGAAAAAATGTTTACTGTTATTTTTTTGGATTTTTGTTGTAAAATAATTAGTTGTTTGGTGAATTGGAAAATTTGACAATTTACAATATTTGAAAACTAAATGAATTTTTACATCATTTTAGAGTCAATGATGATGTAATTGGACATTGTATTTAACTCACATGAACATATTACTATTTTTAGTGACAAAAATACTCACTATATTTTTTCTTGTGAGAAAATAATAAATTAATGAATACAATTTTAAGAAACCACCCCCCCCCCTCCCCTCCACTATAAATACTACCCGTCACACCCTCATTTTTTCACAACTCTCATGATTCAATACTTACAAAAAGTCCTTCCAAATATCCCCCCATGATAATTACCAACGTCCATATTCCCTTTTTCTCATTAAAATACCAAATCCTCTACCGTAATGAGGCTCTAAATGGAGATAAACTCAAGAGGTAAATTCCTCTTTCTCATTCATATATTCTCTTTCAATTTATTTTATTTTATTTTTCGTTCCTAACCTACATTAACCAAAATGTTTAGATAAATACATTATAGTATATGTAATGTAATTATATCATGATAATGGGATAGTTCATCACAATCTGACATTCCTTCACCTTTTATACTATAAATGAAAAAACTATTTCAGATGTGTTAATTTATAAAATTCAAGGATAATGACAATTCAATTTTCATTACCAACATTGAGACTGGTCCTGAAACCATTTTAATCATTTAACTATATCATAATATATTTTTTATCTTATTTGATGTTCTAGAATCTAAATACCCTCATGATATAAAAGAATAAATCAAAAAATCATTGTGAGAAAAAACATCCAAATTAATCCTAGTGTTTATCATTAAAGATTTATCTAATGATTCATCCTCATGGTATATAAAAATATTTCATTATATGATCATTTATATATAAATATATATATATATATTAAATTTCACTAATAAAAAATATTTTTTTTTGTTTTCTAACAACATTTAAACGAAAAATCCATTCATGTGTACAAGCGAAGCATTCATGAAAACTAAGAAAAAGAACACTTCCAAACAATGAATTTAAACTATATAACTCATACAAAGGAAATTAAAAATACATAATGAAAACATAATTAATCATGTTCTAATATAATTTTTTTAATTGTTCATTAATGAATTGAATTTCCTTATACTTGAATTTAATGTGAATTAAGCGTTCAAATATATGCTAAGGGTAAAATCTTGAACCAAACTCTCTCTCATTGGGTTTCCCCTCTTAAACCCATTTTCAGTATAGATATTAATTAAAAATCATTTATTAGTCATTATCATTATATTTTGGGATATAAATATTCTCTAATTGATTTTAAGAATAACCCAATTTTTTCCAAAAGGAATTTTCTTTCAAATAAACACACCCTTTTTTACTTCTCTATGATTGTTTCACTCTTCAGTCAATGTTAATGGTTTTATGACATCAATTATATTACCTCTTTGTTTTGAAAAATATATGTTTATGAATGTTTTCTTTAATATGTGAAACAAATTTTTTTCTATGGGTTATTTTCTATACATTTTTGATATATTTTCAATGTGGAATGTATTATAATGTAAATGTTATGATGTGATAGGTGAGCCTTGAATTATATAGCATAATATTAATGTTTTAATGCGATAGGTTTACCAAAAATTATGAAGAACACCAATGCATTGAGAACATTGATGAATCTGATTAGTTAATGAAAAATTTTGTGTGAACATTATTGTATCATTGTTTAAAACTCTGTGTGGTAGTTAACCAATAAGACATAATGTATCATTTTTTTGCATTGACACAATATATAATATTATTAAAATGTTGTTTTGATTATGCTTTTCCCATGTTTAATTTTTTCCTGTTATTACCTTTCCTCTTACTATGATTTATGCCTAACCCTTTTTTATTTATATCCTCAGGTTACTACATGTACTAAAGAGTACATAAGGGCCAATGAGAAGCTTGAGAAGAAGGAATTGAATATATGTTTTTTATTATGTTATAAAAGCTATGTACGGTCATAGTTTTCCCATGACACAAAAAAATTAGATCATAATTGTGAAATATTTTTCTGTTTCTTATCTTAATAATTATGTAAAAGTTATGTATGAAAATTTTGTTCAGTATAGTTGGTATTAGAGGCACAGTTTAGTTAATTTTTAAATTAGTATTTGAAAGCGTTGGTAAAACCCTTGCATGAGAATAAGTATATTTAAGAACACAAAATGTTTTTTCTAAACATAGGTATCTCATAAAATATCTTATTAGTGTTAATTGCACAAAGGAATAAATTCTTTTTTCATGAATTTTTGAATTATGTGTTCTTCAATGCATTTATATTAATGAAATTCTATGAACCAGAAGATACCAGGACAACAACCTATGAAAGGGACAATGCATTTATTGCCCGAACGAAATCCCTAATTCTTTGTGAGGTTTAGTCCAAAACTAAATGGAGTTGATTACCCAACTATGTTATTTTATAAACAACAAGTTGTATAGTGTTGAATGACCTCCTTTATTTAAGAGGGTGAAAATGGCTATCAAGTGTTCTATGCGGAAATGACCACTAACGTTTACTGGATCTTATAATCCCCTAGTTATGGAACATTGGTTCATCTCCATGGAGATGATTATTTTTGTGCTTCACTATTCTGAGAGGGATATGGTGATTCTGTACTTTTATAGTCCACATGGAGGGGTTGATAAATGGTGGGATCTCATTAATCTTACCATGTTGTTTCTTCTGGAATTGGGAATGACCTCGTTGATTAAATGTTCAAACATTCCAATCAGTTTCTAACGGGTTTGTTCGTAGAACCGGAAAAATCCAATGATTCCATATCCATTTGGACCTACTTTCCAAAGATAGGTGCTCATTAGTTGTGGACTGATAAGGCATAGGAATTTTCATTGATCGAGAGGATGGGAGGTCAGACTCATCACACCTTTTGAGGGGAATTATTGTCTACTCTTGGACTCTTTTTATAGATTTAAGGTTTGTTCGTGACTCCTTATTGCATTAGCAAGTATAAAATGATATTTCCTTTAGATCTTAAAATCAATTATTGATATGTAGGATATTTAGAAAATCTTTTATTTGTATTCGAGGTTCTTCATTGAAAGAGAATTATCTATATTTGTTAGAGATTATTAGTCAATGGTATCCTTCAATACATAAAAGTCTCTTGGTCATTGTGATGACCATACTAGTTTTAAATCCACTCAGTGGGGCACATGAAGTTTATTGTCATTCAAAAGGACATGGATTATTTCAGATTTGGGATCGTAACCACAGACAGGCTACTTATGTAACTTTTTTTTTGAAAAAAGTAACCAGAACCCACGTAGTTCAAGTAAGGGAGTATTATGTTTATGTATGATTATGGTTCAAAGAAAGATATCATACTTACTTTTACACTCTAAGCTCACGTGAGTCATGATCGGTGTGAGAAACAAGAGGTATTGGTAAAACCAGAAAATTGTGCCACCATGAGAAATGGTGTGGGGAATATGTATGTATGATTTCCCAAATAGATGAAGATTATGATTTACTTCAAGTAACAAACCCGGGAACAAGGTCCATAAATGTATTTGTACTTCATGGAGATTTGGATACTCTAACATGGTGCTTACTCCTGAGGAACATGCCCAAATTAGGAGGGTACTTATGATTAGGTTTTACTCTTGAGAAGGAAGCCCAAATCAAAAGTAAATTAATACTGGTTAAGTGAAATTAAGACTGGGGTTTACTCCTGAGAATGAGGCCCATGTGAAAGGGATTTGAAAAAATAAGGGACTTGGGGCTTACTCCTAAGGAGGATGCCCATATTTGAGATTGGGACTTACTCTTGAAAAGGAAGCCCAGGTTAAGGGAATTATGATGGGGGCTTACTCATGAGGATGATGCCCATATTAGGGGACTTGTTAATTGGGGCTTACTCTTGAGGAATATTCCCATATTTGTAGACTTTGAGACTGGGGCTTATTCCTGAAATGAAAGCCAAGGATAAGATAATTATGGTTGGGGTTTACTCCTGAAAAGGAGGCCCTAGGTTAAGGATGATCCCATTTTAAAGGATGAGGTTTAATGAATGAAATCACTGACCTTAGTGACATAATGATATCTAAATAACTAGTTTTTAAGGGATGTTCGACAGAAGTCCTTTCAGATAAGGAAGTCAGCAAGGAAATCATGCCATAAATGGCTTTGGAGAGAGTTTTGAAGGCTTAATCTTGAAAATGATATGTGGATAGGCATAAGAGAGGTGAAATAGGTAGGAGGGGCACCCAAAAAGAAGGTGGTGTGCAAGTCCTACATGGGCACTCAAGTCCTGGTCGCGCAAGTATACTTGCGTGACACATGGGTACTTATGCGCCGGTGAATCCTTAGAGTAAAACATGGGCAAGGCTTGGATCAAGCCCTTAGTAATATCCTTGGATGATTTCAAAAGAGTGGTGCACATGTTCTGTTGAAGGCGTAAGGCGGTGAGCAAGTATGGCCATTTCCCTTAAGGGTTTGCCACCTAGGTGCACAAGTGTTGATGAGTTTCAACACATAGGCCTCGCCCCCCTCTTAAGATCTTCCGTTATAGGTAAGAGATTACCATAGAAGTGTTTGAAAACATTGAGAAGAGAATAGGGCGCTGGGAGGTCAAATCTGAGTTTTTGGAATTTTTCGTCCCTGAAACGGGGGGCCCACAGTGGGAATTTATAGGCTGGAGAATACCCTCGGAGAATTTTAAAGAAGGCGTGAATGTCACGTGTGTGACCAATGGGTGGAACGCAAGTATACTTGTGCGACCATAGTGGAACTTGCGCGGCCCAAGTGAATTTGAATCTTGGTTCATGCCTTTGTCAATTTTTGATGTTTCTTCAAAGTATGAATCACTTTGGGTTCCACGTATTTCACTTTTCAATTCATTTAGACTCTGTGATGGAAAGGTGCGTCTACAAAAGTCATCCCTCAGAGTTGAATCCAAATGAAATGAGGATGTAACTCTGAGGAAAGAAAAAAATCAAGGAAACTTCGGCGCGCAAGTGTTGAGTGCGTAGATGGCGTCGTGCAAGTGCGAGTGGTGCAGGCCTCAGCACAGATGGTTGCGCGCTCTAGCTTTTGGCACGTAGGGTTGAGGCATGGACTATATATATGCGGCCATTCCTTGCGAGAAGCACCGGATATCAGATTCTTGAGCTCCCACCGTGAAAGTTTCCTTCGCTGCAAAGATTGCTCTGTTTTCCACTGTTTCTTTGCTGTCGCGCTTCTGTAGAGGTATTTGAACTTGCGCGGTGATACCTGCACGCCAAAACTTGTGCGACACACTGATACTTGCGCGCCAACATTGGGACTTTCGTGCCTTAATTCTGTATCCATTTTTTCACTTTTCTTCACAAAATTTATGAAAAATCAACTTACTTTAGAGTTAATTATTAAACTTTTGTGCAGATTAAATTGCTCCCAAGAGAATCAGAACGGTTGATGAACTGGCTAACAAGTGAGTTGATGATATGATGGGCATCATTGGCCATGATTATTATACTATTTGTGACAGCACTCTTCTAGATTTAGCCATGTACCTGAAGAAGTATCATCTTGACTTCCCCAAGAGTATTTATCTACCTTTGTATGGCTATAGTCATCTACAAGAAGTCACCATTCTAGAAGAAAAGAACTATCTCCCTGAGATGCAACTGCACTATTACTCCTCTATTTCGGTTATGTTGAGCATTAAGAGAAACAACAACGGTGTGAACTTTAAAAATTTCCTTCCATGCCATTTCCTTGTAGATATGAAAATGGAAAACCATGGGTTGATATGTTTTCTGCTACCTATTGATGGAGAGAAGATGAAATTAGAAAAAATATCTGAAAATAATACTCTCTCCAAATAGATCTTTACTTCCAATGCTCCATTCTCAAATCCATGAATCCATCTTCCAATTCTCTTGGATAAAAACAGATTCACTGTTTGATCAGCAGAAAATTTTCTCAAACCGCACACAAGAACATTCTTTTATAATTATTCCAAGAAGAGCTAATATCATTGCATCTCTTATTGTATTCTGTAGAATGAATGAATTCCAGATGGCTTCTGATGAAGCTCGAGATGCTGTGAATCAAAGGAAGAGTTATGTTGAAAGCCTCTTGTAATTCTTGAAAAAGAGAAGAGACTCCAGTATATGGATGTCCGTATATCTCTTATGCATCAATGAAAACACTTTCATCTTTAACCATTTGTGTACACATTTTCTTGCTACCTGCATTAAATTTCTAACTAAGCAAATGGACCTATTAAGCATATCTAGATTTTTGCTAGGATTATTATAAATAACACTCCAAATTTTGAATCTTTTAATTACTCAATATTACATAAATCATTCGAAAATGTATGTTTAATTCGCTGGGACTTGACTTTTATTCAGATTTCCCTTTTCTTTTGTGGGCAGTTTAAAGTCATGCACGTCGGGCATATAAAGGCTAGTGTTTAAGGTCGAAATAGCTTTGACCAAATGGGTTCAAATTGACTCAATTACTTGACAACTTATCTGAAAACATTTTACCAGCCTCAAGTATGAAGGAAAACATGTAAACTATGAATTAAGAAATTTTAAATCTGAGGAATGATATGAAAAAAGGGATAAAAGGAATTAGAATAAGTACTTCCCATAAATGAAGTTACCATTATTTAACAAACCCGTTATGGGGTTGAATTATGCAGGGATGCCTATTGGCATTGGCTGCATGGTCAAATAATAGTATCTTTTGGCTGACAAGTCTGTTATGTAGACTACTTATGCAAGGCCACCTAAGGGCACGTTCTTCATAGTCAGGGAAAAGAACTCTCAGAAATTTAATTTTATACTGCTAAAAAGCCAGTGGAAGTTTATGGATATTCAAATTTTCCAAATCATATATTTTGATGTATGGAGAGAGGTACTTGAATATAGAGAAGATATTTCTAAGAAAGATCGTCTAAGAACTGGATGAATGTCACTCCTACGAAGGTCTGACCGAAATGCAGGGTTGTGAAATATAAACCATAGACATGAATACTTTCAGATCATGAAAAAGAATATGGGGAAAATATGTTAAGTATGGCAATTTTTTTGTGGGTCCTTTACATATTATTGATAAGACCAATAAGGACAAAATATTAATTCTTTCCATGAATGAAGTTACCATTATTTAACAAAACCGTTAGGGGGTTGAATTATGTAGGGTTTCCTAAGGGCATTGGCTTCATAGTCAAATAATAGTATCTTTTGGCTGAAAAGTCTGTTATGTAGAGTATTTCTTCAAGGCCTCCTAAGGGCACGTGCTACATAGTCATGAAAATAAACTCTCAGAAATTGGACATTTTTGTGACCAGAAGTCAAGAAAAGGGTTATGATGATCTGGAAGTATTTAAGACTAGTATTATGACACATAAAAATGGGTATTTTCCAATGTATATAGAGATACATTGATCAATGCTAACCATAATGATGTGGTGGCTCGGTCCTGAATTGAAATGTTGGACTTCACTATGTATCCCAAAAGTATGGGAATCAAGCTGTACGTAGTTCTTGAAATACAGTTTAACGTCATGTGGGATGAAATTGTAAGAGATCTTAGTTTAGGGTCAGAGAACTCAGACCATTATAATAAATACATAGTGTGTGTTTTCACAGGGACTTTTTAGGCATGGGACTGAAACTAGAATTTGGGGTTTAGGCCCAAAAGACTTGGGGATGGATTTGAGGGATTCTCGAATGTTCCTACGTATCCCATAAGGATGGGAATCATGCCGCACATAGTTCTAGAAATACCCTTTGTATAGATTTGGTTCGTATACGTGTAGGGTGAAAAAGGGGACTTTAGTGCAATGATGGTTTGACCCAAGATAAAAGGTTCAGGAATTATCATGTATGCACATAGACTTTCAAATATAACATGATTAAAGATCAATATAAATAATAATTCCCTCTTGGGTAAGGGTATCAAAGAATGTTGTTTTTTATTGTCATACAAGACAAAAGTGTTTTATAGTTTAACGTCATGTAGCAAGGACAAAGGTGAACCAATGTGAAGAGATTGGTTTTGGGCTTGAACCTCGAGAGTTTGCCTACGTACCTATCCTAGAAGGCAAGGATCAAAGTCCATGTAGTTCAATATAAGAATGAATTAGTGATCAATTTGTTCTTGGGGACAACGAACTAAAAAATGGTGTTGGGACATACACATGGTTAACGGCGCAAAGAGGGTGTTATGATTTATATTTTCACTAAGCTCACAAGATTCATACTAGGTGTGAGAAACAAGAGGTAGGAACAACCTTAAAAATACACAATTTAAGGTCATGTAGGAAATATGAAGGGACTATGCAGTTTGAAGTCTTGTTGTTAGGACTATTGGTGCTGCATAGTTTAGTGTCATGTAGTAGGGACAAAATTCAGTTTAATGTCATATTGGACGTATTAAGGGATTTCTATATAGTTTAGCATCATGTAGTTAGGATGATGGGGACAATACAGTTTAATGTCATGTTGGACAAAAAAAGGGTGATTGTGCAGTTTATTGTCATGGAGTAAGGACAAAAGAGGACACAGTTTAACATCATGTTGGACATATTAGGTACTTCTTCATAGTTTAATTTCATGTTGGAAAAAAGGGATGATACAGTTTAGCTTCATGTTGGACGATGGTGCGAATAGTTTGAGGTCATATGAATGGACCATTGCTGTGTAGTTTAACGTCGTATAGGATGATGAAAGGGGCACAGTATAACATCATGTTGGACGAAAGTGCGAATAGTTTAAGGTCATATGCATGGACCATAGAAGATTATGTAGTTTAACGTCTTTCTGGTTGAGAGAAATTCCAAAAGATTAATGTCGTATGCATGGACCGTTGGTTATGCAGTTTAACGTCTTGATGGACGTAAGGGACTTCTGAACAATTTAGCTCAATGTAGTTAGGACGTCATTGTTTAATGCCATGGTGGACGTAAGTGCCAATAGTTTAAAGTCATATACATGGACCCTTGGTGTATTTGGTGTTCATACTAAATATTTCCTTAGAAATCTAGGATTGGATGGAGTAGTAATGAGTTCTTCATCCATTATGATTAAAGAATAAGATCCATTGGAGAAGTCCTTATGTATTGAATAAGGTCCTTCCCATTTTGGCTCAAGCTTGGGAGGTTTCTTTCCTGGCATCATTGTAGTTTTGAGATCTAATACCAATTCTCCCTGAATGAATGAACGAAGAATAACTTTTTTGTTGAAAGCTCGTGTTATTCGATTCTGATAGACTTCTAAGTGGTGCAGGGTGCAAAATCTTTTCTCATCTAACCATTCCAATTCATCCAATCGCTTTTGAGATTGTTCATCTGTAGATGACTGATCACAAATGGATGCTCTGAGCGAAGGTAATTGAACCTCAATTGGCAAGACTTCTTCCATTCCATATACCAATGAATATGGATTTGACCGCGTTGCAGTGCAGGTGGTGGTCCAATAAGCCCATAAAGCATGAAAGAGTTTATCAGTCCATGAATTCTTATCTTTTTCCACCATCGTTTGCAGTATATTTGACAGAGTCTTGTTGAAAGCCTCTATCTGGCCATTGGCCGCTGCATGATACCGAGAGGAATGATTGAATTTAATATTGTATTCTTGATACAACTTCCTCACATCGGATGAACATAAGTTGGTGACATTGTCCGTTAATATTGTATTAGGGACACCAAATCTGGTAATGATGATAGACTTGATGAAGCTAACAATGCATTTAAAACTGACTTCTTTGAGGGGTATTTCCTCTTCCCATTTGGAAAAGAAGTTAGTATCAGTAAGAATGTACTTAAACTGCTTTGATATAGCCAAAGGATAATATCCCACTACATCCATTCCCCATGTGGAAAATGGCCACAAGTATTTAGTTGTATGAATAAACTCTGGGGGTTGATGAATGAAGTTGGCATGTACTTGTCATGAATGACACTTCTTTGTGAAATCAACACAATCTTGTATCATTGAAGGCCAAAAGTATCCATGCCTTCGAATTTGATCAGATAGTCTATGTCCAGACTGATGGGCACCACATACTCCTGCATGTACTTCTTTCATGACAACTATTGTCTCTTAACTATCAATACATCTGAAGAGAACTCCATCAAAACCACGCTTGAAGAGAAATTTCTCAAGGTGATCTGGGCTACAAAAAACAGTGAAATTGACCGCACATCTTTGGACTTGTTATTTCCCGGATCTATTAGGAGGAAGTGTTTCATTTTGAATGCATTCCCTGATAGGTGTCATCAATCCTATAGTATGACCATATGGTTTAGAGATGGTACTAATTTCATTTATTTCCTTGGTTTTGATTTGAACATAAGGTGAAATTGCATGACGGTGGGCAATACTGATGGTTGTCTCATCCCGATATGGATCTGCCAGAGCTATGGCTATATTAGCCAGTGCATCAGCTTGGGCAGTTTGTGATCTTGGGACATAAGAAAATGTCAGTTCTAATGGAAACTCCGACATTAACTCTGTAAAGTAATCATACAATGGGATTAGTTCTTTTTTTCTGATTGCATAATCCCCATTGACTTGTTTGATTACTAGGTCTGAATCACCTTTCACCTTTAAGTGATTCACTTGTGCTTGAAGCGCCAACTCCAATCCTAGAGTAAGAGCTTGGTATTCCGCTTCATTATTTGTACCACCTCCCAATAATGAGAAGGAATAAGGTAGAAATTCCTTTTCCGGGGAAATGAGTATAACTCCTAACCCAACTTTGTTGAACTTAGGATCTTCCATTTTCCTCCCTGTTGGACTTCTAGAAGCACCATCATAGTACATTTCCCATGTTTGAAGACTATCTTGAATAAATAATTCTACCTCATCAGGAAGTTCAATATCGGAAGATGTATCTTCTACTGAAGGATGTTCAGCAAGGAAATCAGCCCGAGCTTGGACCTTTATTGCCTTTTGAGACACATATTGAATATCAAATTGCTGCAAAATAACTTTACATCATTCCAGACATTCTGTAAGCATTGGATGACTAAGGATGAATTTGAATGGGTTATTGTGAGATACCAATTGGACCTCCCGATGTTGCAGGTACTGTCTCAATTTTGAACTGCAATGATTAATGCTAGGCATCACTTCTCAATATTTGAGTATCGTGTTTCTACTTCAAGCATAGTCTGACTGAGATAGTAGAGGCTGTTTTCATTCCCATCATCATTCTTCTGAATAAGAAAGGCATCCAATGATCGCTCTAAAGCTTTAAAATAGAGGATAAGTGGTCTTCCTTCAATAGGTGGCATTAACACCGGTGGACTCAAGAGATACTTCTTGAGAATATCAAATGCTTCTTGAAATTCTTCAGTCCACTGGTAAGTGACTACCTTCTACATCAATTTGCTAAAGGGTAAACTTTTTCCTGCCAAATTGGCAATGAAACGCCAAATATAGGCCATGTTTCCTTGATGTCCTCTCAATTCCATTAAATTTTGAGAAGGTGACATACAATGGATTGACTTTGTATTCTTAGGATCGACTTTGATACCACAATGGTATATAACAAAGCCAATAATTTTTCTTGAGTTTACCCCAAAATCACATTTTAAGGGGTTCATCTTCAAATTATGTTGTCGAAGCTTGTGGAATATGATTTCCAAATCAGTAAAATGGTTAGAACATTTTTTTTATTTAACCATGAAATCATCCACATAACATTCAACAAACTTACCTAAAAAGGGTTTCAAGATACGATGCATGGCACGCTGATATGTTGCACCTACATTCTTTAGGCCAAAGGGAATTACCCGATAGCAAAACACACCCTGAGGGGCTCTGAATGCTGTAGATTCTTCTGCTTCCGGAGCCATTCATATTTTATTATATCCATAATATACATCCATGAAGTAAAGTGCATCAAAGATAGTTATTGCATCAATTAATAGTTCTGTAATCAGTTCTAGGAAATCATCCTTATGAAAATGTTGATTCAGATCCTTGAAATCAATGAAAAATCTAATTTTCCCATTTTTCTTTTTCACTTGGACAATATTATCCAACCATTTGGGATATTGAACATCTCTAAAGAAGTTAGCATTGATAATCTTATCCACATCAATTTCAATTTTGGATGCATAGGTTGGGTGTGTTCTTCTAGCAACTTGTTTGAATCATCGATTTTCTTCTGGAAAACCCAAACGAACAGTGGAAACATCAGTATCAAGACCTAGCATCTCTGTATAGTTCCAAGCAAATATATAGTGATTTTTCTTTAGAAAGGAAATATACATCTCTTTCTCTTCAAGAGTCATAGCCACACTAATTAAAGTGGGGTGTGGATCTTCTTTTGTACACAAATTTATTTCTCTGAGTACATCCATGGTGGTAGAGATACCCTCTTCAAATGCTGGAGGAGCATCCCTGAGATCTTCCTCTTCTTTTTCAACATGTGTTATTTCTTCTATTTCTACATGCATAGTAGATGATGAAACAAAATTTTCATGATCAGAAGAGATGTTAAAATGTGTACATATTGAAGATGAGGCTTCCATTTCTGACTTGATTGACGATGAAGGGTCTTCTTTGGGTAATAAAGAGGAGATGATGGATTGAAAATCAATATCATCATTTACCTCTGACATTGCTATAACTTACTCTGGCCTGATTGGCGAATTATAGACTTACTGAATTTCAACGGATGAAATGCAGACATCCTCATTTGGGCATTCATCATTGCTTGGTGAATCACCAATTTCTCCCATGTTGTCTGGATTGACTGCCGTAATTGACATTATGGAAATTTTCATAAGTGTATTTTGATTTGAGTCTATCTGGTCAATTTGACTGATAGGTAACACATAATCTGTACTTACATGTGTAAATGGATTTACATGAATCTTTTTCTAACCATATAGAGCATTAAATTTGGTAATATCCTTTGTTGTGGATTCCTCCTTTCCCTTCATGTGATAAAATTCCACCTCAATGTATTGAGATTCACATTTCTTGAATGAGTTTTTTCACCATTCAATGTCCCAATTTGACCATCGAAACAATATTTGAGACATTGATGGTATGCTGAAGGGATAGCAGCATCTTGATGTAGCCATGGTCTACAAAGAAAGATGTTGAAGGCTGAGTCTTGATCAACCTCCATGAAATCTGAATTTGATACAAGATCTCCAAACTGAGTTTTCTATATAATATCTCCTAGTGGTTCTTGTTCATTTTTATCATATCCTTGTAACATCAATGTAGAAGGAGATAAATTAGTTTCTGTGGAGCCCAATCGACGAAGTGTACGAATGGGGATGAGGTTGACTCTAGAACCATTATCAATGAAAGATCATATGATGTCTACACCATTGACCTTGATAGATAATTATAAAGGTCTAATATGTCCATGCACAACATCATCTTCATCTTCATCTGTGAAAGATATCACTGCATGGAATTCTTCAAGATTATTCTCTACATGGTAGGCTTAAGCTGTAGCAATTTCAGTTTCAAACTCATGAGAACTTGACAAAGCCTCAATGAGTACCTCTCGAAGATCCTTTTCTAAATTCAAAGCATCCAGAATTGATAACCTGGCCGGTATTTGGGCCAAGTATTTCAATACATCATGCTTTTGATCCAAAGGACTATGTTTCCCAACAAAAATATGTGGTTTCGCAGATGCCTTGTAAATTGATGCTTTGGAAGTTGATGCATCTTGTACCGGGATAGGAGTTGGTAATACTCATGGCTTTGGAAGAGTAGACCAATTAGGTCTATTTACTTGCTGAGAAGAATAAGGTGGAACCAACAACTGATCTTCCAGAATATCTATGCCAGGACATAATCTGCCTTGTGTAGAAGAACTTTCTTGTTCTTGTTGAGCTCATTGAAGGGATCTTCCATGAGTTTCTTCCACATACACAGTTCTAGTAGGGGTAGAATTGGAATAGTGTCCTCTTAAAGATCCACGTCTTCCCCTATACCCTGATCCTCTGGAACTTCCTCTGATTCATCTGTTTGATACGGGGAACCCATGTTCATCGAGTTCGAAACTATGATTGGAATCAGGATCTCTTAAGTGAATCATATTAACAGAATCAAATATTAAATCTTCATCTGATGAAGACTCTTCCTGACTAGCCAATTTAGTCTGTTCTGTTTGATGGGGTGGTTCTTGGTGCTTCGAAGTAGATGGCATAAAATCTGCCATAGTCAAAGACAACTTGAGCATTGACACAGTTTCATCTTCTTCTGATTGTTCCTCTTTCTTGGAATTATGCTTTCCTTTTGAGGAATTTACTCTGATGAAGAGGGTTTTTATGTGACATTCATGGCAGAAGACACATTTTTCTTCTTCAATTGCGTTCGAAAAATGTCAAGAGTTTTATTGATAATTTTTCTGACCATCCAATCATCATATTTTTGAGCATTTCTTTCATGACTTCTTGCGAGTTGCCTTAATCCTTTGGATCTGTAGCAGTAACACATGCTTCCGGAGCTGAAGAACCTTTCAATTTGACTTGTCCCAAGTCGACCATTTTTTTCAGGAGGTCCTTGAAGACAAAACAATCATAAATGGGATGCCCAAACATCTGATGAAATGAAAAATAGTTGGGACGGTCTTCATCTAATTCCTTGTTTGGCCTCCTAGGCCTTGGCAATTGAACCAAATTATTTTCCAGATATGAAATGAAGTAACCAGGAACATGTTAATTTCTGAAATAGTAAACTTTTCTCTTTAGATCCTCAAATTGTGTTTGTATTTGATCTCTTTGATCATCTTGACGAAACAACCTCTGTTTTTGGCCCTTAGGAGGTGGAGCCCTTCGAGAAGATGAATGTTTTGAAGTAGAAGCAGGTACAGGTTCTTGCTTAAGCAAAACTATAGCAGTCTCTACTTTACCCATTCTCCTTCCCGGAGTTGATGGAATTACACGTGATTTATCCTTAGTCTTCATAAGTGAATCTTCAATTTCTTGAGAAATTGAAGTAAGGTCTCGAAGCCCTCCTATGTATTCCCCAGGGATCAATGGTGTTCATATATCATCACGTAAATATGCCACACAGATGGGAAAAAATTTGACTATCTGGAGTGCTATGCTTAGGGAATAAGTTAATCCCTTCGAGCGAGCAATGAAATCTGAAACCCTTTCATTCTCCCTTTCCTTACAATTTTTAAGATAACAAATTGTTGTCCTTGGAAATGTTGACCTGAATTAAAGATGAAATCTTTGGCTGAGATCCTACCATCTGGTAATTGACCGGGATTGCAAGATTGTGTGCCAGAAAAAAGCAGGCCCTTGTAATGACTGTACAAAACATCTGAGCCTAACTGCTTATTATTGCTGAGGGGTTCCCATCATAGGATCGCAACAAGAAACAAAATGTGTTATGTTTTTATCTGGGTCTCCTGAACCATTAAAGATTCGAAATGTTGTACTTGCAAAATTTGAAGGGGGAGTAATTGCATCAACCCACTCATGGTAAGATCTCTTTTCTTGTGGAATTTGAGCACTCTTTCCCTCCATAGCTTCCAACCGAGCTATTAATGACTCAATAGTAGTTATTGTGTTTTTAGAAACATCTGGTTGGGCTTGGAGTTGAACAGGTGCAATGGCTGGAGATGGTACATATGAGGTTGCTGGTACTACAATTGATGGTAGCACTGCCGATTGTTGTTACACTTGACCCGTAGGATAAGACTTGTGAGGGTGTACTGGTAGAGGAGGATATTATTGATCCATCTCATTAGACGCAACAAATTCCCAGGGCTGACTGACTCCAGCATGCTTAGGAGGAAGACAACCTTGAAGTAGTTGTTCGTTCAACCTCCTCAATTACTTCATTTCTTCATCTTGTTGTAAAAATCGTCGCTCTAGTGAGAGCGATTGGCCTTCTCCATATTAAGGGTATGTAACCTAATTCATTCCATTCCCCATTATTGGACACCATTCAGAGATGGGGAAGTGGGTCACTTGAAGGATTACCTAGGTTCGGAGTAATCCTTTGATTTCGTGTAAATTACCTAGCCCAATATTTTTAGTACGCAAAGGAATGAATGTTGAATGTCTCTCCGCTGTTTTTCAGCCTTCGGATATCGTGAAACTGAGAGAAATTCGAAATCAATTTGGCATTGTAACCCTTCTATTATATTGACATGATTTTCAAATTCATCATAAGATAATATTTTCTTTTTCAGCTGACAAAGAGTTTTCCATATGTGGAGATGAATATCATGAGTCGCATCTTCCATCAATATTTCTAGAATGTCATACTGAGAATCAGCCAAAGGCCAAAGCATAACTGGCACTTCACCTTTCGCCAATTGTTTTCTCATATTCAGTACTTCCTCTTTATCATTCAATGAAGATTATTATACTTGATTAGACTAGATCTGGTGCTTCCTTTCTACTTCATTGGATTCAACAAGATAGGTAGTGAATTCCCTAATTAAACTAGAAGATGAACGACCCAGGGGTGGTTTGGAGAATGACATACACCCCATGTTATCTTCTGATTGAGAATGTTTTTCACCTGATAATTGTAAAGCATCATACATGACTAGCTTCACATTTTCAAGTGCCTCAAGATAAGAGGGCTTTCTCGTCACTACATTTTCTATTGAAGAATTTTCCAAGCAATGTGAATCACTACTTCGGAGAGGACTTTCGCATCTAAATTCATCATCATGGGGAGGACCACCATGGTGGGTTACAACAAAAGATGAAACATTTTTCTCCTTGATATTCTGACCACACAGAGGGTTCTTGTGGCTCTCATCTGATGTTGAAACTTCGAGATCGACCGAATCGCCCTGAAGCAAGCCTTCATGAGGAAGTATCTGATGTAGACAATTGGAATTAATGTTCCCACTATTGGGAACTGATAGAGTATAATCTTTAGTTGCAATAGATAGGTGTCTGAGTACATCAAGAACTCCAGCATCGAGTAAGGCCCTGTTACAGATTGTCTCTTGATTTCTTGACTGTGCTGGGCGGGTCTTCTTTTTAGATGCCTTCTTACTCACTTTAAGAACCACTTGTTGCCGAAAGTGGTCATTATTTAAATGTGTATGTGCCTTCTTAGAATAAATGATCAGGTTAGGATGATTGACTCCACTCAAATCAGGTGTATGTGTCTGATTTGGTTGTCCATATGATATGGGGGAGTACGCCCCACAACCCTATTGGACTGGAACAAATGTGTGTGTCTGTTACGAAGTGAACTGTTGATGTGTCACTCCACTAGCAGGGATATATTGATGTGTCTTTCCCTGAGATGATGCTGAAGCTGTTATAATATCCTGGCAGGCATCCAGACTATGAGCATGGATTTGCTTCTTCTCTTTCACCATTGACAGAATGTGTATGGTGACTTTAGCAGCCAGAATAGGGATATACGTCCATTCCGTTCTTGGAGTAGGAGTATGTGCCTGATTTTATCCTCCTTTTCCTATCAGTGAATTCTGACAGTACTCATATTTGGGGGCCAAGAGTTGAGTTTGCCTCATGTTTGCCACTGGAGCATTCAGAATGACTTCTCTGAATGCTACGAAATGAGACTGTTGGTAGGATTGATCAATACTAGCAGGTGTATGTGCCTGTTGATTGCACTCCTCCGAACATGGTTGACGAGCTTCCTTCAATACTGATAGATGAGGCTGATGGCAGGATTGATGAGTGTAAGTAGTTGTATGTACTTGTTTCCCAGTTGTCAACACATTGGGTTGGCGGGCTCCATCACATGTAGTCAGACATGCCTACTGACTAGCCGATGAATTATAAACAGGTGTATATTCCTGTCTATAGTACTCTGCTAGAATTGCCTGGCAGGATTGGCGTGCTGATGCCAGACGAGTCTACTGGAAAACGGAATTAAAACGAACAAGTGTATGTGCCCTCTCATTTCTTTCCACCATGTTAGGTTGGTGGACTTCTCTGGAGATGGCAGAGATGAGAACCTGCTCACTGTTAACCAGATTTCGCCTCTGGCGGTTCTTCATGCCTACTCGGGTTCAAGGAACCTGACCAGAATGCCTGGAGACAACACCCTCATCATTTTCAGGGCGCACTGCTATACGAGTCTAGCTATGATTGTTAGTGGGAGACCTCGGGAAGGACTCTTGTTTCCTTGAATTAAGGCCCTGAGCATCCTTCTCATTCAACGATGTGGTTGTTGACTCCCTATGAAGAGTTATACCTCGCTCAAATGGTTGAGTCAAAGGAAAGTGCTAACTTAGAAATAATTCCCATCATGAGGGAATGTTGTGATGTATTTCCCGAAGAGTTATCTGGAATTCCCCTATATCGTGAGGTTGAGTTATCCATAGAACTCACACCTGAAGCTACTCTTATCTCAATGTGTCCCTATATGATGGCTTCAATCAAACTGGAGGAGATAAAGATGAAACTGGAATAGAATTTGGACAAAGGGTTCATATGCCCTAGTGCATCAATATGGGGCGAGACATTTCTCTTTGTAAAGAAGATGGATGGAATAATGTAGCTATGTATTGATTAAAGGAAACTCAACATGATCACCATAAAGAAAAAGTATCCTTTTTCCAAGTATTGAAAACTTGTTTGATCTGCTCCGATGAGCTCATTACTTCTCAATAGTTGGTCTTCATTATGGATATCATCAGCTAAAGGTGAAGAAAGAAGATACATAGAAGGATTCATTCTATACAAGCTATTGGCACTATGAGTTTCTTATGATCCTCTTTGTAGTTACTAATTCCCCTATAATATTCAAGGATTTGATGAATAGAGTCATTATACATTACCTCAAAAAAATCATGGTAGTGTTTATCGATGATATTTTCATATAATTCATGAGAAATGAGGAACATGAAGATCATCTAAGATATGTGTTAGATATATTTAGAAAGGATAAATTTTATGCCATGTTATAAAAATGTGATTTTATTATGATGTTAGTAACGTTCTTGGTACATGTGTTCACAAGTGAGGGAATTTAAGTAGATCCTTAAAAAGGTGATTAAGGGAATAGAATAGACCCTCTAATGTCATTGAAATATGTTTTTTTCTTGGATTATCAGTGTACTACCGACATTTTCTGATAAATTTTTCACGATTGAAAATACCGCTATGTATGGTAACAAGGAAATTGGTAATGTATTTCCAGACATATGAATGTGAGGAATACATCACGGTGTTAATAAGACGGATGATCACTACACCTGTAGACACATTTCTGAAAAGTGTTTAATGATTTGTGAATTATATAAATTCTTTGAAGAAATGAATGAGTTGAATACTTATGAGAAATGATAATGTGGTAGCCTACACCTCATTGAAGTGGAATATCCATTAGTAGAACTACCTTATGCATGGTCTAGAGCTAGAAGATGTGATTTTTGCCTTGAAAATATGGAGGCACTAGTTCTATGGTGAGAAGTGTGACATATAAACTGATCACAAGGGTCTAAATTAGATATTCACACAAAATGAGATCATCATGGATTAAGAGATATTGTTAGAGAAAATATAATATTATGATATCCCTATTCACTATCATCCTCTTAAAGAGAAGAAGGTAGCTGATGCTCTATGCTAAAAATAACAACCTACTCTATCGATGAAGGATATTGAGAAAGAACCTATCTCTAGAGATATGAAAAGGATGGGTTTGGAAATCATAAGTGTAGGGAAAACATCCTACCTTTCGCAAATGATTCCTAAACTCTCTATACAAGATAATATTAAAAGGGAAAAAAGAGATGATATGGAGTTACAAAAGTTGGTGAATGCATTAATGGAAATGTTGTTATAGGAGTTTCTGATCAATGATTTTGGTGTGATTCAGCTTGGAACATGAATTCGGGTTCTTTTATGACATTGGATAAAGAAGTAGCTATTAGAAAATTCACATAGCTCAACATTCTCTATCCATCGTGGTAGCACCATGATGTACTATTATATTCAAGAATACTTCTGGTGGGACAAAATGAAGAAAGATATTGTTGACTATATCTCAAGGAGTTTTATATGTCAGTAAGTTAAAGGAATGTGACAAAATTCCAAAGGGATGATGCAACCATTGCCTATACCGATGTGGAAATGGTTCAATGTCACTATGGACTTTTCCATGAGTCTCCTGGAGATGTCCAATGGAAATAATGTGATATGGGTTGTGTTTAATTGACTCATCAGGACTTACCACTTTTTAACTATTTGGGAAGATATATCGCTTGAACAACTGTCAATGATACACGTGATTGATTTTGTGTGAGTGAATGGGGTTCCACACTCGAATATCTTTAATTGTTATCCAAGGTCCACATCTAAATTATGTAGGAGTCTCCAACATGATTTAAATACTAAATTAAATTTCAGCGAGACCTATATCTCCCAAAATGATTGTCAATTTGAAAGAACTATTCATATGGTCGATGAAATGCTAAGATCACACTCTTTAGAATTCAATGGTGGATGAGATCAACATCTCACATTGGTTGAGTTCTCATAAAACAATATCTTCCAATTGAGTATTCATATGGCACCATATGATGCTTTGTATACAATGTGATGTGAAACTCCATCCTAATGGGATAAAGTGGGAGAAATAAAGCTACATCAACCTCATCTTATACAGAATATGATATAGAAGGTCCATGTCATCCAGAATCATATCAATGATGCTCAGAGTCAGAAAAAGTGCTATGTTGTTAACCGTCAAATGGACATGCAGTTCGACGTTGGAGATAAAATCTTTATTTGAATATCATCTTAAAAGATAGTCATGTGTCTTTGAAAGAAAATGATGCTAAGAAAAAGGTACATCGGCCCCTTAGAGATCCTTCACCTCAAAAGAGTTGTGGTCAATCTTCTTGGACATACAACAAATATTGATAAAGTTCATGATTTGATTAATTTTTCACTCCTAAGAAAGTACTTACAATATCCCTCAAATGTAATGAACTCAGTGGTGGTATAGCTAGAAGATGTTCTCTCTTACTAGGAGAATACAGAAAAGATTGTAGTCTGGAATGATAATGTACTATGTAACAAGAAATCCAACATATTCAAAGTGTTGTGGAGGAACCATAAGTATGAAGATGAAACATAGTAACCATTGAATGAGATGAAGGAGAAGTACCCTCACATGTTTATGTAAAACTTAATTTAGAGGGATAAATTTCAAAAGGGGGAAGAATGTAACAACCCAAACATTTATCCATTAAATTTCTCCCTTGTAGTAGTAATTTTATAATCATATAAAATCAAATTAGAAAAAACAATGACACGTCAATCTAAAATTAAGTACTATGTGGATTTAAAACATAAATTTTTCACTTCAGCGTTTTGAATTTCGAAAATATGACATACACTATTGTGATCAGTATGATGTTTGGAGTCTGATAGGACAAAATTAGTTTTTTCAATAGTTCCCTACCCTTATAAATAGTAACCTAACCCTGTGAATAGTAATTTTAATATTAAATCATCCAGAAGAATAGTAAACTCACCCATGAATGTAAAAATAAAATATAGGCATTTTATAAGTTATAATATGACCATAGTAAAAGTATTGGTATTTTTTTGAGTTGTAAATACATAATAATTATTTATTAACTAATTTAAAATAAAATTTGATTTCCTAATAAATTTTTCCAAATTAAAATATTTATGTCTTCTGGTTTTATGATAATTTTATAAGACCTTATGTAATTTTTGAAAGCATTATAAAATCAGTTTTAATATAAAAATATTTATTTCTCAAGTAAATTATCGTTTTAATTAAAAATTAAAATTTTCATATATATAAAATTATTTTAATGAAAATGGATTTCATTTTTGGGTTCTACGCATCAATAAATGGTTTGGGTCATTTTTTTGGATTTTTCTAAAATAAAATAATATTTTGTGAATAGTGAAATTCGATAATTTACAAAATATGCTAAATAAATAAATTTATTAATCATTGTTTAGTCATGAATGATGAAAATGGTGCCTATTTAGAACTCACATGAACTTATTAATATTTTTAATCACAATAATCCAAACTATTTTTTTCATGGGGAGAAATATCAAATTAATGAATATAATATTAAGAAAACACTCCTCCCCTCCACTATAATTACCACCCTTCACACCCTCATTTATTCACACCTATCAAGCATAAAACTATAACGAAATTATTTCAAAATCTCCCCCATGATTCTTCCCCATATCTATAATCCCATTGTATCCTCAGACGACCAAATCCTATTCCCTAAAGAGGAACTCAAATGAGATAAATAGAAGAGGTAAATTTCTCTTTTTGATTCTTTTATTTTCATTAACGTTCTTCTTTTCTTTTTATTTCCTCACCTAATTTCACCCAAATTGTATGATAACTCCATTAAAATTAATCTAATATAATTATATCATATTAATTGAATATTTCATCATAATTTCACATTCCCCCTTATTTTATACTATAAATGAAATCACCTTCCGAGATGTGTTAATTTACCCCATTCAAGGATGTCAAGTTTCCAATTTGTATTACCATATTATATACTATTTATAAAAACATTTTAATGTTTGAAAAATATAATAATATATATATTTTACCTTTTGTGATATTCTATAATCCTTATAAATTAATGATAAAAATAATAATACCAAACAATTTCATTGTGATAAAAACCTCAAAATTAATCCAAGCGTTTATGATTAAAATTTTATCTAATTATTAATCCTCATAGTATAAAAAAATAATTATAAGATAATTTATAAATATTTTATTTGACTAAAAATATATATTAAAAATTTTTTATGTTTACCAAAATTTCAAATGAACATCCATTCATGTGTACAAGTGAACCATTCATGAAAACTATGAAAAATAACAATCCCAAAAATTGAATTGAAACTCTATAACCAATCCAAAGGCCTCAAAACAATTTATTATAACAATAAGGAATCATTTTCATGTATAAATGTTCTGGAATTGTTAATTAACAAATATAATTTCATTATAAAAGAATTTAATGTGAAGGATGTGTTCAGATATAAGGTAATGGAAAATTCTCTAACCCAACTCTCATTCATTTGGTTTACCCTCTTCAACTCATTTTCAGTATAGATATGCGTTAAAAATAATTTATTCATCATTAGATTACCTTTTTAGGGATATAAATTTTCTCTAGTTTATTTTATGAAATACCCAGTGTTTTCCAAAAGAAAACATCTTTCAAATAAACACACCCTTTTTACTTCTCAGTGATTATTTCACTCTTTAGTCAAGGTTAATAGTTATATGTCAAGATTGCTATCCCTTTATTATTTTGGGAACCAAATGTTTATGAATATATTTTTTTTTATTTATTTTAAACCCATTTCATTCCAGGAGAAATTTTATTTTAATGTTTTATATTTTCTCTATGGCATGCTTGAAAATGTAAGTGTTATGATGTGATAGGTGAGCTCGGAATTATATGGTGCAACATGAACGGATGAATGTGATGGGTGCACCCATATTTATATAGTTATATAATCTATTAGGTAAAGTGATTACTCTCATGTGTTAATGTGAAATGGTCTATAAATATGATCATATATTTGTTCATACCGATGTGTGGTAGTTATCCACTAGGACATGATGTTTAATTTTAAAACATTCTCACATTTCATACTATTATATAAATAATGTACTAATTATGCTCACCCCATTTTACATTATATCATGTTCTCAAAAATTATTTTTCTATGAATTTATCTCACCAATTTTGGATGTATATCTTTTAGTGATTATATGTACTAATGTGTACACAGGGGCTGACAAGAATCCTGATATAAAATAATTAAATAAATGTTTATGGTATATCTGGTAAATCTTATGTAGGTTTATAGTTTTCCAAATACAACAAATCTTTGGATCCTCATTGTGTAATATTTTTATTTTGTTTTCCATTATAATGATGTAAAATTATTTTGAGGAAAAAAGGTTCGCTATAATCCAAGTAATCATATTTAGAAATAAATGAAGATATGGAATCATAAGTTACAATAGAGGAATAGTTCAAGTCAAATTCCACCAAATAATATTGATAAATGAATGATAATGGATGCGGGGTGATTTTAATGCTTCTAATGAAGAATATTGTGGTTCAGATCATAGAAAATTAGGTAGAAATGAATGCAAGGATAAAGATGATCATGATAGTATAGATCATGTTGATCATTATGGTAGAGATAATGATGATCATGGTGTTTATAATGGATATGAAAATACTAATGGAGTTGATAGAAGGGATATTATCATGATGATCATCATCAGGAGATGGTTCTATCACACCCTTTATCTCTAGTGGTATCATGTTCTATCAGGGCTGAAGATAGATATCATGAAATTATTTTAATACCACATGTTTCTATAGATGATAAGGAAACTAAATTTTAGGGCGACAGGTCTCCCAAAACTCTTGATCTCATAGAGGAATTAAATTTCGTATGAACTTTTCATCCATATGAAGCCCATTCAAAACCTGAGATTGGTGACTCTTGTCAAATTCTAAGATAATATCTTATTATTCCATATACAAGAACGGAAGTTAGTGACCTCTACGAATGGGAAAAGTATCATAGAATTTTACATATTGGTATTGATTACTTGGATTAATATATTGAACATGTGAAAGAAATTTAGAGAAGAAGGATCCTTAGTGGATCAGATTGATCATGCTTGTGAGCTACAACCTTTTACTCCAATGGAGACAGATAAACCATATGTTTTTTATGTGCCAGAAGAGAATATAATGAATTTTCCTACTCAAATAATTTTTTCAACTACTGTTCTTACAAAAGGATATTTTTAATCTTTTCAAAGAAGTGTGATTTCAAATTTGGAATTTTTTAGATCCACATCGACTTCATATTTTGATTCTGTATTGAGTTCTCATTTGTCTCCAGTTTCTAGACATATTGAATATAACAGTAGATATTTTATTGATATCGTTATATATAATTGGAAAACAATGGTTTGATTTCATATTGAATAACTATAGGTTAATAATATAATATATTAATTATAAGTGGAGAGTATAATAAGATTATTATAGGAATTAAAAAATTATGTATCATAATGTTTGAATAATTTTTCTCAAAAATTTCCCTATATGTCTAGTTTTCCATCATCATCCTATTCACCTCCACTTTCTCTATTTTCTATTGATATATAATTATATTGATATATAATAATGTAAGGGAAGATTATTTCATTTGTTTATGTGTTAATCGATGAAGATAAATTGAGATAGATTCATCATTGTGGATAACATGTATATAAGATGATAAAAGAATATTAAATATATCTCATGACTGATAAGCTCATCATTAAAAAATCTATGAATTATTATTTTTCAGGAATCTATACCAAGAACCATCTGAATGAAAAATTTTAATTTTTAGTATATAATTTGATAAATCCATTGGTTATAATGTCTATTGAAGAATATGGTTTTCACCTAAAGGTTTTCAATGTAGTTTTTCAAGTATTTATTAAGAAAGGGAATTTCTTTAGTGATATGGAGTGGGGTTGTAACATTATAATTGAATTCATCAACATCATGAACACATTTCCACATGTTCATAGTATAGATATTATTTCAAGGGAGGAAATTATAATGACAATTTATCATTTAAAAACATCCACAGAGCCGGTTAGATATAGACATGTAGTGAGTACTCAGTCAGATGGCCTTTAGCCTCCTCCATTTAAACGTACATGTTTATATCAAACTGAATACATCAAATGCATGGGACATATTATTATTATTCATCCCCTACATCCTTCAACAAAAATTCATTCCTTCACAAATTATTCTCCTACTTTCATTATATATAATTCTTGTCTCTCAAGGTAAACAAAGGATAAAGGGAATGAGAACGTTTCACATCTACCTACCAAATGAAATGAATATGATAAGATGCATACATTGATAATGAACTTGTTCTTGTACACTTTCTGTTTTGGTTTCTTTACAGCACAATTGTGGGTAAACTATTCAATTCAATATATATATTTTAAAATCATTTGATTTTCATTTTTATTTTATCCTTCTTCTCTTTTTGATAATCTCAAAGGCGGAAATAAATGGACTTTTATTTATTACTATGGGTGAAAATAAAAATTTTAAATATTTCGTGAAATAATAATTATATATTTCTGATATTTATTTCATTTATTTCATTTATCTATTTTAAACTTGTTGTATTACATTATTTACTAGTGTTACTCTTCTACAATATCATAGATTTATTTTATATTATAGTTGTTTATATAACTCATTTATCTTCTATAATGTTAACAATATTATTTTTAATGTTTTAAATAAAATAAATGTGACACTATCTATGTTTACTTTTTTTACATTATGATCTATATAATTCCATGTCTATTTATTATAAAAAATGGGTAGAATGTTGGTACCTTCATATGAGGAGAGTTTTTATCAGTTACTTATTTTAATGAACAAAAATCATTATTCTTTTATTATTAATTATTCCTATGTTTTAGGATATCATTAAAATGGAAAAAAAATTCATAATAATTCGGAAAAGTATTATGGTGAGTCACTGCTAGCTAGGAACTACCATTGAGGCTAGTTATCACCATGCATGAGTTACCACTAAGGATGAGCTACTTCCAGTGGGGTCACCATTAAGATTGTACCGCAAGAAGTGCTATCACCAAGGAGCTACCATCCATACCCATCACCATTATACTATAATCCACCACCACCCTGAGGTATCTCCAATCAGAGAAACCATTAAATGTTGAGTCACCACAAGATTCATGGTACCATTTCGATCTAAAGATGTTGATGCGAATGGAT
Source organism: Viscum album (assembly GCA_963277665.1). NCBI lineage: Eukaryota > Viridiplantae > Streptophyta > Magnoliopsida > Santalales > Viscaceae > Viscum > Viscum album. Next base: position 595,962,951 of record OY728135.1, on the reverse strand, counting down.
AAATGACCATTTCTTTTCAAGGGTAAATTTACCAAGTCATAATAAAGAACTCTTTTCTGATTCCATGATTTGGGATATTCTTCAATCATTAATGGAATATGTTGGGTATGAACCATATATATATCTATCTCTCTATACAAAAATTACTAACTAACAAGTCTCTGGGATTATCATTTAATTGAATATGAGAATCTATTAAAGCTCACAAATTCATCGTCTATAAAGATCAAAAAAATTGAATCATAACATCGATTATAAAAATTGATTGAGATATCAACATAGACCAACTATAAAACCAAAAAATTCCATATTTATAAAAGTTTTCGTTAACTTTCAAGAAAAAAGATCAAACTCCTCACCAAAGTTGATCTGAGGATGTTGAACATTCTAAGGATAAATATTTTATTCGATATATTTTGATTTATATTACTATTTATAATGTGGGTTTTATTATAATGTTTCAAACACATTATATCTCATGTATTTAATATGAATAATACATGTCATTATCTCTTAATTTTATATATGGTTTCCCACAATGTTTGTTGAAGTAGTACTTATGTGTCATGTATTATTTTACATCCCACAAATAACTATGGAATAATATTTTTACAATGGACAAATATGTTTTGTATTCATGGTAAATGTTTTGGATATATTAGATTATTATTACAATCTGATTACCAAGAGGTGATTGCCAAGTGGTGTGGATTAAGTATCATCTTAAGGAAAAACTTCTCATTTTTCCAATTTTTTATTTTGTTTGTTTATTTAAAAATCCTACATTATTTTTAATCTATAAACAAAACATTTAATTTGATAATTAATCTTAAATAGTTTTTATATATGTTTTTTAACATATATGTTGATATCAAAAGGTGATATAATTTTAAAATTAAATTAACTGTGACATAATCACTCTTTGTGAAATATTTTAAACGGTAAGATCACATATATTTCTACTATTTTGATAAAATGGAAAGATTATTTTATTAAGGGGGGTATATTTTTAAGAGAAAATTTTATTGGGAACTCAATTCACTACCCTATTAATTTACTCACTCTGATCTCCATGTTTCTTTTTTCTATAATAGAGGTTTTTCTATAACTAAAAATCAATCCACTATAGTATTTAACAAAATTTGAGGAAGTTGGGCTGATATTGACTTGTTATTATTGAATATTTATGGATATTTACAAAAAATTCAATCCTCAATTATAAATGGGAACTCCCTTACCTCACCTTTTCACACCACTAAGGAAATTTTGATTAAAAACCCCCTACCAAAACATAACATAATAGTATATTGAATTTCATGAAATGGTATAATGTTGATTAAATAATTCTTATACACAAAATTCTCCATAAAAGTGAAATTAATCCATTACTCATGTGTATGGTGGACTACTTCCTTGCGAACCAATGTAATTCATTTTCCATCATAAACTCGTGTGGACAGTCACATTGATAGAAATAATAAATGTATGTGATAATTATGACATTAAAGTTTTTCTATAGAATTGATATATCTTATACTTCCTACCCATTTCACCTATTAGATAAATGATATAGTCACTCATTCATATGTATGGACTACTATCTTGATGATAAATTTTGATTCATTTTCCATATAGAATCTTCCATATTGATTTTAAAAGTATATAAATTTTCTAATATGAAATTTTTTCATTAATATCATTATATAGAAAATGGATATATATCCTATACCTAGGAACTATAACATTCATGAAAACAAAGACATCATAAAACAATGCGAAAAACTCTCGAAACAATATTAATAATAAAATATTTTTAATGAATTATTGGTAAGATACTATAAAAGGATCATATATGATATTATAAATTTGAATTGGGTTATGGAATAAATTAATAACAATCATAAAACCATTATATAGGATGTTTATGCATGATCAACAAAAGGGATGTTTGTGGTAAGGGATTTAGTCCCAATTTTCTTTCCACTAAGTTATATTTGTTAATATCAAAATATTCAATTTATTGTTGTCTATATAATTCATATTTTTTTCTAACATGAATACATATTTTTTAATTATTATTAAAATTAAAATTCATATTTATTCTTTGAAGGGGTTACAATTTAAATTTATCATACTAAAAAGAATCTATTTTACAATCTCGTATTCTTTTGGGATTTATTCTACTCTCATTGAAGGAATCTTATAATTCATCCAAATAATGTTCAGTAAGTTTTTAGTCTAATTAATATTTAATTATTTTCAATATTTTCATAAAAATTTTATTCTCTTTTATACTTCAGTCATGAATAGACCATTTGAATGAAAATTGTTTTTATTTCTTTTTCAATTTGATATATTTTTCTTTAATGATAATTTTTTTCAAAATAGTTTTAAAAAGTCTGTTTATTTACTCAAAATATTTAAAAGGGTAAATTATCATTATTTTTTAGTGATATTTTTAATGTAATCATTCTATAATTTTTATGATAATAAATTTTGAACAAAAAATCAGAAGAAATGTTTTTTAATGTATATGGTGATAACCTACATCTCCACCACCATGACCATTTTCTGGAATCATGATTATTATACATGTTTTAAATTTTTTTAAAAATAAAACCATTCTATGAAATATAATTTTAATAGTTCAATTTTATTTCCATTATTATTCCAAAGTAAATTATTATATTTCAAAATACATTAATCCCAATGAACTTATTTTCACCTATTATATATTGAAAATTTTTGGGATTGTTAAGATTATATTGATACAATTACTTTCTTGTGACCATTTTATATTGAAAATTAAATTATAATAAATATCCATATAATTTTTATCATGGAGATGATTATTTCCTTAACTAATTTTCATTTTTATATATAATTTCTACATTTAATGTACGTTGATTTACTGAGTAAATATTGATAAATATGTATCCTTTAATCAATATGAGTATTTATTTATAATAATTTTTGATTCATTAATTAAATCAATCATTTGATATTTTTGAGGAATTATTTAGACATATAGTGGTTTTAGGGTTCCATAATTATTTAAAAAATAAATGAATAATTATTTATGATGATAAAAATTTGATGTCCAAATTAAATGTGGGTTTTCCTGTTATTTTAAAAAATATTTGTGAATTTTCTTTATGGTATATATATCATGATCTCTATTGTTAGGATGTCAAATATTATGAATTTACTTCAATTAGAATTAATTTATTATTATAATTTTAATTATTTCATTGATACTATCAATGGATGCATTTTCTTCTCAAGTCATTTATTGAATGAGATTTTATTTCAATGATTACCTTTCCATAATGATTATGCCTTATTTAATCATGATATTCAATTAATTGATTAAATGGATTTTATGTTCATTCATTTAACATAGAATATTAATAATGAATTATTATTTAATGATATAATCCAATGTAGATATCTATTACTAAGCATTTAATCTCAACCTTATTTTTCTTCCATTCCCCATGATATGAAGAATAATTATTTTATTTATTTCAAGGATGTTGTCAGTTTTATATTACAATGTTTTATATTTCATCCCCAATTTAGAAAGTGTATCTTGTATGTATCTAGTTCTGCACAACTACAAAATTGACCAGTATTTCGACCCTTGACACCTTTTATCTATTTCAATGTAATAAAATATTCACAAACTATGGGTTTAGGGAGTAAGGATTATTAAATGAAATAGAATATAATTTATGTATTATTGTTATTTGGAAAATTACCCTTCTCAAGGACCCTCTTGTTATTTTTTGTTTTTATTGACTAGTTTGATTTTTATTAATTTAAATTTATTTATTTATTTATTTGAATCTCATAAAAATTTTAATTCATCCATTCCTTTCTATCGTTTTTATAATTATTTAATTAGTATACTTGGTACTTAATACTCTCTCATCATAAGATTCTAGTCTCTAAAAGGTTATATGTTAAGATTATGAATACGGATTCAAAATATTCTCAATTGAATTCAAATATAATGGTGTTTTTATAATTATGAAAAATCATATAAATTTTTTAAAATCATATTCCATTATAATTACATAACAAAAAAGATGTTAATAATGTATTTACTAGATGTACTACAATAGAAATACCACATGTTAACTCTCAGAAGGTATTTATCACCACTAAAATAGCAAAAAAATGGAAGAAGAAAAAGGGTTCCATTCATAGAGTTATGAAAGCATGATTAATGGGTATCTTACTCAATGATAGATTAACTTGATGAAATGTACCATTTATAATTACATTGTATGAATGAATAAAATGATATTAATTTTTATTGATATTTTATCACTATGTATATATTCCTTTACCAACATCATTTTAGTTCCAAGGAATGCACCATTAAACTATTTCAGCCACTATTTAATATTCCCCCACAAAAAAATAAGTATACAAAAATATATATATATAAATAAACATAACTTATATCGAATTCAACTTTATAAAAAATGAATTTTTTTTATTTCACTAAATATTTTAATATTTTTTAGTTTTTACAACATTAACAAAAAAATTACATTTATTTGTGAAGGGAGAGCTCAGAGAAGAGTTTCAACAATGAAAAATACTTTGACATCAAATTACCCTTATAATTTTACACTTAATTGAAATCAATAATCAATAATTTATATTAAATTATTTGTTTGACCTAATAATAGTTAATAAATTTAAATCCAATCATAGTGGAAAAAAATCAATATAAATCATTTTTACTTCCAAAAAAAATAGAATGATATATTCTCCAACACTCAAATAATGACTCAATTATTATCGTTTTATAGTATCAAGTCAATCTAAGATTTTTTTTAAAAAATGGGAAATTTATACTAATTTTGAACTAATATTTCACTTTTAAATTGAAGACATCAATTTTAGTCCTTAAAACTACTGTATATGTTGGAATGATGTGAGGTTCAATAAAGAATATAAAAATTGAATCAATGAACCTTTCCATAGAATCTAATGTAATTACATGTTTTTATTCTTTGTTTTGTATAAAATGTGTTGCTTATACATCTTCAATAGAAAAATATACTTCAGTTAATTTTTACCACATTAATTTTTGTAATTGATTGAAGTATAATACTAGTTGAAATAAATTAATCAATGGTCACTAACATAGAGTTTCATTATAACATGAGCATGTTTGTTTGTAATTGAGTATGTAACGTGTGTTTTAATGAATAATGTTACATTTCATTTGAAAATATATGCCTTTAGTTTTTCAAACAACAATACTTACGATAATGTAATTTGAATTATTTATAGAGTTAAAATGGATTAAATACAATTAAACACGAGTTTTATATCTATTCAAGTATGTTTTATTAGTTTTGACCATGTGCCATGCATTTTATACATTTTTAACGATTTAAAAAATATACAATTTTGGACAAATTGATAGTGAAATGTAGTAGAATTAAATTTTAATTATTCATTATTATGAAAGATAAATAAATTCCCATTTTTAGAATGTTTCATCATATTCCAATTTAATTTTATTGATTTCATGCTTGGGTTTCATGTTTTGAAAAAAAATAGGAAATATAAATTTGAAACATGCACTATTGGTCATTTATAACATACCATGACTAGAAATTCAATTACCTTTGTTAATATAAAATATTGATTAATAAAATACCATTTTTATATAGTTTCATGATATAATAAACTTGTTTTTTTATAATTGATCAAGTTATATGTGCTTCAAAATACTTTTTCACATATAAATTTAAAACACATATATTGATTTATTTCATTAACACTACGTATCAGAATGATAATTGGGTCTTTTTTATATGATATAAATTTATAAAAAACATGTTTTTATAGTTCTTTCAAAATAAAATTATTTTTTTCTAAATTTTGACTACATGGAATGTGCTTTTCTACATATAAAACACATAAAAAGAAAAAAAAATTATATTTTTTCAACCACACTTCATGTCAAAGTGATAAATGTTTTATTTTTACTGTTGAAAAATATTTCAACACTAATTTTCATATAGTTTCAAGAAAATATTATTCAATTTTCATGATCTTGAGAACACAAAAATGGAAATAAACTAATATAGTTCCATTAGATTATAAAAAAAAATCTTAGTTGTTATGACCACTCTATGCATTATAGAGGAATATAGTTCATTCATACACATGCTGAATGAATATAATATGATTTTAAATTAGTTTAAAAAAATTGGATCATCTTTCTTTTGAAGTGATATTGAAAGACATGTTTTGCTCCTTTTAAATTATTTAAATGAAAAAATATGCCTTATTTCATTCTCATCACAGTATGAATTAGAATAAAACTCATTTTGATAGAATTTTTCCAAAATATATAATTTCTAATTTTCATTGATTTTAATGAATAATTATTTCTTATTCTATCTTAGGAGAGTGACACGTGTAGTTTAAACTAAAATATAGGTTTTTAAATTATAAACATGCATTATTTTTCATATCGATAACACGATGCATCAAAATAATTTTAATATCATTCATATATTGAATTAATGGATCAGACTCTATTTTCATGAGTTTCATAAAACTAAAAAATAATTTTCAAGGAATTGATAAATTGATGAATGATTTTAATATCATAAACTCCTATGATGGAAAAATTTACTGTTACTCATTTAAGAAACAATATAATTTAGATTGACACGTTGTAAATTCCTATAATTCAAAACCAAATAAACACTAATTTTTCTATATTTTCATGGAATAAAAATAATTTTATATGTTTTAATATTGAAATAACATATACTAACAAAAATATTACTTTTATTTTGAAAAAAAATAGTATTGGCCAATTTTACAATATTAAAAGTTTGACCGATGTACAGTTATATCTTACATACCATAAAATATCAATTACCATTTATAATAGTTTTCCCAATATTAAATGAGTTTTCTATTAGATTTGATTTGGGGATGAATGATTTATTTTTCATAAAAAGAAAAATGGAACACACAATTTAGGTCACACTTAACAAATTGAGAGTTGTAATGATGTGATTCTCATTCCTCTATGAAACATCGAATTTTACAATCAATATCATATATTTCAGTAGTAGAACTAGTATTTCAACTTAGTTATATTCATGGGATACCAATTATATATTCTATATTTGGTTCTTAAATATTACATTTTGTAAATTATAATTTAATAAAAAATAATATATAAAAAATTATCATGAATTAACATACTATTTCAATACAATATATTCTTCTAATTCATCCCCTAAATCATAAATCTAATCATATGAATATTATTTTAAGAATAATTTTCAAAAAATAAAAAACTTGAATATAAAGTAATGATTAATAAATATTTTAGCTATATATATTCATAAAAAGTTATATATATATATATATATATATATATTTATAAAATACATTGAATTAAGAATATATGAGTCTATCTATGGCGTAATATAACTTTAAATAATTTACAAAAATTGTAGTCGTAGTCTTTATGATTTTCTCTTTTTTGGATACTAAGAAAAAACATAAATGTATTATGATTTTTTTATCCCTTATGATTCTATATTGACCATTTAGTATATATCCAATAATAATTTCCCATATGTATTTATATAATAGTATCTTTTTGTTTCTCATTTTATAATAACCCCAAATTTTTATATTGGGATCATAGTAAAAAATAAAACATGAAATTTAATTCATATTATTTGGGTCTATAATTTTTTTCTAAATGTAAATATTATTATTTAAAAAATTATATCATGTGCATGTAATTTTTTAGGTATCTATGCATTGTATGAAAAATAATACCATTTGATTAAATATATTTATCATAATTAATATCGAATAAAACCTAAAAATATTTCAAAATAAATGAGTATTAATTTATTGTAATGATAAATAATCCTAAAAAATAAAAATGTATATAGGTTTAACATTTCATAGTGAGCCATAATAATATATTGTCATCCATTAAAATTTGTTTCAACACATTTTCCATTTTTATCGATTCTAATCAATTTCATCTTCACCCTGAGATATTGATTTAAATAATTTGGTATGCTTATTTAGAAATCAAAAATGGTTGTATCATTATAAAGGTAAAACTAATGTTTCATATAAATATCATCACTAAAAAAACACTGAAATTTTATAATTAATCAAATAATTATAAAAAGAAATGGTAATTTCTAATCACATACATATTTACGATGGATTATCAAAACTAATCATGTTTTTAAATTTAATTTATAATGGGATGAATAAAAAATAAACATTCTCTTACACATGGATATAAACTCTAAAATTAAATTATATTGAAATATAATCATTAATTTATTTAATTTGTGGCATTTAAATTCTATTAGTTTTTTATTCATTAACATCCATAATTTATTTTATCTATGCGATTTTCAGTTTCTAAAAATCACCTTTCCAAAAAAGGTTCATCTATAACTTGGTAGTTAAGGGGATCATTTTCAGTGGAAAAGTTCTCAAACCCATGGAATGAATACTATTTTAAGGCTCAGCCTATGTGTTCCAATAAACTGGCACCAACTAGCCTGTAAAACCCACAGGCCAATTAGTGGGCTTGTTTTAAGTCAATTGGAAATAATAGAACCCATCGACCAAATGATGGTGACATTTTCTAGTCGGTGTTTCCCACTATGTATCTGATGTATATAGTTCAGGTTTTTATGAAATTCACCCCATTTGATGGAATTACACATGTGTTTCTTTTAATTTTATAGTTAACTATGAACCTATAGGACTATGAAATATTTGAGAGATCTTTACATTCATCAAGACACTCCAACTCTTATTACCTTTCCTCTATAACCTTTAACCATTACGAGAATCAAGAACAATGAATTTTTTCTTTATATCCCTTCGAAATCATTCTTAATCAATGAAAAAAATTATTGTACATATGTTGGATATATGTTTTACATGAATGTCCGAAATATTTTTCTAACATTTATCACATATCATCGATTGATCTAGAGTATTGATGATGTTTCATAAGAGACTTGAGGTCTACCATAAAAATGATCATTCAATAGGTATGTATTTATGTTTTTTATTTATAATCGTGTTCTTTATTGAGGAAGGATTATGGATACATGATTAATTTTTTACTACTTTTTAGATTAGAGGTGTATTGGATTTGAAAATTAATACCCCTCTTGTAAAAATCTATAACCCTAAATAATGGTTAGGTTTCTTGGTATATATTGTTTGATTCATCCTAATAAGATCATTTTCTTCTGAAATATCATCATGGAACACTTCTATAGTGACATAATAATTCAGGAGAAATGATCATTTTGTTTACCTAAGGACCTATTCATGAATAAATAGGAAATTTATGATTTATCTTTAATAAATTATGAATCTGGTTAATTGTAGTCCCTTCTATTTACATATCATGTAATTGACTATATTTATAGACACATAATATTTGTGACTCTAGAAAAACCTTCTTGATTTGAGTTCCTCTATTGTCTCTATTTTATACCTCTTTCTTGATAAAAAAATATAAGTGACATATCTAACATGAATGAATGTTTTTTGTGGGTTTGATTCATGGTTTAGTTCTCTTTACATTAATGAACCATTGTTTTCTTTATTAATAACCATGCGGTAGTATGTTCCTTTTTAACAACCCGTCCTCAGGACCAGAGCCGTGACTACCCCAAGCCCGCCTCACATAGGCCAGGGGCTGGCGACTAGCACCAAGAAGTAAATCCTGACAAAAGGGGAAGGCATTGACTTTATAAAGTAAACAAACACCACAGAATAAGAAAACATAAGTAAACACTAAGTAAAAATGGTTACAAAAGTAGTGTGGAAAAGTAAGTAGTCCAGAATAAAAACCCAAACTGAAAGTAAAGTAAAACTGGAAAGAAAGTACAGATACAGAAAGTAAAGCAGCAACGTCTATCCATCCACTGGAAGTCCCACAAGAAGGGTGGGTACATATATCCTCCTCAACCCCTTAGGTGCAGCCGTCCTCTCCATGTACATTCTGCCCAGTGGTCCACCTATAGGTACCGACTTGCTCCACAAGCCGCAACCATGATCAGCGTTGTCCGTCGTCTGCATCCAACACAACGTATTGCGGGCATAACCCATGAAGGGGTGAGTATACGCTACTCAGTAGGGACCCCAAGACCCCTGAAGTTCTCCCAGAATCCACAAAGGATAATCCGCAAAGGAAAGATGCAATCACAAAGTAAAATCCAACACTAGATAGGTATATGACCATACATATACCTGAGTCATCAATTCCAGTTCGGCTCCAACACCCGTGCACAAGTTTGATCACGTCCACATAGGATTGTACAACCCAAACAACATAGGATAACACAACCCGATCCACATAGGAAAGAAATTCAATCATATCGAAGATATTGATTGAATGTCAAGACTCAGCTCACACAGGTATACTTCTTCGTAAGTTGATAGAGATGATCAGATATAGCAACTGATTCATCTATGCTGGGACCCAGGTAGGATACTAAACTAGCTAGGCTGTCGGACCCACATAGGATACAGACTAGCTACTCTTCCATACCCACGTAGGATAGCAAGAACAGAGTCAAACTCTGCCAGACCCATGTACGATACTAGAATAGTAGTCATCGTCGTCGAACCCACGGAGGATTTCAGTACGGTCTTCATCACTGCCGATCCCAAGTAAGATTTTAGTGCAGTATTCATCCTTGTCCAACCCACATAGGATTTCAGTACGGTCTTCATCGCTACCGAACCAACGTTGGATTTCAGTGCAGTATTCATCGCCATCGAACCCACATAGGATTTTAGTACGGTCTTCATCACTACAAAATGCACGTAGGATTTCAGTGCAGTCTTCATCGCAGTCGTAGGTAGCTCTAGGGTTCTCGCACACAGCATGCTCAATTCCGGGAGGGTCCGCTCCACGAGCCAAGGGGGGTCGAAACATCAACTGACACGTAGTCCGGAGTTTATGTATCCCAAGGTTCCATCTCGACAATAGAAACTCAATGTGACAGATGGAACGTCAATCGGACGCCCGGTCTGAGAGTTATTGGCTTTTTTGTTTCAGGGGCCCAGATGGTTTTTATTTCAAAACCAACCCGACTGCACTCCAACTATATCAAAACCTCTATAGGAGTAATCCAAAGGGTCCTTATCAGTATGAAAAATTCATCAAAATCTACGGCACGTCAATCAGATGTCTGGAGATCAAGTTATTAGCGTTTCCGCTCTGAGGGCTTGGTTGGTTTCGTGTTCGAACCAACCTGGCCATACACAATGTTCTCCTAAACCTTGAGTGTAATATACCAAAATGACCGTCTCATTCCAAGGATCTCCACGCAACTGACGGTGCGTCGATCAGAGGTCCATATCCCAAGATATGGGAAACATAACGAACCTATCCGGTTTTAGGGGTTTTTGGGCCCGGCATGAGACACCCTAGGTCGGCCCGAACCGGGTCCGGGTGCGACCCTTTAGGTCGCAGCCTGGCCCGGTGGGCGCGCCCCGGCCCAACCGGCATGGCCCGACCCCACCGGTGCTACCCGGCCAGGCCTGGGATGCCCGGCCCGGTGCTGCCGGTCCAGCCTGGGCGGCCGGTTGGCTCGGCACGGGCACGCCCCAAATAGCCGGCTCGGTGTTGGCTGAGCCGAGCGAAAGGGGGGGGGGTGCAGCTACCCCCCTTGATTGAAACCGCGGCCCCCACATGGGGGGCCTCTCCTTTGCCAGCGGACGCGGCGCTGGGCGCCGTGTCTTACCTTGGTCCCGTGCGGACATGGGTTCCTGGTCACCTACCGTCGCGGCTTCAGTCACGACGGTCCCTCCTGGCAGTGCGCCTTTGCCAGCCACCGCCTCTGGCCACCGGTGAAAACCGCGGGCCACCGGAGCCACTCCAGTGGTCCGTTCATGCTCCTGTATGCACCTGGGGTTGTCTCTGGACCCATATATTACTGTGACGGCCTCCAATCGCTCAACGGTCCCGTTTCATCATTGGCCAACGTTCTGTGCATCAAGAATAGAGAATCGGTGGGTTCAGACTTGTTTGCTGGTCCGCACCCACCGGGTTAGTTGTCCAAACGACTTTCAAAAATTTAATCATATGTCGAGGATATAATCCACATAATATAAATTAAACCAAACCACCTACCTCGATGATGTGGTCGAACGAGGTTTTTCGCTAGAAAGGGATGTCGCGGAAGATGGCGTCGTGGAAGGAGGATCATCTACGTCGCAGTACACGGCGTCGTGGAGAAGAGGATCTTCGGCATCGCAGTACACGGCGTCATGTCGTCAATTTTCGAGGAATCAACGTTAATCATCCTCCTTCGTCAGAGGTCGGTGTTCTTTGTCGGTGATGGTGTGTTCTTCGTGTTCTTCAAGGAGAAAGATGAGGATTCCAAGGCTTGAGCAATTCATCTATAATCCTTCTCGCACAACGAAACAACAATAATAAAATAAGGCGTTTCCTTATTTTATTACTCATGCCATCCCTTATTTAAAATTCAAAATTAAAACACGATTTAATTAACATGTGTTGACCAATTAATGAGGAGTTTAATAATCCAATTATACGCGAGGGTTGACTTGGCATTTAAGAGGGGGTACGGTTTGTTACCAAATTAAATACACGTGGGAGGTAAAAAAGAAATAAAGGGGGTGGGGCTCGTGTGGGCCCCACATCACTAATATCCTAAATAGTGGAATTAGGATATTAGTGGGTCCCACTCCAACCACCAAGTATAGGTTTAAACTACCTAGAATAAAAATAAAATGTGTAGAACAAAATTATATTTTATTCTTTTGTTAACCCATTTAATTAATAACATCACCCTAGCAAATGCAACTCCAGAAAATGTTTTCTTAATTAATTACAGACACTGTGGTTTCATTGGTGCCCTCAGATTTTGATTCCGAGCACTGGTTCAAATGGTAGGAAAACCCGCTCGTTCGTTCACTGAACGTACCCGAGGTGATCATCAGAAAAAATGATTCTCGGAACACCAGGCCTCGGAATCAGGTGCCGTTAGAAACTTCGTTCTTGTAAAATCTCAAAGAAAATTAAGAAAAAAATTTCCATTAAATTTTGCGGTTCTTTACATCATTAACATTTTGGGATCTCCTATAAAAATGATTCCTATTTATAATTATTGGGTTATCATACATTCATGCAATTTCATAATTATGCTTTCATGTATATGTGTATATTCCATGAAAATATTTATAATTCTTGATTATATGAGTATTTAAAAATTAGTTTGTTATGATTATTGACAATGATAAAGTATTTTTATCTCTTTTTACTATATATTCATGATGAGGCAGTGTCCTATGTTTGGTATGTTTTACAACATTCTGTGTTTTAATATGGCATGTATTTTTGTAATAGTATTTGGAATATATAAAATATTACATTATGGTTATATTGTATTGTGGGAGAACACAAATAATGTGATAATGGTGATGATATGCATAAGAATAGCATATGGTCGTCACATCTTGGAGTCTTGACCCGAGGAACGAGTCTTAGGGGCATGATAGTCTAGTGGCTTGAGATGAGTCATATATTGGTTATGATGTACTAGATGCATGAACCATGGTGGAGATTGGATTCAAGAGTATGGGGGCCTAATTAAAATCTGTTTTTTGAGGCCTCTAAGAGGAATAATTATTAAATATATTTCTATTTCTTGTTTATTTGAAACAACCAATTACTAACCTTCAAAATATGTATAATAATCTAGTACGAATGGGGTTTCATGGAGGTTTGGTTAGAGAATTTCTACTTAGTATGTGGTCGTATGATTATTATATGTGTCTGTTCCTTAATTATCCTAGAATAAACCCATTATACATGTTGATATCTGTTATGTATAAATTGGCGGTTCCATAATTTGTTTTATTACTCACATGATGTACAAATATTTTTATGCATTTGTATAATTGATCAATATGGACATAGATATGGGTGGTAGTCCAATGAAAGTTTGTTTAGTTATTGTTCATGGTTATGGTATTGGTACCATGATAAAATACAAAGGATACTATTGTTTATTTATTTATTTGCCTTCATTAAAATATATTGGTATTTAATTTCCACATAATGTTCCCATTTATTAATTTTATGACATTTTTTCCATTTTATTGTATATAATTATAATTGTAATACCTTTGTTGATAAATATTTTTTTTATATTTCTGGGGAATTATACTGAGAGTATAATCTTCCCATTTATTGACGTAAAACTTCTCTACTAGACAATATCCTATTTTGAATGGTGAGGCACACAATAGGGAATGTTAGAAACCACCTTAGACATTATTGTTAATGTCGGAAAATTTGAAAATTGATTCTATGAATTTCATTTCATATATTGTCTAATGTTGGAAGTGATACAATGGAGACTGTTTTTTGAGACTCGGGTAGGGGAGTTACCATGTTCATGGCCAGATTATCTTTAACAGTCATCTAGGATACCATCGACATGATTTTTTTAAAATTTTAATTTTAATTTACTTATGTTCATGAATCATGTCTATGAATATAGGGTCACATGTCATATGTATACCAGTTATTTTGATGTATGTTATTTGTAAAATTTAAAACAATGATTGTGATATTTTTTTGGGATAGGCCTTGGTTCTTTTATTGAGTGACATATCTGTTTATAATAAAATTGTGATATATTTATGCTAACATTAATTAGTTGAACTAAATCATGTTGTTTTTTTTGTATATATATGTGAATATTACATATGTAAAAGGATGGAGGGATTTTTGTACTTGTAAGATATATATACCTTGGGATATGGGTAGACTCATATGATAATCTTATATGATAACATATACTAACCTAGATTTCCCCCCATGACTCTGGTTTTTTAAAATGATCCTCTTTATTTTATAAGATACTGCACTGAATGATTTAGATATAAATGAAAACTAATGAGGTTTTGGGAGTTCCCTCTAATGTGTAATCCTATGATCTACTCCCTTCAATGTAGGATGGTGAAATAATGAATTCTTTTCACCTACTATAGTTGTATAGGATGTTTTACACTTTAATTGAGTGTCCATCTACTTGTTCCACCATAGATTATAGGGGAACCATGTTCCTTGGTCAAAAATGATAGAGGATTCCAACTTTAGCATCCACTAACCGTTTATGAAACTATAAGGCCACAGATGTAGATGATAAGATAGAGAACTTTGATTGTATCTTTGACCTCATTATGACACATGAGGACCCATAGATGAAGGAAAAAGCATTAATTATACAGGTACACACCGATAGATAATGACGTATGATGTGAAATATAGGAAAGAATGAGTGTCTCAATAGGGTGACTTTCAATAACATGTTCTTTGGGGAGTTAATTCCAGATACTCTAATATTAGACTGAGTTATGGAGTTCAGAGAGCTAAAACCAGTACATACATGAATTTTTTCAATAATCATATTCTTATTCCTCTGATTTTGGCTATAGGTGAGAAATAAAAGATGAGGAAGATTGTGATTAGACATCATCCTTACATCAGACGACAGTTTTACAGTTTTTATCTTGTGACATACCCTAAGGTTCTGTTAAATTTATTGAATATTGATATTATTTGAGGACTGAGTTGTTGGTAATGTTATAACATTCAGTTCAAAATCACGAGGTCGTCATATTTATGTGATAATAACCTCTTACTATTTCATAAAGTGTATGACCATAGACATGTAGTATAGTATGGGTATATAGATGGACCCAAGTATGGAATAATCACTTTCCTTAAGAGGTGATCCATAATGGTTAAACTATGGATGGACCAGACATTAATACATGTACCTCTTAGATTTATATATTAAGAATCATAATCATGATAATATAGAAATTATATCACATATATTTCCTACAAATTATTAAATTCAAGACTCCATAAGGGATTGTGATAAGTGCAGTGAGGGAATGAGGAATATAATTTGGGTTCTAAGTAGCCGGCTCAGAAAAAAACATGCAAAGTTAATGCATCATATGTATAAGCATGTAGAATTGTGAATTTCGTGTTTATAGATTAGATTCCACTGTAGAAGATAAATGTGATAGACTATCTAACATTGTAGGTACAATCTTTCTCACCTCCAATTTCCACTACATTTTTTTATACTAGATCTACTCATTCCAGCTCATTTTCATACTAAATTGTTGGAATAAACTTATTGTTCATGATATATTCTGAATTATTTACCAAAATACACCATTGGGAATGTATATAAACCATCTCCAGTAATGAATATAGTGTCCAATAGTCTTTTCTAATTATGAACATATATGGAATTTCATGATTCTCTAGATGATGAGTTTTGATACGATTCATGGTATAGAATAGTTAACATGTTCACATGTTCACATTGGTTTCTATCTAATATGGGAATCATTTACATCATTGAAGGTAGAAAAGTAAATGAGGACCGAATAAGGTAACATGGAGTTGGTAGACATGGTCAGTACTTGAGTTGGATCTGGACGATCACAACATAGGTTGTGGGTTTGGCTCTTTCAATATGATAAATTGACCCCCCCCATTAATCCATTAATTTATCTTAAGAAACAAATATTTATGGAAGGATTCACCCTCATAGAGGTTCTTACTTTTATATATACGTCAATATGGGTAAAAACCACATTTTGATACCCCCATATCATATGGAACCTGATGAGATGAAAGAGGTGAAGGTGTAGCTCGATGACATAGAGAAGAAGGGATATGTTTTTTGAAAATTTCTATATTATTAGATGAACATATTTTGATTTATATAAATTATGATGGTTGTTTTTGACTATTCATGATTTATCTGAAGCCGAACCATGTATTATGAAAAATTTATATCCATTACCTAGGTTCAAAAATGTTTTTATCTATTATGAAAATATTTGGGTTCTCCATTACAGATCTTCAAGTCTTCTATCACCAGTTATATATTATACTAGATAAAATCCTAAATACCATGTCTTATAGTAAGTATGGGATATATGGGAACATATTTAATCCATTCATATTGAAAAATGTATCTAAATTTCTAGGTATATCATGAAAATGATCTTCCACCATTTTATAAATTAATTCATTTTGGCGTTCATTGATGAATCCCTCACCTACTCACCAACCCTTGAGCATCATGAATGACTTCCTGAGATAGAACTAAGCTCACATCTTGAAAATCATCATTATGAAAGGTTACCGAACTGCAACTTTTGGAATTAGGTTTTGAAATACATGGGGATTGATGATTTTGTTTTTTTATATCTATACACATAGATAATATTGCAGTAATAATATCTTGTATATATCTCTAGTACGTGAAAGAGATTTGGATATCTAAATGTATAGTATGATACAAATATCATGTTATCGATGACTTATAATATTTAACCTCACCCATTAATTCATTGAAAAGGAAGGGAATGACGTTATAGTTCTCAAACTAGTGTAATAAAATGTTTTTTAATATAATTAGATGCTTGAATATAGATCCTCTATTGAAACATCCCGAGATATGGTTAAATAATTCTATATGTCATGATGCGTTAGGAATTAGTTTTCGAGTTTTACAAATGTATAATAAGTCAATTGTGTCCTATGGGTCACATTAACTATGAACCCATGAGTATACTTATCCCACCCATGACATGGAACAGGTAGTAGTGGTTCATTCATTGATGTGTTTTATAAAATATCTATTTGATGAGTTTTTTTCTACAATGAACATGAGAGTCTATTATATTTTTACCTAGTGGATCCTAATACTAAATAAGAAGAGTAGGGTAGAGCATCTAAAAATATTCAATAATGAAATGGTGTATCAACCAAATAATGTAAACATCACTATAGACGATATTATTCATATAACATAGATAGATATGGAATTTGTGGAATTTAATTTGAATGAATAATGGTTATGGATGATATTATTGTCTTATTGGAGCATTCATGCAATCACGGACGAGAGATGAATAAATTTTAACCATTTGGTGATCATGTTTTATCAACAATAAAAGGTGATGTATGGTCTGTAGTGTGACCAAGATTTTGTCAGGAAAGAGGAGAGAGTAGTAGTAGGTGGAAAAATCCTATTTGGTCGATGGATATTGATGATGTGATCCTAATATATGGGAGAGTTGTATTCATTGATTCTAGGAGGGAAGATCTGATGAAACTATTCTATGAATCCTATTGTAAGGTGCATCCTAGAGTGTAAATGATGTATCATGAATTTAATTAATATTTCATGGTCCCTAGGGATGATGATTTACATTGTGGGATTTTCTTCCCAATTCCTTACTCACTATAGGAGAAAGGATGATCACCAAGGTCCTAATAGTTTTATCTAGAAACTAGTTGTACCCTTCTGGAAGTTTGAGAAAATAACAATTGAAAATCATATATGGTTACCTAGACCATGTGGTGATGTCTATCTATCTATGTGATTGTAGATCGTTGGGTATAGGTTGTTTACATCATACCAAATTGTGAGACTCGCTGAGTTGATGAGGTGTGACAGTTTCAAGTCTAGGATATCATTCACTAACAAGGTGATCTGAAGAGGAATATATCTTGAAGAGATTCATATTTTATGTAATTCTTTCTGTATGTCTTATAGTGGTCAATAGGGACTTAGATGATATTTGTCACGATGTACTATCCCAATAAAAATAGATAGTCAACATGGATGATCCATATATTAGAGGACATGATTCATCATTTGTCGCACAATTTTGGTAGAGCATGGGATAATAACATATCCCATGATGTGTTCTCATAAAAGTAATTTATAAGTATTTCATTTTGATTGATCATTATGAGGGTATTTATTTTAGTCTATGTTATTCACAACATTATTAGTATAATACTTTTGAGTTAATGGATATGGGTCCTAGTATGATACAGAAGACATCTTAGAGAGTGAAACTAATTCTGTAGAGTTCTTTCATATCCTAGATCAAGTAATAATTATATACAATCCAATAAATGGGCCATTTTTATTTCCTAATTAGAGACCTAGTTATTTCAATAGTGAATTTTTTGTTAGTTTATTTCCCATTGAGGAAGTAAGGGAAGTTAGTTCATTAAAATATTTGATCCTTATAGATAATCATTCATGTTGGGATAGTTGTGTACCTTTTGGTACTTACTTCTCACTATGTAGGTTTGAATGATGTTCTAAATATGCCTTTTTTCTAAAGGTACATTCCTAATCCTTCACATTTCATCGACTATTAGGATTTTGATCTGGACCTTGACACATCATACATAAGGAACCCATTATAGATTATATATCATAGTGAGATAATTCTTTGAAGGAAGATAATACCTTGAGCCCATATTATTTAGTGTCCTGTATAAATTCAATAGAAGCTTTTTGAGTGAGAGAATAATTTTTTAAATTGATGGACCAATATGTTTAATAACAAATATTGATGTTAATTATCATGGATAAATATTTGTAAGAGGTGGTGAATTGTAGAATCCTTAGTTTTTTAATGTATGATATTTTTGTGTTTGTAATATCCAATTTTTTAATGATGTTTTTCTTTGATTTTGGAATATGGGAGATCATTTTTAGTTGAAGGTTTTGGATATCCATGGTTGTATTGGTGGTTTGGTTATAGGAAATTCGGATTCTAGAAAACTCCAATGGTCAATCATGTGGGGTTCCAATACGTATGTTTTCTATGGGGGATTTCGCTAGACAGTCGGTGCACCCAATCAGAGGTTGTATTAAATTCACTATATCAATTATTATTCCTCTTAATTTTCTAATATATTTTATAATTAAACTGAGATCATTGTATCTTTTTTGAATTATATAGAACCCCTTATAATCCAGACAGTTATACTATTATCATCTTTTCTCTTCATCCTCTAACTGATCCAGGAAGAAAGAACTATGATTTTTTTCGTTAGATAAATGCAAGATCAATTTTCCTCCTAGTGATATTTTATTTAATCTATGTCAAATATGTGTTCTATTGAATGATCAAGTGACATTTTCTCCCATTCATTATAGATCACTAACATATATAGGGTATTTATTATAGTTCTTATGATAATAAATATGCA
Source organism: Viscum album (assembly GCA_963277665.1). NCBI lineage: Eukaryota > Viridiplantae > Streptophyta > Magnoliopsida > Santalales > Viscaceae > Viscum > Viscum album. The sequence goes on along the minus strand of OY728135.1, from coordinate 595,942,793 downwards.
CCATTATAATTGAATTCATAATGAGTATGTGTTTAATAAATATCTTATTAAAAATATTTTGGATGGTGGATTCATATTTTCTCTTTAATCTATTGATTATTATTCATTATATTGGATGTGGATTCAATGAGTCAATGAAATTCCCTCTTGATTCAAGGTAGAAAACTCAAGAATAATGACATTGGCATGCATGTTTTGTTATATTCCTCATTATGATATCTTTTTTTAATGTAAACATGGAATTTTTCTCTATTTCTGTACTAATGATTGAACAATTATCTTTTGATTGACTTGAGTCTATAATTTATAATCGAAGTTGAATTCACTATCAATTTTTTGGTCAATAATGTATCTGGTGAATTGGAGACACTTTATTGAAATATCATGGAATTTCCTCTAATGAAAGAAATTATAAGGAATGTGTTTAATAAATCACCATTATTATATGTTTTTATATTCTACCTCAATTCAAAACCCTTTTCCTGATGAACTGGAACAGTACTATTCATACATGACATGTTAGGTTGTTCACCATGAGTATGCACCATAGTTCAATTCAAGATCTTCTAAAAACCTTATAGTTATTTTTACTACCCAAATATTTTAAAATATTACAATTTAATTCAATATTTCTTGTAGCATGCATATCGGAGCTTAATCAACCCAGAAAATATATTCCATTAAATTTGATCTCTTCAACATCATTTGGAACACAGAACCCATAATCCAAAATTAATCACAAAATAGAATAAATTTATAACGTAGAAGATGAATCAGATGGTATCAGTAATATTTTTTTAAAATTATAGATATACATTATATATAACAATAATAATTAGATAGGAAATAAATAAGTTTTCAATGAAGAAAATATTTTTAAAATATATGTTCAGTTTCACTTATCCCATATAATTTAAAATTAAGTATTTCCAAATTTAGACAATTAATAAAAAAAATATTCGAATTTTATTTTATAATATAAAACATTTATCAAGGTGATTTTATGGTATTTTTTTGAAATGTTTTATTTTTTGATGTAAAGTGAAAAAATAATATTTTTATTAAAAACTACATTATCATTTAAATAATTTAAATTGAGAAATTATATTTTAAATTTGTTTTAAAGTAAAATTAGTTCAGTTATATTAAAATTTATATTTGTTACCTCATTGGAATCAATTTCCTATTAAATTATTTTATTAAAACACTAAATAATTTTGAGAATCATCCCTTTAGAAACAGGATTTTTCAACATGTCAGTGGGTATAACATAAAATTAGTATATTCTACTTCTATAAATTGAATATAGAAAAATATATTCCACAATTTAAATAAAAACTATTTATATTATAAAATATTTTGAACTTAATTTTTGACTATAATGGATAATGATAATATAAAAAATTAATTATCATATTTGAGATAATAACCCATTTATCGGTGAGGCTTAATATAAATTGATAATGGTTAAAAGGACCTCAAAACTTCTCAAAAACAAATTTTATGTAAATATATTGTCCTTATAACCTATTCTATATGATAGTGGAACATTTTTTATCATTTTGTAATGATAAAGTCATGGGTGTAATAGAATGTTTTAAAAAATTATATGTATGTCCTCTCCCCACCTTTTAAAAGGCCACCCCTCTCCTACACTCGTCACACTTCCTAATACATTTGGGTCATCCAATACCATACAAAATTAAATAATTTCTACACTAAAAACATCATATACACATTTATTTATTATAATTACTTACCATGTAGTCTTTTTTTTCAAACATAATGAAGTCTTCTAAAAAAGTGGCCACGTTTCTAAACATGTGTTATTATTTTGGTCCATCATAAAACATAGAAAAATATTACTAAACAAAGATAATAAAATCAATTGATGATATTAAATATAAATATTTTTTTTCATGTGTTACTCATGGCCTATATCCATCTCATATTCCATTAAATGTGAAATGAAACCATCAAACATGTGTACAAAGCACTACAATCTTGGGAACCGATGTAAATAGTTTCCCATTAATACCTTTAAAGGATTTATTTCATAATATAATTCAATATATTATATAATATTTATAATATTATTATAGAAATTTTATTATAATATCACATATACCGTCTTATATTCTATGTCTTTCAAATTATTAGGACATCGCTCATGTTTTTGGAGGACTACCACCTCATGAAGCAATGTGATTCTTTTTTTCACATATGATTTACATGAATATAAATAAGGATAGATTAAATGAATATATTTGATATACATGTATAAATATTTATTTTTTGATATTAATATATTACATTCTTTCTTACCCTTTCAGTCTTTGAGGAAATGATAATAGTTTTTGTGTGTATTTATGATATATCATCTCCACAAAGCGATGAGATCCATCTTCCATCATAGAATTTAATTAATTATTGGAAAAATTAATATAATGTTAAAAAGGATATTTTTAAATTAATATAATTATAAATAATATTTGTATATTTTTTACTCAAAGTAACCATAACATTCATGACAAAAAAACATGAGAAAACTCGAAAAATAACCCCAGAAATAATAAGAATAATGAAATATAATTAACAAACATATTGTAAAATTTAATATAAAGATCAAATATAATATTATAATTATGAATATGGTACCTTCTTAATTTATAAAATTCTTGAAACCATTATATTATAATTTAATTAAACCTCAACTAATGGAATGTGTGAGGCACGCGACTTCATCTTAATTTACCATCTTTGTGGAATATTGAAACGTTATGCACATAATTTTCCATATATGATATATATACTACCCATTTCAAAAGTAATATCACGATTAATTATTAATTTAGGGGTTTTTCAGTTTCAATTTGAATTATTTCATACAAGTAAATTTGACATGAAAATTACCAAGTGGTAAGGAATTTTATTACCCAATTTCATTTCATTGGGTTATAATTTTTTTTTCCTTTGAAATAATAATATGGTGTTTTAAAAAACTATTTCCAAAATCAAACATTATTTTATTTTGATTTTTTTTATTTAATTTTGATATAAATAATATAGTAATATATTAAATCTATATTCAATGGTATGATCTTTGTAAGGGTTTATTACACCATATCATTTTACTTGTCATTATTTATAAATGAATTTACATTGAAGGTAATTATTTTTCCATTATAAAATAAAATCATTTAACTGTCTTATCTAATGTTTATTAATTATTTTTTTAATGTAATTCTACCATTGTCTAATATTTTATAAATAATATTAATGAGGAATTTATTTTCACAAAATCAGACAACATTATTCTCTTCAACTGAAAACCATTTGCATAAAAAACCATGTTTTCTTAAATTGATTTTATTTACTTTTTAATTATAATAATTATTTATCGAAGAAATATTTATCCATGATTTACATTTAAAAAAATTTAAATGAATCTTTAGTTTATTTTTCAAATAATTTCCATTAACCTTTATTGAAAATATAGAAGGAATCATTGTTTTAATGTGAATGGTATGTATAGAGTTCCCCACCATTATGTTTAAATAATTTATGAAAACAACTTTAAAATTTTCAATGATTATTTTTAAAGAAATTTATTGTATAAATATTTTTTTTACATTATGTTTAAACAAAATTTCAAGGTATAAATGATATTTTCCTAATGAATTTTCTAATAAAATTTGTATGGCATTTCTATTCATCAGAGACAACATATCAATATTATATATATACTACTATAGGTATATGTTTTATTTATCCCATACTTATTCATTTAATGTATTGTATATGATACTTTTTACCTAGAAATTATTAAAATAATCTTTATTGATTAATTTTTTAGTCAATTACTTTCCCTTGAAATATTCACTCTCATATGATCATTAGAAATTAAATCTCTCATAATTATCAGTACTATTTATCATGTGTATGTTTATTTCTTAATAAAAATATAATATATACCTACTCTTTTATATATTGAATTTTATTTTATTATCTTGATGAATATTGAAAAATCTAAATTCATTACTCAGTACAAATATTTGATGATAAGAAAAATTGTTCATTAATTAAATTGATCATTATATTTATTAGGAATTTTTTGTGTATGTAGTGATTAATGGGGACTAAATTTATAGATCCTCTCGATGAATTAGTGGTATCATGGTTTGACTCATCAAGATATCATTATTCATGTTTTTCATCTTGTTTTTAACTATGTTTTGTAAATATTTTACAACAGAGGTATTCTGATGTATGAGGTGATGAATTCTAATAATTATAAATTTCATTCATTATGAATTTATTTATTATTATATTGGAGATTATCACAATAATATTAAATCTAAATTCATTTCATTATATGTTATTTATTATATGGAATGTGTTTCTAGTTATTTATGTTTCTATATTGATCATGAATTATCTAATAATGACTATAAAGAAATTTAAATGGAATGTGTGTTAATATATATAACATTTTAAATTGATTATTCTTTATCTATTCATGATTTATAATTAATATAAATGGCATATGTGTTCAGTTCGTTACCATTCCATATTTATTATTCCTTACATATTTAGGATAGTCAATTTTCTTAAATGGAATGTGTTTTCAATTATTTATAATACTATACTTATTATTCCTCATCCAATCATGATAGTAAACTTATTTTTAAATAGAATTATGTTCCATATATATACCTTTTCATATTTATTAGTCTTAGATTACATATGATAGCTTCTACATTATTTAAATATTACAAATAATATCAAATCATCTATATTTACATTACATTCACAAGAATCCACGAAGTATTAAATGATTTATATGAAAGGATATTATAAAAGAAATGAGGATATTATTAGAAAAAGTTATTTTATTTTTTTATATTCAATTATAATTAATTTATAAAATACGAATATATTTGACCAAGTCTACTGATATTATTCAGTCATTATGCATTCAATTACTTGTATCTTATAAAAATATAATAAATAAATAATTGTCTCCATGATACTGGAATAAGAGTCACTATATATTGTAATATAAGATTATTAGTATAAATATTTGGAACTAGATTAAGGAAAATATAGATTAACTTACACAACACTATGTCAAACATAGAGAATAGTTATATAAGATCATTTATAATATTTATTAAGGAAGATATTATGTGGGTTTTTTATTGAAACAATTATCGTTTTGGATATTAAATGTTTATGTGGTTCTAGAACAGATAGACCTAGGGGAAATAACAATGAAAATAGAATGTCGACCATGACTCAATAATTACCTAGTTCAAAACAATTCACTTTATTTCACATCAGGTGTTTCACTCCTAGTTCATATTCATATCATAATTGAAATTTTATTTACAAACCATCATGATGGATTTCAATGAATGATGATAATGAATGACTTAGGTTAATCCAAATTTGTCTTAGATTGAAAAGAATCTTTTACGATTTAGACATCTTATAAATGATTATATAGTATTCTCACTATGATTATTGTTTCTCACAGTATGATTTATGGTTTTAGTAAATGGATGGAACAGTAAGAATTCATTTTAACCTTGAATATGAAGACAAATGTAGTGAAAATGAGAAAAAAATTGGATGATGATAGGAGTGAAAGATATTGTTATTTTTTTAAAAAAAAGATAACAAAAAATATGATTAAAACATATTCATTAAACAACTCTTTAACTCATCATATAAGAGAATGACTGTGTTTTCTAAGATATTGACTAGTAGAGAGCATGGTGAACAAGGGATCAATTACATTTATTCCATAAATGATGAAAGAGACACTGATGAAAGTGACTCAATGAAATGAGAAAATGTATTCTTTGTGGAAAATTAGTCCACATTGTGATGAATTGATGATGAAAATTGAATAGTACAATAAATAGAAATAAATATATTCATAGGGACCCATTTATTTTTCATTTTATTTAATTTGGGGATCATATCCATTATTTGAGTCACTTACCTAATCTTAAATTTAATCCCTATAACATGGAAGTAAGTTTTTTGATATAAAAATAATAATGTATTTTTGTATTGGGATTCATAATTTATATTGTAAAATAATTTGTACAAATTGTATTTTGGTTATAAGAATGAAGAAAATTCTAAGGATTTGGTAAATTTTAGAAGCATATATGTCTTAATTAACTTTAGTATTATGAATACTATAACGACCAAATGTTTTATCAATATAAATTCCTTTTTATAATAATTACTTAAAGTATAATCACATCAGAGAACAAAATGCCACACCATTCTTAAAATAACTACTATGTGACCTTTAAATATAAATTTTCCACTTTTGTGTGTTGAATTTTAGAAATCTATCCTACATAGTTGCCTTCAGGGTGATTTTTGGAGTCTAATAAAACAATCATAACTGTTTGTTAATATTAACATACCCTTATGAATAGTAACCCACCCTCATGAATAGTAATATTATCCTTATTAATAGAAAATATTCTAAAATAATAGTAACCTCACCCATTAATGATTAAATAAAATTTACGCATCTTATAATTGAGAATATGACCATAGTTAACGTATTAGTATTTATGTAAGCCATAGGTAATTAATTATAATTAATTAATCAATTAGAAAGAAAATTTATTTTCAGAAAATGTATTCACAAATTAACAATTCTATGGTTTCATGTTTTAAGATAATATTATAAGACCATATATAATTTTTGAAAGCCATATAAAATCAGTTGTAATTTTAAAATATCTAGTTTTCATGTAAATTATGATTTTAATTAAAAATTAAAAATATCATTCATAAGAGATTATTCTTGAAAAAATGGGGTTAAATTTTTGATTCTACACACTGAAAAATAGTTAGGGTGAATGTTTTGGATTTTTCCGATATACTTGAATATTTTTGTGAATAGTTAATTACATTAATTTACAGTATAAATACATTGTAATTTAAATCCACTATTTATAACATCACGAGTGATGTAATTGCCCAAATATCGTACTCACATGTCTTTTTTCTTATCATGTAATCATCAATATTTCTTATCTTGGTGGAAATTAATAAACTAATCATTAAAATATTAAGAAAATCCCTCTCCCCTCAACTATAATTACCACCCCCCCACACACCTGCATTACTTCACACATCTATAGCTACAACCCTTGACTAAATTCTTCAAAAAGATCTTCCATATCCCCCAACCCACTTCCAGGAGCTCTTTTCATGATCAGAAGACCAAGCCTATGTTCTTTAATGAGGATCCCTTGAGGATTATTCAAGAGGTAATTCCTCAATCTCTTTCATTTCTATTTCCTTTCAAATTTCATTTCATTTCATCATGTATCCCCAACATATATAATTAAAATTTCATGATAACTCTAGTATGATTGATATAATGGTATGATATCATGTTAAATGAATATTATTTATTAAACTCCTCCATCCATCTCTTTGTAAACAAAAATGAAATCGTTGCACGTGATGTGTTAATTGACCTACATCAAGGGTGATGCCAATCAATTTTCTTTCAACACCTTCATGTTAAAAAATAAAACAGTAAAATTGTTGATTTTTTTAAGTGTATGTTTTATAACCTTTTTTATTGTAACTAACATATTTACCTGACACAAAGTGACAAAATAAAATAAATATTTTGGGATTGAAAAACCAACCAAATTATCCCAAAAAGTTCTTCATTAAGTTTTATCTAATTATTCATCCTCATGGTACGTATAAAAATTTATTAAAAGATCATATATATCGATGGAATTTCACTAGTATTATATATTAATAAATCAATATGTAAAACTTCATTTCATAAGAAATTTCACTCTAAATACAAGTGAATCATTCATAAAAGCTAATGAATTTTACACTCCCAAACAAAGCATTTAAACTCTATAACTCATCCAATACACATAAAATAACTTAATTTAACCATAACGAACCATATTCGTGTATAAAATATTTTCAAATTATTAATTAATTAATATATTGTCATTATAGAATATATTAATGTGAATAAATCATTCAGATACAAGGTTAGAGGAAATTCTCGAACCATACTTTCTTTCTTTGGGTTCTACATCTTTCAATCCATTTTCAGTATGGGTAATCTAGATAAATTATTTTTTCATCATTATATAACCCTTTATGGGATATAAATGACCTATAACATATTTTATTCAAAACTAAATTTTTTCCAAAATAACACTTCTTTCATATAAACAAACCATTTTTTACATCTTAAATATTATTTAACTCTTCACTCAAGGTTAATGGTTCTATGTCAAGAATGATATTACCGCATTATTTTGAGAACCAAATATTTAATAATGTATAATGTGATACCAATTTTATTCCATGGGCTATTTAATGTTTATTTTTTACATATTATCAATGTGGTGTGAATGATAATGTATATTTTATGATGAGATGGGTGCACCAAGAATTATATAGCGTAATATGATTTTTTTAATGTGACAGGTGTGCCCAAAATTATACAGCACTCCAATTAATTGGGTAAAGATATGAATCTAATTATTTAAAATTTAAATGTTGTGTGAAAATGATATTATCTTTTTTCACAACTATGTGTGTTAGTTAACAACTAAAACCTGATGTTTAATTTTAATGAATTGCCACATTTCAACTCTTTTATTAATGATTCCACTCATTTTCATGATATGTTGCTTATGATTGGATTGTGATCACTCATCATTATATTATCATATTTACAGGCTTTCATCTCTCCACTTTTTGATGTATATCCTCATGTGATTCTGTGTACTAAAGAGTTTTCAGTTGACAATAAGAAGCTCGAAATGAATGAATCAAATAAATTTTTTTGATTAATGTTGTAAATTTTATGTATGGTCCTAGTATTCCAAATAAACTATACCTATAGATCTTCATTGTGTAATACTATTAGGTTTTTTATATTCTAAATGATCTAATATCAGTGTAATAAAAGGCGAGGTCTCTCTAAATAGCATCACTTGTTTGAAATTTTATAATCAATCAAAATTTAAATGTATTAAAAATACTATTTAGGATTTATGAGATATGAGTCTACTAAAATTAAGTATAAATTTTGAGGGATTTATTGTAATACGAAAAATTAGTTTAGTATATATTTTATTGAATTGAGTATTTATGGAAGAATATCATATTTATTTTAAAAAAATGTTTTATGGTAATGGTAAAATTTAGGAATTTTATTTTATTTAAGACTAAGGTGAATAAGGGTTATTATAATTTGTTAATTTTATAGTTATTATATCAATATTATTTCGGAAAAATGATAAACCAAATGTTAAGTGGAAACCCATCACATCCAGCAATATCATGGGGCTTGATCTCATAATAGATTTGAGGTAATCATTTATTTCTTACTAGTGGACAACATGATCTTATAGTTAATATGTAATAATTTTCACATAAACTAATTGATGAATAAATACTTAGGATGAACCAGTGGTGTTACAATTAAGGATTATAGATACATGTATTATATTGGATAACTTATGAAAAACATAGTTGTTTTGTAAAATAGTTAGTGACAGATGGAAATACTTACATCTCTTTGGTAGATCATATATTCCATTAAATTTTTATTTTAATTCTCCAAGTGGAAGAAATTTATTTTTGGATATTAATTTCATAGAAACAATGATGAATTGAAAATTTACTAAGGAAAAACCAATGGATTACAATGTGCCAATGAAATAAAAATAGATCATCTTAGAATATGACCTTATATTAATAGAGAGTAATATAATTTATCAACATTAATAATAGGATCATGGAAAAATATTTTATCCTATTACCTTTACATCTAATGATTAAATGGTTTTTTGACTCATAACATATTCATGATTTTTTTCTCTTATAATTTTTTATTGGTCACTCACATTTTTATAATCAATGACATATATCCCTAGCCATAATTATTTTAAAATTATTCATTTATTTCATATATCTATCTTCGTATACCAATAATTTTATCCTACATTGAATCGTAGTTAGGTTTTATTCTAGAATACCATCACATCAAGATTTATCTCTTATCCAGAAGAATTTTTACTAACCTCTTTACTATGTGGGGTTTTCAAAGATGATATTTAAAAATGATAATTCTTGACTACCAATAATGCGGTAAAATTGTAAGGTTCCAATATATTTAATTGGGATAGAATGTAAAAACCCAATATTTTTAATGTATATTAATTTATTCGTTATAATATGTTAACTACAACACTGAGCTTTAACAACCGATGAAAAATAATTCATTAAATTTAATAACTTTTATTGCTTGTGGGTAATTTATTGTGGAGCCTAAATGAACCATAATGTATTATAAAATTATATCAAATATATTAAATTTTTTTATATGAATTTTAATAAAAAAAATTAATGAAAATTGATATTATCTATTATTTATATATAAAATAAGAATGATTTAAAATAAAACATTTTTTTTCAAAATGTATATTTATAATGATCGAATTAATCACTATCATCCCACATAATTTGATCTCAATTTTGGATTTTTTTTCAAAACAATACAAATATTATTCAATTTTTTACCAAAATATCAAAATTAATAGATGGTTAGGTTTTAGGATTTTTTTGAAATATATTATTTTTCATAAGTTCTGAAAATTACTAATTTTTATTAAAAAGTTCCTTTTTGATTTAAATAATGTATAAGGTTAAATTATAAATTAAATTAGGTTTAAAGTAAAATTAGTTATATAATATTTTAATTTAACAAATTTAGGTCAATTTAGTAATCTTCATATTAAATTATGTTTCTAAAACCATCTATACATACATGATTTTCTATTTGGAAAAATGGTTTTTGTCGCATATGGCGTATAATTTTAAATTAGTTTATCAAAATTATATCATTTTAATTTTAATAATTGATTCCATAATTAAAATTAGTTTAATTTATATTATATAATAATTCCAACTTAACTTTTCACCTTATTTAATAGTGAAAATAGTTAGAATTAGTCACCATAGTAATGGAAAAAACTGATATATCAGGGTGTTAAACTAAGATTATAGGTGTTAAAATGCCCTATAAATTTTTTCCAATCACGGTTTTATAGAAATATATTGTTCTTATAACCTCTAATGTTAAATAATGACTCATTTAGATGAATAAGGCCTATTAAAGACTTGGGTGTAATTAAATATTTTCAAATATTATATATCTGTCCACTCCCCCACTTATAAAATGCCACCCACTGTCCTCCCACCATAAAGTTTACAGTGAATTTTGTTTTAGTCAATATATTCCCAATCCACTAATTCAATACCAAAAATCATCATTGGTACATTTTTTATTATAAATATAGCGATCTTACTTTTCTATCATTACTATTGGATCCTCTTAAAGAAAAAAAAAATTATTTTTCAAATCATAGATCTAATGGTTTATTGTCTCAGTAAACATAGGAGCAATAATAAAATTTAGATAAAAATTTATTATTTAATTCCTTATACACTTTTTCTATGTTTAAATATTTTCCCCATACTATAAGTAATCACCTAAGGATATACTTCAATGAAAGGGGTGAGATAAAATTCGAGTGAGATGATAGATAAAAACATAATTCAATATAACATAGGGGATAATAAAAATAATTGTTAGCATAATAATAAAATAATAATCTTAATAATTAGAGGATGTAGTATATAAATGCATTGAATGTGGAAATGCAAAAATATGAAACTGCTTGTCTTAGTTTCCTTCTACCACACATAGCTGTGAACAAATCTAGCATCACGTTCACACATAACATATGTGCCTAACCATAAATTCAATATTTTGATCAATGGTAGAATCATATTAATGCGTATTTAATTATATCATGATATCCATCGAGTTATCCAATTCATTGGAGCATAGTATAATTTCGGGATCGCTCGTCACGTCATAATATTTACAAAATCCAACATTCTATAGGGAACACATATCAATCATGGACATAAAATTACCCATGGGAATGAATAGGGTTAGGAACCTTTCATAATGAATATAATTAGGAATATAATTTGGGGTTTCCAAAATTAAAAGGTAATAAAATACTTGGTATAATGATCATAAATCACGAGGGAATAAGAAACAATTTCAAGATACGTAAAAGTAGTGTTTTTTAGAAAGAATATTTCTTATGGAAAAATCATCGAATTGGTTATAAAATAAGATATTAAATATTTATATCCTTTAAGTGAAAATGTTAATAAAATTTATGTAACATAAAATGAAAATTCAAACCATGGTAGAGATAATAACTCAAAGAACATATTTCGGAATGAGAATCCCTTTACTATAAGTCAAAATGATTTCTTCACTTTAATATCCTCTTGAATTTTATCTTTTTAAGGACAACCTTAAGGAAATTGGTTTCAGTATTTTGTTGATTCCAAAACCTCTTTGACATGGGGGAGTCTTGGGAAGATATTTTGGAAGAAATTAGACAAGCATCATTGTTTTAGAGCTTTGGGTAGAATTGGTGGTGACAGGTGGTATTTAATGGGGAGGAGAGGAATTTTTTAATTTTATTTAATTGATTATTATTTTTGTCTCAAAATGATTACTAGTTAGGTAATTATCACTAAATATTTTAAATAAATTAGTGGTTTTCGTGATTATGGTGATTACATCATCAGTGACTAATGAAATAATGTATTTAACAAACAATGTATATAAACTATAAATTGTGGTATTGAACTATTCAAAAAAATGTTAACTAATTTAGAAAATCCCAAAATAAATAACCAAAATAAATTTTAAATATTTATAATGAAAAAATTAACTCGATTTTATTAAAATATTTATCTAAATAAGAATTTTTTAATTTTCAATTAAAATCATCTATAACTAGGAAAATACTTATTTGAACATTGTTTTTTGTTTCATAATAGTGTAAATAATTAATTTATGACTCATAAATGTATATTATAATGATAATAAAAAAAATATTACTTTATCAATGTAATTTATGAAAACATTTATTTTACAAAATTTAATATAGTTATAAAAAAATATACAAAACATTTTAATTTTATAAAAATTCCAATTTAAAGGTAATAATTTTTACAATATTTATTTTATATCCTATGTGATAATTATATCATATTAACATTTATAATATGACTAAAATTTTTATACATTCATTTATGAGGTCACTATTATATTTTCAAAATTACTATTCCTATTTTTCACATTATTAGTCCAAATGTCATGTCACTATTCCATAATTATAGGTTCCTTAATTTCTAGAAACACCTCTTATTTAAATCATTATTCATTTATAAATTTTTTATTTTTTTCAAATTGATTATATGTGGTTTATAATATATGAAATAATTATAATCATGTAATATATATTGATAAAATTTTGGGTCGTTACATTCTTCCCCCATGATTCAATTTTTCCCTCGAAATTTCATTTTACATTAACCATTGAAAATAGATAAGGGTACTTCTCTTTCATTACTTCCTCCAGTTCTCATGTTTCCTCATCGTACCTATGGTTTCACTATAGTTCGTTGACAATGTGAGAAGATGTTTTGCATATATCTTTATCTCTACGTTCCATGATCGTCACAGTTTTCTACACCTAAGAGATATCATTTTCCAAATATACCACCATTGGATTTAGTACATATGAGGGCTCTAGTTTTTACTTAATCAAGATGGATAAATGTAATACATATCATACATGATACGTGGTTTTTAGAAGTAAAAGAATATATTCCACATATTCAACACGGTCAAGAATCTCTAGTTGGCTTATATACTTAGGACGTGTCTTTCTCTTGTTCCCAAATCTCATGATCCTCTTCCACAGAGATATATTTATGAATACCTTGTCCCCAATATTAAATAATGAGTCTCTTAAGTGATTGTATTAATAGTTATTTTTTGGATTTTGGGCTTCCATGATGTCCTGCTAAATTGTTTTCAAAATTTAGAAAATTTATTCAACCATTTCAGATCGTAAAAGTATATCTTTACTAACTCATCCCTTCATATTGATTTTCATCTTCATTTTTCATAAAGGGATCCATATATATCCATTTGTATTCTTGAGTGGCAACTATTGATGTAAGAGAACTTGACCATAGGCATATGGTTGTCCCATACTCCATTAAACTCCATAGAACATGCCTAGAACATGTATTCTAGTTTTTGAATAGTCAGCTGAAATTGGAAATCATTTAGAGGATAGTGAGTCATACTAAAGTTCAACTCTATGTTTAGAGCACAGATGGTATTTTATTGAACATAGAGGTGAATCTTGGATCTCGATCATTTACAATTGATAGTGGTATTCCATGTGGCCTTACCGCCACTATAATGCAGATCCATCCAAGTGGATCTATTAAGAAGTCTTCTCAAATTGAGATAAGTTCATCTTTCTTTGTAAGATGATCCATAGTAACCCATACAACATTGTTTCTTCTACATTTATTTGGAAGTATGTTGATAATGTACTTCGTGGTTTTTTCCCATTTCAATGTTTGTATGGATAATGGTTGAATCTTCCCCTTATACTTTTGTCCATAATTATTAACTTTTTGATATACCAGGCACTTTGATTTATATTCAGTGATCTCCTTCATCATATTTTCCCACTAGAAATTCTTATGGAGATATCAATGAATTTGTGAAACCTATAGGTGAATAGAGAATTTTGGGATATTTTCTCAAATTATAAATCTTTATTTATCTATGGACTGGATGGTACACATAATCATCATCCAAATTTTACAACTCATTCCTCATAAGTTTCAAGCTCTAAGTATTTTCTATTTCTCCTAGCTTCCACCTTCATCTAAATTTCCAAATTATTTCTTTGACAATAATTTATTCTCTCAATGGGGGTTGTTTATAAAAAATTGGAGAAGGAATCAATGATTTTTATTCTTTAATGATTCTCATGTCCATCCATTGAAAAACTTTGAATATTGGATCCTTCTTAATTCTCATCATTGTTATTATTATAGGATCCTTTCTACATAGACCATCTGTCGCATTATTTTCCTCACAATGATGGTAGTGGATTGAGTAGTTTTAGTACCTAATGAGATATAACCATATTCATTAGTGGAAAGTAACCTTCATATGTTTGTATATATATTTTACGATATTATGATTAGTATATATTTCACAGAAATCCCCTTAGAGATAACTCCTCATGATTTTCCATGCGCTGATCAAAACTATAAACTCCAGATATAGTGTTAGATAGGTTGTCTCATGTATTATTATTTTCCACGAGGTGTACGAAATCACATAATCAGTATTCATTAGTAAACATACTTATATATTATTTGAAGTATCAATGTATACCAAATAGAGTTCACCACTTATCAGAGGTGTGAGTACTGGAACCGTGATAATTCTTTTCATTAACTCCTTGATCCACTATTCACATTCCATGGTCTAGACAAACATTTATCCTTTACGGATCATCATAGTTATTGGGTTACACTATTATGAGAAGTTATTCATATATCATCAAAAATACCCAGAAATACTAAGGAAACTATGGATCTCTATTAGATATGTTTACCACAGACACTCTTTAATTTCCAATGTTTTGTAAGGTTCCACATATATTCTTTTTCAAGTGATAAAATTCACAAATATGATATTTTACCATTCCAAACCTAAAATTTACTATACATTTAATAAATAATATTCCATTTCATAGTCTTTAAAACATTATTTGTAAGACCCCGACCCTAGTTACCCCGAGTCGGTGCATTGTTACATAAAATTAGAATGATCACAAGTGATCAAACCCCAAAATACCGATCTGTTTAGTATCCCTGGAAGTACTAGATACAAAAATAAGTTTTACATTACATTATGAATTGAAAAACAACAACACTGTGTCTCCTTTTAACACATTCATATCCCTTAGACTATCCATGTAGGTCAACCATAAAATACATCTTCACATCCTAGGAAAAATAAAACATACAAAGGGGTGAGCTCAGATGCTTAGTAAGGATAACAATATAGAAGAAACATTCATAAATAAGCATAAACATATATAGAAATGTATAAGACTAAAAAAAATCCTTTTAAACATAAAATTCTATATAATATGGAAAAGATAAATCAAATGATTTCATTTACTTATTCGCATTGATATTCTACTAGTAAAACAATCATATGTAATATCAATAGCCAATTTCATAATGATGGAATGAATAATGTCAGACATCATAACCATATATTCAAGGCCTCATGCCAAGAATACAAATGAATATTCTGTCAAGGCCTTGTACCAAGAAAATAGTTTGTCTCATGAGACATACTGATGCATCGAGGAGCTATAGCAGGCTCCCCTAGTATTTGATACTTCTTCATCCTCCTTTTAGTTTTTAATTAAAGACCACCATTGATATGCCTCTCCCATGAGGCTATAAACTGCCACGACAACTTTTTCCCTTTCTCTACGCCCGAATGTATGAAATATTTTTTCTATAAATTGCTCAGATACAAATGGATTTTTAGTCCCATTGAATATTGGTGGGTTTTTTCTCATGAAGTGGTCTAACATTCATACTCTGCGTCGTGGATCAGGGTGCTCCATACTGGTATGGTTATTATTAATAACCTGAGTGAGTAGTCCCAGTATGGTGAAAATATGATCATCACCAGATGCATCACAAGATCTCATATAATTATCTTGAATATGAGGTAAATATCTACATGGATTTCATCCATTAATACAGTTTCCATTTCTTCCAATAGGAACCATTTCTAAAAAATGGCATACCCTAGAGTATTTTATGAATCGCAATACGTAATTCCAAACACGAGAAGCAGTTAACATAAATTTAACAGTTTATGAATAGAATCAATAATCATAAAAATGTTTTCTTTGAAGAATTATATACTCATCAATCCTCCATAATGGTTTATAAAGAAAATGTGAATTATCCTAAGAATATCCCCCGAGAGTCTCATAACCAAGAGTGTAGCAAGGCCCATTTTTGTGTACCAAGATAAACCAGTTCAAGACAAAAACACCTTGTCAGAGTTGTCACTCCTAGTTACATCTGTGCCAGAGCCGCCTCAACCTACTCATATATAGACAGGGATGTATTTCTTAGAAAACTTCCAAAATCTCTACATTACCAAAATTCGAGGAAGTTATTCTATACAAATCCTCAAAGTCTATCTTAGGGTAATTTTCTCTAATTTGAGTTTTTTTAATTCTAGCTTCAAAGATTTTTACTAATATTCATCTGATACCTACTGTATCACCTTGACCCTAGTTTCCCAGAGTCATTTCGATAATACATAACATTGGAATTGTCCCAAAGGACCAAATCCCAAAATACCAATCTGTATTGTAGCCTTGGATGAACTAGATTCAAACATAAGTATTACATTACATTTTGAATTGAAAAACAATAAAATTTTGTCTCCTTTTAACACATTAACCTTCCGTATACTATCCCTTTAGTTCAACCATAAAATACTTCTTCATATCCTGGGAAGAATAAATCCTAGAAAGGGGTGAGCTCAGCTGCTCAATTAAGATAACAATATAGTGGAATGTTTCATAAATAAGCATAAATATTTAAGGCAATGTATAAAACTAAAACATTAGCCTTTTAAACTTAAAATTCAGAATAATATGGAAAAGATAAATAAAATAATCCCATTTACTAATTTACATAGACATTATTCAAGTCTAATAACAACATGTAATATTAAAATCCAATTTCTTAATGATGGAATGCATAATGCCGGACAACATAACCACGAAGTCATGGCCTCATTCCAAGACTAAAAATAAATATTTTTTCAAGGACTTTTTCTAGGACACAATATTGTCTCCTGATACCTACCGATGTATCGAGGAGAAATAACGGGCTCCACCCGTCACTTACTATGTCTAATGCATTCCTCATATGAAAACATTGAAACATAATAGAAGCATTCGTATTAAAACAATCATACGAAATGTCAATACATTAACTATAAACCATGAATTGTATAAAATTAACACATACATAGTCAAACATATCACAAAAACATCAATAAAATGTTGAATATTGTATCATAATAAACCAACTTCAAAAAAGTGTAAAATCCCACAAATGATGCTGACATAGATGAAACCGAAACAGTTTGAGAGAAATATCTCATTATATTTAGAAATAATTTAAAATTCATGTAATTATAAAAAAACATTTATTTTATTAATATTCATATAAGCTTGTAAGGTAATATTTGAAGATGTTATAGAGGCATAAAATAGCCGCACTCTTCATATATGTTAAAAAACATTCTTTCCTTAATTTTATCAAAAAGGTCATAAAGGACCTTGTTTAAAAAAAGACATAAATATTCCTATATAAATATTCTATAAAAATTAAAACAATGTTATAAATGAATTTAAACAATTTTTTAGGAAATAGTAAAAATGTTTTGAAATACATTTTTATGAAACACATATGTTGATGATAAAGAGGTCCCAATAGATACTCATGTTTAAAGAACCTCGGATAATGAATAGATTGTAGAATTAACCCTTACCTTGTACTTTTCCTTGAATGGTTGTATATTAAACTCTTGTATAATAGTTGAATCATTTTTTTAATTATACAAGAACCCAATACATAAATATGATATCATATATTATCTTCTAATATTTCTTTTTTTATAATATTTTAGTAGTATCATCGTTTCAGGAGTTAACTGATTCATTTTCTTTTATATGATTGGTTACGTAAGACATGTTTGATTTAGATAGGAAGTATTTTATTCATATCCAAAATAATATTAAGTTCTAAAACATTATTTTTAGTAATAAAATTAAAATTATTCTTGAATTGTTATGATGGTGAATGAATTTCATCGCGTTTATTGAGTCAGTAATCCGTATGTACGCAAGAGTGACAATATCAGTAAATTGATGGTGAAATAGTATGTAGTTGGATTGTATGTCATATATACACAATCATTAACATGATATATTTATTATTTAAATCAGTTATACTCATTATTATACCCATCTAAATAATGTAGTGTCTGAATAACAAACTACACCACGATATGGAGATGGTAAGCCGTACGTACGCACGTATGGTGACTTTCCATTCATGGGTTGGGTAGAATAATTAATATGGTTATAACATATCTATAATAACATAAATGTATGTATAAGTTACTGGATTTATTAATTTTTTATGGATACAACGATGAACTAGGAAGTGGAAGAAGAAAATAGCTTTGAAAGAGATGGTGAAATTATTATCTCTTCTTCGGGTGTTTTCTTTTCAGTTGATCAAAAGGGCTATAAAGATTAACTTTCTGCTCAATAGAAGGCCAGTAGGTTTATGTGAGGGTAGTGTGAGGATATTTCAGCTGGTTTTGGATGATCCAAATCACTTTGGAGGAGTGATTTTTATAGAATGGTAAGTACCCTTTCATAAGAGAGGTGAGGTTCACTTTATGAAAAACTTAAATATGATTTTATTATACAATCATATTCTTATTTTAATGTCTCGAAATTGATTTTTTTAGGCTATGGTGTGGATGGAATGAACACCTTTCAACCAATATATTTTAGGCTTGTTTAGGTCAGCACATTAACATTATCTTTTAAATTTTAATCTTAGTTAAATAGTTTGACATTTACCTTATCTCTTTGTATTATTATATTATATGGTTAATAAACATACTATAAAAAATCCAAGAGAACCCCAAGTGGTTCATTATTAATATATATAAACTTATCTATGTCTTTTTTTCGATGAATATATTTTTAGGAATATTATATAAATTAATAATACAGTATTTGTTTAAAAACTCATATATGTCAATTTTGAAACAATTTTTTATTTTGTTTTTGTTAAAGTCATAACAGCATGATTACATCAAAAACATATCATTTCATTAACCTTAACATGTCATATTAACATAGAAAAGTTGTGTAATTCATCAAAAGTATAAATTTACATTTATTTTAATATTTATAATATCAATTATTTTAATCATTTATTAATAATGTAATTACTTCATCATCATTGTGTCATAGATAAATTTAATTATATAATGTCAAAAAATTATAAATAAAATACCATTATGTAGTAAATGTTTCATATTTTTAATGAATATTTATATATGAATTTATCTTCTGTGTAACCATATATTAAAAATTGTTTAGTTATTAAATTTTGAAATTATCACATTTAATTGTTCCTTAAATAAAATAATAATAAATGTACTAATATAATCGAAGTGGACCAAACAGATCATATTTTTTTTCATAAGTTTGATTTTAGTGTAAATACACTTATCTAATAGAATTAGAAATTTTTTTATGGTATGTATAATATCATTTTTACCTTTCATTACCCTATTTACTTTTAACTAAGGTAAATAAAGGTCAAAAGTTTATATTCACCAAAAATTATTTTCATCTTATTGAATCACATTTTACTTACTGATATCAATCTTTTATCTTAGATTTTTAAAATTCAATTCAGAGAAGCAGTTAAATGATGTTTTATGCAAATTTTCAAATGCGCCAAGAAGGTGGGTAAAAGACGGTAAAAAGTTCAATAAAATTTTATATATCTAATATTATTATAAAAATACTCCAATGAATTAAATTGATAATTTATATTTATTATTTATCTATTTTTACCTAATATAAATTTAAATAAAATAACTAATTATTTAATTAAAAATTCAGTTTTAACCAATAATGCAGGGTTTTCACTATTCATCAAAAATGGAATGTTTTGAGAAAATTACCAAAAATTCACCCAATGCTAATTTTTATATTCCAAATCCAAAAATGAATTCCATTTTGAAAAATAAAATTTATTATATTTCAAAAATGTATATTACTATTTATAATGGCCAGTTTGATTGGTCACGGTGTGGTAAAAATCCATGTTGCGTACAACGCACGCTATTGTATTTATTCAAAGGGAAACGTACCTTGGAAGCTTGGGGTGTTAAATTATTGAAATTCTTATAATATTCCTCCTATATATTTGTGCATATTAAAAATTAATTTATAAGTACTGTAATAAATTTGATGAGTAAATCATTAATGATTATATTAATTTATACCATAAATATTTCTAGGGCATTTGTGAGCCCAAAAAGGAATCAGTATGAACTCATAGTGTATATAAATAATTTTAAATTTAGTCTAAGGAATTTAATCCTTCATCACCATTAATTGGTGATATCCCAACCAAATTGTCAGGACCCTTCCTCGGGGCCCGTGTCGTGACTACCCCAAGCCTGCCTTCCATTGGCCATGGGCGGGCGACTAGCACCAAGGCGTAATTCCTGGTAAAAAGGGAAGACATTTCATTTTTAAAGTAAACAAACACCACAGAGCAAGCAAGAAGAAGTAAACACTAAGTAAAAACTGGGTACAATAGTAAGTGCGGAAAAGTAAGAGGGCCAGAATACAAACCCAAACTGAAAGTAAAGTACAACTGAAAAAGGGAGTAAAACAACTGAAATGTAAAGCCGCAGCCTCGATCCGTCCACTAGATGTCCCACCTGAAGGTTGGGTACAGATAGCCTCCACAGCTCCTCGAGTCCAGTCGTCCGCTCCGAGTACGCCCCGCCCAGTGGTCCACCTTCGGGTACCGACCTTCTCCTCGTGCCTCAACCACGATTAGCGCTATCTGTCATGTGCAACCAATACAACATAGTGCAGGCATAGCCCGTGCAGGGGTGAGTATAAGCTAATCAGTAGGGACCCCAAGACCCCCGAAGGTCTCCCAGAATCCACAAAGGATAATCCACAAAGGAAAGATACAATCACGAAGTAACATCCGACACTACTTAGGTATATGCCCATACATATACCTAAGTAATCCATTCTCATTCGGCTCCAACATCCGAGCTCAAGTACAACCTAGTCCACACAGGAAATCACAACCAAATCCACATAGGAAAGCATAACGTAATCCACACAGGATAACAAGTCAAACTTATCGAAGATAAGGATCAAGATTCAGATCACACAGAATATACTTCTTCGTAAGACGATAAGGATGATCAGATGTAGCCACTGATTCATCTAAACCGTCGGACCTACACAGGATCGATAGGTACTAACCCCCACAATGACCCATAAAGGATCGATAGGTAACTAACCCCGGCAATGACCCACAAAGGATCGATAGGTAACTAACCCCCACAATGACCCACACAGGATCAGACCCACATAGGATCTGTAGGCACTAGCCCACACAGGACCGCTGAGCGCTGACCCACACAGGATCTGACCCACACTGGATCAGTAGCACTAATCCACATAGGATCGCCGAGTTCTGTAGTAATTACCGTCAAATCCATAGAGGATTTCTGTACATTCTTTATCGTCATCACCGTCGCAACAAGCTCTAGGGTTCCCGCACACAGCAAGCTCATTCAAGAGGGTCCGCTCCATGAGCCAAGGGGATGATACATCAACTGAAACGTAGTCCGGACATGATGTATCCAAAAGTTCCATATCGTCAACAGGATCTCAATGACACAGATGGCCCGTCAATCGGACACCCAGTCTGAGAGTTATTGGATTTTTCGTCCCAGGGGCCCCTGTTGGTTTTTAAGTAAAAACCAACCCGACCGTACTCCAACTGCGTCCAAACCTCGAGCAGAGTAAGCCAAAAGCTCTGTATCACTAAGAGGAATCCATCAAAGTCAATGGCACGTCAATCGGAAATCCGGATCTCAAGTTATAAGCGTTTCCGCTCCGAGGGCCCGATTGGTTTCCTGTACGAACCAACCCGGCCGAACCCAAAATTCTCCGAAACCTTGAGTGTAATATACCAAAACGATCGACCCGATCCAGGGATCACATCACAGCTAACAGTTCGTCGATCGAAGGTCTTCATCCCACATTATGGGTAAAATACTGTGAGGGGTCCGGTATTAGGGGGTTCGGCCCTGGTCCGACCCAGCCCGATACCCTCTAGGTTAGCCCGAACTGGGTCGACCCGACCCGGGTCCTGGTCCGGCCCGCTTGGGAGTGGCCCGGCATGGCTGGCGCGGCCCAGCCTGGCGGCTTGGCCTAGCCTGGGTGGCCAGGCGGCCAGGTGGCTCGGCCGTTACGGCCGAGTGAGGGGGGGGGGGGGGCGCTGCCCCCATGTTGTGAAACCGCAGCCCCCATGTGGGTGGCCACACCTGCTGGCCAACCGGGGGTTACGAACCCCCGGTTTTCCCCCTGACCGGAAGGCCCGCTCCGGCCGGCCGTCTGCTACCGCCATGGGACCGGCATGGGCCGGTCCCCCTGCTCCGACGCCGGCGGCCCAGAACCGGCCGCCGGTCCCTACTCCGCCGCGGCCTTGGTCCGTCCGGCACGGCGCGACGGTGCCACGACCCTCCTCCATGGCCCTGCTCCGGCCGTGGTGCCTTTGTGGTTCTCCGGTATGGCGTGACGGTTCCACAGATTAGTTCTTCTTCAACGGTGTCACGCTTCTCCGCCCTTCCTTTAATATTTCTCGTGCGGTGCTTCGGCACCGTGTCTCCTTTCACATGCCACAACAACAATCAACCAACAAGGGGGAGGAGGATCAGTTGTGTTCGTGCGGTCCGACCTCCTCCCATTATTGCGATATCAGGCAGCTCAAATTGAAGAGAAGAAAGAAACTGAAGTAATCACGAACAAAAAATTTAAAATAAACCCCTACCTCGAGCGTAGTCGTCAAACGAGGTTGTCCCGGAAAGGGACGTCATAGAATTGATCGCTGCGGAAGAAGGCGGATCGTCACGTCGCGGAGAAAGGATTCTTCGGGGTCGCATTGTCGATCTCCAAGGATCCGATGTTCTTGTCGACCTTCGTCGGAGGTCGGCCTTCTTCGCGTTCTTCGCGTTCTTTGTCGAGGAAGGAGTGCTTCACGGCTTGAGTGATTTCTCCCAAACCCTCTCGCACAACCAACCTATAATAAAAATAAGACTGGTCTTATTTTATTAACACACAAGCCAACGTTTTGAAATTCAAAATTGAAACAATCAATTAATTGAATTAATAGAAACGTTTAAACCGCCAAAATAAAAGAGCCGTTTCTTATTAAGTTAAAAGAAAGAGTTGACGTCCACTTAATGGGGGTGCATGTGTGTTGCCTTATTAAGGGGGGGGGGGGGTTAAGGAAGAAAAGAAACGGTGGGCTCGTGTGGTGCCCACCTCATAAATATCATACCAAGTGGGTAGGATATTGTGGGTCCCACTCCAAACACATATCTTAGGATAAACAAGTTTAAGTAAAATAAAAATTGGTCGCGCCATTTTTATATTCCGAGCATCGGTTCAAAAGTTAGAAAAACATGCTCGTTCATTCACTAAACATACCATAGATAAACTTCAGAAAAAGATTCCGGGCACACTGGGCCTCAGAATTAGGTGCCGTCAGAAACTGTGTTCTTGTAAAATCCCAAAGAAAATTAAGAAGAAAAAAATGACCCTTGAATTTTATGAGTCTTTACATTACTCCCACCTCAGGGATTTACGTCCCCATAAAGATACATCATAAACTAGGGAAACAAATGTGGGTACTGAGCAAGAATCTGAGCCTCCCGCTCCCAAGTGCTCTCCTGGAGGTTCCTGTGCTGCCATCTGATGCACACTAGAGGAATAGATCATCCACGTAGGACCCACTCTTGTCAATCCTCAATCTCCACTGGGACCTCCACAAAATTTTCCACATCACCAATGTCCATCTCCCTATGGTCAATGATATGCGTCGAGTCATGCACGTATCTCCTCAGCTGAGATACATGGAAGATGTCGTGCACCCGGTGCAACTGAGGTGGTGGATCTAGGAGATAAGCCACCTCACCAATCTTGCTGAGGACTTGGAATGGTCCGATGAAGCATGAAGACAACTTTCCGCCTCGACCAAATATCTGGAATCCCCATCGAGGTGAGACCCGCAATAAGACGTGGTAACCATCCTCGAACTCTAGTGGCCTCTGCCTCCTGTCAGCATAAGACTTCTATAGGCTCTAAGTTGTCCTCATCTGCTCCTGGATGACTTGGACATTCTCTGTCGTGGCTTGGACCATCTCCGGTCCCACAAGTGCTGACTCCCCAGGGTCTGTCCAGCACAGAGGAGATCTGCAAGGTCAGTCGTACAATGCCTCGTATGGTGCCATCCCGATGGTGGAGTGGTAGTTGTTGTTGTACGCGAACTCCACCAAGGGTAGGTGGTCCTACCAACTGTGACCAAAGTCGAGGACACATGCACAGAGCATGTCCTCGAGAGTCTGAATGGTTTTCTCCATCTGACCATCTGAATGAGGGTGAAAGATGGTGCTCAAACGTAGCTGCATACCGAATGCCTCCTGCAACCCCTTCCAAAGCCAGGATGTAAAGAAAGCATCTTGATCTGAGACGATAGATGATGGCACACCATGAAGTCGTAAAATCTTATGAACTTAGAGATGTCCCAAGATCTCTACTGAGCCCTTCTCTCTGATGGGTAGGAAGTGAGCCGACTTGGTGAGTCGGTCGACAGTCACCAAAATGGAGTCGTAACCTCTGGAAGTGCGTGGAAATCCAGTCATGAAGTCCATAGATATGTCATCCCACTTCCACTCCGGGACCTCCAAGGTATGCACCAAGCCTGTTGGTACCTGGTGCTCTGCCTTCACCTGCTGTCATGTGAGGCATCGAGAAACGAACTCTGCCACAACCTTCTTCATGCCTGGCCACCAGTGTTGTCGTCTGAGATCCTGGTACATCTTCGCCTCTCCCAGATGTACCGCCAAAGGGGATGTGTGAAACTCTCTCCGCACCTCCTCTCATAAATCAATTGGTACTATGGTACAACCTCTGAAAAGGACGTCGTGCTCTCCTCCTACAGGGAAACCACCATGTGCCTGTCCCGAGGATATCTGCACACGCCACATATCACAGTCGGTGTCCCCACGCTGTGCCTCTCTGACCCACTACAGTAGTGGAGGAGTGAGTGTCAGTGACTAAAGGAAGGCTACTCCATCTCTATCCACGAGGGATATCTGCAAAGTGGCTAGTTTCTTTGTCGCCTCCCCAAGTAGTTGAATTCCCATCCTCCTGCTGAGTGCATCGGCTACTACGTTCCCCTTTCCAGGAGTATAGACTATCTCAAAGTCATATTCCTGTAGGAACTCGAGCCATCGCCGTTGTCTCAGGTTCAGGTCCTTCTGCGAGAGACTCTGATGGTCATAATAGACTGTAAAGCGCTCTCCCATCAGATAGTGTCACCACATCTTCAGATCAAAGACCACTACTACTAACTCTAGGTAAATGGTAGTGTAGTTCTGCTCATTCTACCTCAACCGACGTGATCCATAGGCGATCACGGCCCGCTCCTGCATCAGGACACACCCGAGTCCGGTCCCTGATGCATCGTAGTAAATTATATACCCAACTCCCTCCTCCGGTTGCCTCATGATAGGCGCGCTGGTCAATATATGCCTCAGTTCCTGGAAGCTCTGCTGACATCTGTCTGACCACACAAAGGGTTTCCCCTTCTTCGTCAAAGCTGAGAGTGGTGCCGCAACTCGAGAGGAGTCTGGCACAAATCTCTGATAGTATCCAGCTAGTCCCAAGAAACTTCGCACCTCTGTTACGCTCCTGGGTGGCTCTCAAGCTAGAACTACCTCGATCATCGAAGGATCCACCGCAAATATCCCCTCAGAGAAGATGTGTTCCAAGAAGTGGACCTCCCGTATCCAGAACTGACAATTCGAGAGCTTTCCATAAAGATGGTGCTCTCGGAGTCTGTCTATTACAACCCACAAGTGGTAGGCGTGCCCCTCCTCAGTCGTCGAGTATATCAAAATGTCGTCAATGAAGACCACGAAAAATTGATCAAGGTATGGCTAAAAGATCATGTTCATGAGGCCCATGAACACTGCTGGTGCATTGGTTACGCCGAATGGCATATCCAAGAACTCATAGTAACCATACCGACATCTGAGGGTCGTCTTCTGTACGTCCTCATCCCGAACTCTAGGCTGATGATAGCCTGATCTAAGGTCTATCTTTGAGAACCACTGTGCTCCCGTGAGATGATCGAATAGGTCATCAATCCGCGGTAGCGGATAATTGTTCCTCACTGTCACCTGGTTCAGGAGACGATAGTTGACATAAAGTCGAAAGCTTTCGTCCGCCTTCTTGGAGAACAATATCGGGGAAGCCCAGGTTGAAACACTAGGTCAGATGAATCCCTTGCCCTGCAAGTCCTCCAACTGTACCCGTAACTCTCGAAGCTCAGTGAGGTCCATTAAATATTCTGGGGTGGATATCGGGGTTGTCACGGGGTATAAGTCAATAGAGAACTCTACCTCTCTACGAGGAGGTAGTCTTGGAACGTCGTCGGGGAAAATGTACGCATACTGATCCACCACTGCAGGAAAACTAGGACTTCGTACGTCAACTACTCCTAGGATGATGCTAGCCAACTGATGAGTGATGGGCTTTCCTCTCCTCTGCGAGAGTCCATCCTATGCTGCGAAGTCTCCCTTCTCGCCGGTGAAGGTGAACCTGCTCTCGTCGATGTGTAAACACCGCACCTTGCGCCTAATACAGTCAATCTGAGCATGGACTGTAGATAACTAATCCATGCCCAAGATGACATCATAAGGCCTCGACGCCGCTACAAGAAGATCCCAGCCAAAGCTCTCCCTCCTAGAGTAAGCTCACACAGCCGGAACCAGTGAGTAATCATCGAGTCTTCTCCCGTATGAGTCTCTATCCGTAAGGATCGAGCTAACGGCTCTATCGGAATCTCTGAGCTCTGAACTAGGGAAGAGGCTATGAATGAATGACTCACTCTTGTGTCTATTAGAACTGCATCAAGGGTGGAATAGACACAGATAGTACCTCGAATCATCTCGGGCACACCGTGGTCGTAGGCCTCCGCTGTCTGGAGCTGTGCCTGCATCTGCCCGCCAGCTCCCTGTGGTCGGGGTGGACCTCCTGGTGGTGGTGGTGGTGGTACAGCGTGAAAGCATCGCCCACCAACTGCTGCTTGGCCAGCTCCTCTGCCTCGTCTGCCTGCTCCATGCGGACCACCACGGTCAACCCTGTGCCTATTCTTGGTTTGTCCCTCAACCGTCTGCTGCTCCTCGGTACAGCGGGTCGGGCACTCACGAGACATGTGGCCCTACCTGCCGCATGCGTAGAACTGTCTGCCTCTCGAAAGACTGGCTCTGCGTTGTGTGCACCGCACCTCTGAGCCAGTGTCCTGAGGTCGTCTACCTGAGGGTCTAGTCTACCTGGACCCATGAGTCATCTGTCGACTGCCTGCTGTAGAAGACTCTGCTACGTGCCGCCCTGCGGTAGGTCTCGCTGCTGATGTAGGCTCAGCATGGAAGCTCTCGATCATAAGGGCTCACTCTAGTACCCCTGCCTGTGTCGGAATGCTGAGAGAGATCAGTGATGCCCTGATCTCATGCCTCAATCCCTACTCTAAGGTCTTGGCCTGAAAGAATGGGTCCTGTACCATGTCCGTCGAATAGAGTGAGAGATCTGTAAATATTGTAGAGTACTGGAAAACTGTCAAGCTACCCTGCCGCAACTGTAGTATATCCTGGATGCGCAATGCGCGGAGGGTGGCTGGGATGAACTCTGAGCGGAAGAGGCTCTCAAAGTCCATCCAGAGGAGAGATTCCTCGTCGTGCACCTAGAGCATCAAGATCCACCATCATCCTGCTGACGTGTGCAGGAGGCTCGCTGCGAGGACCACTATGAGGTCTGCTGGTGTCCTCAATAACTAGAAAACACATACAACTGCCTCCAGCCAATCCTCGGCTACCTGAGGGTCCGTCTCCCCGCGGAACCTGGGCAGTTGCTGACGATGAAACTTGTGCAGTTCACTAAGGTGAAGTGCATCGTCAGTGGCTGGGGCTGGTAGCATCTATGGCTCGGCAGGTAGAGGTACCGCCGGCGCCTCTGCTGTCAAAGGGCCTTGTACCGAGGCCTCGTCGCTCGGTGGGTTGTCGTCACGCACAACGCTCGGAACCCTAGATGGCTGCCTTTGTGGGGCTATCCTAAAATAAAACAGGTGCGCCACGGTGAAACAGTATATCTGGTGAGCTGACATAAGGTAATCACAAAGAAAACATGAAACACACATGCAATCAATCTTTTCGTGCATTAAGTCGGAAATCAGAAGTCAGGGTCCTGGTGTACGGATACATCGGCTGCCACACCAACACTGGACTCCCTGGACTGAAAACCAC
Organism: Viscum album; assembly: GCA_963277665.1. NCBI lineage: Eukaryota > Viridiplantae > Streptophyta > Magnoliopsida > Santalales > Viscaceae > Viscum > Viscum album. The sequence continues at coordinate 595,913,509 of OY728135.1, read as the reverse complement.
CCTCAATAATCTTAACACTATTGCTTCATATAGAAAAAGATCAGAGTCATGAGTTCTGCGGTAGAACCGAACTCCTCTAATACCAATTTGTCACGACCCGTCCTCGGGGCCCATGTAGTGACTACCCCAAGCCCGGCTTCCATAGGCCAGGGGCTGGAGACTATCACCAAGGCATAATTCCTGGTAAAAAGGGAAGGCATTGCCTTTGTAAAGTAAACAAACACCACAGATCAATCAAGAAGAAGTAAACACTCAGTAAAAAATGGGTACAATAGTAAGTGTGGAAAAGTAAGAGGACCAGAATACAAACCCAAACTGAAAGTAATGTCCAAATGAAAAAGGGAGTATAACAACTGAAAAGTAAAGTCGTAGCCTCGAGCCGTCCACTTGAAGTCCCACATGAAGGGTGGGTATAGATAGCCTCCACATCTCCTCGGGTCCAGCCGTCCGCTCCGAGTACGCCCCGCTCGGTGGTCCACCTCTGGGTACCGACCTATTCCTCGTTCCGCAACCACAATCAGCGTTGTCCGTCATCTGAAACCTACACAACGTAGTGTGGGCATAGCCCGTGTAGGGGTGAGTATAAGCTACCCAGTAGGGACCCCGAGACCCCCGAAGGTCTCCCAGAATCTTGAAAGGAATCCTTAAAGGAAAGAAACAATCACGAAGTAACATCTTACACTACTTTGGTATATTTCGATACATATACCTAAGTCATAAATTCTCATTCGGCTTCAACATCTGAGCTCAAGTACAACCCAGTCCACACAGGAAATCCCAACCTAATCCACACAAGAAATCATAAAATAATCCACACAGGATAACAAGTCAAACTTATCGAAGATAAGGATCAAGATTCAGTTCACACAGGATATATTTCTTCGTAAGACAACAAAGATGATCAGATGTAGCCACTGATTCATCTAAGTCGTCAGACCCAGACATGATCAATAGTTACAGACCCCTGCAATGACCCACAAAGGATCGATAGGTAACTAACCCCCGCAATGACCCACACCAGATCGGACCCACACAGGACCGCTGAGCGCTGAACCACAAAGGATCTGACCCACATAGGATCATTAGCACTGATCCACATAGGATCGCTGAGTGCTGTAGTCATCTCCGTCGAATCCACGGAGGATTTTTGTACAGTCTTCATCGGCGTCGCAGTCACAGCCAGCTCTAGCGTTCCCCCACACAGCAAGCTCGTTCGGGAGGGTCTGCTCCACGAGCTAAGGGGATGATACATCAACTGACACATAGTCCGGAGTTGATTTATCCAAAAGTTATGTATCGTCAATATGAACTCAACGACACAGACGTCATGTCAATCAGATGCTCGGTCTGAGAGTTATTGGATTTTTTTCCCAGGGGCCAGGTTGGTTTTTATTTCAAAACCATCCCGACCATACTCCATCTGCATCCAAACCTCAAGTGGAGTAATCCAAAAGGTCCGTCTGACTTAGAGGAATCCAACAAAGGTGGCGGCAGGTCAATCGGACGTCCGGAGCTCATGTTATAACGGTTTCCGCTCCGAGGGCCAGGTTGGTTTCGTGTACGAACCAACCCGGCCGAACCCAATGTTTTCCGAAACCTTGAGTGTAATATACAGAAACGACCGTCTCGATCCAGGGATCTCATTGTAGCTGACGGTGCGTCGATCGGAGGTCCGAAAACCAATTTATGGGCAAAAGACCATGAGGGGTCCGGTATTAGGGGGTTCAGACCCGGTCCGAACCGGCCCGATACCCTGTGGGTAGGCCCGAACCGGGTCGACCCGACCCAGGTCTGGGTCCGGCCCACTTGGGCGCGGCCTGGCCCAGCTGGCGCGGCCCATCTCGGCCTGGCGGTTCGGCATGGCCAGGGTGTCCTGGCGGCCAGGTGGCTCGGCTGTTATGGCCGAGCGAAGGTGGGGGGGGGGGGCGTTGCCCCCCGCGTAGTGAAACCACGACCCCCATGTGGGGGGCTGCACCTACTGGCCAACCGGGGGTTACGAACCCCTGGTTTTCCCCCTGACCGGCCAGCCCGCTCCGGCCGGCTGGCTGCTGCCTCCACGGGACCGGAATGGGCCGGTCCCCCTGCTCCGACGCCGGTGGCCCGGAACCGGCCGCCGGACCCTGCTCCGCCGCGGCCCCTGTCCGTCAGGCGCGGCGCGACAATGTCGCGCCCCTCCATCGTGGCCCTGCTCCGGCCGCGGTGCCTTTGTGGTTCTCTAGCGCGGTGCGATGGCGCCGTGGATTAGTACGTCTTCAACAGGGCGGCGCGACGACACCGTGCTTCTCCGCCCTTCCATTAATATTTCCCGCGCTGTGCTTCGGCACCGCGCCGCCTTACACGTGCCGCAACAAAAATCAACCAACAAGGGGGAGGAGGGTCGGCCATGTTCGTGCGGTCCAACCTCCTCGTGTTATTGTGATATCAGGCAGCTCAAATTGAAGAGAAGAAAGCGACGGAAGTAATCACGAACAAACAATTTAAAATAAATCCCTACCTCGAGCGTAGTCGTCGAACGAGGTTGTCGCGGAAAGGTAATTCATGGAATTGATCGCCGCCGAAGAAGGAGGATCATCGCGTCGCAGATAAAGGATTCATCGACATCGCGTCATCAATCTCCGAGAATCCGGCATTCTTGTCGACCTTCGTCAGTGGTCAGCATTCTTCGCGTTCTTCGCATTCTTCGTCGAGGAAGGAGTGCTTCACGGCTTGAGTGATTTCTCCCAAACCCTTTCGCACAACCAACCTCTAATAAAAATAAGACTTGTCTTATTTTATGAACACACAAGCCAGCGTTTTGAAATTCAAAATTGAAAGAATCAATTAATTGAATTAATATAAACGTTTAAACCACCAAATTAAAAGAGGCATTTATTATTAAGTTAAATGCAAGAGTTGACTTCCACTTAATGGGGGTGTGTGTGCATTACCTTATTAAAGGAGGGGGTTAAGGAAGAAAAGATGTGGTGGGCTTGTGTGGGCCCCACCTCACAAATATCCTACCTAGTGGGTAGGATATTGTGGGTCTCACTCCAAACACTTAGCTTATGTTAAACAAATTTAAGTAAAATAATAATTGGTCGCACCCTATTTATTTTAATCCTTTACTTAACCCAAAAATTTAAAAACCACACCTGAGAAAACACAACTCCAGAAAATGTGGTTTCTAAGCAATTACTGACGCTGTGATTCCATCGGTGCCCTCGGAATTCGATTTCGAGCACCGGTTCAAAAGTCAGAAAAACCCGCTCGTTCGTTCACTGAACGTACCCGAGCTAAACTTCGGAAAAAGATTTCAGGCACACCGGGCTTCGGAATTAGGTGCCGTTAAAAACTGTGTTCTTATAAAATCCCAAAGAAATTTAAGAAATAAAATTCCCCTTCAATTTTACAGGTCTTTACACAAATTCCCACCTTTGAGAAATGAATGTCCTCACACAGTTCATAAAAAAATCATATTTCCATCGAAGATGATACTTTTCCATTATTGTAATATTTTTGATCTCATGATAATCAATGAAGATCTACATTAATCCACCCTTATTATTGAAAACGAGGACTAGTGAACCTTATAATAAATCACTCTAGCGTATAAAATCCTTTTTTAGATTATCTTGTAAGTGCTCCTTCATTTCCACCAACTCAATGTTGGTTATTCTATAATTTTTCTTTGATATCATCGAAGATCCTCGAATAATTTTAATTTTTAATTGAACCTCAAGTTCAAAATGAAGGCCATTTAATTATTTAAAGAAGACACAAATGTATTCTCTCATAATTCCATTGTCTTCAAGCAAGATTCTAACCTTTATGTCAATCTTTTGAGGTAGATTTTATTTCACATAAAGAAATAGTAACCAAAATTGAGACGATGATTCTAAAGGAGATTCATCCTCCTCCTAAAACAACTATTGAAATGGAGGATTCCTTTGCATATAAAGGGTGATCTCTCTTTCTCAATAGTTAAAGTTGTTATTATAGATAGATAGACAATCCATGCCCAATATAGCGTCATGCTTCACCTAAAGATGTAAAAGAATATTTTCTTGGTGGTTTAGTACACAAACATTGACTTGAGAAGATTCATATACATTGTATTTAATAGTTTTTCCATTTAATATTCTCATAGATAACTGAACTTCACTTTTTTGAGGGGGTTTTTGAATTTTTCTACTAATCTTGTTAAATATGATAGAATTATTAGAACTAGAATCAAATAGTATTCTTTTTATTCATTAAAGAATAACTATTATACATGTCACCAAATCATTGTCGGGATCCCCCCAGTAGTAGTGATGGAATTTTTTTTCTATTTCTCTTTTGGATTTGGATTCTTCTAACTCCGATTACCCTCAAGGGATTAAGGTTTAGTGAATTGACTATCATATTCCTTTTCTCTCGACTGTTGAATAATTTGACCATGGGTGGTTCTTAAGTTCCTATAAGACATTTTCTAGATTCTTCATGTCTCTTATATATTCTTTATCATGGTGACCTTTTCTCCCACATGTGAATAATTTCCCAATCATTTTGAGTAAATTCCCATTGTGATACTTAACACATTTTTGAAATGTGAATGGATTATTTTTCATTCCTACCTTTTCATTCAATCCTCCTTCATGAAATGCAGTATGTCGATTATTATCTCCATATCAATGGGACCATTCTAAAAAATCCATATCCACTTTAAGATAATATCAAAATACATATTCATAACACAAAAAATATAGAATTTTTGGAGACTTTCGATGGTTTTGATTTAAACCACTAATGAATATTTTAGATTTCCTATAATTATTGTTAAGTAAACCAAATTTTTAACATTCAAGCCTTGTGAAATTTTCTTTTTAGTCCATTACAACTTCACCTTAATTTTACTTCAACTCTATAAATTATCACTACACATTTGTATAATAAGTTCGATGAAAATACATGTTCAGAAATATTTTCTTATATTATTCAAAAATATCTCTTTTAATTTCACCTTTTGGATTGGTGTTCATAATCAACTCCCACCGTTGGTCACCATCCCCATATAAATGATTAATGTCCATGGTCAATTTTTCCATCTCAGGACAATAAATCCAAAAAATATCTTATCCACTAAGATGAACCATTGTTCCTTGAATAATGGATCTAATATCCACTAAACATTAGTTTTAATTTCATCATAAAAGGCATGATATATAGTTACTCCATATTAGGGTAATGAGTACATTAAAAATTATTTAGGTTATTTTTTCAATCCTGAGAAAGCTATGCAGGAATATAGAAGAAATTTTGAACTCATCCTCCTATGGAATTATGTATATTGTTTTGGTAATCAATGCATTGTCCCTCTCGTAGGTTGATTTACTAGTTTCTCATGGTTCCCACTATTTTCTAAAATATATATTGTTTGAAAAAAACATAAGTCAACAATATATGAATAAATAATTCATTCCTTTTTTAAATTATATGTAAAGGCATGACTTGTGGGATCCGTATTTGATAATGTTTCTAAAACAGTGCATATTGGGTTATTTCTTATGATTGGTATCATTATAAGGGGGTTTTAATATGGTTCTCTAATCCAATTTTACAAATTTATGAAACTATTCTATAAAACCAACTATAGAGACCCTTGTTTTTTTAAAATTACTGCTACATCATTTTATAGTTGTAAAACATAATAACATTATAAAAATAAGATATAAAGGTTTTGTGTCTTGGAAAAATTAGGATCATTAATAACATTTTCATAATAAAAAATTTATTTAATTATATCTTCTCTAGATTATTATTTTTCCTCATATTCTCCTTAGTAAATTTAATCACCTTAGGATATATATCAATGAATGGGGTGATCCAAAATCCAATTAAAATGATACATTAATACATAGATATATAAAAAAAGTTTCAGCATAATCATCATCATCACAACATAATGAGAGAATTATTATCATAATAAAGAGAGGGAGAATTAGATATATCCTCAAAAATTAAAAATGCATAAAAATGAATCATCGTTTTTTATCGGTAAACTAGTAGTCATTTTTGCTAACAAAACTAGAATCATGTTCGTACATAACATTTGTACATAATCATGACATAAGAATTATTAACAAATATAAAAACATGTTCATGCGTTTTCACATTATATTAGGAGAAAAATAAAATTAAAAAATTAAAATGGATCACTACATAATTCTATACATTCACATAACATCATTATATTTACAAAATCCTACTTTTTTCATTGAACACGTATCAATCTTTTCCATAAAATAAGCTATGTGAAGGAATGTTTTTCATGAGAATTTTGAGAAATCATACATTCGTGAATATTTTTTTTGGTTCCAAAAATAAAATTTTAATAAAATCTGTTTTATAAGAATTTTTAATATTGAGTGGTGAAGAAACATTCTCTAGATAAATAAATTTTGTTTTTAAAAAATTAGTGTTCTTTTTGAAAAAAAAACATAAATGTTTTTATAAAACATGATTGGAAACATTTATATCATTGAAATAAAATGGTAACTGAAATTTGAATAACATAATATCAACATTCATACCATGTAAGATATACTTACCCAAATAAATTAATTTTCTTTGAGAATCCCCTTACCTTAATTCATAGTGCGTTCTTCACATTACTATCCTCTTTAATTCTTCTCAATGGGGACTTCAATAGGGAAATTTGTTTATGGATTTTTTCAAGACCAATGGCTCATAGATATGGGGGAGAGTATTGGTAAGATTATTGATCATAAATTATAATATCTTTAATCCTTTGGATTTGTAAGGAGAGTACTGGTGAGGGGTATTATTTATATGAGAGGAGAGGGAGTTTTTTTTTTGTTATTTTATTCATTACAGTATTATTTTGGATCAATAATATGAATAGACTAGAAAATATTACTAAATATATTAATAAAAGAATGGGAGTTCTAGATTATTGTGACTACATCATAAATGAATTAGGGAGTAGTTTATTTATTATATAATCTAAACATACTATAATTTACCATATTTCCCTATTCACTAAAAATTATACTATTTTAGAAAAACCCTAAAAACTCTAAATATTTGCTGATGTTTATAATTATAAAAATATATATATTTAATCTAAATAGTTTATTAAAAATCATAAATATATTTCTTAATTAAAATCATAAATTACTTTGAAAATACTGATTTTAAAATTAGAACTGATTTTATAACATTTTGAAAAATTAATTAAGGTCACATAAATTTAACATATAATTTAATGAAAAAAAATATATTAAATTATGAATATATTTTATTAAAAAAACTATTTTAAATATTTATACTAATTATATATTTATTAATAAACAATTATGTTTTATAAAAATACCATCACTTAATTAATAATTTAAAAATGTTTAGTAATTATACTATGGTATAATTATATAATATTATAATTTTTAAGATGAATAAATTATATTTATAATTTCATATATTAAGTTAACATTATTCTAGCCTAATAACTATTCCAACAGTCATGTTACCATTTCATCGGAATAGGGTTGTTATTTTTTAAAAATACCTCCTATTTAATTCATTCATTATAGAAAAAAATTATGTTCTCAAAGAGATTTTTTTGGTTTTAAAATATATTAAATAATTATAAAAAGGTAATTTATATTGATAATATTTTGGGTCATTACAATAAATGAATCATTGGAAGGATTTTTTTTGGAAACCTAATGATTTTTTCTTAAGAAGTGGTAACATTCATAAATATGAATATTTATTTTGGTTCTTATTACACCACCATAAAATATTATTAAAATGAAAATAATATAAATAATTAATTATCTTATATATAATGATATGTTATTATTTTTTCTAAATAATTAAGTCTATATCACCACCGATCAAATGGGAAACGAAATTGTCGATCGTGTGTACAGTAGATAACCACCACATGAATTGATGCAACTTGTTTCCATTAAAACCATTAAAGTATGGATATAATGATGAATATAACTCATTTATAATATATTTATGATATTTTTATACTTACATAATTATGATTTTACATATTAATTCTTACTTCTAATGTGGATTAAAAAAATATAATGGTGCTGGTGTGTTCAGCGATCTACCGCATCACACAGTGATGTGAATCAATTTTTGATTTTTGATCTAAAAGGAATGTAATAAGGATAAATTTTAAAAACAAATTGTGATATAAATGGAATGATATTTATTTTCATAGATTAATATACCACCCACTTTCTTACTCTTTAACCCATTAAGGAAATGATAACTTTTCTTGTGCATATGTATGACTTACCGTCTACACGAAGCGATGAGATATATTCTCCATGATTAAATTATAAAATTATTATAAGAATATGTATAATTGATAAATTATAGATAAAAAATTAATATAATTATTTTCAATATGGATATATATTAAATTCATAGTAACTATAACATTCATGAAGAAAACCATGAGACAACAATGAAATTAACACACAAAATAAGGAAAATAATTAAATATTTATAACAAACATGTGGTAAAATGTAATAGTATGATCATATATAATATTATAAGTATGAATATTGTTTTTCTATAAATTAATATCCTTTTTGAACCATTATAATCTATAATAAACCATGTTCAACTAAAGTAAATCATGAGGTAAGGGACTTCATCTCAATTTCCCTCCATTGAGGCATATTGGAATGTTATGAACCTAATTTATTTTTTATGGAGTGTATATTGACCCTTTACAATGTAATTTCATGATTAATTAGTAATTCATGGTATTTTATGTTTCATTAGGAATTATTTCATTCCAATAAATTTTAATTAATAATTAGCATGTTGTAAATAATATAATAAAATAATATCCTTTTATAGGTTAATATTACTTCATTTTTTTTTGAAATTCAATGATTACGTGTGTAATGACTATGGAACATATTATAGAAAAATTAATTAGGATTTATAGTTGATAAAAATATTTGAATAATTTTTTATTTATCACTTAAATTTTCTGATCATTGTAAGGTTGTATTATACAATTTCATTTTAATCAAAAAATATTTATATATTAATTTCCATTAAAAAAATTATTCCGTAAATTGTCTAATAAAAAATTTAAATTTTCTTATCCCCTAGACATTCATGAATTTTTTAATATATGTTAAAAATTTTAAATTAATTTTTAGTTAACATTTTTCAGAATTTTTGTTAAATATGACTTCATTTATCTCTCCTGCCTAAAATCTTTTTCCTTCAAAAATAATGTTCCCTAAAAAAATTCAATTTTTTTTAATAAAAAATATATAAATTATTTATTAAGGAAATTTTTTTCACTGATTTAATTTGAAAAAATAATAATGATATCTTAATATAATTTTCAAAATATTTTTTTTTGAATTTTATAATAAATTTAAAAGGAATCCCTATTCTAATGTGTATGGAATATCCCACATTTATGGCCACTAAATGTTTCAGGATTACTTTTTATGTTTCAAATTTTCTCTTTAGAGAATATTATTTCAAAAAATATTATTTGAAAATTTAGTTTTAAAAAAATATTTTCAATGTAAAAAATGATATTTTCGTCAACAATATTTGTAATATCATTTTATGGTAATTATAATCATTAATGACAAATACCCTTTATTTTAGATATAATTCACTAAGTGTATTTTTTACTTATACATTACTCATTTTTTCAGTGGATGGTTTACGATAATTTTAAACAATTAATGTATTGAAATTCACAATGTTGATTCATTTTTTCATTCAATAACTATCCCTTGAAATATTCACATTCATGGGATCATTGGAAAATCAATTTACCAAAAAAAACCCATATTATTTTTTATGGAAATGTTTATTTATTAAATAATATATCATTTTTTCATATAGTGTTCTATATTTAATGTTATTTTATAATCATGGTTAATATTTCTAAATATATATTATTTACTCAATATAGATATATGATGATAATACATAGTGTTCATGAATTAAATCCATTAATTGATATACGATTAATTCTATTGACATGCAATGATGGGTGGGGCCAAAAAGAAGATATCCCCTCAAAAAATCATAGTATCAACATGAGAATCAATAAGCTATTATTAAAAATCTTTTTTCTATTGTTTTAATAAATCATTTGAAAGTAATTCAACATTTAGGTATTATAATGCATGAGAATAATGATTACTATACTATTTGGTCCTTCGGGATGGGATTCTCGGTATCTTATGGTAATGTAATAAAGCATACACTGGCTTTGGTTTACTAGAGTCAGGTTATCTATTGTTTTTATGAGGTGATGTTTAGTATAAATTCTGGTTACTAGATTAAGAACAATATATACTAGGGAACACAACTCCATGAAAGACATCGAGGATAAATATAGAAAAAAATTAAAAATATTAGGTACGGGGTATATTATGTCTTTTTTCAAAAATAAATCGCTATATTTATTATACAAGGAGATTTGGTTCTAGAGAATATGTACAGAGGTGTACAAACTATAAAAAAAGGAAATCTGGTCTCGATATAAGCATTACCCTATGCAAGAAAATGGGAATTAATATGAACCTTATTTGACACTCATATAATATATGATTTAAATGTATAAAAATTTCAAAACAAAATGTTATCAAATATTGGGATAAATTAGGGAAATAAATCCCATTGAATTTTTATAATTTTTAGTGAAAATTTTATTTAAGGAATAATTACCTTATTATTTTAGAATATTATTAAAGTCACTAGTAAGATTTGGGGATTTTATTATCAAGGATGTTAATATAATTATAGGTTATTTTACATTGGTAATGATATTGAAATTATATTAATATTAATTTAGGAAAAGTACAACGTTCAATCCAGATAATAACTCGTCACATCTAGTATGGTTGCAGGGCATGAACCCATAATTGATCGGTGATAAGGGTTTAACAGATATAAATCTCCTTTATGATTTTTCTAGATTGTATATAATTCTTTTTAGTTTAAAAATTTGATGAGTAAGTATTAATGATGAACCAATGGTGTTATAATTGAGGTTTATAGATTAAGGTATTATATTGGATAACATATTCTAACGATATTGGTTTTGGGAAAATAGATAGAGACATATGAAATTATTTATCACTCCTAAATTGTCATTATGATCTATTAAATGTGAATATTATTTTATATGTATTAGAAATACATTTTGAGATATTAATTTCATAGAAAACTATATGAATTGGAAAATTACTAAGGCATAACCAAATAAGGAAATTGTTCATATGAAATACAAATATATCATGTTATAATATTTCCTTATATTCATATAGTGTAAAAGAATTTCTCAACAAAAGGAATACAAACTTCATACAAAAGGAATGTTCTATTGTATTCATATCCAATGAATAAAATCCATTTTTACTCATAATATATTTATGGTTTTGTGGTTGTTGAATTTCTCTTGATCATTCAAATTATTGTGATCAACGACATCTCTCATCCTCCATCATGATTTTGAAATCACACTATTATTTCTTATCCATTTCTCCACTTTTCAGTAATGTTCTCATAACTGGAATTCGAGTTATGTTTTATTTTGGATAAACTTCACATATATCAATTCCTAAAATCAATAGTATTTTTTAACGCTTTTACAACGTGGGGATTTCAATAATGGTATTTCAAAATTTCAAATCCATGATTTTTGAGATTGAGTTTAAATTGTGAGGGAATGATTTAATAATGATGGGTACAATTTTACACCATGCTATTTTAGGATAAACAAATTTTATTAGACAGTGGATGCGACATGTAAAAATAATCTTAAACATCCCATAAAATATATTTCATTAAATTTTATCTCTTTAATAGATTATGGAACACAAAATATTGAGTATAAATGAACTATAATATAGTGTAACATTATAACCCAGACATTAAGTCGGAGGGTATTAATTTTACTAAATCTTTTTTAATATTATAGTTATCTATTGGTTAGACATAAAATACTAATCATTTAAATGAATAAGAAATGTTTTCTGAAAAACTATATCTTTCTAATAAATATTATAATCTCTCTATTCCAACATAATTGTAATTAAATTTCTACAAATAATAGAAGATATATATTAAAAAAATTTCTTACTTTTTGAAATCATGTTATCAATATTTTGTTGGTAGTATTTTTTGTTTTTTTTCTAAAAAGATTCAATTTTCAATGAATAGTGAAAAATAATTATTTTAATTATAAACATCCTTTTTGTTTAAAAAATATAAATGTTATAATTTCCCTATAAATTGGTTTTAAAGTAAAATTAGATCAATTATTTTTAAATTTAACTAAATTATGGCATTTAAATCTATTTAATGTTAAAAGATTCTGTAGTTCTGATAATTGTATCATTGAAAATCAACTTTTGCATTGCACCTACTAGTATAATTTTAAACATAAATTTTCTAAATTATGTGAAATTAATTTGGAAATATTGATTCAATGTCTTTATTAATAATAATATATATTATTTAATAATGTTAAATATATTTTTGACTATATTGTATAGTGAAAAAAGAAACATTTTTTTACAAGTAAGGTAAGACATAATTAACCATAGGTTCAAACTAAGATGATAATTGTTAAAATTACTAACCAAAATATGAAACATCGTTTCTATGGACATATTTATAACTTATCACATCTAATTATAAATATTTATACATTTTAGAATATTTTTTAATGATAAAAACGTGAGTGATATTTAATATTTTCAAATTACCATGTGTCTCCTCCACCCACTAAAAAAATGGAACCCACTCTCCTCCCATATTCACGCTAAAAAATCCTTTTGGATTAAAAATCCCTTAATAAAAAACATAATTAATACCAAAGAAAATTCTAGTTCTTATTTTTTGATTAAAAATACATTCTTGGAAGGATTATTGTGAAAACCTATATAAGTGATTCGAAAAAATAGAAGATATTCATAGTTGAATGTTTTTTTTCTTCTTCGACCACCTTAAAATGTAAAAAAACAATGATTTCATAAGAAACCCAATATCATCCATAAAATTATATGATATTATGATATTATAATTACATATATATATATATATCTATCATTTTGCATCAAATTGTAAAAGAAATTATCGATCGTATGTACGTTGGGCTACTACCTCACGAACCGATGTAACTCATTTTCCATCACCATATTTGAAGGATATATATAAATATGTATATAAATAATTTATTTTATATTCATGATATTACTATACTAATGGTATTATTATATCACATATACCTACTTACATTTGATGTCGTTCATATTTTGATAATGTCGGTCATGTATATTGTGGATTATCACCTCATGCAGCGATGTGATTCGTTTTCACACATGCTTTTTATGAAATTTCATAAGGATAAACATGATAAATATATTTGATATATCTTAAATGATAATAATTTTATAAAGGTACTACCTCGCGAACCCATGTAACTCATTTTCCCTTTATTGAGGCATATTTAAATATTATGCACCATGTTTATTTTATATTTTGTAAATACCACCCTATGGACTACAAATACAATTATTTAACAATAGTTCATTTTATTTTAGGTTTATTTATGAATTAAATCATCCATGTTGATTTGATGTTAAAATTAACAAGTGGAAAATAATTTCTGAACTCATATTCCATTAATTTGGTTATATTACTTTTACATTGTATTTTAAATTATAAGGTTCTGTGTTTATAAAAATTTGAAAATATTATTATATAGTTAATCTTATTTTATTTGGATCTTATTTTTACTTATATAATTGATTAATTTATTAATTATCAGTTCAACATTAAGAAAATTTTAAGTGATTATTATACAATGTCATTTAAATAAGGTTTTTTTACTTGAATTTACATTGAAGGAAACTATTTGATCAATGCTGAATAAACACCATTAATTTTATTATACTCTTGACATTAATGATGTTTTCAATTAATATTAACATTTTCCACTCTTTGGAATATAAAATTGTTGAGAAATTGTTTTTAATAAAATCTGATTTGAATTCTCCCTTCGGACGGGAATGCATTTTCTTCCAAAGAAACATCTCTAAAAATGTATTTAAATTTTTTTTTTAAAAATTTTCTAAATGTAGTGTTAAATTTCTTTTTACCCATTTTTTACTCTTTATAAAATATATTTGAAAATAATCTTATTCTTTTTTTCCAAAGAAGATCCTTTTTTCTCTTACAAAAAATTTAATGAAATCATTGTCTTAATATGTACAAAATGTATTGAATTTACTACCATGAGGAACACACTAGGATTTAATAAATATTTTATAATATTCATTTTTAATTTGAAAATATAATAAAATTGAAATTTTTCTTTTGAACATTTATTTTTTAATAATATTATCAATCTAAACAATTAAAAATTCATAAATAATAATTAAAGGACATTTTTATGGTATTTAAAATCATAAATAAAAATCCATATGTTTTACATATACTCCACTAGGTATATATTGTATTAATACCATCCATATTCATTATATTAATGGTTTATGATCATTTTTAACAAGAAAATTATAAACATTTACATTCTTGATTAATATTTTTAATCAATTAATTTCACTTGAAATATTCACTTTATTATTATCATTGAATATATAAATTCCCTTAAATATATTTATTATTTTTAATGGGTGTGTTTCTTACATAAAAATTTATCATTTCTATATAAAGAGTTCTACATTGATATTTATTTAATTATCTATGTAAATATTGATGAATCATAATTCTTTACTATATACATATATTTTATAATAGTGATGCTTGTTTAAGAATTAAATAGATTATTTTATATATGATTAATGATTTTTAGGTGTATTGATTGGTGGAGTCATGAATTATATATCCCATTAATTCATTGGTAGTCTCGCGGTTGGAATCAATTCGGTATAATTCAATGTATTTGTACCAATAGTTTTAAACATTGTTATGATGGTGTTTATACTAGATATATCCTCATACCTGAGACTATGAAATTAATTAATTTATCATTTATTTCATTAATAATTTAGTTAATATTTCTAGTGATATTTTCATAATGATATTATTTATGGATTCTTTTCATTCCTAGTTATTGAGTAAATGGAATATTAATTCACTAATTTACCTTATTACATTGATTATACCTTAAATATAAATGATAAAGAAGATATTTAAATGGAATATTGTTTTACATATTTACCTTTTCATATTGATTATTCCATATCTATTAATTATTGTAAATTTATTTAAATTCCATGCATGTTTAGTTTTTTACCTTATTGTAATGATCATTACTTATCTATTCCTGATAGTAATGTTATTTAAAAGTAATATAATCTCTTTCATTTACCTTTTTATATAGATAATTCCTCATATAATATTGATTTTCAATACACTAATTAAATGGTTTATGTGTTCAGATATTTACCGTTCCATTTTTTTATTACATATTAGATATTATTTATTTACTTATAAAAAATATTTATTTAAAAAAATCTTGTTCCGAATATGAAATCACCATTATTTTTATTCCTTAACTAGAAATCTAGAAATTATACTATACATGAAATACAAGGATATTCTTTAGGTAAAATTGATATTCTTGGAAAAAATATACTGTAATTTTTAATTATACAGAAATGAAATACTCAAATGTATATCAAAATTATTAGGACTTGTAAATTTTTCATCCTTTGGGTTGTAATTTCTTATATCTTATTATAATTTAATAAAAAATAAACCTGCTTCAGTTTACTATTCATGAGGTTTCTACATTTTTCATCAATTAATATGAGGTAGGAAGTTACTTACGATTTGGGTTCTCGAATACTCCATATTCATTTGTGTGTTTTTTATTTAGGAATACATTGATGTACTATCTTGATTAAGTTCGCATTTTAATCATGTTTATTAGTTGGGAGACTATTTATGATTCTAGACTCAATGAATATTATTATAGTTTCTTGTTACAATGATTTATAATAATCACCTGATGTTATATGATTCTACTATATTATCATGAATATATGATATGCCTTGACTTGTATTCTCTACCCTAATATGTGTGTTACCATGCTGTAGAGATTTTTATCGGAACCCAAAACATGTGGACTACCGTGTTATGAATATACCATATATGGGTAGTATACAATACTTATGATGATGGAGATTATGGACATGAGAACAGTGTATGGACATTAATGAATGGAAGCTTTACTAGTGGTAGAGGAGTTAGGGAAATGACATCCTAGGGGTCTGACCTGAGGCATAAACAAGGTATTTTGGTCGAGAGGACTAACTAATAACATGGTGGGGAAAGAATGGCTCGGGGAAATGATCTTAATTGACTTCTTGAGACCATATAGATATTTTATTATGAGTGTTGTGGATAGTTCCTTTTAACTTATTGCAACAGGTGATTATCCTCCATCATAGAACCAAATAAAGTACAGTTGAAGGTTTTTGAATGATAGGTTAATTGAAAACATGCTGGTATGTGGTTTTATGATAAATATTCATGTTTTAATATTTATTTATATCATGGAATATACATTTTATATGATTTTAAATTAATTATGGATTAATTGGTGTAGTATTATTGGGTTTTATTACTCACACCATGATGAAAATTTGGATATGTGTACTTACTTCGCGTATAGTGATCCATGCAAGGGAAAGTGTCCCTTGTTAAATAGATGATCCAATGTAAATGGATCTAGCAGTATTATTTAGACATAATATAGAGGATAAATCTATTTATTTTTTTATTTACCTCCATTAACAATACATAGTTTTGGATTACTAGTTATGGATCCCATTTATTTATTATACAACATGTGTTCCATTTTATAGTAATTAAATATATTTGTCTAAATTTTGATTTAAAATTTATTTCTTATTTGTGTAGGGACATTATACAAAGGTTATAATCTCCTAGTTGATGTATAGGGACCTCACTGCTTTTCATCATCTTCTTGAGAATTGGGAACATGTGTGATTTTATGTTGAACTTTGGATTAGATCCAATGATTTAGGTTGGGGTATTATATATTGAATCATGATGAGAATAATTCTTGGTTTAAAATATAGATTCTTTATAAAACATTGTACCAACTTTACATAATTTCCACATATATTTTTTTCAAATTAAAAAATTATATAAAGTTGCATACAAATTTTCTATTTTACATAAAATTTATTTAGTAAAAATAATATTATCATAATATACCCAATTATTATCATCTGTGTAAATAAAAGTTATAAACTATAGTTTTAACATTTGAATAGCTTCATTGATATCTCAAACCTCAAAATAATCCATGGAAATAGGCATCTCATCTTCTTCCTCATATGATATCTAAATACCTACTCTTACACGAAATATTGAGAATTATGTATTTTGAATGATATCAAATTTATTATTGTACACCGAATCTCTAGAAATAAAATTATAAGCAAGGTGTGATATATTCTAGTGTCATACGGATTCACCCAGAAGGATTTACAAACAACCTTATAATCAATACTTTTCATTTCAAAGATATGATAAAACATTTGGAAATAATAATTATTTATGATATGTTTCCATTTTAGGTGTAAATATACAGTAAATATGTTTTTTTAATCTCAAAATATATAGGCTATGGTAATTATTTCACTTATTATTTTGTTATATCATTTTAATGAGTACTATGTTTTACTGAAACAATAAATCATTTAATTTTACAAAAATTATTTGTAAGTTTTCAATTTCATGGTCAGTATATATATTAATTATTTATTAATGTTTTATATTTTAGTGATTACAAAACACTAATATATAACTAATACCTTCTACTCTGAATGATGAAATACCAACAAAATGAAACCATTTTTATATTTCATATATTAATCTACTTGAGTCATGAAAAAATGATGAAATAATTTATACAAGTTATTATAAATATAAATACATTGTGATAATATGTTTCAATTTTTTTACATATACAACCATCCTATTATATATCATTTTTTCATCTAAATTATAACCCTTATAATTAATATTGGTTTTCTTATATAACACATTATGATGGTTATTGTAGTAAGGGATCTAATTAATAAATTATAATCTCAATGTAGATATTTTGATTAAATTTTTTAATATATTAATAATTTTAATATCTAATAATGTGCCTATTATTTTTTAAAGTTAACACTCCACATAGTTTATTTAATGATAATTTATTGGGCATCAAGAAACATTTCATCTACCCCATACATTTTTTTTAATTGTATATTAACATATATGAAAATGAATTTATCATTCATGTCATGAAAGGTAAATTAAAATAATATATTTTTTTAATAAATTCATCGTTGTTACTGGAAACAAACTAACTATAAGAATTCTGGGAGATAGACTTGAAATAAGATGAAGGTGATATTTGATTAACTTCCCTATAGAAAACTCTCATATACATAGTTGTCTGTATTGTTCTGAAATGACATCGTTCATTTCCTGAAAATTTGGAAATATATACATTCCACTATATTCCCTACTAAATTAACACTATAAAAGGATAAAAACAATAACAAATTCAAGGAACGTGGTCTAGATAATATAATTGAATGTTTAACTTGTTGTTTCAGAAAAAGTTTCTTAAAAACAACTTTTTTTGTAGGTAAAGAATTATAAAAACGATTTATATTATTTTGAATATTTAATATAGTAAAAAATATATATTTATATTTTTATAGTGATTTTACAATTTTAATAGGTAGAATGAAGTCAATCAATTTTACATATAAATTTTTACCACTACTTCATGAAATATTTTTAAAAAAAATTATCTTATACAACTCTTATTTTTTCCTTTTTCTGATTGGGTCAAAATTCTACCTCACCTTAAAGGTCTCTAAAATTTTCTCTACTAGGGTGTGTAGTATATCGAGGTATAGAATTCATTATTTTCATCATAAGTTAAATAAATACTATTGAAGATGTAGTCTTATAATTTAAAATCAAAATTTCATCTTTATGATCACCCCTAATATATAGGACGTCCCCTCTAACATGTTTATCATGAAAATATTATAACATCCCCAGAATAATTTATCATTAATTTAGAACTAACTTATTTATTTCATTTAATTTACACAAGCATTTTGAACAAGTATCATTTACATTATAATTATCTTCAATGAATTATATAATAATTTATAACATTAATTTCATCATAAATAAATAATATGAAAATAATTATTGTTTATATAAAAATACACTCATTAATTTTTGTGGTGGTTATGTTTGGAAAAGTATACTTATTGATAGTAATAAATCTCTTATCACCACCTTCTATATAAAATTTATTTAAAATTTTTAATTTTAAATAAGTATTGCATTTAATATTTTTGGTCATCAATCAATATTTTCATTATAAATATTTATGATCTAAGGGGTTCATATTATTCATCTAAAAGTTGAGAACCATTTAATTAATTTATTTACAGACATTCATAGATAATATATATTATTGAAAAGGAATACATGAACATAATTAGGATATATATTATCTATCCCATACCTTTTGGGAAACTAATTTTCATATATATTGTCTTGAAATATTTTATGTAAATACAAGGGATATAATTTTGTTAATTTTGTTACCTAATTATTTTTAATAATAAATCCATATTCAGTATGTTTAGATCTCCATTACCTCATCAGAACATTATTAATTTTTATTGGACTTAGATATATATTTTATAAAAACCAAATTACATAATAAATATAAAAAATAAATATTGTATATATAATATATTCTCTATATAAATATATAAAAATAAATTGAATATATATACATTATAATTACAATATATAGTCTTATATATATCCATATAACACAAAAAAAAATTATATAAATAATATATATAATTTAACATAGATCACATTTGTGTGTGTGTGTGAAAATAGAAATATATATCTCTATATATACATCCAAATTTACATACATATATACATACATACATGCACACATACACATATACATACATACATAAATATATATTCTAAAAAACTTTTCTAGAAATGCTATAAAACATATCTAAATATATATATATATATATATATATATATATTCTAAATAAAATATATAGTTATATATATACCATAAATTAAAATCCTATATGGATAATCAATACATATAACATTATTAATATATATATAAATTGATGAACATTTATATATATAAATATTGTCAATTTTATACATATCTATATTACAGGAAAAATATATATTGTTTACAAAAATAAAATACATTAAAACAAACATTTAAATATATATAAATGAGAGTATATATATATTCACTTATATTGGTCTAAAATAATAATATATATATATATATATATATTTATTTATACATTGGTTATTGAGTTTGGTTAAATCTAAATATAATTGTCTGCGTTTGTGAGTGTGTGTACATTTATAAATATATATATATATATAAGATATAAATATTTATAATATATATTTATATAACTGTGTGTGTATCTATATATATACATAACATATAAAGATGTAGATATATATATATATATAATTATATGTCTGTATGTTTGACTATTTGTAATTGTGAAAGTATATATATATATATATATATACACACACACATATATATGTGTGTTTGTAAACACATTCATATATTTATCAATGTTCTTATTCGTGTGTGTAGATTTTTATTTATCTATAATATATATATTTATTATATTAAAATTACTATATATGAAGAAAATTGAATATGAATAAAGAATAAAAGAAATAATGTTAATCAACTTATTAAAACTCGTCAATATTATTTGATAATAAATTATAATCACCCTTAGTAGAATTTCATTTAATTAATTAAGAAAATATATGAAGAAAATGAATGAGTAGTCACATGGTGCAATAACTTGTGTGGGGGAAGAAGAGGAAAGGAAATCAAGGGATTGTTTGGTTAAATTACATGACTATTTATCAGAATTATAAAAAAAATAACTTCAAAATAGAACATCTTTTAGTGTATGTTTATCACTAAGAAAGGATATATTTTTTCCCAAAATATTTATCATTGTTAATTTTATTATTCATTGTATATTTATAGATACAAAAGAAAAATGAAACCTAATAATGATAAATATATTAATGTTGTGGTTGAGGGTATTAAATTTTGAAAAAAATGGATTTTTCATCTTTCAATGGGGAATATAATGTACAAAATTTAAAATATTTCATGAAATAAATGATTTAAATTATATTATATATACTTGATAGATTTAATAATCCTGGAAGTAATTATATTGAATTAATTTAAAATAATTAATCAATATATATTTTAATGAATTGGGTAGTTTACATTATAGAAACTATCATATTAAATTAATTTTTTTCATCATTATTAATTTATTTTCATTAATAAATATTGAATTTATTTTCATCAATCACCTAAAATTATTTTAATGATTCATTAAATGGTTAAAAATTATTTATCACAGTCTATTGAGATTTGTTCCAAATTAAATTTGGGAACTATATCTTATATTATATATACATATCCTTAATTATTTTATTCAATGATTGAGATTAATGAAATTATAAACATTGGAAATCATTCGAGGGAATGAACATGAAAGGATCAACTCATTTTTGGTTGAATTTCTAGTTACCAACCATGGATAAAATTTATTACAATAAGAAATACATATACAAAGTAGAAATTTTCAAATTAAATATTTTATTATCCCAAAAAATATCTTATCAGTTTTATGTTTTATGATTTAGTTTTTTTGTACATGCGTGTCTTTTTTTCCTTCATGGATTCATAGGATCATTATTTGGACATAAATCTCTAAATTAAAAAATGAATTAGGGGAATTAATGTACCTGAAATCTATATATTATGTAGATCCTTTTCAATTAGAGATGAGTAACCATGGGAAATCTCAATGAACTGGGTGTTGATGGTGATTTTCTTATAAACTTTTCCAATGAGTAAAATTTAGATAGTGACTAAAAATTTCCCTAGGCTAGAACTATCACGGACTAGGTAATATGCGGTTTTAAAATGAATTATTTAACCACCTATGTTAGACTATGTATTTGAAATAATTATATGTTTATATTAAATATTTATAAATTTGGTATAATTTGGAGTCTTGAAACATGATGATCCATATTATAACTTTTATAATTTTAATATGATGTGTAATACATTTAAACATAGTGAAGTCTAATATGATTTTATAATATTAACTTAAATAATTTCACTCAAGTATTGGATGATTTTTTTCATTGAATAGATTTTTATATTGTTCTATTACAATGTTGGGAATGTTGGATTCTAAATTTTTGGGGAAATATTCTCCAGAAACAATGATTGTAATGGTATAGAATGATAATAAAAATACCACTTAGAAAGATAATGAATCAATTTTTGCAGAATGGAATTATTAGAATGAGTATATAAGTTTTTCACACTAAGGATTCGATGATAATCTATAAATAGAAATAATTTATTGTGGTTTAATTTATATTTCATGATTCATAACTGATTCCACTATATATAGAGTATTGATACTACAAACATAATATGTATCATCAAACAACCAAGTTAAAATGTCCGACAATAAAATACTTTTGAAATGTTATGTAGGATTACAAAATAAAAGTATTCATCTAAAATATAAACAAATACAATGATTTTTAATCAAGATCAGTTAATAATCAAGCCTTGTACAATAACTACAGAAACTAAAACTAACATCATAAAAATATTAGAAAAATTATGGAACAAAGGTGTTCCCCAATCTCAATCTGAATTCAAGATAGAATCAATAATCCAATTCCTAAACTTTAAATAGTATACAAGGTCCACCTAGATATATCACTCCTACATAAGAATAATGAATATTTTAGAAACTATTCTGACCTTTTAGGCGTCATGTTAATATAAAAATAATATTTTTCTATAAAAAACAATGTGAAAACACTTACATTGAGTATATTTTCATTTCATACATTCAAAAGTTTAATAAAATGATAATAAACCAAAAACATTCTATTATATTATTTTAATCAACACCCTAAAATCGTAATCCAGAATAATTAAAATTTCCTAATCTTTATCTAGGATATTTCCTAGAATATTATCTAGTTTAAAGGAGGAAAACCATAGAAGATAGGTCACTATTATAAAACATTACTATTTATTATATTTCAAGGAAGAAATGAAATAGGAAAATTGTGTAAAATGAAAAAATTAAAGTCTGGTGTCTTAGTAATAATCTAAACAATATATAAATCCATAAAAAAAACAATTTAAAATATATTAATAAAATGTTATTATGGTAAAATATAATAATTTAATTCCATGAAGACCACACTTTAATGACAAAAAATAATATTAAAAATGATAATATAATCAAAAATAATAGTTTTATTATGATATCCATGTATTTATACATACATATGAAATTTTAAGTGTCACATTGCAAATTTATTTATATCAAAATTAACTAATGTATCACTTTATAATAAAAATAAATTATAGGATCAAAAAATAATCTCCAAAACCAAATAATGGTAATTTTTTTAATTGTAAAATTACCCTAATTCTAAAACATCAAAGAACATTCGTTTTTATATAAACAATTTTATTATTTACAATAGATTAAACTATCTCTAACATTGGAGAAACTAAAAATTTATTCCATTATACTTTTTACATGCACTGATTATATGAACCAAAACAATATGGTAATAATTTCAGTACTTAGATTCTGCAGTCAAAGGCGCTATTCAAAATCTAGACAATTTTATTTTAAATGTTTGAGTTCTTTCCTTGACATATTTTTATTTTACTGATATATAATATTTTGATGTTTCTATTTTCCTTATGATAATATTCCTAAACATGGAGAGAAAACTGATTAATATTAGTCCTAAAAGATTGATATTTAATGTTACTGATCAAAAAGTCACCCTTAATTTCCAAAAATTCTCTTGTAATTATCTATTTTTGAAAATTTACGTTTATTTTAAATACTTGATAACACTAAAAATTCATAAAATTTTTGTAATAATTATAATAAACCGTGATTGAACTTCTGGAATACACAGTGGAAAAAGTGTAGAAATTTCAATTAAATAGATGATAAGTTAGGCTGAAAAATTTATAATAACAACCCATATTGGTGAAATCATATCTTTATTTGATACATTTATTAATAAATACAAAAATGGATTATCTTAAACCATTTTGAAAAAATTAATGTATTTACTTTTTAAAGAATATAAGAAATTATGTGTGAATATTAAATCACAGCTTTGAGCAGATAAAGAGGGAAAAGTTATATGTTTTTATGAAATGTAAAAAATTAATGGCATATGAAAGTTATACCACTATGTAATTTTACCCAACTATTTGTACCCTTATGTTGACTAATGAATACTGATTCAAAACATGTAATCTATTTCAATCAAGAACTACACCTCTAGTAAAAGATATTGTAAAAATGGAAGTCTTAAAAACCTTTAATGAGGGTATTGTATTTTAAATTTTAAATAGTTGATGGGTCATCCCACTTTCCTTTATACCTAATTTGAGAGGTATGACCATGATTAATAATGGAGATAGTTAATTTCATCCAATTAGTATAGTCATTAACTAAGGAGTGTGTGTGCATTTCACAATAATAAATGAAAAATGGAAGGAGCTATTTCCATTATTATATATGGACTATTTTATCAATAGTTTAACTCTTCAAAAATTCAATTATATTCCTGAAATTTAGTATAAATAAAAATTATTAGGAATATGTTGATCAAGATAAACCACATTCATGTGTTCATACATATCTTTTACTTATCAATATATTAACTAAACATGGTATAATATTTTCTATGAAATTCCATGGAAAACTATTTAGTATATATAATAGATATTGTTTAATTAGATAAAAAATAGGATTATTTAATATATATTGTTCAAGAAAACTACTGATTACAATATTCGGGTAAATTACACATCATGACTGAAAAGTGTATTTTCCTTTCATAATAGATTTTAATAAAATATATTGAGCATAACAGGATAATATTTAATTAATAAAATATTTTATTTAACATTCCACCAAGAAGGCCGTTAATTTATTTTTTATACAAGTATTTTTATAACACTATTTTGAGAATGTATCCACAAAAAGGCTTACAACTCACTTTTCTATGCTCAATGTGTGTTCTATTTATTTTGAATTATTTTAATTGGAATTCATTACTCCAGTTAAAAAAATCTGGTTATTTACATGATATTGATAAGTCCAAATTTCAATAACTCTTTTAGTCTCAAGTGTTATTTTAGGTATTTGACTGTGGAAGTATCTTTATGTCAGTATTGATCATATATTCTGAGCAATATATTATAAATTTTTGACTTGAAGTAAATACAAATCAAATTTCACTACCCTAGATACGTAACATGTTATAGTGGAATTTTTATGACAAATTTATATCATATATATTACTCTTGAAGTTAGTATTCAATAAAGACCATGGTACCTATACATATAAAAATGATTCTTATCCATGTGTTATTTAATGAGTTATTTTATATAATTACTAAAGATAAATAGGTATTGGATAAAGTATTCTTCAATCATATTTTGATATAATAAATAAATGAATATAAAGAATGATGATAAAATTCTCACTAGTTACGAGAACCTATATAATAAACGTTCCTATTATAAATTTCCTGATTATCCATAGTTTCATGATATTTTGATATACATGTTGAACATAACCAACTAAACTCAATTAACATGTCAATGAAAAATAATTTTTCGATACTATATCATAATTTTTTTCACTATTTTTTTATTCAAAAAAATATTGATATAAAATCAATTTAAAATGTTCCCCGTCCCCAAAGTGAATACTATTATATAAGCTTTCTCCACACCTTCTAGTAGAAACAATGGTCCTGATAGTATAATGGTAATGTTAATAAAATGTTTAATCCATTCTCCCACTAGAACAAAATATTCATGGGAATAAAAATGGTTTTCTAATGAATACTAAAAAAGTATAAATATTAGAAATTGAAATAAAAATTTTGGAAATCAAAATTATAGATACAAAAGTGTTTCTTTTCTCAAGAATCTATATTTTGGAACCCCTTTGAAACACCATTAAAAATTAATACTTTCTTTTTTCGTGGATAAAATTTTTCTGTTCATGTAACATAGTGTAAAATCAAAACTTTTGTTGCGTTTCAATAATACTTTTTTAAATACGATTTAATTTAATCATTTTGATGTTGATTGGATACAAAAAATTAATTAACATATACACATTAAAAAAGACTTATAAATTGTAATTCTAGAATAATTGGATAAAGATAAAATATTGTTACCCCTTATAAACCATAAAATTGTGATAAATGGAATAAAGAATTTATGAAAAAAAAGTTTTTAGTGAAAACAATGATGTGTGAATGGCCTGACATAAACATGATGCAAGATTGGGGTGATGCAAACATGACCATAGCCTGTTGAGGCATGAAGGATGATACATGAATAAAACTACACAAGGCCTTCAGGTCATGTCCGTGGGCCACATTGCCATGGGGATTTGTGATATTTAATGGTTCTCCAAATACCTTGATTAAAAATAGGTATTTTATTTTATACCCCATCTTTTTTTAAAAACTATAAAGATTAGACTACAATAAATAAATATTCATTTTCGTATTATTGAAATTCCTCAATGAAACCCATTAATATTTATAAATTCAAAATAATTTAAATGAAAACATGTCAAATTATGAATAAACCTTGGAATACGTCATATTGGGTTACAAAAAATTTGAATATGGACTTCCCTTAAGATAGAAAGAAATAATCATATAAATTAAATTAGTTATAACAAATAATGATTGATAACCATAATTATGAATGTTGTTACATGAAAAATTAATGTAATTGTCAGAAATGATGAATCATATAAAGGAAAGAAATTATAAAAAACAAGATAAATTATTTACCCATTGATTTAATTTGTTTATATTTGATTTGAATTCATGCAAGTTGAATTCATTCCAGTCTAATCCTTTAATAGTGATCAAAACCAACCCATATAGAGTAATTAAGACATAAATGTAGTATAAACCAATTTTTGTAATCAATTTAATGGGGAAAATCAATGAATGGTGAATTTTTAATAATAAATATTTTCAAATAACAGATTTTATTAATAATTCATTTCCTTAAATGAAGATTATATCAAAAGGAAACCCTTGTATTTTTTTGAAATTCTTTCTAAAAAATATAACTCATATGGAATTTTTTATTTATTTTATATTGATTACATTATATTTTTTGTAGATGAATAATATGGATATACTTACAGAACATATATTATATAATATAATAAAAAACGAGGATTAAATAAAATAATTCTATTAATACTGGCTTTATAATGTGAATTGCTAAAAATCATCCAAAAAAACAAAACTATTATTATTTTTTTATAAATAATATTTTATGAAATTTAGACCATGGGATATAATAAATAAAAGGTTACTTAATTCTTTTAATTTATAATTGGGTACAATATATTCATGTATACAAATATCAGTGCCTCACCCTATAATTGATTACATATTTTTTTAGACAACTCAAACATGTGATCACTCAAATCCAAACCTATCACATGACTCTTTTTAATTTCATTCCAAAAACCACCTCCATTATGTTAGGGTTGGGGACCAGTGTTGAAGTATCCACACAAACATTATATAAATTACCTCTGTATAAAACATTTCACCTTTTATTACACATCCACATCTAACATAAGTTGAATTAATATAGAACTAATCTTTTTACGAAATCAGTATATAACAAAATAATTTGGATATAGTATAAATTAATGTTATAAATTAATCTCCTAGTAAACCAATGACGTCTCAAAAAAATGGAATCCCAATACCATTGAAATGTAGATGATCATTGATTTGATAATTATTCTCCTCTCTCTATCAATATTTACAATTCATCTGACAACTATATTAGCACCAATCATGTAACTATATTGATCAATATAGGTACATGGTGATGAATTTTCATGTGCACTTATAGGGGTAATAATAATAATACTCCTTCCTACCATCCCGTTTAGTGATCCAAATTCAAAATAAATTAGTGTTAATGTGGGTCTAAAAGAAATTAATTGTATACCTACTGACAATATATATATCAATCACATTTATAACCATGATCCATCAAAATCAATCTACCCATATCTCACACTTTTCAAGCTCTATAAATTAAATTTTTTCATGACCAGGGATGAAAAATAATATATCATAACCCATTATAAATTCCATTCATGATAGTTCATATTTTATGAACTAATCATGATATGGATGAGGAAATACATGTCTCTTTATATCTCAATAGAATTGGAAGAAATTATGCCACCCAAAAAATATAAGCACCTTAATTACATTAACTAAATAAAATATTTCATTATAATGAATTCCGATTACCATTTAAGTTTTTATTTTTAGATAATTGTAAAAAACCATCAACTAGAAACACCCATGACTTTCTGAACTAATGGATATTTTTTTCCACTATATGGGAAACTGCTTAATCTAAAATAGTTTTTCAACATTTTCATTTAATTATCCACATAATATACACCTGTAGGCACAGAATACATTTTAATTTTCTTTATAACCTAAGTAAATTAATCATAAGGAAGAGTAGTGCTCAACATCTCTATAGTGGTAAAAATAATATATAACAATAAAATATTATAAGAGGTAATTAGATGATCATTTTTATGTAATTAAGATAAATAAGAAAAACATACTAAATAATGAATAGATTAAAACGCATGAGTCATGGTATAAGAATTTTCATAACATAATAAAGAAATCAACTGATTTTGGATAGACGAGTCAATAAACATGATCCTTAAATGCATAGAAAAGTTGCAATAATATGCATAATAATTTCTAAAAACATTATTATAAGGAAAAATCACCTTGATGATTCCCAAACTAGCTTCCAATAATGGGATAAATTTTAATTGTTCTCTTATATATATGTACTAGGATATATAAAATATTTTCCATTGCATTTGATGTGTATATAGGACCTCACACATCATTAATATATACGTATTTGTAAAAATTTAAATTAATCCATCATCATTACGTAATGAAAAAATTGAATGAAAATAGGTATCATTCATCACATCAGAATGACCCATGTAATGATAAAGAAATTCATATCATATTGAAATGAAATTTGATAAATAAATAACTCTTAATTACATTAAATATAATAACATGATAAAACCTTGGGAATGAAGTTATTATCAAATGATATTTGGAAAAATTGATTTCAAATATCGTCCAATCAATATAGTAGTGTATATGATATTTTGACAACAATGATAAATGGTATACAGTTTATTCTACACATTCCCTGATCAATTGATAATAGTAATCTAGGTGAACACATTTTAGTGAAAGGAATCCAAAATATGGTATTCATAAAGTAAATTAAATTTAATAAAATATTATTATTATACACTAAATATGATTAGGAATGTAAAATAAAGCGATGGGTAATTTATCAATAAGGATTCAATGTTCTTTGTTTCCAAAATAAAATGTTAATAATGAAAAGGTAGATAAATAATAAATTTTTATGAACAATATAATTTTATTTTGAAATGTATAATTAAAAAGAACATTTTTGGATTAAGGCCATTTTTAAATAATATCATCAAAAAAATGTAAAATAAATTCACATTGTACAAGCATGAAATATGGGAACTTTTTTCAAACTTGTGTTAAATATGCTTGAATGAAAATGTTTTAAAAATAATTATCTTCTGTTATTTTTATAAATTCTCTCATTGTTCTAAATTCACCAATTACTTTATAAAATTAATTTTAAAAATATTTATATTTAAAAAATGATAAATTAAATATAAGATAAATATTTAGGTAATATTTAAAAACAGTGTCTTGAAAACAGGAATAATGGTTTTATAGAGAAAACATGTAGTGGATGATAATATATATATCTATTACATATAAACCTTATAATATTTTATACCATAGTTATTGTAAACCGACAAAGAAAATAGGAAAATGATGAATACAACTAAATTATAATGATGAGATGTAAGTGAATCGAATAAATTAAAAAATATCGGAGTTACAATAAAATGGAGGCAAATAATAGTCAGAAGGAAAATATGGATATGTTGGTGAAATAATAATTAAAATTAATGTGTGTTTTTATTAAAAAATTCAAAACAATAATTTGAGAAGGTATTTTCTTGAATAATTTTATTCCATTGAAAAAAATTAGATTTTAACCAGTATAGTATAAATTATCTTTGGAAAATGTAAATTTATTGGTAAATATTTCCTAAAATATCATAACCATGTTAATAATTTATGAATCAAGGATGAATAATTTGAGTCAAAATATATGTTCCCACATGATAATCATTTACAATCAAACTGCAGGAATGAGAGATAGAATATAATTTAAAAATTGATAATTCATTATATACTATAAAAAATAAACTTCATATAAATTATATAAAAGTAAATTAGTTCATAATAAAAAGAATTTCCCCTCAAATAAGAATTCAGTCCAATAAACCCATTAATGTAAAATAATATTTAAGGTAACAATATTTTTATAATAAAGTTGTAAGGAATAAATTTTGAACTCCATAAAATAATATGGAAATACATAACCAATTCTACATTTTATTGAATAAATAAAAAATGTGACAATATTGATCTATAAGAATATTATTATGTAAATAGAATAAACATAATTTAGTGAAACCCATTATAGATTTTATTATTTTTGAGTCAAAAATCCATGAGGGAAATAAAATAAAATATTTAATTTAATAACATAAAAATATAATAGAATTATGACATAATATATTAAATTCAGAATAGACATACCATTTTAAATAAAAAACAATGTATAAAAAATAGCTTAAGGGATGAAAATTTGAGATAAGGAACTCTTACGGTGTTCCGGATTCACTCAACTCTAGTTTATAACATCCTAAGAAATTAAAAAATATTTGATACATTATAAATATATTTATAAAATTATCTCATATTAGGAAAGTGACTCCAATAAGTTAATTTTAGGTTTCTATGTTTTCTATGAACATTTATTTGTAATATAATATATATAATTCCAAATATTATAATAATATAATATTAATGGTTTTATAATCATCATGTTTGAACATTAAATAAAATTTTAATGACCTATATTATGACTACCCATATAATCATTACACATAAATTCATGATTTATAACATAATAATACACATAATTCAACCATGATGATCAAGAAGTTTAGAGACTTTAGGAAATAGATACATTACATTACAGCATAAAATCAAGGATACATAGTCATTATTGAAAACATAATTATCATTATCATATTATTTTATCATTTGGAAAACTGCATGGAGTAACCTAGGGACATACATAAAAAATGGGTGTTCTAAAAACCCAATAAGGGAATAATAAAAGCATAAAATAAATAATTTAATACATGTTAGTCAATATTCTTATCAAAGAGACATAAAAGGGGAGAGAAACATAGACATGAACAATGAGGCATGATATATCCTGATAATAGAATGGAAACATGAGAATGTGTCAACTACATAAAACATGATATCATAAGCATATATAACGCTTAACCACAATGGAATAATAAAATAATGTTCTTATGATTACCTCCCACACTCTATACATGGAATCTCAAGAGACAAAGAAAATACCAAATTCATTAGAGCACTATTTTAGTGCATCCATCTTATGTACATGAAAAATTTTACCAAATAGATTATTTATATAAGAACACATATTTCCAAACTAAATACCACGATAATGGATGGTTAATTTCATACATGTAATCCCCCAATAAAATAAATATAAGTTTCCAAAGGTTATCAACCATGATACGAAATGGGTTGGGGTATTTACTACACAATTTTTTGAAATGGAAAATCCCAGTGGAATTATAACTGTATAATAGGGAACATAAATATTCATTGGAGGGAATAATGAGAGTAAAGGGGTATCTTATCATTTATAAGTTATATCATTTCTTTGTGGGGTATGGAAGAACATGTACCAAAATTATAAATTAAGGATTAATGGAGTAATATAATAATTATTCTTGAATAATGAAGAGAATGAGGGGATCCCTTACCTTGAGAGGGTGATTAAAAAATAATGGGAGGTGATTGTTGGAAGATTGATCGAAGATTTTGGGAACAAAGGGAGGAAATTTGGGGTGTACTAGAAGATAATGTACCTTTTCTATGGTTTTAAGTTAACGTAATGTGATATTGTGTTGTTATTTATAGGAAAATAATGGTGAGTTCTTTATTATTTCCCCAACAATGGTTTTTGACTCTATATAATATATTAATTAAAACAAAAAACCATCTGATGGTTTTCCCAATGGTTTCAAAAAAATTGTAGGGGTTTTCATTATTTTATTTTTGATGGTCCTAAATAAGAATATTATTAACCATGATGGTGTGGATGTGATTCACATTCTCAAAGAAATGATTTTCAAACAATTAAATATAATATAGGTTTTGGAGGAATCTTGAAGGATTTAGAAAAATAATCAAATAAAATGATAAATTATTTTTAAAGGGGGAAATTGATTAGTTCTTTGATATCTATTATAGAACATGTTAAATCTTTTTTGGGTCATTATGATACCATAATACATACCACATATTTTTACCATATTTAATTTTTACCAAAAAATAGATTGTCTTAGAAATAATGAAAAATTCACTTTTGGATAATTTTGATGTACTAATTTAAAATAAAACTTGTTATAACTATTTATTAATTATCGTTATTTTCTATTATAAAATTATATCAATATTTATGGATAAGTGATGGGTTTTTTTGACAATAATAGTTTTAGAACCATTATAAAAATTATTTTTCACTTTGTGAAATTATATTATCCTATATAATTAACAAATATAATTTTATAATAATATTTATTAAAAATATAAATATTATAATAAATTTTAAATTCATCAAAATGAATTTCTTAATTGAATTTAAATATGACCCAAAAATATATTTTTTTATTTAATATTTATCGAAAATAATATTAATTTAATAAAATAAATAAATAAAAATAACTATTATTATATTGAAATATATATATATATATATTAATATTTTAAGTATCAGGATAAATATATCTTTATTAACACGAAAAAATATCTAAGGGTAAGGTGTGCGATGATGAGACTTTCAGTGGGTGGTTCAATGTACATAGTTTGAGATGTGATGTCCATAATCGTTAATTTGTCTCATAAATGTTATCGATCATGATATAGATATTAGATCATTGATTGGGATTGATCACAGTAAAATCCTAGTGATGATAACAGCCTAGAAAGCAATGATAAATTTGCGTTATAGGGTATAATCCTATAGGTTGTGGCCATCTTATCCTTTTTCTGTCTCAATTATATTCATCAAAACCATATATTCATAAAAATATTATTATCACTATTAAATGAAAATATTATTAATATTTATGATGAATATATGTCATTAAAATATTATAATTTTTAATACAAAACAATAATTTAATGTTTTTTCAATTACCATATTATGGAATATAATTCAATGATAATGAAAATTATATGTATAATTGTTTTGGTGGTTACACTCTTCTCCCATTAAAAGTATTCAACCCTAAATTATTCATTCAACATTCTAAAACAAATTAGGTAACTCTGTTTCATCACATCCATTGGTTCCCTTGATGCTTAATCCAACCTACGTTTCCTATATAGAAATTTGGATAGGTGCATTGTCTTAATTCACAGAACATTGGCTCTATGATATACGATCTTTAAAGGTATCTCCAGATATTTAAAGTCATCCACATATGGTAAAATCCCAAAATTCCTCACATTTGTTGGGTTTGGTAGAAAGGGATACGTGGAACAAATCATGTACTTGAGAAAGGTCAGTTTCGAGTCTTGGTCGATATGCCACTTATCTAATGAAATCTGGTTCTTCAAAGGGATTGATGTATAATAGAATAAGATTTCCATTATTCCAAATATATCATGAATTTCTTCTATAGATATATGTAAAGGAATAACTTATCTCCAAAATAAATCTCTATGTGTCATCGACGATTGTAAGCTTAGATATCATTTCAACTCTAAGCGTCCCTGATGTTCTTCTGAATGATTTTGATTTTTTTTTCACAATTTCCAATACTATTTCAGAACATTTTAATTTATGTTTACGAACTTCATCCCATCATTATGGTGTTCTTCACCTCTTCCCATTAAAGGATTCATAGGGAACCATTATAATGCTTATGAGAAAACAATTATTAAATGGGAATTTTAAAATAGGAATATTTTCTTTTCATCCTCCTTTGACGTCCATTGGGAATTCTCTAAACAAGTCATCAAGTATATGGATAGTCCAATTAGATTAGACTATAGCCTTAGGGTGATATTTCTGGATAAAGTTCAACACAGTATTTACATTATTTCGGGAAATCCTCAACAACATAGAGGGAAATCTTGTTTATTGATCAGATACAATTCATTGTGGAATTCTATAAAACCTCGTCAATTATATATTGTATATCATTTCTTTTTTATAGAGTGAGATGTCCACTCAAATTGAAATAAAATTATACATGTTGGTAATATTATCCACCACAACCCATATAGTATTATTTTCCTTTCATGTATTAGGATAATCATAAACACCATCATGTGTGATGTATTACTATTTCTAGGTTTTTATAGGAAATATTTCTATCATACACTTATTTTTCTCCCTTTGGAATTCACTTATTGAAATATAAGCCATCTTAATGTATATTATGCAATATCCATCTTCATATTCTGCCTCCAATATTATTCTCAGATATCTCAATACATATTGATACTCTATGGATGGATGGAGTTGATGGAGCAATGTGAATAATCCAAAAGTTACTTCCTTAATTCAACATTTTACGGTACACATATTCATGACCTAAACTGTTCAACACCATAATTTATTTTGAACAATGATGATTTTCATTTCCTAGAAATTTCACCATATATTGAATTTCCACATAGTCTCTTTGTGAATCATTTTACATATCTGGATGGTATGGTTGATCAATCATATTGGAATGGATTGATTATGTCTCTTAATACATGATTTCGAAGTCCATAAGCCTCATGTATAATAATATTAGATCCTTATCAATTCTCATCAATGATAAAATTTCTAGATCCTTTCTATAGAGAGTGTTTGACACTTTATTTTCATTCTAATAATTGTTTTGGATTGATCAGTAATACTCCATAATAAGCTCTATCCAATAGTGTAGGATTATAATCATATCTTTATATGTGAATATATATATTTTAGTTTTCTAAATATCCATATATATTTCACACTTTTCCCTAAAGAGATAATTCCACAAGATTTTCAATGCGAAGATCGTGATAGACAACTCTAGATCATGTGTTGGTTAGTTTTATTCACGAATATTCCATTTATTTGAGGTATAAGTGATAAATTTGTACTTATTCATTAATATGAATCCCTATCCTTTTTTGAAGCGTCATGGTAAACAACTAAGAGTTTTTCAATTGTGGGTAGTATAAGTACATGTTTATTAATAAACCTAACTCCATGAAGCTTTTTTAAAATTAATTATTATAAAAAACATGATCACAACTGTTTTTCTTTGTTATAGGGATTAATTATTATGATACATTTCACACAAACTATAAATTAAACCAACAAAACCCAGCTAATATTAGGAAAATAGGGATTTCATTCATAGATGTTAGCCCAGACTATCCACTGATTTCCTCTCCCTTTAAATTATTTACAAATATCCTATTACTTGGGATAATATTCCACTAGATTGATACTTCCCTCAACTAGAACTAACATTTTCTTTACATAACGTAAATATTATTCTTTCATAAAGTCATATTAATAGTTACTAAATTCTCTTCATGTGCTTCCTTTCTTTTACTGTATTTTAAAATATCTTCAATAAATACACTAATAAAATATTCAAGCTATTATCTATTGACTCTATCCATAATGTCTATAATTATTTCTTGAAAAATAATGATTTAAATTGGAATTATTATTTTCACATAGTTTCTATGATATATAATGAATGTAGTTATAGGTATACCCTTCATCTTCACCCTTGATAGATAATATCCCAACCAAAGTCCACAATGAAGAAGAATTTGGGTAGATTATGCTGATAGAAAAATTCATAAATCAATGGAAGAGGATAATTTTTCTTTATTATTTTTATTTTTAATCTAGAGATAATTAATGAAAAGGAACATTAACACATCCATATTCAAGATGAAGAGGACTTGTGAACCCCATGGTTAAGAACTTGTTAATATGAACCCTTTATCTAGATTCTCATGTAGTTGTTTCTTAAACTCCTCATGTTTCATAAAATAATTCATTAATGAGTGTTAGGTAAAAGAAATTCTCCAATTATATGATTGATTGAAAATTCAACCTCACAACTAGTAGGACCACCAGAAAATTATTCAGGAAATAAATTTGAATTTTACATCACAATGGGAATGACTTCAAGGATGATCTTTTTCCATAGACTCAATCATTTGATCTTGACATTATTACATATATGGAAATAATATCTATTCTTGTGATATTGGTTCCAATGAAAATAAATCTACCTCCTCACATTTGTATAAAATTTGAGGATGATTCATGAATTAGATATTGACTTCTTTATTTGGGATATTAATGTCAGATCTATATAATAAAATCCAATCCGTACACTGAACTACATAAAATTTCACTAAATAGAGTATCAAAAAGTTCTCTATGAATATTGGCCCTCAAATTTTGATAGAGGATGAGTTATATGATTGAGATAAAATAATTCCATTATTTTCCATTTTCATCTACTACTCTGCATCCAAGATATATGGTATTGATTGAATAATATTAATACACCTGTGTGTAGTGAATGAATTTTTTATAACTAGAATCACAAAATTTGTTCACAATTATCGAATTAATACCTACCATACATGTCACCACTTAATTTTTATCATCTAACTCAGTGGTTTTGATGGAATAATCTTTCCCTTTCTACTTTGGATGTTTTGTTGAATGGATTTAATCAAATAACCCTTGGAATAGATCAGTGGTTCACATATTATCCATGATCCTTGTAGTTGAAACATTGGAAACTAATTTGAGGCTATGCTAGAACATACCTCCATTAAAATTCATATGTGGATTTATCCTATCAAATATTTATAGCTAGTTTCCATTATGTTATGTCATAACCCGTCCCCCGGGGCCCGTGCCGTGACTACCCCAAGCCCGCCTTTCATAGGCCAGGGGCTAGTGACTATCACAAAAGGAATAATTCCTGATAACTGGGAATGCATTACCTTTATAACCTATAAACACACATAGAAGATATGATCACGAGTAAAATTAATAACCAACAAGTGAGTACTCTAAGTAAAAAAGGTGCCAGAATACAAGCCCAACTAGAGAGTACAAGAAACTGAAAGTACATGTACAATTGAGTAATTAGGAAAAACATCCATTGGGTCATTCTTAGAGGTTTCTACATGAAGGGTAGCTACATATCACCACCTCAGTACTCCACATTTTTCCGTCTCCTCCATGTACCGACACGCCGTAAGGTCCACCTCTAGGTACCATCCAGTCCTACTACTCTCAGCCTCGGTCAGCGTTGTTTGTCGTCTGCATCCAATGCAACGAGGTGCGGGCATAGCCCGTGTAGGGGAGGGTATAACAATACTCAGTAGGGACCCCAAGACCCTCAAGGTATCACAAAATCCAATAAGGAAAGACCATAAGAAATTAAATCAACAGATAACCCCAATTAGGTATATTCCCATACATATACCTAAGTTATCAAGTAATACATCTCAATCAAGAGGAAAACACAAAAGTTACGGACTCAGCTCGACTAGGATTTTTATTCCTATTATCGAAACCATGGCTGCTGGAGAACTCTTCCTCTATCGAGTACAGTGGGCCTGCTGCGACACCAAGGCACTTCCCCCTAACCTTGACCTACTAAGGTACCCCTCCTGTCGAGTACTGTGGGTTTTCTGTGTCACCAAGGCGCTCCCCACTGTGGGTCTGTCACCCAAACAAGGCGCTCCCCCTCATAGCTTACAGAGGTACATCTCTTGTCGAGTACCACGGGTCTGTCTCCACAACCATGTGCTCCTCTTCCATGGGTCTGCCACCACAACCAGGTGCTCCCCATTGGGATAGTCGAGTCACTTTGAGTCAATCAGTTAGAAATCATCAAGACTCAACCATCTACTGGGTCTCTGCACTCTGTCTTCTTGTCTTTTGAAGGATCTGCTCCACGAGCTACTAGTAGATACTCCCACTTTCATGAAGTCCCACGAAGAAGTATCTCATGGGTCCGGAACATCATAGAGGTCTCAACATAATAGACATCGCGTCAATAGGATGATCGGTCTTTGAGTTATTATACTTTTAGTCCTGGGGGCCCTGTTGGATTCGGACGCGATCCAACCTAACCATATCTCAACTATAACCCAAACTCTAGTGGGGTGTAATCAAAGGGAACATCATGCTCCAAGATTATCGGGCCGCTGACGGTTCATCAAACGGACACCCAGTTCGAAAGACATGGCCAAAAGAAAGTAAAGGGTCCTAGTGGGCCCCGGGTTCGGTCCGACCCAGATGGACCGACCTGACCCGACCGAGTCTGGAAAAACCAGATCTGGGTTGACTCAGTCTAACCCGTTTGGTCTAGCACAACCCGTTAGGTTCTGCCCAGATTGCTGGGCCCACCCTTGCAGGCCGCGAGGGGTCACGGAGGGCCATGAGAGGGCGGACTAGTCGCGAGGGTGCAGACCGGCCGCTAGTCGGCATGATGGAGGTTTGTCCCGGAGGGCACTGCATGGGCAGCTCGGACCGGAGGGTACCACGAGGGATCATCTTGGCCTAGAGGGAACCGGGGTGGCGCGGTCGGGGCTGAGAGGTCAGCTCGTCCAGGGCATCGTGGGGCACATGGATGGAGGATTCGCGGTGTGTGTGGGGTGCGCGGAAGCCGGCGGGCTGGTTTGTCCAGCGGCGGCACAGGGCGCGTGGGTTGCATGGATGGCGGAGCCAAGTGGTGCATGGAGCGTGCGGAGGCCAGCTCGGCCAAGGCATGTGAGGACACTGCGAGGGGTGCGTGAGGCATGGCGGCTGGGAGCCGGGGCGCGATGCAGTAAGAGTGTGGCTCGACCGGGGTGATCTACGGCTCGGTCGGTTCAGACAGTGGGTGGCATGGCTGGTTGTCAGTGTGGTCAGGCTGGCTCTAAAGCTAGAGGGTAGTGATGTTCGGCCTAGGGTGCCAGAGCGTCACGGGGGTGGTGCAGGTTGACTTTGTCTCCTTCTTCGCCTTGTCTCCATGCTGAAGAACATCACAAAGAATATTTGCGGAGGAGTCGGACCACATTGGTTTGGTCTGCACCCTTCCACGCTTAGGGTGATAGCAATTGGCTCACAATAATGAAGCGAAGAATGAGAATTTAAGATATTTTAAAAACATCAATTCCCATAATCCCTCATTAACAAAAAATATTCCCAACTCATAAGGAAAAACATTCACGGATCAACATGATAATATATTGGTCCACATTCTTTGTTTTGGAAGAAAAGTAACAAGGGAATAATATCGTACATAAATAATATTAAACCCCTACCTTTGTTCATTGTTCATTGATGGAGTCGTGGGGATGAAAATGGAGTAGTAGTCATTCGTCGCGTTCGCTGAGCACTTCCAATCATGAGCTCATGCGTCGGTTCGTTGATGATGATGAGGAGGGAGGGTCGGTCATCAAAGATGTCCCACTTTAGTTTCTTCTGCAAGGTTCTTCTGAGGAAGAAGTCGAAGATGATCCTTGCTGGTGTTCTTCATTGGAAGAACGCGTTCTTCGTTCTTCGTTGGGGAGAGATTTTCTCTCAAAATCTCATTCATTTTTTTCCATCAAAAGAAACGGTAGTCAAGAATAGTATATTATAAAATATATTAAGTCATTGGCATAAGAATTAAACAAGGGTGAATTAATTAAATTGGCTCCACTTAATTAATTCATGAGGTTAGCACAATTAAAAGAGAGGAAGGGTTGA
This sequence comes from Viscum album, assembly GCA_963277665.1. Classification (NCBI taxonomy): domain Eukaryota; kingdom Viridiplantae; phylum Streptophyta; class Magnoliopsida; order Santalales; family Viscaceae; genus Viscum; species Viscum album. The sequence continues at coordinate 595,873,149 of OY728135.1, read as the reverse complement.
CACCATTAAAAGAGGGGGTGGAGAGACTCTCCCTCATTATTGAGGGCAATTGAGAGGTTTTCCTCTCCCACCATTATTAGGGGGTTTTAGTCCCGGGTTGTCCCCACATCGTAACCTCTCATAGGAGGTTAGGTTTGGGTGGGCCCCACCACCATAACCTCTCATGGGAGGTTACAGATCGCCTCCTCGGCACTCCAGGTCTGTCTGTCTCCTCCGTGTACTATCACATTGTATGGTCCACCTCCGGGTACTATTCAATCGGGGTGCTCTCAGCCTCAGTCAGTGTTGTCCATTGTCTGCATCCTACACAATGTAGTGCAGGCATATCTCGTGCACGAGTGAGTATAAAAATACTCAGTTGAGACCCTGAGACCCTCAAAGTCTCACAAAAACCAACAAGTATAAACCAAAAAAGTATGAAATCATTAAATAACCCCACTTAGGTATATGCCAATACATACACCAATTTTATCAAGTAATCCATCTCAATCATGAGGAAAACACAAAACTTACTGACTCAGCTCAACGAGGATTTTTATTCCTATTATCAAAACCACGGCTGCTGGAGAACTTTTCCCCTATCGAGTATAGTGGGCCAGCTGTGACACTAAGGCACTTCCCACTAACCTTGAACTGCTGAGTTACTCCTCCTTTCAAGTGCCATGCTTCTTGTGCGTCACACAAAGGCGCTCCCCACCGTGGGTCTGCCGCCACAACCATGCACTCCCCCTAATAGCCTACAGAGGTTCTCCTCCTGTCAAGTACCGTGGGTCTGCCACCACAACCAAGCTTTCCTCCACTGTGGATCTGCTACCACAACCAGGTGCTCCCCACTGGTCTAGTTGAGTCACTCTGAGGTAATCGATCATCAGTCATCATGTCTCAGCCATCTACTAGGTCTCCGCACTCGGTCTGCTCATCTCTAGAAGGATCTGCTCCATGAACTATTGTTCGATACTCCAACTGTAAATAATTCCCACGAAGAAGTATCTCAATGGTCTGCTAGGTCATACAGGTCTCAACAAAATAGATGGCATGTCAATCAGATGCTTGATCTGTGAGTTATTAGCCTTTTAGTCCCGGGGGCATGGTTGGATTCGTGCATGATCCAACCTGACCGTATCTCAATTATACCCCAAACTCGAGTTGGGTATACTCAAAGGGACCATCATTCTCCAAGATTACTAAGGACACTTCTGGTTTTTGAAATGGATTCCCGGTTCCAATGATATAGCCAAAAGAAATTAAAGGGTCGTAATAGGCCCGGGTCCTGTCCGACCCCAACAACCCAGCATGGGCCGACCTAGTTCGGGTCGACCTAGCCTGACCTGTTAGGTCTGGCATGGCCAATTAGGTGGGCCATCCTGTTAGGCTCGGCCCCGCCCGCTGGGCCCAGCCCAGCAGGCCACGAGGGCGCAGAACGGTCGTGAGGGTGAGGACCGGACGCAGGTTGGCGTGAGGGCAGTTCGGCCCAGAGGGCACCGCGTGTGCGGCTCGGCCTGGAGGGCACCACGAGGGGCTAACTCGGGGCGGCTGGGCCGGGGGTGGGGGTACGAGGCTGGGGCAGGGAGGCCGGCTCGGTCGGGGCACTGCAGGGTGGGCGTACGGTGGAGCCGCAAGGTGCGCGGTGTGCGCGTGGAGGCCAGCGACCAGTTTAGATAGTGGCGATGCTGGGCATGCGAGGCGCGCGGGGTTTGTGGGGTGCGTAGACGGTGGAGCCGTGGGAGCATGGAGTGCGTGTATTCCAGCATGAACGGGGCTCGTAATGGTGCCATGAGGGGCTCAGAAGGCGCATGAAGCGGGACAACAGGGATCCGGGGCACGGTGCTGCCGAAGCGCGGCTCAGCCAGTTTGGATGGCGGGTAGCGTGGCTGGCGGGCAACGCAGTCAGGGCGGTTTGGAAGCCGGAGGGCGGCGCAGTTCAGCTCGGGTTGCCAGAGCGTTGCGGGGGCGGCATTGGTTGCCTTCGTTACCTTTTTCACCTCATCTACATGAAAAAAAACATCACAAAGAATATCTGGAGAGGGGTTGCACCACATTGGTTTGGTCTGCACCCTTCCGAGTTTAGGGTGATAGCAATTGGATCACAAGAATGAATCAATGAATGACCATGGAAGATATCTTAAAAGCATCCATTCCCACAATCCGTCATTAGCAAAAATATTCACAGCCCACAAGGAAAAACATCCATGAATCCACTTTATAATAATTTGGTCCTCGTTCTTTGTTATGAAAGAAAAGTAACAAGAGAATAATATCATACTTAAATAAAATTAAAACCCTACCTTTGTGCATTGTTCGTTGACGGAGTTGCGGGGATGAAGACGGTGTCGCTGGGACGACTCTCCTGTGCCCTGGGCCGCACTGCACCACCCTCCAACTTCTGAGCCACCTCAGTCGCGCTGCCTGCCGGCTGCGCCACCCGCCGGCCAAACTGGCCGCGCCATGCCGCACCCCAGTCCAACCGCACTTTGGCCGCACCGCTCCTATCTCCCGGCCACGACGCCTCCCACCCCTCTCGCGCCCCTTGCGGCATCCTCCCGAACCACGGAAGAGCCAGCCTCAGTGCCCTCTGCACGCTCTGTGCACCCAGCACACCTCGTGCCGCCGCTAACCGGACCGGCCCACCGGCCTCCGCGCGCCCCGTGCACCCCGCGGCTCCACCGTCTATGAGCCCCACCACGCCCCGGCCGACCCGGCATCCCTGCCCCGGCCGCGCCACCCCAGCGCCCACTCGGCTGAGCCGCGCCCTCGCGGTACCCTCCATGCCGGGCCGCCCACATGGCGCCATCCGGGCCGAATGACCCTCATGCCAACCTACGGCCGGTCCATGCCCTTGCGATCGGTCAGTGCTCTCGGAGCCCTCCGTGACCCCTCGCGGCCTGGTGGGCTGGGCCCAGCGGGCCGGGCCGAACCTAACGGGAAGGCCCGCCAAAGGGGCCAGGCAAAACCCAATGGGTCAGGCTAGGTCGACCCAGACCGGTTCAGCTGAGACTTTGTTAGGCCAGGTCAGTCCGTCCGGGTCGGACCAGACTCTGGACCACTACAACCCTTTACATTCTTTTGGCCATATCATTGGCACCAAGTGCCCGTTTGATGCACTGTCAATGGCCCTGTTAATCCTGGAGCATGATGGTCCCTTTGAGTATACCCCACTAGAGTTTGGGGTATAGTTGAGATACAGGCAGGTTGGATCACGCACGAATCCAATTGGGCCTTCGGAACTAAGAGGCTAATAACTCATAGACCGGGCGTCCGATTAACACGCTGTCTGTTACGTTGAGACCTCTATGATGTGGAAGACCTTTGAGATTCTTATTCATGGTACTTCAAGATAGTAGGAGTATCTACTAGTATCTCCTGGAGTGGATCCTTCCAGAGACGAGCGGACAGTGTGTAGAGACGTAATAGTTGGCTGAGACTTGACGAATGCTGACCGATTGACCCGGAGTGACTCGACTAGCCCAATGGGGAGTGCCTAGTTAGGGTGGTAGACCCACGGAGGAGGATCATCTAGTTGTGGTAGAAGACTCGTGGTACGTAACAGGAGGAGTACCTCAACAGGCTATTAGGGGGAGCACCTGGTTGTTGCAGAAGACCCACGGTGGGGAGCATCTTGATAACACAACAGACCCACGGTACTCGACAAGAGGTGTACCTCAGGATTCCAAGGTTAGTGGGAAGTGCCTTGGTGTCTTGGAAACCCAATGTACTCGACAAAGGTAGAGATCTACAACAGCCATGTTTTCGATAATGTGAATAAAAATCCAGGTTCAGCTGAGTCAGTAACTTTTTTGTTTTCATCTTGATTGAGATGGATTACATGATAACTTAGGTATATGTATAGGCATATACCTAAGTGGGTTTATCTGTTGATTTAATACTTTGTGGGTTTTTATTGTTGGATTTTGTGAGACATTTAGGTTATCGGGGTTCCTACTCAGTATCGTTATACTCACCCCTAAACGGGCAATACCCGCACCTCATTGTGTTGCATGCAGACAACAGACAGCGTTGACCGAGGCCAAGAGTACCAGGACTAGATGGTACATAGAGGTGGACCTTACAGCATATCAGTACATGGAGTAGACAGACGGATGTGGAGTGCTGAGGAGGCGATCTGTACCTACCCTTCTGGTAGGAACCTCGAAGGATGATTCAGTGGCTGTTCTTCCTATTTCCTCAGTTGTACTTGTACGTTCAGTTTATTGTACTCTCCAGTTGGGCTTGTATTTTGGCCCCTTTTTACTTACTGTACTCACTTGTTGGTTATTCACTATACTCATGATAATATCTGTTGTGTGTGTTTACTGGTTATAAAGGCAATGCCTTCCCAATATTTGGGAATTATGCCTTTGGTGCTAGTCTCCAGCCACTAGCCTGTGGAAGGCGGGGCTGGGGTAGTCACAACACGGGCCCCGGGGGACGGGTCGTGAAACGTTCTACACCTAAATAATTTACCCTTCACCCATATTAAATTTATGAGGTTCTTCATAACACAATTCATACATGTAGGGTGTTGAAATTTCATGCCAACATTATATTTCAGCATCGTACTACTAGGATTATACTATAATTTACACTTCTTATCCACATGAGACCTATAATATTTTCTGATCTCTATTTCCACATTAAGGGAACACAAAAAAATTTATTCATAGCTATTAATGTCTCAAATTTACTGGTATTTTTATATAATGGGTTTTATCCCACTAAAGAAACCTGAAAATATTTTTTGAGGTAAATGAAAATGCTAAATTCTTATCATGAATTAATTGTGAAGTTGTTCTCATAAAAACCGATGGATTCATTATTTTTTTTCTAATGATAGAAATAAAATATGATACCATTATATGTTTGAGAGATAGAGGAAAATATTTTCTAAGAAATGTTTTTCATACTTATTTCAACACAATATTAGTTTCTCCCTCTATATGACAAACAAAAAATATAACAATCTCTATCATATATAATATATGTTTGTATAAAATATTTTTAATAATTTTGATACATTTTTTAATGATTAAGGGATTAGATGATCCATTGAATGTTTATGTTATATTCTTATAAATGTTTCAATTAAATTGTGTTCAGTATTAGTTTATTTTGTGCATTCTTCTTGATTATGGTTTCAATTTTAAACACAGATCATCTGATAGAGTATCATCACAACATTTTTTAGTCCATCTTCTATCATGAAGGAAATATTTTTTGGGAAATCATCACATTTCCTTTTAAATCAGATGTTTATATAGTTCCTCGTGTTTAAATCCATCATCTAGAATAATGGGAAAATTATGGATGACTATTTTCAAACAATTAAGAACATTAACTATAATAAAATAAATTTCATGTGGTTATTTATAAATGAAATTTATTTCCTTAACTTCTAATATTATTCTAATAAATCTATATTATCTATTATATATTTATTATTGTGGTATCTTATGGGAATTTGTTTCCACAAAACAATATTTCATTACTATATTGTGAATGTACTAGAGCATATCCCATGGGAATGTCATATATGATGTGCTGTAAGGCCCATTTTCCTACATTGGTTATTGACTGAGTCTAGTTTAATACAATGTTTTTCATTGTTAAACCTAGGAATATATATTCCAGATCCACATCCACTTAGAGAATCTAGATATGCATTTATTTTATTAGAAACCACTTACTCTATAAAATACCAAAATTAATTGATATTTCCTTGTGTTTATTAATATCCTTAATTTATTATCTAGAGTTATGAAATCCCCTTCCCAAAAATAACTAATCTTGTCATTGATACCAACTACGAAAAACCTTCTATTTATTATACATTAATTAATGATTTATTACATAAGAATACTCATAATACAAAATAGATGAATGGTGAGTTTGGATTATTTGAGAATTGGGTTAATTACCTAATTACCTACAATGGGGGATAAATCATCATTATTATAGCATTCATTAACATGATCATATTATTCCATCATTCTTAGAAATTCTTGGGATAACCTTGGGACATACCTAAGAAAGGGATATGCTAAAATTAACTATAAGGGAATAATACAATCTCAACATGAATAAGGATTAACATTTTATAAAATAGGAATATAGATGGGTCCTTAAAGGAAATATTATCATAAACATGAACAATGAGACCTGATATAGCTTGAAAACATAAATGAAACATGGGAACATGATAAAAAAATACACATTACTTTATAAGAATATGTGAATCATAGAAACTAAGACAAATGAACATAATGTTCTTAGGATAACCTCCCAAAAACAATACATGGAATCTCCTAAGACTAAAACATAACCCAATTCATTGGATCCATTTCTTGGTGCACCGATCATAATCATATCATTTATTTGAATAAGTGCGACACATAGTTCATATATATATATATGAACATATTCATCATATTTAATCACATGATAATGGAGTGTGGATTTAATACATGTTAGCCCCCAATCAAATATGTATAAGTGCATAATGTTGAATACCTAGGGTAGTAAATGTATATGGGTATTCGATTCAGAACTATTTGTCATGGAAAATTGGACTAAAATTTATACAACATAATAGAAAACATGAATGTTTATGGGAGGGATTAATAAGAGTGAGGAGGGTGTCTAATAATTTATAAACATTCAGGGTAGAGATCAAGGAATTCATTGAAATAACCCATTATTATGAATTTTAGAGAAAAGGTATAAGATAATTATGATTTATTAATAATTAGTAGAATGAGAGAATCACCTACTATGAGAGAGTGATTTTAAAATCATGGAATGAGATTCTAGAAAGCACAGGGGAACCATAGGAGAAATCAAGAATGGGATGGAATGATTAAGGATGTTCTCATAGGTCTTTTAGTGAGGAAAAATGAGATCATGGGTTGGTTTTATAGGAAAGGATAGGGGAGTTCGTTATTATTTTCCAAAAATGGGTGTTGGGATCTACATAAAAAATTATTCAAAACCAAGAATCACATCATGTTTTTTTCCCATGTTTTCTAGAAAATAGCAATGGTTTTAAATATTTCAAAAATTTAGGGGAAGAAATCATTAGAATATTATCCATGGTGATGTAAAAGTTAGATATAATCTAAAAGAAATGATTTTAAAACCATAAAATATAATATAGGTTTTGGGGAATTCATAAAGGCTTTATAAAATTAATCAAATAACATCCAAAATAGATTATTTTAAATTAAAAACATTTAATTGATCATGGATACCTTTTATATAATTTATTCCATAAATTTTATGTCATTATGATGTCATAATATATAATGTATATTTATTCTATATTAAATTTTTACCTGAAAATTTGAGTACATGATAAAATTATGAAAAAAAATGTTTTATAATTTTGAGATGATGATTCATGATAAATATTTATTTAATCCAAAATACAATTTAAATATACTCATTTGACTTTTAAAATTTAATAAATTCTTTTTGATAAAATCTATGTTTTTTAAAAAAAAATCTCTTACCCATATAAACATATTATTTAACTTAATAAAATTATATTATCCAATACATTTAATAAATATTACATAAGAATAATTTTTTTAAAATACCTTTTATTTAGAAAATTTATTAATTCATCATAAGGACTGTCTTAATTAAAATCACATATTACCAAAAAATTTAATTTTTCTTTTATTGAATCAATATCAATAACATTTATAATGTAAGAATAATATGAAATAAAAATAACTATTATTTAATTTACAATTAAATATAGATATTCATATGGTTATTATATTGATACGTAGCCCTTTATTACACCAGAAAGCACACTAAGGATAAGGGGCATAATGGTGTTTTAGTTCCTAGATCTCATTTTGGGTTTAGTCAAGTGAAATTATTTGTGATTATATCTCCAACATAAACTCTGAAAAAGGGGATTTATAAGTTATAATCCTACTGCTTGAGGTCATCAAATCCATTTTCTATGTAATTTAGATTTATCCAAAAACCCGTATTTATAGTAGTAATATGATAACTATTTAATTATAATATTATCATTGATTTTTATTCTAAACAATGTTTAAAATATAAAATGGAATAATAAATAAAAGTAAGTGTATGTTTTTATGCAGCCATTATAGGAAATTTAATTCTATAAAAAATGATTTATAAAAGTATAGGTAGTTACATCCATGTTATCTTCTGATGTAAATGAAATAAGATTTCTTTATTGAGATGAAAATCTATATGAATAGACGATCAAATTTCTTTTTTTACATAGTGGATATAATAGAATAAATATTGATATTTTCATTAATATAATAAAAATTAAGTATAAAATGGTACAAAGTTCATTTTATTACTATGTTTGTGGCAATTTTGGATGCTAGTTAATGATAAAAAATAGTTAAGGATTATGAAATACATACATTGGGACTATAAACTGTAACTAAAATGTATCATTTTAAATGAAAAGCATATGATGAGTTATGGTGAATTGAGGATTTATGATATGTATGTAAATTCAAGGATATGGAAATTTTTCTTCTGATCATCCAAATTTATTTGTAAAAGATGAGCATTGAAAGGTTAGTTTTGATCCCATGTTATGAAGAATTAAAATGAAACATTTGTGAATACACATTACATTTCAATGATATAATTGAACTATTCAATGACCAATGACTTAATATTTTCAAAATAATTGATTATGGGTTGATCAAGGTTCATTAAAGCACAATCTAAGTATTTCAATTATTTGTTTTAAGAATATTTTATTTCATTTATCCTAATATCTTTAATTTTACATTTTTTTGTTTACTAGGGTAACTTGATTTTACTATCGTAATTAACGTTTTCAAAAACATATTTAATTGTCCATATTACTAATTTTTTTTCAATTGAACCTAAAATTTATATATTATATCTAATTATAATTGTAATTTTTTTTCATTTTTAAAATAAATTATTATATATATAGAAATACAATGTTTTTGTAGAAAAATGATGTTTTAACCATTATGTGTTCCTAATATTATTTTTAATTGATTAAAATTAATTTTTAAATATATTTAATAATTTATTTAAAAATAATATTATCTTAATATTTTATAATATTCTAATTTAATTTATTATAAAAAAAATCATTCAACATTAGAAAAACAATTTTTTGAAAATGACTCTTTTTCTATTATCATATTCCTTAAATTTAATCATTGTAATATCATTTTGAAGCTTCAAAATTAAATTATATTTTTAAATTAATATGGGAATGTTGATCAAAATTGTTAAATATATTTTTTGAATTTTAATTTCAAAATGTGATAAAATCTAATTTGTACAGTATGTGTATATAATCATTTTCATTGTATTGTATTATTTATGTTTCCAAAAGATTAAACATGTGTTTTATAAATAAAAAATATTATTTTAAATGATTTATATTATTTATTAAATATTTATATTTTATGGGGGAAAATTTTAATATCCTTATTAATTCATTCTTTTGAAATTATCATATAGTAATGTTGACAGTTTTTAGTAAAATCAGTATTTTAACTATTCACCATGAAATAATTTATTTTAGAAAAGATCAAAAAACTACAACCAAATATAATTTTTTAATAATGAATTAAAAAATTTATTTAATTTTAAAAAATTTATTTTTCAAAATCTATAAATTTACCTTTTAAATTGAAATACTATATTCATTAAAACCTCAATTTTTGGAAAAACACCATATTAAATAATTAGTTATTCATAATACTATATTTAATGAATTTATAATTGATTGAAATATCATATTTACATTATATATTATTCTTTTAATGCTTTTATATTATATTTTTCTTCAATTATTATAGTTTTGTTTTGTATGTTGAAAATTTTAACAATATGATTTTTTTAATTTAATATATATATAATAAAATATAAGGTCATTAGATATTATCCACCAAATAAATTAATTAAAACCATGAAAATTAAATTATAAATCTTTAAGAAATGTATGTTATGGTTTTATAAATACATTTATAATTTGAGAAATAACTCTAAATATTATATCTCCCTTACAAACTAAGGATTTATTGCATTACTTATCATTTCTAAAAAACAAAAAACTATCATACAATCATATAATCATGAAATTATACATCATGATCATAAAAATTAAAAAAATATAACATTCCTAAAATCATCTTAATCTTAATGACACTAAACTGTAGAGAAGGAATATATTGATAAAAATTTAACTCTATCTTTAACTTTTAAATGGGATTAACAAATATTTCATTTGAGCTCACACTAGTCAATATATTTTATAATCCCAAAAATGATGTACAATTCACTATAATATCATGGATAAATTATTTTATTAAATAATTAAGTAGTTTGATGATTATATATACTATCTAAATCACAGTCTTTAATATCAATCATCCTTTTAATCCTATAAATTATCCATCTCTAAATAACATATTCCTCCATAGATATCCTAAAAATTATTTCATTTCCATCAACTAACATTTAAATTTTATTGATACCAGTTAATATATGTTTCTAATCCATTAAAAAAATTATTGACAAGAAATACATAGATGTTTCACATATCCTAATAAGTTTTGAAATATACCATAATATCATTGATAATTATAACTCATAAATGAAAAGAACTAATTCATTCGATATTTAATTTCTATTCAGATATAAATCTCACTAACATTGGTATGACTATGAAATTCACTTTTCCATCATAACATACATATTAATTGATTCTAAACCCCTTATATGTGATCAATATTTTTATTTTAAAATGTATTGGTTTATATATCAATACCATTATTAGTATCATTTTTTTCCAATTTTAACAAAATTCAAAAACAATTGTGGTATCGTACCATCATAAATATTAATATAAAAACACAAATTAAAAAACAATTCCCATATAACTATATTATATTTAAAAAATTATACTTTTGGTTCATCCTGTGAAAATCAATTTTTAATAATTTATCATCCTTGGTAATTCTTCATTTAGGTTCTCTACAATAATTATAAATAATCATACCATCAAAATTCATAATGTTTTATTATATATAATATTAATTAACTTTATAATATCATCTCAGGGTTTCATACATGGTATGTAGTTAGGCCTCTATGTATTGATCGACGTTTTGATCAAAATAATACCAAATCTTCCTATTTCAGTATTAACCCCCCTAGGTAAATCATTGATAAACACTGCATCCACTTCTGTTATCCAGACATAGACTTATTTTCTAAGAGGAAAGTAGAATATCTACATAAATAAGCATTAGGTTGTTATCCTATACAAAGGAATATTAATTAGACTCTTATCTAATGTTTCATGAAATTGTTTCTTATTTGAATCATTAAAATTGTCATTATTACATTAAATATTCTAATTGTTTATCTAAACCACTGAAATTATGATAAACATAAATTATCCAACACTATAATTTTATTCACAAATGATTTCTAATCCATACTATGAAACAAACTATAGCACTCCACAAATGTGTATTTCATTGTTGTAGTAATGAAATAAAATAGGTCGTTACAATATAATCCCACAACCTTTTTTGTTTATAGTTTTAGATAATTTGGTAACAAAAATATAAAACACATTTCCTTCAAATAAAATATACATTTTCCAATATATATTACATTTATTAATATATATTTGATCTCCATAATCTACCAAAAATTCTTTACACATGTTACTCAATGAAATACTTCACACATATTACTTTACTTCATAACATCAAGATTCAATAAAATTTAAAATGGGTGAGTAAAATTTCCCATTAAGTTTAAATATCAGTGATAATAATCTATGATCATATGTTTTCATGATAATTGAATACTATAATAATATAGATACTAAGAATAAAATAAATAATGTTTGGATTATAAAAAGTGAGTTGTGTAATATTAAAAGGAATAACATAATAAATGATTAAAGAGGATATCAAAACATAATCCAATAAACATGATCAATGAGAACATATAATTATCATATTAATAAGAATAATATTATTAAAAAAATTGGGATAGGACAATTCCACCTTCATGAGTCACACACTTTCAAAAAAAATCACATAACAACAAAAATTTCTCTTCGTATGCATGTCTCTTTATAAATAAACTTTTACCCAATGCATGTTAGAGAAATATTATATCCCACCAATAATTCATCCATACATATATGTTCAAGGTAATATCAATAATTCATCATTATGTAAATAACCAATTAAAATAAATTTGGATTTATTTATCATGTTACAAATAACAACAGAAAGAAAATGTGTTTCATATCCCATTCAAATCAGATTACAAAAATAATTCATTTATAATTACATCAACTATAATAACATGATAAAATAATCGGTAATAAATTATTATACATGTATATTAATTAAATTCCAATCTAAATAACCTATAATCAATATAATTTAGAATATGGTATTTACTCCCAATAGATATGGGGTATACAGATACTCATCTATTTCTACAGTAAATATATGAATGGAATATAGTTTAACAACCTTTAAAAAATATAATATAATATAAGTTATTCAAAGAGGATATAAATTTGAATAAAAATTATGAATATAAAAATAATATTATTAGGAAATAAAAATTATATGACATATCATTTCTCTTATATATACTAAATGTTTATCGTTTGAGACAATATAAGAAATGAATAAATTGTTTGATAGAGAATATGTTTTTAAAAGAATTAGATTTGTAATTTGTAAGGAATGATTAAAATTATATTTTCCAAAATAATTATTTTTAATTAAAGACATAGAATTAATAGAATTTTGTTTCTTTTATAAAAGCAACAAATACGTTAAATATTGTTGAAAATGATTCGAAATATACACTTGGGAAAACTTTTAAAAAAGAATTATTATTTTGTATTTTTATAAATAATGTATAAGTGAAAAATTTAGCAGTTTCATTGAAAGTTATATTTGAAATGGATAGATAGAAATTTTATTTATATAAATTAAAACATTTAATTTTAATAATTATTTAGTAATAGATACTTTAGCAATAGCTTAATTTTTTTATTGAGAAATGTGTAATTGAATGTAAGAAGTATAACCATTATAAAAAAATATTTTAATCTTTTGAAGAAAATTTATGAAAACATTCGTTGTTGCTTGGGAAAAATGTTTTTCATTTGACTAGTAGTGATGAGAAGTAAGAAAAATAATAAAATTTAGTAATATTTGAATTCCCAAAATGGTATGAAAACATTTTCATAAAGAAATATATATATATATATATAGCAGAAATATTTATTGGGATAAATTAAAGTTATTGTAAAAAACATAAATCTTTCTCATGAGATGGTATTTCATAAAATAAAATAATATTGTTTAAATTAATTAATTTACTAATAGAAAATGATAAATTATTATTTTAATATAGAAATAATTAGATAAAAGGTGGTTTATAAGATCATATCCATGTAGACAGTATAACTCATGTTTTATGAATTTGAGTTGAAATGTTTGTTAAAAATAAATTAATAAATAAATTAAACATTGAGATTGAGAGAGATATTGAAATTTAAAAAATTATAATTCATTTTATAATATATAACAAATTTATTATATACACCATATACAAATAAATTGGTGCAGAATAAGTAGCGTGTCCCATGAAATTGGAATTAAAACCATCAAACCCATTAAAAGTGAATAATATCTTAAGTAAGAAACATTTGGTATATAATTTATAAGAAATTATTTAAAAATTGTATAAAAAAATAGAAAATATAATAAGATTTATCCATTAGATATAATAAATATAACGTAAAACAATATTGTTCAATAGAGAAGATTGTTACTCTGTAAAAGTAAATTTAGTTATTTGAAACCCTTACAAATTTTGTAATTTTTAATTCAAACCCTCATGATATAAATTACATGGAATATAAAAAATAATATCATAATATATAATAAAATAATAATATGAAATATTATAGTGGTAGTAGACACACCATTAGATATGAATCAAGGTTTGTGATAGGAAATATGTCGCCAGGGAGAGAAATTAGAGACAAGAAACCCTAACTGTTTTCCTAATTCACTCTTCACATCTGCCTAACAGCTTGTATAATATAATAATGTGTATTTTATAAATTTTAAATTACCATATTCAACTATAATTTGTTTATTATGTACCATTTATTATCATAGTTTATTTATTTTTTATATATTTTTCACTTATGTTTGATATTTGAGGTGATTCATGCAAATGTCTATGTAACGATTTTTTTATGTTGAACATTATTAATATTATTATTGAATAAGATACCAATCAAAAAAATTATAAGGTTTTATATCAAAATTTATTATTTTATGATAATATTAATTAATTAATATATGATTTTATATAATGGACTTATATTTGGAATGCTATTGTGATATGTTCAATTTCGGTGGTCAAGATTACTATGATAATTTATTAGTAACATCACATCTATAATGTCCAAATTTAAATTAATATTATATTAATTTTGTTATAAAAATAATTTTTTAAAATTAAATAATTTTTTAATACAACTAATATTTTTGGTAATGGGAAAAAGTACACACTTTTTCGTGGTGGCGGTAGTCCACGGGTACCAATGATCAACATTCTGCTATTTTTAGTAATGTATTAAAAGAAATAAATTATGGTTATTCCATTAATATAATAAACCTTATATATACTAATTTCAATGAAGTAATTATATTAATATATATATAATTCAATTAGATTTGAATAAATAATATGAAACAATTATGAATTATATAATAATATCTTTGGGACCTTAAGATTTTTATTGAATATCACCTTTGGAATAAATGGATTAGGCTAACCTATGGTGATCAAGGAATTTATGATGTGTATAGAACATATATTACATGGATATTGGGTACATTTTAGATGAAAGTGTATTGGAATTTGGAGTATTTAGTGTGTGAAAGTTATCCCCTTTTAATAGTGAAGAAAATCACACTTTTATGAATATATTATACACATTGATGATATCATTACAAAATTCAGTGATCAATGAAGCAAACTATTAGTAATATTGGATGGTGGTTTAATATTTTTTCTATGAATCCTTAACCATGTATTTATCAACATGTTTTAAACATGTTTTATGTCATGTACACTTGTATTTGAAATTTTACCTTTTCCTTATTTCTACCAGGGTAACCAGTTTTTAACTGAGTAAATTGTATTTTAATAAAAATATTAAATAACTCTGATTTTGAAATTTGGGTGTGGTGATGATAAATATGATCTAATTATAATCTTATTTTAAATCTAAATAATCATAAGTTAATTTATTTTTTTAAAATATAAAATATAAAAAATTATTTTTCGGTGTAAAATGATACTTTTATAATTATGTTGTCTTAATATTATTCAACATTGATTACTAATTATTTTGTTTCATCATAATTATATATGTATTTATACATAAAATTAGATTCATTATTTAAAATATATCAGATTCATTTATTTTATTAAAATTAAACATCATTAATAAAATAAATCATTGAAAATAATATTTTGACCAATATCATAGTAATTATCATTAATCTCAGTGATCTTATTTTTTTTAATTAAATAAAATGATTTTATAAAATATTTTAGACTATTTAATGGTAAGGGTGAAATAAAATTTTCTATATTTAATTTATATATGTGACAGAATCTTATTTAAAGTTAATATTCTAAAAAATAGTTTTGATAATGAAAAATTGCATGAGAATCAACAAAGATAAACATGATTTTCATAAATATTAGAAATAATTTTTTAAATGTTCATATTATTTATTAAATATATATGGTTTTTATATATTAACGGTTTGATAAGTTTTTTATTTATTTATTATGAAAATATTATTTCATAAAATCAAATGTTTTTATAAAAATAAAATAGTTTATTATTCTACTAAAATAAATTGTTTTCAAAATTATAAAAAATTCATGCCCATTTAATGCAATTTTTCATTTTAATGAAGATAAAATACATAAATAAAACACAATTTTCATTAATATTTATCTTTTCAAACATTAATCATTCATAATTATATGTTTTTATATTCTATAATTGACTATTATATTTTTATATACAATATAATTTTTTTTATAAAAAATTTATCTAATATTTCATGTATTGTTTCATTTTTATATTTCATAAGGATGAATATACCAAAAAAATTTTTAAATAAAATAAAATATTTTATTTTATCATATGTGGCTAGTATAAAAATAGACATTCGAAATTATGACTAATGTACTTAAGGTAATAAACATATGTACCATAAGTAATACACATCTCCACAACAATAAGTGTACCAATTTAGAAAAAGAAAATGAAATATAGATCCGTGGGAGAATTGTTTTATATTGCTGTTCTATAAGAAGAAAATCTATAGGGATTTCACTGGTTACATTATACATTTAATCGTAAATAAGTGGGTCATGAGTATAGATGAAATTTGTTTCATTATAGTCCACTTAAATCACTATGTTGTTGGAAAGAATGTGGCATCTCCACTCGTGTGAATTCATAACCTTTACCTTCTCACAAATGGGATTATAGTGAATATACATTTCTAACCCCCTCAAATCCATCATATTTTTTCATTGGTGATACTATAGGAATTATCCTTCTCCATCTATCTCGCATAGAAGATGTTAGAGGAAATAAATGTCTCTGACAGTATACAAAATAAAATTTATTCCATATCATCATAGGGTAATGGTTGAGTAGAATTAAATACAAGTATATCTCAATATCAATCACTACCTAGATCCATTAGAATGCAAATTTATACTCTTTATCATCCTAATTAATCACTATTCTAATTTTTAATTCCATTAATTCCATCCATTGCATCACACCATCATCGATATGCAACTACTATAAGCAATATCTCATTTAGAGTCCTATAAGAAAATACACAAAATAATATCCTCAATAAATACAGGGATGCTCTTATATGTCACATATTATGCTTCAAATATAAACCCTAATACTACATCATCCTCAATGATACTCATTCTTTAATCTCATTGGGAATGAATAATAAATAAATAGTAGATAAATATTTTTTTGGAATCATCTAGCTCGTCACATTGAAATTTATATGATTTTACTCTCTACATCGAGCTAGTCGTTATATTTTATTAAAGGTTCATTTATGTGTTTTCATAATTAATCTAATTGTTTTAATATTTTACATATGTATTTCTCTATTTATTCACTACATTTATTTTAAATATTCTTCATTCATTTACTATCTTTTTTAGAATATTCACTACGAAAAATATGATATTTTTATGATTACATTATATCATATAATGTCTTAACCATCCAAATAATTTTAACCATATTTATTTATTTACTGATATATTTAGTCATCTTTATTACCCCTATTTTATTTTATCACTTGTTCCATTTTTATTAACAACAGAAACATAATTCTTTACCAAACTATAAATTACAACATTAATATATCTCAATAAAATTTCAAAAGTTTTGTTCTTATACATAAATATTAAAAATACATTGAAACCATTAAACTCCACTTTTTCATTCATGTAGTTCATTTGTGATCATCAACTATACGATATTAATTTTCATGGAAATATTCATTCATAGAGGAATTTTATCACCATCTTTTCATAATTTAAATCATAACCCTTTTCATTAGAATATCCTCTAAGTCTTATTATTTCAAAATTAAATTTAATATATATATATATATATATTAAAACTATTGTATAAATATTCATTATCTAGATAAGTTATCTTCTTTTTCACAATCGATTACATTACACAAAATCAATATCATTGACTAATGTGCATCACTATTTCATGGATAAAATATACGTATATGATTGTTTGATATAATTTAACATATAGGATGAAAACAGCTTGACATAAAAAGTATTATTCTAATTATCAAAAAATAATAATATTTATCTTTTTATAAATGATTAATATTTATGTCACGGTCTATATTTCTCATCACAACATTTACCCCCCAATAATAATAATAAATTTCTATAAATTTACCATAGTTCATTTTCTCCTGAGTAGATCCAAACATTTAAGAAACAAAACTATGTATCGTTAAACGAAACTCTTGAATAATTATATAAAAAATTATGAATTGACATTCTCATAGACACCGGGGATCAAAACTATCAATTTGAGGGCATTATTACATTCTACATAGGAAATATTTAGTGTCATTCCCTTATAATAGTTATAAGGTTGAGTAGTTGTCAATAAAACAGTCAATCTTCTATAATTCCCAAAATTCAATTTTAACGAGCTTATAACCACTTAATATCCTCACCATTGTGATCTATATAGAGAACTATATAGAATGAACTATTATATGTTCAAATTTGAACATAAGACCAATGAACTAAATACAGAAAATAATAATTACAATTAATTTTTTAATAATAATAACAATAATATCCATAAAATTATTTCTATGATATTATAATAATATATTTTATGGTACATGGGGAGTAGTAGTGCCTTTCCCCTTTCACACAAACTCTGAGTCCCCTACTAGGGCTGACTGAAAGACCTTAACCTTCTCTTTATAGATATGAAAAATATATTTTCTTTCATTGAAATTTTTTTGGTGGTAACTCAACCACCACTCACACATCAATATTAGTGGATTGACCACCACAACCACTGTTGTACTCCATATGGCAATCATGGATTCCCTTAAACACTAAAAACCCCAATCGAGCCAATTTTTTTAATAATAAATCCAAAAAACATATTCATTTCACTACATTCATATATTAAGTCTTCATAATAATTTAGTGAATTAATTTCATCCTAACATCATATCTTTAGAATAATTCTTGATCCATTTGATTGATCTTTAATTTTGTTACACCGTTATAAACATTTATCATGATGATCATTTTCATAACCATATCAAAATTTAAATTGTAGTAGAATATCATAAGTCTAAGATTAAAAAAATATTATTATAACTGAAACATTTATGGTTCATTATTGGATGGGTTAAATAATAAACCATTTATGGTGATTTCTATTCTATGTATCCCACCATTTTATTCTTCGTAAGATCATATAATTGTTGATGTGGAGTGGGGGTGTAAGAGAGGAGAGATAATGTGTGTAGTAATTTCATTCTATTATCCTTATATTTTAATATATAAACAATTTTAATGTGTTGGGATAGTCATGCAGCCTCTAAATATTATAAAATTTTCTTTTAGAACTATATCATTCATTTTGAAAATTATCATTGTGTTTATTTCCCAATAAAAAAAATTGATTAATAGATAAAAAAAATTATCATTTAAAAGTTATTATCAAGTCCAGTATCACAACATCCTTCCTAAAATCTGTTCTTTCTATTAATAGTAATAACTATACCCATTATAGTAAATATATGTGACAAAAAATTCAAACATAATGAAAACCAGAATCATATAATGCACAAAATATCATTTAGTCTCTATTTATTACTTAAAAATAAATTAGTATAAGTAATACATTTTATTATTTATGATAAATAATTTTCGTCAACAAATTTAAAAATATATATCTCTAAAAAAATAGGAAACTATTATGTTGTGGTAAAAAACCACAATTTTTAAATAAAACAAACTCCCATTATTCATTATAATATCCTGTTAAGAAAAAATTTAAAATTTTCCCTTTTTAATGAAAATGTAAACTTGACCGCTATAAATTAAAAAAGGATCATTAGATCAACCAAATAATTTCATTTAAATGTGAATAATCTATAATAAACCCCTTGACAATAAAAATATACCTAAATTTTATGTATACCAAAAAACTCCACTCCGGTGGAAGAATATAACCTTACATATAACCTAAGATAAAAAAATTGAACATCGAAAATGATGAAATAAAATGGTACCCAATTGTCACATCCATCAATCACTCATCATAGAATATTAAACCCAAAAAATTGGAATGTCGCCATATACTATCACATGACATACATAATCTTGAGAGAACATAATGAATATATGTCTCCCCTAATTTGGTTATCTCACACAAGAATTACACTCATGAAAATTTCAAGTGTATGTACAAAAATTATATGTATAAATAATTTGGAAATGCTAATCCTTTAATTAGACATATAGATCATAAGAACCAACCACATCGATACTATAATGAAAATTTTCAATGGAACCAACAATCTTTCCCAACTCCCAAAACCATGTCATTGTCTAAATTTGTGAGCTCACTGAAATTTTTTTATAAAATCATGAAATTTTTTATCATGCATCCTTATAATGAGTATCAAGATCCTGAGAAATAATCTTTCCTTCAAGTTTTCTATAATAATACACCATGTATAATTTCTTCACCTCACAAACAAATTCTCTTGAGTTAATATTAGGACTGATGTTCCATCAATACATAATGAATAATAACTCAAAGAGTTGTCATAATATGAACCAAATGAGGACATAATAGTTGCACAATTAAAATAAATGAAAAACAATCCTTCATGGGATAATATGGGCACTAATTTAAATTTTAAAATAACTATCACTAATAGATCAGTGTATAAAACCTACCCTCATCAATTAGATAAAAAAATAAACCAACCCATCACAATGTCGCTTTCTAAAAAATATAACAAAAAAGTATCATATATAAAAAATGAATAAAATTAGATTAGAACATAGAAGAAGTGACCAAACTTCCAAGATACACATAATCCAATCAACACTAGATAAGCTAGAAAAATATGTCAATATAGGACCAACAACTCTCCCAGTGACAAATTGTAACCTCTAAACTATCCTACATCAAAAGTAATGAAAACAAGAGAAATCTATAGGAAATATGATGACCATCCTTTTACGTATATTTTAAGAAACAATTTCGACAAAAACAGAAAGAAAAAAATTTGTTTTTGAACAAATCCTAATAGGATTTATCCAGAAAATATACCCAAAGTCATGTATCAAGAATGAATAATTAATATATTTATATAAAAATATATTTTTACAATGAAATATTAAAAATAAAAACTATTAGTAAATAATCCTTTGGATTTCATAAATTTAATTAATGTTATAAAAGAAAGGAATATTTCAAGTACATTTCACAATCATAATATCATAATCAATACAATCCATGGGCACACCATAATATAATAATGTATGCAATGTATATATCATACAATCCATCATGTGAATGCATGTGAGAAAATAACTACAACACAATCCATAATGTGGTAATTAAATTATAAGTTTAAACACTCATCATTACAGATATAAAAAATGGGTATATATAGTATATATAAAAAATAAATCAAAAATATAAGTGTATATTTGATCCATCTATTATAACATTATGTGGAATTGTACATACTAATTTGAAATAAATCCACAAGTGGAATTTTGAAAACTATGACTGAAATGTCAATTCCCAATGCACCCAAGGTTTTATAATGGGACATGTTTTCCCTAAACCATTTAAAATGACATGTTAAAAATTTATTTATCATTTTCAATAAATATCCAATTCCCTTCAGTTCTTAAAACCCAATTTTAATACAAAAAAACTAATCAACTACTTTATCAAACAATTGGTGTAAAGAAATCATTTTTAAATACATCCCCATTTAAAATAGGATTTATTTCAAAATAATCCACTGTAATCACAAATAAATTCAATTAAATGATTTAACCAAAAGTAATTTAAAATAATAATATTTAATTAATACAATAAAAATATTTAATAGATACACCTTCATCACATAAGAATGTAAAATCAAACACCTCTGAAAATAGAGATTGATGAAGAGTATGTTAGGTCATCGAGATCTTAGATCAAGTAAAAACAATAAAATCATATATCATACCCTATATACCTGGAAGAAATAATATATTGGTTTCCAAAAGATGTTAGTATAGGATATCTAGAAAGGATATATGTTGAAAAGTAAAAACCAGATCAAGAATGAAACATACCTTGATGAGATCTACCATGAATGAAATTAAATCGCTAAGAATCTAAAGAATGAATTATCAAGAGACGTTGGGGAGGATTAGGTCACCAAAAAAATTAAGAGAGGTAAATATTGGGATTAAATATGACCTAGGTATAAAGTGTGAAAACCTAATTTTTAATGGCAGAAACTGCTAGACATGTCTAGGCAGCATGGTTAGACAAACCATGCACCAACCGTGCATGACTGCTATCCCAATCTTGATGTCCTCCTAGGACCAGCCACATCGTTTAGATTGACCAAGAAACACACTTGGAATACCCCCAGACCTCATATATTTATCCATAGAGATCCAAATAGTTGGAATAACCATTCCCAAACCAAGATAAACATCGCTATTAAATCCTAGAGTTGTCCCTCAAAGATACCACACAGATTTTACAAACCCAGTGTCCACTAGCTCTATGGACTACATTCTCTAAAAATCACTATTTTTGAAAAATGTTCCACCAAGAACTCTAGATATTTTGTAGATAGAAAAATTGATCAAATAGAATCAATCCTAATATCTAGATGGATATACAATTCTCCCTGGCAGGGAATATTTATGTCCCTAAAAAGACTTAAATATCATAGACTCAGAAGAAGAGATGGCCACATATGCCTCATAAAAAAAAATTATTCCCAAACCACATGGAGTTTATTATATGTTCTTCCTTAGTATCAAAACCAAATATATAAATTTAAAATGAGGTAGTTTTTCCTATATATTCATAATATGAACTGGTTTCTCAAAAATGGAGTTACGAGCCTCTATATTAACATCCTTCCAATAAATAAGATGATAAGGATATGGTTGATTCCTACATATATAGGAAACATTAATAACATATTGTATAAACATAAAATTAAATATGAAGTATTACAAATATTATTCTATTCTAAGTTGACGCTCTGAAGGGGCCCTCATTCCTCAGGGTTAACTTACCTTGCTTAACCACATAAAGATATCCCATGAGATGTGAATTTATTGGAAAAATGTAATCACCATCCTAAATATATAGTGGCAGATGATGTTGTTCCACAAATGATTTATGTTTTCTCTGTTTTTTATCCATACTATTTAAGATAAACTACACATTTTAATTAATCTTCTGAATGAGATTCGACACAACCAAACACCACTCTCGGAACTCTTCACAACACAAAGAAGATATGCATGTCCACCCGTACAATGCATCAAAGGGAAATATATTTATCAAATACTGATTAATATTTTTATATCAAAATTTGACCATAGAAAAATTCTTTTAAAAATATCTATCAGAATGTAGCATGAAAGCCTAATGCATATACTCAAGAACCAAGATAGTTCCTTCTATTTGTTCATCCATATGTAGATGATGTGATGTGATCAATTTCAACTGGAAACTCATCACCTATTATAAACATTTCTAGTGTCAATATATGATCCTAATATCCCTATTATAAATAATTATATAGAGAAACCCATGAATTCTCACAATCTCTAAAACATACAAGGCTCTAAATTATTCAACTTTTTTCATCTCCTTGAAAGTAAATAAATGATAAGATTTATTATTTTGATCAATGATTACCAAAATCACATCCTTCTCTCTAGGAGTTCAAGGGAAATTAATAGTGATGTCCATATATATATATATTTATATATTCCCTCTTCCACAATGTAATAGGTAAATGTTTAAACAAACAATAAGGTATCTGATGTTCTGCCATAATATCCTAACAATTAAGACATGGTGATATAAGTTTTTTTACTAATCACCACATACTGGCCCACTATTAATGAAAATAAAATCATGATACATATATTTAGTCCCATGGAGAATATTTTGACAATATCATTTTACATTTTCTATAAAATCCAACCTTAGAAAAATCAGAACAACCAATCTCCTATGGAAGAACAATTCTCCACTAGGAGACCAAGACCAGTCACCCAAGATCTCCCAACCATTAAATATTTTACTATTGATTTTGTACTGACTATTTATACAATGGTTGATATGAACACCCTCATCAATAGACGATTCAAATTTCATCAATGAAAAAAAACACTTGTTCACCATCCTCTCTCACTCCCATGACATCTCAATGAATAGAATAATAATAAGCCAGTCCATTAAAATTTCCTTCACGACCTAGATTCAAAATGATCATCTCAAAGAATTGATAACAACATTTACTTTTTATTTAGTATATGAAATTTCAAAATAAAAGTTTTAAATGTACTCATACCAGTGTGTCTATTACATGTTCTAATCCCTATCAGTGCAATTATATTTCAGTCTCTTATGATCAAAATACACTATATACCACTCCCACAGTTGTAGTGATGCCAAATTTTGAGTTCATCTATATTCACATACAACTGATGATCATGTGTATAGAAATTATTCTTATGACTACATAATTATAATGATCTATAGTGTATTAAATATTTCCACTACATCAAGACACATCCCAAACTCCTACTAGAAACATAAGATATAACATCATAACCAGACCAAATTTTGGAAGAATCTATTCTTGTGATTACGTCAAAATCACCTTCAGTTCCTAAAAAGATCCTTGAAATTTAAATTCAATCAATTTTTCCCCCATTATATGAAGAATCAATCATAATATATGTAATAATGGAGAAATTGTAAAAAACCCATCTATAGTAACCATAATATTCGAAGAATCTCTAGATATCAGACACATTTTTTCACTTCTCCCAATACATAAATTCTGATAACATCTCAGGAACCAGTGATATTCTCATATCTCATATATCATCACCAATAAATTTCAATTATTGAATCCAAAAATCACATTTATAAAGCATTCCATACAAAATATGTTCCCTTAAGGATTTGATAATTATATCCAAAAGGCCCTTATCATCCTTCTACGACACATAGTTTATTGAAATATCATCCACATGATATAAAAAGAGTGTTAAATAATTTATTAAATACATGTTTTATCAATGTCATAAATACCAAATTAGGATTAGTTAGATCTAAGGAAATAAAAAGAAACTCTAAATTCCCATACCATCTCATAAACACTACCATAGATATATCATCTTTGTTATCTATCAAATGGTGGTGAAAGAAACAAAGGTATATCATTGTAAACAAATTAACCCCTATAGGTTGATAAAATAGATCACAAATACAAGTACATGTATAATTTTTATGAATAATTACCTTATTTAAGCTGTGATAATCCACACAATATATAAAGATCCCATAAAAACTCTTAAGAAAATAATTTTTTTATGGCCATGGTGAAATTATAGGAAAAATAAATTTCTTATCATCATGTTGCAATAGATGGAAATTTATATCCATCAATATATTATTTTCCATGTTCTATGTTTTCATAGAAATCTACATCATACCAGGGTGTAGGTCAATGGCGAACTCAACCACTCCATATGGTGGTATACCATAAATATCATCTACAATGACCATGGGATATGTAAAAAAATAAGAAGTAGAATAAGAAAACAAGTGTCAATAAAATAAATAAATAAATTTAAAAATTACCCTGAGGTCACCATAATATAAGGTTTTATAAACCCAAACCTTCTAGACCAAGAGTCCCAATCAACACAAAAAATAGGGGTGACCCCATGAAAATCTAAAAACTAAACATGAAAATGATAATATTATATATTATACATATCATTCATTATATTCATATGTCAATTTATCATGTTGATGATTTTATGATTAGTAACTAATATGTACCACACCACCTCGATATCATCTCTCATAACCAGAAACATGATACACTTGAAACCTTTAAAACCTATTTCACAAAGTAATGGAATATTCCAAAAATAATAGAATAAGGTATGAACACAATTTCAACACAAAAAATATCTTTCACAATATAAAATAATGAGAAACAGTAAAATTAAACAAAACTGACACTATATAAGATAAGATAGACACTATACCTATAATTATAGTTGGACATAAGTCAGATTCCACTAGAACATACTTTGTCACATAAATATGTCATGTATCAGCTCCACCCTAAGATTTTATAGAAACATAAACACCCCCATTTACTAGAGAATAAGACACACAACCCTTGGAACCATTGGATTGAACCTATGATCTTTTTATTTGACTTTATCTATCTTTCTACCCTGGGACATCCTTTCACAAAATTACCTAAAATGGTCCATTTTTACACAACAATGACAATCCATTGGCGTTTCTATATAGTTATTCATGGTATGAGAATGATATGAAATTTGGTATTAGAAAACATACTACATTACTTACAAATACCCCAAAACATGTTTTGAAGAAAAAAGATCACCATTGTTATTTAGTTTCAATGAAGAAGTCATAACCTATTTAACAACTGAACACAATAATGGTCAAGCCATACCAATATATCCACCTAGGTCTGGATATGTCAATTCTACTATTTTTACTACATATATAAAGATTATAAGGAAAATGAAAATAAAAATACAAAAAATATAATCCCTCGGTCCCAACATGATCATTCAAAACATTAGGTAGTCATTGATGACTAGCTCTATTCTAAATTTCCCAACTTATCTATAAAAAAATCCGAAATAATTATAATTAATTAATGTATTCATGAAAATTAAATAAAAAATGATGAATTTAATGTATTATCAATTCTAATGATAAATCGTAACAATTTAATGGAATTATTCCATATAATTAATCTCGCCATATAGTGATTTATTTTCAACTCAATCACCATGGTATAGACATTGTAAAAAGTATCTGACAGACCATGGTGAATCAATTGTTGACAAAAAAGTGAGTTTTCCGGGTAACCTCATGCACTTACTAAAAAATAATGATTGTCTAAAATCTTAAATACCCAATAAATATAACTGAACCCATGAAATGATATCAAAATTTAGTTTGGGTAGACCCTCTAATACCATTAACTAATTAACCCTCCTGAGACCGCTAGATATGTGCCAGAACTAGTCCGTCACAAAATAGTGAGGTGTAATATGATAAATGAAACTTTAATAATATATAATAAAATTAAAACAATAGGATTATATGACAACATTAGAGATAAAACATCCATGATATATACAATCCAACAAAAACTTACTAAACCCAAAAAATAGTCCTGGCAAGACAAACAATCTCCACGTAAAAAATCATCACCTCCAAATCATCTTGTTATGAAGGTAATGACAATACTAAAAGGTATCATGCTTCATGATTACCTTAACATTACCTTAATTATGCATAAAAAAATAAAACAACCCAATGGAAAATGATGGATTTGATAAAAATGCCTAGTAGAATTCCACCAGAAAATCAATAAAAAGTTTAATATCAAGAATATAGAAATTATTGAATCCAAAAATATACAATTTGGAAAATAATTTTCATATTTGAAGATAATTTGTATATAATCCTTTTTTTTCATAAATTATATTCATCTTCACAATAATTTTAATATGAAAGTACATTTTATAATCATCAAATCAGGTCCAATACAATCCTTTTTTATCTCTTCAGATACTCATTATGCAATAAAATCATGACATAATCCATTATGTGAACGCATGTTAGAAAATTACTAGAACACAATACAGCTGTTTTAATCCAATTATAAATGAAAAGGCACATCATCTAGTATATAACCAATGGGTATACATACTAATAAGAAAATAAAGCATTAATCTAGTCAAATGGTGTATCCAACTGTTATAATTTGTAGTGGAATTGAACATAATAAAGAGAAATAAGACCTCAAGTTTAATTTCACACATTATGGGTGGCATTTATATTCTTGAAAAAAACCCATTATTACCCAATGTATTATGATTGCCTGAAAATGGTTAAAAATAAATGATCTAAATATATAAAAAAATTCAATGAGAATATAATCCACTTATGTTATTAAAAACACATTTTTAGAGAAAAACCACTATTTATGAATTTCATCAAACACTTGGTGAACAAATATCATTTAATGAAAAATGCATTAAAAATATGGTTTATTTATAAAAAAAATTAATTTATCAACAAATTAATTAAATTAAATAAATAAAAAGTGAAATTATGACAATAATAATAATATCATATAATTAACACCATGTATAGGTACACCTACCTCATGAACGAATGAAAAATTAGTTACCTTACAAAATAGAGACTGGTGAATATTAGATCAGGTCTTTAGGATCCTAGATCCATATGAAACACAAAAATTCCTCAAAAAACTCGTTATATCTTTCATACACATCTCCCTTGGATTCCAGAATATGATTATATATGAGGAATACAAAATATCTATGATGGTAAATAATGAATGGATGAAGAACACAACATGCCTTGATGAGATCCCTAAAAAATGAGTAAAAAATCCATGAATCAAAAAGGGTTGTGTATTTAGAGATTTGGGGAAGGATTAAGTTAATTA
Source organism: Viscum album (assembly GCA_963277665.1). Lineage (NCBI taxonomy): Eukaryota > Viridiplantae > Streptophyta > Magnoliopsida > Santalales > Viscaceae > Viscum > Viscum album. The sequence continues at coordinate 595,844,632 of OY728135.1, read as the reverse complement.
AAAGTGATATTAGTGGGTAATTTTTCATAATAACATTCGATTTGAATAGGGGAAATAAAATATTTTTAAAGGAAGAGTGTTTCGTGAATGGTTTGGCCACACGATTAGAAAATTCATGTGCCAACCATATAATTATACTATTACATGTTGCACAGATTCCTTGGACCATATTCTAGGTTTGGTCTAACCATGTGCCACCATGTGTAAACACCCCAACCCTATATGGTCTTCCTTAGTGATACAAATGTTTTGAATAATTGTGATCCAACCATATAAATCACCTATGTTAAAACACATAGTAATACAACATGGTTACTTCATGGTTAGTACTAATTAAGAATCAACCATATACATGAACATACATATCCACACATCAACATTTTAACCCATGCTCACCCAAATCCTATAAAACAACATTAAATACAAAACAAATCTTGAATTATAATGTACATGAGAAATAGATGGCCTTACCTTGGTACATCTTGCAGTGATTCCATTGTTGTTCTATTGATAGTAGAGTCAATAAAACTATCGACCATACTAATTCCAATGAAAACAAAACTCATAATGGAATCAATATTTTGATGGATATAATTCACCATGTAATCCTGAGTAGTCTCTTCTTTTACTTTTAGCCACCTTCTAAACTTGATACAAGATTTATGTTATAATTATATAGCCACTCTTGAAAATGAAAAAATGTAATCAACCTCCACCCATATCTATGATACATAATGAAAATATATAAAAAATTCCATCACATTAGGATTTCATCTTTTTTTAATCCACTTCCATTAATTGTTAAAAACTAAAGGTTATAATGAACTATTATCTGTTAACATGATAAAAATATATTGTATACTTATATCCATTAGATAGTAATAAAAAATAATCATTAAACAGCTTTTAATTTAAATTAAGGTAAAAATTTGAACATATATCTTCATTTCTATCGTTGTACTGAGATTAAATGGTCTTAATCTATTAACTGAATCATTCATTATTACTTGTTATATAATTTAATCAATGTTTAATTAGTTAAGCATGATTTTCTATAAAACCAAGAGGAAAAATTACTCATCTCATTAATAACCCTTGATGGAAACTTCTTGTAGTGTGCCTTAACACTATAATCTATGATCCATATAGAAAAATCGTTAAAAGTTTCTCATGAATCATTCTAGAAAAGTAGACATTTGTGTTTCAATCCATAAAATGTTTTCACAAAAAGTACACTATTGGAAGTAAGATACACTTGAGTAGATAAAAGAAAAACAAACATTGAAATCAAATTAATCAATGTTAAACAACTTATGGTCCATTCAAAAATAATCTTTGTGAACCATAATATTGTCACCAAAAAATCTCAATAGAGAGAATCATTATTAATGTGAAATTACATGTAATATTCCCACATCAAATCCCATTGTTTTGAATTAAGTGATAAATTAAATTTTGGAACCCTTAATAGAGTCATTACTCTATTATTCATAATATATCTCATTATGAAATAAAATATTTCTCATCTTTTCGATCAGTACTGCAAATAGAATAACATTTACTGCAATTTTTCTATGAAACAATAACCAAAATGATCCCACATATTAACATATCCACTACTGACACCCTTAGCATTGTAACCTCCACAATATAAATATCGAGTTCCCATAAAATTCAAATGAGTCTCAGATATATCATGAAAATGTTTTCAAATATCAAAAAAAAAAATTAACCCTAAAATGGCAAATTTTATAAACATTAATGAATTTAACTATCATCCAATATGGAATAAATATAAATATGCTGAAAACTATTAAATAAAATTTATAGAGCTCATTGATTCCCATCAACTATAGATTTGTCACAAAGAAATCTATCTTGATATAATAGGATCATTATAATAATTGATGTATAACATGACATATCATTCATGAAAATACCATCACATTGAATCAGTGACATTATCTCAGCCCCAAACTCATAGGAGTTGTTAAAGATGTTTTGAGATCTCCTTATACTTAATCCCACATATGATATTCTTGATGGAAGTTTAAAAGACATACAATTAAAGAAACCTTTTATATATCTTTATGATACATGATTCCAATTATCATTCTAGGATTACTTATTATGCTTCAATTAATATCCCTTAATATGATAATTTATAAAAATATATATCTGATACTATGATATTTACAAATTCCTCGATTGTGGATGTATATACTAGAGATCCATAGTATGAGTTTTTAGACTAACCAAACCAATATTCATATGTTAGTATCTATGAAATCTAGATTAATTATCTAATTAAAAATAATAATGTCTTGATATACTAATAAAAAATCTATGTTCTCAATACTACTAGGATGGGGAAAAAGTTAAAAAAAATTTAACATCACATTAAATGTAGGAATCACCTATACATGAAAATTTTTACCAACTATAATACATTGAAATCCACCATAATATGACTGAGAAATATATTTTAAATTTTCATGAATTCTATGTTGTTGAGCGGTAACAAAAATACCAATGAGATTAAAAAAACAACATGAGAGATTTAGAATTCAAAATTCAAAAAACATAAAATCATTGACATAGAACCCGAGGGGATATAGATCTGTGATCATACATATCTGATGAAGTCATGATTCCATTATTTATCATCATAATATCACCATCATTGTCAACATAATCGACTTGAAACCACTGGAGTTGATAAATAGTAATATTTTCAAAGATGAAGAACCAGGAAAATGCGTTTACCCACCATCTTCAACGATACCATGACCCTCATCGTCATCAAAAATCCATCAATGTCACCAGGATTCAACACCATACGAGATCAAAAACAAAAAATATAAACACTTATTCACAAATATAAGAAAATTTGTTGTAGATAATGATGGTTTCATACCTTTATACAATATATTCACTTTACATATTTTCTTACATCACAATGCACCACCGAATGAAGTTCTCACCTCCATGAACACCACTATCCCCCAAAAACAATACATCACAATTCTTTATTGATAACCACCACAATAGACTGATCTGGGGAGGATATATCTCACATGATGATAGGTAAGAGTTGATGTAGTTTAAACCCTCCATTAAGATTCATGATCTTTTACAAGAACATTCCTAGAAACACATTGACGAAATACAAACAAAAATCTGCATCATAAGACATCTGATCCAAATTCTAATATCAAAAAATATTCCACACACAAAATGGAAAACAACACTGTAAAGAACCATCAATATTCTTAATAAAAAAAGTACAAACAGATTATATTAATAAAACAACACCAATAAAGGTCATAAAATAAGATTTCTTCAAGATCCCCTCCAACTCCATCGAAAAATTATCTAGAATTGAAATTGATCCTGACCAAAACTGTGCTCGAACATGATGGGTTAACTAGCAAGGGAAGTGGAGAAGATGAACACAAAATTCCACCAATGATGTTAACCCAATACATTTGAGACACTATCACACATTACCAAAATATATGTCTAATGCATAGGGTTAGGGAGAAATATTTTTGGTGAGAGGTATCAAGTGTTTGAACCAGTGAATAGATCCAACAAAAAAGGGGTGGGAGAAAACTAGATCAGGATGAGAAATCAATCATAAGAGAAGTGAGGACCACCATGAGATGATGGAAATAAATGGTAAAAGTGAATCTCATGATATAATAATTTTATCCTATCTATGTTTTATCCCAATTATATCGACATGAGGGTGGTAATTTTCCTTATAAGTATAACATTATATCCATACATATCATCCGTAAATACCTCATATCTATAAAAAATCCATCATCTAATAGAGCTGACATTAATGGACACAATGTAAACAACATGAATGTGCACATGATGCAGTGAGTATAAAAATACATCATATAACAATACCTGTCCATGATCAATCCACAAAATCATTTACATTCTATATAGATCAATAATAAATATTGTGCTGAAAATGTTTCATCACCTGATGTCATCAATAATAATAATCATGACATGATATGATCAATAAATAAATAATTCACTTTTATCACACTCTCAAATAAATAATGAATATTTATAAAGAAAAAATAATCATATCCCACAACCTATAATATATTATTTGTCATTCTTTCATTGTAGATGCACTGGTGATGATATGGGGAAAAATATGTGTCTCAGCCTATCCCAATTTAACTAAAGGAAATATTAATATATAATTATCTCAAAAATACTATAATAAGTATATATATTCTATAAGGAAAATAAATAACATTATATTTAGTAGTTTAAGCATGTCTATATAATAAAATATATATATATATATATCGTGGGATAAAACAATATTCTAGTATAATAACGGAAATAAATATCTCGAGAGATACCATAGAATATATAGTACTCCAAAATTAAAGAGAAGTTAGTGAGGAGTATAGATTTTATTTTGTCCATTGTAGTTAACCCAAATCATCGTGTTGTGGGAGACAATGGCGTATCACAAAATATGTGGATTACCAAATATCACCTACTCAAAACTGTGATGTTCAAGAAACTGTATGTATCCATATATATTATACATTATTTAATCACATATAATATCATATGAGAATTTCCCATATTCATCTATCCCAATGTATACATATTAGAGGAAATATTAATCCCTAAAAAACACATATGACATGTATTAATCATTTCATCTGAAGGAATTGGTTGACAACATTAAGACATATAGACAAGTCATCCTATGTCTTTATCAAGATCAGTGTGTGGGAAAGGGCATCATCCCACTCAAACAATATATAGAGGATGAGTGATAAAGTGATACTACATTATATCCCAATGTCATTGAAATAATAATTCTAGAGGCTACATCACATCTATATATGAGTAAACATTTACCCACAAATATCACCTCAATAAAACAATACTCGGCATATAAGATAGTAAATAGTCTCCATGTGGTAGTCCAACTACTACATCTTCCCTAATGAGTTTAAACAATTTAACTTGCATGGATTGAGTAATAACTAATTAAAAATAAATGTTTTTATTGAATAATCCCACAACTAAAATCATATTACATTATATATCACTTTGTAAAGTATCTGTTTTTCAATTTTATCGAAACTAATTTATGGTAGTTCATCTAGCCACCTCGTCAATGGAAAATATATGAAACATTATTTAATATATTGAAAATAATTATTTATTAATTTCCACATCTCAATTATTTACTCAATCACCATGATTTATAGAAAATTCACTAAGAACATTAAATTCAACTTGTGATTATACAATAAAATTTGGGAAATAGACTACTCTATTATTATATTATTTTCATTAATAAGTTATATTATAACATAATGTTAATACCTATTTTTTTATCACTAATTACACATTTATTAACTAGATAAATGTCATTCTATGGAATAATATAAATCAATATATTAATATCACCTCACAAACCCCAAAAATTTCAATTCTTAAAAAATCTATTTTATGATTTCAATAAATCCTTTAAAAAACATTATCATTTATGTAGTTTATTTCAATTTTGTTCGAATGTATGTTTAATTTTTTTAAAATAATCATTAATAACACAAGGGTCTAATATTCAGTTCTTCATCAATATCTTATCCCTTATCATAGTCATATGCTCTATATATCCCCTTTTCACAAAAAATGTTATAGTTTAAAAACATTTCATAAAACTATTATCTTATGATTCATTATCATGATCAATGTTATTATATTTTCTAACTAATACCTTTAAACACATTCCTTTTAATCAACTAAATCTCCAAACCATCTCTTATTTCTATTATACACATTAGACTTGTTAATTTAAATTATCATTTAGGATAAATCAAATTTCAACAAAATAGAGCTCCATATCAATAATATCTAGGATTATAAATCCAATTTTTCATACGCAAAGGGACACTCCAAATCATCAAAATAGTGGGAAATTATACTATACTCATAGAAAATTTTAAAATATATATATCCTTGTTGTATTTATCATATTAGGTCATCATTGACCCAGACATTCAATATTATATATTTCCCAAAATTATGATAACAAAAGTCTGTATTCCCTTAATATTATCATCCTTGTGGCCCTTGTATAATATTATATTAATTGGAGTACTCATTTTATCTTTTTAAATAATATAAACCTAATTTAATTTCTAAAATAATAATAATTATTGTTATAATTATACTAATAATATCATCATCATCCAACTCAACAATATTATTATTATTTTAAAATAAATATAAATATAAATATATATTGAACATGGGGAGGGTTAGAGAAAACCTAATCATGCAAACCATTAGTCCCATGTTGTTTTCATCTCTTAGATTACGATCCATGCTTTATAGTATTCTAATTTATCATTTTTATTATTGTTTATTTTTTTTGAAACATCCTAGGAGACAATCATCAATTGCACACCTCTCACAAATAGTATCTTGAAAAACACAAACTACAACCTGAATATACTAATATCCACATAACATCGTGAAACTCCCATTCCTACATATTTTTATTCTCATGAATTAAAATTAGGTCTCTATTTTTCTATAAATATTTACTATGGATTAAAACATATTAAGAGATTTGTGTTGAACCAAAAACTTTCCCTCAAATTTATATATCGACCAGAAAATTAGATCATAGATTTTATTATAAGTCTATGACATATCGTCATGATTCTTGACTCCATTTTAATATAAAATATTAAATTATAGATGATTATCGTTGATCAAAAATTTAAACACAAATTAAAATTCGAATGAAATAAACATGTCTTGGGGTGAATGTTCAATGAACCATAATTCATATTGAACATCAAGATACATGTTTCCTACTTCCACCTTCATTTAAAGAATGAATAATTAGTAGGGTAGTGAAAGAATGGGATATATTTTCAAAGGGATGATTTATAAAGTGAGAATTTATTTCAATACCCTCCACTAAATTAATTTTTTGAATTTGTTAAGAGTATTTTATGCTCTTCCAAAATTCTCAAAATCTCACTCAAAATAAGCCACCTCAATTTAGAACCCTTAATGTGGTCTATTTATGAATATGGAGGACTGTTTAATATATATTAATGTTCCATAACCTGTATGTGGGTTTGCATATAGAGTAACAAAATATTTCCCATCTTATCTCATTAAGACAAAGAATTCATTATGAGACAAATTTTAGTATATTTGGGTCCCAAAAAATTAATTAAAATTTATATATGTGTCAGGTGATGAATATAATACATGTTATAATTTATTTGATGTTTTCTAATCAATTATTAGAAATGATAAATTTTTTAAATTCAAAAATAAAAATCCATTATTGAATTATGGTTTAACATAACCTAAAAATTGTAAATGTATTATCATAGGTTCAACACCCTGTTTTAATCATAAGAAATAAATCCATTTTTCAATCATACATATTGTGTAGGGTGTATTTAATGTTTTTTATCAACAATTTTGTAATTTATCTATAGAATTTTTATGTTGATCGAAGAAGACACTATAAAATTAAAATTAATTTAAAATAATAGTCAGTAAAATATATTTTATAGAATTAGAATCAAATTAAACAAATAGGTAATGTCTCCCTCATGTAAATTCGAGTCTATCTACTGAAAAAAATTCTTACTAATTTTCCTAGACCAGAAATAATGGACAACCAAAAACAAAACATATAGTGGTTCAGCCATGTTATGGAATAAAGGTAAATTAAAAAGAATTCTCTAGAAAATTGAAATGTACTACATTTTAGCTCCCCTGAAAACCTAATTTTCTACTTTATTCCACACTCAAAATGATTTGGAATATACTATTCTAGCATGTCATTTTCTTCTAATCATAAAATATGTTTCCCCAAAAAAGATTAATTACCACCCCAACCACGTTCGTATTTACTGATTATTTAGACATCATGTAGAAAAACCACAAATGATAACTCACCCATTTCAAAACATGATTGGGGGACATTATTTTTATAAATATAATTATTGAACAAGAATCCATAATTTCAAAATTTTAATTCCACCATTTAATTTTAACATAGAACCTACTCTAACCTCAATATAATGTATTTATGAAAAATAAAAAACCTAAAAATAAATCAAAACAATGAAAAAATATATGTAAAAGAATTTTATGGATATTTAATTTGGTTCTAAAATTTTCAAAAATTATCTCACTTTCGGTTAAAAAAAAATAGTTTTTTGGAAAAATTTAGAATAAAACTTTTGATGTCAGAATAATATGAATTTATAAAACTGAAACTTTATACAACAGCTCCAAAATATATTCCCCACGATCTCACCAACTAAAATCTATATCCCATTTTAAATTATTCATCCATATTTCATTACATTGTATACTCTACTATACATTAAAATCTATTAATCATCCATTGATAATTTTCATACCCCTTTATCTCAAAACAATTATTATTTATTACCCTAATCAACTATTTTTTTACCCTCTATTGGAAAATTATCACGGGTTATTCCACAAATAATTCTAAAATTATATTATCCAATAAATTATTTACAAAAGGAATGTGAACAAAAAAACCACCTTCTATTATGAAATAGCCATTTTGAAATCATCCAAACAATGAAACCCAAATAAAATAAAATAAAAATAAATTGAATCCATCCAAAAATGTGACCATAAACATTTCCACCCAAACAGAAAGCTCAAAATAAATAAAAATCACATTTTTAATAATACTACACGAAAGAAAATAAGGCTAATTGTGTAGATTTAGATTCATTGATGCAATATAATTTTCAAGAATTCCTCATAGATACCCATCAAATATATATTAATATATTGGTAGGGAGAATGTTAGGGTTTAGTAAGATCAAAAATTCCATAAATGTTTCTTATATTTGATTGGAGGAAATTTGTGTCTTACTATGGAGAAATTAAAATTAGATTCCATTATGGGTATGTAGGTGGTGACCCAACAATATTCTATGTCAGATATCGTGTTTAATCTATTCTATTACCAGTAGTATATTTTCGTTATCCTAAGATGAATTAATCTTATGATAATAACTAAACATGTTTTTAATATGTTTGGAATATATTTTGAAAATCACCACATAGATTTGAGGGAGTTCCTAATCCTCATTCAAAGTAAACTAAGGAATTGGTATCAAGAACAAAACCCTATGACTATTTTTCCCTTTAAATTGAATTATACACCAAGGATCCATCTATAAAATCCATAATGGATCATCTGTACTTTATACACCCCCACCATCATGATAAAAAAATATGAAATATAATGAATAAAAAATTAGTGTAATATAAAGATGAAATTAATTATAACAAACCATTCACGGTAGTAATGTATTAAAAAATATAAATAAGTCACACATATATATTATTCATAATAATAAATTGATATTTTACATAAAATAAGATACATTAAGATGCTAATATAAAAAAACTAAACCATCATAAAACATAAAGTCTCCTTGGGACCCATGGTAACTCACCCTAATCCAACATCTACCATTAATGGTCATCCCGGTCATGACTCATGAAATACTGGACCAAGGAACATTAGATAAAAAATAATTGATTCATACAAAAAATGATGTATGATTGGTGTCAGAAAAAAAATACTAATAAAATTACAAAAATTATTTTGTTCCTTTTTTATTAAAAATAATATTTCATAAATTGATGTTAAATTTTTTTATATAAAATATGGATTTCATATGAAATTCTATAAAAAAAATATCTAAATATAATTTACATTAAAAATATTTATAATTATTTTAAAAGAGTAGGGATAAAACAAAACATTTTAAAAAATCAATTTTTTAAAAATGAAAATTGGATTATTTATTAATATTCTCAAATACAATCAAAACACCATTATACTCTTACAAAAATTATATCAAACACTTCTTTTAGAAATTGAAAATTACTTTCAATTTAAAACACACCTATAAAAGTGAATTTGGATTCCATGTGGCATACAAAAATTGATATAAATATATTAAACTACACCAAGACCTCAAACTATAATGATAATGAATAGATATCCTAGAAATATCTCAATAAAAACCCAATTCATTCATTTTTCATGAACACATTTTTTCATTTTAATAAGGAATTTAAATATTTTTAATCCTTTTACCCATCTAATTAATTAATTTTTTCAAATATGGGTGTACTTCATCTGTATAATTAATTTAATGAAAAGTTGTGGAAATTATAAATTTAAATGTTTTTTTTGGGAATAGAAAATTCTTTGTTGTTTTTACTCTTAATCATTGATTAACTCCTACAATATATTATTAAATATGTATTATTTAATTGTTTTTTCGATAGATTACGATACACACTACATAGGGTCTTGATGAAGTGCAATATAGTATTCTATTATAACCATGCCATTAAATTGGTGGTTATGAATACAAATTAACTAATTTAGGAAAAATCCATTTTATACACTTGAGTAAAATAAAATAATATGTTAGTAATTGATTAGAAATAAAATATTAAACCATTTTAATATAAATGATATTTCTACCCCAAAAAATATTTTTATCTTATTAAATTAAATAAATAAATATTTTTAAATTTTATTAATGAAATGTTTATATTGTATATTAAATAAAAAATTTATCATTCATTTAATGTTTATAATATAAAATGGATAAGAATAATTTCAATTTTATAATAAAACATATATTTTTTAAAAGTTGTTTTCCATGAGATTATTGATTAAATATTTAAAATATCTTCCCCCACTAATAGAAATGAGAGTAGGTAAAATTTATTCCATATTTGAAATAATTGTGATAAAATATTTCAAATTTGTCTTTTATCTTTAATTCATATTAATAGAAACTATGTAAGATTTATCAGTGAATTAATGTGTAAATTTGGTTAATGTAGTTTAAAACTAAATATTATTGTCATAATTTCTCATATAACTTCAAATATGATGAATTTAAGTTTACCATTATCACCTTAGACTATAATATTAAATTTCTAAAAGAAATTTTCTATGATTATGAAAAAAACAATATTTAATACAATAAAAGTTGAATAATGTCACTCTTATAAACATAAATATAAAATATGGTTTCATATATGGGAAAAATATTGTTTCGAATGAATATTAATGTTGATTTCGATAATGATAAATTAGTATTCATAATGGTTATTTATTTATCAATTTTTGGATTAAAAATTTGTCTTAAATCCATTACTAATTTTTATACAAAATTTAATCAATGAATACAAAAAAATTGTATTTAGTTTTTTAAAAGTAATATAATATTTTTGTGTTATAGGGTAATATTAATTTTGAATATATATATAATATATTTTTTACTTATAAAATTTTTTAATTCAAATTTTATTTTTGAATTTCGGCCATTAATGTCAAATTAAATGAATAGTTCCAAAAATTAATTAATCGTATTTTATAAATATTTATTCATTTTGTAAATTATTTAAAATACAAAAAAATTGATATCTTCAACCATGTGAATGTAATATGGATCAAAACATCATCCATGGTAAATTTAGGTGTAACTTTTCTATTTAGGATAACATTATTAAACCACTATGATTAAAATAGTTGTTACCGAGTTTAGGGTAATAATTAATTTTACAAGTGATTAATAATAATTATAATTTTTAAAAATACGTGAATCCATTTATAAAATTCATTGGATTTTTTTAATTTAACTCAACTTAATTTTTCATAAAATAATTTTCATTTTTAATCATTTTACTTGAGAATGCCTTTATTATATTTTAATAATTTAAGAAATTCCAACATTTTCCTCTTCCTCTTTATAAAATAACATCACTAATTCATCTTCTATACAATAATATGAGAAGTATAGATTCATCATTAATTAGTATATCCCATTATAATCTTCCTTGCCCATATTCTAGAGGGTTTTTTATTCCCAAAATACTAACCCCATGATCTTTAATAGGGATTCTGAAACAGTTCTTTCAAATAAGAGGTAAAAATCATAATCGGTCACATTATTATTTTATCTTCTCTACCTATATTAAATCAATGATTTCTATCAGGAAAATATAAACTCATTATCCTAAATATACTAAAATTTTATTATTATTATTAAATCATCGTTACACATCGTCTATCATATCAAATGGAAGTGAAAACATCACTCATGTATATATACAACTTATCATCTCCACATAGCGACACAATTAATTTTTCACCACTATATTAAATGGATTTTTTTAATGAGGAGATTAATTTTTCATATGATAATTTTGAAATAATTATACTTATGCAATTATAATATCATGTGTACCTTCTTATCTTTCTGTGCATTGGAAAACAATAGCGTCTCTTGTCTGTAGTCTGGACCACCACCTCCATGAAGCGATGTGATTTTTTTCTTTATGATTTTACATGGGTGGAAATAAAAAATATATTTAATTATTATTAATTATATTTATGATACAATAATGCTTATATAAATTATAATTTATTTTTACCTTTATTTGGTTCCATTTGTTGAAAAGTGAATGTAGCGTTCTTACCTACATATGACCTACCATTTCCAAAAACATTGTAATTATTTTTTATCAATAACATTCATGGATGTATATAAATATATATATATATATAATTAATATATATGATATTTATATCATCATTAAAATTGTAAATATAAAGGAAACATGATTAATGTAGATGGACTATAAATACATAACTGAAACACATATGATAACTGAAATAGGTAACACCTAGAATGGTTTAGTTTTAAAAGGAATTATGGATAAATTTGATTTGAAATATTATAAAGGGAATATATATGATATTATAAGTCATTAAATTATTATTTTATATAATTATAATAACTTTATTTTTTATATATACTTGTATAGTGTGCATTAGAAACAAGTGGGACTCAAGGCAAGGTAATGTCATCCCACTTATACTTCAACGAGAAAAATTACATATTCACCAAATGATTCTTTTATATGGTGTATATATTACCCTTGAATATAATTTATCATTAGATTACTGAAAATTATTTTATATATATTTCCACATAAATTTATTTCTTTTACTGGTCTTGTGATTCCAAAGCTACCAAAAAATACAGTTTTATGTTTCAATCATATTGTTTATTGTGATTGATTATCTGAAATTTTTTTATGATAAAATACAAGGATCTACCTCTCATGAAACTAATTTAATTTTTTATAATACATTTTTTTATTTATAATGAATTTTCCTCTTTAATTCTCATCTCTTTATGAATAAATTTGAATGAAAACACATTATTAAATAAAATTTACTTTATTTCCCTCATCGGACAAAAACATTTCTTTCATATTTATTTTTAACTAAATAAATTTAAATATATTTTTATCATATAATAATATGTTTTAATGAAATTTTTATATTTGATTGATTTTTTAAACATTTACATGGAATATTCATGTCATTTTCTAGCGAGATACTTTTTGAGATATTACAAAAATTTAATTAGAAATTTTTCTTTTAAATTATGTCGAATGAACTAAATTTATTATTGTAAGGAAAACTCAGTAATTTAATATTTCTTTTTTAATATTCCAAATCAATTTTCAATGGATCTTTGTTTATAATATTTTGTAAATATATAGTTTTTTGAAAGTTATCTTTAATGTTTAAAGAGTATTCTTCAATAAATGATTAAATTATCTTGTTATTTTTCTTCCTTTAATCAAAGACATCAACCCAAGATTTCACTTATACTATATTGTGGATATGATCTACTGTTACCATTGTTATTAATTCTATGTATGGGATTTTTCTGATGAAAATATGTTTATGAAACCCATTTTATTTCCATGGGTTATGAATTGATGAAATGATAAAATACATATGAAACTCCTTTATTTTCTATAGGTTATGTATAGATTAAATATTTATGAATCAAATTTATTTTCAACATTTATAAAATAATTAATGGATATTATCATATTCCACTCAAAAATAATATTTTCAATATTGGAAAAGTGGTTATAGAATTTAATATCTCTCTTATTAATTTGGTAATGATATATATCATATGATATAAACAGAACATGAATGGGAAGTTAACATAGTTAAATAAGAGACTATGTCCACTATAATTTTCTTAGGATTGAACATTTACTACTATAATAGTTTTGGATGTGAACCAAATCTATAGTGAATTTCTTGTAAGTGATCCTTTACTTGTAATAAAATGATTTTCTATTCTAATTCTAATGATAAGTTTTCAGGAATCTTGTTATATGATTATTATATGATTAGTGACTTATGAAAAATAATTATTTAGGTTATGAATCAAGATTACGATATATGATACATGTTGTATGATTTTTAGATGTTCTGTTTGTGTTATCATACCCTTATGTTCCTGATATTCTCATGTGATCATTTATATCTATGTAGTTTTCCCTTACTCAGCATCTGAGCTCACCATATTCTTATCATTTCATTATAGAGGTTGTAATGAATGGTAATAATTCTTTTATATAAAATAAAGGTTATATTTATGAAGATATTAGGGGGAGAGGATATATTAAAATTATGAACAATATTTTAGGTATCCATGATCCATAAAAATTTAGAACTATATGACTATGGAATACATATTTATGATTTGTATTGAATATTATTCTAAAATCTATAACATATATGCATAAAATGTATGGTTTATAATTTTTTTTCCGAGTATGGTTTAGTAAAAATTAAAAATTTATATGGTAAACATAAGTAAGAACCATGGGGATAATTATAAGTATTGTATGATATCTTAATGTTTTGGTAATGATCATTGGTATCCTAGGTTAATCTAAGGATGTAAATGATTAAAAAGAATCTAAATCGATTTATTCATCGAATACATTATTTTAAAAGATTATTTGGTTTTCTAATATGATTATTATTTCATAAAATATACTTATTATTATTTTTATTAATGGATAGAACCTGAAGAAATTGTGTTACTGAGGAATGAAATAGAAAATTCCATTATTTCCCAACTATGTAACCAAATGTTATGGGATATGTAATATGAAATATTATTTCTATTATCACCCAACATTCCCAAAAAATGAATAATGTTGAGATTCCAAACAACAATATGAAGGAACAACATTCTATCGAGTTCTTCATAATCAAACTTTCACCTTATTTTAGTTGTTCCACTAATTATCTACCTTCCATGCAATAGAAATGTACTATAGAAAATGATATTATCATTATATAGTGTTTAGAGCTTTAAAACGTCATTTTTTCTATCTATCATTTGGACAGTAAGGTGTATTAGTGCTGAAATATTATCATAAATAAAATACAACATGAATAATTTGACTCCATAGTGTGTGATGAGTTTACTATATTTAATTTAATAATTACTTTCATAATGTTCTGTATAAAACATAGAAATGAAATTACATCTTAAATAGTTGAAGGATGATGAATCTGTTGATACCTATGAGGATAAAATTTGGATATATGAATGGTATAATTCTAGTATTATAATCCAAAATAAAAGTAACATCTATTGATAATTTTGTACCATAAAACCATGTATCAAAATAATAATAGCCATAATAATCTTTAGTACCTAGGAATAAATATTTTTTGTTATATCAAGTTGAATATATATATTTTAGTTAAAAATATTTCTAATGGTTTTTTAAAGCCAAAATGATGAAATTAAATGAAAATTCAAAAAATAATATTGAAGAAAATTATCATTCTTTTATGATTGAAGTGTGGAATGAAAATTTTGGGAAGATGTATTAAGGGGATATATAAATGTTCTATGTGTTGAAAATAAGTTTATCAAACCATTAAATACATAAGTGATGGGAGGAAGTTAAATAATGATGAAAATAGACAGAATAATCTTCATAATTCACCGATGATGCTCAGTTATTTCAAATCATGGATTACATGAATTATTCTAAAAAGTTCTGAAATAAAAATTATAATCGTTATGATCATTATTAATGATTAATTAAGATAATAAAAAGAGGGAAATCTTATGAAATTACTATTTGTGATCCGTTTTATAATATTGATGTTGTGAAAGGTATAATTACAACCATATATCTGCTAATGTGTTATTTGATTCTGTATGTAGACACACATTTATATCTGTATAATTTTAAAAGGATATCAAAATTCCACCCCAATATGTATATTTTTATTTAGTAGTGAAAAACCATAATAGTAATATGATTTCATATAAATTATATGATAATTATCTTATTGCTGACTATTTGAATGAGTTCTTTTAAATCATTTTTTTACCCCTATTTTTGAATTTCACATTATTTTGGGTACTGGTTAACATTATATACATAAAATCAACATAATTTTTCATGTAAGGAAAGTAAATTTTATTATTGTATACGAAACTATTATTTTCAACATGTGTGATGAAAAATATAAATTATAATGGAAATCATATCCATTATTTGGGTCTTGAATCCCATTAAAAAGAGATGTTTATCTCAGATGGATGATGAGAAACCCCTCATAAAAATATCCCTATTTTATGATAGTTTATTGATGTATTTATAGAATAATTTCATTTTCTTGGACAAAATAATTAATTTTAGTTGTTAATATTAAAGAAATTTATTTTACACATATTTAAAAGGGTCCATATATAATTTTACTGATTATATTACAAGAATTTAAAAAGAAATCCAGGATAATCTTGATATGGGATTCATATGGCCAAGTGCACAACCGTGGTATCACATTTTCTTTTTTATGAAGAATGATAGATATGTGATACATTTTATTAATTATTAGGAACCTAATAATATATAAATGAAGAATAGGATTCCTCTACCCCATATTGATGACATATTTTATCAACAATATTTATTACAATTCTTTTATAATGATTGAACTTTATTATAGAAATTTTCAATTATAGGTCAATAAGTATGTTATTCCTATTATAGCATTCCATAAAAAGTATGGAATATATTAATTTATTTTCATTCCATATAGTCATAGTAATTACCCCACAATCATTATTGATTTAATGAATATGGTTTTTTATATTACTTTGACCATTTTTTTCTAGAAATTATTGATGATGTTGTTATATTTTGAAATATAAAGGAAGATAAGGAATATAATTTAAGAATTGTACTAATGACCCTAAAGAAAGAGCAGAATAATGAAAATTTTAACATGTGTAAATTTTGGTGGAAACAATTTCACTCATGGGTTATATAATATCATGTGATTTTATTTAAATATATCCTTCAAAGATTGAAATTTTTGAACATTGGATGAGACCAAAAATTGTGACAGATATATATAGTTTTCATGGATTAGTTTGATATTATTTATGATTTGTATATAATTATCACAATTAACTAATCTACTAACCATATTATCTTGGAAGGAATATATGTTCCTTTAGATATATGAATGTGTAAAAATATAAAGGAACATAATATTTGATTATTCTATGAACTCATTCATACTAAACCATGCAATGGATAAGGGTTTTTATTCTTGATTGATTTATTAGATAAGGTACTAAGATAAACTACAATATAGAACATCATGGTTATGGGTAATGCCTCAAAATAATATCAGGTGGATGGGATTAATTACCCAACTCATTATTGAGAATTAACTATAGTGATTTTATCATTATTGATATCAATGAATTATTTTAATGGATTACGGTCTGATATATATACTTATCATAAAATATTAATGAATATTTTCAACAAGATAAAGAAGATTATGTGCTAGAAAATGTGGCTTTAAAAGATTAAATATTATGAATATTTATTAAATTAACACCATTGTAAGGAAACAAGGTTCCATATTTTTATGTCTAATAGAATGTTCTAGACTACCTATGATGAGGATCTCAAAAGATCTAATATCTTATGATTTTTGGAAAATGAAATATTAAATGAAGGGGATAAATATTATCATTGTAAAATTAGTGATAACCCATATGTCTAGTTAAATACTAAAAGGTTGACAAAGTATTATTTAGCACTATAGAAGATGGTGAGAATGTTCTTGTGTTTGTCCTAGATTTTGATGGAATGATAATGTTCTTGAGATTTGTATGTGTTCATTCCATTCCTAATTTGACGAAGGATGTACTTGATGAGGATAATAGTTCAAAATTATCCATTAACCATGGAAATAATATGATGTATATAAATATAAAATATTATTTCTAATGTGAAACATGATGACTGAAATTTTTTATTATTTATCAGAATGACTAGTTTGTCAAGAAGTTATTGATAAGAGTCATAATACTAAGTCGATGTTATAACAATTATTCATTCCAAATAAAAATGAGAAAATTTTACCATGACATTTTTCATTGGACTCCCCACAATGTATAATAGTTATAATAATATTTGGGTTATAGTTTATTTCCTTATAAAGTTACTACACATTATTTTTATTAGAGAATATTTCACTCCAAGAACGTTTTATACGGTATAAATTTAGTATGTGGTGATTTTCATGGATTACCACATTCCATTATAACTTAATGGGATCTGAGGTTTACCTCAATGTTTGGGTGATGTTTTTAGCATCAATAGTCTGTATAATGTAGTTTTAGAATGGTATATCACACATGGAATGATGGTTGGTTTGAGAGATACATTAAAACCTAAGATAATATGTTTATATCATGTTCTATAAATATCAAATGAGTTTTGGATCAACTTCTATCCCTAGTTGATTTTTCATACAACATTATCATTCACTACAACATTCAGATGGATCCTTATGAAGACCCTCTATAAATAAGTGTATAACTCCATGATGATGTGGTGAATTTGGAGACTTCAAGATGTTGTGAGGGGATCTAGATATGTAAATTGAATAGATGATTAGAATCATTTAATAGAACATCTTAGAATCATATAGTTGATGAAAAATTTATACTTTAAATCATTATGATGATCTAGAATTTGACGTTAGTGAGAAGGTTTTTATAAGAATATCTATATGCAAGAAGTTTATTGGATTCAAAAATAAAGGAATTATTATCCATATGTATATTGACACATTCTATATTCTTGATTGAGTAGGTAAAATATCATATCGCTTGGATATTTCATCAAAACTCTCTCAAGTTCATAACGTGTTTCTTGTATCTCTCCCATGGAAGTGCATACCTATTTCTTCACATGTAATAACTTCACAGCTTTTTCCATTAAATCATGATCATTACAATTATTAATAGCTTGTATAAATCATAGATCATAGAGATAAAGTGCTACGGAAGAAAACTACTATCATTGTTAAATTCATCTTCATAAACAAAATATTTCAAGAAGCTAAATGAGAACCCGAGGATATGATGAAATAGAAAAATCATATATCATTTTTACTATATTGAAGTTATTTATATGGAAATATTTATTTAAGTGGATATAATTTAACACCACTATGGTTTACAAAATATTTCTCTTAAAATAATTTTTTTGATACCTTTCAATACAAATAATATGGATTTTAAACGAAACCTAATGTAGTATATCATTATAACCTTCACACTAAATTGTTCTGAATAAATATGATTAACTAAATTTTCGAAAACTTATGGCATACACATGTTTAAAATAAATTATTTTTATTTAATTATTATAAATATAAAAGTATTTTCTATAACTCTAATAATGTTTTTTCTCTAAAAAATTGTTCTTCATGAAAAAAAATTTATTGTTATCATAATAAATTAAATTAATAAATATTTATGAAATATTTTATTG
Source organism: Viscum album (assembly GCA_963277665.1). Taxonomy (NCBI): domain Eukaryota; kingdom Viridiplantae; phylum Streptophyta; class Magnoliopsida; order Santalales; family Viscaceae; genus Viscum; species Viscum album. Next base: position 595,824,790 of record OY728135.1, on the reverse strand, counting down.
AAAAATATATATTTTATCATCAATCAAATGTGTTAAAATAAATATAATATTTTTAATTATGCATGGGATAAAAATAATACACATTTATTCTTAAAACCCATATTTTCTAGAATTAGATTTAATAACATTTTAAAAACTTATTTTATCATCATCATCACCGAGTAAAAGTTTATTAAGAATACATTGCAAATGGACCACATGCATCTAGCCTCACAGAGGACTGAAGAATTTAAGGATGAGGGAATCCCCTATAATCAATTTGACCCCCTCAGTTTTCAAAGTTGTTATATTGTGAAGGAATATAGTGTCAGGTCTGAGAACCTCATGGGAAGCAAGGTGATCTACAACTTGATTACCCTCTCACCATGAGTGAACCACATTGGTGGTAATTCTATGTATTCCACTACACATTCAAAGGGTATATGTAATTGTCAAAGGGGTGGGACATAGGCAATTGAGGGAATTATAGAGGATCATGGAGTCGGTTTCTACCTCTGATATTGCAATATTTTCCTGATAACCTAGGCTAATACCCTGAAGGAATTCCATTTCATTGGCCTATAGGGATAAACCATTACCCAAGCGGAGAGAGAAATCCATAATCACTGACCCCTTGACATCCCGAATGATGCCTCCCCCCATGCATGATCCCTTTGCAGTAGGATCCATCAGTGGTGATTTTAACACCACTGGAGGGGAGGTTCCAACTGACCCAATGACCCCTGATTTTTCCAATATCATGCTGTGTGGCATTGGAGTACCTTCGAATGATGTCGAGGGAGGGCGCCACCCGACATTTGCTGGAGAGCGGGTCCAGGTCCAGAACCATATTTCTACTCTTAATGATGATGGATGAGCCAGAGGAAGGGATCCCATCATGTGATACCTTGTTTCTAGCTTTCCAGACGCTGCAAAACCTAGCATGTAGAGTAATAGTGTGTTCCGACTTCTTTGGTACCCAGTCTCCTAAGCCGTGGAACCACCTCTTTAGGAAAGGGAGGCATGCCATGCTGTTATCAGCAAGTGTCGTAAAACTCACCGATAACACTCCACTGCTCACTCGCCCAGTCTCCCCAGATGAAAAGGTTATCAACACTCTCTTCCTTACTATTCTTACTACATGGACATCGAGAAACAAGTAGAATCCTACACAATTAAATATTTTTGTTCATAGGAATTTCCATGTTCGTGGTTCACCATTATATGAAATTGAAATTTGAGGTAAGTGACTTTGGCTATAGGATCTCGTTCTAGCTTATGGAGCTATCCTGAGTTCTCAGAGATCCAAAAATGTCATGAGAGGAGAAGGACACATAGATGAGGGTGTGAAAATGCATTGGTCGGGCTCTGAGGTTAGTTCAATGAGGTTTAAGGGGTCCTGATGATCTTTTCCCCGCACCGCTTTTGTAAACTCGTGGTAGTAACTAGATTCCTTAAAGGATTTGGTTGGAATATTGAATCCCTAGAACAAAATAACATCCCCATTCCAGTTTTTCTTCCAGAATGAGATATCTCATATTCCCACCAGCCATCGAGAATGAGGTTGCAGATGGAGAATGAGTGTGAAATTGCTGGACAATAGCATTTAACGCTTGATCATCCCTGAGTATGGATCATCAATGTGGTAGGAGTGCATGGTTCTACCCCATAGCATTCATTGTTCTGGAACTTCCCATGAATGTTTTGCATGGATGCAGTAGATGTTGTCCTCAAGGCAACAGAAATTGATGTCTCCTACCCTGATCGGCCACACCACATATTTCCATGAAGACAAGTAATGTTTACCTTCCGAAGTAGGATTCCATATAATGTTAACCATTATATTTTCAATGTTGCGGATCACCCCCTATAGGAAATTGACAGAGGATAGGGGATGAAATGGGGTAGAAAGAAGGTCGTTGTTGATGGGAGTGATGGAGCCTCTAAAAGAGAGATAATTGTTCTCCAAGTTGGGTATCTGTTCTGTTATCTAATGGGAGATAAAATCAAAATATCTTAGGTGGATTCTTCCTGGGGATATGGTATCCCTATGATATTCTAGGGGAAAATCCCCTCCTTTCATATTAATGTTTTTATGGACTACAATAGATCTTCTTGAAATGCATCTGTTGGAAATGTAAAACGTGATCTTGTCTTTGTTAATCACCTAACCTGTCTAGTGAGAGTAATCCTCAAGCACCTACATATGTACATTGATCGATTTGATAGTAGCGTTCATGAATACAAGGGTATCATCTTCAAACAGAAAGTGGGTGATGGGTTAGTATCTCATGCTCCATTTGAAGGGAATCAGCACGCCATTTTTGAAACTCGTATTGATGGTGCAGCTAACGACGTCCGAGGAAAGTATGAATAGTCTAGGGGAAAGAGGATCACCTTTCCTGATCCCATGAGTGGCCATCAAGAACCAGTAAGACTAGAAAATTAACGCAATCATCAACCATGAGAAGAGATAGCATCTAAACAATATATCAGTGTTCTGGGGATTGAGACCCATACCTTCGAGGACCTTGTTGATGAGGCCCCACTCCACGCGATCATATTCTTTTTTCGTGTCTAACATGTTGGCCACATTGAAACTGCAGGACTTGAGTTTTATGTCTTTGATCATATCCTGAGAAAGGGAAATGGAACCTCGGATTGATCATCCCTTCACAAATTCTTGATACTCCTCTGAGACCCAACAATGGAGGTTCTTATACACTCTTGTGTTGATGACGTTGGAAATGATTTTATACGGGAAGTAACACAGGCTCATCGGGATGTAGTGAAAAATAGAGTCAGGGTTCCTGTACATCAGAAGGAGAAAAAGGGTTATGGAACAAGAGATCCATGGAAGGAATCCCCCTTGGAAGAAATCATAGATTTCCACTACAACATCTGCCTTCACACCCTCACATGAGTCCTAGTAGAAAAATACTAGGAATTCATCATGTCCTGGGGTGCTTTCTGGTTTAAGGCTCAACATGGTGCCATAGACTTCCTCTTCATCAGCCAAGGCACTAATCCTCTGGTTTACCTATACAAGGAGCACATATGTGATAACCTCAAAGAACCATTTTTCGTTTCCCGGATTGTTTTTGGGCCTCCTTGGATTGGGACCGACGAGATGGTCTTGGAAAAGGTCATAGGCTTGTTCTCCCACCACGTCCATGTCGTCAGTGTAAGAGTGATCTTATAAGAGAATTTTAGATTTTATGGGACACTTTCTCCCTTTAATGCAGACATGTTAGAACATGGTGTTCTAGTATCACTCTTTGATCCACTTGACCCTTTATTTATCTCTTAACATGTATTCCTATTTTAGTAATAATTCCACCAAGAGTTATATCCTGTTGGAGAGATACTCGAACGCATGAACATCCCATCTCTCTTCTAGCTTTTTACCCAGTCAATCACCTTCTTGCATGGCCCACTAAACATCACTGACACCAAGGAGAGATTCCATCCAACATGTTTGGAAGCATTCCCTAATCCGTCTATGTTATTTGTGAATGGTGACCCACGTGTGCCAAAGGAAGTCTTCTTCCATGTGGCGCTAACCATAACGTGGTATCTTGGAGTTGAGGCTCATGTTTTGAGAAATAATAACCTCTTTGTGGCACCCTGGATAGATGATAGGCTCCCTAGAAGTGGGGAATGATCAGATAAGCTCTGAACCAAGTTGATAATTTTTTTAATTTGAGAATAGGGTGGTGGCTTGAATGTTGTTCAAACACTTGTCCAATCGGCACCATGAGTGTTGTGTAACCCCTTAGTTATTACACTATGTAAAGCGGTCCCCTGAGAATCCAAGATCGATGAGGCCTTTCCTCACTGAGAAGTGAGAAAACTCCATACATTCATTCATATTGAAATGACTCCTACCTTTTGTTTCCTCCAGTTTGTCAATAACATTGAAGTCACCTCCAAATATCCATGGAAGGTTTCCCAAATTAAAGGCATTGAGTTACTCCATATCTTCACTATTTTGTGGTGGTCACAGCTCACACGTATGAATGACATGAGTACGGTGATATCCCCCTTGGTCACCTGAGTTGTGATGTATTGGTTACCATCTTTCACCAATTCAACCGAGAGGCTCTTATGCCAGATGATCCAGATATAGATTTTGGAAGAATCGAAATGGATGGAGCCTTGCATTATGATCTTCCATGCATAATTGAGGATCATCAAGCTGCTTTTCTTGTGATTAAGGATTTTAACTATCCCAACCATCTTCATGGTGATGTTTTTTCTTTATTTTTATTTTGATTCTAGGGATTTTTTTGGTGCCGATGAATCCTTCTTGGTATTACTTGCGGACTAGGGTCGGGCTTCGACGGATGCGGTTCTTGGCAGTGGCATGCTTTGACAAGGCAGCGGAGGGTTTTGTGTTTTTTTGCCGCTTTCTTTGTAATGGATTCTGTTAGATTGAAATTTGGAAGTTGGTTCTTAGTAGTGGCATGCTGGATTTCAAATTTTCAGGCTGTGGAATTTGGTGCTGGAGGTTCATTGTTTCTCTAGTTTTGTTTGGAGTGGCCATATTTGGGTTTTTGGTTTTGTGGTGACTGGTTAGTTCCGATTACTGGTGTGATTGTTTTCAGCCGCTGGCGTGATGAGGACGTGAATGTGATTATTTTTTAAGGGGACCTGTTTGTGGAGACGATGGTGTGATGGTCAATTGTCTTGATGTTTCTGACGATGGCATCTCGTAGCTCAGAACTCGCGGCCCGAGGTTATTGTTCTTTCTGGTCCAAATTTCAATCTCATTTTGAATTTGGTTTGGCACTGGGTGTTTGGAACTTCGTTATTTGGGGTGTTTGTTTTGAATTTCTTGAATGTGTGATTTCTACTTGTCCTCAAAGTTCTTTTTTAGAAAATTAAAAAAAGGATTGTGGCAATGAAGGGTTCATCATTAGAACTGATTAATTTCTTTTTATGCCTTCATAAAATATAGTAATTTTTTGGAAATTACCAAAAAACTCATCAGTATCTTAATTTTAGATAAATTATTTTATTATTATGAAATCACTATTATCTAAACTCTTTCCAATAAATTTTGATTGTAATTTATCACTCATGTGTATATATGACTTACCTTCTCCACACTGTGATATAAATAATTTTCCACCACAATATTACATGGATGAATATTATGAAATTTTTAATATTTATATATGATAATTATGAAATAATTATATATATTTAATTATAAAAACACAAATATTATCTTACCATCAAATCTACTAGAAAACAAATGTATCCTCTACATACATGCGGGCTACCACCTCTATGATGTGATGTGATTTCATTTTCATTTCCATTTTAAATTTTTGTTAATAATAATAGATTTAATTAGTTTAAAAAATATTTAAAATATCATATTATTATAGAAAGATTAATTATTTTTTATCTTTCATTAATTCCGTCTTTCAAAAAGGTAAAACAATGTTCACGCGTATTTGCGTCATACTGTCTCCATGAAGAGTGTAATTCAATATTTTATCTCTAACTTTGATGGATGAATATAAATGTTTATGTATAGAAATATAATGAATATATATGATATTTTTATCATTACTAACAAATTTTTTATTATGAAACTATTCTCATTGTTCAGGGAACAAAATTACAACAATGTAATACTAATTATAAATGAAAGAGTTCACAGTTGGAAACAACAATTTTTATAAGAAATTAATGATAAATGGGGGTTCATATTTTATAAAGTATTCATATATGTTATTATAGTCATTAATATTATTATATTAATTAATTATAATAAATATAATTTTTTATACATGTGAATATAGTGAATTTAACGAAAATGGTTCTCAATGTAAGGTATTTTAACTCACATTTACATCTACGAGACAAATTCCATATTCATTGAAAATTTATTTTATGAGTTAAATATAATCCCCATTAATTTATTTTATTATGATTTTCATGAAAACTATGGGATATAAATTTACATATTATTTTATTTCTTTTTTGGTCACCGTGATATAAAATTTCCCAAAGGTATAAAGTTTTTATGTTACCATCTCATTGTTTACTGGGATTGTTTGTGATTAGGTTACTCATTATGAAATATTTTTATATACCACCAAAGAAACAAATTAGCATTATTATCATATAGTTACCTCAGATGAAATTTTGTTTTTCTTTCCTTATCCTCGAATTGTGTACTTAAGTGTTCAAAAGAATATTTTTTTAGGGAAACAGGCATTATTTCTCTCTTTTGTCGAATAACGTTTTTCATCTATATCCATATTATATAAAAAAATCATGAATGTTTTTAATATTATTCTATTATTGTTTGAATTAATTTTTATTCATGGTTTATTTTTTTCCAAAATTTTTTAAAGGTAATATACTTTTCATTTTCAAATTAAGGAACCTTTCATATTTTTTAAAAAATGTAAAAGAATTGCTTCTTTTAACATATACAACATATACATAATTTACCACTATCATGACTTCTCAATACTATAATGATCCTTTTTAAATTTTCAATTATATTTTCAATTAAATTTATTTTTATAGTTTATTTTTATTATAATGTTTTCGAAAAAGATATTATCTATGTGGAAAGAGTATATTCTTCAAGAATGTTTTAATGATCTTATAATGGTCTTTCTATTCATCAAATACCACAACCCTTGATTTCCCTTATGCGTTGTTGGGGATATGATCGAAGGTTACCAACCATATTATTTACTTGTATATTTTTTAGTATAATTAAAATATGATTATGTGTCATGTTACTTGTATATGTGGTATTCTATAATGAAATGATTATATTTTTATGAAACCCAGTTATTTTACATAGGTTAGGTGCAGATGAAAAATTAATGAAACATATTTACATTCATGGGTTCTGATATGATGAATCTTTTATGATATTTTGACACACATAAGTATGACTTTAATTACATTATAAGTAGTTCTTGAAATATATTTCCATCTAATGAATTGTGTAAATTTAAATATCTCTTGAGATAAAAGAAATTAGAATTCTGAGTGAGAATAGTTCACTAGGGGACTCTATCCACAATGATTGTCAAGGGATTGATTCATGACTAATATGATGATTTGGTGATTAAAAACAATACACAATTATTTTGTTTGATGTAATCCTTAACTAATCTGGAAATGATTTTGTTTTCGTATGTGTATGCCACAAACTCATGTCTGATGCCAATTTTGTGGTCTCGTGACTCAGGTTCTCTGATTATTGTATGAATCATATCTTATAAAATGCTAATTATTATTCCATGAATTGTGATTATTATCTATGATATGCATGGTATTATTTTCAAATATTATGATCATGTTCTTATACCCTTGTGCTCATTTTATGCTCAAGTGATCATTGATATCTCCATTGTTTACCCTTACTATGCAATCAGTCTCACCATTTTCTTATGTTTCCTTTCCCCATGTTATGAAGGATTGTACTATGTTTGATATTTAAAACAATGATGATATTCATGATGGTATTTATTCAAGTTGATGTAATACACTCAAGAACCCGTTTTGTGTGTGTCTATGTTTCCAAAGATACTTGACCAATATTATTCTTGCATGGATAATTATATTACGTATTAAATATTAATCTGAAAAGATATAATTTCAATGAATTAAATGTATGTATTTATATAATTTACATGAGGTTTTTATGGGTAATATGTGTCTTACCTTTATTTCATATGTATTAAAGACCATACATATGGTTAGAATGCAATTTTTCGGTGCTACATAAATGTGACCATTCAATTTCATTCACTACATATCGGTTGATTCCACTATGTAAGGGTACCCCTATATTCCTTTTCATTGTAATGGTAGATGCATGAACTATGTAATAGTAATTGTGAAAAAATACTGTCAACTAGACAAAATGAAAATGTAACTAATGGATTTAAATTTCTGTATAAATGGAAGAGTATGTCATAATGTTATGGTAACATCAGTTTTGAATGTGTTGTGTAAGGGTAGAAAATATTTTTATAAAGGAAATATATATGTCACTTATCCTGAATGTAAGGGTAATATTAACATCTAAAAATATGTGTAATGGTCATAGTAATACAATTTCTATGTTGTTTCCATCACATATATACATGCGGATCGATGTCGAAGATGAATGGAGAGATAAGAGCAACTACGTAATTCAAACTCGTAATTTTTTATATGATAATTATGTCATGGAAGACACTCTAGGATAAAATGATGAAGAATATAGATACTATGACATCAATTGTGATAATTTACGCTTGAATGAGGTGATTAATATGAAGTTGCGCCATTGGGTGTGCATGTAATAGTAGAGATACCAATTTTTGTTGTAGCATATTTTTGAAGGTAGAAGAATAAATTTCAATGGAGGATACGACAACAATGTATCCATTGAAAATTCCATGAAATGTACCATGAGTAGAAGAATATAATTTCTATCCTTTCATCATAATGATTTTTAAGGAAAATATTAAAACTCCATATATCATGTAGTTAATCATACATATATATATACATGTATACACATAAATAACAGAATCAAATTAAAAGTTAAAAAATAAATTAACATTTACTCCAAAGAATATAGATATGAATGAGGATAATTGGATGATATTTTCTTCATAATAAAGGTTTATAGCAAAAAATTGATGAAAAAATATCACGGTCTGATGGGGTGTAGTGTTGATGTTTTTATTTTCATTTTAGTATTGTATTTTGGTCATTCATATGAATCAATCACATTTTCTTTTCGTATAGTAAATATTTCATTCTCCTTTGATATCACTCTCTTCTTCATTCTATAATGATATCTCTTACACTCAAAATAATGAGTTAATAAACCATGTTTTGTCTTACTGGTAGGCTTTCACAATGTTCCCTTATTCTGCAACTCTAATTACTTGTGTTTTAATTCTATTCGGGATGAGGGGAATATTAGTTCTTTTGATGGGCATGGGAATCATCTACCAACCTTTTGAGATTCTCTGAATCTCGATATATTCTTTAATTATCATTCATTCCATACCCTCTACTGTAATAAAATTTACATATGATGGAGTAAAGTTTATTTGAAATATTAAATGACATATGATAGAGGTAGGTATTGAGAGGTTCTAAACTCTCTATTGAGGTCTAACATGAAACCTGACTATTGGTGGAGGTTATCAATTGTGTGATAAATAATTATATGTGGTATATTAAAATACATTATCAAAAACATTATGTATTGTAGTTCATGAATTCATTATTAAATACATTTTGGTAATAATTAATGGATAATTATGGAACACGAGTATCCAACCCTAATCCGGACACCTTTCATTCTAACATAGATTCATTCTATTAGTACTCAATATACAGGTTTGTTTTAGATTATTAATTATAATAATATTACAATAATATTTTACAATTTTTAATATAAAAATAAAACACCAAAAATAGAAAATATGGGAACTATGAATCAATGAGTGATATACTGGGAATATACTCAAGTGATATGACCCTAGTTAGCGACTATGAATCACTATGAAATAAATTATATCTTCAATACTACCATATCAAGAGTTTGTCAAAACATGGTTTCACTGTTGAGAATCCATGAGGTTATTCATTAACTTTTTTTTACATTCTGTAATTTTTTTTTTATAAAAATAATCTCTAAAAAAATATTCCCCATTTTTTTATGAAAATTATTCTTCATTAACTAATTATTCATATGTGTGAATTCAAGAGGTTTTGAAATATAAAGAGGAAATTTTACAAAATTATGTGATATAATTGTTCAATCCATGAATATTTTTGATGGCCATGTTGTAGCTTTGTGTCTTAATTAATAGATTGAGATGCCAAATCGAGTTACAAATGAGTATTCACAATCAATCTCTCAATGATTCCTAGTTAAATTATTTTAATTTTAATTAATTTCTTATTTTATGAATATTTTGTAAAAATTAATTGAATAATAATTCAATAAAAAAACTAACATTAGAGTTTAGATGAAATTTAAAACAAAACAAATGTATGTTAGGTAAATGGGAATTTCTCCAAATAGATTCATCAATATAGATCCTTCATCATACTTTTTTATGTAAATTTAATGCACAAACTCCATCGTGTCTGTGAGGACATTATTCAACAACATTTTTGATTATATAGTCCAAAAACTTATCTCTAAGAAAACTGTACATATTTCTCTTAAATTGATGTAGAATGTTTTTTGGTATAATAATATAAAATTATTATAACATAAGTGTCAATTATACCCACCAAAAATAATCCTTTTATAAACGAAAATCAAATATAACAACTGACTCTGAGACAATATTGAAATACTCCCATTTTATATTTCTCATTTATGTTACATATAATATTATGTAATCGAGTTCACACTAGAGAAATTGGAATCGATATAAAGTGATTGATGTAGAGAAATGGAAAAGAAATAGGTCACATTAATAAATGGAAACATGCATGAGTTATATGAATTAAAGAAATACTATATTACAATAGTAAAAATGCACAAAAAACATACTCCCCTACTATTCAATATATCGATCCTTCAGTTTGGAACAACAACCATCAATTTTTAGGAAAATTATCATATATATATATATATATATAATCATTCATATATTCATTCTTTAAGTTAATATCTTTTAATTTTTATAACTTTTATATCCAAATCTCTTCATGTATCTACATGGATTTCCAAAGGATATTCTATGTTATGATATTTTAAATGAAAATCCATTCGCATTGTGGTGTTTAATTTTTTACTACACCTCCTCCATACCTGTGTGGCCTCTAAATAGTAATGGTGTAGTCAAATCCTCCATTACTGCAACTTCTTTTCACATAAAAAATTTTCTAATTCCATATCATGTACCTCCATGGTGTCATAAAAAAATTATGGTGAATCATCATCTTTATCAAATCGATCTAAGGTGTTATAGACCATCTGACAAACAAGCATTTATCTTCATAAATGTTTCATCCTCCAGGGGCTTCCACGACACAATATTGGCCTTTGGCATGGCTAGTGTGAATTCTACAATATCTCATAACTCACATTTTAACTTATATAGTGATTATTATTGCATATTAGTGGCATAAAAATAAATCGATGGTGGTATATAGACCAATAATCATCTTTCAAAAAGCGGAATTTAACATTATGTTTAGGCTAGGTGACCCTTATGTAGACTTTCTAAAATCATTGTCACATTAACAAATCACATTATATTCCTTTGGTAACATTATACAGAAATATAATTTTACCTTTTAACATGATTTGAAGTCAAATGGTTACCCATACATTCAGAATATGAATAACCTTATGTAGAAACATTAACCTTACATAGTCCATGTATTTATCTTTATGTAGTTGTGAAAATCTGTGGCTACCCTTATGTAGTTTTTCATTTACATTTACACAATGCATGAAATCCAATGTTTATATTCACATAGCACATAAAAACTATGTTCTACCTTCATGTATCTCCTTACAGATTTCCTTCATAATGAAAATGGTCATTTTACCTCCACACACCCCCTATGGAATGTGTAGTTGTATACAAATACATCAAAAAGTAATTTTTAAAAATTTATCATTCAAATTGATAATTTCCCCCAACTTTTCCCAAAATTATACATTCAAATTAAATTCACCGACATTTTTGTAAACCAATTTATTACATAGGAAAATTGATTAAAAATTTGAAATCCCTTTTTATAATTATAAAAATATTTCTTGGAATATTAGGGCATCAGGACACCACACCCTGGAGAAAAAGAATACCGCACAACATATCCCTTTAGGACACTATGTAAAAAATAAAGACATATGTGGATGAAAATTTCTAATTTCCCAAATAGTGTAATATAGCCACACTATTATAACATGAATCCATTATTTATACTATCTAAGAAGTATCTTGCTATTATTCAAAGTGGTGGTGATCATATTAAAAACCTAATAATCATCATTTAATTTAATTAACCACTTATTAAATATCTTATCTCCCCTCCTACACTCTTACCCTAAATATCTAATTTTCATGTCCATGAATATGATTTGATAATCATAAAATAATATAAATTCCAAAAATGATGAGAAACCAAAATGAAATGGAAAAATAAAGAGACTCAATCATTAAAAAATGACCACATTAAATGAATAAATTGATCAAATATTTTAAATCTAGTTCTGAATGAAAATCCACTTCCCCTACCCTTTAATTCATTTGGAATTCTCTATAAAACCTAATTTCAAAATCATAACATATGGAATAAGTTCATAATTCCATTTATAAGAAAAACACATATTATTCAACCCCTTTATAAAAAACCACACAATTTCTCTTTTATAACAATTACTTTTTTCAAATCCACAATTCCATTTATATTTTCCCAGATGGGGTTAAATTTCTCTTAAGAGCTCATTCAATTTAAAAAAATTAGTGTCAGAATGCTTTAAAATAACATGTCATTAGGATTACTAATTAAAAACAAGAAGAAATTAAAAATTCCTTAATGTTAGGTGACCAAAATATTTTTTTTATAAAATCCACCATAACTATTATTCATAATATTAATAATAAAAAATAATGCATTTAAAACAACATATCCTTAAATTCACTAAAATATAAAGTAAATGAAAAAACACCTATCAAAAAAAATTTATGAACCTTTATAATATTATTAATAAATATTATTCTATAATATTAGATGATTAAATTTGAAATAATATAACCTATGTTGTATATAGAAATTAAAAACGTAGATTAACTCCACATTTAACAATATCCTCAGTTGAAAAAAAAAACATTTTGTTTTTTTGGGCGACAACCATGCTATGTGAAATGGGAATTTTAATGAAAATGAATATGTTAAAAATATGGATTTCCAAAGATAAAATCACTTGAAATTTAAGTAAATGAGCCACGTAATCGAAGAAATATGCGAGATAGGGATAACCCATCACACAAACATGTCATATGTTAAATATTAGTAAATTAGGTATAAAAAATAATTTAAATTGAGAAAGGGTAAAAAGGTAAATTTAACATTAAATGAAATTAAGGAAACTCATATGGTTTGGATTTGTATCATACAATCCATGTAACAACCAAGAAAAAATAGATATGTTACAGAACTACATAACCATCCATGATTTTTCTGGTTTCTAATAATCTTGTTAAAATTATGTTCTAACACCATTACAGTCAATGTATCAGAGATAATTTATACTAAATCAAGTAGAGGTCAATCTATTCCTTGTTCTTCCCTTGTAAAAAATTCACATGAAATTAAAAGTTCAACAATAAATTTCCCAATGTAAATATAACCATGAAATTGAGGAAGAGGTAAACCAACATGGTTTTCCCAATAGTGTAGATAATAAAATCCCCATATAAATGTCATCTACATTGTCTAACAAATTTTTCAGTGACTGTGCGTAAAATACACATAGAAAAAAATATTTCAAATTTCTACAATTTATACAAAATATCTATTTTTTTAAAATTAACCCAAAAAAGATTATATAGTTTAAAATTTATTTCAATATTGATATGTTGTTGTCAAAATTAACCCCACTATACATATATATGATCATAAAAATTCATTTATAAATGTTGGAGAATTAAAGGAACGAACCCCTCAACACCTATACATATGATTAAGGTGTTTGGGAAATCATATAATTACTCCATGATAAAAAATACCCCACATTATAAAACCGTCAATATAATTTAATAAAACAATAGGGTAACATCTTGAATTACTAATAATTATAATATCCATCACAAAAAACATAGATCTCAAAATGATTTTTGAACTATTTTAGGTCTCCAAACCATTTTGAATTTATAATAGATATATGTTGTAATGGAAATATTCTTAGGGAAACCATAATGTGTGGAATTATCTAAACAAAAATAATTTCTTAAATCATTCCCTAATGAAAAAGGAAATTATGTAAACCAATAAAAATTATCCTAAAACCATCACTAGTCCAAAAATTATTACAAATAATGGGACATATATTTCCAATATATAAGGTCATCATAACCAAAAACTGACATATCACAAAAATTTAATGTTTTAACAATAAAAAAATTCTTCAATAATAATTTACATAGATCTATACCTTGAGTAATAAGATAACTGGAAGGGATATTATAAGGCATAATACTTGGGTCACTATATAGAGACCCTAATATTGACGTACATGGACATTACATTACTTTTGTGGAATACTTTGTACATATCAAAAACAGAAACATAAGGACCGTAATAGTTTAGTGTCTTTGGAAACTTCGAACGTAATCTTATAATCATGGTGAAAGATCTTCAACATCTCCCATAAAGATCTTACCCTTTTGTTTTCTTACTTAAAACCATTCTTTTAATCCTGGGGAAAAGAGAACATATAAAGGGTGAGCTCAAATGCTCAGTAAGGGTAAACATAAATAACATAAAACAATCCATAAACATTTGAATGCAAAAACTTGAACATAAAATCTTAACATCAAAATCATGAGTAATGACATAAATCGTGGAAGTACATAAGGCATAGATCATAAAGGAACATTAATCATGATAAACTAGAATGGGAATAAAACATGTAATTTTAGAATCCATTAAGAACATGTAATGATTTCCATAGTATCCAAGGCATTTATGCCAAGACCATCTTAGTGGACAAAGTCCCTTACTGAACCGGGTTTACATGCCGTTCCAGCGCTGTATTACTAAACCCGATTTACTTGTCGTTTCAGCCATGTCTGCCTCATGAGATATAAATCTTTACCCAATGCATTGGAGGCAGATATAGGTCCCACCCACTCATAATGAAATCATTCTTACTGGTTCCACAACCTAAACATAAATCATTCATCATAACCCAACGAATAAAATGGGTTTCATAAACATCATCCCATCATAAGATAATCTATGTAAAACAAATGGATATAATTTCATCATAATAAAAGTGAAACCATGTAAATAATAGATACATTATACTTCAAACATTATCATACTAAATAATGTCATCTTATATGGAAAATATTTTTTAACAAAACACTTGAAATGAAGTCTTGAGAAAAATATCATTGCTTCTTCAAAAATAGTTTCTTTTCACAAAATTCCTTGAAATTTTAAAAGAAAAGGATTTTGTTGAAAATAATTATGAAATATTGTAGATTAATATTCATCAAAATAAAGCATTATGAAACCATAAAAATCTGTTCGTTCCTTATAAGTTAAAAAAACATTCTCCTCGTACTTTTTTCGGAAAAGTCAAAAAGTACCTCGTATGGTAAAAAATGATTCCTTACATACCATGTAGGAAAATTAAAAAATGGTTAAAATGTACTTTAAACATAAATGAAACCATTTTTAGAAAATAGGGACAAGGATGATAAACATAACCCCAGTAAATACTTACGAATAAGCAGTCTCAGATAAAAATGAGATTGGAAAAGTTGTCCCTTACAAAGATCTTTTTGTAAATAGATCACTTATGTGTATTCACTATAAAGTCACATAAAAATTATAAATACATGATAAGATATAAAAATTCATTTCTCACATAATCAAAGAACGACATAAACAAGAAAGAGAAGATCATCCCAAAGAATAGAAATTGGGTTAAGATTCTCCCTTATCTCGTGTCCGACTTGACTCGATCGTTCATTAATCTCCTTTAATTTGGGTAAATTCCTTTGGTTTGAACCAAAAGGTCTTATTGGAGTGCCTTATGCCTAAGGTAAGGCTTATAGGGGGAGGGGAGGGATGTATAAAGCCTAATTGGGTAGAGGTTGGATGATCCAAATGGCTTGAGAGGTGTGTGGAATTGCATAGAAGTGGCCACCTTTTAGAAGGGAGAGGAGAGGCTCTTTAGGAAAAAGTGAAAATATTATTTTATAATATAATGATATTATGTTTATAATGGTCCAAAAATAATTATAGTCGAAGATAAGGTGACTAACGGTCGAAATATAATCATCCAATCAGAATTGGACATGTTTTGGATAATATTTTAATCATTGTAATCTTATTTATTTAAATCATTTATTAATGAGGTAGACACTGCATCATTATTGTGTCATAAATAATTTAATACATTTGATGCCTAAAAATTATGAAAAAAATACGAAGATGTAGGAAATATTTTTAGATTTATAATGAATATTTATAGTCGAAAATATGACTTTTATACCACCATATGAAAATTAATTTACTAAATGAATTTTGTTAATGTCAATTTTGCCTTTACATTAAATTATTTAATCTATTGTGTCATTTTATTTCATAAGTGGCTCCATGGGGTCCCAAAATCGACCCAAGGATGCCCATGGTCGGCCATTACTCATCAAATATGTTTTGGACAAGTGTTAAGGTAATTATTAATAATTATAATATTCTTTTATCCTTAAATTACCCTATTTACCTTTAACCGCAGTAAATAAAAGTAAAAAGTTACAATTCCCCAAAAATTATTTTCATCTCATTTACCCACATTTTAGTTCTTGATATTAACCATGTCTCTCAGATTTTCGAAATTCCACTCACAGAAGCGGTAAAATTATGTTTTATGTGAATTTCCAAATTCTCCTAAGAGGTGGGTAAAAGACGGTGAAAAGTTCAAAAAAAAATTATATACCTAAAATTATTATAAAATTACTCCCATTAATTACATTGAACTTATATAGGTATTATGATTCAATTTTTACCTAAAATAAATTTAAGAAAAATAAATCATTATTTAAATAAAAAGTCGGTTTTTAAATAGTAACCCAATGTTTTCACTATTCATCAAAAATTGAAAGTTTTCAGAAAAATACCAAAAATTCATCCTAAGCTATATTTGATATTCCGAATTAAAAAACTATGTCCATTTTTCCAAATTCAAAACATAGAAGTTGCATTAATTAATTTTAAAATTAATTCTCGTTATCAAATAGCGTGTTTTTTAAGAATCAATAACTATCAAAAGATCGACACTTGTTTATGTCCAAAAAATCAAAGAGAAATTAATTCCAATGAAAATAATTGGATTAAATGGTAAAAATATGTTCTATTTACACTTTAAAACTAATTAAAAATATAATCTATCCATATAAATTATTGCAATGAAAAAAGTTGTTTTTAATTAAAATAACCGGGTTTTTACTATTCATCAAAATATGAAAGTAATCCGAATAATATGAAAAATTTATCCAAATTAAATTTTTATATCCTGATTCCAGAGAAGAATATTATTTTGTCAAATTGAACTTATAAACAAGTCAAAAACTAGATTTAATGTATGTGCGCCATCAAAAGGCGGAAAATCTGAATTTTTTGAAAACTATTAATTTTACCCGAAAATTTTATTGTATTCTCATACCATGTTCTAGAAAATATGTAAGATAAATAATAATGTTATAAAATTAAAAATGTAGTTAATACTTTTCATAATGGATAGTCCATAATAATATAATATATCGGTGTTTAGTGAAACCCGATATTGCGTACTACACACGCTATCGAGAAAGGTCGTGATTGCGTGTAATGCAATCCAAGTCTGTGTTTCGTAATGTGAAAGATTCATTTTTTGTTTCATATAACAGAATCCAACCATATTTCATTTATAAATTTAATATATATATATATATATATATATATACACTCAACGTTGCGTAGAATGACTACTATCAAACGAACTTGAAATTGTGTGTAACAAAAATCAAGAATAGTGTTGCATATACTGCAAGCTAATACACTGTTGCGTATAGTACAAGCTAATATTGGTGTAGTGTATAATCAAATAAAATAATATATCTCATAAAATCTTGCGGTGTTACATTCTACCCCCATTAAAATGAATTTCACCCTCAAAATTCTTCGGGGTTATAAATCATTTACTACATGAACGTTTTATTCATAGAAACCCACATCGTATAAAGGAATACTAAAACACAATTTTAAAAAGTGAATTATAAAACATAAAGGTTACCAAAAATTTACTAATCACTGGGTTTCCACATAGGATTACATATGTGAAAATATGGATATGGAAGAGAAATCTAACTATCATGTTCTGATGGAGAGTGGTATAGTACATGGCTATGAAAAAGCCAATAATCACAAAGCCATAAATTTTTTATGATCTAAGGTACCATCTAATTCATCAGATATAATATCACTAAGATAACTTTTTTTTCAAGATCATTTCCCTAATGTTGAAGTGTTTTTGAAATAAATGAAATTATAACATGATTTTCGTACAATCTCACCGTTGTTCGTGCCTTGAACAATTTACACTTCATCACTTAAAGAAATGAAGTTTAATTTTTCATTCATGAAGTGTTAGCAGATCATGATATAGAGTGATGGGTCATTCTATCTATCTCAAACAAAAGGATATCAAAATTTACCAAATATACATAAGTTCATCTATTGTGAGGTTAATCGTACATTGTTCCAAAAATGGACGTATACTTCATCAATCATACCATGTAATAATATAAAACTAATTTATACAAACTAGGGACATCATGTAGGCCAGTGGTAGGCGATGAAGGCCTGTCGCACTTCGGTTGTGGGTTTGATTCCCGCAACCTTTCTCGACGTGACAGGTTGTTGTCCGTCCTGTAGTTTGTCCTATTTTCTAAAACTATACTATCATAATATCAAAAAGATCTATACTTAAACAATACTATCTGATGTCCAACTTAATCCATTCAAACGTTTAAGATTTTCGAAAATACTTTTGTCTAATCATATAGTAAAAAGAGAATGATTACTAATAAGGTCATATGACAAGCACATGAATACCATCATTTATCCCTCATATATCACAAGATTTTTCTTTTTGTTCTCATTCCGAACATGTGAATACCTTAATCATGTATTCTTGGGAAAAATGAATACCCATAGAACCTTACTTAAAACATGGATGCTGTCAAAAGTTAACTATTTCCACATTCCAAAATCCAAAAAAAAATCGATATACTCAAACCATGATATCACATAGTTATTATATCAATCATGAGCTCATGAATACTACCAAACAATTTATATTCTCCTTATCCCTTCGTTATGCCTATTTCAACTGCTTTCCAAAAATATTTCAATCAATTTTCCTGGTTACCGGTACCATATTCTTATAGAAAACCAAAATGGACAAATACACAAATATTTTAATATACTATAAAAGTACCTCAACAACATTATTATTTAATTCCAATAAATATACGCTTCAATCCATCCACTTCAATGATTGGCTTGGAATAGGTCCTTCCTCGATTTTGAAGTAACTTATTAGGTCAGGTCATTGAGTTGGTTAATGCCCATGTTCTCCACAGATAAAACATTGAAATCTATAACAGTATGTCACTCTATGACCCTTCTCTCCACAAAGATAACATCTTCCCCACGATTTGATGTATTCCTAAAGTTTCTTCTTCTATTTAGAAATCTCAATCTTCCTTTCTCTATGCTCCTCAACATGCGAACATGCATAAAATTCCATCTTCCTCTTATCTGATGAATTGGGAATTCCACTAAAGTTCACCTTCTTGATCATATATCACGATGTCTAATTCGGCATAATCAAAATAACTTTCTCTCTAGGCATTACAAAATTTCACTACTCATAGTCACCAATTTGTCCATCGGATTCAATTTCATCAAAATTCCTTCCGGTTCCCTCAATTAATTAAAACCAGAAACCATTGTGTCAGAAAAAGTTAAAATAATGAGGAACCACATAATCATAAAAAGTCACTTATTTTATGTATAACATATGACACCTTCTTTAACATATGATATCAAAGGTTCACCCTAGGTTATTCATGATTGTAAACATAATTCTAGGACTATAACCTATAGTTATACAAAACATTATGAAAATTACTATACCTTAGGGACATTCCTAGACATACCTTATAAATATCTCTAGGAATCTCACTAATGTTTTCGCATCCTAGTTTCCAAAGGTTAACTAAACCTTTCCTCTCATTCCAACTGTAGAGACCCAAATCTTGATGTACAAGGATATTACATTACTTTTTCAGAATACATAGTAAACAAAAAAAACAAACACACAAGGACAGTAATAGTTTAGTGTATTTGGAAACTCGGAACGTAATCTTCTAATCGTGGTGAAAGATCTTCAACATCTTCCATAAAGAGCTTCCCCTTTTTTTTCTTAACTAAAACCTTTCTTTAAATCCTGGGGAAAAGTAAACATATAAAGGGTGAGCTCAAATGCTCAGTAAGTGTAAACATATAGAACATAAAAAAATCCATAAACATTTGAATGCAAAAACATGAACATAAAATCTAAACATCAAAATCATGATCAATGACATAAATTTTGGAAGTACATAAGGCATAGATCATAAAGGAACATTAATCATGATAAACTAGAATGGGAATAAAACATGTAATTGTGGCATACATTAAGCACATGTAATGATTTCCATAGTAGCCAAGGCAATGATTCCAATACCATCTTAGTGGACAAAGTCCCTTACTGAACCAGGTTTACTTGTCGTTCCAGCCCTGTATTACTGAACCAGATTTACTTTCCATTTCAACCTTGTCTATCTCATCAGATATAAATCTTTACTGAATGCATTATAGGAAGATATAGGTCCCACACATCTCATAATGAAATCATTCTTATTTGTGCCACAACATAAAATTAAATCATTCATCATAACTGAAAGAATAAAATGGGTTTCATAAATATCATCCCATCATAACATAATCCATATAAAACAAATGGAAATAATTTCATCATAATAAAATTGAAACCATGTAAATCATATATACATTATAATTGAAACATTATCATACTAAATAATGTTATCTTTTATGGAAAATTGTTTTAACAAAACACTTGAAATGAATTCTTGAGGAAAATATCCTTTCTTCTTCAAAAAAAAATTATTTTCTCAAAATTCCATGGAATCATAAAAGAAAAAGATTTTTTTGAAAATACTTATGAAATATTTCAGATTATTCTTCATTAAAATAATGCATTATGAAACTGTAAAAATGCGTTCGTTCCGTATAAGTAAAAAACATTGTCCTCGTACTTTTTTCGGAAAAGTCAAAAAGTACATCGTATGGTAAAAAAAGATTCCTTACATACCATGTAGTAAAAGTGAAAAATGGTTAAAAAGGACTTTAAACATACATGAAACCTTTTTTAGAAAATAGGGACATGGATGATAAACATAATAATAATAAATACTTACGAATAAACAATCTCGGATAAAAATGAGATTGGAAAAGTTGTCCCTTACAAAGATCTTTTTGAAAATAGATCACTTATGTGTATTCACTATTAGGTCACAGAAAGAAATTATAAATACATGATAAGATATAAAAATTCATTTCTCACATAATCATAGAGCGAAATAAACAAAAAAGAGAAGATCAACCCAAAGAACGGAAATTAGGTTAAGATGTTCCCTTACATCGTGTCCGACTTGACTCGATCGTTCTTTAATGTCCTTTAATTTGGGTAACTTCCTTTGGTTTGAACCAAAATGAATTCCTAGAGTGCCTTCTGCCTAAGGTAAGTCTTCTAGGTGGAGGATAGGGATGTAGAGAGCTTAATTGGGTAGAGGTTGGACGAGCCAAATGGCTTGAGAGGTGTGTGGAATTGCATAGAAGTGGCCTCCTTTTATAAGGGAGAGGAGAGGCTCTTTAGGAAAGAGTGAGAATATTATTTTATAATATAATGATATTCAGATTCTAATGGTCCAAAAATCATGATAGTAGAAGATAAGATGACTCATGGTGGAAATATAATCATTAAATCATAATTGGACATGTTTTGAACAATATTTTAATCATTATAATCTTATTTATTTAAATCATTTATTAATGAGGTAAACACTTTATCATTATTGTGTCATAAATAATTTAATTTATTTGATGTCTAAAAATTATGAAACAAATACCATGATTTGGGAAATATTTTTAGATTTCCAATGAATATTTATAGTCGAAAATAGGACTTTTATAACACCATATAAGAATTAATTTACTAAAAGATTTTTGTGAATGTCAATTTTGTCTTTACATTAAATTAATTAATCTAATGTGAAATTGTCTTTCATAAGTGGCTCCATAGGGTCCCAAAATCTACCCAAGGATGGAAATGTTCATCCATTACTCATCCAATAAGTTTTGGACAAGTGTTAAGGTAATTTTGAATTATTCTAATATTCTTTTAACCATGAATTACCCTATTTACTGTTAACCGCAGTAAATAAAAGTAAAAAGTTACTATTCACAAAAAATTATTTTCTTCTCCTTGAACCACATTATAGTCCTTGATAATAACCATGTGTCTCGTATTTTAGAAATTCCACTCACAAAAGCGTTAAAATTAAGTTTTATGTGAATTTCTAAATTCTCCTTAGAGGTGGGTAAAAGACGGTGAAAATTTCAATAAAATTTTTATATATCTAAAATTATTATAAAATGACTCAAATTAATTACATTGAACTTATATAGGTATTATGTATCATTTTTGACCTAAAATAAATTTAAATAAAATAAATAATTATTTAAATAAAAAGTCAGGTTTTAAATAGTAACCCCGTGTTTTCACTATTCATCAAAAATTGAAATTCTTCAGAAAAAAACCAAAAATTAAGCCTAAGCTATATTTGATATTCCAAATTCAAAAATGATGACCATTTTTTAAAATTCAAAACATAGAAGTGGAATTTATTAATTTTAAAATTAATTCTCGTTATCAAATAGCGTGTTTTTTAAGAAACAATAACTATCAAAAGATCGACACATGTTTATGTCCAAATTCAAAGTGAAATTAATTCCAATGACCAACATTATACTAAATGGTAAAAATATATTCTAATTACACTTTAAAACTAATTAAAAATATAATCTAACCATATACATTATTGCGATGAAAAGAGTTGTTTTTAATTATTATATAGCATGTTTTTACTATTCATCAAAATATGAAAGTTGTCAGAATAGTATGAAATTTTTATCCAAATTAAATTTTTATATCCAGATTCCAAGGAAGAATATTATTTTCTTAAATTGAAATTATAAACATGCCAAAAACTAGATTTAATGTGGGTGCGCCATCAAAAGGCGGAAAAGCTTCATTTTTTTAAAAATACTTATTTTACCCGAAAAAATTATTTTATTCTCATACCATGTTCGAGAAAATATGTAAGATGAATAAAAATGTTATAAAAATCAAAATGTAGTTAATACTATTCATAAAGGCTAGTCCTTAATAATATAATATTTTATTGTTTAGTGTAACCCGGTATTGTGTACTACACATGCTATCAACAAAGGTCGTGATTGTGTGTAATGCAAGCCAAGTCAGGGTTGCGTGTTGTTCAAGATTCCCTAGTTTTTTCATATAACAGAATCCAACCATATTTCATTTATACATTGAATATATAAATATATATATATACACACTTAATGTTGCGTAGAATGACTACTATCAAACGAACATGAAATTGTGTGTAACACAATCCAAGAATAGTGTTGCGTATAATGCAAGCTAATACGCTATTGCGTATAGTACAAGATAATTTTGGTGTAGTGTATAATCAAATAAAATTATATATCTCATAAAATAATGGGGTGTTACACACCATCTCATGGAGAACACAAATGTTCTAAATTGACATGATGTGGTGAATAATATAACCTAGTTCTATTTCTATCTGAGTCATATGAACCAAAATCACCCATGAATAATCCATTTTCAATCCATACAAATCCAACATATGAAAACATCACAATCCCATATTTACTAGAAAAATAAACACTGAGGAAAAGTAACCACTACCAAAATCGAAACATTTAAAATGAGGAACCAATGAAAAAAATGATACACACACAATGTTCATCAAAACCCCCTTTATCTACATGATGGAATAAATGCAAAAACAAGTCATCACAAAAATGTACTATAAACCCATGGTATCTCTAGACTATCCAAATAATAATAAAATAAATTTACCCATCATTTTAAATTGATATATCAATTCCCTAACAACTCAAGAGTTATCGCCAATGCATAATGAAAAGGAATTTGATCCATGATGTTATATATTATATTTTATTTTGGCTCTGCCACTTTTTGCAGAGTAAAGGAATTGATGACCACCTGAAATTTAAACTTAAAATAAAAGTATTTAAGCCTCTCAGGTTATACCAGAAGTGATGTGACACATTCTCGAGAACTTTATGAGTGGTACAAATAAAAAACCTGAAACATTAATCTAACCCAATCATGTTTCCCAAACATACTAACTAGTACTAATGCACACTACGATGAAAAATATGTATTAAAACTATGAAAAACATATAGTAAATAATCCATAAATATCTATCTCCATTAAGTCACCTAAACAATATTCGGGGTGTCATATTAACTTCCAAAGTTAATCCATAATTTAAAAAATTGAAAATATGTCACGTTATTTTAGAAATTCACAAAATCCATTCTGTTAAATTACACATTTTTAAAAAATGATATAGAAACACCCATATTATTTAAAAAAATAAAACAATTATAATTTCTATTATTTATCATCAATTAAAATTACTTTTTCATAATATTATAATAAAATAAACTCTATTTTCAATTTTGTAAATAAACGAAATGAAACTTTTACACAACTGAGACACTCAGTTTAAAAATACTCAATATATTCTAAATCCCATTATCTTTTTGAAATGGAAAATGATATATAATACTGAAAATAAAATAGAAAAAATATTTAAAACATTACAGGATAATCAAAATAATTTTATTCTATCACACAATTCTGTTTTATAAACAAATCATACAAAAAACATCATTCTTCCAATAAAAAATAAACACCCAAAACATCAAAAAACCCATTCAAAAGAGAAATTCCCAACATAATTTTCAAAGGAACCTATAAATAATTAACTAAAAATTAAATTAAAAATCTAATATTGTAAAAATACTCAAAATAATGCTAAAAATGTTGGAGTCCCTCTGAAATGTATGGGAGGGAAATCATTAAATTTGGGAAAAAATAACTACACATGATCTGGTCACGTCGGTTCAAGAGATTTGTGAAAATAATGAAATATACTCTATAATTGTTATAGATACATATAAATGGGTTCTATATGCTTTATCAAACTGTTGGACCCAGCTAAGAATCTCAGGTTATTATTTCATGTTCACTCCAAAATGTAAATGTGACCACCAAAACCATCGACACACTCTATGTGGATCCAAATACAATAATCTCATATAAGAAAAATAAAAAAATAGTCATAATAAAAGTAATTATTTAAACATAAACTCACCGTGGAATCTAAATGTCATCTATGAGAAAGATTGCTTGACACTCTCCCCGAACTTACTTATCAATTTCCACTAATAATTGTAATCAACACTTTACTATGATACTTCAAAAAATTAGAAGATAGTGATTATAAAATCTTTACCATTATGAAATGAAAAGTTTTTATACAATTTTTTAATCAACTGGGCTAAGTTTACTGGACACGTTACATGGCCTAGCCTACCACAAATCAATATAGGAATTTATGATCCCTATTGGCTCACTACTAGTTCTTTAATAATAATAATGAAACTGTGGGAATGATTTCATCATATAAATCTAGTTAAAAGCCTTGGATACCACTGGAAAATTTATTATCAACAATCCATATATTGGATGTTCATTCCATCCAAATGAGTATATAAAATAAAAGTAGAATAGAAAATTATATTAATATACATCAATAAATTATAGCAATAACCCACACATGGAAACAAGGCTTCATCACATATAATGTAGGAAAAAATAAATAATATCAATCAAAATTGAATAATCTAGGATATTATGGATTGTACATAACCATCGAAAAACTAATAATAATAACCAAAAATCATCCTCAAATATAATTATGACCCACATCACTCTCTATAATCGAACACAAAATGTCCATGTTCTCACCCAATTATGACTCTAAAAAAAGAATAATAGGGTACTTGAGGGAAAATATGATCTATGTGCACTAATTGGTTATTGTAATGTGTGAGAAAAATGATCCGAGTTGGATTTAACAAAAGTTTTTATGTTGTTTTATTTTAGGATACCATTTTATAAATTTATATTTTAATAATGAATTCAAAATATGTTTTCACATGCAATATAGGGAAGAAAAATAACTTTCTCTGTTTTCATTTTTAAGTATTTCCCCCATCATCTAAAAGATAAGGTTAATTTTTTTAAAAAAAAACCTATTAAAAAATAATAATTAAATCCATTGATAAAATATATGAATATAATGAAAAACCAATTTCCCATGTTCAAAACATCTACCAGAAACATATTTTAAGAAAAAATTATTCACTTTCATTTTTAAATTCTGTTTTAATGTGGACAAAAAACACAAAAAAACTATCAATAAACACACGTGGTACCAAAACCTAAATAATACATTTAAAATAAACCAACCAAAAAAATTATACTGTGAAATATGAAATGCCTTGGGGTTAGAATGGAATAGATATTAGTATCCCCAAATTCATTGTAAAATGGATCTTAGTTTCATGTGAAACACCTATTTCTATAACTAGAACTATTGAATCATATTTTACACAAAATAAACTCTATACATGGAACCATAGTCATACAAGAGTTCCACTGTCAACAAAAAATAGGGTCACTAATTAAAAAATATACCACTAATAAGGAGAATCTCACATAGTAAATCAGCTAGTGTGTGCACACTGAAAAAGAGTAACATTCCTCCAGATCCTTAATTTTCTATAGAAGTTCCCTTAAAAGTCAAATTGACTGGTAAAAATACATACATAATAATAATATATTCAAAAAATAAAACAATTAATTTTTATCTCATATCACCCAAACCCCCTCACTATAAATATCCCATTTTCAGAACCATTCATAATCATAAATAATAATAAAAAATATATAAATATCACCAATGATTTCCAAATAATTGATAAGAAAAAAATATAATTTCTCAATTAGGGGATCCATATTTTTAAATAAATCTACATTAATGTTATCAACTATAAC
Organism: Viscum album; assembly: GCA_963277665.1. Lineage (NCBI taxonomy): Eukaryota > Viridiplantae > Streptophyta > Magnoliopsida > Santalales > Viscaceae > Viscum > Viscum album. Next base: position 595,797,680 of record OY728135.1, on the reverse strand, counting down.
AACTATAAAAACCACCTCCAGATACAATGTTGCTTTGTTACACCCCTAAACCATTTAGAATTCAATTTTAAATGTAATTAAAAATTCAACCGATAGAAATTCCAATCAAAATAATATTTTTATAAAAAAATTAATGATTTAAAAAACATTATATATAAAATATAAAATTTCTCCTTTCTAAAAATTTCAATTAAAAAATAATATTTCCTTTCTACTGACCCAATTAGTTTCAATGCCTCGTAAACAAGGATAAAATTTTAAATGAGACACATAAGAATCCATTACATGTTATTAGAATTCATAACAACCATTGAGAAACACAGAAAATAATAATTTCTATTTATTATAACTCATTTACTCATAAATAATCTATATCATATATTATAACTATTATACATAGGTATTATTTGAAAAAAAAATTAAATTAACTGTGTACTAAATGATAGAGAAATTAATGAAAATATATAAAAAATACCTATATCAAATTAGGTGGAACCATTCAATAAAAATTATAAATTATGTCATCTATAATTGGATATGATAAATTCAGAATGAAATCACCCTTTATAGGACATAGAAATTAAAAAAAACTATTTATGACCCCCCCCCCCACCCCAATCCCTTTTAATATCTAAAAAACCCCATTATGATTCCTGATGGATTACCACACTAATTGATTTTGGTAAAATGAAAAGATGAATGAAGAATATTAAGACATAAATATTTCATAGCTTAAATTAAATTACTCGAAATTGATGGAGAGTAGTAACAAATTCATTTGAATAAGGGAGGTTTTGGGATCCCTTAATGTACCATGGTTGGGTAATCATGAAGTGGAATGATGGATCCAAAATATAATGGTCGAGTAAGGTTTCAAGGGTAAATTTAACATTAAATGAAATATCGTAAACTAATATAGTTTAAAATTATGGTTTATAATATGTCTATTAACTATAAAAAACTTTTATAATATAACTCAATCACATTACACACAATTTATAAGCTTTCAGATAGACCTGTATAATATAAAATCCAATGATATTATGCATAATGAAGGCTATAATGTATTTACTAAAACTCACGTTATTAAAACTAGATCATGAACTACTTAGATAAAACAAACCATGCAATAAAAAAATTGAACTAAAACAATCCCACTATATAAATTTAACCATGAACATTCCATAAATGTAACACTTTATATCTTATCAAATGTTTTTAGAATTAAATCCCTCCACAGTGGTTATCTTTACAATTTTCAAATTGTTTATTGAGCCTTTGGAAACCATGAATTGAGAAAAACATTTATAACATTTTAATATTTCAATCAATACTCTCAGAAACATTAAATTAACCCAATTTTTTTTAATAATAAATAATTTAATAAATTATTTCATGTAAGTTTAATAGTCCCACTACCTAAAAAGCATAAATTAAGATAGTGTTTGATCCACTGAATAATTATACCTTTTTTCAATTGAAGTTATTTACATAATATAATAAATATCATTATGGTTTTATAAAATAAACATTCTCTCAATTAAATTATTCAATTATGTGAGTCATTCAATGAGTTATTACCATTACATGAATAACTAATTGATATATTTAGGACATCATTAACAAATTAATCAAATAAATATTATTTTATTTTTTGATGGTCCTCTACCAAATAGGGAAAGATTTTTAATTTTCCATTTACACAAAAATAGAAAATCATAGGGGAAGTTCATAGTGGACACATTATTATAAATTTGGTATAGTCATTAATTTTTTTATTAATCTTAACATCTCATATCACTAGTGAAGATTATTATTTTGGGTTTTACATATAATAAAATTATCTTGGTCACCCAGGTGATAAAAAAAGTTTTATTGAGAAGAACTATACTACTTCTATTTGAGAAGTATGATCAATATCAAAACACATAAATCTAAATATACTCAAATTTGTTAAATGTTTTTATAACCCACTATATAAATCATCTATCGTAGTATTTTTCAAATGAAATCATTTGGTAAAATTATCAAAAACTTTTTTTATATATATGCAATTAAAAATAATATTTTAAGGAAGTCATATAACTTCAATATAACATTGTATTTGATCATAACAGATATTTAAACATTATTAATATATATATATATATCATATTTGTATATGAATATTCATTACATAACATAAAAATCCATGTCAAAATTGTATATTTCCAGTGGATTTGGAATATTGAATATGTAAAAAATGTGACTGTATAAGATCTGCACAATCTCCCACCTAATTCGAAACACCTTGATCCTTTATTTTACATATCATACAGTAAATAATCCTTCATATCATCGGTAAAGGAAATATTAGATGGGGTGTGTTAAAATTTTTAGTGTGGTTAAAATGGATATATCCACGATCAAATAAAAATAACATGTGTATAATGGTATTAAAACATGATATTATTATTAAAAAAACAAAAAATGAATATTATCTATCATAATCTTGATTTATAGAATAAATATTGGTAGTTCATAAGACAAAACTAATAAATAAAGAAAAAATATTATCTATGACAACATACTAATAACATAAGGCTTATATTTCTAGAATGAAAAGAAGCATATAAAATTATTTCATTAGAAGAAAAGGATCACCACCAAGACTATTATAGTGGATTGGGTTCATTCCTTGTTCTATCATATTAGATAAGGTACTCCCTAAAGACTTTAATATTGGATAAATTACCTTACATAAAAAGGTTCACTCCCTATTCCATTAATTTTTATATCAAGATATATCCATTGTTGCCCAATTAATAAATCATAAATATATATTCTATAGGATCATAAAACATGAACCATTTAACTACCTATGGAAAGGAAAATGGTTTCTCAAAAAATTATATCATATCATAATTTGTGGACATGAAATGGGTGTCATACGAACTTCATTATTCCAACATAGAATAGCACATGGAAAATTATAGTGTTTTATATAAATATTTTCATCATAATTATAAAAAATCTAGAGAAATAATATTAGAATTATCATTGGATAATATCCAAAATTAATATTATGAAAAATCAACAAATGTCATCTAATATGATAAATGACATTAAAACATCACAATGATCATTTTTGGAGGAAAATACAATTTTCACTTTGAATTATTTATTTAAAAAATATCAAAAATATTAAATAAAATTTTCATTCAAAATAAAATTTCAAATATTTAATTCAAGATTCAAATATTTGGGTGTTAATAATGACGGAAAATTCTTTTCATGTCATCTAAGTTGAAATAAAACATTTTGTTCACACATTGTAAAAAATAAAAAAAGTATCTCATTTAGAAATTTATAAAAAGATTACGTTAAATTAAATTCTTAAAAATTAATTAATTTTTAAAAATTAATTTAATCTATAATTTGATAATATAAAAAACATTATGGAAAATTAGTTTAGAAAATTGATATGGATGAATATTTATTTATGAATTAAGAGAGAAATAATGTTGGTTTCACTTATAAATATTATTCTAGACTCATCAATAAAAGAAAATATGTAAATGAAATATGAATATTTTATTTACATATGTTATAATAGTATAATAAAATTCACGATTTATTCTAAGGTATACCATATGATTTCATCATTATAAATTAATTGTAATCATTCAGAAAAAAACAATGATACTGTAACATAAAACTGTTACCACTTTTGTAATATCTGAATCAAAACATAAAAAGAGGAGGAAAATTTTGATGGATATGAAAATTACAGTAATTTTCATCATAATTATTTAAAAATAAATTAATTTCGAGTGTATACACCACTAAAAAGAAACAAGTGTTGAATATGTAATGTGTCTTAATGAAATAAATGGGATATTAGAATCACTAACCTCTAATATCACCTTTTCCCATAATTTTTTGAAACTAATTCATAATAAATATATATTAGTTTTATAATTATTACATAACCATAATAGTATATATTTAACCATATATGATTTTTCTATGGCATATTTTCACCTATTTGAAAATAATTCATTAATAAAATCATTGTTTCTGGTGATAATTGCATCATTTTTTATTCATATCATGGTTCAGTAGTCTTGGTCATTATACATTTATCATGGTTTGAACATCTCCATAATTTTACCCATGGTATTAATATTATATATATTCATAGGTAAAAATAAATTACACCTACCATGGAGATGGTTGGATATTCGTTCTGATGAACACAATTTCCACTTACTGATTGATTGAACTGAATAATGGTATATAATTTGTCTAATTTTTGAAATAATAATGTAACAAATAATATATATATATATATATATATATATATATATATATTAAATCCATATTTATAACCAACCATGTAATATTTTGGGGAGAATTTAATTACACTACTATGTTGTGATAATAAGTTGTGCGTACGGACGATCATTTTTTCCTTGTTCTATAGGATGGAACAAAGACGAAAAATATATTTTCAATAATATTAATCAAATTGATTATATTTAGAATAAATTAATTCATTAATTAATAGTTTATATCATTTATATAGAAGAGTTTTGATATGAAATAAAATTGAAAACTATCTATTTAATGTTATACATCTTCATTGACAACCCTTTTTGGCCTACACCTTAATCCTCGAATGGATGGTGTTTTGGAAAGAAAATGACCTCTATGATGTGGTCAATCATGATGGTAATGTATAATTGTATATATTTTTTGGTATATAAGAAGTAAAATGTTTGAGAATGAGAGGATAAGATATTCCATTTTAAATGTGAGGGGATGGGAACTCATGGAATTAAAAAAATGATATAAATATAATTGATTCATTCTCAAGAATATATCACCCAAATTACTATATATATTAATAAAATATGTTTTAGACCAAATATAACTGACTAATGATATATATTCTGGGTTTTCATTCATTGTGAAACATATATTGTATATTAACCCTAATGTTATCTAATTTTGAACATATCCACGGCTATGAATTTTTCCAAATGAATGATTAATATTTTTATGTATCAGGTTTAAATTTCAACATAAATGGCCTTGAGATAGAAATTTTTATCATATAATTTAAAAAATAATATCATTTTATATATCTATTATATCTATATAATATAAAAAATTACTTTTGTAATATTTTCATTAATGTCATATTTGACACTATTCATTTAATTTGACATTGAAGACAACAATACAGAAACAAAATTTCAATCTAAATGTTTAAAACAAAAACTATATGTTATATTAATCAATAAATTTTATATAAAAAAATATTTAATAAAAAAAATTATATTTTATATTTTATTTGAAACATTTTATTTAATATATATCTATTATTTGAAAAAATAATGTGTCTTTTTTTAATAGAAATTTAAGGAAATTATTCAACTAAAAAAAACTAGATATATAAAATATCAAAAAATAAATAATTTTTATTTTTGAAAATAATATTAACTAAACATATCGTCTTTTTAATCCTTATGATTTTTTTTTAATATTAACATTAATAGAGTGACATTTTATAATTATTACTTTTTTAAATTAATATAAAGGTCATAAACTATTAATTCTGAAACATAATGAACAAATATTTAAGACTTTGTTGGAAATAGATTATATAAACTTATGAAATAGGATAAAGTAATGTTTTAGATAAATTTTAATTCATTATACAAAATTTTTAACCCAATTTGACATGTTTTACCCTTACATGTGTAACAAAAATTTACTATGTTTACTAATCCAATTGAATAAAAATAATAGGAAAAAATTTACCTAATTTGACCCCTATGATTCCAAAAATGGAATCTAGTTTTTAAAGATACAATTTCATTAAATTATAGAAATTAATTTTAAAATATGTGTGGAAAACATGATGAAACCATGTTTTTGAAAAATAAACATTTAAGCATAATATCGGCTATATATTCCTAGAAACAAAATTAAATGAGTGTAAAATAATTGATTGAATATTTAATATATAAATTTAATTAATATAATTCACCAATAGTTATTAATAAAGAAACATTTGGAATTTAAAAATTTTCTTTTTTAGAAAAACAACTCTTCTTTTTTGAAATGATTTAATATTTATTTGTTATTAATTTATAACTAATGATTTTTTATAAACTATAATTATTTAATATTTTAGTTTGTCTTGTTTATACCTAATAGTTTAATGGAATTTTTATAATATATTACTATATAATGGTTTATTCAGAATAGTGGATGCATGTATCCAAAGATATCAAGTAAACCTTATTTGAAGATAAATATATCATAAAATATCAGTGTTTGACCATATAATGACATTAAAACGAATTCCAATATCCAAATAAAATTACCACGATATAGGAAAATGAGTATATATATTCCTCCAAAAATCCACATGTTCCCAAGTATCTTTAATGAATGTATAATTTCTCTTGAAAACATTATGTATGGGAGTAGTTTCATTCCCTATCACCTTATCACTATGATCGATGATTTATTATGTTTCTTCATAAAAAGAATAATCATGACATAGTGTAACAACCATTGGGTTCAATATATGTTCATGAAAAAATATGTAATTACACTATAGAGATACATGAAAAATGTTGTGATATTGAGGGAGGTTCAGTGGGAGTGCCAAGTGATAAGATACTATCCCTAATCCCTGATGAATATATAAGGTGGTCATATACCTAGGGTTTATTATTCCATACCTTCTATATAAATTATTTTAAGGTGTGGAAATTAACAGAAATAGATTTTCACCAACATGAAATTATACTTCACTGATTACTTCCACCATAACATTTATTTCAATATGAATATCTTTATTTTGTTCTTGACTTTCCCTAATGTTATCTCACATATACTCTAATTTCAAAGGTCTCAATAGCTTGATTTGTATAACTTAATATAAACACATTGGACTAATACACATCTTTCCATGGTGGATTGATAAAGAACCATTTGAAAGCTCTAGTAAATGTTATTATAATATTAAATCATAAAAAGGAGAATGTTTTGATACCAAAAACCTTCTATATCCATAGAGTAATCCCTCATCATATCCTATACGTTTTGAATGGTTCATTGAGATTTTAATATATTTCTATGGAGAACAATATATATAGAAATTCATCTCTATATCAAGAATCTAAAAAATACATTCCTTGACCATAGAGATAATATAAATATGAAAAAATAAAATGTGTTAATTTATGAAACATTTCGACTTTGGTATTGTATATTCTGGAAAACTGATCTAGATAGGCATCTTATATAAAATTAATGCAGTGTGTTGACCTTATTTAGTGACCTATTAAAACCAACACAACATTATGCACTTCAGTCATTTTTGGAAGTTCAATAAATAATTCATGATGATGTTTACCCATTTTCAATATTGTATGAGAAATTATTATAATATTCTCTTATACTTTTATTTTACAAGACTTACCTATTGAAAAATCTAGAACAAAGATGTATACAATGATATGTATTTTCCTTATTGTACTATTAAAAATACTTATTCTTATCCCTATATGTCTTATTTATGCATTAATGAATAGATAATAATGGGAAAAAAGATTCCCCAAGAAGAAACATTTTCATATATGGTTTTTAAATGAGGAATACAAGGATCCTCATAAATATCATTCAAAATAAAGGTTAAAATCAAGATGATTTGTAATTTCCATTAGAATTTAGACATCTTCCTTCAGCAGCTCTAAACACTCATAGGGAAATATCATTTACCACTCATTTTCTTGATAAATGTTTTCTCCAATTTAGTAATGATTTTTTAGATACATCCTTCAAAAATCTAAAAATATTTGATATTTTTTTGTCAACATCATAGTTAATTTAGCCTAATATGTTTAGCTCCGAGCAATGTACATCATGATCACATTCCCGGGGAGGTGATGTATTGAGAAATCATATTTATTATTAATATCCATTCATACTCTCTAGCACATATTCATATATTTATGAGTGAATATATATTTTAATCACTAACAGTTAATATATAAAAAAATTCACAAAAATGATAATTCCTCCATATTTTAAATGAAAAATGGTCCATAGATAACTCCAAAGTAAGAGTTTGGTATTTTTTTATTTTGAATATTCAATTTTACATAGGAAAAATATATCACTATATAATTTCTCATGAGAATGAATTGAAATCCCACTATTGATACATCATTATAGATAAAAAATATTCTCTAATACATTGTACTATAAGAACGGTGTGCTTAAATAAATTCTATTTATTTCCAAGAAATTTTCATCACATTAATATATCCAATTTATCATGTAACCCATATCAATTAACATAGAATATTGAGTATAATGTCATGAAAACTTATCTAAAATGTGCTGAAAATATTCATCAAAATAATAAAACCACATATCTTAGTCACCATTGTTAGTTAGGAAAGAATTCAATAACATTTTTCATTGATGGATCCATTGATATAATCACACATGATAATATATTCCATAATAAGGAAACTTAAAATAGGCAAAATTCAAAACATGTAAATTTTTCATACAATTTATCCTTCCATATAGACATTAGTACAGTCCTTTAGTGATCTTAATTCTCTTTATTTCACTTTAAAAAACACTAATGTCATATATAAATATTAATGAAAACTGATAAAGGTTCTCTGTAAACTATTCAATCGTTTAATCCTTGAATATAGTGGGGCATATGAAATACAAAATTGAATCTCTCTAAATACATAGTGTACATACCACATTCAGAATGATTTATTACATATGTATCCACTTAATACCATTAAATGATAGTATTCATTTCAAATACAATCATTTAAAAGTATTTAGTTCCACAGATTCGATCAAAAAGGTCATCAATATAAGGTATATTATACTTATTCATGGTATTTATATTATTATAAAAATGATAATTAATACAAGGACACATTGATACATACTTCTTATTAACAAAAAGAACATGTTCACCATAGGGTTACATAATTTTAAAAATTAATTAATTTACAATGATATTTTGGTTTTTCTTCTACAATTCATGAAACTCAATCGAGTTCATTCTAAATAGAGTCTTTACAATTGTTGTTGCACCATGAATGAGTACTATTGAAAACTCTACATCATGGTTTCATGGAATACATGGAAACTCATCCATAAATACATCAAAAAATTAAAAAATATCATATCTACAATTTTGAGTTTATACCAAACCATATAAGATTACAACCCATATTTTGAAAAGGAATCATAAGACCAATAATATAATATATTCATATTTTAAGTTCATAATTTTTAGAAAATTGATATAACATCAAAGATTGGTTTGAAATATTAAACGTGAATTCCCTTTATCATCAATTTATATGGTATTTAGGTCAATATATCCAATATATTTCCCAAATAACATCAAATTCAACAAGAGGGGGAATAAATTGATTTAAAATATATTCATTACTTCAAAATTAAGTTTTATAAGATTAATGTACTTAAGATATGATCATTTTACCATTTATAATTATAACTAATAATTGAATATATTATATTTGAAGTGGTATAGTGTTTCCCTTAAAAAATTAGTGAGATATATAATAGCGTGAATATATATAATCAATTTTGACATAGCATGTTCTAGAATGTATGGTGTGTTTAGATTTCACCACATCATGAATAAAGGAAAAAAAATCTTATCCTCTCAATTGTTTTTGGAATTTCCTTTTTATATTCAATACTATAATATTTATTGGTAAATACAATATCTATTTCAAACTTCGTAGTACATAATATTATTTATTAATATCTACTAAATTCTCTTATGTACAACTCCTTTCATAGACATGGTCGTAAGCCACTAATGAATTGATCAACCATACATTCCTATTGCATGATAATACCATAAGGGTACCCCACATGTGTAGATAAATTTATCCCATAAGTACTAATAGATTCATCATCCTTTATCTTTACACCATGAATTACATCTGATATTTTATGATGAAAATGAAAAATGTTCTCATTTAAAAAACATGCTATTAAAATCATCACACCCAGTTTTGTCAATTTCTTCTCATTCCATTATGTTCTTGATAAGATTCCTCTATTGATCTATTTAACCTAGAAAATGATTGAACAGAAAAGAAAATATTTCATTTACCAAAAAAGGGATCATAGAAAATGACATTTTACTGATACTGGTCCATTTCTTAGATAGTATTAGATAAGTTTAACCACTATTAGTGGGTGTTTCATGACCCGTCCCCCAGGGCCAGTGCCGTGACATCACGAAGCATGCCTTCCATATGCCAGGGGATAGAAACTAGAACCAGAAAGGTGCAACCCTGAATGAGAAGGCTTTACCTTTAAATCAGTACAAACACACATTCCAAGAACTCAACATGATGCAACCGCAAAGTAAACTGCAATAGTAAAAAGTGTTTGAAAAAAAGGGTCCCAAACACAAGCCCAACTAGAAAGTAAAAGTACAAATGGAAAAAGAATAAAAATAGCTCTTGGAATGTCCACTGAGAATTTTACCTAAAGGGTAGATACAGTTCATGATCAGTAGTCCCGCGTCACATCATTTCAAATGGTCCACCTCTAAGAACATTCCAGTATTAGCTCCCCTAGCCTCGATCAACACTTTACATCCTCTGTAGAAGACACAACATGGTGCGGGCGAAGCCTGTGCAGGGGTGAGTTTAACAATACTCAGTAGGGACACCGAGACCCCCGAAGGTCCCCCAGAGTACCAAAAATTAAAAACCACAAAGAAAGACCTCAATCTCAAAGCCCGAAGCATTCATCAAATATTATTAGGTATATTCCCATACATATACATTAGTTATCAATATATTCTCATCTCATACATGATGGAATAATACTACAAAGGTGACACCACGATTGTAAAAGTACCAAAAAGGTAACACCACGAAGGTAACACCACAAAGGTAAAAGTACCACACAAGTAACACCCTGAAGATAACATCACAACGTTAAAATTACTAAACAGGTAAAACCATTAAGATAACACCATGAAGGTGAAGGTAACACAAAGGTAACACCACAAAGGTAAAAGACTCAACTCACAATAGGTATATAAGTAAAGAATAGGAGCAAAGATTATTAATTAAGAAGCTAGATAATCTTATTCAGCCAAGAGGAACTACTGGTGACTATACAGAGTCTGACCCACACAAGATCGATGGGTACTAACCTCCACTGACCCACACATGATTGGTGTGCGCTGAGCCACACATGATCGATGAGCGCTGACCCGCACAGGATCTAACCCACAGAGGAGTGGTATGCGCAGACCCACACAGGATTGCAGAGCACGGACCCACCCAGTATCAGTGCTAAACCACATAGGATAGCTCGATACTAACCGATGTATGATCTTTATCCAACCTCTTCCTCACATCCATCCACTAGATTCCAGCTCATACCACGTTTGGGAGAACCTATCATCAATAAATTAGTCATACCTCAACCAGCGTGACGTTACAGAAAGATGTATCCAAAATGACCTCCATGTCATAAGGGATCCAACACGATATATGGCATGTCAATTGGACGTCCAGTCTGGGACTTATATGTGTTTTAGTTCCAAGGGCCCAGATGGATTCAGGTTCAATCCAAAATATCCACACTCCAAAATTCTCCAATACTCAAGTGGATTATACCAAAAGTAATAACTCATCCTAAGGGTTCTACTGCAATAAACAGTTTGTCAAACGGACGTCCTGTCTGTTAATTACACCACATTCCGTGAAACGGGGGTGATCGCACCATGGTCTGGCTGAACTCAGTCAGGCCCGCCGGAATATGAAAAAGGGACTGTGTACCAAAAGTTATCCCAACTACACTGATGGTGTGTCAAACGGACACTCAATTCATCAGTTAAGAGTGTTTCTTTATTCGGGGACTGGTTGGGTATGCGCCGGGTTCGACTAGGTCAGGCTGACCCGACGTAATGGGTCTTGGGATCTACCAAACTCCGCTCGAGTACAACTCGCCAAAGGTCGTCCTGATTTACTGGTTCTAGCCTGACGGCGTTGGCCTATATCAGTTTGCATGATGGGTCTTGGTTGGTCCAGACTGTTGGGTGGGGCTCAGCCCACTGGCGTTGGCCTACTGGGCCGCGAGTATGGCCTGGACCGCTGGGTTGTGGGTCCTACCCGGCCCGCTGGGTTGCGGGTCTGACCCGGCCTGTTGGGCGGGTCCTACATAGTCTGCTAGAAGTCGGACCGGTCTTCCCACCTGGCCTCATGGTTGTGGGTCCATTTCGGCCACACGGTGGGTTGTTTCCCCACCACATAACGGTTGGCCATTTTGGCTGACCAGGGGGTCCGCCAACCAGGCACGACGTGGGGTGGTGCCTCTTTCCACCATCCAGCGGTGACGCTTGAGGGAACCACCCCTTGTAATGTGTAACTAGATTGTTTGGACGCCTTCAACCTTCGTGGCATGCCGTAGCGCACTACCCTCCACCACCTACGACCGATTCTCAGGGGTCTCCTCCGGCCACTGCCGGCCGCCATAGACTTGGCGCACTGGCGGTTCATCAGTTTCTTCCATGCTACCACTGTCTTCTTGCTGTCGTCACCCTGAGGAAAACAACCCCGAAGAATGCAACATAAATAGAGCTACAGGGGTCTTGGCATTGTTCATTTGGCCTACACCATCCACGTTAATATGATAAAGAACAGAAGCAAGGAAAATATCAAAGATGAACATTAATCAAACTCCCTACCTCAAGATCATTGGAGAACGCCCACGATTGAGTAAGATTCGGTGTTCCTTGTCCCCACAACAAGCCGCCTATGTTGTAGCTCAAACGTTATCCTTCAAAATGTGATTCAGTGTTGCTCGTCACCACCTGTAGGAACCGGCTCTGTCCTGCAAGTGATTGGTGTCGTTACACATTATCAGTACATCGTTTCTTGGTTAATCCGTGCCAATACCTCTCCCATAGTTCTATGTAAATATGATATGGGGATGGTGAGTAACGCCCGTATAATTAATGGGGATTCATTTAATTGGAAGCTTCATAATTCAAAACGCACCATTACGAAGGATTTGAGGAGTCAAGACATTTAATGGCTTGAAACATCATTAGTCATGCCACTGCATCTTGTCCGATAGAGGAAAGGAATGAATGAAATAAAATAACAATGTTATTTTATTATTCTTTTAAAATGTCCAAAATCTATCTTTTTCTACAAACATACTGAGGTCAATGTAAAGCCTCCTGTAAGTGAAACCCAGTGATACATATTCAATATTGCCCCCAAATTTTTAATCTTAGTGCCCATTCAAAATATAGAAAATGCCACCTGTGTGTTTACTAAACATATCTTAAAAAAAGTTCAGAAATTCATTACGGGCACACAGGGCCTCAGAATCACGTGCCGTCAATTTTCTCATACTTTTAAAAAATCCATATAATTAAAAAAAATTACATGGAAAATCTAGGTCTTTACATTCTTCTAAACTAAGTGATTTTTGTTTCCAAAAGCCACAACATAGACTAAGGAAACAAATAGGGGTACATAGCACGAATCTGAGAATCCCGATCCCATGTGCTATCCTAGTGGTTCTTTTGCTTCCAGCAAACGCGCACCAGAGGTATTGATCATCCATAAAGGACCCACTTATGTCAATCCTCAGTCTCTACTGGAACCTCCGTAAACATCGCCCCATCATCAAATTTCAGCTCGCCATGGTTGATGTCGTGAGATGACTCATTCACGTATCTCCTCAGCTGGGATACGTGGAAGATAGTGTGCACCCTCTCCAACTACGGTAGTAGTTCCAAGCGGTATTAATCCTATTCAATACACTGAAGTATCATAAATAGTCTGATAAACCTCATTTAGAGTTTTCTGCCTCGGCCAAATATATGCAAACCTAGTCGAGGTGAAACTCGGGGGAAGGCGTGGTCTCCCTCCTCAAAACTCCAAGGGCCTTTGTCTCCTATCATCATAATACATATGTCTTCTTTGTGCAGACTTCATCTGCTCTTGGGTGATTTTCACCTTCTTAGTGGTAGCTTGTAAAAACTTTGGACCCATAAGTGTGTACTCCCCTAGGATTGTCCAACATAGAGGTGATCTGCAACGTCAACCGTATAAGGCCTAAAATGGTTCCATATAGATGGTGGAGTGATAGCTGTTGTTGTATGCGAACTCCACCAATGGAAATTGATCCTCTCAACTGCGACCAAAATCTAGGATGCAAGCACATACCATGTCCTCTAGTGTATGAATGATCTACTCTATCTAAAAATCTGTGTGAGGATGAAAGATAGTGCCCAAAAGTAGTTGTGTCCCAAATGCGTCCTGTAATCCCTTCCACAACCAGGATGCAAAACGAGTGTCACGATTGGAGAAGATCGTCGACGAAACCCCATGAAGTCTCACAATCTCTTATATGTAGAGGCTTCCCAAGCGATCTATAGATCCTTGCTCTCAGATGGGTAGAAAGTGGGTCGACTTGGTGAGTTGGTCAACGATCACCCAAATAGATCATGTTTCCTATATGTACGTGGAATCCCTGTCACAAAGTCCATAGAGATACCATCCCACTTCCACTCTAGAACCTCTAGTGGTTGCATTAAGCCAACTGAAACCTAATGCTTGACCTTCACTTGCTCACAACTGAGGCATCTTGAAACATACTCTTCCACTGATTTCTTTATCCCTGGCCACCAGTAATGATTCTAGAGGTCCCGTTACATTTTCTCCACACCAGGATGTACCGCCAGAGGGGACATATAGAACTCCCTCATCACCTCTTCCCATAGCGCCACTAGTACCATAGTGTGTCCTATGAAAAGGATGATGTGCTCCCCAACATCATAAAATCAATTAGGTGCCTATCTTGAGGATATCTGAGAATGTTGATCCTTGCAGTCAACATCCCCATTTTTTGCCTCTCGAACTCGTTGATGAAGTAGGGGAGTGACAGTCATAGAATATAGGTAAACTACTCCATTTATATCCAAAAATGATATCTTAAGCGCATCTAGATGCTCTGTCGCCTCACTAAGTAGCTGTAAACTAGAAATCTGGATGAGTATGTATGCCACTACATTCCCCTTCCAAAGATTTTAGACTATCCCAAAGACATTGTCTTAGAGGAACTCCATCCAATGCTGTTGTCTCTAGTTCAGGACCTTCTGTCAGAAGATATACCTGAGACTCTTGTGACCATAGTAGACTGTGTAACATTCTACCATCAAGTAATGTCACCACATATTTGAGGCGAAGAACACTTCTACTAACTCCATGTCATTGGTATTGTAGTTCTTCTCATGTTTTTTAACACCCCGAGCTTCCACGATACACTTCTCATTCAATAATGCAATAGCTTGCATTGTACGCAACTTCGAGTTCTAACACACCGCGACTAATCAAAGTAGTCGTTATGAATAGTAATACCCACTTTTTAAAATTATAGAAATTTTATATTTCAAATTGGACTTCATTTTTGTATTCGTAATATCGAAATTATCCAAAGTTGAATTTTTTGTAATTTTCGGAGAACATCCAATTTTTATAAATAGTGAAAAATACTTAAAAACAACTTTTTTAATCAAATATTTTATAGTGATAAATTATAGTATTGAGTGGTTTTAAAGTATAATTAGAACATATTTTTACTGTTTTATCCAATGGTGGTCATTAGAATTAATTTCACTTTAAAATTGGACATAAACAATTGTCAATCTTTTGATATAAATTGTTTCTTAAAAACACGCTATTTGTTGTGACAGCAGGAATTAATTATAAAATTAATTGTTGTAATTTATATGTTTGGAATTTTGTAAAATAGACATTATTTTTGAAATAGGAATATCAAATATATCTTAGAGTGAATTTTTGGGATTTTTCTAAAAAACTTCAATTTTTGATGAATAGTGAAACCACTAAGTGGTACTTATAAAAACTGATTTTTCGTTTAAATGAAATTTTACCACTTCTGTGTTTTGAATTTAAAAAATCCGACATACATGGTTGTCATTAAGAAGTAAAATGTGGTTCAATGAGATTAAAATAATTTTTGGTGAATAGTAACTTTTAAGTTCTTAATCGCGATTAGAGGAAATTAGTGTAGTTTAAGTGAAAAATAATGTTTTAATGATATGAGATGAGCTGGACACATGTCCTACAATAATTGGATGTGCCATTTCCGACCAAGACAATCCATCGGTCAACTTGGGAACCCCATGGAGCCACTTTAGTAGGAAATTGACATAAATACCTATTATTTAATGTTAATGTAAAAAATGACACAAACATGAAATGTTTTACTAAAACAATTTTTAAATTGGGCCATACAAGTCATATTTTTGACTATAAATTGTCATTGGAAAGATAAAACGATTTCCTACATCATAGTAGTTTTTTTATAATTTTAGACATTAAATAAATTAAATTATTTATGACATCATGATGATGCATCGATGACCTCATTATTTAACGATTTAAATAAAATGGAAAGATAATGTAATATATAAGACCTAAACATGTCTAAAACCTATTGGAAGGGTGGATTTCGAACCCTTATCACCTTATCCTCAAATTATATCAATGTGGGACCTCTTAAATCCAAATACCATTTTAAAATAAAGTGACTTTTCTTTACTTTCCAAGAGTGCCCCTCCTCTCCTCTTATAAAAGGCCCCCACCTCTACCACATCATTCACAATTTCAACCCATTTAGCTCGGCCAAACTCTGACCAAATACTCTCCCAACTTCCCTCTCTTACTATTAGAAGCCTCACTTTGGGCAGAATTCTTCCCAAGGAAGCCTTTGGCTCAAATCAAAAAAGAGTTACCCGATTTTAAGGTAATGTGTTCACTTATGTTATTTTGTTTTGATTTTCTTCTCCAACCCCCTAAAATCTTTTTATTCATTTCATTTGTAACAACACCAGTATCCTCAATATACTAGGATATTTTTATATGAATTATTCTAGCTACACTTACACACACCTACATCTAATGGTTAAAGAACATACTATTTCTCTGGGTGGCGAAATACTGCCTCACGAAACGATGATTGTTCAATATTCTTTTAACACCTCTAATGGAGGCCATTTTGATGAAACTATTTTCATATATGATATAAATATTATTTTTATGTTTTCCTTATGCTTCTTTATTTCTTATTTATGGAATACTTTAGGATTTCCATTATGGGTAAACGCGATAATTTATTTTAGGAAGTGCGGACTACCACCCCCTCAAAGTGATTTGAATCGTTAATGCCAAATGTGGGATGTATAAAGGATGGAGTAAATGGTATTATACATTATATTATACTGGAATTATATTATACCTTTATATAATTATAACTTCATTCCATTAAATATGAAATGGAAGTGAAAGTAGCGTTCATGCGTACGTACGACTTACCGTCTCCATGAACGGTGCATTTCATTTCGTACCTCTAAATGTTAAGTAATATAATAAATAAATGTATATACTGGATATATATGATGTATATGATATATACATCATGAATATAATTATGGATATAATGGATATTTTACCACATGAACAATGTGTAATTATAAGAAGTTTATTTTTGACTCAAGTACCTAAGATCGACAAAACGACCGTTATAAACTTAAATAATTACATAATGTTCATGACATGGTAATAAGTGATATAACAGGAATAATTAACATGAAAAATGTTCTTATGTAAATAGAAATTAACTCAGTTTATTATTCATGAGGATAAAGAACGATCAGGTCAAGTCGGACACGAGGTAAGGGAATTTCTTAACCCAATTTCAATTCTTTGGGTTATTCTCCTACTTTCAAATTATGTCATGATATTACTATGTCATATCTTGTATTTGTACTTTATTTATGTGTAATTATAGTGAATACACATAATATATCTATTTTATTTTAAAAATGATCTTTGTATGGGACTTCATCTCAATCTCCTTTCATTGAGGCATATTTTGTTTTATACAAAACCTTCTTTTATACGGTGAATAAACCCCTTTGACTTTTACCTTTATCCAAAAGGAATCTTTTTTATACGAAGCGTTTTACTAAACGAAAAAAGGGAATTTTTTTGTCATATATATGTGGCGACAACGAATTCTCCGCCATCGTGACCATTATTTGAGTTTTGGCTTCCTCTACAAGACATAACTTTTTAAAATGAAAAATACAAAGTTTTAATTTTCTTTAATTTTGGTATTGAAAATGGTTTTGAAAGTGTTTTTATTACATAAATGTGTTTTATTGATATCTTGTGACTGAAATGTGGAAATGTTATGTTTCCTTTAGGCATGTTTTGTGTGATACGATTATGTTATGGTTTATGATATGTTTAAACCTATTCATATGAGGAATGCATTGGACTTAATAAGTGATGGGTGGAGCCCGCTATAGCTCCTCGATGCATTGGTAGGTCTCATGAGACAAACTAGTGTCTTGGCACGAGGCCTTGAAAAAATATTATTTGTGGTCTTGGCACGAGGCCTTGGCTATGTGGTTATGATCGTCTGGCATTATGCATTCCATCATTAGGAAAGTGGTTATTGATATTTCATGTGATTATTTGACCATTAAGATATCCATGTGAATAAATAAATGGCATTATCTCATTTTACTTTTTCCATATTATGTTGAAGATCAAGTTTAAAAGGCTTCTGTTTTAGTTATACATTGCCTTAAATGTTTATGTTTATTTATGAAAGTTTCCGCTATATTGTTATCCTTACTGAGCATCTGAGCTCACCCCTTTCAATGTTTTAATATTTTCCAGGATGTGAAGAATTATTTTATGAATGACCTGCAGGGATAGTCAGAAGAGGATATGAGTGTGGACTATAGAGACTTTTTTAAAGTAGCTTTTCAATTTATGATGTAATGTAACATTTATGAATGTATCTAGTTTTTTCCAAGGCTACTAAACTAATCGGTCTTTCGAGACTTGATCTTTTGTGATCATGCCAATGTTATGAAGTAATGCACAAACTCTGGGTAGCTGGGGTCAGGGCATTACAGTTGGTATGAGAGGCAGTTTAGTACTAACCTTGGAAGCTAGATTTAGATAAACTCTGATTAGAGAACATAGCCCGAAGATAGACTTTGAGGATTAGTATAGATGAACTTCCTAGAATTTTGGTATTATAGAGATTGTGTGAGTTTTACGAGCAATAAATCCCTGTCTGGATACGAGCAGGTAGAGGCGGCTCTGGCACAGATGTACCTAGGGGTAAAACCTGAAAACACCGCTTTGAGCTAGACTCGAACGGGAACTGGTGCACGACAACGGGCCTTACTGCACTCTTGGTTACGACACTCCCGAGGGATATGCTTAGGATAATTCTAGTTTTCTTTACAAACAACTATGAAGGGTTATGAGTACATACTTCCTCAAAGAAAACTTTTTTATGATTATGGATTATATCCATAAATAGTTCAATTTATGTTAAGTATTTTAGAAGTATGGAATTATGTATTTTGATTCATAAACTAATCTAGTTTATGACATTGTTTAGAAATGGTGCCTAGTGGAAGGAATGGAAACTGTATCAATGCACGCACTCCGTGTATGTATTGCCCTCCTGCTCAAGATAATTATTGTGGATCTGGAGATACAACTGGTGCTGATCAACTTATTACCATACGTAGACAACTCACTCATGTTATGAATAATAACCTTACTCGTATGGAGCACCCTGATCCGCAATGTGGAGGATCAATGTTATACCGCTTCATGAGGAAACAACCACCAAAATTTCATGGGGGTACAAATCCATTAGTAGTTGTGCAATGGATAAACTCCTTAGAGAAAATATTCCACGCCTTGGGGAGTATTGAAAGGGAAAAGGTTATCATGGCAGTTTACCGCCTCACTAGAGATGCCGATCAATGGGGGTCGCTGATTCAAAACACAAAGGAAGATCAAGAAGTATCAAATATGGAATGGAGAGAGTTCAAAGATATTTTCTTAGAAAAATACTTTCCACATGACCATCGATCAGATATGGAAAGACAATTTTTCAGTCTGAGACAAAAGGAGGATGAGAATGTCGCAAAGTATGAGGCCAACTTTACAAGGTTAGCGAGACATGCTGCATATTATATACGTAACCCAAGAAGTAAGATTGATCATTTCTTTGATGGGTTAAAACAATTTCTTCGTCGAGCTTTAGTATCACAATTTTTCTCAATATACAAAGATATAGTCTCGTGTGCTATCAAGACAGAAAAGGAATTCTCTAAGTCTTATGAAAATAAAGTAAAGCAAGAGAAAAAGATAACGGTGGAACAAGAGACGGATAAAGGGAAAAAGGGAAAGAAAGATTCTCCATTATGTGATAATTGTTGGAAGAATCACCATGGTACTTGCCTAAAAGGAATGAGAGTTTGTTATAAATGTGGAGAAAAAGATCACCAGGCGCGTGATTGTAAGGGAAATAAAAAAAGCTATCAATGTTGAATGCTACAATTGTAGGGAAATTGGGCATTATGAAAATGAATTTCCTAAGCGTCAGGAAAACTTACCTCAGAAAAGGCCAAGGGATCAAGGCCAAGCTTATGATGTTACTACAGATGAAGTTGAATAATTATTGTATTTGTGTTTTTGGACTCAAGAACTAGAATATGGTTATAAGAATAATATGATATATATAAGGATTTTACTGCAGTACATTTTGTTTTCATTACGGATTTAATATGATGAAGGTAATCATATTTTTAGTATGTGACAATAAGAGAAACTTTACTTTTTTTGGGGAATCTGAGGTTACAATTGAATTTGGAATTTAGAGACCTTTTAGAGAAAGTCTTGAAGGAGGTATTTTGGATAACTATAAAGGTTGGAATGGATTAAATTGATCTTTGAATAGTATTGTTTAAGGTTAAAACATTTCTGAAGATTATTTTTGGAATATTATAATACTATAGTTTTAGGAAAAGGGCAACTAGCCGGATGGGGCATAACCCGTTGCGTCGGACACAGCTGCAGGAATCGAACCCACAACCATAGTGCGACATGCCTTTATTTCATATCACTAGCCTACAGGAAGTCCCTGGTTATTACAAAATATTTTTCCTAATCTAAATGGTATGTGGTAATATTTTTAACCTTATACAATTAGGATAAATAGAATATTTTTGAGTTCTATTACCTTTTAGAGTGAAAGATGGGTTTAAGGTAAAAATTTATTAAAGAATGAAAGTCTACATGACAAGTATGTATATTCCCTTACGTTCTTCGTAAATCTTCTAAATAAATTCCTCAACATTATAAAAGGTAACTTAAAACAAAAACGTTGCCGTTTAACTTTTCCAACTGGGGAATCAATGATCGTTTAACCAATCACAAGTTTGTGATTTTCTTATAGTTAAATTTCTCCTAATCCTGTTTTCTAAAACTCTCCATCAGACCTTGATGGTTTTTTTCTCCTCCATATCCATATTTTCATATAATCCTAGAATGGGCTATCTCAGGTGACCTTTGTACTTATCTTTCTTTCTTTTAATGTTATATTTTTATTAACCTTATTTCTGATGTGGGTTTTCCACAAAGGTATTTTCTATTTTCAACCTTTTATTTTCCAAGAAAAATTTCAAATTTCAAGGACACAATTTATTGAAGGAGGGGAGAATGTAACACCTCGAGATTCCATGATACACTTCTCATTCAATAATGCAATATCTTGCATTGTACGCAACTTCGAGTTCTAACACACCGCGACTAATCAAAATTGCCGTTATGAATAGTAATAACCACTTTTTAAAATTATAGAAATTTTATATTTCAAAATGGACTTCATTTTTGTATTCGTAATATCAAAATTATCCAAAGTTGAATTTTTTGTAATTTTCGGAGAACATCCAATTTTTATGAATAGTGAAAAATACTTAAAAACAACTTTTTTAATCAAAGTATTTTATAGTGAAAAATTATAGTATTGAGTGGTTTTAAAGTATCATTAGAATATATTTTTACTATTTTATCCAATGGTGGTCATTAGAATTAATTTCACTTTAAAATTGGACATAAACAATTGTCAATCTTTTGATATAAATTGTTTCTTAAAAACACGATATTTGTTGTGACAGTGGGAATTAATTATAAAATTAATTATTGCAACTTCTATGTTTGGTATTTTGTAAAATAGGCATCATTTCTGAAATCGGAATATCAAATATAGCTTAGGGTGAATTTTTGGGATTTTTCTGAAAAACTTCAATTTTTGATGAATAGTGAAACCACTAAGTGGTACTTATAAAAACTGATTTTTCGTTTAAATGAAATTTTACCACTTCTGTGTTTTGAATTTCAAAAATCCGACATACATGGTTTTCATTAAGAGGTAAAATGTGGTTCAATGAGATTAAAATAATTTTTGGTGAATAGTATCTTTTAAGTTCTTAATTGCGATTAGAGTTAATTAATGTAGTTTAAGGTAAAAATAATGTTTTAATAATATGAGATGATCTTGACACATGTCCTACCCTCATTGGATGTGCCATGGCCGACCAAGAAAATCCATCGGTCAACTTGGGGACCCCATGGAGCCACTTTAGTTGGAAAATGACATAAATATATTTTATTTAATGTTAAAGTAAAAAATGAAACAAACATGAAATGTTTTACTAAAACAATTTTTATATGGCGTTATACAAGTCATATTTTTTACTATAAATAGTCATTGGAAAGATAAAACGATTTCCTACATCATATTATTTTTTTATAATTTTTAGAGGTTAAATAAATTAAATTATTTATGACATCATGATGATGCAGCAATGACCTCATTATTTAACGATTTAAATAAAATGGAATGATAATGTAATATCTAAGACCTACACATGTCCAAAACCTATTGGATGGGTGTATTTCGAACCCTTATGACCTTATCCACGAATTATATCAATGTGGGACCTCTTAAATCAGAATACCATTTTAAAATAAAGTGACTTTTCTTTACTTTCCAAGAGTGCCCCTCCTCTCCTCTTATAAAAGGCCCCCACCTCTACCACCTCATTCACACTTTGAAGACATTTGTCTCGGCCAACCTCTGCCCAAATACTCTCCCAACTTCCCTCTCTTACTCCTAGAAGCCTCACATTGGGCAAAATTCTTCCCAAGGAAGCCTTTAGCTCAAATCAAAAAAGAGTTACCCGATTTTAAGGTAATGTGTTCTCTTGTGTTATTTTGTTTTGATTTGCTTATCCAACCCCCTAAAATCTTCTTATTCATTTATTTTGTAACAACACCAGTATCCTCAATATACTAGGATGTTGTTATAAAAATTATTCGAGCTACACTTACACACACCTACATCTAATGGTTAAAGAACATACTGTTTCTGTGGGTGGTGAAATAATGCCTCACTAAACGATGATTATTCAATATTCTTTTAACACCTCTAATGGTGTCCATATTGATGAAACTATTTTCATATATGATATAGATATTATGTTTATGTTTTCCTTATGCTTCTGTATTTCTTATTTATGGCATAATTTATGAATTCCATTATGGGTAAACGCGATAATTTCATTTTAGGAAGTGCGGACTACCGCCCCCTCAAAGTGATTTGAATCGTTAATTCCATATGTGGGATGCATAAAGGATGGATTAAATGGTATTATACATTATATTATACTGGAATTATATTATACCTTTATATAATTATAACTTCATTCCATTAAATATGAAATGGAAATGAAAGTAGCGATCATGCGTACGTACGGCTTACCGTCTCCTTGAACGGTGCATTTCATTTCTTACCTCTAAATGTTATGTAATATTATAAATGAATGTATATACTGGATATATAAGATGTATATGATATATACATCATGAATATAATTATGGATATAATTTATATTTTACCACATGAACAAAGTGTAACTATAAGAAGTTTATTTTTGACTCAAGTACCTAAGATCGACAAAACGACCGTTATAAACTTAAATAAATACATAATGTTCATGACATGGTATTAAGTGATATAAAAGGAATAATGAACATGAAAAATTTTCTTATGTAAATAGAAATTAACTCTAGTTTATTATTCAGGAGGGTAAAGAACGATCGGGTCAAGTCGGACACGAGGAAAGGGAATTTCTTAACCTAATTATCATTCTTTGGGTTAATCTCCTACTTTCAAATTATGTCATGATATTACTATGTCATATCTTTTATTTGTACTTTATTTATGTGTACTTATTGTGAATACTCATAATATATCTATTTTATTTTAAAAATGATCTTTGTTTGGGACTTCGTCTCAATCTCCTTTCATTGAGGCATATTTTGTTTTATACAAACCTTTTTTTACACGGTGTATAAACCCCTTTGACTTTTACATTTATCCAAAAGGAATATTTTTTATACGAAGCATTTTACTAAATGACAAAAGGGAATTTTTTTGTCGTACGTATGTGGCGACAATGACTTCTCTGCCGTCGTGACCATTATTTGATTTTCGGCTTCCTCTACAAGCCATAACTTTTTAAAATGAAAAATAAAAAGATTTAATTTTATTTAATTTTTGTATTGAAAATGGTTTTGAAAGTGTTTTTATTACATCAATGTGTTGTATTGATATCTTGTGATTGAAATGTGGAAATGTTATGTTTCCTTTATGCATGTTTTATGTGATACGATTATGTTATGGTTTATGATATGTTTAAACCTATTCATATGAGGAATGCATTGGACTTAATAAGTGACAGGTGGAGCCCGCTATAGCTCCTCGATGCATCGGTAGGTCTCATGAGACAAACTAGTGTCTTGGCACGAGGCCTTGACAAAATATTATTTGTGGTCTTGGCACGAGGCCTTGGCTAAGTGGTTATGATAGTCTGGCATTATGCATCCCATCATTATAAAAGTGGTTATTGATATTGCATGTGATTATTCGACCATTAGAATATCCATGTGAATAAGTAAATGACATTATCTCATTTTACTTTTTCCATATTATGTTGAATATCAAGTTTAAAAGGCTTTTGTTTTATTTATACATTGCCTTAAATGTTTATGTTTATTTATGAAAGCTTCTGCTATATTGTTATCCTTACTGAGCATCTGAGCTCACCCATTTCAATGTTTTAATATTTTCTAGGATGTGAAGAAGTATTTTATGAATGACCTGCATGGATAGTTAGAAGATGATATGAGTGTGGACTATGGAGTCTTTTTTATTGTTGTTTTTTCACTTTAGGATGTAATGTAACATTTATGAATGTATCTAGTGTTTCCAAGGCTACTAAACTAATCGGTCTTTCAAGACTTGATCTTTTGTGATCATGCCAATTTTACGAAGTAATGCACCGACTCTGGGTAGCTGGGGTCGGGGCGTTACATGTTGTCTCATATTTAAATAACTATACATGATCACTACTTGCTCTTGCATCAGGACACGTAAAATTTCATTCCTTGATGTGTCTCAGATGACTACATACGCAACGCCCTCTTTCGGTAGCCTCAAGATAGGGTAACTCATTCGTCTTTGCCTCAAATCATAAAAACAATGCTTCCATATGTCTGTCCACATGAAGGGTTGTCCCTTCTTCACCAGCAATGAAAAGGGTGCCGAAAATCTAGAAAAGTTGGGTACTAATCTCTGGTAGTACCCAGCCAATCCCAGGAAACTCCGCACCTCAGTCACATTCTTTGGTGTCTCCCATGCATTCACTGCCTCTATCTTTGCCAAATATACTAGAACTACAACCTCTAAGAGGAAGTGTCCTATGAATTGGACCTCTCGTATCTAGAATTGTCACTTTCAGTGAATACCATAAAGCTGGTTCTCTCAGAGTGTATCCAGAACTATCTACAGATGATAGGAATGCTCTTCCATTGACACTGAATAAACCAAGATGGTTTCGATGAAGACAACCACAATGTGATTGAGTAATGGCTAAAATAAGATTCTTTTGAGTCCCATGAACAATATCAGGGCATTGGTTACACCTAATTGCCAAACCAAGAACTCATAGTGGCCATACCGATATCTGAAGGCCATCTTCTGCACTTACTCATCTTGTACCCTGTGCTGATGATAGCCTTATATGAAGTTTGTCTTTGAAAAACATTGTGCTCCCTTCAACTAATCAAAGAGATCATTAATCCTCATAAGTGGATACTTATTCTTCACAATAACATGGTTTAGGTGCTGATTGTCCACAAGGACACTCAAACTCCCATATTCCTTCTTAATGAAGAAAATCGGGGATTCCCTTGGAGAAGAAATGAGCTTATGAACCCCTTCCTCTACAAGTCCTCCAATTGTACATATAACTCATGAAGCTCCACAGGAGCAATACGATATATTGGTG
The DNA here is from genome assembly GCA_963277665.1 of Viscum album. Classification (NCBI taxonomy): domain Eukaryota; kingdom Viridiplantae; phylum Streptophyta; class Magnoliopsida; order Santalales; family Viscaceae; genus Viscum; species Viscum album. The sequence continues at coordinate 595,771,297 of OY728135.1, read as the reverse complement.
TAAATATTGGTGTCATCCCGGGGTACATGTTGATATAAACGTTTACCTCTCTGCGTGGAGGTAGTCCTAGATCATCATATGAAAAGACATAAATATACAGGTCCACCACTACAGGATAGCTCTGACTCTCAACATCAACTACTTTGAGGGTAAGGCTAGCCAACTGATGTGTGATCGAATACACCCTTCTCCAGGTTAGTCCATACTATGATGAAAAGGCTCCCTCATCCCTGGTAAAGGAAAGCCTGGTCCCATCCAGGTAGACACACCACAATTTGCGCCTATTACAGTCAATCTGAGCATGGACTGTGGATAACTAGCCATAACCAAGATGATGTCGTAAGCCCTCGATGCCGCTATTAGAAGATCCTAGCCGAAGGTCTTTCCTCCTAGAGTAATGTTACACTTCTAAAACCAGTGGGTAATCATCGAATCCTCTCCCATAGTAGACTCTATCCATTAAGATCGAGCCAATGGCTCTGTTGGAATCTCTGAGCTCCGAATGAGGGTCATGGAAATAAAATAGGGACTAGAACCTGTTTCTGTATGTACAGTCAATATGGTGGAATAAACACATATCAAAACTTTAATCATATCCGGAGCACCGTGGTCATAGGCCTTAGCTGCCTGGAGGTGAGCTCATCCATGTCCTCCTTCTCCTAGTGGTGGGGGTGGTCTACCTAGAGGTGGTGGTGGTAGAACCTCGAATCGAAACCCACCACCTAAGGCACGACCGACTCCTCTTCCACATTCACTGCCCTACGTACCTCCTCAATCGAACCTATGCATCTACCTCAGTGGTCCCTCGACCATCTGTTGGTTGTCCGTATAGCGGGTCTAGCAGTCGCGAGCCATGTGACCCTTCCCACTGCACGAGTAGCACTGCATGATCCTCAAATATCCTCCCATGTCCCATGAGCCCCTCACCACCATCCTTGTATCCTGAGATCATCCACCAGAAGATTTGTCCTTTTTGGGACCCTGTGTCATCCGTCTATTTTCTGATGTGGATGAAACTGCTACTTGACATTCGGTGGTGGCCCTCGCTATTGGTTCCTACTCACCTAGGAATATCTCCACTAAAAGTGATCATTCTAGCACCTTAGGCTGCGTTGGAATGCCGAGCGATGTCATCAATAATATGATCTCCCATAAAGAACCCTACTCAAAGGTCCGGTCCCAAAATAAAGGGTCTCTTACCATGTATGTGGATTAGTGGGAGGGATCTGTGAACCTCTCCGAGTACTGGGCCACGATCATGCTTCCTTGCTGTAAGGGAAGCAGCTCATGTATACGAACTAAGCGTAGAGTCGCTGGGATGAAGTAATCCCCAAAAAGGCCCTCGATGTCCACCCAGGTGAGGGTTTCCTCATTGTATAACTAGATTTTCAGACGCCTCCATCTCTCAGCTACTCCCTATAAGAGACTGGAAGCTAGGATCACCATCAATTCAACTGGGGTCCCAAGTGAGGGAAAAAATATTGCCATAGCGTCCAGCCAGTCCTCAGCCACTTGCGGATCATTCGAACCACGGAACCTTAGAGATCTCTGCCGCTATAACTCATGCAATGCAGTCAGTCAGTGTGCACCCTCTGCTGGTGGGGATGGTGGCATCTGCTGCCCAACGGGTGGTGGTTCTACTAGTGCACCACCCGATGGTACTATCACCGTAAGAGAGCCCTGCACCGAAGCCTCATCGCTCGGTGGGCTGTCATCATGTACTCTCTCAAGAATTATGGATGACTGTCTACATGGCGGAATCTAGAAAGAAAATAGGTGAAACACAGTCAATAAGTTATACCTGGTGAGATGACATAAATAAATCATAAGAAAAAAAACATTTCAGAACACACACAATTAGTGTATTTGTGCACTATGTAAGATATTTTAATATTGGGTCCTGGTGTATGGATATGCTCGCCACCCCAACAACACTAGATTCCCCAAATAGAAAACCACACTTACAAGACATAACATTATTACAACAAAGAAAAGATCAGAGTCCTTGATCTTTGTAGAGCCGACTCCTCTGGTAGCACTTTCTCATGACCCATCCCTTGAGTCCCATGCCGTGACTACCACAAGACCACCATCCATAGGATAGGGGTAGGCTACTAGCACCAGAAATGCATATCCTTTAATGGGAACTCATTGCCTTTAAACATGTATAAACACACAATCCAAGAACACAAAAAGAAGTAACCACAAAGTAAACTACGATGGTAAAAATCCTAATGAAAGAAAAAGTAGCCGAAATATAAGGCCAACTGGAAAGTAAAAGCATAACTTCAAAAAGGAAAAAAAATAGATCTTCAAACATCTACCGAGGATCCTTCCTAAAATGTAGAAACAACTCACTATCAGTAGTCCTACATCTTGTCTCATCAAATGTTCCACCTATGAGCACATTCCAGTCACTGGTCCCTCATCCTCGATCAACTTTGTCTGTCATTTGCATAAGAGACAACAAGGTGCAGGTGACGCCCATGCAGGGATGAGTATAATAATACTTAGAAGGGACCTCAAGACCCCGAAGGTCTCCCAAAGTTTCACAAAGGAAAACCCACAAAGAAAGACCTCAATCACAAATAAAAAAGCAGTCATCAACTCTACATAGTTATATGCCCATACATATAACTACATTATCAAGATATACTCATCTCATCCATGAGGGACGAATACTACAAAGGTAACACTGCGAAGGAAAAAGTACCACAACGTTAACACCACAAAGGTAACACCATGAAGGTAAAAGTACCACATAGGTAACACAATAAAGATAACACCACAAAGGTGAAGGTACCAAAAATGTAACACCACGAAGGTAAATTACTCCACTCACACCAAATATATCTGTAAGGCACAGAAGTATGGATGTTTAGTCGAGAAGCTAGATCATCTTATTTTGTATTGAGGCACTACTGCTTACTATTCATAGTGTGACCCACACTGGATTGATAGGTACTAACCCCTGCTCACCCACACACAATATGACCCACACTGGATCGATATGTTCTGACCTACACATGATCACTGAGTGCTGAACAACATAGAATCTGAACGACATAGGATCAGTACGCATTGACCCACACATGATCGCTTATTGTTGACCCACACAGGATCTGACCCACACAAGATCTGACCCACGCAGGATTTGACCCACAAAGGATCGATGGTGACCCACATAGGATCACTCAGTACTAAGCTCCATATGATCTGTCTCTAACCTCCGCCTCACTGCCAGACACTGGATTCCCATTCATACCATATTTGGGAGAACATCTTATCAAGCCATTTTTTGTACCTCAACCACCACGAAGTTCCACAAAGAATTACCTCAAAGGACCTCTATGTCTTAAGGGTTATAACGCAACATACGACATGTCAGTTGGATTCCTAGACTGGGACTTATAAGAATTTTATTTTCGGGGGCCCAGTTGAATTTGGGTTCGATCCAACATGTTGACACTCCAACATTATCCAAAACAAAAGTGAAGTATACCAAAAGGACCGCCTCGTCTGAAGGGTTCCAGTTCGGTTGATGGTTCATCAAATGGACCTATGGTCAATTAGTTAGACCTCTTTTTGTGAAATAGGGGTTATCACATCTTGGTTTGACTCAGATCAATCGGCCCCACTGGAATATGCCAAAGGGACAGATTCTCAAAAGGGAACCCAACACCACTGACGTTGGGTCAAACAGACCCCGAGTTTTTCAGTTATGAGCATTTCTCTATTCGAGGACTGGTTGGGTCTGTGCCCGGTCCGACTTGGTTAGGACGTCCCAACGCAACGGGACTCAGGGTATACCTGAACCCGCTCGGCTCTGACCCACTAAGGGTCGGGCCTGTTTTAAGGGTCTAGCCCATCGAGGTCGGCCCGGTTCGTTTCGCGGGCCTGGCCATGGTTGCCCCGGCCTGTCGGGTGGGGCTTGGCCCACCCACACTGGCCGACCTGACCATGGGTTTTTCCCAGCTTACTGGGTGGGTCTAGTCTGTTGGGAATCTCATGCCCGCTCGGTCGGCCCGCATCTGGCAGAAGGTGGTCGGGTCTTCCCAGTTAGCTCTATAGGTGAAGGGTCGTTTCATCCAGCTGGTGGGGTGCTGTCCCACAATGTAACAGGCGGCCGTTTTTGGGGACTGGGTGGTCTACCAACCCGGCTCAGTATGGCCCCCACCACTCTCCAATTTCCATGGGGCTGCACCACTCTCCACTTGTCACGTCCCGCTGGTCGTGGCTATATCTGTCGGCGGTGCCTATGGGTGGCGCCACTTGTCTCGCACGACCGGCTCAGCTGGAAGCCTCTCGCCTCCACGGTAGGCCATTTCATGCTTCCCTCCACAACCTGTGGCTTGTTGCTGTGGGTCTCCTCCGACCACCTCCTTCCATAGCAAGGCCGCCGCCGACTTGGCGACCCAGCGACTCGGCAGTTTCTTACGTGTTGTCGCTGTCTTTTCACTGTCATCACCGTAAGGAAAACGTCTCCAAAGAATGAAACTTAAATTGAGCGGCATAGGGGTCTGAGCCCTGTTCATTTCCCATGAAACCTCTCCAGAAATATTAAAACGAACGGAATCAAGGAAAAGATCAAAGATAAAATTTAAAAAAACTTCATACCTCAAGATCATTGTAGGAGGCCCGTGATTGAAGAAGAGTCGGTGTTCGTCATCCCCGCAATAAGCCTCCAATGTTACCGCTCAAACGTCATCCTTGATTTTGTGGTTTGGTGTCACATGTCATTTCCTACTAGAATTGGTTCCATCTTCCAATTGATTGGTGTCACAACACTTTTTCATAACATCGACGCTTTGTGAAGTCGTTCCAATACCTCTTCCCAAGCTCCATATAAATAGGAGAGAGGGAGGGTGAGTAACACTGGTAGAATTAATGGGGGTTCATTTAATTGGAACCTTCCTAATTCCAATGGTTTTGTTACAAAAGATGTGAGGATTCAATCTATTTAATGGATTGACACACCGTTGGTCGCACCACTGCCGCTTGTCCTCTCGAGGAAAATAATGCAAGAATTAAAATAACAACATTATTTTATTATTCTTTTAAAAATTACAAAATCTAACATTTTCTTCAGACTTATTTTAATCGACGTTAAGCCTCTCGTAAGAAAAACCCAGTGTGTAGATTCAACAATTTCCTCTTATTTTTAATCTGAACCCCGGTTCATAAGATAGAAAATCCTACCCACACGTTTACTGAACGTACCTTAAAAAAACTTCTGAAATTCAACCCTGGAAAACTGTGCCTCGGAATAACACTCTTTAAATTTTCACATACTCATAATAATTCCATATAATTAAAAAAATACATGGAAAATTCAGGTATTAAGAGGGTGTATGTTTCATCATGAAGAACTCAAGAGAACGTTGTTCTTGATTTTTCTCATTTCAATGTTCCGCATGATTCCTATCTTGAGAATGATGTGTAAGAATATGGATATTATTTTTCATTCAAATCTCTCATAAAATATTTTTTCTCAAATGGAAATCATTTCATTATTCATCACATTTAGAATCAGCATGATTTTTTCTAGAACCAACCATTGACAAAAACCCGAAACTATTATGTGACAAACAATAATCATAATGGGAAACTATATAATTATGAAAAATTAGTTATAGATTTTCTAAACATGATAAAATAATTCCATCCCATGTCACCCTATGATAGAATTGTTTATCATATATTTAAATACTTTAAAATACTTTATAAGGAATTTATATTTTAACCTAAAAATCCCCCAGGAGTGTCAAAACATGTGTGATAAAAGGGAACACTCACCATGCACTATAATGATGACTGAGATGTTCCAAAATTACACTTTTTGATATCTATACCCATATATGAATATATTCCTAATACACAACCACTTTTTATTTCCATTCTAGGATTTTTTTATAATAATACAACACTATTTTATTTTCCAAAACACATGAAACTCTCTAACAAATAATATTATCCTACTTATATTCCCAAAATATTTCTCCTACTAGTATCAAATAATTCACTGATTATTTTTCTAATTTCAACACTAGTGTCACATAAATTTCATATATAGATATTACATCTAATCAGAGAAATATTCATTACATAACGTAATAATCTATTCATGATTTATATAAGTGTAATTCATATGGAAATGTGGATACATAAACAAAATTACGTATTTTATATACATAATATCCCACATAATTCCTCACAACCAACAAACTTTTTATACCAATCATAGTTTAAAACATCATTCATATCCAGGGGAAGGGAAATATAAGAATGGGTGTGCTCAAATGATTAGTAATGGTAAACTACAGATGTATCAACGAGAACCTAATCCTAACATGTGAAAAAAGAGAATCAAAACGTGATATTAGATTTAGAAAAGAAATACATGGATATCTTATATCATTATCTTGATGCATAAGATAAATCATGATAGGTCATAAGAAAAGAATAATAAAGGAATAAAATAACATGATCCAAGAGACTATAACATTTTTATATTACATATTTTTTTCAAACACATAAGATTATAAAATAAATTCTTTAGTAGTCAATGTTCGGTTCCAATACTATAGTATTTTATTGGGTTTACTCCCCCATGCATCATAGTAGTCATGTTTCACTACATGTACAATCACAGTGGATATAGTCCCTTACAGAAATGGGTTTACTCCCTATTCTAGTCTCATTTGTCTCACAACAAATCCATATTTACCCTATGTATTAGAGGCATATATAATTTAGTTTCAACAAATAATATAAATAAAATCAAATTTATGTGTTACATAAGATCATAAACCATTCATAGTTTAAAATGTAAGAAAATGAAATAGTATTCATTTACATGTCTTCATGACATAACCCATGGAAAAGAAACATGTTTCATAAACATTCCCTGAATTCATCTTATCATAACGCCTGTAAGCTGAATGGGTTTCATAACAATATTAACATCATAATCATAAAAATATCATGGAAAAAATAAGTATAGTATCATTGGATCATGTTCCTTATAAATATTATGTAACATAAAATATTTCATATTATATTAAATAATCCATTAAAATATAACTTCATATATTTCTTGACGAAAATATCCCATTCATTTTGAAATGATTTATTTAAAATATAATAATTTAACATATATGAAAGTAAACATTAATTTAATATTAACTTGTTAAATTATAATGGGATGTTAAAATCATTAATCATACATAATAGTGGGAATTTCATTCTTGCTGTAGAAGTTAAAAGAAATAATTCAATTTCTTGTTTTGTAGAAAAATTTCTAAAAGTACCTTATTCAAAAAACTACCCAAATATTCCATTAAAAATATTTTTTTTAAATAAATCATTTTTATGAAAGACTATAAATATTCATATAAAAATATTAAAACATTTAATGAAAATATTTTAACAAAACATGCATGTGGAATAAAAATTATTTTCAACCGAGTAGAGAAATAATTTCATTTTTCATTAAAAAAAATTTATTTTAGTATTTGGAGTGTATGAAATGTCGAAAATGATTCAAAAATTTGAAATTTCAAAAAATAAATATTGTAGAATACAATAAAAAATATTCATGAGATTTAGAATATAATATTACATCATTAGAACTTATTCATAATGAATCCTAATAAATGATATAATTATAACATAAATACATTACCACATGGTAACATTCCAATAAAATCAACATAAGAGAGAGAAACCTAGATGAATATTTAAATACCCAAAATTTACTTGTTAATAATTATGATATACATTAACTTTCTATATGTATTGCACAAAATAGAAACAAGTGGTTAATATCATATATGTATCACAGAAATAAAAGTGAGATTAAAATCAATTACCTCTAGTCTATTATTTATTATTCCACATTTTAGACCATTGTAATATATATATATAATATAAATTTATTGTGGAACCATAATTATATATATATATATCACCAGATATGATTTTATTAAAATATATTTTCACCTATTAATTTAACAATTCTTTATGAAAATCATTGTTCCAAGTGATAACTAATTCACTTTTCTTGCCTGTTTCAGTTCTTTAGTATCAATATTTACACATTGATCTGGGTTCTATCATATATATAATGTTAAAAATGATATTAACATATTATATATTGATTATATATCTTTTTATAGTTATCTATATAATAATTAATCACATTGTTCATGGAAACGGTTGTTCGTACGTACACATGAAAAATTTTTCCATTTGGTAATGGATGGAATGAAATATGTTAAATAATAATTCACCATTATTCAATTATAGTATCATAAATAACACACACACACACACACACACATATATATATATATCAAATTGAACATCATACACATCAATTTAATGTTTTAATGAAAAACTAATTACACCGCTACATTGAGATATTAAGTTATGTGTAGGCATGAAGGATGTTTTCTATTTATGTGGCATGTAAAAAATGTGGATCATGGATGTTCCATTATCATAATAAAAATTTATTATATTTATTATACATAAGTTAGTATGGAATATAGATAAAATCCAATTAAGGGATATTTTTTTACTATACCCTACGTGGAAATAAAATAAAACTATAGCAATCGAAAATCAAATTAAAATGGAAAAATATATATAAGATCCTATAATAATATTTGAGATATATACTCTAACCATTATAAGGTATTATTTTGATTAAACTTTATCCAAATTAATTTTTTTCAAATAATGGTATTAGTGGGAGTTTAAGAGTGCTCTTTGTAATGGTTGTCTTGGTTTGAAGAAATATGTCTTAATAAAATAATTTATAGTGTACTTGATGGGATAAAATCGTTTCATAATGGGAATTGGTATTGGGGGTTTATCTAGAAACTTCATTTACTACCATATAAAATAAGAGTTGGTACATAGTGATGTATCGATTACGTTATATAGTTATACTAATAACCATGTAGTCTCTATTCTAGATTTCAATTTTTTAGTAAACTAATAATGTTATGTAAAATTTAATAAAAATGAATCTTTATACATATTTCTAGCAGTACCATGCTTTACAAACCTAAATACAATATTCCTTATTCTTTTTCTCCTAGTTTAACATCCTCCATTTAGGGTTTAATCATCAAGAAATATATTTTTAGATGACATTGTGGGTATTTCTTACCATCATCTTCTATCATATTTCCAAATTAACTTATGGTTTCATTATCTTTCATGGTTATTCTTATTTTCATGGTTAATTATAGCTTATGGTATTTCCACCCTCGAAGGTTGAATTTTGTAACATCACATTACCCTGATCTAGGTATTTAACTTCCCCTTTCTTATTTTCTCTTTTTTGGGTGCTTATAGGGACTTTTGATGAAAGAGAATATTTTTTGGAGAAAATGAGATATTGATGGGGATATATTTTTGTTTGAATAAATATAGTTTGGGTGTAAATGTTTTAATGTTTTATGGGGTTATATCTATGTTTTTATGACGATAATTGTGTTTTGGGTTTTTTTGTAATAATATAGTTTTCTATAAGGTGTTGCGCTATTAGATGACTTGATAATTTGTTACACAAAAATTTCTTGGTCTCTAGAAACATTCCATGAAATATTTACATAGAGTGAAAGGAATACATGACATGTAATGGTTACATGAAATGTTATATTAAAAGTTATGTTTTAAATAAAAAGGTTATGGATTTTTTTGTGTATGTTAACCATGAGGATTCCATAACATGTAATGTGTTTATAGGCAATGTACACATCATGAGAATGAATGTTTTGGGAACAATATGAATTATTTTTCCTTTAATTATTCCATATATCCATTGGCTCTCACCCTATAATGATTCTATGAAAATTTTGGTAGAATCATCTCCATCTAAATTGATTCATTTTACAATTGATTAAAATTGTGGTTGGTTTCTATATCTCCATGATAGTAGGCCTATCAGATCATTATTTTATAGGTCGTGATAGCATCAATATATTACATTATCAGTTCTATTGATCTGTGGTGATTACAGATTTCTTATCTTCTAGATTAGAGGTTCAATATTGTTATGGGGACCATTTAGATTATTTATTTTCATGTGATGAAGGTTTTTTCTTGATGTATTTGTCATTCCACATCTTTGACAACCCTTTTTGTGAATATGTCAATTATAATATGTTTTTATTAATTATTTTTCCTCTGGTGTCATTGTTTTTATCTTCATGATGGAGGATCTTTTGGGGGAGTGTCTGAACCTGAAATTTTAATTATGTTGGTTTGTCTCTATACTATATTGGAAGAACTGTATTTCTCTTATTTCTATACATTTATTTATAAATAAATTCATTTTATTGTTTTGTGTTTGTAAAAATATTTTTTATAATAGGCGTTTTACCCTAGGTTTTGGTCAATAGAAAAGGGGGTAGTTTTAATGAATTGAAATTATTTTTAAAATTCAGTATATGGTAATCCATGGTTATGTTGGTTAAAGTATTAAATTATACCCATCATTAATATTACTGTCGGTAGGTTTTCTATTTGGGATTTCCAATGGTCCCTAGGACTGTTTTTCTAGGTACTTATTCTAGTCATTTTTGGGGCTTCAATCATAAGAGGATTTTCTACTCCATAGGCCATTGTTCTAAGGAATTATTGCAAACTAGTTATTTTTTTGTAAAAGTACTCTACTATCCTTACATCTTGATTTACTTGGAATTATATATTTGTGATTGGTTTTTTATTTTTTGGACATGATTTAAATTCTATTGATTTTCAAAAATCATTAATCAAATTGTGCTTGAAATTGATATACAATTATTTGATCGAAATTTTTTTTAAAAAGGAAAATTTTTACCCTGATTATTAAATAACTAGTTCACTTATTAGAATTCCATTTTTAAAAAATTAATGATACATTAGTTATTTATATAAATACTTGTTGTGGAATACCTAAGTGGGATATTATTGAGCATGTTAGCTCACACCATGCATAACTATTGGATGTTTCATAGAGAATTCTATGTATTCCAATGGGGTTAATGGAAAGGTTTCGTAGTGAGGAGGAAATGATTCTATTCTTATGACTTTGGGTAAATTTTGGTGAGATAGTGGGGGTTTTCCCATGACATCATATGGATTAGAAGTTTTGGTTTTGATGATGTTTGTTGTTTGGAAATGTACCTGGAGATTGTAGTTTCTTTTAATTTCTAGATTTATCCTTTTTATGTCTGTTCGAAGATATATATTTTTTCTTTTATTGTCTATTCTGTATTAATATTTTTTGTGTAATTACATCATTTTTAGTGAAATAATTCACTCTATTTGTCATGTGTTTTCCATTTGGTAGTCGAATGGCTGGGGAAATTGAGAATTTCCCTGGAGTATGTGATGGGTTGGGTAAGATACTAGTTTGTTAGGGTTTTAATGTTGGTTCATTACAGTTTGGTATCAAAGGTGGTATTTCTTCCATAATCCTTGTTTTTTATGTCCTTTAGATTGTATATATGATTTTTAGAACATGACAGTAATATTTTAGTGATTATCATAGAATCCATTGTCATTGTGAGACTCACGTTACCATGGGATTTATGTCTCATGTTTTTTCATTTTATGTTAGTATCTATTTGGTGTTATAGGTTCTAGTTCTATAAGAGATTGTTCTATATTATAGTTTTTTATTTTGTTTCTATGTGCAATAGTATGCCTCTGAGATGTATTCTTAGTGTTTCTCATGAGGTAGAAGTTGATGTACCACATGGAAAACCAATGATAGATCATAATATTATTGTGTCTATCGTGAAAGAAGTTCATATATTGATCAGAATGTGCCACAAGTTCAGAACATATTCATTGTGGTATAGCTAGTAATAGAGAAAGAGATCAATCCTAGGAGTTCTTTATTGAGAATACACCATAAATTAAAGGTACAATTGAACCTTAAGAGGTGGAGTACTGGAGGTCCTAGATTAATCAAATAATTGAATTCAAAGATACACATGAAAGTATCATGGTTAAGTGTGATGTGTTTTCACTAGATGGCCCCATCAAGTGGTAGTGGATTTTATGGAATATGATTATATGTATGTGGGCATGGACTAATATCATTTCAATAATCTCTTCTTTTGAAATTTTTTTACATAGTTTATGATGATGGAAAATTTTCTAGAGTTCATTTCCTTTCAGAAGAGAGAGAGTTCAGTGTCAACATAAACCAATCTGTTTTCTAAGCTACATTATTTTTTCAAAAGGATGTGTATAATGACCAGTTTAATGCCCAAAATTACATATAGGTTTTGTGATGGAATATCAAATGATAGGTATTTATGCCGACGATTTTGAAATATGCAGGGGTTTTGGAAATGTATATGATTGTATAAATAAGTATACATTCATTGTTGGATATTTTACAACTTTTATTCCACCTAGTGGAATATTCAGTGGCATGTTAATGAAAAATAGAATATGGAAGGATCATCAGAATAGTGAAAGAGGAGGTTCTTACTGGAAGTCCTTCTCATCACCCTCAATTAAAAAAAACTAATGTGCCTATGACAAGACATTTGTGTATAATGGTTCAATATAATAGAAATTATTTTTCATCACTAGAAATGATGTTTGACAGATGGGGGAATTAATATAGACGCCTTACTTTTTCAACCATGATTATTGAAAAATTTTAAAGATAAAAAATATAAAATATTCATAAAACCTTGATCCAAAGATTTAGTGTCTTGGGAAAATTAATACCTTACATAACATTTAAAAAAACATACACATTTATTTATATTATTATTCCCAATATTATTATTGGTCCTTCTTCTCACCTTAGTACAAATAATCACCTCGGGATATACACCTAAAAAAGGTTAATCTAAAATCCTTATAATAGGATGGATATGAACATGGGTAATATAGCATGGGGTGGGAATAATAATCACTATAATAAAATAATCATGGTATCACCATCATAACATGAGATAAATATTTACATAAATCATTGGTATATGGAAATGCATAAAAATGAAACATCATGTCTTAGTGGTTAACCACCAACAAAATTTGTGAACCAAACTGTCATCATATTCATGCATATTTCACATTATCTCACATGATTAATCACATTAACCAATGAATTGGACACTATATAATTTTAGTCTCACCTATCACATAATAATATTTACATGCGCTATGTAATTCCGGGCGCACCCGTCATATAATAATGATTACATTATCATGAATGCCACATATAACATATATCATTATTGGACATAAAATAATGAATGGAAAGGACTGGGATTCATTTCATAAATAATTAGATAATGAATAAATTTTATGGTACATAATGAAATATAGAATACAATTTTAGATATATGAATCATTAATCTTGAGTGAGGAAGAAACAATCCCATGAAAAGTAAAAGGTGTGTTTTTAGAAAGAAGTGTTCTTTTTTAAAAATCATAAATTTGTCATAAAGACATGTTGAATGAATGTATATAAAAGAAAATAAAAATAGAAGTAAAAATTAAATGTTATTTAGGGAAAATTATTTAAAAAATAATACTAAAAATGGATTGAATGTGGGAAAACAAAAAAAAACAGAGTAGGGTTCGATAATTCCCCCAACCTCATGTCAGAGTTATTTATTCACAGTAATATCATGGATAATAAAATTAAAATCATTAATTAAAATTTGAAGAAGATATATTACAATTACTTTATTTATTATATTTTTGTTAAGTCCATTTATTACCTTTTACATGAGTTATAATGATTAATTCAATCATTTTGGAACATTCATTTTCTTGGTTTTACAAATTAGTTCACTTGAATATAAGTATGAAATTTTATTAGAATTGGTATATTTCTCCAAAAATAAAATCATATGTTACTAATGAAGTGAATAATTTAAAATTTTTATATATATTATTTTTGTAATAGTAATAAGGATGAATAATTAGACAAATGTTTATGATGATCATTTAGAATTTTTGGTGGTTTTTCAAACATCAGAAACATGTTTATTTTCATTACTCATTACATCGTATATAGGTAAGTTCCTAAAGATAAAATGGGTTATTAAAAAAAATTTATATTATTAACCAACCATTATAGAGTTTTTATTAACATCATTGATGGAATTAAGGTGGAATGAAATCACATCATCCATGATTCGATCAAATTGACACCTCAAAGGATATGATTTCACAGTTAGAATAACTGTGAGAGTGAAATGAGATTGATGATGAATTTTCCATGAATATGATATAATTATAGTATATAAAATATATTTAAATTATAATGAAAATATGTATAGAGGAGGTGTTGATATAATAATAGAAGAAAATAAATTAAATGAAATTAAGAGAATAAGAAATATGGATTTACCTCTTGAATTATCCTCTTTGAGATCCTAAATAAGGAACGTAGGTTTTTTATTTTTTTGAGATGAAAACCTCCTGGACCTAGGGAACAGACCTTGGATTTTATTTAGGTATATTTTGTATAAGGCACAACCATATGAAGGAGTTAGGAGAAGACGCTCTAGGGGTTGTATTTATTGGGTAGGAGAGGGATGTTTTCAAAATATTTTATTCATAAGTTTCTTATTTTGTCTCAAGACTATAAATAATCATAGAATTATAAATTAATATATTTAATTAATTATGGAGGGTTCGATATTTCTTCTGTACATAAGACATAAATCATCTATGACTATATAATTCACGAATTTAGCTTTTATCGTAAAATATTGTATTTCACTATTCACATATAAATCATTTATTTCAGAAAAATAAAAAAATTCACCCAAAAAATCATTTTATGTGATGAATAAATAAATGAAATCCATTTTATTAAAATGGTTTCCTATATCTGAGATATTTATTCTTTAATTATAATAATTATTTACTTGTAAATACCGGTTTTAAAATTATAAATGATTTTATAACACCATGAAAAATTAATTGTGGGATCATAAAATTATCTTATAACTATTAGACAAAAAAATATTAATTTATAAATCCATTTTAGAGAAATTATTTATCTTTTAAATTCTTATATTAATTTTAACATTTTAATTAAATATTTATCACCTACCAAAATACCAACACTTAACTAATAATATCAATATTCATTTATTTACATCAATTATGATATAATTATTTAATATTACTATTTATAAGATGGTTAAATTTTATTTATACATTCATGGGTGAGGATACTATTCTATTGGATGGTTTACTATTTATAATGGTCATGTTTCTATTTTAATGTGGAAGTAACTATTCCATTGTTATATGTTCTTTGACATCTAGAAATTCCACTTATAAATTTCATTATTAATTTATAATGATTTCATTGTGTTATTCTACTGATATTAGGTGATTTAAACTATACAACATAATTATAAGAATACAATTTACCTTGATAACATATATTGGTTGTTACATTCTTCTCCCCTTTTGAAATTTCTCCCGGAAAGTTTCATTTTTCATAAATAGGTGAGGGTAATTCTCCTTCATTGCCTCATCCATTTCCCAAGTCTCTAATTCATTCTTATGGTTCCTCAAAGACACTTTAACAAGGTGGGTTTTCTTGTTTCATAAAATTGTATATCTAAAGTCTAGAATCATTACCAGAAGATCCTTATAACAGAGATCATGTTCAAGTTGTACCACCTCCGAGTTTAGTACATGTGATGGATCTGGTGTGTACATTTTGTTGAGAGATACATAGAATATGTCATGAATTTTATCTATACATGGTGGAAGTTTTAAATGATAGGACACTGCTCATTTTATATGAATGATCTCAAAGGGGCCAATGTACCATGGGCTAAGCTTCCCTTTTTTCCTAAATGTATTACACTCTTACTCGATGATATTTAAAAGAAGACATTATCTCCATCATAGATCTTAAAATCCCTTAATTTGAAGTCAACACGTCTCTTTTTTAAGCTATGAGAAGATAAGATATATTTTTGGATGCCTTGAACCTTTTGTGTCATTTTTTCACAAAATAAAATCTATCTAGATTCTATTTTCCAACATAATCACAACAGGTTTGAGTTTTAAATCAGTTTCCATAATTATCTTCAAATGTAGCCATCTGAATACTAAAGTGGATGGTTTTATTTTATTTGAACTGAACCAAATGTATATGATGATCACATAAACCTTTGAATTCCATTTATTAGTCTCTTAGCATGGATTTGAGTGTCCGAAGAGTCAATTCATATTAGCCATTAGTTTGGGGTGATAGGACATTTATAAATTATATTTATCAACCAAATCATGTTGTGTAATCACTCAAAATTTATATTTGAACCTTGGAACATTATAAAAAAAATAGAGTGTGGAACCCAAGGGCGGATCACAAATTCTATCATATATTTCATAGAATTGTTTTCACAGAAGTGATATTCTTAAAATATAAATAAAGAGGGAAATCCTAGTCAGTCGGTCCACCGAAATCCAAATTGTATTTTTCTGTTACATTTCATTGGGAGACCCTTATAAAAGCCTGTATTGACATTCTCACATCTCAACATGTTCACTTGAGATGGACGAATCACCACTTTTTTCTTATATCACTCTACATTAGCATTATGACATATCAAAAACCTTGAGATATATTGAGGTGCCTCTTTCATGTTTTCCAACCAGATTTATTCTCTAGGATCATGATACATCTTGGTTCTCCTGGAATAGATAGTGATAGGTAATCTATGTGCATTATCCAATAGATAAATTTTTATCTATTTTTAAGAAGGCACACATATCTTTGTTCTAATCCAAATCACACCATAATCATCAATATTGAACTTTTGCAGGTCCATTCCATTACTGCATTCTCCTTTATTTGTAATCATAGATCATACCCATATAATTTTTAATATTCTAATAAATAAATGGTTGGAAAATAATTTTGGAAAAATAGGATGTATTCAATTCCATCATGATTTCCAAATATATCCTTTATATATCCACAACGATTGGGTCTTTCTCAATCTACAACATGTATAGAGTTGGGGGTTCGTCTCTTCTAAGAGCATCAATTATGTTGTACTACATTAAAGGATGATTTTTAGTAGAGAAATAATAGTCATCCTTTAACAAAAAACACATCCTTTGATGAATTTTTATCACCATTTGTATTAATATATAATTTAGGCTCTTGTTATCTATATTTATCTCACACTTCTCCCCATAATGGTAGTGCCACCCGATATTCATTGTAAAAATCACTGCTCCTATCTCCTGATCAATCATAATGTAGTTCTTATCATGCACCATCAACTGACATAAGTCATAGGCATGAATGATATCATTTTTTATGACTACACAACCCAATAATTTCTTTTAAGCATCATTTTATATCACAAAACACTCCCAAATTATTAGTTGTGTTAGTACAAGCGTAGTGATCGACCTTCTCTTTTTCTCCTTCAATATTTCCTCAAATTATTCTTCCGATATGTATAATACCCATTTACTTATAAACATAGTTAGTGGGAATAAAATCATGATAAGTGTCTCACAATGCGTGGAAAGTTCCTCTATATTCCACGAAAAATGAAAATTTTCATGATAGTAGAGGGTTTGGTCTATTCCTCAAATGTCTTTCTGTTTGAAGGGTCCATAGAAATTCCCACACATGTAATCGTGTGTCCTAGAAATGTAACTTTATATATCTATAATTCTTCTTTTCTGAACATGGAATAAAAGTTATCCCTCATCAATGTCTCCAACTGAATTGTTATATGTTCATCACGATCCTTCATGCTCTTAGACTATATGGGAATATCATCGATAAACACCACCAAAATTATTTCATGGTAAAGTCTAAACACACTATTCATTAATTATATTAATATTACATTTTAATTAGTATGTCCAATGGGAATCATAAGAAATTCATAGTGCCCATACATTATACGGAAGGAAGTATTCAGAATATCTTCTTTATTTACCATTTTCTCTTGATATTCAGAATAAATATACCCCATTGAGAAGTTTTGAGCTCCTCATTATGGATGGAAAAGTCATTTATAATTTGAAGAGGACACCTATTATTTATGGTGATCTTGTGGAGTGCCCGATAATCAATACATATCCACATTGATGAATACTATTTTCTGAATAATAGCACTAGAATTACATAAGGAAATGCACTTGGGTGTATGAATACTTTCTCAAAATTTTCCTGCACCTACTTCTTTATCCCCTCTAGTTTGATCTTCGGAAACATGTTGGGACATTTTGATATATTATTTTTCTGGGTATCATTTGGATTGAGAAACAAACCTCAGAATCTTGGTGATGTTTGAGTAAATCATTGGTAATTAAATCAGTGTATTCCCTCGCAATTGGAATTTTCCTTAGGGAGAGACCTTTGGTTGACTAAAACATTTGATTGAGGTATGATTCCTTATAGGGAATAAATACCCACACATTTGAAGTATTTTCCAATAGATATTAATTATCATCCTTTCATTTGTAGGGGACTATGGCATGGTCGAGCATATGAAAAGATATATCTTTTTCTTGAAAGTTTATGTGTTCTTTATTTAACGAGATCCAATTCATCAATAGTATTGCATCAAATTCCACCAAGGGAAGCATTATGTGATTTTCTGTTAGAATACTCCCACCTACTCAAACATCATAAAATTACAACAATTGGATTATAATGATCTTACAAATATATGTTTTTATATATATCTTTAAATAACAGATTCTAGTATTTGATTCAATGGTTCAATAAAAAAAATTAAGATATAATGGAATGAATAGAACAAGAATAAAAAAAATTATTTCCTATCCTGGGTGAATAGTAAGTGTACCTTGAATTACTTCATTTGAATTGTCCTTTTTAGTAGTAGTGATGGCATAAACCTTCCATTTATATTTTGTATTTGGTGGATAATGATGGTGAATACCCTCTAGGGATCATGGTTTAGTGCACTGGCTTTTATAGTTACCTTTGCCCCTATAGTTGAAGCATTGGGACTTTGGTGGTGCTCTCCTTTAATCCATTGTATCATATGAATTATTTATTTATCTTCTACATTCCTAATATTGGTTGAATTATCTCCCACACATATAGAATATCACCATCCCATTTAGGTAGTTACCATGATGCTTCTTCACATATTTTTTATATGTGAGTGGTTGAGATATCTTCATACCTTTTTAATGAGGTCCCCCATCTTGAAACTCTGTATTTCCTTTTTATATCACCATATCCATGGTACCAGTCTCCAAATCCAATCTCAAAATTGTCACCACATCAAAAAACCTTTCCATAACTCACAATATCTAGATTTTATATATTGTTGTGAATTTTTTTAACCCACTAAATAATATATCAATTTTTCTATCATTATGGATAACAAAACCTGACACATGATTTTATCGAATTGTGAAGTTGTATTCATAATTCCTAAATGGTGAATTTTTTTTCTCCAAATGAAAGAAATCTATCTCTTTATATTTATAATGATTTCAAGGGTTATATTTTCTAAAAATAATTACCTTAAATCCTTACATATCAATATATTCAATATCTTCCTTCAGCTTGGTGTAATATATCAATGTCTACCACTGGTTGAACCCATCATCTAAATGATAAATAGACAGAGTCACATTTTCCATCTCAGAATAGATAAGTGTAGAAAATATATTCTCCATTGAATAAACATAGTATTACATTAGAATTTAATAATGAGATCAAGTAAATTATGGTGGTAGTTGAATCATAAAAGATTTTATATCTATATTCTCCCTCTTAGGCGATGTTTGAAATTCCATATAGTTCAGGTTCTTATTCATAGCATTAGAAAGTTATGATATCATTACTAAGAATGATTGAAATCCACCTATAATTAGATTAGGGGTTTTTTCAGGGAATCAATGTAGCGTACAATGCAAGGGTTTTTTTTCATGTTTTCAACTTGTTCCCACAATTTTCTAAAATATAAAATTTTAAAACAAACCATAATTCAACATGTCACGAATAATTTCTCCCTTTGTACAATTTACTATAATGGCATATCTAGTGCGATCACTATTTTTACCCATAATTATTTTATGCTGACATATAATTAGTCTCATTCTAAGGTATTTCACTAAGGTTATCTAACTGAAATTCCCAAATTAAAAAAATGTTCTCTGATTAAAACTACAACAACACTACTTTTTCATAAATGATAATTACATCATTTTAAATATAAACAACATAAAAGTTTTTCAAAACTAGGATAAATTGGTTTATTATCTCAGAAAATTTGTACCATATATAAAGTTTTAAAAACAAAATCGAAAAATTTATTTAATTTCTTTTCCTCTAGCTGCTCACTGGATCATGTGTTCTCCATAGTACATGTAATCACCTAATGATATACATAAAAGAAGTGGTGAGATAAAATACTAGTAAGTGAATAAATAAAAAATGGTTTAATATAGCATGGGAAGGGAATAATCATCCCCATCATCCCATAATCATGGTGTTATCATCCTAACATGATAGGATGTATTCAATAAAGTCATAGTATGAGGCAATGTATAATAATGAAATGATATGTCTTTGTGGTTTACCACCACACATAGTCAGGAATAAATCTTCATCATGGTCACACATATTTGATTTTATCTCAAGTGATTAATCACATTAACCAAATTATTTGTAGGAAAATATAATTCCAGGCTAATCGATCACATTATAAAATTTACACGAACTATAGATTTTTGGGCAAACCCATCACATAATAATATTTATTTTATCATTCATGCAACATAGAATTTATGTAAATACGCGAATTAATAAAATATATATAATTTAATAAGTTTTAGTCAAAAAGGTATACATTATTTAATAAAAATATGGGTTTAGAAGAAAGATATAACAAAATTATAGGCATTAGAATCATCAATATTTAGTGAAGAAGAAACTATCTCAAGAAAAATAAAAGGGGTTATTTTAGAAAAAAATAGTTATTCTCAAAATATAAATAAATTTCTCATAAGAATAAATTGGAAGAATATATATTCTAAAAAATAAAAGGGAAGTAAAAATGAAATTATATTTAAGGAACATTAATGAAACATCCATTTTGAAAATTTAGTGGACGAGGTTACACCTAAAGAAAAAATGTTTGGTTTGAGAAATCCACTTACCTTATGTCTGAGTTCTTTCTTCACATTAATATCTTATAAAATCAAATGAAATTCATTAATTGAAAATTATATAACCACTTATACATGTATATGATTTATTATTGTTTTATTATGTTAAATTAGAGCATTTTTTGATGACTTGTATAGTTCAATTCCGTCGTTCAAGAGTGTTCATTTTCGTTGTTTTTTTATTGGTCCACTTGAATATGAGTATGTATTTTTATGTAGAATAGGTATAATTATCATGAACTGAAATTAAATGTTTTTAACAAAATTATTGAGATTTAAATTGGTATATGTATCATTTAGTTAAATCGTTTGGGGTATAAACATAATATAAAATGTCCATGATAATCATTTAGATTTTTTTGGATGTTTTAGATCATCACCAACTAGTTTTGTTCTATTATTTATTACTGTGTATATAATTTAGTTTCTAAAAATAAAAAGGATTATCAAAATTAAATTATAGTATATACCAAATATTACAGTTCATTATGAAAAAAATATAAAGCATAATGGAAAATGAAAAAACATCAACTACGGTGTGATAAAATTAAGACATCACGGGAGATGATTTAATTTTTAGAATATAAGGCAGAGAGAAATGAATTCGAGGATGGATATTTTTATAACATTATAGAATTATAGTATTTAAAATCTAATACATTTATCATGAATATTTAGATAGAGGAGTTTTGTAGATATGAAGAAAATAAATGAAATTTAAATAAGTTAAATGATTAAAAAAGATTATCTTACTTATTGAAGGATCCTATTTGAGAACATCCTAAAAGAGAAATTGTTATGTATTTTGTTGAGACAATATCTATAATGACCCATTTTTTCCATTCAATATTAATTCCACATAGTATAAATCACATAAAATCACTTAGTGACCAAAATAAAAACATTATAAAAGATGATTTAATGAACTAATAAGTTTTTAGAGAAGATAATGAACCAATTCAGAGGGAATATGAACTTTACCTTAGGAATATTAATATCACATGTATGAATAGTATACTGGCCAAATGAATTGTAGACTCACCCATGGAATTATAAATAAAATTCAGTCATATTATAAGTGAAAATATGACACAATTATATCATAGTATACATATGTAAATATTTAAATAATTATTAATTAACTGTTGGTATTTTTATAAGTCATAAATATTTAATTTTAATTTAATAATTAATTTTTTAATATAAAAGAAAACCTATTTTCATAAAATGTATTCATAATTGAATATTTTTATATATTATGAATTTATGATTATTTTATGAGACATTAAGTAATTTTTCAATGTGTTACAAAATAAGTTATAATTTTAAAATATCTATTTTCCACATAAATGATGATTTTAATTAAAAATAATATTAATATTTAGAAATTTCTTTTTATAATATTTATTTTATTTTTTAATTCTAAACATTGAAAAATATTTAGAGTGAACTTTTGGTATTTTTATGTAATAATTTAATTTTTGTGAATAGTAAAATACGATAATTTAAGACAAATACTAAAAAAGAGAATTGATTACAGAATTTTGATCCATGGATGATGTAAGTGAATTTTTTAGAACTCAGATGAACTAATTAGTAATATTTCGTCTCAATAATACTCTATATTTCTTTTCATGATCAAAAAAACAAATAATTAAAATATTAAGAAAACTCCCCTTTCCTCCATTGTAAATACCACCCTCAAACTCTCTTCTCTTGAAACCTCTCAAGCATTGATCCATGCCTAAATTATTCCCAATAAACTTCTATAACACCTTCCCCACGTCCATGATCACTTGTTCTCAATAAAAATACCAGTCCTAGGTGCATTGAGTAGAGTCTTAGGAGGATATTTCAAGAGGATAATCCTCTCTATTTTTCTTTTAAATTCCTTTCAATTTCATTTCCTTTCACACCATCTCATCATATCCCTTCATTTAAATGAAATTATAACTTAGAAATCTTAAATATACTGGAATTATATCATATTAATGTAATATCCATCATTAAATGCGTCCATATCATTATTTTAATATAAAAATGAAATTTTCTCTCGTGATGTGTCAATTTACAGACATCCTAGGTGATTCACTTTCATTTTAAATTAAATACTTCAAGGATGTTAATAAAACCATTTAATGGTTTATAAAATATTTTAAAATGTATCAAAAAACCCTCTTTATGTATTATAACTAACATTTATACAGAATACTAAATTATAAAAAAAATTGTTTACTATGATCGAAAACCTACAAGAATTAACCTAAACGATCATAATTAGTTTTTGTCTAATGATTCATCACCATGGAATATAAATAAAACATTATAAGATAATTAAAAATTCAGTGATATCATTAATAAAATAAAATGAAAATTATTGACATTTATCCATTTTATACATGAACATCCATTCCTAAATACAAGTGAACCGATCATGAAATCCATGAAAATAAATCCTCCAAAAAAAAGAAATTAAACTCAATAACTCATCCAAAGGAACATGAAAGATTTAAATAAAACCATAATTAATCAAATTAATTTATAAAATTGTTTTTATTTATTAATTAAATAATATATCGTGACTATACTTGATATTAATATGAAGGATTCTTTTTGATAAAATATAAGGGGGTTTCTAAAACCAAGCTATAATTCTATCAGTTATGCCTCTCTCACCACATTATCATCATGGTTATTCCATAAGAATTGTTTCTTCATAATTATATAACCTTTTATAGGATATAAATGTTTTATAATTGAGTTTATTATAAACATAATGTCTTCTAATAGAACTATTCTTTATAAAAACACACCCTTTACATCTCAATATTGTTTCTTTCACTCAAGGTTGATGATTCCTATATCAATTATGTTATTACCTATATCATTTGGGATTCAAATTTTTAAGAATTTATACTTATGAAATTAAACACATTCATTTCCTTGGGTTATTACCTGATCAAGATTGAAATATTTTCTTTGTGGCATGCGTGATAATGTAAATGTTGTGATTTGACCGACGCACCCAAAATTATAAAGCACAATGTAAGTTTTTTATGTGATGGGTGCACTTGGAATTATATAGTCTTCCAATTCATTGGGTAATGTGAAGACCCTAGTAATATTATGTGAAATATGTGAGAACATAATTATATCTTTTTTCACAACTATGTGTTGTAGTTGACCACTAAGACTTGACGTTTTCTTTTTATGCATTGCCACATTCCAAACATTATCTTATGGGATTTCTATTACAATTATGATCCAATGATTATTTTTTTATGATGATGTTATGTTAATACTCACCCCATGTTATATTTCATCATGTTATTATCTATCATCTAAATGGCCTTTTAGGTCCTCCCTTTTTGATGTATTTCTTTAGGTGATTACTTATACTAAAAATAATTCAAGGTCCCATAAGGAGATAGATAAGAAAGAATTAAATAAATGTATATTTTTTGTAAATTTTATGTATGTTCCAATTATTCATAATACACTGATCCTTTGGATCCTAATTTTTTTATGATTTTATGTACATTTTCTTTAAAATTATGTAGTAGTAATTTAAGAAAAACCAGTGTCTCTATAGTAAAAATCATATGATGATTTAGTTAATTTGGTAAATAGGATTATAAAACCATCGTGAAACCCATATTAGGATACTAAGTATATGTAATCACATAAAAATATTTGATATAATTATGGAACCCATAAGATAATCCTTTAGTGTTAATTATAAAAGGGGTGAAATATTGATGACTTGATGAATTATGTTTTGTTCTACCATTTTATATTTTATAAAATTGTGGAAACCAGGAGAAACAAGGCCAACAACCCATGTGAGTAACAATTCAGCGATTACCCGAACAACAACCCAAATGATTTAAGAGGAGAATTTTAAAATATCCAAGTGACGCTTACCCAACTATGTCAGTATATGAACCATATCATAAATAATATGTAATTTCCTCCTCCACCCAAGATAGAGAAGCTAGATATCAAGGGTTTTATGCGGCAATAACCATTGATATTTAGTGGTCCTTCCCATCCACTAGTTTCATAATAGTCGATCAACTTCATGGTGATGATCTCTTCTATGATTGACTATTATAATATGGAGAAGGTAACCAAATATGTTTATCTTATATATATAGAGGCCGAGCAATGGTAGGTGATGACTAACAACACCAAGTCGTGTGATGAAATTGAAGAGATGGAGTGGTAAAATAGTAAAATAATGTTTATTAATAAGTATTTCCTTAAACTATTAATTTAGAGGTTTAGAGATAATTCATAGTGATAAATAAAAAATAATGTGAATATTTCATGGATTACGAAGAAAATTTCACAAGGATTTCAATGTATATTTCATATATTTTTTCTACAAAATGATAGAAAAATTGATATATTTTTTATTTGTTGAAAGGGACACCATAAAAAGTATCCTTAAATTCAAGATTTTGGGAGCATGAAGAAGTTGTTTTATGTTATCTCAAAGTTGATATGGAGTTTGGAGGATAATCCCATGGCTATGGTGATAAGAAATTAATTATAGTGTTTAATGTCAAAGGACCTAATGAGAAAGGTGGGAAGAAAAATCAAACACCCACATGTCAAAAATATGGGAAGAAGAATCATGAGAACTACCTGAAAGGGACGAGGAAATGATTCAAGGGTTGGAGAGAAGGACACCAAGCTCATGAGTATCAGAAAGACATAAGGAAGAAGAAAAATATAATAGAGGAATTGAGAGCCCCAGTCATGGTTCAATGATACAGATGTAGCGAGAAAGGGCACTTTCCAAGACAGTTCACTAAACAGTGAGTCGTAGAGGGTAATCATAATTATCATCCACCAAATATAAAGGATCAAGACAAGGATTATTCCATCACTAATTTTGATGTGGTGTAAGAAAATGATGTTGTACAAGGTATGAATATGATTAACTTACGAATGGAAATTTTTTTATTTGATTATGGTTCTATGCATTCATTTATATCTTTCAGGTTTTCTATAACTGTTGAATTGATTCCCCAAAACCTTGAAGTAGGGATATCCGTAACAACACATAGTGGTCAAATCATTTCAACCAAAGTATTGGACTCTTTTCCTATTGGAATATGAGGTAATGTTATTACATCGAATCTCATAATACTTCTATTTGAGGAATTATATGGTATACAGGGTATGGATTGGCTCTCATTTTAAAGAGAACATACCAACTATCTGGAAACATAAATATCTATTCATGTTCTGAAATATCCCACAATCATCTACAAATTCAAGCGAGATCATTAATATCTTATGGAAAACTCATCAAAATTTTGATTTTTGATTCCCTTTGAATAGTCATACCTTTCTAAAATGTTTAAGTCAATAGAAGGTATCAACCTATTGGATAATCCTATTCCAAGGGAATACAATGGTTTATTTCTTGAAGAGTTATATCAACTACCCCTAGATAATGAGGTAGGTTTCTCTATAGAACTCATACAAAGAGCTACTATTATTTTAATGTGTCCCTATAGGATATATCTTATCAATGTTTAGGAGTTAAAGAAGAATATACAATATCAGATGGATAATTGGTTCATACAGACTAGTGAATCACCTTGGGGTGTACCACTGATCTTTGTCGAGAAGATGGATTGATCAATGTGTATTTGTGTCAATTATTAGTAATTCAACGTGATCAACATAAAGAACTAATATCCTAATCCATGGATTGAAGAATATTTCGATTAGTTGAGAGGATCTCAGTAGCTCCCATAGGCGAATCTATGTTTTTTAAATCATCAGCTAATGGTGAAGAAAGAAGATATTTTGAAAACATCCCTCCATAAAATGTATGGTAATTATGAGTTTCTGGTGGTTCTTTTCATAGTAACTAATTCCCCTATCATATAAATGTATTTGATGAATGTAGTGTTTAGAAAATACCTTGAAATTTTTATGGTAGTGACCGAATCATGTTTTTTATTTCAAAAAAGACACTTTAAGGAGAAGCAAGGAACCAAACATTACAAACACAATGTTGCATTCAATTCAAATTATAACTTTGAAGAAACATCATCACCATCTCGATTCCCGTGAATCTCCAGTAAATCCCCTATTGTGAGATACACACCTATCTCATCAAAAATCCTTTTTTTAGCCACCCAAGAACCACAATGGTCCTACTTCCAACCAAAATCCTAAAGAT
This sequence comes from Viscum album, assembly GCA_963277665.1. NCBI lineage: Eukaryota > Viridiplantae > Streptophyta > Magnoliopsida > Santalales > Viscaceae > Viscum > Viscum album. The sequence goes on along the minus strand of OY728135.1, from coordinate 595,743,906 downwards.
CAACAATGAAACGTGAACCAAGAACCAAACAACACACAAGATTCACAGATCACAGAATAATCCAACGCAAAATCCAATAACATCACACAAACTTCATAGAGGAACCAGTATATCCTGAACGGTTCATCTTATCACCGAATCCAAATCCCATCGGGGGAGACTCTCTGATGCCATCGCGAATGCACGAACTAGAAAAATCATCCAAATCCAGAAAAAAATTAGAAAAATAAAACGAAAACAAAACATCACCAGTGGAACTACCTCTATAGTGATTAATGTGACATATATACCGATCGAAAGAGGATAAAGTATATATTCACAAAAATGAGACCAAAATCTGTCAAATTAGATGGTTAGAGATAATAAAATTCTATTTTTTCTCTATTCACTATCACCTCACAATGAAAAAAAGGTAGCTGATTCTATTAGAAGGAATGAACCTTCTACTCTATCCATGTTGTAGAATGAGAAATACACATTCTTCATGAATATAAAAAGTATGGATTTGGAAATACTAACATGAGGGAACAAAACCCACCTTTCCCAAATAATTTTCCAACCATATATCTAGGAGGATATTATGGAGGAATAAAGGGATGATTCAGAGTTACAGAAGATGGTGAATGCAGTGAAGGAATGTAAGATGCAAGAGGTATGTATCGATGATGATGGTGTAATCCAGTTTCGAACAAGTTTTTATTTGCCTGCATCACCTGGTATAAAGACGGAGTTATTGGTCAATGCACATAAATCAACACTCTCTATCCATCTTGATTGTACTGAGACGTACTGTGATCTCCAAGAACACTTTTGGTGGGAAAACATGAAGAAGGAGATTATAGAATGTTTCTCATGGTGCATAATATGTTATCAAGTAAATGCAGAGGAACTTTAGTCCAAAGGGATGATGTAACCAGTTCATGTAACCTTGTGGAAATGGGATAATATAACATGGACTATTCCATGGATATCCTAAATACATCCAAAGTAAATAATGTGATATGGGTTATGGTGGACTGACTCACAATGCCTACGCTCTTTATCACTATTCGGGAAGATATTTCTCTTTAACAACATACTAATATATATGTGATTGTATTGGTGATAATTTATGGGCTTCCACTCTCTATTTACTTTGATCGTGAATTCAAGTTCACATAAAAATTATAGACGTGTCTTTAACATGCTTTGAGTATATACATAAATTCATGGATGATCTATCACCCCCAAAGTGATAGTCAATCTAAAATGACTATTCAGATTCTTGAAGGAATTATAAGCGGTTGATATTTATAATTCAGTTGTGGATGGGATAATAATATCCCATTGATTTATTTCTCATACAATAATTACTTCCACTCAAGTATTCAGATCGATCCATATGAACCTCTGTATGGAAAGCAATGTTAAACTCCAAACTGTTGGGATAAACATAGAGAAAGAATGCTACATGGACCTTACCTTGTGCAAGACATGACCAATATGGTCCCAACCACTCAACTACATATCAAAGATGGTCAAATTTAGAAAAATTACAATGCTGATAGCTATTTAAGGGACATATAATTCGACATTGGAGATAAATTCTTCCATTGAGTTTCACCACATAAGAGAGTCATGATGTTTTGAAATATATGGAAATTTTTCCCAAGGTACATTGTCTTTATTTTGACCCTTGATTGGATAAGTTCTATAGGTTATTTTCATGAACTTCCAATTAATATGGCTCATGTTCATGATGTGTTCCATATATCACTCAGAGGAACTACATACCAGAGCCCCCAATTATTTAGAGCCCAGAGGTTGTACAACTGGAAGAAGATATATCAGTTGAGGAGAAGCAAGTAAAGATTATAGGCCAAAGGGATAAGGATCTACGTAACAAGACAACCCATTTTATCAATGTTTTTTGGAGTAACCAAAAATATGAAGAAGAAAATTGGGAGACAACTGATGCGATAAAGGATATATGCCATCACCTATTTATGTAAAATAAAATATTGAGGGATAAATTTCAAAAGGGGGGAGAATGTAACAACTCAATTTTTTCCATTTATTATAGTAATTTCACATAGTATAAATTATATAAAAGCACCTAGAGACCAAATTAAAAAAATTAAAAATTAAAAATTTATGAAAAATTATGTATTTCTAGAAGTTTAGGAACAAATACTGATGAAATATATACTTGACATTAGGAATATTAATATGGACCATGTGAATAGTAAACATGGAAAATGAATACTAAAGTAACCCATGAAAGTTAAAATACAATTTGGGTATCTTATAAGGGAAGACATGATATAATTATATCATAGGATAAGTTTGTAAATATTTTAAATATTATAAAATAAGTGTTCTTATTTTAGTAAGTTGTAAATATTTAATTAAAATATGATGATTAATTTAAAAATTTAAACGAAAAAATATTTTCATAATAATTAATAATAAATTAATATTTTTTTCTTATTATTATAGGAATGTTTTATGTGACCTTACATAATCATTCAATGTGTTAAAAATTAGTTATAATTTAAAAATCCATATTTTCAAAGTAAATGATGATTTTAATTAAAAATTTAATTAAACATAATTAGAAAAATATTTTCATAAAATGGAGTTCAATTTTTAATTCTACATGTTCAAAAATGGGTATGGGGACTTTTTGGGATTTCTCTGAAACACATTAATTTTTAGGGAATACTAAAATACGACAATTTATGATAAATGCTAGAAACCTGAATTTTTGAGTCATGATTGACTCAGGGATGATGTAAGTGACCATTAGTTTAAAAAAACATGGTATAATTATTGTATCTGTTCACAATAATACTCATTATTTCTTTCCTTGAGAAAAATAATAAAATAATGATTAAAATAAAAAGAAAACACCCCTCTCTTCCTCTATAACTACCATCCTTCACACCCTCTTCTCCACAGACCTCTCACACCTTGAGACCTACCTACATTCAAAAACTTAATATTCTGTAGCCCCTCTCCCATGACTTATAGATCTTTTTATCCTCAAAATACAATTCCTAGGTTCCTTGAGGGGGATCTTAAGAGGATAATTCTAGAGGTAAATCATCTACATTTTTATATTAAATTCCTTTCAATTTAATTTATTTTCTTAATCTATCCTAATATCCCTTCATCCAAATAGAATAGTAACTAAATTACCATAAAATATTTCAATTAATTCATGTAAATATTATATACATCATTGAACTCTTACCTCTAACTATTCTATTATAAAAATTAAATCATCGCCCATGATGTTTCAATTTACCGACGTCATGGGTGATGCACATTCATTTTTTATAATAGCCTTAATGGATTTTAATAAAACTATTTAATGGTTTATAAAATATTTTAATTTTAATTATAAAACCATCTTTATGTCTTATAACTAAAATTTATACATAATAATAAATGATAAAACAAAATGAGTTCTTTGTGATCAAAAAAATGCCAAAATAAACAAAAACAATCATAAATATTTCTTATCTAATGATTCAACCTCATGTTATATAAAAATATTATTTATATTATCATTTAGAATTTTTAAATATCATTAATAATATATAATATCAATTTTGGATATTTTTACACATGTTACATGAACTTCCATTCATCAATACAAGTGAACATATCCTGAAGACCATGTTAATAAATGATCTCAAATGATGAAATTAAAATATAAAACCCATAAAAGGCCCAAAAAATAATTTAATAAAACCATAATGAATTAGATTCATGTGTAAAAGGTTTAGGAATTTTTATTTTAAAAATCTAATCTGATTATATATGATGTTAACAAGAATTAATATTTCTTACAAAATGTAAGGGGATTCGTCGAACCCAACTCTCTTTCTTTTGGTTTTTCCTCTTTCAGCACATTTCAGTATGGTTATTCATAAAAATAATTTATTCATATTTATCATACCTTTTATGGTATATAAATGTTTTCTACTTGAGTTTGGGAGATAAAAAATGTCTTCGAAAATAAAGCTTCTTAGAAAAACTAACCTTTTACTCTTTATGATTGTTTCCTCACCCAAGGATGATTATTACAATATCAAGTATGCTATTCCCAATTATATTGGGGAACCCGATGTTTATGAATGTATTCTTATGAAATGAAACTCATTCATTTCAAGGGTTTATTACATGTTCAGAATTGACATATGTTTTATGTATCATGCATGATAATGTAAATGTTGTTATGTGATGAGTGCACTTTGATTTATAGAGTGAAAATAAATGTAATGATGTTACGGTGGTTACCAGAATTATATATTTCTCCAATGAAGTTGGTAATGTAAACAACATCCTAATATATACATAAATATTCATGAACATGATACTATATTTGTTCACCATGTTGTGTGTTAGAAGACTACTTAGACCATATTTTTAATTTTTATAAATTTTCATATTCCAAGACTTATCATAATTAAATATTCTCATTATTATGATCCCATTAATATGTTATGATTATAATGTTATTTTAATACTCACACCATGTATTATTGATTAATTTTCTTATCTACCCTTTTATTTGGATTTTAGCTCAACACTTTTAGATGTATATCCCTAGGTGATTACTTTTAATAAGAACAAATGAAGGGCCAATAAGAGTCTATAAAAGAAGGAATTGAATAAAATGTTATGTATTTTTTTTCATGTTATATGTGGTCTTAATATTCCCCATAAACGGAGCCCCTGGATCCTCTTTGGGTAATGACATCATGCATTTTGTCTTTAAAATGATGTAATAGTAATGTGAAAATATGATGGGTCTCTATAATATTCACATGCATGTGGGGTAGGGTCTTGAGAAGAGATTTAGGAAGAATAATAAAAAGGATAAATTATTGGATGATGTGGGGAGAACATGTGGTGAGGGGTGGTATTCATATCATATCAGAGGGGTGTCTTACCATTATTATATTCATTTGTTTATTATTCTAGATCAATAATATGTATATTTTGATAATTATCACTAAATATATTAAAATAATGAAGGGGTTTTAGATATTTTAGGATTACATCATCCATACATCATATTTGACTGAATTATTCATTTATTTATATTTTATATTAAATTATCGTATTTTCCATTTCACCAAAAATTCATGTATTTCCAAAAAATACAAAAAATTAACCCAAAATATTTTTGATATTTAGAAATTAAACGGAACTCCATTTTATGAAAATAAGTTTTTAAATGTGAGAAATTTAATTTTTAATTAAAATCATCATTTACTTGAAAAAATACTTATTTAAAAATTATAATTGATTCTATAACACATTGAATAATTAATTAAGGTCTCATGATATTATCTTATAATAATAGGACAACAAAATATTTATTTATCATTAAATATAATGAAAAATATTTTTCTTTTATGTCATTATATAAGTTATATTATGTTAATTAAATGTTTATGACATACAGATTAAAAACACATAATTAATAACTTCTCAAACATTTATTTACTTTAACTATGATTTAATAAAATCATATTACAATTTATAAGATGATAAAATATTATTTATACATTCATGGGTGAGGTTACTATTATATTATTCTGTTTTCTATTCATAAGGGTAATATTACTATTCCCAATGATAGGTTACTATTATTTTAGTATTGGATTCCTAACATATAGAAATACTGCATATACAATTCATTTATTCATTATAAAGTTTGTATTTTGATCTTTAAGTGATCATTTGTTATTTATACTATTTGAAAGAATTATAAGAATTTAATTTAAATTGATACTATTTTTGGGTCATTGCAATTATGGTAATCTATAGTGCATCATTCATGTAATGTCCACTCCTTGATATGGAAAGAGATAATCAGCTCAAAGGGATATAATATGGCAGTCAAATTATTTAAAGATGATATGTCTCAAGATAAATGAAACATGGTTGAATCACCTTCACTCATTAGATATGTTTCTAGTAGCGGTATATGTGGTTCCAGTGAATACTAGAGGTAAAATATTTGTAGCATCATCAGATTTGATTACTTTATTTGATATTTTTTCTTTCAGTTCATTTATATCAATATTTTTTTGATATGATTAATAATACAACAGAACTCATTACATTTAATATTATGTTAGAGAAATGTCATGGGAAGAGGAAAGAGCTGGTGATTTGGTGTTATTCTTATTCCCTTTATATAAATGATACATAGCTAGTATCAGATTTTATAATTCTCAGTTTGGATCTATTCGATGTCATCATTAGTATGAATTAACTTATTGCTCAATAAGATAAGGCTAATATTTATCATCATTGTGTCTTGTTTCTTTATTCTGATGTGATGTCCCTATTGTTTCTAGGATTGTAGGTTCTAATTTGTGGTTATGAATAAAATCAAATTCCAAAGAATGTGAATTTTTTATCTACTATTATAGTTGATCACAATGATGTTTCAACTATTTTAGAGCTTTCCATCATTATTCAAAGTTTTATGGATGTTTTCCCAAATGATTTATCTTGGCTTCCTGTATAGATTTAGGTAGTGTGTGTAATTTACCTAGGTCCAGAAACACTACATATATCAATACCATCTTATAATATGGATCTATTATAGATTAAAGAGAAAAATATTTAGTTGGAAAATATGGTAAAACTATGTTTTATTCACCATAATTTTTCTCCTTGTGAATCCCTAGTGTTCTTTTCCATTAAATAAGATTATTCACTCTGGCTGTGTGTATACTATTAGATTTTAAACTTAGTGATAGTTATGAACATGTATCCTTTACCATATTTTGAGGAATTTTGAAAGATAAAAAGGGGGAAAGTGGTTTAGGATGATTTTTATTTAGTCAGGATTTCATTAGCATGGTGTTCCTGAGTGTGATATATCTAGGTTAGCATCCAGAAGTAGGTATGGCCATTAAAAATATATCTTGAAGTTATTTTCACTGAATAATGTTCATATAATTATTTTATATTAAATCAAATAGAAATTACATCAAATTGTAGACACTTTTGTTCTAGGGTACATAGATGGAATTTTGATTTATTCAAGATTCGAGAGTGAGCATGAGGATCATTAGAGTTTTGTTTTAGAAATCTTATGTAATTACTACATATGTGGTATTATTATGAAATGTAATTTATATATTCAGAAATAAAATTTCATGGGGAATTTTATTTCTAAACAAGGATTATCAGTTTATCATTAAAATGTGAGTGTTGTCTTGTCTCGGAAATAATCATATAATGCCTTTTAGATCCAATGATTTATTTAAATTACTCGATTCAATCAATGGGTTTTCATGGATTTATCAAAGAATTATAATAGTTGACAAATCATACTTTTAAAATGGTAAAATTTAAATGGCATTAAAATTATCACTATTCATTCAATGAGATGAAAGTGATTCTATCATTGGATGATATTTTTATCTTACATGATCCCGTTAAGGGATATGTGGTTTTTTGTGATGCTGTTGGAACTATTTTGTGTATGGTGCTCATGAAATATTCTTAGTTGGTGTCTTAGGGACCTCGTCATCTTAGAAAACATGAGAAGAATTAACACACTCGTGATTTAGATCATTCATCTATTATTCATATATATAAGTTCTATAAGAATTATATTTTAATGGAAAGGATCACAATCTTTCTTACCATAATATTTTGAGTTATATATATTCTTAGAGGTAGTTTAATATTTGACAGAGGTAGTGGGTGGAATAAAATCAGAATTTTAACATTGATATCACATATAATATGAGGAAATTTAACGACATTGTATGAAGTCTTATCAGGAATGTACCATCATATGATGATTAATAATCAACGGTGGAGTGATACCTTATGTGAAATTTTTCTCATTTACTCATAGTATCTTTGGAGGATGATTTAGGTATTTTACTAGTGTTTAGTTGTCATCATCAATCCTTGAGTCTGTACTATTGATTTTTTAGCTAGATGATGAGTTCCCTAGAATCTGAGAAACACTATATGATGGGGGAGATCGTTTCTGGTTAGACTCTCTTATCAGATGGGATAATCCACTATCGAGAATGGTTTGTTATCCCAACAGCAGTGAGGAGATCTGTTATGATTTATTTTTATTTTTCTTTATGTTCCATTCCTCAGAAGACTATGAATATGTATTATGACATTAGATGGTGATTTTGGTGGTTCGTTATGATGTGTGACAATTATGATTATGTTTCTTTCTCTTACAACTTTAAGAATATAAATGTATAGAATCTAAAACCTTCGGTTTTTAATTAGCCAATTCTAAAACATTTTTGGAAGTTGGATGATGTATTAATTTACATTTGTTTTCATAAATCCATGTAATCCCCAATGGAAGAATTATATATGGTAGTTGATTTATCGGTTTACCATGTCATATCATTTTATTCAGATCAAAGATACCGCTAAATTTGAAGATCTTGGTAAGCTTTATGTTGATGAAATTTTTATGTTACATGAAAATCCTTCTACCATTTTTTATTAAGTGAATATTAGGTTTACATCGTGGTTCTAGAGAAATGTGCAAGAGGTACTGATTGATCAAAATAGGTTGAGTACATCTTCTCATCCACATACAGACAGTCAAAATTGAAGTGTGATTCATATTTTGGAGTATATGATTCGTTCTTGCTTCGTGGATTTTAGTGGATCATGGGATATCCATCTAGGGATTTTTGATATTGTTTATAAAAATAGTTTATAGTTTTCAATATAAATTATTTCCATTTAGTTTTTTCGGTTTGATTAATTATTGGGTAGAGGTGTATGATGTTTCTTCGGTGGGACCAATTTTTTTTAAGTGATGTCCGCAAATATTTTGTATATATGTCGGTATCTGGTTAATTCGCTGAGTTGTAAAAAGACTTATATGGACCAATTTTTTAATCATTTATAATTTTTTATTAGTGTCCATGTTTTTTTGAATTTATAACATCATTTAGGTTACCATTTTCTTGCAAAACTTTTAACATTGGCTCTAACATAGGTGGGATCGTTAGATTTATTGGAGTGGCTACAAAAGTTTTCTTATGGATAGAAATATTTGGGGCAGTTTAAAAGTATTCATGATGTTTTACACATATAGAAGCTTTTTAAATGTCATCAAGATATCTCAAATTATTATTTGGGGAGAAATTGAGTAAAAAATATTTTTTTCTATTATTAGACATCCTATTAATACTCCAGAGTCTCATTTGAATGATTTTTATGGGATGTCTATTCCATTTTCTAGCATTATATAGTGTAATAGGTAAGATTCTCAAGAGAAATGGGATCAAAAGTCATTGATAATGTGGGAATGACCTAAATACATTAAAAAAAATAAATCCATCCACATTACTTATTGGGGATTAAAATTCTTGTGTTAGGGAAGTTTTAACACGCAAGTACATGATTTCAGGTGGTTCAAATATACATTCTAGTTTTCTTTTTAATTGGGTGTTTATTTAGAATATGATGGATATAGCGATATTTTGGGGAAAATTATCTAATGTTAAAGTACATCATTAATTCAAACAAACATACATCCACTACTCATTTAGATTTATAACTAGAAGTATTCTCCAAAGAACTTAGGATACCCTATTCTAACAATATTGAATTGTTCATTATTCGATCACCATTGCATTCAGTTTTCATCCCTTTGAGTGAGAAGGAATTTTAGTTTATATTTTTTCATTGGTCATGGTAGTTCTAGTAAATTTTCTTTATCATTTTTTGACCATTTTTTGTGATTAATGTGTTTCTCATATAGATTCATTGTGAAATTTAATTTTCGGGTCTTTTAGGTTGTTGGTTGTGGTTGGATGAGTGTGTAGTCTTGAGGATGTGTTTTTCCTCTTCTATAAAAATCCCTTTTTTAAACTGAATCATTTATAATATGTGTAGATAGTTTCTCATCCTCTATTTCCATTTTTTTATCTTCTTGTTGGAGTATCTATTGTGGGTATGAAATTCCACAGGTAATTAGGTACATAAAATTTTCTCTTGCCTGTTTTAGATAAATTGTATAGATCATGTTTTAATAAAACTATTAAAAAATAAAATTATAAGAATATTTTTTATGTAAATGGACTTATGATTAAATGTGTGGTTTCTCATTTATTTAGAAAATTGAAAAAGGTGTTATTCTCAAATCATTGAAATGATTTATAAAATTGAGCACATTAGAAACCTTAGTTGTATATGGGGTGGTTTTAGATTAGGTCCATCATCTATATTACTATCAAGAGGTTTGTGGGTGGTTTGTTCCACTTCTCCATAGCCTCTTTGTTCATGGGACATGTTCTTGACAATGTCACGGGCCCACTAATGGGTTGTTTCTCTACTCCATTATCCTTTGTTCAAAGGACATGTAGGGGAGTGGTCATTTTTTGTGGTATTAGTATTCTTCTAGAATGAACTGTTGAGTTCCATGGCATGGTGTAACTATTATTGTCTTTTTATTTTTTTCATATGATATTCATGCATTGTGTTTTTATAAATGATAATAAAAATTATTATTGAACATTATTGATCTTACTTTGAATGGAATTTTTGGATAATTAAAAATAATTACCATGGGTTCCATAAAAATTATTTAATGCTTCTCATGCCATTATTTTTATAAAATGATTAGACATGAGTAATTTTTAAATGGACTTGTTATAGAACACCAGGGTGGGATCCTACTAAGCTTGTAATCTAACACCCTACATACCACAATCCCAGTTTATAGAACATTATATAACTTGCAATGAATAAAACATAAAGGAACTACAATGAGGTGGTAAGGTTTATCATCTACTGAATTTGGTTAGCTGGTGGTGATATGGTGGAGGTTTTCATTCCATCATATGGAGTATTAATTAGAATTATGTTTTATATTATGTTTTTAGACTAGAACATTGAGATTTTAGATGGATTGAGTTGTTTAGTGTCCAATATTTTTTATCTATTGTGGAATAAATATATATATCTTCCACTTTTTATTATTTTATCTTTATCTGTGAAATTTTATTACATCGGTTTCAATTTAATCATTCCCTCTAGTTTTGTTTTCTGTTTAATGGGTGCTAGTTTCCTGACCATAGGGATAGGGAATGCACTTAGTGTATTTGATGGGTCGGGTCAGGTAACAGATTGGGAAGGTTTCACACCTGTCTTTTCTAATTTATTTATTTTATTAAATTTCTTTGCATCAGGTAGTTCAGGTCCAAACCTGACTTATGTTTTTCAAGTTCGTTGTGTTTGGGCCTTTTTTGCGTCTAGCGCAACGCGGTCGAAGCTACGCGGCCTCGCTTGGGTCATCGTGCGGCCCCGCCCGGTTCAATGCACGCCTTTCCGATGTTTAATTAATGAAAAAAATGAATAAACAATTGTTTTGATAATAATAATCATATTAATGTCATTGAGATTATTATTATTATTTCTTTAGTTTTATTATTATTATTATTAGTTCTAAGGAATAAAAATTTATTTATGTTATTATTATTACTCCAAATATTATTTTTACTGTTAGTTTTAGTTTAATATTATTATTGGTTTTGAGTTTGTTTTAGTTTTTATTTAGTTTTCTTTTTATTTTATTCTTTTTTTCACTTTTTTTTCTTCCCCCTTGGCTAGGGTTTCGGCGGACCCCCCCCCCCTTCATTTTTTCCCTTCTTCTCCCTATGCGGCACATCCAGCTGCTTCCTCCTCCTTTGCGCAACCCCCCCTTACTCTCCATGCATCCTCCTCCTTCCGGCGATCCCTGACGACCCCTGCTTTCCTATCCTACCCGTTGCGTCGTGCCCCTACTCCCGTCGCACTATGCCCCACTCGGAACCGCATGACCCTCCCTCACTGAACTCCCTCCTCCTACCTTTTCCCCATATAACCCCATGCCTTCCTCCCATCCTCCTCGCCCGCGCCCCTCCCCACCGACTCCCATGTCCGTCACCGCATCTCCAGCTCCCATGTGCACCGCTCCCCAGACCGCCGCCCCACCTTGCTCCTTGGACCATCCGCCACCGCACCCCTTTTTTTCTCTGGCCTCTTGCTGTGACGGTAAGCACCCACTCTCCCCCAAACCCCTTCTTTTCATCGTTCTGCTCACTACCCTCATGGACAACCTCCTTATACAACTCTCCTCGACCAGCCCACTCGTCGCTGACCGACCTCTCCCATGTCGGCGCTTTTATTCCTCGCTGTGACCCTTGCTCCCCCCTCCTACCCACTAAAACATGCCCCTTGCTTCCCTCTAGACATCTCTGATGACCACCAACCTCCTTAACCCCTCGCCAGTCTAGCCGACCCGCTTCTCCGTGACCCCCATCGCGCATGTCTCCCCTATTGGCACAATATCTGTGAAGACCCAGAACCCCCTTGGTCCCTTCCTTTGCCAAAAATCCGGTTTCCTTGCGGGGTACCGATCGGTGAGACCGATCGGTGAGACCGATCGGTGACACCGATCGGTGAGACCGGCCCTGCCAAGTTGTTCCAGTAATGTTCCTTTTTCGCAAATAGGGTTTTAAACCCTATTCTTCCTTGCTAAAAATATCTTGGAAATCCGAAACGCGCGCAAAGGTCTTAATTAAATGCTTCATTAATTCATGGGTCAGTTAAAACCACCCAGCGCCATTAATGATGAGTCAAGCCACGTGGTCAACCCACGACTCCCTCGTCTTCCGTGGTTTTGTGTTTTCATCTCAACCGTCCCCAGCCCTTATAATTAAGGGTTAGGCCGTGGTTTTCCCCCTTCTTCGATCGTGACTCTTCTGGTGCATCGGGACCGCCGCGTCGTTATCCGTAAAGTTCCGCGCCCCCGGCCTAAACGTCGATCATCCATCAACAAGTAGGGAATTTCTCTCGTCTCTCACTTTTGTGTATCATGCGGGGTGGGCGTTACTTTTGTTCCTATCAAATTGGTTGAACCAAACCCTAATGAAGATACTAAACGAAGTTCTAAAGAAAGAAGGGGAAGGGGTTGTGATCGTTGTTTATGCTTTATCTTGTGATCATCCCTTTTGTTGTACTGGTCTATGTTTTCTGAAAATTGAGGCCGTTGGTGGTCGTGTGTGTGCACTTGAATCCCCTCGTGATGTTTTAAATGGGTTGCTGAAATTGTGAACTCCTGCTGTGAAATTGGTTAATCACGTATACCCGGCTGAATAATTTGAAAGCACCTGGATCAACCCTTCTGTGATAACCAACGGATAGAACACATGGAATTTTTGAAATCATGGAGTGTGTTAAGTCGTTTAAATCTGAAAATCCCTGACTCGTGTTGGTAGTGGTTGTTGGTTGTTTTCCCTTCGGGCCGTTTGCTGGAAATGTGGGAGGGGATGGGATCCCCCGTTCTTTTTATACTCTCGGCGGCTGTGTGAATTTGGGGGATGGGATCTCCTGTTGGCATGGTTTCAGTGGTTGTGGGTTTTTATCACAAACTGGGGAGAGATCCTCTGTTGGCAGAACCGGGTGTGGGTGTTTTGGTTGATCTATGCTTGACGTTTTCCTTGGTTATGCTTATGGTAGTTGCCCAGTAGTGCTTAAAATTAATTGAACAATTGACTGAATGTGAAACAAGAATGGGACAAATGGTTTTGTGGGCAAGGGTCGCGAATTGTGACTCGGGCGTTGTGGTATTGTGTCCTGTAGGTTGGCTAGGAAAACCTAAGTTTTGGGTGAGTGTTTGTTACTTATATCTATACTTGTAGCTTTGTGTTTCTTATTCGCGCCCCACCCAAGTTGATCACTTAGTGCCGAACACCCCCATTTATGGGGGAAGGGTGTTTTTCCCAACACTATACTTAGTGGCTGGTTATTAGCTCCTTTTCTGCTCCCTTTCCCGGATAGCCCAAGTACCTTCGGGCAGGCTGTGATGGCCTGAAGTCCATTATTAGCCCAAGAACCATCGGGCAGGGTGTTGTGGTAGTTGGCCAGGTGTGTGCGGCAGGTGGTTTCCCAAGTGTCTTCGGGATGAGGCCCAGGTGTTTTTCGGGCGTGGTAGTGGATTCTTTAGCCCAGGTGTCTTCGGGCGTAGCGGTGGTTGTTCTGGCCTAGGTGTTTGCAGGCATGGTTACTTGTGACAGTTGAGGCCCAGGTGTGTGCGGGCGGGATTTGGCAGTGGGACTGCGTGTGGTTGTGGCCCAGGTGTGTGCGGGCGGGATTTGGCAGTGGGACTGCGTGTGGTTGTGGCCCAGGTGTGTGCGGGCGGGTGTGGCAGTGGGACTGCGGTGAGAATGGCGGGATTGGTCTGATGCGTAGGATGTCTCAATAACCAGTGGGAAAGTGGCGTGGGGTACCCAAACATCGATGTGCTCTTATATATATATTACTTGACTTGCGTTATTTGGGGAGCGAACCTTGGTGAGGCTTGGGATGGATAGTTGCCTTGTTAGGTGTTTGGTTTACTCTTTCTCACGGGACTTTAGTACGTTCCCCCACTTGTGCACGAGAGTCTTGGTTTTCCCTACTGAGTGTACTTGTATGCTCACCCTACGTTTACTTTCAGGTTTCCAGGAGGACTACCAGGGCTGCGCGGGACCCTATTAGTCGGACAGTTGGAGTTGTCGCTGTTGTCGTACCTTTGTTTTCTTTTGGTATTGTACTTGAGAGCTTCTTTTTCTTTTGTACATGTACTTTGTTGTAAACTGTTTAAACATACATGTGGGAATGGTTTACTTTTGGCTTTACTTTTCTTTCTATCTTGGTGTTGTTGGGTTTTCTCCTCCTTATCTTTCGATCCTATAAAATAAAAAGGGTAATGCCTTCCATTTGTGAGAACTTCCTATACCCTTGGTGCTAGTCGCCACTCCGGGACCTATTGAAGGCGGGTTTCGGGGGTCATTATCTCTCCTTCATCTCGAAGAAGGAAGGGCCTGGCAACCTGCTGACCCTTCCCTCCTTTTGGTGAAGGCGGGTCGTGACAGAATGGTATCAGAGCAAGGTTGAGAGATAGGACGGAGTCTGGAGTTAGGCACAGTGAGGATTTCATGGGATGGTAAGGCAACAGCGTTGGGTGACCTTGGTGCGTGAAATAGGCTAGGGAGGACCGGCTAGGACACGGGATTTTAGGGCCCCCCGTGATCCGATGCAAGGACTCTGGACCTACCGAACGACCAAGTGAAGCCACACTGATTGCAGGGTAGAGACCCTAGGAAAGGTACATGCATCATAAATGACTTGTGTTCTTTTGTTTCTGGGATGTCTTGGGAAATTAAGAATAAATTAAATCTTAATAAGTTTTGAGAACGGTTTTCTTTGCACTACTGGGCTTAGGTATTCCTTGGATACCTTGCAGCTATGGCACCTGGAAGGCGACCACGTGTGGTACAGGCGATCGAGACTCCTGAGACTACCTTGGCCAATCAGCAGAGAGCTGATCGGGAGGAAGAGGACGACCGGTGGCAGAAGACTCTACGAGCCTTTCAGCGACAGGCCCTCGAGAAATATGAGGGCAGCACCTCCGACATGAAGACGGAAGGCTGGCTGGAGGAGCTAGTCATAGCCTTCGGCCTGATTCGGGCCCCGACAGAGTACTGGGTTCCTCTGGCTGTTAGCCAGATGCGAGGAGCGTCACGTCAGTGGTGGATGCTTCACCTGGGGAGTAGGAAAGAGTCTGAGGTTGCTTGGGCGGAATTCGAGAAGGAGTTCCGGGCGGAGTTTCTCTCCTCGACAATGAAGGCGGAGAAGAGACAGGAGCTACTCTCCCTCCAGCAGGGGAGCATGTCCGTGAGGGAACTTGGAATCAAGTTCAAGGACCTCCTGCGTTTTGCTCCAGACCTCTTTCCCTATGAGGAGTCTCGGGCAAGACGTTTGGAGGAGGCGCTCCGACCCTCCCTCCAGTATGCTGTTACTCCCTTTACCCTTCCGACATACTTAGAGGTTCAGAAGAAGGCCGAAGTGGTGGAAAGGATGCACACTCTAGGCGGACTGTCACGAGAAGGGATCCAGCTGGGACCATCGAAGGGGAAGGCCGTCAGCACCAGGCCCCCAGCATCGGGACCCTCCAGGTTCCGACGCGCGGGGAGCAGGCCGCAGCAGTTTCAGTTTCGATCCCCTGGCCCACGTTCTTTCCCTTCGGGCTCGGGACCACGGTGCTTCATCTGCGGGAGCCCTGGACATCTTCGGAGTCAGTGCCCCGATCGGGTGCAGTACAGCAGTGGCAGTCATCCCCAGCATCCGCCACAGCAGCAGCAGTTCCCAGCCAGACCCTTCCAGCAGCAGCAGCAGGGACAGCGAGCTCCCGCTCCTCCGCAGACAGACATAGGAGGGGGAGGCCGACCTCAGGGCGCTCCCCAGGGACCTCGACCAGGGCGTGGTCGGGGAGGTGGCCGACAGCCGAGGGGTAGGGGAGCTGGGCGTGGACAGTTACACGCCGCAGAAGCAACAGTTCCAGCAGGGCCAGAGGTTGTTCGAGGTACGATCAGTGTGTTTAGCACTCTTGCTTATGCTTTGTTCGATACCGGAGCTTCGCACTCCTTTGTTGCACCCAGTCTAGCCCGCGCCTTGGGTCTAGATGCCGAGAGACTTCCAGTGCCCCTGGTGTTGAGCACACCAGTTGGAGGTCAGATCGACTTGCTGTTCGTTTGTCGGGGATGTAGACTGATGTTGGGGCCACATCAGTCGGTTAAGGACCTCCTTCTGCTACAGATTCGGCCGTACGATGTCATCCTAGGCATCGACTGGCTATTTTCTGTGTGCGCCGTCATCGACTGTTTCCAAAGGAGGGTGGTGTTCTCCGGTTTGGACGGCCAGCGTGTTACTTTCACCGGCGAGCGGAGCTGTCCGAAGGGAAACAGGAGGGAGGAACCTCTCCTCTCCTTGTTGACCGAACTGACGATAGAATCAACAGATGCGGAAATGGTGGAAGTACCAGAGATCGTTCATGAATTTATGGACGTCTTTCCTGAGGAGGTGACGACTCTACCCCCTCGACGTGATATCGAGTTCGGGATAGACCTGCAGCCCGGCTCTCGACCAATCTCGATGGCTCCTTACCGGATGGCACCTTCGGAGCTACGGGAGTTGCGAATACAGATTGACGATCTGATGAAGAGGGGTTATGTTCGTCCAAGTGCATCACCGTGGGGTGCCCCAGTCTTGTTTGCGAAGAAGGCAGATGGTGGCCTCAGGTTATGCATTGATTACAGGAGGCTGAATCAGGTAACAATCAAGAACCGCTACCCTCTTCCGAGGATAGATGATCTTTTCGACCAGCTGAAGGGGCAGGATGGTTCTCGAAGATCGACCTGCGATCCGGGTACCACCAGATGAGGGTGAAGGATAGCGACGTCCCGAAGACGGCGTTCAGGTGCAGGTATGGGCACTTCGAGTTCGTGGTCATGCCCTTTGGTGTTACGAACGCCCCGGCCGTGTTCATGGGGCTTATGAACTCCATCTTTCGGGAGTACCTGGATCGGTTTGTGGTGGTGTTCATCGACGATATCCTGATCTATTCAAAGTCAGAAGAGGACCATGCAGAGCACCTGAGGACAGTTTTGGAGGTCCTACGACAGCACCAGCTCTATGGGAAGTTGTCAAAGTGCAAGTTCTGGGCGCGAGAAGTTCACTTCCTTGGACATGTAGTGTCTGAGCAGGGAGTAGCAGTCGACCCATCAAAGGTTGAGGCAATTGTTTCTTGGGCAGCACCCAAGAATGTGGCGGAAGTTCGGAGTTTCCTTGGACTGGCAGGCTACTACCGGAGATTCGTACCCAACTTCTCCCGGGTAGCAGCCCCTTTGACGGCTTTGACCAAGACGGACCAAGTTTTCATGTGGAGCGAGCAATGTGAGTCGTCCTTCAGCTACCTAAAAGAAAAACTGGTTAGTGCCCCAGTGTTGAGGTTGCCAGAAGAAGGGATGGCCTATGAGGTATTCTGTGATGCTTCAGGACAGGGCCTGGGGTGCGTATTGATGCAGCGACAAGGGGTGATCTCCTACGGGTCCAGGCAGCTACGCCCCCATGAGCGGAACTATGCCACCCATGACCTGGAGCTTGCAGCGGTGGTGTTCGCATTAAAGCTGTGGCGACATTACCTCTTTGGGGAGCGCTTTGTGGTCTTCACCGACCACAAAAGCTTGCGCTATATCTTCTCCCAGCGTGACTTGAACTTGCGACAGCGGAGGTGGGTCGAGTTTCTCCAGGACTACGACTTTGAGATCTCATACACTGAAGGTAAGGGAAACGTTGTGGCTGATGCCCTGAGCAGGAAGCCGCATCAGGAGGTGGTTCGGGAATCTGCTGATGCTTGGAAGGCAATGGGGGAGTTGGCTGCCTTGCACTTGGATGCAAGGGTGGAAGGTACTAGAGGTTGTTTGTTTCAGATGACGGTACAGTCCTCCTTGTTGCAGCAAGTGGAAGAGTCTCAGTGGGGAGATCCTGAGGTAGAAGTGTTGCGGGATCGTGTCGATCAGGGGAACGCCCCGGAAGGATGGTCGGAGGACAGCCGACATCGGATGCTCTTTCATCGGAGGTTGTTTGTTCCAGAGGTGATGCGTGATGAAGTCCTTCATGAGTTCCATAGCTCAGCCTTGGCGGTACATCCGGGTGTTTCGAAAATGTACCGAGGCCTGAGGGGACAGTTTTGGTGGCCCGGGGTGAAACGGGCAGTGGCAGAGTTCGTGGCTAAATGCCTGGTGTGTCAGCAGGTGAAGGCTGAACACCGTGTTCCTGGTGGTCTGTTGCATCCTCTAGATGTTCCCGAGTGGAAGTGGGACGACGTCTCAATGGACTTCGTCACGGGACTACCCAGAGCTCAGGGCGGGCATGATGCTATCTGGGTAGTGGTGGATCGATTGACAAAATCTGCTCACTTCTTGGCTATCAAGGAGTCGGGACCCGTGAGTACCTTAGCACAGAGGTACGTGGATGAGGTGGTGCGTTTGCATGGAGTTCCGAAAACGATCGTCTCGGATCGGGACACTCGATTCACCTCACGAGTCTGGAAGGGGTTACAGCATGCTTTTGGCACCCAACTACGCCTTAGCACTGCTTTTCACCCTCAGACTGATGGGCAGACAGAGCGGACTATCCAGACTTTGGAGGACATGCTGCGAGCATGTGTTCTGGATTTCGGGGGATCATGGGTATGACACTTGCCTTTAGTAGAGTTTGCCTACAACAACAGTTTTCACTCTACTATCGGCATGGCTCCTTTTGAGGCTTTGTATGGAAGACCATGTCGTTCACCCTTATGCTGGGCAGAGGTTGGTGAGACTGGTACTCTTGGACCAGAAGTAGTGCAGAGCACCACGGAGAAAGTCCAGCTAGTGCGGGAGAGGATGAAAGCAGCTCAGGATCGGCAGAAATCTTATGCTGATCGTCGGAGGAGGCCCCTGAAGTTCGAGGTGGGAGATCATGTGTTTTTGAAGGTTTCCCCTCGAAGGGGGCAGCGGAGGTTCGGAAAGGGGAGTAAGCTCTCCCCTAGGTTCATCGGACCTTTCGAGGTGCTGAGGCGAGTTGGCGAGGTGGCATATCAGCTGGCCCTACCACCTCAGTTGGAGAGGGTCCATGACGTCTTCCATGTCTCCCAGCTTCGTCAGTACTTACATGATGACTCTCATGTCATCAACTGGGGAGAGCTAGACGTGGGAGGAGTCGCGACCTTCGAGGAACGGCCAGTCAGAATCGAGGATCGCAAGGAGAAAGTGCTCCGTGGACGAACCTTCGGCCTGGTTCGTGTGTTGTGGAGACATGGCGGCCTCGAAGAGAGTACGTGGGAGAGGGAAGCACAGATGCGTGCCCAATACCCCGAGTTGTTCTGAGTTTTGAACCCTTGGTGCCTGTTGTGACAGAACGTTTGACCTTTTTGGCTATGAAATGTGCTAGGTTCCTTCCCTCTGTTTTGTGTGGGAAGCCCCGGTTGAAGGGAAGGGGAAACCCGACCCCTAATCAGGACGCATTAAGGTGGATGCGATTAAACCCGTGCGGGCGAGTCAGTGCCGCCCAAAGCGGATTATATCTTGACATGGGGGAGGGGAACTCCCCAAACCCACATGACCGGGCGGTTTGGCGTGGTGTGATGCTTGGCTCTTGACAGGGAGTATTTCAAACTAGCGGGGGTCCACTCCTAAGAGGTATCTTCGAAGATGGTTGTTCGGATCCTCTCTTTCCTTCTAGTTTGTTTGATTCTCGAGGACGAGAATCGTTTAAGAGGTATCTGATGTGAAGACCCAGAACCCCCTTGGTCCCTTCCTTTGCCAAAAATCCGGTTTCCTTGCGGGGTACCGATCGGTGAGACCGATCGGTGAGACCGATCGGTGAGACCGATCGGTGACACCGATCGGTGAGACCGATCGGTGACACCGATCGGTGAGACCGGCCCTGCCAAGTTGTTCCAGTAATGTTCCTTTTTCGCAAATAGGGTTTTAAACCCTATTCTTCCTTGCTAAAAATATCTTGGAAATCCGAAACGCGCGCAAAGGTCTTAATTAAATGCTTCATTAATTCATGGGTCAGTTAAAACCACCCAGCGCCATTAATGATGAGTCAAGCCACGTGGTCAACCCACGACTCCCTCATCTTCCGTGGTTTTGTGTTTTCATCTCAACCGTCCCCAGCCCTTATAATTAAGGGTTAGGCCGTGGTTTTCCCCCTTCTTCGATCGTGACTCTTCTGGTGCATCGGGACCGCCGCGTCGTTATCCGTAAAGTTCCGCGCCCCCGGCCTAAACGTCGATCATCCATCAACAAGTAGGGAATTTCTCTCGTCTCTCACTTTTGTGTATCATGCGGGGTGGGCGTTACTTTTGTTCCTATCAAATTGGTTGAACCAAACCCTAATGAAGATACTAAACGAAGTTCTAAAGAAAGAAGGGGAAGGGGTTGTGATCGTTGTTTATGCTTTATCTTGTGATCATCCCTTTTGTTGTACTGGTCTATGTTTTCTGAAAATTGAGGCCGTTGGTGGTCGTGTGTGTGCACTTGAATCCCCTCGTGATGTTTTAAATGGGTTGCTGAAATTGTGAACTCCTGCTGTGAAATTGGTTAATCACGTATACCCGGCTGAATAATTTGAAAGCACCTGGATCAACCCTTCTGTGATAACCAACGGATAGAACACATGGAATTTTTGAAATCATGGAGTGTGTTAAGTCGTTTAAATCTGAAAATCCCTGACTCGTGTTGGTAGTGGTTGTTGGTTGTTTTCCCTTCGGGCCGTTTGCTGGAAATGTGGGAGGGGATGGGATCCCCCGTTCTTTTTATACTCTCGGCGGCTGTGTGAATTTGGGGGATGGGATCTCCTGTTGGCATGGTTTCAGTGGTTGTGGGTTTTTATCACAAACTGGGGAGAGATCCTCTGTTGGCAGAACCGGGTGTGGGTGTTTTGGTTGATCTATGCTTGACGTTTTCCTTGGTTATGCTTATGGTAGTTGCCCAGTAGCGCTTAAAATTAATTGAACAATTGACTGAACGTGAAACAAGAATGGGACAAATGGTTTTGTGGGCAAGGGTCGCGAATTGTGACTCGGGCGTTGTGGTATTGTGTCCTGTAGGTTGGCTAGGAAAACCTAAGTTTTGGGTGAGTGTTTGTTACTTATATCTATACTTGTAGCTTTGTGTTTCTTATTCGCGCCCCACCCAAGTTGAGCACTTAGTGCCGAACACCCCCATTTATGGGGGAAGGGTGTTTTTCCCAACACTATACTTAGTGGCTGGTTATTAGCTCCTTTTCTGCTCCCTTTCCCGGATAGCCCAAGTACCTTCGGGCAGGCTGTGATGGCCTGAAGTCCATTATTAGCCCAAGAACCACCGGGCAGGGTGTTGTGGTGGTTTGCCAGGTGTGTGCGGCAGGTGGTTTCCCAAGTGTCTTCGGGATGAGGCCCAGGTGTTTTTCGGGCGTGGTAGTGGATTCTTTAGCCCAGGTGTCTTCGGGCGTAGCGGTGGTTGTTCTGGCCTAGGTGTTTGCAGGCATGGTTACTTGTGACAGTTGAGGCCCAGGTGTGTGCGGGCGGGATTTGGCAGTGGGACTGTGTGTGGTTGTGGCCCAGGTGTGTGCGGGCGGGATTTGGCAGTGGGACTGCGTGTGGTTGTGGCCCAGGTGTGTGCGGGCGGGTGTGGCAGTGGGACTGCGGTGAGAATGGCGGGATTGGTCTGATGCGTAGGATGTCTCAATAACCAGTGGGAAAGTGGCGCGGGGTACCCAAACATCGATGTGCTCTTATATATATATTACTTGACTTGCGTTATTTGGGGAGCGAACCTTGGTGAGGCTTGGGATGGATAGTTGCCTTGTTAGGTGTTTGGTTTACTCTTTCTCACGGGACTTTAGTACGTTCCCCCACTTGTGCACGAGAGCCTTGGTTTTCCCTACTGAGTGTACTTGTATGCTCACCCTACGTTTACTTTCAGGTTTCCAGGAGGACTACCAGGGCTGCGCGGGACCCTATTAGTCGGACAGTTGGAGTTGTCGCTGTTGTCGTACCTTTGTTTTCTTTTGGTATTGTACTTGAGAGCTTCTTTTTCTTTTGTACTTGTACTTTGTTGTAAACTGTTTAAACATACATGTGGGAATGGTTTACTTTTGGCTTTACTTTTCTTTCTATCTTGGTGTTGTTGGGTTTTCTCCTCCTTATCTTTCGATCCTATAAAATAAAAAGGGTAATGCCTTCCATTTGTGAGAACTTCCTATACCCTTGGTGCTAGTCGCCACTCCGGGACCTATTGAAGGCGGGTTTCGGGGGTCATTATCTCTCCTTCAACTCGAAGAAGGAAGGTCCTGGCAACCTGCTGACCCTTCCCTCCTTTTGGTGAAGGCGGGTCGTGACAATATCCATCGCACTAATCCCCTTGTCTGCAACTCTTTCCCAGCATAGCTCACCTCTAGAGACCCCCTTTAATCTCTGGCTATCCCTCCCTTATCTCTTCCATAGGTGTGTTGTATTTCAATTAGTTGTTCTTTTTTTTGGTAGAGTTACAGGTAAGAGTCCCGTGTCATTTGGGTCCAAATTGTGCTGAATTTGGTTCGATTTTAAAGATTTTTTCAATATGTTGTTTTTAAGGTTCTCACGTGAAGTTTTTTTTGAATTTGTGTTTCGGTTTGTGTGAGGAACTTTGGGGTGCGATGGTCATGCGGCGGGTGTTTCGGGCCAAGCTCGCAAAGTTTTGGTTCACCTCGGTCCATCCGCCACTGTCTCGAGGTAGGTGGTTTCCCATCTAGTTGTTATCTTACGAATTAATATGCATTGTTTATTTTGTTTCACATATTTTTTAATTAATTTTTGTTGTGTGAAGTGCTTTTTATTTGAAGTTTTATTTTCACTGAAATTTTTTAGTAAATTTTTCATATTATTGGGTGTTTTCTGCTGAGAACTTTATTAGTGACTTTTGAATTGTGAGGTAGTCATATTAAGTCGTGTAAGTGGTGCGAACTGTTTTTTTACGTGGTGTCAGGTGCGTTGGGTCATAAAAGATGTTTTTGCATGAGCTTAGTGGTTAACGTTAAGCGATTTCTTCTGAATTGTTTTATAAGCTTTTATTTTTGGCATGTTAAATTATGTGGCTTATACAATGGTGTTTTTCATATGGCGTAAGGGTTTTCCATCAAACCTTTTTATTGGTGAGGCTAACACATTATCTTGTATTTGAGTGCGTGCGATGTTGGAATGTGTCTTGGATTTATAAATGGTTACTTTTGTGTGTGTAAAACCATGCGACCCTCTTTTTCTATTGTTTTATAAACTTTTTAAGTGGTTTATTAGATTATGTCAGAAGTGTGAATCGTGTTTGGAAAAAGTTTTAGCGGTGTATTATTTAAAATGGATTTTGTTTGTGTGTAACTGGTGGATTTGGCGTGTATAGTGTCTGATTATGTTTGAGTGTATGATTTTGAAATGTGGCATGAACGTTTAATTTCTTGAGCACAAACAGGAATCCTGGGTACTAGGTGGGTGGACTAGACTAGCATGCTAGTGATACGGGAGTGGCCTCGGCCCAGTTTCACTTAGCGGGATTGACTCTTACAACACTAACTATACATTGGATGATGACTAGAGAGCACTATCGTAGGAAATGATTCCCTACAAGTGTCTCTTGCACAGGAATGTATGATATGGTACACCGAGACGTGAGGTTCTAGGGTCCCACTTCTCGCTAGTATCTTTAGGGTCTCTCCCATGTATTGTGCTCTTTTTCTGATTTCTGCTCACCGTCGGCAAACAGTGTAACGTTGGGGATACCAAGAAAAGTGTGAGTGTGTGTGTGTGTGTGTGTGTGTATGTGTGTATGTGTGTATGTGTGTGTGCGTGCGTGTGTGGGGGTGCGTGCGTGTGTTCAAGTTAATTAAAGTTATTTTCCCTTTAAGAGAGGTTTTTCTTTAAAAACTGTTTTCGTTAAAATTCTTTAAACAGTTATTTATTTTCATTATGTTAAATTGAAAATGTATTTGTCTTTTAATAATTATGCGTGAAACCTTTTCTCGGTGGCATCCTACTGGGATTTTAGCTCACACCCTACATACACCCATGGGTGTATGTAGATTCTGTTTCTTTTGCACTCCAGGTTGTGACTTCGTGCTCAGCGATGGTGGTTCTGGTTTCTGTTGGTCTTCGTGTGTAGGTTGGTGTTGCTAACTTGGGGATGAAACTTCTCGTGTCACATGAGGTTTGTTTTGGAGTTTATTTCTCTATTCTTTTTGTTGTTCATTTGGGTTTTCAGCTAAATTGTAGAACTAAAACTGTTTATAGTTTAGAAGTGTGTTTGGTAGCCTATTTCCAGTTTCAGTTTATTTATCTTGTTGGTTGTTTTTCTGTCTTTTATTTCGGGTAAAATTGTTCCCACTTGTTAATCTTGATACCCTGCACTTGTGCTAACCCGTGGGAATTCGGAACACCCTTCGGGTTATGTCGTGGACTGGGTCGTGTGCTGGGTCGGAGGGTGACCCAGCCTGGTTCGTGACAAAATGCTATCGAAGGGGGTTTTCTCTCTTGGGTCGTATTATTTTGGGATAGAGTCATGGTATACATGAGTTAAGGTTTTCAGGACTCAACGTCCTAGCTACGAGTAAGGTGCCTCGCCAGCACACCTCGTGGCGGGACTCAAGTTACCAAAGTATGTTGAGGTTTGTCTGAGTTTTTGGTCCTTGCGGTTAATCTTGTCTAAGGGAAATGACAAGGGGTAAGGTCAGTGGTCCTAGTGAGCTCACAGGTTCTAGAAAGCCATGTGGAGTCGGGGTAGTTGTCCTAGAATACCCTCTGTGGCAGTGGTGTGATTTTCATATAGCTACCAACCATATGTTCTAGTCACCAGGTGACACTAGTTTTCTCTTGCACCGTTCCTCGTTTCTTTGTTTTGGGAATTGTGGACATTTGGTTTTTAAGTAAAAATGATTTTTTCTTGGAAATTGTTTTGGAAAATGTTTTTAAAAAAATCACATTAAAAATAAAATGAGGTTTGAGGCTTGAAATGTGTGGATTGGATGATTTGGTTTTGAAAAAAATGGAATGGTTTGTTTTTGACCCTTGTTGTTCTCGTGGGTAACCACATGCATGATTGTATATGGGAAAAAGAAATGGTTAATTGTACGAGTGGATGAGTGCCTGGATGGACATGAAGTAGGTGTCGGTGCGGCATGAGAACATTCATGTGCGAGGCTCATGGGATGCCATTGGTGTTTTGAAACCCACTGGGTTTGTTTATTTTCAAAATATTTTGTTAAAGGAAAAAAATATTTTGTGTTTTAGTAAACGGTTTTTGTGTGGCATGTCCATGTGTTTTGGAAATGTCAGATGTGAGGCTTTTTGAGCCAAGGATCCTTTTTGAATGATTTGTTTCTAGAGTTTTAATTTTTGTTGGTCAGTTGGTGTGAAAGCATGTGGTTAATGGTCTCTTTTAAAAAAATTACATTGGGGAGCCCTTGCAGTGGTTCCCCCTGCACGTTTGGTGTTCGCTTGTGGTTTGTCTTGACTCTCAGACCAGTTTTGTGGGGTCCATGCTTTTCCTTCTTGACTGGTGTATGCCCCCCATAAAGTGTTGACAAGTTATTGAAGTACGACTATGGGTAATTCGCCGTTGGCCAACACTCTATTTGATTGAATGACTCTCTTTTTGAATTCTATAATTGAACCCACCTCTCATTTTTACAACTAAGTGGATCTGCTCGCAGCAGGATGAAAAATGAGAGGGGAGCTGAACAGAGTTTTGGTTTCTGTGAGTTGTCTGAGTCGTCGGGTATGAAATTTGACGTCATCATTTTTAAAGGTTCCCCATCGAAATATAGAAAGGCAATCTAGTGGGGAAGGGTTCGTTTTAGGCCACTAGTTTGGCATACCCAGTCGTATGAGGCTGCTATAGTCATTTTCAAGAATCACATGGTGTTCAAGATGTGGTTTAAAGTCCTTCTCAGCGTAATGTTCCTCTCAACAACAATAGTCATGTTCAGGTGACGATTGGTGGTGTCGTGTTCTCATTCAGTGTGACAAAGGGTGATGTGCATTCACCATTTCAACTCTGGTGTTGGTGAATATTCCGTGTATGATCAGTCAGATGTTGTAATGTGTCGTGTTTTCTGGTGTTGTCTTGGTTGCAGTGTGGTTGTGTGTGACACCAAAAGGAGAAGCTCTGTTCTGGAGTCTTCTATGACTAACTGCGAGGAATATGATGCTTCAAACATCAGGGCTCCAGCCATAGGTCTCAGAGTGAAGCTGGTGTGTGGTCAGGAACCCCGGGATTGTATGGGACCCTGACTTTATTTCTATCATCAATGTGGGAAGAGAAAGCATCTTAAATTGTTTTCTATGGTTGTTCTATTTCGAACGAACCATCGGGTTGCATAAGGTTTTCACGACCTTGTGGAGGTGTGTTCGTCTCGTTGGTCTTGGGGGTTGCGTCCCATTGGATGCAATCGCTTTAGTGGTTCTTATGAGAGTTTTTTGGGTAAATCTGTCACAAATTTGAATAATGCTTATCCAGGAATGTGGAAATTCTGGTTTGTCTTGGGTCATGCTTTTGATGCCCTGGTAGTCAGGCCCCTCCCTCCCCTCCCCTTGTGGTGGGGTGTTTGGTCACCATCGAGAGTTTTTCAAAGTTATATAACCTCTTTTAGTTCTAGTGGCGGCAAGACCCACGATGGGTCTCGTACAATGTTCTCTGGAATAAATCGGTGTTGGCCTTTCTTGAATGGTGGGGAGTCCACCCGGACCTCCCCATGATGGTTTTATAGTCTCTCCTGGGGTGTTTGTAGGTTCTTAATTGTGGGGATACCCACATTGGGTGTCACACAAATGTCTCTAAAATGAATCAGTGCTGGACTTTTCTTTAATGGTGGGGAGTGCGCTCGAACTTCTCTGTGTCGGTTTTCTAGTCTCATTTCGAGCGTCAGTGACTTTCTAATGGTGGGGAGCCCCCCGGGCCTCCCCATGTTGATCATTTGCTTATATTTTTAAATATGGTTTGGTGATAAGTGATAAGAGTGTTCCGTGGATGTGGTTTGACCTTATTTTCTCATTTTTTCCAAGTGGTGTGGTTTCAGTTTCGTGGTGCTTAAGGTTTTTCGGCTTGTGATGTTGGTTCCTGTGGGTTCAAGAGTTTGTTTTCTAAAAAAATCAGTTGGAGGCGTTCTAGCTCTTTGGGGCGGGTGACACATATCGAAAAGTCTTTTTACGCGTTTCTTGATGTTTTCTTTCAGTCACTTTCTTTGAGAATGATGTTTTTTTCTCTCTCTTTTCTTTATGTTTGTGGGGATCCTATTTGATCCTTAGTGGGGTGTCATTTCCTAGTTTGGGTTTCTGCCTTAGTTGTGGCTTTTCGGGGATGGAAAGCTTTATGATGGGGAGAATTTTCACACCCACCTTTTATAATTTATTTATTTTATTAAATTTCTTTGCGTCGGGTAGTTTGGGTCCAAACCTGACTTATGTTTTTCGATTTCGTTGTGTTTGGGCCTTGTTTGCATCCAGCGCAATGCGGTCGAAGCTGTGCGCCCTCGCTTGGGTTGTCGTGCGGCCCCGCCCGGTTCAACCCATGCTTTGCCGATATTTAATTAAAGAAATAAAATGAATTAACAATTGTTTTGATAATAATAATCATTATAATGTCATTAAGATTATTATTATTATTATTATTATTATTATTTCTTTAGTGTTATTATTATTATTATTAGTTGTAAGGATGAAAAATTTATTTATGTTCTTATTATTACTCCAGCTATTATTTTTATTTTTTGTTTTAGTTTAATATTATTGTTGTTATTATTATTGGTTTGGAGTTTGTTTTAGTTTTTATATAATTTTCTTTTTATTTTATTCTTTTTTCACGTTTTTTCCTTCCCCCTTGGATAGGGATTCGACGACCCCCCCCCCCACCCCCTTCATTTTTTTCCCTTCTTCTCCCTGTGCGGCGCATCCCGCTGATTCTTCCTCCTTTGCGCAGCCCCCCTTCCTCTCCATGCGGCCTCCCCCTTCCAGAAAACCCCGATGACTCATGCTTCCCTCTCCTACCCGCTGCGCCACGTCCCTACTCCGGTCGCACCATGCCCCACTCAGAACTGCACGACCCTCCCTCAATGAGCTCCCTCCTCATACCTTTTCCCTATCGGACCCCCTGCCTTCCTCCCGTCCTCCTCTCCCACGCCCCTCCCCCCCCCCCCCCCCGACTCCCATGTCCGGCACCCCATCTCCAGCTCCCAAGTGCACCGCTCCCCTGACCGCCACCCCAACTTGCTCCCTGGACCATCCGCCGCCGCACCCCTTTTTTTCCACGGCCTCTTGCTGCGATGGTCAGCACCCACTCTCCCCCGGACCCCTTCTTTCTGTCTCGCTGCTCATTACCCTCATGGACAGCCTCCTTAGACAAGTCTCCTCGACCGGCCCACTCACCGCTGGCCGACCTCTCCCCTGTCGGTGCTTTTCCTCCCCGTCGTGACCCTTGTTCCCACCTCCTACCCGCTACGCCATGCCCCTTGCTTCCCTCTGGACATCTCTGATGACCGCCCATCTCTCTAACCCCTCGTCAGTCCAGCCGACCCGCCCCTCCATGATCCCCATCGCGCATGTCTCCCCTGTTGGCACAATATCCAGCGCACTGCTCCCCTTGGCAGTAACTCTTTCCCAGCACAGCTCACCTCCGGAGACCCCCTATAATCTCCGGCTAGCCCTCCCTAATGTCTTCCATAGGTGCGTTGTATTTCTATTAGTTGTTTTTTATTTTTGGTAGAGTTGTGGGTAAGAGTCCAGTGTCATTTGGGTCCAAATTGTGCTGAATTTGGTTCGATTTTAATGCTTTTTTAAATATGTTGTATTTAAGGTTCTCACATGTTGTTTTTGTTGAATTCATGTTTTGGGTTTGGATGAGGTCCTTTGAGGTGCGATGGTCGTGCGGCGGGTGTTTCGCGCCATGCTCGCAATGTTTTGGTTCACCTCGGTCCATCCGCTACTATCTCGAGGTTGGTGGTTTCTCATCTAGTTGTTATCTGACGAATTAATTTGCAATTTTTATTTAGTTTTGCATATTTTTAATTAATTTTTGTTCTGTGAAGTGAGTTTAATTTCAAGTTTTATTTTCACTGAAATTGTTTACTAAATTGTTCATATTATTTGGTGTTTTCTACTGAGAACTTTATTAGTGACTTTTGAATTGTGAGGTAGTCTTATTAAGTAGTGTAAGTGGTGAGAACTATTTTTTTTGACGTGGCGTCGGGTGAGTTGGGTCGTAAAAGAAGTTTTTTCATGTGCTTAGTGGTTAAGGATAAGTGATTTATTCTAAATTGTTTTATAAACTTGTATTTTTGGCATATTAAATTATGCGGTTTATACAACGGTGTTTTTCATATGGCGTAAGGGTTTTCCATCAAACCTTTTTGGTGGTGCGGATCAAACTTTATATTGTATTTGAGTGCGTGCGATGTTGGAATGCATATTGGATTTATAAATGGTTACTTTTGTGTGTGTAAAACCATGCGACCCTCTTTTTCTATTGTTTTATAAACTTTTTAAGTGGTTTATTAGATTATGTCAGTAGTGTGAATCGTGTTTGGAAAATGTTTTAGCGGTGTATTATTTCAAATGGATTTTGTGTGTGTGCAACTAGTGGTTTTGGTGTGTGTAGTGTCTGATTGGGTTTGAGTGTATGATTATGACATGTGGCATGAACATTGAATTTCTTGAGCACAAACGTGAAGCCTGGGTACTATGTGGGTGGACTTGACTAGCATGCTAGTGATACGGGAGTGGCCTCGGCCCAGTTTCACTTAGGAGGATTAACGCTTACAACACTAACTAAACATTGGATGATGACTGGAGTCCACTATGGTAGGAGTTTTTTCCCTTCCAGTGGATTGTGCACGAGAATGTATGATATGGTTCATTGAGACGTGAGGTTCTAGGGTCCCACTTCTCGCTAATATCTTTAGGGTCTCTCCCATGTATTGTGCTCTTGTTTTGCTTTCTGCTCACCGTCGGCACACGGTGTGACGTTGGGGATACCAAATAAAGTGTGTGTGTGTGTGTACGTGTGTACGTGCATATGTGTGTGTGCGTTCATCTGTGGGAGTGCATGCATGTGTGCAAGTTAATTTAAGTTATTTTCCCTTTAGTGAAGTTTTTCCTTAAAAACCGTTTTCATTAAAATTCTTTAAACACTTATTTATTTTCATTCTGTTAAATTGAAAATGTATTTGTCTTTTAATAATTATGCGTGAAACCTTTTCTCGGTGGCATCCTACTGGGATTTTAGCTCAAACCCTACATACACCCTTGGTTGTATGTAGATTTTTTTTCTTTTGCACTCCAGGTTGTGACTTCGTGCTCAGTGATGTTGGTTCTAGTTGCTGTTGGTCTTCGTGTGCAGGTTGGTGTTGGTAGCTTGGGGATGCAACTTCTCATGTCGCATGGGGTTGGTTTTGGAGTTTAGTTCTCTATTCTTGTTTTTGTTCATTTGGATTTTTAGCTAAATTATAGACCTAAAACTTTTTATAGTTTAGAAGTGTGTTTGGTAGCGTGTTTCCAGTTTCAATTTATTTATCTTGTTGGTTATTTTTCTGTCCTTTATTTCGGGTAAAACTGTTCCCACTTGTTAATCTTGATACCCAGGAACTTGTGCCAGCCCGTGGGGATCAGGAACGCCCTTCGGGTTATGTCGCGGACCGGGTCGGGCGCTGGGTCAGATGGTGACCTGGCCTGGTTCGTGACAGAGGGTATTCTGGTCAGTTCATTACAAATCACCCATTAGAATTCCTAGGGAATTGCTCTTATAATATGAGGTATGTGGTCCATATTAATTTTTGTCAATTTTATGGTATTTTTTTCCTTATCAAATGAAATAGGTTCTAAAATTGTATGTATTTTGTAGTTTTAATTTCTATTTTTTTTCATACCTTCACATTGAATGAATATCTCTAGTCATGGTATTCAATACTAATATTTAGTTATACATAAATACCCTGGAAAATAGTAACAATATAATATTTATAAAGTGTTATTGAAACATTACATATGACCATTGATTGGTATATATTATTTAAATTTGAGTTCTCAATACACAATGAGTCATTAAATACCATTTCCTCGAGGAATATTATTTCAGCATGACTAAGACTATGTAATGCCATTTTTACTAGTAGGTTCGCATGAAAACTGATCTATCATTCATCTTTAATGTCTATATAATAGTTTGTATATCACCTACCTGAATTATTTAGTTATTTATTATTAATTCATCTATAATTATATTATAGTTAAAATCATTCACCTATGATAATTAATTATTGATGTATAAGCCATAAAAATGGTGTTCTAGAAATTATTTTGGGGGATCCTCATCCACCATAGGGATTTTTTTATTCATATATAATTTGTTAAGAAATGATAATTTAGATAATGATAAATCATCCATATAGAATTTTCATAGGGGTGTATAATCTACCAAGAAATCATATATTGTGATAGATCATTAATCTATTAATGGTTTGTATTGATACATTATTAATAGAGTTCCTATATTGGTAATAAATAATTAAAAAAATTTAAGTAGGGTGATTAATCATTCACTAATTCCATATGGTAGTGATACATCATTCACTGGGGTTGGGTACTATTGATATATTTTTCAGTGGGGGTTACATAGTGGTGATACCTAAATCATTTATACTCTAACATCATAAATCCAGTAACCCTGGGTTGGTGATTATTTTACTTACTTAGGGTGAAATAAAAGGATTATGACATTCTATATCAAAATAAGAAATAAAACTAAAAAATTTACTTACAAATTATTATTTAATCTAGTAAATCCATAAATTCATTCATAGATCACTAACCAATGACCTAGGTTAATGAAAAAATAATCAAGGGTGAGACTAAATGGTCACTGAGGGAATGAATTCAAAAAAATCTATCATAAAATAAATAAATCATGAATAATATGGAATATATAATAAATAATATAATATTATATAATTGTATTATAAATGGGGAATCAATCCCTAGAATACAGAATAATATAAATAATGATATAGATAAAAAAGTAGTATTATAATTACTGAAATATAAATTACTAAGGTCATAATATTACCATCATGTATTTTAATGTAACATTATATGTAAAATTGTATAGTTTATTCCAAATTACAATACTATTTTTTCCCATCAGACCTACTGATGAAATAAATGTCTATAACTATATGCACCATTCACTTACTAATTTAAAAGAATTCAAGATATAAAATATTGAATAAAAATTCAATAAACAATCAAAACAAACAATAGTATTATGAAACAATAATATGAAATGTTAATATTTCTCGAAAGTAATAAAAATTACATGATTACAAGACTTCTTGAGTAATATGGAAGAAGGTATCTATAGATTATATCCCTAAAAAATTATATGATATATTTAAGGATATTGAAATAGGAGAAAATAATGTTAAATATTCATTGGAATATTTCTTAAAGAAAATGTACTTTTAATTATAATTTCAGGTATACTATAAAAAAAATTAAAACGTATTAAGAACACAATTTGGTTTAAAAATAACCATTGAAACATGTAAATGATGCTTAAATCACTAAAAAATAATAGTTTAAATTGTTCATCACTTTTTTCTCACCATTAATTATCTTCCCATTTGTGTCACCATATCAATTATATCTATTATGATATCAATTTTCATTTTCTATTTTTATTTCAATTTTATGGGGTTCCTTTGTGTTTACATTTACAGTTGCAATTCTATTTTCCTATAGATTTTTCATTTATTCTCAAATTTACTATTTTTATTTTTTGATGCTATAATTAATGAATATAATTTATTTAAAAATTGATGAATTTTTTTTTAGTATTTATATATGATTAAATAACAATGGTTAAATTATTTTTATAAATAATGTTAGTTACCAATTTGTATTCATGTTATTGTTTTTCTACATTATGAAAGAGTGATTTGATGTTATAATGGATCATTTATCTTGAATATGGAAAATTTATAATATTTATATACTTTATCATTTATATTACACGATACATTGTGATATTTTAGGAAATAATGATAATTATATATGATCATTGTGATATTTTTTATCAAATATATTTATTTATTTATTTTCAAAATATTTTATGATATTTTATTATTTTTATTTGTAAATATAAAATTTAAGTTAAATTTAAAATTGTAATAACTTATTTTTAATAATGATATTTTTTAAAGGTAATAATGAGTCAATGTTGGGTTTCTACACTATAAAGATGCAATTAATATGAGTTAGGCGATGAATCTTTTTTGAAATTTGGTCAAACAAATTATACCAAACAATGATCTTTTATCATGCTTAAATGGATTAAATATTATAGAGTTGATAATTGTAGACATTAGATATCATTTAATATTTAATTTTTTTAATCCACGTTACAACCCTTAGATTTGGTATAGGGAAATTTTTTGTAAATCAAGATCTATTGATGATATTGATTTACAAGATGATAATATTTAAAAATTTATCAAATGATGTGTCATTTTGAAGTAGTGTTAATCGATAAATAACCACAAAATGATTGTCTATATGGTGATAATGCAGACTCATTGTTTCCAGGTTTTATAAAATATACAGTTTTATTGACATTGTTATGATTTTTTAACATGATGGATAAAAATGGATGGAGGGATAATTGTTTAATAGTTTTCTTATAGTTGTGCTAAAAAAATACATCCTAAATACAATTATTTACAAATTCAAATTATAATTCGAATAAATTGTTTTTCCCATTTAGATTTGGGTAAAATAAAATTTGTCCCTCCCAAAATGAATCTATACTATATAGGGATGAATATGGTGTTATGTCATAGGGTAGTAAGTGTAAGACTTCATGGTATAAGATGATGTAAAATATTAGTGTGATTAAGTCGTTACATTGACTCATGTGAAGCCATTTTTTTATCATCCTATAATTATTAATTTGAAATGTTTATTTGAAAATTTAAATTAATGAATTTTTTTGGATAAAATATAAATGAGAGGATATCTGATGGAAAATTATGTCATTGAGTTTCTAGTTCACTATTAATGAAATTTGAACAATACTTTATTGCATTATAAAATGAAGTTAGAAATATAATACATTCAATGTTCATAGATGGAATGAATCTATATCAAAGACTTAAGAGAAAAAATAGTTCATGGCATGTTTTATTGTTAATTTAAAATTTATCTCTTGAATATTATATGACAAAAAAATATATTTTGTTGGGTTTAATGCTTTTTAGACCAAAATACATAAAAATGATATTGAAATATTATTTTTAGTATAAATTGATTATACAAAAATATTATTTGATGATTTTATTAATGTTATTGATTCAATTAATATCAAGCATTTAAAAAAATTATCTACTAATTTATTTTGACTATAAATCACATACCATTATGCATAAATATATTTAGATATAGTGTTAAGGGGCATAAATCGTGTCTAATTTTAGAAAAAAATTTATTATATTATCAATTACACCGTGGGAACAAAATATTTTAAATGGGTTATCAACGTTTTTTATCTATATATCCCTCTTATAGAACATTATATTGGTTTTTAATGACTTGTATGAATTTGATATTGCTCCAAACACATTCCCACCTGGTAGTAGATTGACATCTTGAAAAAAATTGATTTTGGATTTGAATATACACATAAATCATATAATCATAGTTTTTTTGTAATAAATTTTACATATTTTATAAACCTCCATATTAAATATAAAATGAGTTAAAATATAACAATACTATCACGAATGTAGAGAGGAATATTTATTGTAAACTAATTTGAATGTTGTTAGATATTATATGAAATAATAAATATTTATTGACATAAATATTGTTCTAATTCTTAATGGGAATACATTTTTAGTTTTCTCCCACTCATAATAAAATATTAACATACCATCATATTTATTTTCATATATTATCCATGAAATAGAAAGTTATATTTTTTCCATGTAACCAGGGTTCTAGTGTTCTATTAAACTATTCGCCAAATGCAACAAATGTTTGTGACAGAAAAAGATATGGCATTGATAGGTATGAAATCCATGTATTAACACAGCATGATGTGATAACTGATACATTTTTCATTGGATGGAATATTTACCATCGGTATCATAATGAATATCATGAAGTAGTGTTATTTTTTAAATTACAAGTGTAACAAAATACTTGATATGAATTCATTTAATAATTTATATAATTTTTTCTTTTTTTTATTTGTCATTTGGAAATGAATTTTACCTTATCTTGTTTTTATATCTAGGTCTATTTAACGATTCAATTTTTTTAATAAATAATAATTTGTAGACAATTATATCTATATTGTATGTATTCATTAGAATATTATAAATATATGTTTAAGGGATATGTTATGAAATCATATTGACCTAGAACCTCTATAGATGAGAATAATAATTCTTTGGGGGTTACAATTTTTTGTCCAATCTACCTGTTTGCATTGAATCACATCAGTTTTTCAACATCTATCCACGAACGTATCAATTATAAGTGACGTGAGATCTATGAATTAAATGTAAAATTAATGATATGTTAAAATATATATAACATATATGTATATCTTGAATTACATATGTGATGCTCATTAATTACAGTAAAACAATATTATCAAATGTAAGAACAATTCGTTGTTTTTGAATGAGCATAAAAAAACATTTATTCCTTATTTTAAAAAGAATATCTATGGTAGATCATATTCATTTGAAACATTGAGAAATTAAATTGGTGGTCCAATATTAAATTTTATAATACAATCCGACAAGGACATTAAGGTATTTACATTTCATATGAAAGATCAGTATTACAAAAGTGATGTTTAGAAAAATAGTACTGTATTATTCTCAAAATGAAATATATGTTTCTAGTGATAAGGAAAAAACACGATATTCTAATCAAGTTCAAATTATGGTTCTATTGAAGAAATATGGAAGTTTTATTACATTAAATTTTCAGTTACAATGTCTATCAAATAAATTGGTTTTGAGTAACAATAGTATAATTCATTATGAATTGTGTATGACAATAGTAAATATGAATATGTTGGAATACACTGTTTCTTCTTGTAATGTAATGGAACTCTGTAGTCCATTCCATTACGAAATTCTAGTGTTATAATTGTTTATAAGGGATATAGTGTCTTGTTTCTGGAGTTTTTCAAAATTCGATTTTTCTAATGGTAGCTCATCTGATGCTAGTTCACCAGATGGTAGGTCTTCAAAACATTGGTCGCTGAGTGGTGACTCACTAAATGGTGACTCACTTAATGGTGAATCAATGAATAGTAGGTCATAGAATGGTGACTCACCAAATAGTGAATCATTGAATAATGGAACGATGAGCTGTGGCTCACTGAACAGTGGTTCGCCATTGGTACCTCCCACCTCTTGAGTTTTCTACCCGTTTCTCCCCTCTAATGTCTTTTTATTGATAAATGATGAACCCATCAATGCTTAACTATTTCTTTCACTGTATATGAGGTAATTATTGTATCACAAATATCATTTAATGTCTAATATTAGTGGTTAAACCATGATATTAAATTTATGTATATTGAAATAATCTCCCTAAATTTTAGAATATGGAATTTTCTTAAGCCGATATCCTCTCTTCCTTAAACCCTTCAGTTTTCTGTTGGTTCTCCAAGAACCTTTATTCTTGAGGATATGTGTGCATGTACCATCATGTTCAGTTTTTTCTTAGATTCTCATGCCCACACAAACTTTTTTTGGCACAAGAAAGGATCGTTGGTCACCTGTTGTTCCAACTGAAAATTTCTTAGTCTCACCATTATTTTTGTATCATGTGGGGTGGGTATACTCATGTACCTATTGATCAAAGTTGAAAAAAATTATTACTAGTGTTACAGTATAATTATCTTGTTACCTTAGTCATATATGGGATTTGGGAAGTTGATGACGATGATATCTTGTTTCTTGTGTTATCCTTATTTTTCTTGTTATAGTTTTATCTAGCAACATGCCTTCTAAAAATCATGACTACTAGTGGTCTCTATTAGCACACCCATTATAGATTGTGAAAAATTACTATATATATTAATATTATTAATGAAATAAACCCAATTAAATGAAAATGATTCAAAGAGATCAAACTTTTTTTGTGATCAACCCTTTTTATCAAATAGGAATTAAAGAACCCTTATTGCCTAAACATGAATACAGATAGTTTAGGTTTGGTTGTATACTATTGTTTTGGGTTTTTTACCTTATGTGGGTTGTATGGTGTAGTTGTTTGTTGCATGATTTTCAGTAATTTGGTTGTAAAAAGTGGTTGGTTCTTTGTGTTAGGTGTGTTATTTTTTATGCAGTGTTATTTTTGTTTTGGTCTTAGTTAATGTGGTATTCGTGTATGCGGTGGTGTAGGAGTTGTGCTGGAATCTCATGTTGAGAGATTGATTGATTTGGGAATGGATGAATTTCTAGAGTAGTGGGACTACTTTTGGGTTTTGATACATTTGTTGGAAATGATGTATGTATAGGGGGACTGTAACATGGTTTTTTATGTTGTTTGTATGGAGTGGTCCAAAATTGGGGTTGTCGAGGGTGGTTAGGAAGGATGTGTGAAGTGGGTTTCAATGTCATGGTCTTTTTCCTTATTGTGTATTATGGTATGTGGTCATTTTTGGTGCTGTGTTGTGGTTTTTAGTTACCCAGGTAGAGATGAAATGAATAAATATTTTACTAATAAGAAATTATTCTTAATGAAATGATTTGGATCGAGGTTATGCATTAAGTTGTGGTTTTAATTGTGGTTGTGCATATCGAGGTCGCAACAAAATTTTGTTCTATGTGGGATGGTTGTTTTTTGGATATCCATATGTTGGGTTGAGTGCTTCTTCGTCTATAGGTATAAACATGTTATTCCCTGTGATTTCATTACACATCCCACTCTTGTTGAGTACTATGTTCCAAACACCCCCACTATTATGGGGGAGTTTGTTTTTTCCTAACATCCCAGTGGGAGGATAGATGGTTGGTTATTGTCTCCCCTACTCCCTCTTCCAAGAATTTATCCCCCATAAAACTTCAAGAAGTTTGTAATTTCATGAGGTTTGATACCAGATCTATAGAACTTGTTGTGTGAGATTCCCCCCCCCATGTGTCTTTGGAATGACACCCATGTTTTTTGGGTGAGACGAGTTGTGGTAGTGTCCCATGAGTCTATGGGATGGATATGATGTGGTTGTGTCCTGGATGTCTATGGGAAAGATGTGATTTGTTTTATGGCCCATGTGTGTGTAGGAAGGTTGTGACCATGAGCCTTGTGGAAGAGTGGTAGATTTAGGATGTTTTTCATTAGGGATGAGATGTTAACCAATGTGAAGTGGTGCAGGGTACCCTATCATCGATGTGCCCATATTTTTACTT
This sequence comes from Viscum album, assembly GCA_963277665.1. Lineage (NCBI taxonomy): Eukaryota > Viridiplantae > Streptophyta > Magnoliopsida > Santalales > Viscaceae > Viscum > Viscum album. The sequence goes on along the minus strand of OY728135.1, from coordinate 595,705,053 downwards.
TATATTACTTGTATTATTTTTTGAGTGTCCTTTGGTGAGTTAGGCGTGGTTATTATTCCTTGATAGGTTCTTTTGAGGTTCTATTATTTTCACATAGTGGAATTAGTATGTTATTCTACATGAGAATGAGTGAAATAAGTTATTCCTACTTAGTAAACTTGTATACTCACCCTACATATATAAAACTATTTTCTTGTTTCCAAGTATATTACATGGACCATGTTGGACCTTACTAGAATTAACATTGGGGTAGTTGTTTTATCGTTGCTTATCCTTGATATTTTCTTAATTAATTCGAATTTTTTCATTTTATTTCTATTTTTTTACATTAAATATCCATGTGGGGTTGATTTTGGATTCTTTATTATATATTTCATGGATTTTTTTTGAGGTTGACGCATCTTATCTAACATTAATGGTTACTATAAAAATGGTAATTCCTCCCCTTTTGTGATATAAAATACCCTTAGTGTTTGCCACCACCCCGAGGACCATTTGTGGGAGGACATAGGGGGCATTATATCTGTTCCATTTTGATTAAGGAAGGCCATTGTACTTTTACATCCCTTTCCTTATCATGAAGTAGGATGGTCCTGACAAAATGGTATCAGAGGTGATGGTTGAGAGATATGATGGAGTTTAGGGATAGGCATAGTGGGGACTAGAAGGGATGTTTGGTAAATCGTGTTATGTGATATTGGTTCATGACATATGCAATAGAAGACCCGCTGGTACTCGAGATATTAAGGGTCTCTATGATTCGATGCAAAGAATTTAATCTAACTAATCAACCAAGTCTGTCTACACCAATTGTAGCATAGAGACCCTAAGAAAGGTACATGCCTCATTATTAATTTTTTTTTGTTTTTCATGGAATTTTTCAGAAATTTAAAATAAATGATGACTTAAATTTAATATTAAATGATAAATTCCATAAAATCTAGGCTTACTAGTTCCATGTTTTTCTTTTCATCTATGGAACTTGGAATTTGAATGCGCATGGTACATGAAATCGAGGCCTAGAAGTCTGACCTGGTAGTCAAAGGGAGGGTTTACCATGTGGAGGTCGATGTCCAATGGAATAAGACCCTTCATTATTAACAAGTAATGACTCTGGGTATGTACGAAGGAAATATTTTAGATATAGATATGGATAGTTGGCTTGAGTATATTTCAATCGCCTTCACCTTTATCTAGGCTCCTAATGATTGATGGGTTCCTCTAAAGTTTATCCAGATGAGGGGTGAGTTGAACCATTGGTGGACTTTTTAATTTATAGAGATGAAGGAGACTGAAATTTAGTGAACTCACATTGAGATGTAGTTCCGGGAGGAATTCCATTATTAGATGCTGAATGTCGAGAAGAGATAGAAGATACTCTCCCTCCAATATAAAAGTATGTCAGTGAGGGAATTGGAGACCATGTTTAAGCATCTCCTATCAATTTCCCTAGTTCCTATTTTAGATTAGGAGTCTCGAGAAATCCTCATAGAGGAGTCCCTTCATCCTTCTTTAAATAATGCAGTCACTCTATTCACCCTTCTGACATACATAAAGGTTCGGAAGAAGGATGATGGAATTAAAATAATGAACTCATTAGGATACCAATAATTATAGGGGAGTCACTCAAGTTATTTAAAGGGGATGGGTATCAGTAGCACGTCTTCAGCGTTATGGACTTCCATATTTCATATAGTGGGGAGCCGAACTGGGAAGTTTCATTTCATTCCTTCTTTTCCTCATCCATTTTCCCACAGGATTGTGGCTGAGGTGTTTTTACTGTAGGTTCTAGGAAGAGCATTAGAATTTGTTCCCAGTCCTAGAAATGTATGGAGGTGGGCAGGTTCAATGCTTGCGTTAATAGCAGTTTCCACCCACTCCCTTCCACTAGCAGGGATAGCAAGATCCTTCTCCACCGAGGGAAGATGGGGTTGGTGGAGGAAAAAATCAGGGTGGGTCTTAGGTACATAAAAGGGTGTGTTTGGGGAGGTGGATAAAAGATTAGTGGAAGAGGATATGAGTCTTGAGAGTTGGATGCCGCATTGGTAGCAGTTCCAGACGGGCTAGAGATCATTCGAGGTACGATCAGTATGTTCAATAATCTTACATGTTCCTTATTTGATTTGATAGCTTCCCACTCGTTATCTTTACCCAATAAGGTCCATGTCTTGGGACTGGATATAGATATACTTTTTGTGACCCTAGTTTTGAGTACACCAGTTGGATGTCAGAAAAGAATACATGACATTTGGCGGGATGTAGACTGTTGTTGTGTTCCCATCTATCTTGTGGGGATTTCATTCACTATAGATTCATCCATAAGATGTCATCTTTGGAATCAACTAGTTTTTTTAAATTCATTATATTAATTAATGATTATAGAGGTGAGTTATTTTTTCATACATATATGACCAGCATGTTTCTTTCATAGGCCAGTGGGGTTTTCGGGTGGGTATCCAGAGTGTTGATCCTCTTCTTTCTTCATTAGCCGATATGTCAGCGGGATTGATGGTTGATTAGATTCTTAAGGTTATGGGAGTTTTCAGATATTATCTGGATTTTTTTTCTTTTGGAGTTTGTGACTTTACCACCATTACATGATATTGAGTTTGGGAGAGACATAAAAACCAGTACTTTTTCGATTTCGATGGAACCTTACCAGATTGTCCCTTTTGAGTTGCATGTTTTGAGGAATAAGATTGAAGTTCTTATGATGATGTGATTTATCCAATCCAGTGTATTGTTGTGGGGTGATCTAGTCTTGTATGAAAATAAGGTAGATGATGCTCTAAGGTAGCGAATAGACTACCATAGATTGAATCAGGTAACATTCATGAATTGCTACCCTCTCATAAGGATATATGATATTTTCGACTATATAAGGGGAGAATTTTGGTTCTCTAAGATATATATGAGGTCTTAGTATCACCATTTTCAGGTGAAGGAGGCTGATATCCTGGAGACTACATTTACTTTTTGAAATGTACACTTCGAGTTCATGGTCATGTCGTTCGTTGTTATGAATGTTCCAGTTGTGTTTATAGGGACAATGAAAACTGTCTTCCTGGAGTTCTTGGACCGGTTCATCATTATATTGATTGATGGAATCTTGATATACTCAATGTATGACGAGAATCATTCCAAGAATCTCAGGACTATTTTAGAGGTCCCTCAACTCCAAAAGATCTATGACAGGATGTCCAAGTGTATGTTCTGAACACTATATGTGATCATCCTTTGACATTTGGTGTGTCAGCAAGGGATAACAGTGGATTAGTCGAAGTTCGAGGTGATTATTTCTTGGGAAGAACCCAACAATGCAGCAGAGGTTCTTAGATATCATGTTCTGGTAGTCTATTATTGGAGAGTCGTACCTAAATCCTCCCATGATTCAAATCCATTTATTGATTTTAATAGGAATTACCAAGAATTTCGGTGGATCGAGAAGTGGTATGAAGCATTCATCTATCTGATGGAGATTTTTCTCAATGCTCATGTACTATAGTTTCTAGAGGAAGGGGTTATGTTTGATGTGATCTGTGACACATTCAGTCTAGAATTGGGTTGTCTGATGATGCAGTAGTGAGGAGTGATCTCTTATGGGTGTATAATTTTGCATCCCCATGAATGAAACTATGCCACCCATGATTTTAGAGCTTATAGTAGTCTTATTTTCACTGATTTTCTTGTGAAACAACCTCATTAGGGATCACTTTATTATTATTTTTGGATCAAAAGGGCTTGAGGTAAATCTTTTTCTAATGATACATAAACTTTCAGTAAGGGAGGAGGATAGAGTTTCTCCTCGAAAATGACTTCAGGATCTATTAAACCTCAGGAAAGAAGAATTTTATGGCCGATGACTTGAGAAGGAAGTCACAAATATATGTAGTTATAGAATATGTAGACTCTTGGAGGGAAATAGAGTAGTTAGGAGGCTTTCACTTTGATGAATGAATGAATACTAGAATGTGATTTCTATTTAAATGAAAATGCAGTCTTCTCTGATGCGGTAGGTGGATGAGTCTTTGTGGGGAGAATCAGTGGTTGATGTGTTGCACGATCACATTGACCTGGGTAATTCATCAGAGGGATGGTCAAAGAATTTTTAGATTTTTATGCTCTTCAGTGGGAATCTATTTGTCCCAATGTCGATGTGTGATGGAGTTATCTTTAACTTCCATATATCACCCTTGATGGATCACCAATGAATTTTCAAGGTGTATCAAGGATTGGGGGTAAACTTTTGGTGGTCATGGATGAAGTGGGTAGTGGCAGAAATTGTGGAAAATTGCTATGTGCGTTAGAAGGTGAAGACAGAGCATCATGTTCCCAGCTATCTTGATGTTACCCTTATATTCCCTCAATAGGATGTGAGAGGAAATATCAATGGATTTATTCATACAGCTACCCATGGATCTTGTATGCTATGTTTTTTTGTGGTTAGTGGTGGATTAGATAATAAAATCATCTTGCTTCTTAGTGATCAAGGAGTCATGTATATTTGACACCTTCTTAATGAGGTATTTGTATTTGGTGGTGCATCTACATGGGGTTTTGACATCCATTGTATCAGATAAGGATGAATAGTTTACCTCATGACTCTGGATTCTATTTCAATGTGCTTTTGGAAATTATTTATGCCTTGTCACCGCTTATCACCCGTAGATGGATGGGTAGAAGGAGTACACCATCCAGACATTGAATTATATCTTTCGGGTGTGTGTTATGGTCTTTGGAGGATTGTGGGTATGAAACATGACCCTGGTTGAATTGTATTACAATAATATTATCACACAATCATTGCAAAGGAACCATTCAAAACCTTGTATGAGAGGTCATGTCGTTCACCCTTATGTTTGATTGTGGTTGGATAGACAATAGTTTTTGGTCCAGAGTTACTAAAAATCATAACAGAGAAGGTTCATCTCATGCATGATAGGATACATAACACACCAGACTTGCCGAAGTCAAATGCAGATCATAGAAGGAGGACCTTGGAGTTCGGGGTTGGATACAACATGTTCATGAGCCCCCCCCCCCCCCCCCATGATGTGGGAAACATAGGATGGGTATAAGGATAGGGAACTCTCCTAGGTTCATTGGACCTTTCTAGGTGTATGGATGACTTGATGTGGTGCATTCAAGCTGGCACTACCGTTGTACTTAGAGTGGATCCATGACATCTTATACTTCTCCAAGTTTAATCGGTATCTACACGATGACTCCCACATCATTGAGAAGGCATGGTGGGATATCGAGGAAGACATGACATTCATGGAACAACCACTACAGATCAAGTATAGCTTGGATTATGTTCTGTGTGGATAGTTCATTCCCATGGTCTGTGTGTTGTGGAGGAAGGGAAACCTCGAGGAGAGTACATGAGAGTGAGAATTCATGCCCAATACCAGAATATATTTTACGTTTTTATTTTGTTCGTTTATTTTGACATAATTTTTGAACCTTGTTTTATATAATAGGAGTTGTTTTCCTAATATCTAATGTTTAAAAAAAGACATGACGTGTGGGAAGGGGAGTACATGATCCCTATTCATGATGAATTAATGCGCATGTGATTAATCCCATGAGGGTGAGTACATTTCCCTGAAAAAAGATAATATCATGACATGAAGGAAGGAATTTCTTATGTCTATGTGTCAGGAATATGTGACCTTTAGCGTTAATGTGGTTTTTTGGGACAATAGATGTTGTGATAAGTGTTTAAGGGCGACGAGGTTTCAATTCAACTATAGAAATATATAGGGTGGTTTATTATTAAGAGGTATATTATGGGTGGTTGTTCAGAACGTTATTTCTTTTGTGTTTGTTTTTAAATTTTTTAGTGTGGGAATAGTGTGGGGAGGTATCTGATGTAATGTCCCAGAACACTCTGACCCATTCCTTTGTGAATATAATGTGTTATAGTTGTTCTTGGAGGACATAGTGGCATGATTCATGAGATTTCCAAAAATACAGTTTTCCAGCTGTAGCTCATCTAATGGTAGGTCCCTGAATGTTGACTCGTCAAACGGTAGGCCACTAAAATATGAATAATAGAACAATGACTCATCAAATGGTGACTCTTCCAATGGAGACATCCTGAACAGTGACTAACCGAATGGTTGTACCCTGAATATTGACTCGTTGAATGTTGAAGACGAATGGTGTCTCACATAATGGTGGACCTCTGGAAGCTGACTCAATGAACAGTGACTCACAAGACTGTGACATTCCACTATTATCTCTAAAATCCTATTATTTATTCCAGTTTCTCCCCACATACGTATTTTTTTTCATTAATGAGGAACCCATCAATGTGTAACTATTTCTTCCACTATCTATGAGCGAATTATTTTATAATTAATATCATCAATATAAAAATATGTGTGGTCAAACTATGTTTTGAAATCTATGTACATTGAAATAATATCTCTTATTTTTAGGATATTTTTTTTCCTAAGATGAGACCCTCTCTTACATGAATACTTTGGTTTTATCTTGGTGCAGCCAGATATGTCCTCCGCAATGATTTGTGCTCATGTGCCATCCTTTTCGGTTTTTCCTTGGAGTCTCCTATACATGTGACCATGTTTATAATAAAATAATGGATAATTGTTCTCATATTGTTCTAATTAATAATTCCTTAGTCTCTCCATTATTTTTATATTATAAGAGGTGGGTATATCCATGTTTCCTTTTGATCACAGTTGAAAACAATTATTAATGTTGTTACTATATAATCATATTGTTTCCTTATTTATAAATGGGGAAGGAGAATTTGATGATTTAGATAACTTAGTTCATGTTTTATCCATGTTTTTTCAGTGTATGGATTGATCTGGTTGCATGCCTTCTATGAAACATGGTCGTTGGTGGTCATTGTTTGAAAACCCATATTAACTTCTGAATTTTTTCTGTAAATATTAATATGATAAATCACATATACCTTGTTAATTAAAAAAGATTCCCAGATATCAAAATTTATTTTTGATCACCCATATTTAACAATGTTTAATTAACAAACCCTTATTGGCTAAATCTTAATATACCTTGCTTGTTGGTGTGGTTGTTTGAAATGTTTTGTTGGGTTTTTTCCTTGTGTGAATTGTATGGTTATTCTATTTAAAGCATGGTAGTGCATAAAATTGTGGATATAGGGGTTGGTTCTATGAGTCTAGTGTGGTATGTTTGTGCAGTGGGGTTTTTGTTTTCGTTGTAGTTTCTATGGGATTGGTGTATGAGGTGGTGTAGGTGTTTTGATGGAATCTCTGGTTGAGAGATTGATTGATTGAGTAGTGGATGAACATCTTGAGTAGTGAGGTTGATTCTAGGTTTTGTTACATTTTTTGGGTGTGGTGTTAATACAGTTGGGATGTAACTTTGTTTTGGTTGTTTATATTGTTGGTATGGTGTTGTTAAGAAGTGGGGATACCAAGGGTGATTGGAATAGAAGTGTGCAACAAGTTTCATTGTTAGGGTCCTTCGCCATGGTGTGTTTTATGTTGTGTGTCCATTTCTAGTGGTGTGTTGTGGTTTCTATTTTATTGGGTATGGATCGAATAAATAAATATTTTCTTAATAAGTAATGATTCTTAATGAAATTAAATTGACGGGGGTTTTACTTTAAGTTATGGTTGGTTGTGTTGTTATTCGTGTAGGGGTAACAACAGATGTAGTTCTATGTGTTCTAGTTGTTAGTTTGGAAACCCAAAGTCTGTGATGGGTGTTTGATTATCTATATGTATAATCTTTTAGTTCCTTGTTATTTCTATACACACCCTACCCATGTTCATCACCATGTGGAGAACAACCCCATTGTTATGGGGGAGAGTGTTTTCCCAACATCCTAGTGGGAGGATGAATGGATGGTTATTGGCCCCTTACTCCCCCTTCTTGGATTTTATCACCCAACAATCATTTGGCTGGCCTTAATGGCTTGAGGTTTGTTACTATATCAATATTACTGGTTGTGTGAGACGTGTTATGTTTATCAAGTGTCATTAGGATGAGGCCTAGGAGTTTTAGAGACATATTAGTTATGGTTGTTCACAAGGGGTCTGCCGGCAAGATGTGATGTGGTTGTGGCCAAAGTTATTTATGGGTAGGATTTGTTATAGTTTGTGTCCAAAGTGTGTGTGGGAAGGCTATGACAGTAGGTCTTGTGGAAGAGTATTAGCACCATGATGTGTTCCATTAGGGATGACTAGTTAAACATTGGGTGGTGGTGCGGGGTACCCTATCATCGATGTTCTAATATTGTTGTATTACACGACTCGCATTATTTTGTGAGTGTTCATTTCTGAGGTTCGGTCATTTGAATTCCTTGATTGGTGCTTTTGAGATTATTATATTTTCACATAGTGGCATTAGTATGTTCTCCCACTTATACACAAGTGACATTGGTTTCTCATACTGAGAATAGTTTTATGATCACCCTATATATATAAAACGCTTTTCGTGTTTCTATAGAGATTACGCCGACCGTGCCACACCTTAGTATCAATGACATTGGGAAAATTGTTCTCTTTCTGCTTAGATTTGTTCTTTTGGTATTTGGTTTGGATTTGTATCACATTATTTCTAGTAGTTATAATTTAAACATACATATGGGATGGATTTTTTCTTCTTTTATAAATATATCATGGAGTTTTTTTGAGGTTGATACTTATTATATCCCAATTTTGGTTACTATAAAAGGAAAATTCCTCCCCTTTTGTGTGATTAAATACCCAAAGTGCTCATCACAACCTTGGGGCATATTGGAGGCATGACATGAAGGGTCATTGTCTCCTTTTCATCTTGAAGATGGAAGGTCATGAAACTTTTACATCCCATCCCTCAACTTAAAGAAGGAGGGGCATGACAATCCTTTTATCTAGGATACACATGAAAATAATTTCATTATCCCTAATCCATATAATATGATGTGGTCTATAATATTACAAGGAATAAAATTATTATGGTGATGAAAATCTTGATAATGATGATAATTTATATGAGATCCCCACATACCTATAAATAATAATAGGGAATGTTTATGTGAATTTAAAGGACATGGGTATTACCATATAGAACCATAACAAGCAATGGATTTAGGAAAAACATTTAATAATTTTAGAATATTCCAGGTAAAATGTATTTGATTCTCATTATTTTTATAAAAATTTCATAAATTTTCATATTTATTTGTTAGATTTTTTCTTAAAACAGATACCATAACTAATAAGGTAAATTTATTCTATAAATTATCATAGTTGTGTCTAGTTTACCCATACCTAACGTATGATTAACATTACAATTTTTTTATCTCATAGAAACAAATAACATCAATTTAGTACGTTAATTTTAAATAAAAAATTTATAAAACATTATATAAATGTATTATTATTTATGAATTTAAAAATTATGAAATATATTAGAGAATTTATATGGTTTATGCACCTTTTTAAATAAATCTACCTAAAAGTGGAGAATTACACTATAGATTCAAATATGATTTAGATAAAGATTTGTTTGTTTCAAATTTTTTTTGTTTATATAATTTTAAATTTATTGTTTTATTTTTTTTGTAAAAGTTTTATTTTATTCATTTTTTTGTCATTTTATCTATAATTAAGGTTTTAAGATTTTTAGTTATCTAAATTAAAAATTATGAATTAAAATTTATTGAATTTAGTTTTTTTTCAGTTGGGCCATTTTTTATTTTTCATTTAATTTCATATATTATATTTGGTTTTTTATATTTTTTTCACATTTTCTATTACATATATCTATATGATAATGTTAGATAAAACATGTAATTCACCATGTGATTATGGGGTAAATTATACACATACTTCTAAGAAGGACCATACTCATCCAATTACTAAGGATCGTCTGTGTACTTATATATAAGAGCCATATACTTCTATTGGGGTGTAAAATACATTGAGGGTTGGTAAATGTGGTAGCTCATGTTTACCAAAATTATTAATTTCCCATAGCCAAAGTAAGAGAATACAAGTATAGTTATATGATAATGATAGTATTAAGGGTCTAAATTCAAAAAACAAATTATCCTAATTTTTATAGTGGATGTTAAATGAAATTTTAGTATTTTTATTTTTTATTGGAGAAGTGTTAAAAATAATGAAAATATCTGAATTTTGGTTGAAAATCTTGGTATTCTCAATTTTTTTTATTTTACATATCACGAAATGTTTCTACTAACATATATTTTTCCCTTTAATAAGATGAAATTTGATATACCTAAATCTAAAGGTGTCGAGGAAAAATTTCTTTCTTTGGATTCTATGATATGGAGGGATTTTAAATCCAACCTAACACGTATTTTATTTCTATGGATACGCAACATCAAAATCATTATGATACATATATTCATTTCTGGATGGATATAAATGGAAGTAGTTTGGTAAAGGTAAAAAATAGAAATAAAATATAATATTTATAATCTCAATTTTTTTAAAAAGATGATATCTAATTAGTATATCCAATTCGACAACATATACTTGCATACCTTTACCTATGTAGGGTATACATTTTTGGTAAGAATTATGATAGGAGAAAATGTTCTAAAACTAAGAGAATTGTCTTTAGATTTTATATAGGTTAACCCACTTTCCGCCTAGATAGACATAAAAATGAAACATTGATTGAGTGAGAAAAAAGGGTAAATATAATAAAAGATTCAAGGGTTGTAGTTTATATTATTGCAAGATTTAATTTATTTATTTTTGTTATTTATGTTAAATAAAATATTTATATATTGTTATTCACTAATGAATTTTATAAATATTTGATTTTATAGTCTCTTGTGGTAAAAATAACAAAGTATACCATCATATTTGAGTTCATAAAGAATATTTTAGTTACTACATTGGAAAATACCAAACACCAAGTTATTTTGTGAGGATATTTGATAATTGTATTTGGTGAAAAAAGTGTTTGGTCCACCTGAATCTTTTTTATGAATGGTGAATATAAAATAAAAATAGGATCATTGTAAGATATTTTTCATGATATGGATGATAATATAGAGGAAAAGATTATATCATTTTTATAGTCATTTCTTCCATATATGAAAGTATATTTTTATGATATCTATCCGACTCCTCCACCTCCGCCTGTAGATACCATCCTCCACATCATCATACAAATCCAAATTATTCACATCCTCCTCCACTACATCCCAATTACTATGAGTTAAATATTTACGATCCTCAATATCATATTGTTATAAAAGTAATTATACATTATACTTGGGATACTATCCATCATCAAAAAATAAGGATAGATAATATTAGGGTCATTATACAAGATATAATATATTTATCAGAAAGAATAATATTTCCAGTAGATTATTTCACTACATTTGGAAGAATTATCATACAAATTATAGTTTGTCCATCTAGGATTGTCCAAAAAATACAATTGAGGTATTAGAATAGTATATCATTTGGATATTGTTGGTTTAAAATTTGTTTTATGATTTATATATTTTTTTATTTTTATAGAAATATTCTAAAGGTAATGGCATATTATTTAGAAACAAATTATAAGATTTTATGAATTCCGGTGAAACTACTTCTAATACTGATATATTATAAATATAATCTTCATTTTTATGGAATATATTGGACTTCCTATGGATTCCTAATTTTTTGAAAATGTAATGCATTTTATGATTTTAAAGATATATCGTTGATCTTATAACTGGAGATCATTTTGAATCAACATAATTTAAGTATTTTCCATGTAATTCAGTTATCATGTATATTTTTGTTCCATTGTATTATTGAAACTTAATAATGATTTTTTTTCTTTATTAGGTATCATTATAAAAACTGTATATATAGTGATATGACATCATTATATGGATTTACGGACCCATAATATATTTCAACAATAGAGATAAAAACAGGAGATATATATTGGAGAATTTATATTGTTGAATGATTTAAAAATAAATAATTTTGTTATCAGATTTTCCCTTGTAACATATTTTTCATTAAAATTTATATCTATTAATTGTATAAAAATCTCATTATTATTTCTTAAATTAGTATCCAATGAATTTTGTCTATTATTTTACAAGAGAGAGGATAACGTACTGAAAATTCCATATACATGGTGATGTGTGAAATAATTTTATGAAAGTATTGGAAATGTATGAATTATTACATAAATACTTTTATATATTTTATTTAAATTTAAATTTGATATTTATATATTATTTTAAAATTTAGAATGGGATTAATTTAGAAATTCAATTTGAAATATGGGCACGAATATATAAAATGTAAAATAAAATGCGACTTCACATCTGTATTTACTATATTTTGGATACAAGAACATAATATTCAATAATAATTAATATAATTTCGATGCTATTTTCATTGATTTATATTGGAAATAATTTCTACCAAGACACATGAAAATATCAAAAGGTTATATTTTAGTATAAGTATTCCATTAATTTTTCATTTATTATGATTAGAATAATTTTAAGATGTTTTTTTAATTTAATGATTTTGATTAACAGGGTCCTTATATTGGAGAATACATATGACACTTATAAATAGAATAGAAATTAATCTTCAATGTTATAATGTGGTTTTTTTATTTATAGATTAAACTATAAAAATTAAATTTCAAAATTTAAATTTAAAATTAATTGAATGTTCATTCTTTTTTGGGATGTGTTTCTACTGTTTTTCTATTTCTGGTATCCAATATATTATTTCAGTGGGATACAATATTTATTTTATTAAAATAATTTTTTTTATTAATTTTTTTTTTTTAAATCATTATATAATTACATGCATGAAAAGATTTAAAAATAAGATTTATCATGAGGGTTTTTATATAACTAACTTTTTAAATGGTTATTAAATTCAGTAATTAAATGAAAAAAGTGAAAAACCAAATCCAAATATATATTTTTATGAATTTTTAATGATTCTTTGTAATCAAATGATAAAAAATATCTATAAGGGGATTTATCACATTGTTTTAACATAACCAACATAAAAATGTTTTTGTCATTATATTTTTTTAAAAGTTGATGTGAAAAAATACATCTAATAGTGTAACATTTATAACATTAGTTAATAAAATTTAACAGAAAAACCATATATAAAACATCCACTAATATAATATTATGAGGTGAAAAATATTAAAACCTAATAAAAAAATGTTCAAAACTTTTATCACTAGTGAATGCAATGAATGGTTGTTATTGTGGGAAAATCATTTCTTGTGGTAATCATTAAAACAATGATTTTATTTACACCTTTGGTAAAAAGTACCTCAACTAGAAAATAAGAATAATATTCATATTAAATAAATAAACTCATTTGTGAAAATTCCTTTAATTTGGTAATGGTTAATAGTAGTAACATTATTATTAACAATTTAATGAATATGTAGATTTTGATTTAAAATAATCCTGATAGAAAGGAAAAACAATGCAATTTTCTATTAGAATATTCTTTGCGTCTTTGTGTTCCAATGAAGTAAAAAAGGTAAATAAATCATTAAAACACTAGAAATAGTTATTTGATATGATAATATATTGGTATTATGATTGAAATTCATACAATACATCCCATAAATACATAAATAAATAATCTATAAAAAGGATGTGATTTTGGAAAAATCTATTACACTATCTCTGAAACCTATTTGTGTTTTCTCAAAAAACTATTTAGTGAAATTAAATTTATTTAAATTATATTACATAACAATTTTTTAAGGTCATATCTATTCCACATATATTATTTAAAAACTCTTTTATCCATAATTCCTTATAGAAATAATTTTTTCCTAGTATTAATTGATTCATTTTTCATCAATGTTTTCATTTGGCAGTTTTGGTGTTTGTATCTTCATCATCTTCTATAATATATATAATTTTAATAATGGTATAAATATCATATATATATATATATATATATATATATTATTTAGAATAATTCTTGAATAGGGGATATAAAAAATGAATCACATCGCTTTAAGTGTTTGTAGTCCACACGTACGCATGAGAAACATCAAGAAAAATTATAAGGTTTAAGGGTAAGAATTTATTTGAAATATTATATTTTTTTATCATTAATATTCTATAAATTTCCCATATAAACACTATATAAGTCATACAAACTATAACAACCCTGATCTTTATTTCACAATTAAACATAATTTATTATATAAAATCTTCACTTGATCGAACATAGAAGCTCAAGAGGTATAGTGTATTTGCATATTAGGAACATTACATAACAACATAAAACATGAAGTACAAATCTTTATTGAAAACTTCTTTTACATGACCACACGCATTCCTTCGTATATAGTATTTCATGAGAAAACCTGAAGATATTCATAAGAAAATGGTGATCTATAAAGCCCAGTAAGAGAGTAAATAAGGAATAACATGAAAAATATAGTAAATTTTAGGAAATATTAATATCAAGGTATCATAAGATAATCATCAACATAAAGGCATGATATAGCATGATTTTCATAAAATAGAAATGTGGCATCAACATTTAACTTGAAATTAGCACATGCCCAGGCTGCTTGAACATGGACCATGAGTAAACCCTAATTGCACTTGAATTTCCATGATTAAACCCTTATTTAACTTAAAATATTATGATACTAATCATTACTAAATGCATTGGAGTGATATCAGGGAACACCCTTCTTAATCATTTCATTTCATGTATAAGTGTTCCACAAAGATCATACAACATGGATTCACGAATCATCATCATTTATTACATGATAAATGAATGTGGAATTCATACAAGAGTCTATAAAATAAATAATAAAATTTTAATAAAGGTTTATACCCTTTATAGAGAAATGGTAATGGTATTTACTACATAATGACTTTGGCTTAGAAAATCACGGTGCAATTTCGGCAACATAACTATATGACATAAGAATTCATAAAAATGGTAAATGAGAGTGAAATGGGAATCTCATAATATTTAAATTAAATGTATAGTATGGGTATTCATATAGATACATGTCCTAACATATGTAACATAATTTAGACTCTTAGTATAAAATAATGGATTGAATGTAAATAAGGAGAGAGAAATTCCTTATGAAATTTTGGCATGGTAATATGTGTACATGGGAGGAATTAATGAGAGATATAATGGTATATAATCTATAAAAAATAAGAAGGTAAGTATGGGAATGGTTTTAAAAAACACCCCCAACATTTTTAATTGAAATCAAAAGGGTATAACAATATAAAACAATTTGGACAAATATGTGAATGGAATAAATCCCTTACATGGAAGTCTGATCCAAAAGGATTGGTTAGGGATTGGGAGAGGCTTATTAGGAGATTGGAATGCCATGTGAGGATTCTAGAGATAAGAGGGAGGAGTAATGTCAATCTCCAAATGGTTTGAGTGAATAGAAATGGGAGATTGAGTGGATTTATTAAGGAAAGAATAAGGAATTCATTAATATTTAAGCTTTGGACAATACACATTAAACTAATCAAAATCGCAAACCAAACCATGGTTTATGAAAATGGTTTTTTAAAAATGAGAGTGGAAAATATTATATTATAAGTCTAATGACCTAGCTTATTAAAATATTTGTCTTGTTTATGTGGAAGTGAGTCACACTATCAAGGAAAACATTCGAAAAGTTAAAATGTTTTATAAGTCATTGAGGGTCCACTAAGGCACCATAAAATTAATCAAAAAATATAAAATCACATTATTTAAAAGGTCAAAGATATATTGGACGCACATATATTTTATAATATTTTATTATATCACTATTGGGTTGTTATGATTTCATAAAACACATTATATTTTAAAATGGTGTTTAATTTTTACCCTAAAATTCAACTGTCTCGGAAAACGATGAAAAATTCACTGTTGCATAATTTTAACGTCCTTATTCCAAAAATAATATTAATTTTATCAAGTGATTTTCTAGTTATATAAAATTTTAGTTTTAAAATAAATACATGCATTTATCGAAAATTAATTAGTTTTGAAAAAAACATCATTCAAACCATAATAAAAAATTACATTTTCATTCATAAAAATTATATGATCATTTATATTAAATGAAAATTAATTTAAAAATAATATTTTATTAAAATATTATTCAATTTCAAAATCCATTAATTCATAAAAATATGTTTATTAATTTAATATTAACTAAAAAAATTTTATTTGTGTTTTAAAAACTATTTACAATGTAATAATATAAAAATAAAAAAAATATTATTTATTCTAAAAAATAATAAACCACATAATAATAGTGAAAGTTTCTTATTACATAACCCTTTATAACACCCTCATATGTCCTAAGGGTAAGGTGTGTGATGGTAACAGACTCATGGGGTGGATTATATAACAACGCTCAGGTGGTAATCTCCAACAACTTCAACTTCTCTTCTAGGTGGTTCCATTCAAGATTTACGTGTTCATGCTCGGTCTGATCTTGGTCAAGAGAGAAGCCCATTGATGCTAACTACTTACCATGCTAAAGAACACTGGCTTCGTATAGAGAAACTCTACTGGATGAGTCCATCGCTTCCTTTTTCAGAGTAAATTGGATTTGTTAAAGCCGTATATTTATACTAATAAAGTGACAAATGTTCAACAAATATATTAAAAACTGTAATATTTTATAACAGTACATTTAAAAAACATAAAACCAAGGAAGTTAATATTTAATATAAACATTTTACATAATAAGTCATTTAATTAGATCAAGATTAATTTTCATTAATAAATGTTTTTTTCATTGCAATATCCCACTTTATGAAATTTAAACATAAAAATTTTCCTTTACCACACTCAAATAGATGAGGGGAAATCAGCTTCATCACCTCCTCTGATTCCCAAATTGCCTCTTCAAACATATAGTTTCGCCACAACACCATGACGAGTGTTATTTTCTAATTTCATAGAAATTTTTTCCTATAATCTAATATAATCACCATATTATCATAAATGGAGTGGTCATTCTCCAATGGTACCACCTATTGATTGAGTACATGCGATAGGTTAGCTATGTATTTCCTCGATAGTGATACATGGAATACATCATATACTTGAGATAGGTTCGCTATGACTAATAGTCGATAGGCCACTAATCCAATGAGATCACGAATCTCAAAAGTTCCGATGTTGCTTGGACTAAGATATTCCTTCTTACAAAATCTCATAAGTCTCTTCCATGCTGATATGTGGAGGAATACCATGTCTCCAACATCACACTGTATATATCATCGACGATTAATAGCATAGATATCTTTTCTAATCTTAGTATCTTTAATATACTACTGAATGGTCTTAAAATTCTCCATCATTTATTCAACCATTCCTAGACGTAGGTGTTTTCACTCCCCGACATCATCCCAACCTGACGGTGTTCTACAACCCTTCCCATAAAGGGATTCATAATGATCCATTTGGGTGCTTCAGTGGAAAGTGTTATGGTAAAAGAACTCAACAAGAGGAATATGTTGATCTCATTCTCATTTGAAGTCAATTGAGCATTATCTCAACATGTCCTCAAGTGTTTGGATAGTCTACTCGTATTGGGAATCAGTTTGAGGATGATAATCCATACTAAGGTTTGTCTCAGTATTTAGAGCATGTTGAAGATTCTTCTAGAACATAGAGGTGAATCTCGTATTTTGATTGGATATAATAGACAGCGGTACTCCATGCAGTCTTACCAATTCCCTGATATATATTCATCTCGGTTGAGAAAATGATAAATACTATCAAATTGAAATGAAGTGTGCAGTCTTTGTAAGACGATACTCAACAACCTAGATAACATTGTTTCCTTTGTATGTTTTTAGAAGTCTGGTGACAATATCCATGGTGATGTTCTCCCATTTCCATGCTTGTAATTGTAATGGTTTCATCATCACCTTATTCTTATGCCACTCAACATTCACTTGCTGACATACTAGGCACTTTTATGTATACACATTGATCTCATTCATCTTTTTCTCCCACCAATAATGCTCTCAAAGATCTCGATTCATATTCTTATTTTCTGGGTGAATAGAGAAATTCAATTATGTGCATCATCAAAAAGTTCATTCATTAACTACGGATTTTATTGAACACCTAGTGATGTCCCAAGTCTCACAATTCCTTCTTTATTAAAATTTTACTCAGAGGATTTCCACTTTTTAATAAATTCCACTTTCTTCAAAATTCCAACATCATTATTTTTTGCATCCTTTAACCGTTCCAAATGAGATGGTTGAGAAATAACTTTTGAAAGGATTTATTATGTTCCCTTATTTATGATTCCCATTTCCATATTCATCAAATATAAGAAGATTTTATCCTTTTCAATTATCATAAATGATTGATTCTTTGGGTCTTCTCTACGTAATTCATTTTCTTCCTTGTATGCTTTCTCGGGGTGGTAATGGATTAAGCCGTCACAGTATTTGATCAGCTCAAACCATATTTTTTGGCGCATGTTCAACTATTTCTGTGTGATTATAAAATTTAGACTTTTTTGATCCATGCATATTTCACACTTCTCCCAAAAGAGGTAATGTTTCATAATATTCAAAGAAATGATTACTTCAACTAACTCCAGATCAATTTTTGGATATTTTTTCTCATTAAATTTCAATTATATAAAAATTATAGGAACTAACTTCATCATTTTTCATCAACACACATAGCATGTCCTTTTTCAAAAAAAACAACAAATACCACAAAAATTCTCCACTTATGGGTACTGTGAGAACTAGTGCAGTGATAAGCCTCATTTTCAACTCCATGATTCTCTTTTTGAATTCATCACTCTATTAAAACATTACTCCCTTTCGAGTTAGCTCGGTAAGAGGGTTGGGTAAATGTGAGAGATTTCTCACAAATCGGAAATAATATCCATCTAACCCCAAAGAGCTACTGATATTTGTTACCAGTGTTGGCCTCAACCATTCATCAATTGAAGTTATCTTGGACAGCTCCACCAATATACCAATTCTTTTTTATGATATGACTCAATAATGAGAGCTCTTTCAACCATAACTCTAAATTTTTGTACATTGCATATAGATTTTCCTTTTACAACGTCTCTAGTAAAGAGATTATATAATCCTAATTATCCCCCTTATTTTTCAAGTATATTATAATATTTTCTATAGATACTATCAATAATTTTTCAAATTTATTTATAAAGACTATATGAATCATGTTCATAATGATTTTTGGAGCATTACTAGGTCTTAAAGGAATTACTATGAATTTGTAGTGCTCATATCTTATATGAAATGTATTCTTAGGGATATAATCTTTCTTCACCGTTATTTAGTAATATATCGATCATAGATCCAACATGGAGAATTATTATTCCCTACATAGCTGATTAAACATTTCATTAATTCATGGAATATGATTCTTGTTCTTTATCATGATTCTTTTGATCTCACGATAATCAATGAAAAGGTGTCTGGCCCATCCAACATTTTCACGAAGAGGACTGTTGCACCCCATGGTGAAGCACTTGGGAATATAAATATTTTATCCAGATTCTCATGTAGTTATTTCTTAATATACTCATGCTCTACAATATCCATTCTATACAGAGTCTTGGATATTGGAAATTCCCTAGGTATAAGATCAATTGAGAATTCAACATCAATTAGTAGAGGAAAACTGAGCAATTCATTGAGAAACACTTGAGTGAATTCCCTCACAATATTCATGTCTTTAAGGACGGTTCGTTTCTTAGACTTAATCATCTAAGGAAGATACACTTGCTCATAAGGAAGTAATATCCACTCTCGAGATGATGGTTATAAAGAATATTAATTCTCCTCCTTACACATGTACAGAATAAGGGGTCGATTCCCCATATAGAGATTGATTTACCTCTTACAGAAATTTATGTTGTCTCTATATAAGTAAATCCAATCCATGCCAATAATTTCATAAAAATCTACTCGAGGGAGTATGATCAGGTTCTCCAGTATGTTCAATCCACAAATTATTACAATGGAGGGGTTATATTGATGGGATGCAATGATTACCCCAGTTTTCGTTCTCACTAATATATTTACTTCCATGATTTGTGGTGGTGTTGGGATTGTTTTACTAAACTATTGGGATATAAAAGAATGCGTAAAACTAGGAACAATTTCCCAACCATTAAATTTTTTATTATGGTTATACTATATCCAATATATACATATAGATCACTATCATACATAGTTAAACACATAAAAGGGAATCCAATGTCAAAAAGGGATAACATATAAATTACATTTATTTCCTTAAAAAATGGATTTATAGGCTTCAATCTATTTTATCCATTATCTACTTCCCAACATATACTATTAGGGTTATTTGGTTTATTCCATTAATAGTGGTTCTTAATAATCATATGAATGTACCAAATCATATCCCTAATGAGTGTCGTAACCAAGAGTTCTGAGAAGCCCGTTGTTGGGCACCAGTACCCATTCGAGTGTAGTTAAACGCACTGTTTACTTGTTTTACCCCTAGATACAGCTGTTCCAGAGCAGCCTCCACCTATTCGTAACTAGATAGGGATGTATTTTTTTGATAGGCCACTTACTCAATACTCGCAAAAATTTAGATATGGTTTTATTAGTCATAGAGATATGCATAAGTCTTTCACTATTGTTTTATAATCCTAATCCCAAAAATAACTAAACCTATTCATTGATACCAACTATAACAACCATGATGTTCATTTCTCAATTAAAAAAATTTATTACATAAAATAATCACAAGATACAACATCAATGATAGAGATGTCTATTGTATTTTGGGATTATGAACATTATATAATAACTTCAAACATGAAATACACATCTTTATGGAAAACTTCTTTTATATTACCACACACATTCCTTCCAATATAGAATTGTAAGGGATAACTTGAGAATGTTCATAAGATAAATGTGATCTATAAATCCCAAAAAGGGAGTAAAAAAGGTATAATAAGAAGAATACAATACATGTGAGTAAATATTCATATAAATGGATCATAAGAGAAACATGAAAATAAAGGCATGATATAGCATGATTATCATTACATGGAAATGTGGCATCAATATTTAACATGATATTAGCATGAGCCATGGATCATTGCTCAGGGATAATGAGTAAACCCTAATTGGAGTTGATTTGTCATGAGTAAAACCTAATTTTACATGATTTATCATGATATGAATATTTACCCATTTCATTGGAGCGCTATTAGGGTAAACACTTCATAATCATTTCATTTCATGCATATGTGTTCCACGTAGATTATACAACCTGGATTCATTAAAAAATCATAATTAATTACAGGATAAATTAGTGTGCAATTTATACACTAAACTCTATAATCAATAAGTAAATTTTCATAAAGTTCAATAACCTTGATATAGAAATGGTCATGGTATAAACAATACCATGGCTTTGGCTTGGAAAATCGTGATTCAATTTCGGCAGCATAATAGTGTGACATAAGAATTCAAAAAAATGGATGTTGAGAGAGAGACAGAAAGGGGGTATATTATAATATTTACATGAAATAAAAAGTAAGGGGGTTATATAGATACATGTCACGACATATGTAATAGAATTTAGACTAATAATATAAAAGAATTTCTCAAATTTAAACTAGGAGAGAGAAAGCCCTAATAGAATTTCTACATGGTAATGGTGGTACATTTGAGGAATTAATGAAATATTAAGAAGTACCAAATCATTAAAATATAAGGAGGGGGGCTTTATGGTGTAAAAAATCATACCACCAAAATTTTCAATTGAAAAAAGGGAATAACAATATAACGAAATTTGGGGAAAATGAGGAAGGAATAAATACCTTACTTGGATGTGTGATCCCAAAGGCTTGGGGGGGATTTGAGGGAGGCTTATTGGGAGTATCGGGTGACTTCAGAGGATTATATAGAGAGGTGGGAAGATTATGGTCATGCACTAAATAGTTTGAGTGATGATAAATGGGATATTGAGTTGGTTTATATAGGAAAAGAGATGGAATTATTTAATATTTAGGCTTTGGAAAATACACATTAAACAAATAAAAATGATAAACCATCCAATGGTTGTTGGAAATAGTTATTTCCAAAGGGGATCAGAAAACATTATTTTATAAGGCTAATGGATAGTCTTATTAAAATATTTCGCTAGATTATATGGAGGTGAGTCACACTCTCAAAGAAATTATTTTAAAATTTAAACTGATTAATAATTCTTGAAGTGTCAACTACGGCAATGTAAAATTAATCAAAAAAATATAAAATTACATTATTTTAAATTTAAAACATATATTGGCAGAAAATACATTTTATAGTATAGTATTAAATTACAATTGAATCATTATGATGTCATAAAACACATTATATTTTTAAACGACATTTACTTTTTACCCAAAAATTCGACGGTCTAGGAAAATTATGAAAAATTTACTATTGGATAATTTCAATATTTTGATTCCAAAATTGATATTCATTTTATCTAAATAATTTTATAAATAGTTGAATTTTGATAATTTAAAAATAAAAACCAATATTTATCGAAAATTCATGGGTTTTTGAAACAAATATTCCCCAAACCTTAATAAAAATTACAGTTCCATTATTATAAATTATATGATCATTTATATTTAATAAAAAATAATTTATTAATAATATTTTATTAAAATATTATTTAATTGAAAATAAATTAATTAATCAAAATAGATTTCTTAATTTAATATTAACTATAAAATACATTTTTTCCTTTAAAAACTATTTACAAAGTATCAAAAATAAAATGAATGCATATTCTTTATTATATAAAAAAATAATTCACCTAATCATAGTGCTAGTGCCTTGTTACATAACCTCTTATAACTCCAAAAAATTACCTAAGGGTAAGGTGTGTGATGGTGATATACTCTTGTGGTGTTTCAGATAACATCTCTTAGATGTTAATATCTATCATCTTCCACTTATCTTGTAGGTAGTTCTGTTCAATCATAATGTGTTGAAGCTCGACTTGGTCTCGTTCAAGAGAGAAGCCCAGTGATGCTACCTTCTTTCCATGCTCTAAAAATGGTATTCATCGCAAAAAATTATACTAGATAAGGCCATCACTTCCTCCTTCTGAGTAAATTGGAATTTTCAAAGCCCTCTATTTATACTAATCATATGATAGTTGTTCAACAGATATATTAGCAATGGTAACATTTCTTAAAGTTACATTAAAATGCAAAAAAATAAAACCAAGGAAGTGAATATTTTCTATAACCATTTTACGTACTAATAAATTTATCTATATCTTGAAGAATTTTCCTTAATAAGTGTTTTTTTTTGTTAAGATAACCATTCTGAAATATTATTAATAAAAAAGAATACATCGCTTCAGGAGGTGGTTGTCCACACATATTCACTATCGCTGAATTAATTATCTATTTGATAAAGAAGTATTTGAATATTGGTTTTTTGATTAACATATAACATCCAATTAAATAGTAGGAATATAATTTATAATATAATTATAGTTATAATAAAATTTATGGCAGTTTTATAAAGACAATAATTTAAACACCCAGTTTAGAGTTATACCTCTTAATTGTCAAACATTCTTTACCTTATACCATATAAATAATAAAGTTTACATTTTGATCGAAATAGGAAATATAGTTAATATTTATTGTGTTTTGTATGTAATTTTTCCATGTCTAACATGTTTTATAAGGTTCATGGTGTGCGAGGATTAGATGAGATATGTTTTCCCTATTTGAGGGAGGGGGATGACACACATGGAATTCTCTAATGCTTAAAATTTAGTAATATCCAAGTCAAAAAAATTACAACCAAAATTACTTATATATGAAAAATATATAATATCTCATAAAAATATGACTATAAAATTGAATTTAGATATTTTTATGCCATTTTAACCCCAATAATTTTATTTTTCTACCTTTTTACCAGATGTAACTATTTCTATTGTAAATGATTTTTTCCAAAGTTTCTATTTATAATGATAAAAAGTGATAGATGAACCATTAAAAAATTTAACATCATGATTAAAAATATGATATTTATTTTATAAAATTTAATTTCAAATGTTTCAGAAATAATTTTAAAATTGACACACAATATGTTATTAACAAGGTATTAAAAAAATGCTTTTAAGCATAAAATAAATTTATAGTAAAATAAAGTATAATGTTGGATATAGTATAATTAATTGTAATATATTAAATAAATTACTTTCATTTCTATTTTTTAATGAATTCTAACCCAAAGTAATATTTTAAGAAACTTTTTATGATAAAATAAGTTAAAAAGGTTCTTATTTAAAGTAAAACATTATTTGGATTTCCAAATGTTACACATATATTTTAAAGTACACCATTATATTTTCATGAAAATTGTATTATTTAATTAATATAAAATCATTATATAAAAACTTTTTTACAAACATTATTTATAATTTTACTTCATTACAATATGAAAAATGTAATAGTTTGTGTAATATATTTCTGGAAATTCATGAATAAATATGAATTTTCTAAAAAATAAAAACTAATACATCAATGAAATTTTTTTCACAATGATATATAATATAATATTTAATTATTGAAATTATATTGAATTTTTTTATAATTTAGTTTTTAATGACATTATTGAAAATAGTTTTTTATTATACTATTGATTCTCTTGAATGAAAAACTACCAATATTTGAAATTTTAGTTTCATGTTCATCCCTCCATCAAATATTTTCCCTATAAATTTCTAGGATGTAAACTCATGAACACATTTAAGTTGTTCATTATTATATCCTTCAAATTTTTTAACATTCTCTTTTATATATTAGGATTGTTCAAAACTAACTTTATATCCCAAGTTGTCTAATTCCCTGTCATGTATTCTCTATTGTCCATAATAATAATATTATATTTATATTAACAAAAAATAATATTCTAATTCTGTTTGCTCTAAGTAGATATGATTAATTGGGACAGGAATATAATTCATTAATAATGATATTTCAAACACATCATGAAATTTATTGAGTCCATATATAATTGAAAAATGTTAATGTAAATATCAAATTCTTCTAAAATGTCAAAATGTTTAATGTTCCTAAGACATTTTTTCACTTTATTTAAAAACCTAATAAAACATTCCATATAGATTCACATAAGAAAAAATTATCCCCCATTAATATTTTCAATCATTTTTTTCTTTATCAGAATTATTATTTTTTCTTTTATGAGATTCCTTAATATTACAATAAATAGACTTCAATTTCTCTATTTTCTCCTAAATAATATTTCGGCCTATAATATTCCTTTCACTATAGTTGTCTAAAAAATATGGATTGTAACACCTATTACTGTACAAAGCATCATTAGGATCCATTATAATGTTTTAATGAAAGCTATTATTATATGAAAATTCTAGAAAGTTGTAAATAATTTTTCTCATATACCGTGAATGTCAATAGAGAGTGTCCTCTACATATATTCTATTGCCTATATATTAATTTTAGTCTACCCACCAGTTCCATAATATATGTTATTCTTATATATATTATGGTTTAAAGATATTTCTATAGAATAATTAATATTTTGATGTAAACAACATATTATAATTACATAAAATAAAAAATGCAGAACACCTAAGTCTCACAACATGATTAATGTATATCAATCTGGGGTACTTAAAAGGTAGAAACTCCCACATAGTGAGGATGTTTTAAGAATTAGTATGTTGATCAATAGTAACACACATGGGATAATTTTATCCTAGAGTATTAAGAAATACAGTGAAAACATCCACTGTAATACATCCCTCTTTCAATAGTTAAATATTTAAATGTTTTATGCCTCTATAAAGAAATTTTATTTATAACTTTACTTATTGAAAATCTATGAATTGTGATACATATTCCCCTATATCCCATTTTCTATATTCCAAAAAACAATTTTCTAATTCGGATACAATTATATTTTATAAGGTTTTATAGTGGAATTTCAACTTTATCTTTTATCAAAAAATTCCATTTTCTACTGAGGCATTTATGTAAAAAATATAATCCTAACAAATTTCTAAATAACATCTTAAAATAAAAACAAAATTTTATTTCCATCATTCATGTATTTGATTTTAAATTAAATATTCTCATAGTCAACTCATATATGTATGGTTTGAAATTCATTGAATATATATTTCATGTTTACCACTCCAAAATTATTCCCATATGAAACTTTAGTAAATCAATGAATATAATATATTTACAACCCACAATTTAGTCAAAAATATTTGAGATATCTTACACAATTCATCATCTACTTTATTTTACTTCACAAGGTGGTGGTTTTTTGAGTATTCATAATCCTAGAGATGTTCTAAGAATATCTTTTATCTCATGTTGATCTAATTCTGTGAGAATGTTTGTTTTATACATTGGATATCTATATATATTTTACATATTATTCTATAAATGTAATGCCATAATATCATTAATGAAAATATTATAGTAATAAATTTAGGATCATTGGTTAGTTAATTTTATTAAATAATAATTAAAACCCATGATAAGTAATACAATACTATATGATTTTGTATAAGGAAACATCTAAATATATTCGTTTATGCATCACTATATATGAAAAATCCATTCTCTCTCGATGGTAAACTTAATATCTATAAATTGAACTATTTATTATTAATTTCTATTAAAAATTCCATAATTACTTATATACATATAAAAATATCCTCATTAAATGTAAACATGATTAATAGGTCAGCCAATAGAGTAAAATGCTCATCAAATCATCGATCGGGACCTACAAACCCAATGAAACATTAAACCTCAGTTATATTCATTGGTATATTCCACTACATCACATACTGTTTCTTTAAATGAATGACTAATATTCATTGAAAAGAATCAATATATCCATGAGGAGAAACATCATGAATCTATAACTCATATTTTCTAAATTATCCAAAAAACGTATTTACACTAAGGGTCTCATGAATAATTTTCATATGACTCTTATTATAATCTTTGGTTTTTGAGTATATCATGTTATCAACCATGAATAATACAAAGAAACTATCAAGCCAATATGTGAATAGTATATTGATAAGATTAATAAAAAACATGTTTAATTGTTTTATATAAATAGAATTAATTTTTATTATTATTTCATACACATTGTATGGAATTCCATATAAATAATGACATCCTACACTTCTCAAACATCATAATACCCAGAAAACATATCAGTTACTTAATAATATTGAGCTCCATGAAGTGGATAAAATGTATGTGATGCGTTTTATTCATGGAATTTTCCTTGATTTTAATTTAATCAATTAATAAACATAGAGTACCATCCTAAAATTAAAAAAACACTTCAGGAGAACTCCATGGTGAAATAATTTAGAATTTTATGCCATTATTGCATAACTCTTACAATTTTTTCTTAACATAACATGTTCTACACTATGTATCTTATAATGAGTGTTATACAATGTTTTTGTATAATGTATGTGATAATGGAAATATCAATATCATTATTAGTTGGGTTTAAAGGTAGTTATTTTGGAAACACATCAATGTATTCCTTCAAAAATGTAAATATACTATTATAAGGATATATTTTTTATTTTTTGGTCATGTATTCAATTCTTTATTAAGAATTTACTTCCAGAGATCCATTGAAAGTGGTCTTAGAAAAAATTCATATGATTTATTCCTCACTATAAAGAAGATTGATTCCATTTATCAATTACAAATTGTAAAATATATATACTGAACATAAATTTTCTCATAATATTTATAAATAAAATCGATACTAAGGATTATATAAAATTCATCCATAAATATGTTAATAATTTATGAATATTGGGTATTCCTATAGGTCATAATATAAATTTATAGTTATAACCATATTATACTATGATTTACACATGGACACTTGATTTAAATTTATTTATTATGGTTCACCAATATTTTTTAATTTTATTGGAAATCAATGAATATATACAATAGTTTGAAGATCTAGAATCAAATAAAACATTAGATTAATTTTAGGATATTATGAAAATACCATATATTATATCCTTAGTATCATTAAAATCATATTATAACACATATTCGTGGCCTTTACCCATTGTGTTCATATGATTAAAATAATATGGTTCCATGGGAATTCATTTTCATGGTTTCCCATCTCCATACAGTTAGATCAATGAATACTGGGATCTTTTTTCTTTCCATTTCACTCATGTTCCTAATAGAGTTTCTCTCCACACATGAAGAAAATTCACATTCCAATTAATCATTTTCCATGGTGTATTGTTCAACCATTTTTATGAGTTTTGAATTTTTCCCTTCCCTTCACACCTCTTTCTGTGTTTTCTTTTCAAAATTCCTCTACCACACACTTATTTCCTTGTATTCTCTATAAAAATGAGGTATAAAAAATGTTTATTTATATTTTAGGAACAAGATTCTATATCATAATATAATAAATTTTCTTTGAGACTAATTCCCTTTTAGGTCTATGATTAATCACATCACGAAAACTATAACTCATACTCATTAGATTTTATATATATTCTGTATCATGAGTTGGGAACCGTGAAAAGTTAGATTCAATGTAAACAACATTTTATCAATTTAATTTCCTTAGATTTTGAAACTTTTTCTCTATATAATTATAATACTCATATGGAATTTATATATTGGAAAACATATCCTTCGATGTATTCCAAAATATAATGTTTATTTTCTTGACTACTCTTTGTTTTTGATCAATAACTACTATTGATCAGTGTCTCCTTAAAGTTGAAAAAATGGAAAGATAAAATTTTCAATTCTTAGAATTCCCAATGTGAAAATATCATCCATAGGGACATGATTAGTTATGTATCTTCTAATGTAATAGTAGTAGCATTGAATTTTTTGTTTAGCTAACACATGATGAAATCCAACATTGTCTTATCATGTTGACGTTTAGTAGGCAACTCCATACGAAAAAGGTTATCAGTCATAACCCTAGTCAGCATCAATAATATAGTAAAAATTCGTTTAAATACAATTCTATTCCCATTATTATCACATTTACAATGGGGTAAATCAATACATTTATTCCATGAATTGATACAATTTCCATTTCACCTGCAATGCATAATTTTTTAAATAATGGAATATATAGAGAAATAACTGATAAAATTATGAATTTTAAATCATAGTATCTAAATATAAATATGGATTTACAATTTACATATAATGAAAATTTAAATAAAACCAATATCTTGATAAAAATATTTGTATCTTTGGGAATACCCTCAACTAATAAAAATATTTTAAAATTTTGAAAAATGTTTTGTAAGGAGACTGTAAATAAACATCAACTTATCCCCATGGAGTGGCTAACTTGTTGTATGGTATTATTCCTACTCATCATGCACTTATGAAAATTTATTTAATACACAATATACCCATGTTATATTTGATACATGTAGGTGAATCTATTACATAGCCTCATCATGTTTTGAGTACCAAAACATGAATATATGTTATAAGAAAACAACATAATCTCAAATTTCTCTATAATTTATGATATTATCTTATACCGACACATATTCTCATAGTCTGTCCCAGAGTTATTCTCAATAATCTATTATTTCCTAATTATTATTTTGAAGTATTATACAAAACTTCATTTTATATCAAATGAAACACCATTACTCTAACAAAGTATATTCCGTGGGGATTTTACTTATTTATCATGAAATACAATGAATAAATTACTGAAAAATAAAATATATTACATGTCTTTTGAGGATATATTCATGAATGATTCCCACAATAAATATAAAAACAAGAAATAAAACATCAAAATTTATACTAAGAAAATTAGTATTTTAACTAGTAAATCATTAAAATCATTCACTGGTCCCATTATAGTATTCCATGAAAATTATGAAAGAATAAAATATGGTGAAAATTATTACTAAGGGGAAGCATACCACATAAGATATCATAGAAAAAAAATTATTGATTAATATAGAAGAGATATAAAACAATCAATTATTACATGTAATTAATATCATAAAAAGGAGACTAAATCAATTGATGAAATGAAAACATAACTTATCACATAAAAAATAAAAAATGGTTTCTAAATGGTATAATGCATAATGCTGGACATCATAATCTTACCTACATTTCCTTATTCCAACACAAATTATATAAATAGGTAAATCCTATGCCAAATACATTATCTAGATTGTCTCATGTGTCCTACTAATGCATCAAAGGAATAAAAATTTCTATATCCAGCACTTACTAACTTCATTTATTTCATGAAAGGAAAGGGGTGAATAAGATTTCAATATATGATCAGCATAAAAATTTATATTAAAAAACTAAAATATGGAATTTTACAATTTTTCACAATAAAAAATAATAGAACGATTTTATTTCATCTAGAGTAATATAGATTATTTTTATCGAAAAGGATTGTATCTACTAAAGAATATGATTCATCAATGATTATTGAAATATATTTAAATACATTAAAATGATCAGTTGGTGATTTCAAAAGGAAAATAAACTATTTATTTTAAAATAACTTATTATAAAGTATAAAAATATCTACAATATTTTTAAAAAACTATTTCATTGAATATAATAATTAAATTATATAATGGAATCATTAATGTAAATAACAGTCTTGATAATGGAAAAAATATTTGTCTGATAAATATAAAAAACAATATTATGTTCACACCTTTTGTAAAAAAAATATGATTTTGTAGAAGAAAAGATGATTTATTTAATTTTTTAAAAAAAAACATCAGTAAAAATTAATTTAATCAATCATTGGAAAATTGTTAGAAAATTAAAATAATTTTAATGAAAATATGTATACCGAATAAAAATATTCCAAATCGAATTGAAAAAAATTCAATTTTAACTTAAAATATGTTTTTGGTTCTTTTGAAAACCATAGAGTTTTAAAATAGAATTAATACTTGAAACCCCGATAAATCTCTAGTTTAAAAGAAAATAGATTGTGTTTATGATAGAAATACTATATAATTATTACAATAGAAACAATAATATAATAAATTCAAAATAAGTATAATATTTTTTAGTAAATCCTTACTATAGATATTAATTTATTATGATATAATATATTATGAAATTATAACATCTTAACACTAATTAATTAATTGTTACATACACACCATGAAAATGAAACTATAGGAATGAGTCATACCGTTGGCATTATATTATTTAAGAGAGAGTAGTTCATGTGGATCATATTTGAGTGGCTATCAAATAAATGATATATCCACGGGATGTAATAACAATATCCACTAGCACTTCACATGACTATATGTTTGATGTTATATATGGCATAAATACAACATTGACAAAATTTTATTTCCATGGAAAGAATGACCATGGTTACTGATATCCCTTAAAAAAATATGGTTCTCGCATGAATAAATCATGGGATTCATTCATATAAAATAAATAATATATATATAACCAAATTATTTTATGTAATTTTTAAAAAATGACAGGTTATATATTTGTAGGTTCTAGGGACAACAGAAGAACATGGATGCGTATACCTAACATTAATTTTACCATTAATTATGATAAATCTAATATCCTTCAACGATCAGTCTAATAACGATATGATGTAATCCGTCATTGCATCTCTGAAGCCATGTTTAGGATTCCCCTAGTGGTTATACACACTTACACTACATATCTCTAGATTTTTCTGATTTAATCTCTGGGTTATAGCATGAATGTAATTTCACATGAGATTTTTACCTTCCATCACCATTAGAGATGCTTGAAAATCGCTATCCTTGATCTGATGGAAGAGTATTTCTCTCATAACATGAGATAATTCTTGTAGGAATGTAATTTTCTCTAAGAATGATATCTTTCTCCAGCTCTATTGTGTACAACCACAAATAATGTCCATGATTAATGAGAATAATGTAATTTGAATTTATAATACTTAGAATAATAAAATAATTACCAATGGGTATTTATTTAAATCATTTAATTATTTTAAGGATCCAATGTCTAATAATATTATTTGACTATTATTATTATCAGTTGACATCTGCCCAGTGAATTATACATTATATTATTTAATTAAATAAATAATATTATTTCTCACAAATTCCCAGAAAAACTCCTCGACGTGTATTTTTTGTCCATTTTCTTTATTCCATCCACCACATTTATTAGACGTTGAATAATGACAATTTATTTTTAAAATAAATATCATAGAGTTATTCACTAATAAATATATTACTTCACCCAAAATATATTTTATCAAATAACTAGTGTCAAAATAAATGAGATCAGGCATCCTTGAATAATTATTAAACCACAATGGGGAATAATC
The DNA here is from genome assembly GCA_963277665.1 of Viscum album. Taxonomy (NCBI): domain Eukaryota; kingdom Viridiplantae; phylum Streptophyta; class Magnoliopsida; order Santalales; family Viscaceae; genus Viscum; species Viscum album. The sequence continues at coordinate 595,672,583 of OY728135.1, read as the reverse complement.
CTTATTCAACTTGTTAAATTAATATTTAATTGAGATTCTTAGATAGATTTATTATGTGACACTCTTGGCCTCTTTCGCAGCTTCATTAGGTGGAGCTTGCCTATATTCCATGGTTAGCTTCTAGAAACACACCAAGGCACTAGTAGAGAAATTAGATAATGCCAAAATGACTTTTCACCTCATATGAATGCTTACTGTATAATATCATACCTCTATCTTGATATCTACAACCAAACAGGTTTCATGCTAGTTCCATGAACCCATGTGCATGATTATTATTTCTATGAATTATAAAAAGTGATCTTCCCATTCCATACCACAGACATGGATTTATTTAGGCTATAAAGATTTCATCAAATGTATTGAGATATCATATTCTATTATAGAACAGAAGGGACAAATCCTTTCCCTCGTTATTTATTAATGCAGTATTACTACTGACACACACAACATATACTACATCGATGAAAATAGTGTGTTGTCATAGTTTTTATCATTACATCTAAATAAAGTAGTTTCAATACCTATTAATAATACTCTTAATGGCTAAGGACCAATACACATGTCCGTAGATAGGAATATACAGTGAAACTATGAAATGCGGATTTCCTACCGGAGGGTCTCGTTCTCATAATATCCTCTTATGTGCTACCTAGGGTCCACACCATGGTAAGGTGCATCATTGTTTTATGATTCCTCACCCCTATTGGCTTGTATTATTTTTATCTCTTAAATAACATCATCAGTACATAGAACATATATTCAAGAATAGTGTAATGGATGTTCTGGGTTTTTATCATAGCAGGGATCTGCTATGAACCTTTAGTGCATCAACTACCATTAGTTCATTATAACATGCATTTTCATGCATAAAAACAATCAATATGTTATAAGGTATATATTAATATTGAAATCCATTAATACAACTTTATCATAAAGTACAATGTAGTTGGGTATAGGCCACTAACACTAATAGAATCCAACATAGAGTAGGGCCAACGATGAACAACATTTAACCCACTATTTTTCACATGATATTCATTCTTCTGCCGAGATAGGCCTTTTGTCATGGGGGTCACTACATTCTCATCCGTGGGCACTCTTCTCACTACAACATTACCCATTTGATAGAAAACACTCAATATGTGATACTTTCAAAGAATGTGCTTTGCCTGTTGATGTGACCATGGTTGATTTTCAATGATTCACCACTTTAGTATTATCAAAATAGAATATGATAGGGTCCCTACTAGTAGGAATCACAGCAATCTCTGGGACAATGATCTGAATCCAGAAGGCTTCTTTGGCATCATCAAAATCCACTATATATTCGGACACTACCAAAGAATCGGTGAAAACTAGAATCTTTTAACTCTTATATATCACATCTCCGTTGCTGAGGAAGAAAACATATCCTGATTACGAATTTTGATCACTTTGATCTATCTAAAAACCAACATCAAAAAACACTCTGATTAAATTATCATCGTATTTTCCAGACACTAAGAACATATCATTAGTTGTTTTATGATACTTAAATATAGTCTTAACAACAGTCCAATGTTGTTCTCTAGGATCTGCATGATATATTCCTACCATGGTCAGTTCATATGCAACATTGGGCCTGGTACATAACATGGCATATATGATCTATCATATATGTGAAGCATATGTGATCATACTCATACAATCATTCTCCAGTTGTGTCTATGGACACACTAACATAGAAAGATTTAGTTCATGTGAAAATGGAAACAATACCCTATTGGCTTCTTCTATACTAAATCCATTTAGTATCTGGTTGATGAATATACCCTGACTTAGTCCAAGAAGCCTCTTGGATCTATCACCAATGATCTTTATCCCTAGAATGTAGGATGCTTCACCTATGTCCTTGATGGAGAAATACATGTTCATCCAATAATTAACTAAATGTAATACTGGTATATTGTTTCCAATAATTAATATTTCATCAAAATATACTACTAGGATAATAACCACATTCCCATTAAACTATTTGTCAATAAATGGTGCACATTCATTCTTAATGAAACCAAATTTCTTTATGGGTGCATCAAATCTAATGTTCCATGACCTGGATTCATTGTTTAATCCATAAATTTATTTATTCAACGTTAACACCTGTTTAGATTTACCAAGTGTTGCAAACCACTCTTGTTGTGTCGAATTGACATCTTCCTGAAGGTTTTCATTATAGAATCTAGTTTTGATATCTATTTTCCAAATCTCATAGTTATAGTAAGATACTACGGAAAGTATGATTTTTATAGATTTAAACATGGAAACTAGTGAGAAAGTCTCATCATAGTCAATTTATTGATAATGTCTGAACCCAATAACCACTATCCTTACATTATAGTTTCTAACAGGACCTTCTATTTCTAGCTTTCTCTTGAATAGACATTTGTATCCAACATTATTTATATCGACTAGTTCATCGACCAGAACCTAGATTTGGCTCTCATACATAGAATCCATCTCGGATTTTATAACTTTTGTCCATCTTTCAGGTTCTGATCTCTCTACTTCTTCCTTATAATAGAAGGTTCATCATTTTCCAACAATGATTATTCACCATCCTTGGTGACTAGGAATTCAAATATCTCGAGTTCCCTTACCTCTCTTTAGCTCCTATGCAGCATTTGTGTTTCTAGAACCTCTTCCACCTGGAATAATGGAACTTGTTCCTTTACCAACTTCCGTGTATCTTGAGCATCAAATACGTCGAAGTCAATCTTTCTCCCACTATCCTTTTTAAGGATGTGCACTCTCTCAATAAAGACAGAATTCCATGCGACCAGCACATTCTTTTATGAAGGGTTATATATGTAATTTCATCTTTTTCCCTTGGGATACCGTATAATGATACACCTCGTTCCCCTGGGTGCTATTGTGTTTCATGAGAAAGCCTTAAAAATAACCTCACATCCTCATTCTAATGGCTATGACATAATGTGTTTCTTTCCATTCTATACCTTGCAGGGAATTCCATTTTACACCATATCTGGTACTCAGTTTAATTTGAATACTGCAGTTTGTAATGTATATACTCAAAAGGACAATGTAAGATCATCATGACTAATAATTGAACCCTCCATGTCCAAAAAGTTGAGGCTTCTTCTTTCACTAACACCATTCCACAGTGCTGTATAAGGAGGTATGAGTTGAGATAGAATCACAGACTCCCATTAAAGGTTAATGAACTCTTGGTTCAAAAATTCCCCACCTCTATCTGATCAAAGCTTATTTTTCTTCTTACAAAGTTGATTCTCAACTTTATTCAATAATTCCTTAAATTTATCCAAGGAATAAAAAATATTCCCCATTAAGTAGATATATCCATATCTACTGAAATCATCAGTAAAAGTAATGATGTTAAATTAACCACCTATATCTTTTACTTGAAATGGTCGACACACATCTATGTGCTGCAATCCTAGAAGCTATGTGGCCCTTTCATCATGTCCACCAAACGGTGTCTTGGTCATTTTACCTTGTAATGAAGGGTGACATTTATCGAGTGGTTTTAGCTCATTAGAGTCTAAATAACCATCTTGGTAAATCTTTTTCAATCACTACTCGTTTACATAACTAAGGTTGTGATGCCACACCTAGGTGGTTTATGATTCATGGTAGATAGTTTCATTATCATTTTCAACCACTTGGATTTTGTAATTTAATACATAGAATCCATTATTTAAATGCACCATACCATTACATAGGTTGTTCTTAGATAATAAAAAACCCTTATTTCCAAAAATGAAAATAAATCAATCCATATCCAAATATGGTACAAAAATTATGTTCTTGGTAACATAAGGCATAAAATAATAGTTATGTACACCCAAAACCATCCAAATTGAAAATGAGATATCGTAATCGCCAATGGAAAATGCATCCAACCCCACACTATTGGAAGATCTAAGATCAACTTATCCTCTAGAAATATTTCTAAATATACCAAGTTATTATATTTGAATACAAATATGATCCCCACAAGTAGTATCTAATTCCCAATGTGTAAAAATTGAATGATTACACTCAGTATTAAACACACCTTTAGTGTCCCCATGCTTCTGGGTGGGGTTCCTCTTCTTGGGGCCTGACTTTCCAGATGAAAAACACACCACCTCTTGTTCCTTTCCCTAATGATGGATCTTCATCTTAATGGAAGGTTGGTTCTCGGGGTGTCATACCATTTATAAATCCTTGGCCCTGTTTCATTTTCATTCCTCATATTATCCACCATAAGGTCTGCTGGTTTGTCATATCCCATGTCCTTATCTAACTATAGAATTATGTTCAAAAGTTCCAATAGAATCTTCTAATTATTTATCACATTGTTGTTTACAGTAAAGAAGATCAGATCTTGGGAATTGATGATATAATGAGATATGTATGTTACTCATCCAAGAACATAATCCCTATGATGTTCAGGCACTCAATGTATCCAAAAATCTTAACTACATGAGGCCCAACTGGAGAAAACTCTCCAATATTAGTTGTGAAAAAAGCATTGGATATCTCATAAATATTTTCTCTCACCTTATCTTGATATAAATCATTATGGTGAGATATCATTCTATACGAATCCATGTTTTCATGTTACATCAAGAGCTCATTAGACATGGCAGATAGAATGATACATTGGACCTCTGTGGAATCATCAAATTGTTTCATATAGTGAGATATTTCTTCATCATGGGTCTGATTTCCAGGTGAAACTTCAACATACTCTTCCAGCACATTCAATTTACTCTCATGGAATAGGATGATTCATAAACACCTCTGCCACTCCTAGAAATTGGTGTCCGTGAGAAGGTTTTCTTTCTCGATTATGGTTCGTAATGATATGTCTGAATTTATTTTTCATTCCATTTCTAAAAATTAATATTATCAAATATTTAGTAATTTATCATTGTAAAACATATACAAATAAATTAATTAATACTTATTAGTCTCCCAATATTTTATAAAAATTTAATATCCCTCACCATTGGCATTATAATATTTTGTTTCCTGAATATTATAGTGGAAAGGAATCATATTTCCCTATTCATTACCCCAAATAGGATTGGTCAAGAAACTTGAAAGGTTTTAGGTAGGCATTCCAAATTCGAGGTGCAATAACTTGAAGCTCCTTGATCCGCTGAGTTGACTCCGCAATCATATAATCCTTTTATTTTTTATTTCATAAACATTTTCCTCTTGGTCAAACTATGTATTGTTGGGGAAGTAAACCCTTGTTGTGAACCAAGTCAATTCAACCCAAAACAATGAATTATAATTCCCCAATAATTAAAATCACCCCAATTAGGTTTGGACAAGAACATTGAAATATGGTTCAATTCTAACCAAGAATATTGAAGGCTATACTAACATAATATTTCATTGAGATATTTTATTCTTACACATAAGTTTTCATTATATAATCTTTCTAACATGATTGTTAAAATTAAGTGAGATATGTTTAATTGATTTTCTAGGTCTAAGATAATATTTATGTATAATATGGTCTTATTTTAGTTCAATTTACATGATGGTTTAATTAATTAATTGGGTGATCACGACAACACACCGACAATAAATAAACCATGAATATTATAGAAATAAAATAAATGGTGTTATCATGATATTTTTCTATAGGTTAGTTTATATTGATGTTGATAAAAAACACTAAGACCTAGGGGACAAACACTTTGATCATTTTGGGTGCCTTTTGATAGCTTTCTACATGCACACCATTGTATCTCCTTGGTTTGTTTGACCTTGGCTCCTTACTTGTTCCAACTCCACTATCTTGGGAGCTATATCCATTACATGTGCTTTTATCTCATTAATAGGTGAGGGATAAAATGAGGTTTTAAATAAAAGAAACCGTGGGCACACATTCCATACATATTAATAAAGATATGTCTCCCATCCAAACAAATATAATTTAAATAAATAAATAAATTGAAACAATCCACATACAAAGGTCCTAGTCTAACTCATGATCATCCATACATGCAACAATATCTCAGCATAAATAAAAAAATAAATCAACTCCTTAATTGTTAATGTTTATGATATGTCATGCTCGAATAAAATAATTATCTTAAATTAATAAATCCTTTTACCATAAACCATTTTTTGAATTTCCTTTAGATTTTATTCATCATAATTTTAAACAAATAAATTAATTTATAATTATCTCCATACATAACATGTACCTTGGATGCAACCTGGTGAATTTTCCTTCATAACCACCCAATAACATGAAGTGAACATTACGCATTTGTAAAATTAAACACATATACATAACACACTTATCATGTGTTTTAATTCAACATTACGCCCCCAACATGGTACATGTATCAATGGTTTTTATGATATAATAACAAATTTTAATAAATCTACATAATTTGGATGAGTACACATCGTGTAGTTCCGACTACATGACGTGTACTATCATTCACTGTCCATCAGACGTACATGCATGGGGATACAATGTGTAGATGTACATCTGAAATCTTAACAGTACACAGTGTGTCTAGTGGGACACACACTATGTAGTGTCTGTGTTATACGGTCTCCAGCTGCGCAAGCCGTGTATGGGGTACACAGTCCAACCCTAACCTGAAGGGACTGCACACCATGTCTTTTGGGCCACATGTAATGTAATACATAAACTGCATCCCACCTATTATTGGTCAACATAGGGAGTCATTAAGACATAGAGAGACTTCAATGACACAACATGGTTTGTCGGACCAACACCGATGCATTTTACCATGACTACACGGTGTGTACTATTGAATATACTTCGTGTGTTCTGGTGTTGTACAACCGGGAACCTTTGTAACCACTAGATGAGATCGCCTATTTTAATTTAATGTAAATTAATATAAAATATTGTTTTGGTAAGGTGAATGGGATTCTAAAGAATAAGAATAGATATCGACATTAATATTTTCATAATAATTAACTTGAATCGAATGCACTAAATTAATAAATGCATAAATCGTCAATAAAAAACTAAATAATTATAATCAGTGATATAATTACTTTGATACAACTTTAGGTTTTAGTTGTAGTAGAAGTGTGTGGATGGGTGTACCCATCTTTAATTTTACTGTTTACAATGATCAATTTGATATCTGTCATGATGATTAAATATTGAATCATTGAAATAGAATGAAGAATGTAAAAGAAACATGTAAGTACCAGAACCATATAGGATCCTAATATGATGATTATAATTAACTTAATTGAACTACAAGAATTACAATGGTGGAATTCTCACTCCGTTGATGTTTCTGGCCACAATATGAGGTGATCCGTCATTGCGTCATTGAAGGAAAGTGTAGGATTCCTCTAGATATGATCCACATGTGCTCTACTCATCTCTGTATATTTCCATAGGAATCTCTGGGGTGCTAGTGTGGAATGGGCTTCGCTTGGGATGTCTGCATTCGATCGCCTTGAGAGAAGAATCCAAAGCACTCTCCTTGATCTGGTGGAGGAGGATTTATCTCATAACTTGAGAGCCTTCTTATAAAGAAATAAATTTTCTCTTGGATTGAGAGCCTTTCCCATATCTATTGCTCACTACCACAATGAACGGATAAACCTAATGAGAATAATGTTATTGTGATTTAAATTACATAGAATAATAAAATAATTACTCAATGGTATTTATTTATTTCAATTAATTCTTAGAAATACCCCATGATTTAAAATATCATGTTATTATTATTATTAACACCTGACATGAACGTAACGAATTACAACTAATATTTTTAAATTAACGAAATATTATTATTTCTCCAAAATACCTAGAAAAAACTACAGGACATTTATAATAATATACACAACATGTATTTTTGTTATTAGATTTTTTATCTCCTCCACCACATTTATTAGACCATAAATAATGACTATTTATATCTTAATTAAATATCACTACATTCTTCACTAAAAAATATATTACTCCACCCACAATATATTCTATAGAATAACCAGTATTGAAATTAATGCCATCAGGCATCCTATAATAATTGTTAAACCACAATATGGAATAATATATATTCATCTTTTTAAATTAATATTTAACTAAGATACTTGGATACACTTAGTGTGCTACTCTCTAGGCCTCTTTATCTGTAACTTTAGGTGGATCCGACCTAAATTCAATGGTTAGTGTCTAGTGACACACCAATTCACCCATAGAGAATGAAGTAAACTCCATAATTATGTGTCACCTACTATGAATACTTATCATTTAATGTAATCCATTTTTCTCGATATCTCCAAACAAGTGGGTTGCATGCTCGTACCATCAACCCATTTTTTTGATTAATCTTTCCTTGACTTCCCAGAATATAACTTGACCCTTCCTTAACATTGAAATGGATTTATTTAGGCAATATAAATTCTATCAAAGGTAAGGAGATACCATCTTATGTAATGTAATAGAATGGAAAAATCCATTATTTCATTATCTATTAATGCAGTATTACTCGTGAAACACCCAACATATCTTACCCCAATATGAAAAGTTTCATCATAGTTTTTGTCAATAGATCTCTGTGCGCAAGTTGTAATACCCATTAATAATAATAATAATTTATAATAAAAAATACACACATCTACAGATAGGAACATCCAATGACACTATGAAATATGGATTACCTATCGGTGAGTCTCGTTATCATAATATCCTCCAAGATACTGTCAAGGGTTCACACCATGAAGAAGGATTATCAATGATTTATGATTTCTCACTCCTAATGTCCTATATTATTTTTTTCCCTCAAATAACATCATTCTTACACCGAACATATATTCAAGAATAGTGTTATGGAACTTCTTGGTTCTCAACAAAGTAGGGATCTACTATAACCTTTTAGTGGAACAACTATCCTTAGGACAATCGCACATGAGTTGTAACACAAAATAACAATCATGATGTGATAATTTATTTATTAATACTCAAATACATGAATACAATATTATCATAAAATCCAAATTAGTTTTTTATAGTCCACCAACTCCAAAAATATTTATATTTATATATTTAATGATAATAAAAATGAATCACATTGGATTAAAAAATGATCTTCGGATGTGGTATACATGCCTAAATCTAAAATGATCATAATATATTACATTTTAATATAGACTTTTTTTAATGAATTATTAAAAAAGAACTAATAAATGCAAAATAATATAAAAAAATTTGAAACTAAACAATCATAGAGGTTCACAGTGCCTGATTTTGCAACAATATAATATATATAATTAATTTTAATGTAAATAAGTCATTAATATATACATATATATATAATATTTATTTAAATCATTTATCTTGGGGAATATATGATTATGTAAATTGGTCTAGTTATATTGAACTATTGAAATGGATCATCAGTTCCTATGTGTAATGTCCTATGTAGTGTATGGTTTGTTGTTTCCAAAGGAATTTCAGTTTTTCATTTGGTGGATAAGAATAAATTTATAATTAGTATAAAATTAGAATTTAGAGGGTTGGGACACTTTACAGTATTATTTTTTTATATGATGTAAATACAAAGTGAGGTATAAGGTGTTTGGTTGAGTTTTAAGGGTGTCAGACTCTGAAGAATAGATTTGTAAATGTAAAAGAGGGGAGGATGGTTAGCGCATAGTTATTGCTAACGGTGAACATTTACTATGTTTTCCTATAATGGTGTCTCATAGAATTTTAATACACAATCCTATGGCCATATGAATTGGCATGACAAATTTGGAAAACAATATAGTGGAACCATGCATGTTGTGCTTGGTGTGTCAAACTATGCACCTAATAGTGAAAGGGTGTGGAGATTTTAGCTATTGCCAATTACATGGATTGTGCATAGTTATATATACCATGGGATTATCCTGTGTAGGGTATGTATCATCGGATGTGTGGACAATATAATTGGAACATTTTTTGAAAAACTCTTCTACCTAAAAATGTTCCTCATAAATGGTATAAAATTACCCTTATCCACATTCAATCAGAAATGGTACTTTATCCATTTTCCACCTCTAATTCCTCTAGTAAATCCCCCATTCATGTATCTCTATCCTCCTATTAAAAAGGGTTAATTCTAATTACTATTATTATTATTTAAGCTTTGTTCAATAATGAATCCAAGAGTTGTGGATAAGGATAGACTTGCATCATTCATCTAGTTTCTTCTCCATATTTGATGATATTATATAGGATATCATATAACCTATTTTAAGGGTGTTTGATGATTCATTCGATTTATCTCATTAAAAAACAAATCAGTTTCTAATAATTGATGAGTGAACCTTCTATTATATAGTTTAGGTTGTCTATGGATATTCCCTTAATGAATTTCAATTTATAATTTTTTTGTTCCACAGGGAACATGTTACTTGAATTGATCCCACAAATTTTAAATCCATTAACTAAATGGGTTACACATTGATGGTTAAACTCTCATAGACCACAATATTTTCAGCATCCTTCTACCCCAATTAGAACCACCCCTTTGGGTGTGCCGAAAAAATATTCTGGTGAATAATATGTTGTGCATGTAACAGAATACCACCAATTGAGGTGTATTTATAATATTTTATGAATAGATTTTTTTAATTATATGGAAAATTGTTGAACATAATTACATGATACATTTTCCTTTGTTAGAGTAGATTCTATATTGAACTAAATTTAATTTTATAGATATATGGAAAGAATTATATCACATAGACTTATTTGATGGTAAATTATTCATTTCATATGCCTAACCACCATTAGAGGAATGTTATGATTGTCCATTGTATTCAGGATGTTAATTTGAACTAATAATGTGTGAATGGTATTATTGTGTCAATTTCCATTTTTATTAGTGCTTATGGTGAATTATTTATGGTATTATTCACATGTAGTTTATGGAAATCATGTTCCCTATTATTTATATGTGTAATTAATTAGAAAATACAATCTATATGATTTAATTTTAATTCAAAGGCAGTGGCTTCAATTATCCTTTTTTTAGATCATTGAACATGGTTATTCATATTAGTTATCAAATTATTAGACAAGCTATCACATAAGATCATTTTATTATTACTTTAAATGTCATGCCTTATTACTGGGCAACAAATCCCTTATCATTTATTGATCTCATTGGGCATGAAATGACAAATCATTAATTGAGATTTTTTTATTATGGACCTTTTTATTATTATATTAATAATGTTGGGCATTTCATCCCTCGTTATTCATTGAAATTATTGGGCATGATGTCCCTTATCATTCACTGAAGTCATTGGGCATTGCGTTCCTTACTTGAATAATGAGACATCATTGATATACATAAATTGATGCCAATGTATTAACCCTTGGGTCCTATCTAGTGAATATATATATAAATATATATTAGGTAACATCTTAGGACAACCTAGATAAGGCTGAAGCAAGTATGGTGTATCGGGTGTTCCATTGGGAACCTCACAGGACATGTTTTATGTATTATTTATTACATTTATTATTATTTTCCCAAAATACTATTTAATCTTATACTAACTGATACGATATCAATTATACACCATTGGTGGACGACTAATGATCTTTAGTCATACTATATATACACCACTGATTGGTACATATATAGATCTCTTTGTTTAATTATAGAACCTTGGATTCTATTTCTTGTTGATGCATTAGGTTTCACTGGGACTAGACAATGAGTTATAGGCCATGCATGTTCTTAGATAGCGTACCAGAGTTGGGACTTTTATTTATTCCACATTTTATTCTGTCAATTATTGATTTATTGGTCGCCTGTTTTTAGTACCTTTTATTTATGTCATATCATCTTCATGCATGGATAGTTTAATTAGGAATTGGCCAATTTGTTAATACTTATTAGTTATTATTTATATTCAATTGGATTTCATTTATTTTTTATTTCAATTTATTTATTACCAATCCAAATGGATTAGAAATCCTATTGTATAAAAATAATATGTTCACTATTAGTTGACATCCCATTGTAGATGGGTAGGTATACATTAAGCTAAGTAGTTCTCATGTTTGGTCACTTTTTAGTCAACTATGCATGCGATGTTACACTATGTATATAAGTGTCATCACAAGATTATTTGGGTGGATATAAAATCTCTCATGATATCCATGTATAAAAAGTACATCCTAGGATGTAAATATATATCCATGGTAAATTCCCATGCTAATATTCATCCATGAACTTTGATATAGGATGAGATATAGTCACAATTATTTCATATGTCTATATGATGGGTTATAGAAAAATACATTTCTTATGGACACACATAATCCATTATATAGATGTTTCCCATATTTATAATGGATATAGGTGGTATATAGAAATATGAAATCATTTTCATATGTATTTATTTGTAGATATATGTTTTGTGTCAAGTAGTATTGTTAGAATCATCATTTCTGAGTGTAATTTGTTTTCATATTTCTTGTATTTTTTCGTTCGACTGTTTTCTTCCTTACATCAATATCATGGTTCAATGATATATATAATGTTTATCATGATATATATACCATATATATTCACTATATAGATATTAACAATCATTCCATAATGAATGAAATTAAAAATTAATCACATCACATCATAGAGGTGGAAGTCGACACATACACATGAGTAACATTATCATTTTTTAACAGGAGGATGTGTAATATGTTAAATGATAAATTATATTTATAGAATAATTGTTATTTAATAAATATAATATATAAAAACATTATCCATCATAAATTGAACCAATCAATTTTCATGATGAAAAATAAAATACATCGCTTCGTGAGGTGGGAGTTAGAACATGCATATAAATAGTGCTTTCGTTTCACATTTGGTATTGAAGGGGCGGAATAAGGATTACCACATAGATATAATAACATTAAAAAATAGTTTATATATTTATTTAATTAAATTACTATGCATAGTAAATAATTTATGGATTTATAATAATAAATAAAATGAAAAAACACTCTTAAGATCTGTACCTTTCATTGGAAAACATACTTTACCTAAAATATTTTCCCTTTAAGGTTGGTATATTGATCAAATCAGAGTATCATGATCATGGTTAGGGGTTTTTTGAATGGATATTGGTATTTATATTCATATGTAAGAGTTTTTTTATGTGTGAGGAAGATAGGATATGTAGTTTCCTTTAATTAGGGAGGGGGGGACATACTTGGAATATCTAAAAGGATTAAAATATATTAAGGTATTAATTAAAAAACATTGAGGAAAAATGAATCATATTTTATGAAGAGATGTAATAGTGTCAAAATATGAATAGAAAATAGTACTTAGAAAATTATTGATGTCTTTTTAATACTTATTATTTTAGTTTTAACCCTTTTAACATGTTATAATTCTTATCACGTTAACTGATGTTTTTACCCAATATTCAATTAGTAATATCAAAAAATAAATGTGAACCATTGAACATGTTTTTAATATAATGATTCAAAATTTTAATCCAATTTTATTTAAAAAAATCTATAAGTGGTGTAAAATAATATAAAACTACCTGAAAAGACGTTGAAATAGAATATTTGGTAAAATTATCACAGTTATAATAATAATTATCTTACTAAAAAATTAATTATATTGATAGTTACAATGAAAGTAATTAAATTTTATTAAATATAAGTTGAATTATTTTTCTTCCAAATTAATCCAAACAATAATGGAAATTTATTTATATTTGATAAAGAGAAATTGACTAATTTTTTTGTTTAAATAAAAACATAATTTAGATGTCCAAAATGTAATGTATATATTTATAGGTTAAATTTTATATTCATATATTTTGTACGTAAATTCAATAATATAATTTTCTTCAATAAAATTAATTCTTTTAGTAATTAAATTTATTATTATAAAATTTTAATTTCATACAAATAAGATTATGTGTAAAATAAGTATGTTTCACTATTCAACAAAACAATTGCTATATTAAAAAACACCACCATCAGATAATTTGAACATTCTATGATAAAAAATGACATTCATTACTTGAAATTAAATTAATTTTTTTTTGGAAAATTGGATTGAATAACACCATTGACAAAATATATGGGCATTATACTATAGTTTCTCAAGAATTAAAAGAATAATATAATTGAAGCTCAAGTGTTATAAATGAGATATGATAGATAAAAATAATCCACTTTGACATATGAGATATGAATTAATGGATTCATAACACATAATGCGCTTTTATAATATGGGTCAGTCATCCCAGTTAAAATATTTTCAATGAAGGTATGTTTACACATGGTTTTTCTTTAGAAACACTATGATGTGTTGTCTTTAATTTACATTCCATTTGAATTTTACTTGTAGATATATACATATATCAGTGAGATTTTTTCAGTGAAATCATTTCTTATAGTATAATAATAGGTCTATAGCTATGGAATGAATGTTCCTATGGAGATTCCCCAACAAATGAAAATGGAAATGAAAATCCTCATATGATTAATTTTTAAGATGTTGGAGAATGGGGTAAAGATATGAGACATGATCAGAAGGGGAATCGGGAACCTATTTTGTAGTGTCGCCTTCATATTTACTATAATTATTTCACCTTATTTATTTCATTTCCTTTAGATAACATTCCATTGATGTATAATCACTTGACACTATAATAATGTTTATTCATTCATATAATATATTTATTTTCAAATCCATATTTAGATTATATATTTAATTCCCACATATGTTTATTATTTGTATTTAGTATGGTTTTTATTTAATCAACATTGAATAATTTTTATTTGTACCTAGGTGTATGTCTATATAATTTTTTTACATTTACCCTTAACACATCTCAGTGGATTCTTGAGTAGGTTTGGTGCGCCTAGTGCCATATAGTTCCCAAATCACTGTTTTTATAACATTTATCTAGGTTATATAATTAAAATGAGGAATTATAGACTTATTTCTATTTAGTAAAACTATTTCTCAATTTTTTGATATTTTATATCATCATAAAATGGGATATACCATATATCATGATATAGCTAACCAAATATGGGGAATATAGAAATTACCATGGATGGGATTTATATTCATTTATTTGGTTATAAGGGTTAAACTATTTCTTTGTTTAAAGAGTGATTTTAGGAAATATATTCATATATAGTTTTAATTTTTTCCCAGTATCGAAGGATAGTTTGTTTTTATGAATCATATCTATAACATATAACTCACATGACTTTATTATGTATAATTGTGACTAGTTTTTAGGTTACAATAAATTGTTGAGTCATTTAATGTGTCATCACGAAAATTTATTATGTATTGGTATATAAATTCCTAGTATGAATATTTGATATTCCCATGGATGTTGGGATTTATCTCTGATACTTGATGATTAATATCATGCATAGTTTTTTTATTATAACAAACCTGATAGTGTGTGGGTGGGTTAATACCCAAACTAACGTTTTGAGACACTTTTATGATAGGATGTATGCACATATATAGTATAAGATCAGGTTTAATATTTATATTTTTTCTAAAGATTTTTATCATTTTAAATAATAGTAATATTTTATGTTATTAATTTGATATCTTAATCATAAATTACTCAAAATATAATGAATTTTGTCAGAGGATTTAGGGATGAATATTTACTACTCGTTGTCGATATGAAACTACTTATTATTTTTAAAAGTCAAATTAATTACTCTCTCCTAGATACACTTTTCTATGTTATAGAGTACAATGGATACATCGTAATCAGAGTGTGGTCATTCATGTCATAACTAACATGATAGTTTGGTTCGTGGAACAGACTTCTCTCTTGTAATAATTGTGTACCATCAACAACCAAATTTAAAATATAGTATATATAAAATATAATTTACTATTTAATGGATTGCTTGAAGAATACAGTGAACAAATATTCATAGATGTTTCCCAGATCACATAATAATTGGGGTATGTTATTTTCATACTAATAATCATTTGAGGTTAAACCAGATGATTATTTATAGCTTATCTTAAGGAAATGTTTCCCTAATATTTTTAATAGTGAAAAGGGTTGAGAGTATTAATGAATTACCCATTTAGTAATATAGGTTATCAACCATGGATTCCACTTTAAATAGAATTACTTTTATTCCCAAGTAATTTTGTGATGAGGCTACTGATATAAATTTTTTTAAGGATGGTCTGAGGCATTCAATTTTATCAAATGTGAACCTTTTTTGTAAAATAATTTTCAATAGTGGTGAAATAATCCATTATCATTGATATAAACCCTAGTTACTATCAATAATTAGGTTTTTGTTATCCATAGGTCCATAATAAGACTGATTTTTTAATAAATAATATTAAATTTCATGGAGAGTCATGCTATGGAGATGACAGACACACCATCCAAGGAAGGTTATAATCTCTTCAATTAATAGGGAGTACTTATGTGGAGTTCTATTAATGTAGGATGTGATGGAATATCTGTCATATATAATAATATTCATAGAAATAGTTCTTATCTTGTTGAGATATTTCTAATCTATAGAGTTTTTATAGTATCATGCAATGATAAGGTAAATGGTATAATAATTGTTCAATTTATTATTCTATAACATGTCTTGGAGTGAATGAGTAGTCTGATATATGGGGTTCAACTATATTCATTATCCATAGAAGTGGATATGTTTCCCAGAATAAATAATTTAATAAAATTATGTCGAGACCCCTAAAGGTAGTCAGAATATCGGATCCTAGGAAATGAGTGAAGGTTAGGTTCATTACATCAATCAGATTCATACTAAAAGGTTTGATGGGCCATTGTTAGTTTGATATATGTTTGTAGTGAAATATTAAAATTCATATACATTATTTTATATGGATGTGTTGGACTTGTTTATATATGATGTACCCAAAAATATTTTAGAATCAGATGGTATATTGTTTTCATAGTTAAAATCAATATATAATTGGCACCTTAGATGATGTAGTGAGTATCAACCATATTAAGAACATGAATGATCTTTACAATCAATAACGTGTAATGTAGTTATGCAATCCTTTATATGATCAAATAAATCAATAACATAAATTATATTCACATAACTTGATGGATATGGAATGTGTTGGATTATATTTGAGAATGCCATCACATTAGATGGTTGTAAAGGTGGATTGTAATGGTATATCACATGTATTTATTAACTTCATTGGTGACCCATCACCATCAAGACAATATAAGTGTTTTAGAATTAAATAACTAATTTTAACATATTTTCATAATCATGTAAAAATTTATAAAAAATAATTTTGACATATTTAATGTTTGAGGAAGAAAAATAATCTGTTTAGAAGAACCATCCACTGATTTCCTTGTATATTTGATGTCGTATGTTGTAATTAGCCCAATATAGTTGAAGGATTGTGATAACTAATTTATTGGCTGAAATAAAATGGTTTTGATCAATAAGATATATTGAAACATGGGTATTTATATTTTTTAAAGGACTATGGAAATACTTTGAAGGGTTTTAGAGGTAGTTTAATAATTCATAAAAACATGTATGTCATTATATTGTAATTTTTGGATTTTAAGAAGACATGATATTATTGGTTGAATCAATTTCCTCAGAGTGGATTCCTTCATATCGTCTTTGGTGGCCAGGGTTCCCATAGGTTCTGCTTCCCTTCCCCATTTTTTCTATATTGATCTCTATTTCATCCTCTCCGGGATCAGCTCTGCCTCGGCATGGATCGGTTTTGGCCTAGAATTGTGGGTCTCTGGAACGTTCAGCGTTTTCTCCAGTTCATATTGGTGTGGCATGGCTTGGCCCTTCAGTGTTATCGTGGATTCATGTGGCTCCTATTTTGGCTTGACCTAAGCGGCCCGGTCACACTATTGCGCTTCTAGTGTGGTTCAATTTGGCTTCTCAGTTGTGTCTATTCTTTTGGTGCTGATTTATGTTTCTTTTTCATGACGACGTTCTCACAGTGGATCTGGTAGTTTAGTATAATGCATCCATGTGACACCTATGACATGCTTCCGGTGCATTTCAATAATAGATATAGAGTGGTTCGGAGGGGGGAGGTTATGTGATTCAGTTTTCAATGTTTTTTTCATGTTTTTTTATTTGTTTCGTCCATGATATGTTTGATTAGATTTTAAATTAGTGATCTATGATTTGATCATGTTGGTTGATTGTTGTTGGTGGTGCAAGGGACTGACTGTTGTGGAACCCAGATAGTCTACAAGGAATTTCTTCTGATGAGGATAGTGATGGTCACCCTCACAATGCTTGGCTCTTATGATTTGGAAGATTGGGAAGGTATGGTGTTGCAATCAGTACTGGGCTCATGCATTTTTTCACGTGACATCTTTTTGAGTAGCCGTGATCTGGTGGAGGCATGCCCTAATGATGTTGATGCGGGGAGGAGGCACTTCTACGTATTCTTGTTATGAGTTGAAACCCTATTATTTTTCGTAATTTGATAATTTCTTAATGTCCTTGACGTACTTGGTTTCCCACCCTTTACACTTAAAAGGAGTTTTATCCAAAATAAATATAAAATAGGGCATCAAGACATTCAGTCAAGAAGTCATGATGTTTTTTTAAACTAATTTTGAAGTAATTTATATAAATCTAAAATTCATGGGTGATGATTTTTTCAAAATAAATATGTATTTAAACCATTAGAAGAGTTATTTTAGAAAATGAGGTATGAATATATGAAAAAATTATGACCTAATATGACTATACTATGAACATTACATTATTTATCCATGTCCTCATATAAGTTATAAATGACATTAGATGAGTCCCCATAGACATCCAAATTTTCATTTGTCACCCTAATAAGGTAAAATGATATAGAGATGAGTAAATAGAAGCATTAAAAGATTAAGTTTAACAACATATTATTAAAATTCATGTTTAAAAATTTAATACATGACTTGATAATAGTCATTTTCTACATTGAAAACGTAATGTGGGACATGGGATGAGCCCATGTCCACATCTTAAGGTTATGGGGAATTCCGTGGTTAATCTACAGTTGTTTATAATGTCTTCGAGGTTTTTATAGTTTATAATAGCAGTTACTAACATTGATGCACAATCACCACAGGGTTTTTTAATTGTTAATCATAAGTTTAAAATACTTTTTAGGGTATATGACATGAACATACCTAGGATTAAAACTATACATCATAGTGTACAATGAAACCTCTGCTGTAAATTAATATGGTATGATTACAAATATGATGACTCTAAATAAGTTATGGTGTAAGTTAATCTTTTATATTTTTATTATAACAAAAAACCTAGGAACATTATGTATTACATGGATATAACACAATGAGATTATTGGGTTATTATTATTTTAAAATAAATTCTATTATTAAAATATTTCTTCACATACAACACTTCAAAAAAATAAATAAATTATAATTTCGATTTTAATTATTAAATTCAACTGTTATGTTATATATATTACGTAACTATTATTTATAATACGTAATTTAGGAATAAAAGTGAATAAATTGCATCATGTAGGGTTAGTTTCTTAATGAACCATGTTTTCTAAGCTCAGAATGGAGGATTCTTTACTATGGTTTTTGTGAGGCTAAGGCCTATAAAAACTATATCAATTATGATATAAAAGAAATTGTTTTTCAGAGAAGTTCAATATAATAAAAACATCTGTGAGATCCTTTCTAGTGAAATAACCACTTTGTACCTCCACCCGATATTATCTTATTTGTTTGTCTTGTGAGTAAAAATTGAGATATTATATAAGTAGAAAATATGGTGATATAAATAAAAAATAAAACTTGTAACAAATTATATATATATCATTAATGTTTTATGTTATTATATTTTTTTTCTATTAAATAAAAAAAATGAAATTTTTATCACTAGTTATTTTATAAAATTAAATTTGTGTTGCCAAATTACTAATAAGTTCAAATTTTTGAGAAAATGTTATTTTTAAAAAAATTTAAATTTTATAGACATTTTTAAAAAATATATATAGATTATAATGTAAATATATTTCTAATATGAATAATATATCTACATTAATATGGTTATTAATTTATATAATATATGAATAAAAATATTGTACATTTCAAAAATGTAACTTTCACATAACAAGGGTTTTCATTAAAACATTATATTTTCCTTAAAAGATTAATTTTGGAAATAAAAAACATTTTTTACTAAATTGAATGAATTATTTTACTTATCTGTAAAATATTATATTAGGAGAATTTTTACTTTTTTCATATATATATTAATTTTAGAGGGATAGTTAAAAATTAATTTTTCACTCATACCAGAGCGTTTATGACATTATAAACATGTAACTATGATTTAACAACATTTAAAAAATTATTCATGATTTGAAAATATTTAATGGAACAAATATACTCAATTAAAATTTTAATCTTAAAATTTTATAATTTTTTTAACATTTTAGAAAATTAAATAATATTTTCATCTAATAAAATAAAATATTTTTATTCTTTTTATTTTAACTGTGAACCCAATATGTCAAATTCATATTAGGATGAACTGAAAACCATATAAATAATATAATGTTAATATTAAAAAAATTAATTTCAAATGAATAAAAATATTAACAATTTTATCTTAATCATATATTATAGGATTAAAAATATACATTTTCTAAAAATTATTTTTACACATTATTTGTACTAATTTCGAAATTTATTTTATCATGCTAGAAAATTTTATTTGAAAAATTATTTTTCATTAATTGGAATAATTATGTATAAATTTTGGATTAATGTATATATTAAATTTAATCATTAAAATTCAAATAATTAGGTAAAAATTTGATACCAAGTTATAAACTAAAAAATTGTAAAAGTGATAAATACAAGGGTTATTGACCAAATAAAATGATTGATGAATTTATAAAATATATGAACATGGTATAATAAACAATAAAACTTATCATACTCTATTATTATATGTCCTTATAACCACTTTACCATCAAATAATGACTATTCAATTAATATAATTTCAAAAGTATTACTCTTCTATATTAATAAAGAATATATAAAAACCCCACTTCTCCTGAAAAAACATGACTCTTATATTTGATCATAATCCATCAAAATAACTCCCAATTTATCATATCTAACTAATTTTCACTCTAGTATTCTCAAAAATCATTATTTCAAATCATTAATAAAATGTTCAAAGGAGATCTTCCATGGAGTAATGAAAAATAATCAATTACTATAATTTAATTTAATTTACCTTATTTCTTTTTATAAATACTATAAATATAATATAATCATTTTTAAATTGTATATTCATTCTCTTAATTCTATACAATCATATATAATATAAAAATATCGATTGTGTGTTGCGAACATTTTCTCTTCAGAACCGTCTATGGATTTTTCAAATGAATAAATTATTCAATACATATAAAATTTACAACATTATAAGGATTATAAAGTAATAATGTTATTTTAAACTATGAAACATTCACTTTTGAATTTTTCCCCAAAATATGTAATTTATTCCTTTAGAGAAGTAAACTAAAAAATAAACTATGATTTACACAACTGAGGACCATTTCAATCATGTTTTTTGAGGATTTGGAAAATCCTTATAATATATCTGAGTTTGAAAACAAATATTAGAAATTATATAAGAAAATGATCTTTCTATTTAATAAAAAAACTCTTTATGAAAATATAATGTCCTTCTAAAATATTTTTTCAATGTTGTGAGAATATAAATTTTCCAAGTAAGTGGTTTCAAAACCATAATAAAAATCATTTTATAAATAAAAGAAACAATTACATTAAAAAATTTAATTTGAAATTATTTCACTTTTTATATAATGAAAATCATTTTTTATAAAAAAATATTTTCTAAAAGTATAAGTATAGGGTTTTAACAGAAATATCTTGAAGAAATACATTTCAAAACATTTAAAAATATAGATCACATTAAAAAACATTATTTCAAAAAAATTCACCCATTGAAATATGTACATGGACCAATCCTTAATTTTTTAAAATATTTCAATGAAAATATTAATTTATTAGAAAAAAATGATACCTTAAAGCCTTGATGAAATCCATTAGGCCACTATTAGTATCACCATTTAGAAAATTTCCCATTTTAGGTCAGGGGTTCATTCCTCATTCCTCATCATTTATTCTCTACCCATGTTCCATGTTTTATATAATCCTTTTTTTTGGGTTTTCTTTATCGATTTTATTTACATTAAAAATTCCTCCATAAAACAAAATTAATTATTTTCAATAGAAATTAATTTTATACCTCATAATCTTTATCAAAATAAATTTTAAGAATTAAATATTTTAGTTATAAAAAATCCATAATTTATAAAAAATGTCGTCTAAATAATCCGTATTAAAGAAAAATAAACATATACATATTATTATACATATATGGATGAAATCTCCAAAAGAATTAGAGTTTATGGAAGACGCTATTATCATTTATAACATTCCTATATTTTAAATAATATTTTTTTATCATGTGATGATTTCAATTCCATCATATAATTTGTAATTATAATTCATAAAATTATTACTTTTTAGGAACTGTTTTATAAATAATAGAATCATAATAAATATTCAATTTACCCTTTTAAAAAAAATATGTTATATATTCCTTATAATAAGGGTTTTACCAAAATAATATATCACAGTTTAAAAAAATGAATATTCCCTTAAAAAGTTATTTTTTTTCAAAAACTACAAAATTTAAAAACTATATTCCATGTTACAATGAATAATTTCTTGAATCATTATCTTTTATAGAAATAAAATTATACATATTCATATCTATTATTTATACTTCTTTTAATCTTCAAAGCTATGAATGCATAACTAGATTTCTAAATAGAATCCATATAATCAGTAATCCAAAGGAAAGATATTTACATAGATATTACACTATTGTTCAGTCATATTAAAATAATATAAAAGAAATGGATCTATTCATTTGAAGAATTGAATTAGTTAATATTTAAGAAATTTTTAATCAAGAATATAAAATATTTAGGCTTGAATTGTCCTAATATTATTGTTTTGGAGAAAGTTTATAATGCAGAAAAGTGAGGATTCAAATTTTTTTATTTATAGATATTCAAATAAATAGCGAATAATTAATGAGTTTTTGATATATTAATATGGAAAATAATATATATATATATATATATATACACTTATGAACATTATTGTAAGTGGTGTAATGTTTAAAATTCAAAAAAAAACAAATCTGGGTGATTTATGATATTAAATATGATTCTTAATGTTTTGTTTATATATAATTTATATCTATTTTTAATTAGTTTTTATGATCATTCTTTATAAAGCTTACATGGAACCATAAAACACATTCTATATTATTTATATTGAAATTGACATTCTATTCCATAATATTGACATGAATGGTACAATATAGGCGAAGAGAAAAAAGGGAAAAAATTGAGACATTGGTAAGGGTATAGACAAAGGGATATTTATGCATGATGTGAAACAGAATTGTTTTATTGGTTTAAGGAATTATGTGCATTTCTTAAATGGAATATTATAGTGGAGAATAATGGTGAGGTTTATCTGGGCCACAATTTCATCTTTGATGAAGAAAGAGGTGTTAGGAGGAAGAAAGGGAAGATGATGTCAATGTTTCAAAAGTCAACATGAGGACAGTGAAGATACATAGGGAGATTAGATAGATGAGATAGATTAGATCATAAGGGTGTGTTATAAATATAATATTTTAAATGGGTGAAAATCTTTTTACTTCACTGATCCCACTTAAAAGAAATTGGTTAAAAACATCCCTATAAAACAAGTTATCCTAATTTCTACCCATTCCATTAAAATGATGGATTGGAACCTAAAACATACCCATACACTTTCAAAATGGTCTATACCACACAATCTATAAGGAACCATATTGGCATTATGTGTTACAATTGTCACACTATATTGGTGTTTTCCACCCATCCATCTGCCTTGTGTCTCGTCCAATGACTATCTCCCACATTCTTGACTTGTATAGTTCCCCTAATTGATAAGATATATCCATTTATTTTCCTATGGTTAGAAAATTATTCAATTAATATAAATTTAAAATTTATTAAGAGAATAAAATAAGAAAATTATATAATTTTTCAATAATTTCCTATACATACATGTAGTTCATTAAATAATATATTTTCTTCAGGCTTCTATTATTTGTGTTATGTTAGTACATTAAATATGACATGGTAAAAAAATTAAAAATATATGTTAAAATATTATTAGTAAAAACTAAAAATTTCATATTAAATTTGTGTAGCCCCGGAAAAGATTAAAATTTTAACTACGTCTTATAAATAATTAAATTAATAAGTTATTCAAAAGTAAAAAAAATTTAATCGTAATATTTTGATATCTATAAATTTTAATATCAAAGTAAATATACTTTTAACAAATCAATGGTAATTTTTATAAAAAATACTTTTATTTAATGAAATATTTATAAAGGTCTTATTAAATAAAAAATATCGTATAAAATCATGTCATTTGAAACTTTTATGTTAAAATATTTTTTATATTTTATAAATTTTGACATTTATTTTGAAGATATAAATATATCAATAGTTTAATACGTTTTCATATGATTTATATTTTCCAATTTAAATATTATTTTATGAAAAAAAAATTTATATAATTTGTATATTTTAACTTAATATATAATCGAAATTTAAATTGAACATAGAAAATTATTTAATTTTATATTAAATTAAACAATAGTTTTTTTTTCTTATAAAGAAATAATTTAATAAATAATTCATTAAAATAAATTTATATCATAAATTTATTTGGATGTTATATACACGCAGATTAAATGATTTAAAACCTTGAAATTATTTCTCCATACTTAAGGATATTATCAATTATACTTCTCAAAATTTAAGAAAAACTAGGATCACTAAATTTATAAATTCATAAAATGTCACATATAATCGAATTAACATGATCCCTAATGGAAACCACTACCTCCTATATTCACCTCAAAAGAATATGGAATAATGTAAAGAGTTTTCTAAACATTTTATATGAAACAAAATGCTATATCCCAAGACCTGACTACTTGATCAAGTGATAAAAACTTGTTTTTCAAAAACCAATCTAAAAAACCTAATAACAGTATAACCGAGATGGTCCAAATATATCCGGAAGGGTGTTCTCGATCCCCATACGATGGTGACTAGAACATGGCATCATACAATATGAATGTATGATCATATTTCCCACAAACACAATAGAACTAGGATAATCTAGTAAGAAAAAATACTCGAAATATCCACAGAGAGAAGTGTATAATAAGTCAAACATGAAAAAAAACATAAAAATCAACTACAAAGTACAAAAAATATGATTAATGACCAATTTACTAGTGGAAAGTACACTAAAAGGTCATTGATCAACAACTAATACCATGTCCATGTGGCACATTACCCTTTCTCTAACCTAGATGTAGATGATCTATAAAAACCAAAAGGCACATTTAGTGTTTGAGATAAAATCTAAGTAGAATCTCACCATGGATTCTATTCCACTATTAAATTATCTAAATAATGCATTCAATTTTAAAATAACTATAATGGAATTTCGAAATCATATTTAAAAATATCATAATTTATATCTTATATGATGGAAATACTTTAAAATAATTTCTTAATAATCTTTTTATATTAAATATTTTTTATAACAAAAAAATATGTGGGAAAAAAATTCATACTATTTCATATATTTCAAATACAATTAACAAGGAACATGGTACTTATAAAAAAGTAACTATAGTTCCACAATATTGTACTCCCTCTCACAAAAATATATATCTAATAAATATGTGTACATAGATCCCCTCGACACTGACCATGGAGGAACCTATCACAATCCAATTATGGATGTGACTTGTTGAAAATGTATTCATAGTGTTGTAAATTGTCAAAATAGTGTTATCCCAAATATCTCACAAACTACCCTAGATTTCATGTTCCCTAATAAAAATAAAAATATAAGAAATTTATTTTTAAAACTGTTTAAAAAAAATTAATCCCATTATCAAATTTTAAATATTCCAATTTTCTTTTTTAAAAACCAACACAAGGAGAATTAATTAAATAATTTCTTTTTCCAAGATAAAACCACATTTTTTCTATAAGAATAAATTCAATACATTTCTCAGATTAAAATATGAAATAAATTTCATAAAATCAATTTGAAAATTCAAATTATACTATTAAATTCAATAATAAAATTTGAATAAGATCCATCCAATTGCACAAATTGTCGCAATTCAATGGAATTGAGGGAGGGGGTTCCCTAATTTCGTGAAAAATCCTATTTAAAAATCCCAATTAAATTTAATTGGGTGTCTAATAAAAAAATTAAACTAATTGCATTTAAATCAAACAATAGAGTTTAACTAATGAAAATTAGGTTTTATAAATATTGATCATCAGAACAGAACCACCTACCTCGGGACCACGATGTATCAAAAGAAAAATCCCTTCTCAAGAATCTATAATAAATAATTATAGTAATGATGATATGAGATTCAAAACTAGATTAATGATAAAAAATAGAGGGGATTACATCCTCCTAGAACATAGAGATCTATGAGCCCCTAAGATAAAAAAAAAGAGAGATGGATAAAGAGCACACTAAGAAGAATATTTTCGGAAAGATATAAAATATTGTTCATGTGGGATCTATTTTTTCTAGTGGGTTGTAGTGGGGTAAATATCACATATTGGGAGCCTCTAAGGATGAATAAATTGTATTATGTCGAGTCGTAACCATCTAAAACATTAAAGGAGGGTTTTGGGATAATAAAATTAATTTTCAAATTTATTAAAACCAAGGAATTGTTTACTAGGAAGGGACTAGAAAAACTATACACCATAAATGTGAATCACTTTTTTAGGTGTTTCATGGTTTTTCCAAGATTTTCACATGGTTTCTCAAACCATGTTCTAACCATGAAAACGGTCATGGTCTGGGATTTCTCAGTTATCACTATTATGTCACACGATTTGGGAAATCGTGCATCAACCATACCCAGCCCAAAATCCTTTTAATATTTTCCATATTTCATATGAATTATTCATTAATTAATCCCAAAAAATTAATGATCAAAATAGGGGTTTATAAATAAATAAAAAAATTTAAAGTTTGTTTCAGCCTACCAAACATTGTACCATTATTTCGAAATAAATCATGTTATGAAGTTCCTTGTTAAAATTATGTTGTTAGGTATTTTTGATTAGTTAATCCCTCTCCTATGTCTCCTAAGAATCAGAACTATGCTTCTTAAAAACCAGAACCAAATGTGTCAACCTCACATGATGTAACATGGTATCAGAATAAACTATACCCACAAGACGTACAATCATAGATAAATCAAGATCAACCTTAGCATCACTATATCTCAAATCATGAGATTAATTAGTTAGATACATCTGTGTCTATGATATATAGAACAAATTATGTTTCAATGTCATTTATGGTGGAAGTTCATAGTGTTATGAAACTGTCTCTACTTTCTCTATAACCTCAAAACATCCCATAAAACAAGTAGAATTTCTCACTTTCCATTTAATCCACCGATTTTCCATATAGGATGAAAATTACAAGAATACATTTTCACCATGTTAGAATTCCAATGGTTTTAAATTATGATTAGCATGAGACATATATCTTCTATGTTTCTTTAACATTCTATAATGAATCATCTATATATTTCATGTCATCTCTTGATCCACGATCACTCCCAAACAATTAACATTAACAAACTCCAAAAAATAGAATAAAAATCAATAATTCATGCTATATAGGGTGTAATTGGGTCATTTCTGATCAAATACTAGTATCTATTGATATATGAAATCTTAACCAGACCAAATGATCATCCCATGATCCACCACGGTATTGGGTGTGGGGGTGAAACATATCCTTAAGAATCTATATACTTATTTTTTTCTTTCCATCCTGATGTTCCTAGTCAAGATTCAAGTATCACTGAGAGGGGGGGGGAGTGAATCTGTGATGTCAATTTTCTTTTTATGTTTCCTTATTTTTTAAACAAATTTTTTCTTCTGTTAAAGAGATTCTTCCATGATGAACACACAAAACCAATGAAACACAAGATTTATAAGGTTCAATACTCAACAAGAGTAGCTACGTCATTGGTATGGTATAGAAGTAATCCAGTACCACACGATCCAATAGAAAAAAAATCATTTTATGTGGAATACAACGAGTAGGATATTCACATACACTTGTGTAGAACTATGAAGACAATCTCATATTGTGTGTACTACTTCTTAGAAGAAATGAGGTAATGTAATGATTTTGTTCTTTTTAATGAACTTTCACAAATAAAATCATTCAAATAAAATTTCAACTTTCCTACCTAGATGCTGGAAAGAACCTCCTGGTGCAGACAACTTGTGCACCACTCCCTATTTATGTGCCCCCCTTCATGCACACCACCATATTTCTTGCCACTCAGCTTGCGTGACTACCTACTTGTGCGACACTGACTACTTTTTTTCCACTATTGTGCACATCTCATTACTTTCATCCCACCTTTGATTTATAAAAAACACACTTCTTGAATAAAATTACATGTTTGCGTGACTTTTACAACTTGTGTTCCACTTTGTCTTACATGCCAGCTGCTTGCACACCACTCTTCTTGCATGACTCTATACTTACACGCCTTATAAATAACTCCCGACTTGCGCGCCACCTCATCTTTCATGCCTCTTTTTACTACTTTCATGATCAGAGAACAATTTTAATCTAAATGTTGAGCCACTAAAAATGAGGAGGGTAGCCATCTATTTATACGTGTTTTTGTGACTTCTATGCCATATACACTTGCATTCCATTCCTAATTTCGGCCTCTCCACCACATGTACGCTACTCCATAACTTGTGCATCGCTCCATAACTTGCACTCCACCCTATCAATATTGTGCCACTTTCTTTCCTTCGACTTATTTTGATAGGATGATGTTGAATTATGACTTTCACGCATCATACACTTGTACGCCTCTTATACCTGCATGCCACTTTTTAACTTACACACCGATATTTAACATCCATGCCACTTTATTTCCTTTTTCATATATTGATGACATGATCTTGAAATATTGCTTGTGCGCAACATACACATGCACGCCACTTATACTTGAATGACATACTTGCAAACCACTTCTTGAAATACATGAAACTTTTTTTCCTTTTTCATATATTGATTTGATCATTATTAAACATGACTTTCATGCAATATACACTTGTGCGCCACTAATACATATGGCCACACTTTTTTGGCACTTTTTGAATTGTGCACCACTATATTTCTTTTTCTAAAACACTTCTTTACTCCCCCTATGCTTCATAAGGAATGCATCGTAAGTTCTCCAAACTTATGATATTTTTTTAATACAAATTAGAAATGAATGATCATAGTTTTTATCCCTTTTACATTGTGAATTTATTTATATTCTTTGGACAAGAAAAGAAAACACTCTAAAAAAGAATACTCTTAAAATTCCTTCTTCATCCAACTTGTTCCCAACAATCTCCCCCTTTTTATTTTTTTTCCAACCAATATTCTTAAATAACATATCTTTGTAACCTCAATAAATGGATTAATTTTCAACAATTATAATCCTACGTGAGATAACTCATTGAAGGAAACAAGAATTATTAACAGCCAAAACAATGCTGTCAAAAAGTGGTGACTATGAAATTTCATGATCATATCTCATTAGCCTTCTTCAGAACATTTACCAAGATTCTATCTCAACATTATTCACTTCATAAATTTTCATGTAATAAAAAAAACATTCTTTCCTACAACCACACTAATAAATAGTTAGAATAGTTCACACAAATACATGTTGGACTCATAGATTACTAACAACACCCCATTTATGCATGATTCCATAAGGATTGATTTATGAAACAATTCTACCCCTTGAAAACACTATTTGATGGTAATATAAGAGAGGGTACAGACACGTGTACTTCAACCTTGAAGTGAAATAGGTTAGGAACCTATGTTCAACCTCAATTTGTCAAATGGTTCCTTCAGTAATGATTTTTCTAAATATGTTAGCAACTTGTTACGATGTAGGAACGTACTCCAGCTTCAATTTCTTCTTCTCCACATGCTATTTAATGATGTGGTACTTTATGTCAATGTGTTTTGAATGATAATGTTGTATAATGTTTCTTTTAAGATTGATTTCACTCTAATTATCACATCCCAAGAGTAAGGGTAGTGTCAATTCAACAAGTAGATCTTCCAACTAAGCCTTCCTCTACATAAGATGGGTATCATCTTGAGTGGATGCAACATACTCAGCTTCAACCATGGAAAGATTCAATTAATTCTGTTTTTTTTATGCCAACTAACACAAATTTTCCCCAGAAAAAAACTCCCCCAGACGTGGATCTTCAATCATCAACAATTCCTTCCCAATCTGCATCTGAATACCCGAACAAATCAATATTGTATGTGCCATAATACCTAATTCCAAAATTTGTTGTACCTTTATTATATCTAATAATCCTCATTCTAGTAATTAAATGTAATTCTTTAGTAGATCATTGAATTATTTCACATAAGGTAACATCATATAAAATGTCGGGTCTTGAGGCTGTCAAATATAATATAATTCCAATCAAATTTTGAAACTCTTTCTAATCAACAACATTTCCTTCTCTATTTTTAGACAACTTGGTTCCCACTGAAATTGGTTTGGAAACTGGTTTCAAATTTTCCATGCCAAACATCTTCAGAAGCTCCATAGAATACTTCTACTGAGAAAGAAAAATGTGGTTCCACTTGTGTATTATTTTTAACCCAAGAAAGTATTTCATTTCTCCCAACATGGGAATCTCAAAAAACTTCTTCATATCTTCATCAAATAATTCTCAAGATCATTCATAATTTCTATCAAAGATAATGTCATCAACATAAAAAATTAAAATTAGATAAGGATCCTGAGATTCCATGATGTAAAGATTGGTTTCTACTCTTCCTTTCGTGAAACTCATATTCTTTAAGAAAGTATCCAGTTTGGAATACCCTTCTCTTGGAGCTTGTTTTATCCCATAAAAGTATTTCATTATCTTACACACATAACTATAATATTTCCCAACAATAAATCCACAAGGTTGTTCAATTTTAATTTCTTTATCAAAATATCCTTTTATAAATGTGGACTTCACATAAATTTAAAATAATTTGTAACCTCATTGTGAAAAAATAGCTAGAAATATTCTGATTATTTCCAATATAGCCATTGGAGCAGCGATTTCATCAATATCAACACATTTAGCTTGTGGCTAACTTTTTAACACTAATCTTGTCTTGTTTCTTATCACTTGACCTTCTTCATTCATATTGTTCCTAAAAAACCCATTTTGTACCAATAAAATTCTTGTCATTTGTCTTGGGTATGAGTTCCAATGTATCATTTTTTTATATCTGATCAAGATCTTTATTCATAGCCTGAATCCATTTTGGATTCTCAAAAGATTTATTCACATAATTTTTCTTCACTTTGGAATACAATAATGTATGCGTAATAGTATTTATTGTTCTTATTATTTGAACCCTCTGACGTTGATCACCAATAATATTCTAATCCTCTACTTGATTTCTCAGCCTAGGATGATCTGTTTGAATTTCATCCTCATCACTAGAAATCACTATGTTTGATTATTCTTCTTGAGTAGGATTACCTCTATTGGTTTCATTATTAGAATTGTTAACAGGACTTGCCATATCCTGCTCAACATCTGTATTAGCAATAGGCTGCTTTTCCATCTCAACTTTTTCAATAACTTTCAGATCATAAGAATCGGCAATTCATCATGTTTCTTTGATGAAACATTAGTATCCTCTTTCTTATGCAGCATACCCAAAAAAAATTGCTTCATCTCCTTTTTGTTCATATTTTACAATGTTTACACCCTTTTTCTTTATAATACGCGGACTCCCAAAAACTCTTAAGTGTTTCAAACATAGTGTTTTTTCATAAAACATTTCATATGCAGTCATATATGAATGTGGAATTTAGAAGCATCAGATCTAAATGTACACTGCATTACTCATGGCTTTCCTCTAAAAAGTTTTAGAGAGACCATTTTCAAGTATCATTATTCCCCCCATTTCAACCATACTTATATTATTCCTTTCAGCAACCCCATTTTATTGAGGTGTGTATAGTGAACTGAACTCATTCCGAATTATATGCTTCTTAGGGTAACTTTCAAAATATTTATTCTTATACTCTCCACCATAATCATTTCTCTGAGCATTTGACTTATGTCTCATGTACATAACAAAAGTAATGCTTGTAATGTCATCAATGAAAGTAATGAAGTACTTATCTCTATTTTTTGATTGCTTCCTCAGTGGTCCACATATATCGGAATGTATAAGTTCCAATAGTTATTTTGAAGTAATGTCAACTCTATTATGTATAGAATTTTTAATCTTCCATTTTTCACAAATAGTGCAACACCAAACTCTTATTCTTGATAAATCAGGCATATCTCAGAAATTGTCTCACATTGATAACTTCCACATGTTTCTCTGACACATATATCCCAGCATTTTATTCCATAACTGATTTTCATCCACTAGTCCCATACAACAAGGGTTATTTAATTCACCAACTTGGAACAAGTTTCCTTTTTTATGTTGGCCTCTTGTAACTACCTTTCAATTATATTCACATTTCAAAAAAACCCACCTTTTCTGAAAATAACCTTGTTTCCCTCATCACAGAGTTGTGAAAAACTCATAAGATTATGTTTCAACCCATAAACATATAATGTTTTCTTAGATTTCATTTTTTTCTTTCCTGATGATGGATGACCAAAAAACTTTGATATTTAGAGACTCATCATTTCCAAATGAAACAGTTCCATTGTTGAATTATTTAACATTCTTCATTATATTTATGTCTCCTATCATTATAGATTAACACCCTCTATCAAGAATCTATGGATGTTCTCCTTTTGTAGCTTTCAAGGAGGTTTCATCAACAAGATCTTTTTGTTATTCCTTTTCATTATTCAGCTCCAACTTCTGAGATTTGTTAAAAACCATTTGTTATGCTGGAAAAAAAACAATTCATCCCTAGAAAATATGTCCAGGTTGGTAACACCATTCAAAAATAGTTTCCAATGGTTGGAAATTATTTTAATCATTAACACCATCCTTCTTATATTTCTTCTAAACTTCCTTCTCGTACATCCCCTTTTGAGAGGATTGACTCCCCCTAAAAGCTTTCCATCCATAAAATAAGTAATAATAGTAATGTTATTGATTTAACTAACACATGTTTGTTGTGTGTCAAAATCCACCACAATACCAGCAATAACCATAGAAGGAATATTTTCCTCTGAAACTTCTATACTGACCGGAGTTGTGAACAAGCTTCTCAACAACCTTCTTAATAGAACTCCGCTAACAATCAAACTTCTTGTTTTCAATCATAATATTATTATTCATCTCAGATTTCTGTTCATAATTATTAGTACCAAAAGTATTACAAATGTTTCTAGACTCTGGAATTTTATGTAATTCTAATTTTTTATCATTTCTAACATTTGAAATATACATAACCTTTCCAGATTTGTTCTTATCAAAACCAGTTCTGTCTTTCCTCTCAATCTTTGAAGGTTACATTTTTGGATCCTTATTTGGTTCATTATTTCTAGAACATTAACCAACTTCTGAGATAGATTGATTTAAATTGTTAATCATTTATTTATCATTAGAATGATTCTATTGGGAATGTTCCAACTCTTCTACTTTTTCCTTGAGCTTTACTTCAAGATGATCATTAAGATTCATTGCATACTCAAGAGAATTATTCATATCATAAATCTCATTTTCCAACTTTATTATCTCATTAGGAAAACATTCTTGATTGTTTAATGTTGAATTTTCAATCATCAACTTCCTTTTTTCTTTCTCATTCCTTATGATCTTTCTAAGGAATTATTTCAACTATTCTTTTAGATGATATTCATGTTGAGTTTCTTATTCTTCAGAACTATTTATCCCATTATATTAATTATTCACTAGTTTAATAAAGGTATTCTTTATATATTTTTCATCAAATTATTTATTGGATTCAACTTCCCTAAATTATTATTCTTTATCTTTAGATAATAAAATTTTTCTATTTGATTTGAAGAACTTATTATCCTCCCCCCTTTGAAAAATATTTATCTTTGTCAACTTTTTTCTTCCATGACTTTCATGACTTTGTATCAGAATCATCATTGTCTTCTACATTATTCTTTTGAGGATAGTTATCCACAATGTAACCAATTGGTCCACACTCAAAACATTTCAAGGGATGGTTCCCCTTTTATTTCCTTGTACCTCTTATAATATTATTAGGAAACAAGGATGAAATTTTATAAAAAATTTACATACCTCATGTACAGAATCAGATTCATCAGCATCATCTTCAATTACAGTCTTCCTTTAATTCTCTCACATTGCAGCCTTGAATGAAATTTATCTATCAGATTTTGTTTTTCTCTTCATAATTTTCTCCCTTCTAATTTCAAAAGTAATTATAGATATATGAAAATAATGCAGGGATAATGTTTTAGGGTCTCTGTCTTTTAAGAAAGAAACACTAGCATCAAACTTGTTGGGAATAATTATCAAGATCTTTTTAACAAATGTAGAATCTTATGACTTTTCACCAAGACATCTGATTGTACAGAAAATGTCATTTACCATGTTAATGAAGACCCCAATAGATTTAGATTCACCAATTTTAAATTCTACAGAGTTCAGCCTCCATATTTGTAGTTTGGACTTCTTCACATTTATATTTCCTTTTCATTTGTTTTTCAACTTATCCCGGATTCATTTAGTTGTGGATTCACCTTTTACTCTTAAAAATCACTCTTAGAAAGAGATGACAGTGATGTATTTTTAGCTCTTCCATAATTCCCAACTTTTTTCTTATTGACAAGTGTAAGAGGAACCATATTATCAATAGATGGAAATCCATCAGCTGTAGTTTCAATAATGTCATACCCTGGAGTCATAAGATAATGAATCGTTATATCTTTCCAGATATTACAATTCTTTCTATCAAATACCAAAATATCTGTACTGTTCACGCATTTCAGATTCTCCATCACAACTTCTCTTCAAATCTTCAAAAAGAACAAATGAAGGTAACATCCCTTTGATACCAATTAAAGATCCAAGTTAGGATCCAAGTATCATTGATAGGGGGAGGGGGTTAATCATTGATGTAAATTTTCTTTTTATGTTTCATTTTTTTAAAACAAACTTCACCTCTTGTTAATGAGTTTCTTCCATACTTATCACACAAAACCACAAGAACACAATATTTACAGGGTTCAATACCCAAAAAGAGTATCTATGTACTTGGTATGGTATAGAAACAATCATGTACCACACAAACCATTAGAAAAAAGATATTTTGATGTGGAATACAACAAGTACGACATGCCCATACACTCGTGTAGCACTTTGAACTCAATCCAATAGTGTGTGTGCTCCCTCTTAGCACAAAAGGGCAATTTAATGATTCTATGATTCTTAAAAAACATTTAAAAATAAAATAATTGAAAATAATTATACACTTTCTTACCCCGAAGCTTGAAGAACCTCCTAGTGCAGACAAATTTCATAACACACCATGCTTGTGCACCACCCTACTTGCATGCCACCTACTTACGTCCCGCCTAGTTTGTGCGCCTACCTACTTGCGCGCCACTAACTACATTCACACCAATATGTTTCACATCTCACAATTTGCGTTCAAAAATTGGATTATACACAACACAATTCTTGAAGAAAATTCCCTAGTTGTGTGCCTCTTACAACTTGCACACCACTTATTCATATGACCCACCTGATTATGTTCCAGTCATCTTACACGCCTCCCTACTTATGTGCCGTATAAATAACTCTGGACTTGCATGCCACCTAATCTTACGTGGCTCTTTTTACTACTTCTGTGATCAGAGATCAAATTTTCAATTAAGTGTTGACACACTAAAAATGTAGAGGGTATACTTCTATTTATAAGAAATTTGTTGACTTGCATGAAATATACACTTGGGGACATTCCTACGTGCACGCCTCCCCACCACTAGAACACCACTCTATCACTTGCAGGACACTCCATTAATAGAGAACCAAATTACATCCTTTGACTTATTTTGATAAGATGATGTTGAAATATGACTTACATGAAACATACACTTGGGAACCACTTATACTTTCATTCCACTTTTCGACTTGCGCGCCCATATTTAACTTTTGCGCCACATTATATTTCTTTGTCATATTTTGATGGGACGATCTTGAAATATGACTTGCATGAAACATACACTTGTGCGCCACTTATAATTGTGTGCCATACTTGCATTCCACTTATTGACTTTCACACCACTTTCTTTCCTTTTTCATATTTTGATGTGATGATGTTGAAATATGACTTGCGTGCAACATACATTTGTGAACCAATTATACTTGTTCACCACACTTACGTGCCACTTTTTGACTTGTGTTCCACATTTTTTCCATTTAAAAAACAATTCTTTATTCCCCCTATACTTCATAAGGCTTTCAACTCATGTTCTCCAAACTTATGATATTTGTGAAATACAAATCAGAAAAGCATCATCATAGTTTTCAAGGCTTTTACAATGTGAATTTATTTAAACTCTTTTGACTACAAAAGAAATCACTCTTCAAAAAGAATTCTCTTCAAACATACTTCTCCATCCAACATGGTCACAACACATTATATTACGGATAGTATGGTGTACTCAAATGGACCTGATATCCCAATGCTTCTTGAAATCATTAACAAAAGAAAGAATAAATCTATAGATCCTCATAAGATACTATAGCAATTTGAACTTAGTTAAAACAAACAATATATTTCACATAGAGATTTTCCTACTTCTAAAATTTGTTTTTATCAAGAATGAGTATAAAGAGATCCAACTTGGTAATCATATCAATAATAAACCATATCACATTATTATTTATTTGGGTAGATGAAAACCAAACCAAAAATACTATTCAGATCTCATCCCACATCCATGTTGGCAATGGAAGTGTATGAAGAAAACTTATAGGCTTTTGGGGATCAGAATTGACCTATAGGC